>LR990632.1:5885810-7192932 GCA_905147815.2 Phalera bucephala | reverse complement strand
TATATGCGGTATCCTCGCTGTTCCAGATTTTAAATCCGTCGTTAAAAAGAGATTTAGATCATCAATACGCTAAGCTACGTTTTAAATCGTAGATTTTCATCGGAATGATATATTGATATTCATGAATATTGTTCGTTTTTGATATCCATATTTATGATTGAAGTCACACAAATGGTACAGGCAGGGCTCAATTGGTAGAACGCTAACTGTTTAATCAGGAAACGTAGTATCCACACCTTAGCCGTACACGATTTTACTAAATTCTGTGTCCGATTGGCATTTTTTCGACGCATCCAACGAACAAAGTCCTATAATCGAGTAATATTTCGTATAAATAACCTTATCGGTGGGCACGAAACTTGCAAATGCCATTGTTAATGCATGTAACTTTGTTCCATGAGATCATCGTTTTATCGATAGAAAAAAATGGACATGTTTCATCATAGTGTTGAAGCACATTAATAAAACTAGTCAATGCTTAATTCCTGAACAATGGCTGTAGGCTTTCGCATGGTACGGGATGGGTGTAGCAAAATATTTCAATGAAATCTTATATTCACTGATAAGTCTTTGCTTTTTGTTTACTAGTCATACTTGTGAGCAAGTGCTGCTTGTGTGCCTGACTCACCCGGAATTTTTGAGACTCTTTGAAATACAACCACTGTTTTTGAATATCCTGGTGACGGTTTTCGTCTGTTCCCTAATTTCACTGGACCTAGATCAGATCTTATTGATTGTAAAGGATATGCGAGCCCACTGAGTTTCTGTATTTTCTTCAAGTTTCTTAATGGAATCCGCATTCCAATTAAGTAAAAAAAATATAATTAACAATTCGTAAGTATAGGGCGACAAGGATCTTTTGGCCGATGGATGACATGATTGGCGGCGTTGGTGTAAAATTAGACCATTTAGTAAAATGTTCCTACTTCCAAGGAGATATTGCAACAGTTGGGTCCGGTTACTAATTAAAAAAGAACTTGGGTAAATTTCATAGCAAACGGAAACGTTAGTTCCGATTTTGGCCGCGGGCGAAAAGATCCTTTTACGACTATACCCTGACTGTATGCTGTATACAAAAAAATGATTAAAAATTTCTGTACAAAACAAATGAGTTTGAGTTTGAAAACAAATTAATATTTTAAAATTAACACCTCTGAAAACCGCTTATGCGTGAGACGTATTAACTCTCACATCACGAACAGATTAAGTTTAAAATAACCGTCAAGCAAACATTTTAAATAGGTACATTAAACCGAACCCACGACCAGATAACTAAAATAATAAGTAGCTAGCTAAAAATAAATAAGCCTTTGTTTTACCTAATCCCATTTATGCTCGTAACTCAAGTTACAATTTAACCTAACACTGGTATTACACAAAACATTACGCCCACGTCTACGTGACTTTTCATTATAAAAGGTTCTCACAACTTTCGCATAGAGCTTAGCACGAAAACATAGACGTGAGCCTGGTGCTAGCGAATTGATATGCGCCCCTTTATGCGAAACCATTATTGGTATAGCAATGTTTTCAAGAAGTCGTAGTTATTTCTCATTTTTATTCTGTAAATTTGTTGTGGAAAAGAATGGCATATGAACTCAATAGCGTTACGCGTCAATCTGTTCGTGCTAAGCTCTTTTACCTATAGTTACACCGGTGTGACTACGGGTAAATGAAATTACCCATAATCATACTGGTGTGACTATAGGTAAATAAATTTATCCGTTGTTACACCAATATGACGACATGTTGGGACTATGGGTAGGTCGCCCTTTTATTATGCGTACATTTTCAAAAAATATATCGTAGTTGCTCAAGTTGTAATCATGAGCCCCTGTTTTTTAGAGGGATGACGGTGTGAGTAAGTGCCGACTCAATAGTCAGGTAACAATTTACTATAAGAGAATGACGGGGAAGCAACATGTTTGATTTTTCTTTTATCCTTGAGATATGCTCATTTGAAGAAGCCACGAGAGAGAAGCACCGATGCGTTTTATTTGGAGATCCCGAAGTTTTCCCAAGTTGAGCTATTGGGACCTCTAATTCTTGATAAGAATCTAAGAAAGATTAGATAGTAATTTCTAGATAGGAAAGTCTGCAGGAATGTTTAGTATGGTAAAAGTTTTACATGCCACCCACAGAGGACTTCTTCTTAGCGGTTCGACGGCAAACATGATTATAATTACATGGATGCGGCCCAGAAAGTGGCCACACTGATTGCATTGTCGGCACATAAAGCACTGTAAATCTTCTTAAGGTTCTTTCCTTGGGTCATAAAGTCATCAGGAAAAAATTGCCTGTGCTTGCTTGTGGGAAGTTTTGTCGAAAGATGTAACGTAAATTTATAGTGCAACACAGAAGAAAGAAGGCTACTGCTCTTTATTTCGCGGTGCCTACTATGTATAGAGAACTTGTTTATGTGTTTTAATGAGTGTTTTTAAAACTTCCTTTATAAATAGGGTAATAGTAATATTCTATCTATCTATCTATCTATAACCTCACGCCAGATCCCTTGCGGGGTAGGCAGAGAGTACAGAGTTCCAACAGGTTCTTTCCTTACATACCTCTCTGGCTTCCTCGACTCTCATAGTTCGTCTCATACACGCTCGCCGGTTACGGAGACTCTTGACTTTTCCATCAGATAAGACTCGGTTTATTTGGTCGTGGTAAGATAGTCTAGGTCTTCCCCGGTACCTGCATCCTTCCACTTTCACATTGTATATCTGTAGTAATATTCTACTATTTAATAAATAAAAGTCAGTGTCTTATGTATATGTGTCGTCTCTTAATATTCAGGGTAATGAGATTAAAAGTGCCTACTAAAATTTGGTTAGCCTTGTAACTAAAACTATCTTTTTGTATCACGATAAGTTTAACGAATCAAAAAACTAAAGTAATAGGAGAACTCCTCAATATACGAGTTTAAAGCTTTTGATTTCGCTCTAAAACTTTCCAATTCGTAATATTCGTAGTCACTCCAATAATCTAATGAATTTGGAAACTGAATAAGTTTATCCTTGAGATTTAAACAAGGTTTTTAAAGACGCTGTTATTGTCCATTAAGATACTTAATTTTGATATATAAAAATCGACCAAAGAAGAATGAAGTAATTGGCAGAAGAAAACTTAAAAAACACCCCGTCTTCGAGTGAGATTTAAATACACTACTGCTTTATTCCAAGATCTTACCATGGAATAAAGCAGTAGTCTTCATTGTTCTGAAAAAAGCTAAAATTTCGTGAATGAGTTTAATATGTAGTCACGGACGTATGCACCCTCGCTAGCTTCAAAGCGAGGCCGTTTTAGAGATAGACGTTTTAAAGGGTGCTTAAAAATGGCGCTAACCTACGTCATAGTATAGAAGCTGGTTTTTATTTAATATGTAATACAGAGATATTATCTCAAATCAATATTTGATACTACACACATTCCGTGAGCCCAAACTTCTGCCAGAAGCTTCAAAGGTCGTAAATGCGAGCGCCTATTAATATTTTTATAGCAACAGATCTCGCTTTGTTTAAGAAGTAATAACGTTGTATTTTTTAAAGTTTTCTTATAAATAAATGGAGGAGCTAAATCTGTTATTGTGACATACATTATGAAACCAATCTAGTGTATACGACTAACAGTAGATTACTTAAACTGTACATTTGAAGTAGTTGGGAACTGAGGTAAGGCCCCAATCGGCTCAACGTTCGGGAGGCACTTAACACATATTAATTTTCAAATTCATAGGAGCACTAAAGGGATGAATGGAATATATTATATATAGACTGTATAGCTCGTAGGTACTATCATTATGCGAGTTCATTTGGGAGATCGTTAGAATATAGATATGACCCTTTGGGGAATGACGATCCTATTGGTCTGGGTATCTATGTATGTGACTTTACATTTTTGTAAACGCACCGAAGAAATAATCTCATTGTAAGGTTACAATAAAAACTAGTTTCGTGTGCTACGCATTTACGTTCTTATACTGTGTGACTGTTGGGCGACAGCCGTTTCTCACAAATCCAGGTAATACAGATTAGGTCATACTCCACCACACAGATCCAGTGCGGATTGATGAAGGTAACCGCGACCAACGCCTTACCGTGCCTTTAGAAGCAGGGAGAGGCTCTAAACGAATCACTTTACAAAATTTGAATGAAGTAACGAAAAATTTGTGTAAACCTTTTCTAATTATTTATGAAGGTTATGGTGCACTTAATGTCTTTAAAACATCCTTTGAGGACATAATACTATCTGATCCCTTAACTTCTTCTTCTTCTTCTTAGCGTTTCGACGGCAAACATGATTATATTTATATGGATGTGGCCCAGAAGGTGGACACACTGATTGCATTGTCGGAAGCAGAGATCAAATCTTGCTGCGTGCTG
Organism: Phalera bucephala; assembly: GCA_905147815.2. Classification (NCBI taxonomy): domain Eukaryota; kingdom Metazoa; phylum Arthropoda; class Insecta; order Lepidoptera; family Notodontidae; genus Phalera; species Phalera bucephala. Next base: position 7,188,550 of record LR990632.1, on the reverse strand, counting down.
GTGTTAGGGCACGCAGAGCATGATATAAGGTGCTTTATCGTTTTAAAAATTGAAAGAAGTAACAAGAAACTTGTGTAAACCTTTTCTAATTATTTATGAAGGTTATGTATGGTCCTCTCAATGTCTGTAACATATCCTAAGAGGATATAATACTATCTTATCCCGCTACTTTTTCTTTTTCTTAGCGTTTCGACGACAAACATGGTATTCATTATATGGATGCGGCCTAGAAAGTGGACACACTGATTGAACTGTTGGAAGCAGACATCAAATCTTGCTGGGTTCAGGTGTTAGGGTGCGCAGAGCATGAAATAAGGTGGGATATCGCTAGAGTTGCACCGCAGAAGCACCAGATTAGTACTGTTCCCCACTGAATCCCCTCCTGAAAATGTTTTCCTAGCTTTGACCGCGCTGGTTCCGAAGGAGCCCTTAACGCTTCCTACAAACACTACTAACAAATAAACACATTCTTGGAAACAAAGAGATCGCAATAAATCGTATTACAACACAGGTTACGTTTTTTCAATACAATAAACCTCCTCCATTTTGTATTCGGTTTACCGCCGTAAAGATCTTCCACTTCATTTACTGACGTGGATTCTTCGCCATTAAGACATTCAAGAAACAATTTGGCAACGCCGAGTTCCGATCTACAGACATTAAATTGCGGTCCGAAAACTTCATTATAGCTTTTATTGCGACGTAAAAAGGATCTGTTTGATTGTTTTAAAAAGAATTTTCAGTATTGTTTGTTGTTTTTTGTTTCAGTATTGACAATGTACTATAATATACATCGAACTCTGAGGATGTTAGCATTCTGGTGTTACTATTACCAACAATAATGATCTAGTAGACGGAGTTCTTAATCGTTCTTGTTCGAGTCCATAACCGATAGCAATACATAGGGTATGTAAAAAATAACACTCACAAGAGAGTAATATTTTACTGCGAAGTCTGTCGTCATGGTCGCCGATGGTCGTCGTTCACTTCCACGATAATCGTCGCCTTACGACTTTTGTCGCAGTATATAGGCCGGTGATCTGATGTTATTATATTTCGTAACTTCTCTCTTCACTCCGACTAACTAAAATAACTAACTATTTGTGTAGAATGGAACTTAATGAACCAATTTTCTGACCCAAATTCAGCTGATTGGTCTGATGGTTCTTGTAGTAAAATACCTAAAGAAACACTTCCATTTTAAATAAGTAAATAAAAAAAAATATCATAGCTGTATTACCGAAGTACTAGTGGTACGTTTGTTTTGTGTACACCCCCTTATGTCCGACATCTCTAAGTTGTAGTCTACACGGGACATGATATGTTTCTTGCAGCCAAACTGTAGTCACCACCTTGTTTATAATGATTTCGGTCCACAATTTTCTTGGATATGATCCAAAAGATCAAATTTTTAGTATGAAATTATTTTCATCGCAGAATACCGAAACATTTGCATTCGCAGTAAAATTGCAAGCTCGCTGTCTCTATGTTGATTTTGTTGGTTTACTGCTGACATATGGTCGTTTAAAGCAAAGTGCTATAAATCTCCAAGTATTATGTTTTTTTTTTGTTTTTGTTAAACAATGCAGTTTTGATAATTTATTATCAAAACTGCATTGTTTATGTTAAGAAAACTAGAATTCTTGGCACATAAAATCTTCATCTTTACTAGATAGAGAAGATCTATTTGGGTTAGACATATCACGATCCGCCGCCCTATAGGAGCCGCCCAATTGCCATTATTCTGGGCACAATTCTAGACTCCGCATTGCGAAGTAAGCATTTATCGAAAGAAAGAACATACTTTGTCCTACCTAAGACTCCTATTCAGGACTGCGTTATCACCAGCCACTTTATACAATCTTAAACCAACAAAGCAAAGTACCAGATATGTAATGAATACATCAACTTTTACGTGGATATATTGCACAAACTTTCTTCACGGATTCAACGAGGTAACTTTTTAAATAATTTAATAAACGCAGTTCTTGGCTTGCGCCCAAAAATATCTAAGGTCAAACAGATTGACGTAATAGTAACGCTATCGAGGAAGCTGCTGTCACTTTCATCTTTATTTAGCAAATTCCTTGTGTGAAAAGGATTGCATATCAACTCGATAATGTTATGTTTACGTCATTTTGTTCATTCTTAACCCTCAGCTCATGGTTTTCTGCCGCTGTGTGTATAGTACCGCGATGTTACTGTGGTTGTAACAGCTGTAGCCTTTGCTCCGATAGCGTGCCGTGACCCATAGCTATTAAAGCCCGATACTCATTGTGAAATTCACACAAATTTGAAAGTTCAAAAGCTAAAACATTCTAAGTTTGTTCTTCACACACGGAAGGGGTTTCAACTAAATTTTTGTCAGTATAAGTTTAACTACTTAAAGTTAGTTTAAAAGTGTTTTAGTGGAATTGATGTTTCCAAGGTGTGGAGGGATAGCAACATTCTAATAGGAAATGCGATTAGACGTAAATGATATTATAACGCATTTTAAATTAATATAAAAAATGCTGTCTATTGCTGATATCATATAAGAATGGCTATTTTTGTAATCGAAAAACTTCCCTATTATGGCCAAGAAATATGAATTTTTAGCAGTCGATATATGTATGTTTGAATTTACGCATGTCCCACCGTAGCGTCTAAGCTGTACATCCGATTTTAATGAATGAGGTGTCAATCAATTTGTTATTATAATCCGTTTGACGTAAGTTATATTTTATATGAACAAAATGACGGTTATTACATTCCAAAAAGCGGAAATCTTTGAATTTTTTTGCTATCATATCACGATTTCTTCATTTTTATTGCTCTTTATTAAAAAAAAACGTAGCCCCCCCTAGGATTTATTCCTGTATCGTGGGCGCTTTAAAACATGAAAATTCACAGACTCAAATACCCAGACCGAAACAAATAATTGTGGATCACACAAAGATTTGTCCCGTGCGGGAATCGAACCCGCGACTGTTAGAGACAGTGTGCGGAGCGGCTTAAGCTCTTAACCACTGCGCTAAATCAGCCGTCAATTCAAATTCCAAGTTCATAATTATAGATATGGTACAATATTAAACATAAGATATATAGATACCAAGCTAAAACAAAACATATTTAAGTTTTTTTTATTACATGGGCACTAACATCGTCGAAGAAAAGTGGGTGTACACAGAACACCTCTGCAACCCCGCTTGGGGAATATAGGCGTGACGGTGTTTTATGTGATTTTGAAATCAATTCAAAACCACAACTCACGATAATTATCATTACAGCTATGGCTGTAATGGGTTTCACCTAAATATATATACAACCTAAATGATCTATTTACAGTAATTATTCAACACAAAATCACCAGAAATCCTAACTTGAAATTTAGCATGTATTTCCACTTACCGTCTAGGTGCTCATTGCAAAAGATTTTTCCAACTGAAACCCCTGAAAGTTTATACTGAAATAACATTATACTGAAATCTCCAAGTAATAGACGCTGTTTATAAACTTAGTCAGAAATAGGAAAACCTTCAAACGTAAGTTGGTTGTTTTTATACTTGGCAATATAATAGGGCTTAAGATAGAAAATGTTTTAATGTTTGGATCGCAGTCATATGGATCCATGGGATATCTATCTGAAAATATATAAAATCAATCTAGATAAAATAAGGGCTATTATAAAGATTCGTATTATTTCGATTATGAAACTGGTTGCGTCACAGCAATTCCAAAATCAGCAATTAGGGAACACATTTATTTGAAAAAAAAATATACAGAAAGGCAAGTCATCATCTTCATCATGATCAACATGTACACATACACACAAACATACCCACACGTTCAAACGTTTTTGTGGTGTTAGTTTATGGTGAAAATAAAAAGATCAGTAATTAGAGATAATAATGGTTTATTTACTGGTACTCTAATTAACTGGTAAATATGAATAATAATGGTGACGCACAAGCGATGGTTCATTGCGTCATTATCAGCATCATCACCCGAAAGACGTCCACTGCAGGACAAAGGCCTCCCCCGATGATCGACCGGCTTTGTGTTGTACGCATCCAGCTTCTACCTGCGACCTTCACCAGGTCATCGCTCCACCTTGTGGGGAGCTTGCCCACTCCACGTCTTCCAGTACAAGGTCGCCACTCGAGAACCTTTGTGCCTCAACCGCCGTCAGAATGCGTATGCTTCTTGATTGCGTACTAAACTTAAATTATATATATTTAAGGTGTAGCGATGCGCCGACTGGGAAATGCTGGCGGTGCCACCTTGCGCAATACATGTACACCGTACACATCTAGCCCACTTTTAAGTATGTATTTATATTAAAAACTACTTTTTCTGTACACACACAATTTTTTTTTTCTTTGGCCTGTATAATTTTTGATCTGTGTCTTATGTAACTATTACCTGGTTTTCCAAGATACAGGTTTTATTTAGTTTAAGAACTTCTGGCAATTATGTGATTAAGAATGTATTCTTTCGATTTTAAGGTTTATAATTTTAGTGTAACTACTCTGTGGTAAATAATTATTATTAAATTATTAATTAGCTAGGCAGCCACAGATTTACCTCCACCAATCCGCACTGCCGGCCGCGTGGTTCCCGGCTTAGAATAGGACCAACCCATCTCATCCCATCGGGTGTCGTACAAGGCGACTAAGGGAAAACTAGGGGATGGGCAGCAGCGTTCCCTTAACACTTCTACCATAAAAAACTGCGCTCGCCAACCCGCCTGCCAAGCGTGGCGAGTATGGCAAACCCCCCCAATTTATTTAAATGGAAGAAAAGGATAAAACCAGGCCCCTAGTCCCCGGCGGTCCTGTTCGTCCTGGCCACGGTAGCAGCTATGGTAACGACAGGACAAGGGGTGCTAAGAATCTCCGGCAGAGATTCGGCTACCACCAACTACGAAAATTGGCCCTGGTGACATACAACGCACGTACGTTAAGGACAGATGAGAAGCTTGTTGAGCTGGAAGAAGAGATAAACAAGTTGCGGTGGAATATTGTTGGTTTATCGGAGGTCCGAAGAAAGGGCGAGGACACGATAACCTTAAAATCCGGCAACTCGTTTTACTACCGGGAGGGCGAACAGCAGTCCCAAGGTGGTGTCGGATTTATCGTCCACAAGTCACTCATAGACAACGTTGTGTCCATCACTAGTGTGTCGAGCAGGGTAGCGTACCTGATACTCAGAATATCCAAAAGATATTCGCTGAAGGTCATACAGGTCTACGCACCGACCTCGGCATACTCAGATGATGACGTCGAAGTTATGTATGAGGACATTAGTAGAGCCATACATACTTCCAAAGCACACTTTACAGTGGTTATGGGTGACTTCAATGCGCGGCTGGGCAAACAGGGCGATGATGAATTGAGAGTGGGGCAATTTGGATATGGGCAACGCAACCCCAGGGGTCAGAGGCTGGCCGAATATCTGGAGAAGGAGGGACTCTTTATGATGAACTCTTTCTTCCGGAAGCCGCCTCATAGAAAATGGACCTGGATGAGCCCTGATGGTTCCACAAAAAATGAGATAGACTTCATCATGAGCACCAAGCGACGAATATTTAATGATGTCTCCGTGATTCACAGGGTAAAAACCGGCAGTGATCACCGAATGGTCAGAGGCACATTAAATATTAATGTCAAAATGGAAAGATCGCGTCTGATGAAGTCTACGCTCCGACCTTCTAATGCACATATCCAAAACCCCGAGAACTTTCAACTCGAATTGTCAAACCGCTTCGAATTGCTAGACAGCAGCGCATCAGTGGACGAAATCAACAATAGGTTGCTAGAGACTGTCCATACGGTCGGGTCCAAGCATTTTAAACCCCACCGTAAAAATAGGCCTCAAAAACTATCCAACTACACCCGAAACCTTATGGCTGAGCGACGTACTATGACACTCCAAACCTCCGATGATGCTAAGTCCTATAGGCAGCTCAATGGACAGATATTGAAGTCCTTGCGACACGATTTACGGTCCTTCAATACAAGACGTATTGAGGAGACCATAGAGCAGAACAAGGGCTCCAAAGTGTTTGCAAGAGACGCGTCTATTGGGCAAAGCCAGTTGACGAAGCTGAAGATGGAGGACGGAAACGTAACGTCGAATAGGTCGGAGGTGCTCAGGGAGATAGAGAGGTTCTATGGGCAGTTGTATACCTCAGTAGCTGAACCTGTTGTTGACTTGGTAAAAGACCCAAGAGCCAAGCTAACCCGACACTACACTGAAGATATCCCGGACATCAGCCTGTACGAGATTAGGATGGCTCTCAAACAACTTAAAAACAACAAAGCGCCGGGTGAAGACGAAATTACCGCAGAGCTTCTGAAAGCGGGCGGATCGCCGGTACTTAAAGTCCTTCGGAGGCTGTTTAATTCCGTCTTGCTCGAAGAAGAAACGCCGGAAGCGTGGAACAGGGGTGTGGTGGTACTCTTTTTCAAGAAAGGTGATAACACTTTACTGAAGAATTATAGGCCCAACACACTGTTGAGCCATGTTTATAAGTTGTTTTCGAGAGTCATCACGAATCGTCTCGAACGCAGGCTTGATGACTTCCAGCCTCCCGAACAAGCCGGTTTCCGGAAAGGCTTTAGTACCATAGACCACATACATACGCTGCGGCAGATTATACAGAAGACCGAGGAGTATAATCGGCCACTATGCTTGGCGTTTGTGGACTATGAGAAAGCCTTCGATTCGATCGAGACTTGGGCGGTTCTTAGATCTCTCCAGCGATGCCGCATTGACTACATTGAAGTGGTGAAGTGCTTGTATAATAACGCCACCATGTCAGTCCGAGTACAGGGGCAGTGCACGAAGGCGATCCCCATAAAAAGAGGAGTAAGGCAGGGAGACGTCATTTCTCCGAAACTGTTTACGGCCACCTTAGAGGACGCCTTCAAGCTCTTGGCATGGCAAGGACTTGGCATCAATATCAATGGCGAATACATCACTAACCTTCGATTTGCCGACGACATTGTGGTCGTGGCAGAGTCGCTGGAAGATCTAGGACGAATGCTCGGTGACCTCAACAGAGTATCTCAACAAGTGGGTCTTAAAATGAACATGGACAATACGAAAATAATGTCTAACGTCCATGTCGTACCCACCGCACTCACCGTTGGGAACTCTACTCTTGAAGTTGTCACGACCAAGTAGACCGAGTCTTAACTGAAGGACAAGTCAAGAGTCAAGTCTCAGAACGATGCTTCAGAAAGCACATTAAGCCGTTGGTCCCAGTTACCATTTAATGTGGCAGTTGTTAAGCCAAGTTGGAAGCCTTATAAGTGGCTTGATAAGTTCCAACAGCAGGTGGCCACAAACCTGCCTCCACCAATCCGCATTGGGTTCGCTTTGAGAATGCCCTAATATCACTCACCTTGATTTGTGAGAGAAAGCCAGGTTTGCCCAGTATATTAGTCAGTGCCATTTTTAAGTACTTTTTTATAAAAGTACTTAAAAATGGTAAACTTAAAGTTGCTTACGCAACTGTCAAAAGCAATTTTAGTGAACATTCATGATCCATGTATAAAACATTATTCTTCAAAAATTTAATTGTACAAAATACAGGCGCAGGTGTTTTATTACATCAAGAGCAGGTCAATTGTATCGAGCGCGCGGCGGTATTATGCGAAATCACGTAAAGGGAAGCGGTTTTATTGGATTGAGCACATAGTGTCCAGCGTTCGTGTTATTGTTCTCTTTTAATTATCTCTTTAAAATTTAACTTACAATGTCCTTATAATAATATCAGCCTGTATGGCTTACTGTATGGTAAACTTAATTGATCAACGTATTGAAGTTCAAGGGGGATCGCGCTCATAAGGCGCTCGCGCTTAAGATTACGGGCTAACTCGCGTCTCCCACCGTAATATCTGGCGCCCCTACCCTGCACCAGCATCGGCAGGGGAGTCCTTCGGGGTCGCGGACGCGAGGAGCGGGGTCCCTGAGCGTCTTTCAGTGAGCACCGCGTCGATGTGTGGAGGAATGTGTTATCAAGTCTCCCCCCGATGGCGGGCTCTTCGGAGCGCGGCACAAGAAGGGCACTAGTGTGTTCAATACACATATCCCGGAGCCTCTCAAAAGCGCTGATGATGTGAAGTGGTATTTAGTCGGTAGGAATCCGACACGCCTAGCGAGAGCCCCCCGAGGCTCGCGAAAGTCGTATGCAGGAATTACCTCAGGTGAAAAAAACGGTCGGTCTAAGATGCGTGACTGTTTGTGGCATTTTTGTAGTCAAGCCTTGTAAGCGGTTTGATAAATTTAAACAGCAGGCAGCCACAAACCAGCCTCTAATAACCCGCACTGGATCTGCTTGGTGGAGTATGACCTAATCTTTCTCTACTCAGTTTGTGCGTGTAGGCCTTTCCTCTGCAATAACACAGTTTATACTGATACTCTTAAATATAAAATATAGTTTTTTTTGGAACGTAGCCCTAAACTAGGGTTTATTCCTGTGTCGTGGGTGCTTTTACAAACCTAAAAATTTATATACAGAAAGTCCGGAACAAATAATTGTGGGCCAAAAAACAATTTTTCCGTGCGAGAATCAAACCCGCAACTATTCGACCAAGTGGGCGGAGCAGCATAAGCTCTTAACCACTGCGCCAAACCGTCCGTCAAATATTTATCCCATGTATTCCGCTCTTCTCAGTTCTCTAGTAGAGGGCTTTGTATGGGCCAAATAGAAATAATCGCTCCGCAATTCCGCTCACAGCACGCATAGCTGCATCGCATTGTAAATTCGCTGACGATTTTGTATTGTGCCTCTGAAATAACGTCCAGATTACACCATTGAGTCGAGTTATCATGAACTAAATGTTGCCACAATGATGAATATTGAATAAAAGCTTGGTTGCATGTCGACACTGATTGAAGTTTTGACTATAGTATATTGCTTCGTTTTTGAGATCTCGAGATCATCACGAGATCCAAGGGTTGGAGCCTAGATCAGACAGTGTTGTTGGAGTTTTTAAATAAAAAATTGTTGGTTTAGCCGAGTATAATGGTAATAAGCTCCCCTTTTTTATAACAGCTTAACATCGTCAGCGATAAATGGGTATACTCTACACGCTAAGTCGTTGTCCAAAAATTATTAAAGGTATCGTCATATAGCCAACGCAGCGCGACGGGAGCGCGATGGTGGTGCGACCTGGAGCGTTGTTATGTACTGAAATGTACGGTGCAACGGTAAATATCACGACCCGCTGCCGTAGCGGCCGACTCGATTACAAACGAAGCACGGGGAGCGAGACGCCAATACGCATGCAAGCAGGAAGCTAGTGTCGGGCGGCCGCCCGACCGGCGCGACGTCGCTCTTGCAGTGACGTGTGTGCCGCGCTAACGACCGCCGACCGAGCGCTTCTGTTGCACTCCGTTGGCTGTTTAACCATACTTTAAATGCGTTTATTCCCTAAGCAGGGGTAGCAGAGGCGTACTGTGAACACGCACTTTTCGCCGATGATGTTAGCCAAGCCAAGCCTCTTGTCACACAATTCCAGACACCGGTCGGATACTGGGAGTTTTTCGATAAAAAACTTACATTTGCCGATCTAGGACTTCCTAATCGCAAAGCGCATTCGCCACTGGATCAAAGAGCCAATTAAGGAATAGACATAGCTTTGTCTACTTCTGTGGACCATTATGTCTCTGGCTTCAAAAACTTCATGGTTTTGTGGCCACCTGGTAAGGAAACATATTAACGCTTCTAACTTGGCTAAAGACCATATTGGGTGTTACAATAGGTGACCAGGATCAACGGCTGAAGGTCCCTTTCAAAGCACTGAACCGCTTAAATACGAAGATGCCAAGAACGGTCACCCATCTCAGACCCACCGAACCAAACGCTGCTTATTCTTGATGATCGCTAAGAACACCGGGGTCTCGGAGCGTGACGAGTGCCTTGCGTGTACCTTCCGCCCATTATCAGACTATGTTCATTGTAGGTATTATTGCATTGTCGCTGACGATGATGGCTCCAAATTTCATCTCAATTATATGTTCGCAAGTACTTGAGAAATGGGTCACTAAATTTGTACCGGAAAGGAGGAAAAGTGAACGACCGAAGTTAAATAAAAACTTGTAACAATATCCCTCATGTATCAATTAATCTCTGTATGTGTAATAACTATTACTTACGAGAATTACAATGGAAGGACAATTCAAGAGTCTTCGTAATCGTTAAGCGTGTATGCAACGAACTATTAGAGTGGAGGAAGCCAGAAAGGTATGTAGGGAAAGAACCTGTTGGAACTCTGTATTCTCTGCCTACCCCGCATGATGATATAGATAGAATTAAAATAGGTTGTGGAAATTCGAGCCAATATTTGGATTCCGCGAAAATTAACGGAATCATTAATGTTAGGAAATTAGTTCCAATGAGTATTTAAGCCTTGCATTTAGGGGTGGCGGGCGATTATGTCTCAAATATTATTCATTTACCTCCAAAATCGTCAAAGAACCTAAATAGTGGACATTGCTCACAGAGTAAGCTTGCTAAAGTGGCGGTGGGCTGGCCATGTCTGTCAAAGAACCGATGGCCGATGGAGCATACGAACTCTAGAGTGGAGACCGGGATTCGGCAAACGTAAGGTAGGGCGCCCCCCAGCTCGGTGGACCGTCGACCTTAAAAAGGTTACGCAGGGTGGACCTGGATGTGGAAGGCGGAGGACCATGTATAACAGATAAACAGAAAGACATAATATTAGTAGTAATTATTAGTATGCATATTATACTTTTCCAAGTCAATTAATATAATTTTGCTTAAACACCGCCACGTCTTTGTTCCAAGCAAGCAAGGGTGGCAGATGTGTACGAATGTACATTCATATTCATACGTCCAGAGAGTTAAGCATGAAAAGATTTGCCTTAGCGTGATGCTAGCGTACTGGCTATGCCATCATTGACACTATACAAAATATAAATATACATTAACATGACAGAAGAATTACTGATAGCGTCATATAACAACCATAGTTTCCGTTCTAAGCCCTCTGGTCCTGATTTAGCCAGCGTCGCCTTTCCAAAACGTATTATATTATTTCTCTCTGCACTCTCTGCCTATTACGCAAGAAGCCGGTATGTATAATGATATTGTTACGACTCCAACACACCCCGATATCTCGTGAACTCCAGTTATTGTTCGACGTACTTTTCTATCGATGTGCTTATAAGGTTCGCGTCCGTTCTAGAACTTTCATACGAGTATAAAAGGAACACTCAACGCGACGACGGACACAGTTTCTTTTCGGAAGCCACAGCGATCAAATTGGGAAAAAGCGATTTAAGTGGAATACACCGATGACCTGAGCAACGTTATACGGATACTACGAGTGATTCAGCGACTTGGAAGCAGTATTTGGGTAGTATTTGGAAGAGTAGTACTTGTGTATACTTGCATTCGAAGTATTGTTTTGTGCGTACAGCGCCTAATAAAGTACTTCGCGCGTTATTCAGCATTTATTTACCCAGCTACTTAACAATAAAGAAAGATATAAATATCCGAAATGTTCTCCTTTAAAGTAAGTAAGACAATCATTACACAACAAATAAACGTATATTTTGAAAAAAGAAGTGCATGGTGATATTTATGATGGTTAGAGTCTTTGTTACTTTTACGACGATTCATAAATATTTCAAAAGTCTAAAAAATATTTTGATTCTGATTCTGTACCGTAAACCTCGTGATTAAAAAAGAGAACATTTGACCACAGGGGTACCACTTTTAGTATCAGCATTATTCAAAGACTTTTGTATTTCCTTGCTAAGATAAAAGTGAAGAGGGTCGCTTTCAGATCCAAAATGCACTGATATATTGAGGTCAAGGGTATTCCGTAACTGGACAATAGACAGTATCCGGGAGCCTTACTAACATTTTATCGTATTTAAATGCTTTTGGGACTCTCCTTAGGCCTTCTATAGGCTGTTATGTGAAATGAGTCACGTATTGGAACATAAAACAGATCAATAAAACATAGGATCCGAGGATATGCTAAAGTATCCTAATTTAAACTCAAAGATTTTCTTGCCCTAAACCTAAATTCTTAAAATTACCTTTTATTTCTGTCTAGTTTACTAACTGGTCTTCTCAAAGCATGCTCTTTGAGTGCATCATATCACATGATAAAAACTTTTTCTTTAATTGACTTGTGTAATGTACTAAATGGATGTAAAATGAAGCATACTTCAGTTGCATCAGCAAGAGTATCAACTTTTAAATTAAATTGAAGAATTACTACCCTGCAAGAGATCTGGCGTGATGATACAGGTAGAAAGACAGAGATACTAATCTTTCACTAGATCGGATCGTGACCTCCGATATGCTGACCCAGCGAGAAACGAACGTTTGTCTTCTTTGTTTATTTATCATTTTTTTATCGTGATGCGTAGAGGTACATTATTAAGTTACAAAATTAAGTTGCCGATTTATCTGCAGTATGATATCCAGCTGTAACAGTACCAATCATAGATACAAATTATAAAATACATACCGCTGACTTCAGATAATGGAAAATGGTAAGAAAAATTATAGTAGTTTTCAGGGTTATGAATCGATTTTAGCTCCAGTTGTCCAGTAAAAGAACAACAAAACAGATGAGCAATGCGAAAGTGAAAGGATGTAAGAAATAGAGAAAACTCTACGACGTATCTGAAGGGTGAATCGAGAGTCTCCGTAACCGACGAACATGTATGAGACAGGCCCATGAGAGAAGAGGAAGAGAGAAATAAAACTATTTCTAAGATGTGATCGCGGTTAATTTTTAATTTTGAAGTTCCCGACCTTTCGAATGCTGTACAGCAACCATGGTCAGTCCTTCCCGTGACCATGGATGCTGCAAAGGACTCGAAACGTCGGGACCTTAAAGATCAAAAATTAATCGCGATCGAATCCCAAAAATAGTTTTATTTCATGTGTAATATTCGCGTAAATCTAAGAACTGAGTATAGGAAGAGAGAAGTGTGTGAGGTAAGAATCTGTTGAAAGTCTGTACTCTTTGCCTATATCACAAAGGATCTGAGAGCGTAGCACAAAAAGATTGACGTTAGGGTGGCGGTAGTGAGTTGATATGCTATACTTGTTACTCTACAAATTAACTACATAATCATGAATGTGATAGCATGATTTTTAGCGTCACGCTAACGTAAAAGTTTTCGTGTCATGTCCTCTAACGTGATAAATAGATTTAAGTTTGTTTAGATTAAACTTGATATGGGTTCTAGATTTTTATTAGTATAGTTGCGATAGTTTGTGTATGTAAATTTTGAGCTGTGTCGCCTTAATCCCCAATTGTAAGTAATATTCCCACCCACTGTCAGCTATTGATGGTGTAAGTTCCACAACTTCGTCCATTACGCTCAGATATTCCTTGACAGGCCCTTTGATCGTTAGTAAGAAAATCACTATAACTTGGCATGCCTCACCTCCTCGCCTCAAATATAATGGTTTATAAAGGAAAGTAATAAACAGCGGTAAAGGAGATACTGGTTTCGAGACACCCTCAACTGCAAAATCTATTAACCTAGCAGCGTTTGGTTTGAATGTATTTTTTGTCTCCAATGTCAATGTAAATGAAATATAAATGCTTGATCTATTGTTAGCGAATGTTGGATTTATTGTTAGCGGCCAATACTTTGTTCTTAAACGAGAATGGATTTTATTGTTAAGTTGATAAATTTGAAATTTGGTTTTGTCTATCTCTATCTATCTTTATCATCACGCCAGCTCCCTCGCGGGGTAGGCAGAGAGTACAGAGTTCCAACAGGTTCTTTCCTTACATACCTCTCTGGGTTCCTCCACTCTCATAGTTCGTCTCATACACACTCGCCGGTTACGGAGACTCTTGACTTGCCCTTCAGATAAGACACGGTCTATTTGGTCATGGTAAGATAGTCTAGGTCTTCCCCGGTACCTACATCCTTCCACTTTCGCATTGTATATCTGTTTTGTCATTCTTTCTTCTGGCATTCTTTCTATAACCAACGGAGCATACCCTTTCTCATCTTTACACCGATACTATCTTTCATACTTACTCGCTTTCTTACTACGCTGTTGCGAATACGGTCGGTCAGCGTGACTTCGCACATCTTCCGCAGAGATCGCATTTCGATCGCATTTGGTTTTGCACTTTCAATTAAGTAATTAAAGACACATTTTTATTAGGTATCCTGTTAAATATTTCGTTTGAATATAAACCTTTTACCGTCTTAAAGAGAGTTATTATTTACACAATACCTTGTCAAGTTGCCTTTTAAAAAATAGTCAATGTTGCTATGTGTTACTAAGCATTCAGAAATGTAATATCGATTATTAAAATATCATAAAACTGTTTGTCATTTTTTGGATTTCTTAGAAAATTGCAATAGTTACGCTTTTATTTTGCCAAATAGTCAAACCTTTTTCCCACCTTTTTCACATCCCTCCAAGTCATTCCCACAAAGAAATCCTTATTCAAAAACTAAAATAAATCAACCTACCCTAATTTGAATCGTGTCAGGAATACTTTAACTTCAAACGGCACACATGGAGAACAAACTTTGATCAGACGCAGAATATGTTATAAAAGTACCTAGTCCTTGAAAATTAAATAAGCATCGAAGGGTTTAATGTTCCCATCCCTCGCGGAAGCCGGGTTAATCTAATCGTGTAGGGCCTTGATTAATTCAAGTATACCTGCAATACATAGGCCGCACTGACCTACGCAGATATATCTTTATCCGGTGAGGGAAAAAGAAGTAAGTAATAAAGTATAATTTTTGCCTTTGACAAAAACTTCGGGCACAGTATTTCACTGTGTGTACATTTGTGGGGGACTTAGATAAAAGGGAGATTGATACGACCCTAACTTTTCTTTATCTTGCAATGGACCTAACCTCTAGGTGAGAATTTGCAACCGCTGTAAAAAGTACACAGCGGTATTTCGCCGGATTTCGTATAAAATTTCACTGGCGCGTATTTATCGTTGTATGCAGCTGTAACGAATATCGCTTATATCTTGTTGGTAAGTCAATGTTATATTGTTATGTTGGTGCTTATATCAAAAAGTATGTTAGGTTGGCAACGCGTCTTCTACCGCCTTTACCTTTCGCCAATACTGTAATACAGTGCGTGTACGATTAAAAAAAATTATAACCTCAGTTTGTGCAAATCTTTGTTTTACTTATTATTTTTATCATATCTGTGCAGATGCGTGAATTTTTGCTGGTTCATTTATTGTGCAAAGTACTGCAAAAATAATGACGTTTGTACATAGTACAAGTAACTGGTGCGTGTTGACACACTTACAAATATTAACTGTATCCTATAAATGACTGTGTAAATAAGTGCATAAGTTTAGCGTTCATGCATGTAGCGCAGTGTTTTTGGCACAGCAACAGCGCTAGTAGATTGTATGTTTACTGGTAACGATATGTTGCCTGCAATTGAGTATTTGATTTAAAAACCACCTTCGTTGAAAAAAAACTACTTTACAGCAGGGTGGGAAAATTATTAGAAGCTTAGCTTAGTGCTTCTCAATATTTTTTCATCATTCAATTTTAATCATCATAATTACCATTATTAATCATCTGATCGGAAAAGAGGTCTCATTCCGGTTCATTATTACTCCATTCCACAATGCGGTGTCTACCTTTTTAATGCCTTTGTTCTTTTCTAGGCCCCCCACTCTGACACGATCTTGTTTCACCTACCATTATTTCGATTCATCAGGTCTCCTGCCCATCTTCACCTTATTCTTCTGAAAATCATTCTTTCATCGATCTATGCCATCACACCAGATCCCTTACGGTATGCGGGATAGGCAGAAAGTACAAAATTTCAATAGATTCTTTCCTCTGAGACGTCTCCAGCTTCCTTCACTCTCATAATCCGTCTCATACACCCTCACTGATTACTCAACACTCTTTTAATTATTATTATTTTTGTCATCTTTAGTTCTTTTTAAAGGCGGTGGTTTTTGAAACCAAGTACTTAATCAACGACGCTGTATAAAAAAACGTTAGCTAAACACAAAACCTGAACATAATTACTTACATAGTTTTCCCATTCAGCTCCAACTACGTGCAAGGGCATGCCTTCGGGACTGGAACAAATCTATTGTTTTGCTCTATAACTCAAGTAAATGTAGAGCTCTTAGTTACAGGGGACATGTATTAGGTACATTGTGTACGTAATGAGAATTGCTGTAAGATCAAGGATAGGTAATACATGGCGTTGAACCGAAGTTGCCTTACCTTGATAAGAAAATCTTGGTTTGAATCAGGTAGTGGTAATTAATTCGTTTCAGTAAATTGTAATAGTTTGTATTAGTGCTTTTGTAGCCAAGTTAGCTTTATGCGTTATTATAAAATACATACAGGCGACCACAGAACCTTTAGAATAGAACCTCTTCATTATTTAAGTCGATTAAAAAGAAATATACGGGCAATAAATGACATTAAGCTGTCTATCTGTGATTTCGAAATACTTTTACTTCTGTGCTTTTTCAGGGTTTATGTTCAGAACGACTGAACCAATTTTAATGGGACTAAATAGGTTACATTTTATAGCGAAAAATGTACAGTTCCCGCTTCTTATTGGTAAACCGGTACTTCCCAGGGTATTCAGGTAGAATTGAGTACTGACCTATTAATGTCAAATTCTAAAATAAACTCGTCCAAATGTTAATCGCTAATTGTAAGTTAGTGGAATTCTACAAGAGGAGGCTTTTATCGAATAGAAGACCTCTTTCACCTGATAATGACACGCATTTATAAGATCTATTTTCAGTACAAAGTTGTTGATAACGTACATGAAGCCTATTCTTTATCTCGAAAACACCTATCTATCTATCTCTCTATCTATCTATCTATCATGAAGCCTATTCTCTATCTCGAAAACACAAAAAATAAAAACACTTTACCTAAAATCATTCTGTCTTTACAACGGTGCTTCATTGTAAAACAAGATGGACTTTTTATGAAAAACTAAATACAATACATAAAGAGAAATATAAACGCCATTTTATTCGTTTGAATAATTGTCAATGGACGCTTTTTTTGTAGTGCTCAATGTGTTTGCGATAAAATATAGAATAGCTTTTTATATTTTAAATACGATGACAATTAATTCTGCATCAGTTATAGGTACTCCTAGTCTACCTGTGTTAAGCTTAATGATATTGCTTGAGTAAATATGCCCTTGAAATAAGGCGTTTAAAACAATATGTTGCTACTTCTTAATTATTGGCTGCATGACATTAGCTGTATCTGTGAAATGGTATAGTTGAAGTATTAATTAGGGCATTTAGGCTCAGGGGGAGCAGCAGCATCATAAAAGGAAGGAGGCAGTAGCATTATACATAGGAACCTATCGACTAAATGTTCGGCGATGAATTTATTTATTAGAACATACATCTCCTAGTAATTTACTTAAAAAATGTTTTAGTATTGTTTTCGTATCGTTGTTCGGACATCACGCAGAAATCATTGAACTGATTTTGATAAATTTGGATCGTTCGTATAAAGTGCCATTTTGTAATTAGTAAGGTTATACGCCTTTTGGAGGCATTTGAGATGTGGGTATATAGACGAATGATGCCCAAATCTTGGACTCACAAAGTCACCAACGATAAAGTTCTACGGTGAGCTGGTTAGAGACCCAAGCTTTTGCAAACCATCAAGTAGAGAAAGGTTCATTATCTAAGGCATGTACTGTGGCACGATAGATATGAACTCATGCAGCTCATAATGGTAGGAAATGTTGCGGGGAAAAGGAAAGCTGGCCGTAGAAAAATATCCTGTCTGAATAACATCAGAGAGTGGAAAAACATTGCGAGTGCCGCCGAAGTGTGCTGCCTCGCAAGAGACGGGAAAAAATATGCAGAGCTGATTGCCAACCTTAACTAGCTGAAAAGGCACCCCAAGAAGAAGAAGAATCAGTAAGGAAAACCATCCAAGTATAGGCAGACTGGACTAAAACAGCTAATTATCTAGTTTTTCTCTTGCAAAAGATACCGCACAAGTTAAAAAATAATATAAATTAATTATTCGAACTAACTGGAGAGAGTAATGTTTAAAATATATTTTTATGTAACGTCAAAAACTTGGACGCGGCAGTGTAATGAAATAAAAATGTCATTTACATAAATTTAAGACAAAAGAAATAATTTGTGTATTACAACCAGTAACTTTCTTGAACTTGGCACTTTCAATCAAACTTTTTTAAGACATTTTCCTCGTGAAAAGGTTTAGTAAAAAATCAGAACTTTGGATGTATTTATGGAAGTTTCTGTTTTATGTCATTTATTTTCAGGCAACTGAAATTTTATCAGAATAATTTTGATCCACTTCGTGTAAGTTGAATCCCATAGAAGATATACCTTACAGACTAACAAACATATAAAATATAAAAACTTATACGCTAAGTAACATGTATCGCCGGCGACATGTTGCGCTTTGCAGCGGTGTCTCTCAGTCTCCCACGAAATCTTTTAAATACGACACCCCTCGGCCAGAAATCCTAGGTCATGAAGGTTTGGTGGTGGAAACTCGCAAAACATAGGAATTTAATACGGCATTGTTTAGCGAGTTCATCTTCTCGACCCTGAGAGTGTAGAAAGGCTTCTTACGGACGTACTCGGCAATGTTTTCGGCTTTAGTGGTACACCACTGCACGTGTACCCGAGCCACGTACAGCAGTGTTGTTGGTGCTGCTTAACTAAAATATGCTGCTTATATTTATTTTGTCAATGTTTGTCAAAATTTATAAAATGAATATCACCGATTGCGTACGAGTATTATGTTCAACTCAATTATGCGGTCTGAGAATTCTAACTCTAGTATAGATTTATTCGCAAGTAAATTGTCAACCCTGAGCACTGTTTTGATTAAATACTTCTCGTCTCTGTAACAGTTTTTTGCTATTTATAAATATTCCTACTCTACTCATCATTACTCTACTTATGCATCATGTTTATATACCTCATTTCTAGATGCGGAGACTTGTGAATGGGCCTCTAACTCTATTTATTTAAATCTACTTTATTATGTTAGCTGTAAGCCTCCCAAATAAAATAAAATAAATTACACTGATTTAATATAAGTCTATAACCAATGAGTCCTACCTGTTATGACTTACGGGGCCCAGACGTGGCCAATCACAGTGGGACTAGTCCACAAATTCAAAGTCGCACAGCGGGCTTTGGAGCGAGTTATGCTCGGCGTCTCTTTGAAGGATAAAATTCCTAACGAGGTAATCCGACAAAGAACCAAAGTTACCGACATAGCTCGCAGACTCAGTAAGCTAAAGTGGCAATGGGCTGCTCACATCTGCAGAAGGACCGACGGCCGATGGAGCAAGCGTATCCTAGAGTGGAGACCGCGACTTGGTAAGCGTAAGGTAGGGCGGCCCCCAGCTAGATGGGCCGACGGCCTCAAAAAGGTCGCTGGGACAGACTGGATGCGGACCGTATGCAATGGCGCGTGTTAGGAGAGGCCTATGTCCAGCAGTGGACTCCGATAGGCTGATTGATTGATTGATTAATATTATCGGTATAAAGATAGTATCGGTGTAAACATGAGAAAAGGTATGCTTCGTTCGTTCGGACATATAGAAAGAATGTAAGCCGGAAAAATAACAAAACAGATATACAATGCGAAAGTGGAAGGATGTAGGTACCGGGGAAGACCTAGACTATGTTACCATGACCAACTAGACCGTGTCTTATCTGAAGGACAAATCAAGAGTCTCCGTAACCGTACTCTCAGTACATAAAGAACCTGTTGGAACTCTGTTTTCTCTGCCTATCAAGGGATCTGGCGTGATGATATAGATAATATTTTATTATTAATATTTTTATTCGAATTCAGCAACTATAGAATGACACTGTTTCTTTAGGTTCTATGAGAGTGAATCCTGTATCAGCTTACGAGGGGAAATTTCGTCATCGCATATTCCATTTTAATCTATTTATACAGCAACGTAAATTTGTTCATATATACATTTGTTTAAGCCGCCCATTGTTTCGCTTTTCATTGGACGATGAAAATTTTACGAAATATCTCATTGCTTTTAATAATTAGCAACGAAATATATAGTCGTCATAATTTCTGGTGTACGTAAATATGATGTTTGGTGGGTATATTAATTTTCATGTGGGATTGAACCAGAATCAGAATATTTTTTACTCATGTAAACCATTGTGTGTTACCAGTGACCAGTGTTAACCAACCATACTCATGTGTGTTACCAGTGATGATATATGGATCAGAGACGTGGTCTCTTACAATAGGTCTCATAAAAAAGCTCAGAGTTGCTCAGCGAGCTATGGAGAGAGCTATGCTCGGCGTTTCTCTACGCGATCGAATCAGGAATGAGGAGATTCGTAGAAGAACCAAGGTCACCGACATAGCCGTTAAGATTAGCAAGCTGAAGTGGCAATGGGCGGGCCACATAGCGCGTAGATCGGACGGGCGTTGGGGCAGAAAGATTCTAGAGTGGAGACCACGTATTGGCAAGCGCAGCGTGGGACGACCGCCTGCCAGATGGACCGACGATCTTGTGAAAATCGCAGGAAGTCGTTGGATGCAGGTGGCATCGGACCGGTTACGCTGGAAAGCGATTGGGGAGGCCTATGTTCAGCAGTGGACAAGTATAGGCTGAGATGATGATGATGATGATGATGTAAACCATTAAAGTGTTTATTACTTATATACTTTTATATAGACTTTACCACCACTTTGTGATATTATTCCTGTGGAGATGAAGGGTAAGAAACTCCTTAGTTACTCTTTTGAAATAGTATATTTAAAATAAAACTCAACAATTTTTTTTGGTGTATGGCAGAACAATGTATGCTGGGTCTAAGTTAAATTTACCAAATTACATTATTTATGAGAATAGCTATGGTGGTAGCATGGTTCTTTCATTTAGAAAGAAAGAAAAAGTTGAATTTAAATATAGTAATAGAAAGATGAGAGGGAACATTAATGATACATTTACGCTTCAACTAAGACCTGTCTCAACTGAGCATCGCTAACAAAAATGGCGCCAAAAGCGTCCTTAGTTACGCACTATGTGTGCGTGATGCCAGTGTACTATTTGTTCATAAGCTGTCAATGTGTGCGTGCGCGTACGTGCGCCTACTACAATTTATCTACCGTGGGTAATTCATCTATGGATTTACACTCTAAAACGATAGCGCCACCTGACGGCTTAGCCTGAACAATTAGAGCTTATAGTAACGTTGACAAGTCTCGCGTCGCGTGTACCCTCAATCCAAGACAAGACAGCTTGAGCAATTCCCCATATAATCACTCCCCTTAACCATTTACGGTAATGGCGTAGCAGTCTGCGGTTTCCTACCATTTAAACCGCACTTCGTGGTTATTTGATGACGGATAAGTCGGTCGAATAAATTCAGGCATGACCCTAAGATATGACATTTTATGACCTATTTTAAACGCATACAGTCGCTTGTGTAATGGATGGATCTGGAAGGTAACTATAGGAACTCCTCAACAACACAACATAACTCTACCGTGTTTGAGCTCGTTGGTTTTCTCTTGACAAGTACTATACTTTTACGTAGTGTCCAGAAACTTATCTTCTTTTATTTCTTAGTTAAACGGTTCTGAAAAGTTTTCTCTTGATTCTGTTTTACGTTAATTTTGTATTTATCTAAGTTTCATCTATTACGTATACTGTCTCACGGCTGCTCGATCGATGTTAAAATGACTAACAAAGTTGTTTTTCACGTATAGCTACAGGAGTAACCTCAATGGTGTAGTGACATATAGTACAAGCGACAGAATCAATGTCCTGGGATAGAATCTCAGGATGGACAAAGTATGATTTTTTAGTCGAACATTTCCTAGTCCCTGTTCGAAGTCAAAAATTAGAACAATGTTCTCGGCGATATGTTAGGGTACAGCACACCTGTGTCAGACCAGCATAGGGAATATAGGCGTGACGGCGTTTAGTATATTTTAGCTACAAGAAGTATTTAGTCACTTCAGCATGCCAAAAGTGATTGTTAATACCAGCTTAACCGTACATGACCACACGTAAACACCGTCGCGAGGTGTTGCTTCGACTGTTAACACTAGACTGCTCAAACAATAGAGCTTGAAATTGAATCATGTTGAACCGTAAAAGGCTGCGGTTACAAGTTGTTTGCTGTTTGAAACACTAAACAAAGGAAACTAACCATTATTATGTAGATAAAAGTATTATTTTTTAAGACTGCTGATTGCCGTTAGATTAATTCAGTCAAACAATACTACAAGTTTCAACTTTAGAACACTGTTTGTCTAGTATCAACTTTTAAGGAACCTAAACCTGAATGATAGACGAATTTCCAGGTTAGAAAAATACAATTTTATAGCCAGTGTAACTACACCGGCTGTAATATTGTAGTGTAGAGTGTTAGCTCAGAATGTATAGTTACCTAGAGCTTTCTTTAGTTAGTCTAGCAATAATCACTTCATCTGCTTGAAGATCTATTTTTGCTCCTTTGTAAGCTATTTCTATACTACCTACTAACTTAGTCTTAATGAAGATGACTAGGGTCACAAAGATATCAAATGATTGAACTTCTGATACATATTCAAACATCTACATAGATTTGAGAAAAATCATACAATTGAGATTGGAACCAACTTAAAGCTTTTTAGTGTGTGTACAGATATGTATTTTATGCACTGCCAAAGAAGACTTTTGGTATTGTCATTAACCCGGCGAGAGTGTGGCAGGGTATGTCATACCCACTGTAATACTAATTTGCGTATATTTTTTGTTCGTGACCTTCAAAGTTGTTATCGCCCTGAGTAGCTGGAGGTAAAGGGGTGCGGGAGGGGATAGTGGCGTGATCGCAGTGACGCGGCAGCCTGCAGTCGGGTAAGACGCTTGCAAACTGCGTTTGGGTATGAGATACCTGCCACAAAGTTAATGTACATATTTCGTGACAAAAACTAGCTGTGCTTTTTTTGCTATTTTGACTTATTTTCTTTGTTATGATATAGATTTTAATTAAAAATGGACTTTTCACGTGAATAAAACCAATTTCGGTCCATGTTACAAGATGTACTAGAGAATACGTCAGATGAAGCGAGCTCTGGAGAAGAATCTGACCATTGCAGTGAGCATGACTTGCAATCGGATACTGAGCAAGAGATTTCGGATCACGATGAACGGATGTCATCAAAATGATGCTTCTATGGTATCCTATGCCCCTAAAAAGAATAAGGTGGTCATAGTAATGTCAAGCTTACATCATGACGATAAAATTGATAGCACGACAGGAGACAAGAATAAGCCAGAGATGATAACATTCTACAATTCTACCAAAGCTGAAGTAGACGTGGTCGATGAACTGTCTGGTAGTTACAATGTGTCGCGCAATAGCAAACGTTGGCCTATGACCATTTTTTACGGCGTTTTGAATATAGCTGCTATAAATGCAACCATTATTTTGCGTGAAAATCTAGAAAAAACGAACAGATTTCTTACGTAATTTAGGGCTGACTTTAGTTTACGGACACCTCAAATTGCGAAGAGACCGAAGGAATATCCCAACATTTATACGTCAGAGAATCTCTATACAGATCAACGAACCACTTGCATCAACTCAAAATGTTCCTGGTCGCTATGTCAGATGCGGAGATTGTCCAAATAAAAAAGATCGAAACACAAAACATGCGTGTGCAAGCTGTGGAAAGGCTATTTGTATGGAGCACGCAACTTTTATTTGCAAAAACTGCATTGATTTGAACTCCGATTCTTAAGATGTTCCTAAGACTATTTGTGTTTTTTTAATATTTTATATCGTTACTTATGTTATGTTCTATAGTAGTTTCTAGTTATTTTTGATAAAGTTTGTTTTGTTTCTTTTTCTGGATTTTTTATGAGGGATTATTTTTTTTTTGTTAAAAATTTATAGACATTTGATTAAAGTTGAATAACTAATAAGATTTATAAAAATAATAAAATGTTTTATTTCTAATACCTTATTATATAGTTGTTTTATAATTATAAATAAAAAATAATATTATTATTCACAAGAATAAAGTTTTACTGCTACATTTGTAAACGGGTATGTCATACCCTGCCACATAGTCCTTGTTACATTTTTTTACCACACTCTCGCCGGGTTAACTCAAATTAACTCTGCCTTAACCAAGTCTTGGCGTCCCACCTGAAACCTACAACAGGTTTTGTCTAATTGCCAACTCGCAACTAATACACAAACATCAACATCTTCAAATTTGCTACATTCAAAATTAATTTTTTTTAAATTCACTTCTGTCTTCACAGAAGTTAGAAAGAAGAATCTTACTGAATCTATAACAATATTATGCCAATAAAGAATAATATATTAGTCTTACTTCAGTTACAATTGACGGGGCACATAGCTTGCAGAGCTGACGGCCATGGTTAATGGTTAATGGGTAGCAACCGCGTACCAGAAGACGTAGTGGGGTCTAGCCGCCCATTAGACCAATGGCCTAGAGAATTTTGCTGATAAAAGCCACAGCAATAACGCATCAATCGCCACAACAATCGCCATAACTATTCCCATCGCCAGATGCGATATTTGTGTAGGGTTTTATCTTCGCCTTTCGGCTGAAAATAATCATGAAGAATTATTCAACAAATATCATTTCCGATAGCTTAAAACCTCCACAATAGCCCCAACCAAGCCCAATAATCAAAATCGAACGCATTTCAAAATGTCGATCACCTCTCATAATAGCTGTCCAATATTACCTACTACTAGATATACTGAAATTGAATTTGTGACTATATAATTGGTCGACTAAGTGGCAGTACTATTCGATATGACAGCGCCGTGCCAAAATTCGATTTGCCTTCTATCATGATGGCCTGGGGTGTAAGTGATATAAATTAAGTGTAGGGGATGCGGAAAATATTGCTCGGACGTGTATTTGGGACGGTGAAAATAAACTAACTGGTTGCTAAAACGCTCATATTGTATTTACCCTAAAGGTTAAATCCCATTTTGGATATCTGTATTTTGGTAACCTATGTATGATTGTCAATTGCGAATGATATACCTTAAATATCATTAAAGCCACCACACGTTGGTGTCAATCAAGTTGGAAGTGTTCCGAGCGGGTTGATAAGTTTCAATGGCAGGTGGTCACAAACCTATTTCCACCAATCCACACTGGGTCACCGTTGGGGAGTATGACGTATTCTCTTTCAAGTCGATGTGTAAGAGAAGGCCTTTCCCCAGCAATGGCACAGTATAAGATAATTAATCAAATAAAAAAATTGTGGAAGTATTGTCAGTATAGTTCAAAATACCATACAATATACTCAACATTTATAGAACAACGATCTCAAACACACCAGATAAGATCATTACTGTAAGAGACTGCTCAATTGATTTCAGACTTTTACTCCCTTTGTTGCCTTCTACACCAACCACAAAATATAGAAATGGTGCAATACTACTTACACATAACATTTAAACTCAGCACATACGAGCAAATTGTGCCTCCTACCAAGAAATTCGACAGAGCAGCTCTAGAGAATTAATCATTGAAACTCAATTTGGATGTCGAATTTATCCATAAGATTATGAATGCTTCAGTCCGTTTCCAGATGGAAGCAAAACGGACGACTTGGCACTAGAGATAGTGTCTTCAGTGCTAAAATTTGAACTTAAGGGTTCTTGCAAAATAAGATTTATGTGGCATAATAGAGGGCAACAGACTTTTCCTCGAAACTACCTAGTCCCGTGTAAATGGGGTCTAATTGCATTAAGAGCCACTCAGCAATACACAAGAACTACACTTGCCCTAAGAGCCACTCAGCAATACACAAGAAACACCAATAAACTAATTTTTCGTAATAGGGTCAGACAACTTTGATCCTGACTTCGTTTCCAGATATGGAATACGCATATCTTTATATTTCTTCGGAACAAACAAATTAGCAATAATACATAAATAGCGTGACGTGACCTAATAATTCTCAGTTTCAGTTTTGATTTTTTCTATATTCTCTATCTATCGTTATCATCACGCCAGGTCCCTTGCAAAGACGCAGAGAGCACAAAATTTCAACAGATTCTTTCCTTACAAACCTTTGTGGCTTCCTCCATTCTCATAGCTCATCTCATACACAATTACCGGTTACGCAGATTTTTGACTTGTTCATTAGATAAGACAGTTTATTAGGTCTTGGTAAGATAATCTTGGTCTTTTTCATGTAGGCATCCTTCCAATTACACATTGTCTATGTGTTTCGTCATTTTTCCGACATTCTTTCTATATGCCCGAAACATACCCCATCTTATCTTCACACCGATATTATCTGTGATAATGACACGTTGTTGCGAATGTTCTTACAGTGTTTTTTTAAAAACATTCTTTTACATCCTAGTATTTACAAATATGAGGTTCAGATACACATACACCTCAAAAACAAATGTTTGTAGGACACACAAAGATTTACCTATTTGAGCAGCCTTCGCTTTTACTACTAGACGAAACAGTCATCAAACTAACACCGATTTAGCTAAAATCCTGCTATTAATTGTTTCATGATATACCGATTATATTGACCTATTTGTCAAACGAATAAATGACGCAACATAGAATAATCCTGAAGTCAAAAGTTATTCCTATTAGGTCGTAAAAGAGATTGCTAACATCAAAACAAATACACAAGAAGAAACATAAAATAATCTTCCTTAATTTCGTTGGGCAAGATCTCAACCTTGGCACGTAATCAGACTTTCAAAGTTATATGAAACGCGCTAATATTTTATAGCTTGCTCGACTTGAGATTGTAATACCCGTAAGTGTCGGATTCAGTATCTTACCTTTCTAGAAATTATATTCAACCAGAATCTTCTATCTATCTGTATCATCAAGATCATCCTTACAATATATATATATTCTTTGCTTGCAAGAAACTCTGCATACAGAAAATACTTGTAGATGGCCTCATGACGCATAGTGGTGATTAGCGTAGGAACATTTGAGACAATTACCAAAGCCTCTGCTTGAGGAATAGAGGTGTGACATCAGTTTACAACTTTTGAAGGTTATGTGATCATAAGATGAACACTGTGTTAGATGATTTCAAGTTTTTTAAAATTATTTTTAATCGATAGTTTGTACGAAAGTTATACCATGTCATAATTACAAATCACGTAAAAATAGCAGACTTGGGCCCCTGATGACGGTTGCAAGTAAAAGTTGACACGTACAACGCAGAGCTGGTCGTTATAGCAATCTTTGGGGAGGCTTTTGTCCTTGAGTGGACGTCTCTCAGCCAACAGTTATCTCCACCAAGCCAAATGATGAGCTATGACGAAATTCTCTTTAAATTCTTTCAAAAAATCTAATCATTGCCTCTTAGCGCTGTGCGACCCTGCGTTCTTACCGATCACTAAGGTTAAGCGACATTCAACTCGGTTGACCTGAGAAGGGTGATCGATTGTAGCATTTTCATATGAGTCTCTTTATGCTTAGGAAGGCACGTTAAACTCTTGGCTATGCCTTCCACGTAATATGGTAGTTGTTAAGCCAAGTTGGAAGCTTTACAGATGGCTTGATAAGTTCCAACAGCAGGTGGCCACAAACCTACCTCCGCCAATCCGCACTGGGTCCGCGTGTTTGAGTTTGACCTAATCTCTCACACCTCGATTTGTGAGAGCCTTTTCTTATCATATAATATCTATCTATCTATATCATCAGGCCAAATCCCTTGCGGGGTAGGCAAAGAGTACAGAGTTCCAACAGGTTCTTTTCTTACATACCTCTCTGGTTCCTCCATTTTTATAGTTCGTCTAAATACGCTCGCTGAATACGGAGACTCTTGACTTGCCCTTCAGATAACACACGATTTATTTGGTCATGGTAAGATAGTCTAGGTCTTACCTTATACCTACATTATTCCACTTTGCCGTTGTATATCTGTTGTGTTATTCTTCTATAACCTCACGCCAGCTCCCTCGCGGGGTAGGCAGAGAGTACAGAGTTCCAACAGGTTCTTTCCTTACATACTTCTCTGGCTTCCTCGACTCTCATAGTTCGTCTCATACACGCTCGCCGGTTACGGAGACTCTTGACTTTTCCATCAGATAAGACTCGGTTTATTTGGTCGTGGTAAGATAGTCTAGGTCTTCCCCGGTACCTGCATCCTTCCACTTTCACATATTGTATATCTGTTTTGTCATTCTTTCCTCTGGCATTCTTTCTATATGCCCGAACCAACGGAGCATGCCCTTTCTCATCTTTACACCGATACTATCTTTCATACCTACTCGCTGTCTTACTGTGCTGTTGCTAATGCGGTCGGTCAGCTTCACTCCGCACATCTTCCGCAGAGCTCGCATTTCTACCGCATTTATCCTACTTTCATTCTCCTTCTTACATACCCAGCTCTCGCTACCATATAACAGCGTTGGGACAAGAACTCCGTTATGTATGGCCAGCTGCGCCTTATGGCTTAAGTGCCGGCTCCCGAGTAGCTTTCCCATCGCACCATTCACTCTGTTCCCTGCACTCACTCTTCTCTCTATGTCAGCGGTGTATTTCCCATCCTTACTGAAGGCGCATCTAAGATATACAAACTCATTCACTTGCTCCAGCACATCGTTACCAACCACAATCCTTACATTCGTTCTGGTTTCTTCCCTTTCAAAAACCATAATCTTGGTTTTCTTCACATTCAAGTGTAAGCCATTGATCATACAGTCGTCTTTCATAACTGTGACTAGTGTTTGCAGATCAGTGGCTGTTGGCGCTATTAAAACCGCGTCATCTGCATAAAGTAGATGGTTTACCACTAAGTCACCCATTTGTACACCTTCATTCATCGCTTTCAGTCTTTGAATACTTGTTATTCTTTCGTCCGACATTCTTTCTATATGTCCGAACCAGCGGAGTATTCCCTTTCTCATCTTTATACCGATACTATCTTTCATACGTATACGCTTTCTTACTACGCTGTTGCGAATACGGTCGGTCAGCTTCACTCCGCACATCTTCCGCAGAGCTTGTATTCCTACAGCATTCCTGCTTTCATTCTTCTTCTTACATACCCAGTTCTTATATTAATATTATTATTAATAATTTCCTATTATATCTTCACAGTAGGCTTTCATTTCATTGTCCTAACTCCAGAAGTCATCCACTACAACCATTATCAATTTTATAAGAGTTTCTGAATTACTACTGCTAGGTTATGTTCTATTCAATTCTGCCGACGAATTATGCTCGAAATCATTGCTAATAATAAGAAGTCTTAGCTGCATTTTTTCTAGTGGTGAATTCAAAGTCAATCCTACTAATATTATAAATGTGAAAATTTGTATGTTTTTTACTCGATGGATGTAACTTGGCACACAAATAGTTTATTACCTGGATTTACATATTTAATACTTTTTATTCCGGAAAAATGTTAGGTGTCTGTCTAAAATTAACGCGGAAGAAGGCGCGGGCAGTAACTAGTTATAAATAAATAATGAGTCAGTCTGTAGTGGACCCTATACCCAACAGAGGTCAAAGGATTTCTCCCATAAATCGAAGAGACGAGGACCACAGTTCAGTGCAGATTGGTGAGGGCAGGTTTACAGCCACCTCTTATTGGATATTACCCAGCCGCTAGTAAAATATCCACCCTGGCTTAACAATGACCACATTAAATGGTAGCCAGGACCAACGGCGTGACATTTCTTCCAAAACATGGGGACGCTCAATAATGGCATTGTCACAAACAGTTTTGAAAGCTGTTTGCTTTTAGTCAATATTAATAATTGCTAAGAATACCACAGTCTGGCAGAGTTACGAGCGCCTTAACGCTAAAAATCAGAGGATAAATCTAGTAAAATCTTATTACTGAAAATAATAGTTTTCATATTTATAACACTCACAAGAGAGTTATATTTTACTTCGAAGTCTGTCGTCATGGTCGCCGATGGTCGTCGTTCACTTCCACGATAATCGTCGCCTTAAGACTTTCGTCGCAGAATATAGGCCGGACATCTGATGTTATTATATTTCGTAACTTCTGTCTCCACTCCGACTAACTAGTTGTGTACAATGGAACTTAATGAACCAATTTTCCAAAATCAGCCGATTGGTCTGATGATTCTTGTAGTGAAATTTTATACCTAAAGAAAGAACACTTCAATTTTAAATAAGTAAATAAAAAAAAATATCACGCCTCTATTACCGAAGTACTAGTGGTACGTTTGTTTTGTATACACTCCCTTATTTCCGACATCGCTAAGTTGTAGTCTATACGGGGCATGATATGTTTCTTGCAGCCAAACTCTAGTCAACCACCTTATATAGAATGATTTCGGTCCACAATTTTCTTGGATATGATCCAAAAGAGCGCATTTTTGTAATGAAATTATTTTCATTGTGGAACACCAAAACATTCGCATTTGCAGTCAAATTGCAAGCTCGCTGTCTCTAGGTGAATTTTGTTAGTTTACTGCTGACATTCGGTTGTTTAAAACAAAGAGATATAAATCTCCAAGTATATTGTTACTTATCATAACTACATTGTTTATGTTAAAAGAACTAATATAAAATCTTGGCACATAAAGTCTTCATTTTTACTAGATGGAGTACTATCTATTTGGGTTAGTCATATCCCCTACAATGTTACTTCCCAATTGAATAAGGAGCCGCCCAATTGCTATTATACTGGGCACAATTCTAGACTTCGCATTGCGAAGCAAGCATTTTTGTAAGAGAAACATACGTTATTCTACTTAGGACTCCTATCCAAGACTCCACGATCACCCGCCACCTTATGCAATCTTAGACCAACAAAGCAAAGTACCAGATAAGTGATGAAATCATCAACTTTTACATGGAGGTATCGCACTAACTTTCTTCATGAATTCAATGAGGTAACTTTTCAAAGAATTTAATAAACGCAGTTCTTGGCTTGCGCCCAAAAATATCTAAGGCCTGAGGTCAAGTAAACACAGATTGACGTAATTCTAACGCTATCGAGGAAGCAGCTGTCACCTTCATCTTTATTTAGTAAATGCCTAGTGCGAAAAGGATGGCATATCAACTCGAAATTGTTATGGTTACGTCATTTTGTTCATTCCTAACCCTCAGCTCATGGTTTTCTGCCACTGTGTGTATAGTACCGCGATGTTACTGCGGTTGTAACAGCTGTAGCCTTTACTCCGATAGCGTGTCGTGATCCATAACTATTAAACCCCGATACTCATTGCGAAATTCACACAAATTTGAATGTTCATTGGCTTAAATATTCTATGTTTGTTCCTCATACACGGAAGGGTTTTCAACTCAATTTTGTCAGTATAAGTTTGACTACTTAAAGTTTGTTTAAAAGTGTTTTAGTGGAATTGATGTTTTGAAGGCGTGGAGGTGTAGGATAGCACCATTCGTAGCGTGTAAGCTGTACATCCGATTTTGATGAATGAGATGTCAATCAATTTGTTATTATAGTCCGCCTGACTTAGGTTATATTTTATATGAACAAAATAATGGTTATTACATCCACAAAAAGTGGGGTCTCTGCATTTTTTTTGCTATAATATCGTTTTTTTTTAAATCGTAGGCCCACACTAGGATTTATTTCTGCATTGTTACAGTGCTTATAAACATGAAAATTTATATACACAAATACCCAGATCGCAACGAATAATTGTAGATAACACAAAGATTTATCCCGTGCGGGAATCGAACCCGCGACTATTAGAGACAGTGGGCGGAGCGGCTTAAGCTCTTAACCACTGCGCTAAATCGGCCATCAATTAAAATTTCAAGTTCATAATATTGAACATGAGATATACCAACCCAAAAAAAAACAAATTTAAGTTTTTATTACATGGGAACTAACATCGTCGGAGAAAAGTGGGTGTACACAGAACACCTCTGCCACCCCCGCTTGGGCAATATAGGCGTGACGGTGTTTTATGTGATTTTCAAATCAACTCAAAACCATAACTTATGATAATTTGGAGATGACTATCAACATATGTACATCATAGCTTTGTCTATGATGGGTTCGCCTAAATATATATACAACCTAAATGATCTATATACAGTAATGATTCAACACAAAATCACCAGAAATCCTAACTTGAAGTTTAGCGCGTATTTCCACTTACCTTCTAGGTACTCATTGCAAAAGATTTTTCAAACTGAAACCCCTGAAAGTGTGAAACATTATACTGAAATCTCCTTACTACTCCGAAAACTTAGCCAGAAATAGGAATACCTTCAAACGTAAGTTGGTTGTTTTTATACTAGGCAATATAATAGGGCTTATGATAGAAAATATTTTAATGTTTGGATCGCAGTCATCAAAAGTATCCATACATAATGTACTTCTATAAAAAATACGCATATCTATGGGATGGATCTACGGGATATCTGTCTGAAACATGATTATTTACAAATTGAAAAGGCAATCTAGGTAAAATAAGGGCTGTTACAAAGATTCGTATTATTTCAATTATGAAACTGGTTGCGTCACAGCAATTTCAAAATCATCAATTACAGAACACATTTATTTGAAAAAAAAAATATATAGAAAGGCAAGTCATCATCTTCATCATAATCAACATGTACACATACACACAAACATACCCACACGTTAATACATTAATGTTTATAGACCTTGTAAGGGTCTGGTTTTTGTGGTGTTAGTTTATGGTGAAAATAAAAAGATCAGTAATTAGAGATAATAATGGTTTATTTACTGGTACTCCAATTTACTGATAAATATGAATGATAATGGTTACGCACACGCGATGGTTGATTGCGTCATCACCCGAAAGACGTCCACTGCAGGACAAAGGCCTCCCCCGATTGTACGCATCCAGCTTCTACCTGCGACCTTCACCAGGTCATCGCTCCACCTTGTGGGGAGCTTGCCCACTCCACGTCTTCCAGTACAAGGTCGCCACTCGAGAACCTTTGCCTCAACCGCCGTCAGAATGCGTATGCTTCTTGATTGCGTACTAAACTTAAATTATATATATTTTAGGTGTAGCGATGCGCCGACTGGGAAATGCTGGCGGTGCCACCTTGCGCAATACATGTACACCGTACACATCTAGCCCACTTTTAAGTATGTATTTAAATTGAAAACTACATTTTCTGTACACACACATTTTTTTTTCCTTTGGTCCATATAATTTTTGATCCGTGTCTTATGTAACTATTACCTGGTTTTTCAAAGTACCTCAGGAAATTATGTGATTTAGAATGTTTTATTTCGATTTTAAGGTTTATAATTTTAGTGTAACTACTCTGTGGTAAATAAATAAATCATTATTATTAATTAGCTAGGCAGCCACAAATTTACCTCCACCAATCCGCACTGGGTGCGGATGGTTAAGAATGACCATTTTTTTCTCGATTTCCAAGGTATGATTTATTAATATTGTAGTAGATAGATAGGCGAAGGTGGAAGGATATAGGTAGGGAAGACCTAGATTATCTTACCACGACCAAATAGACCGAGTCTTAACATAAGGACAAGTCAAGAGTCAAGTTTCAGAACCATGAGAGTGGAGGAAGCCAGAGACTCACAGCCTACCCCGCAAGGGATCTGGCGTAATGATATAGACAGATTAAATTATTAATTAGCTAGACTGCCACAAATCAACCTCTCCCAATCCGCACTCGGTACAGCGTGGTGAAGAATGAACTATTTTCTCTCGTGTCGACTTCGAAGGCCTGATTTATTAATATTGTAGTACTGAGTTATGGACATAATTGCGAGATGGTGTTTTATTTTATTTGTAGTGTATATATATATATATATATATATATATATATATATATATATGTATATATATGTATATATATATATATATATATATATATATATATATATATATATATATATAATATACTTCTCGAGGCACTTGTATCGATAAATGATTTTTAAATGATAAAAATGCCTTTACACAAATTAACTGAAAGCTAGAAGAATATAATGTTAAGTGCAGCGTGTCCTGCCTAGCGAGCGTTCATTGATTTTAAATATTATTCTCGAACGATGTCGACAGGGTCGTGGATTGGTCATGCTCACTAAAATGTCTTTGCTAGTGGCGGCTCTGTGGAGCGGGTCATTCTTTTCCCTCTAAAATGGTTGAGGAGAGTGATGGCTGCTTCTCAGGTCATACTCGTGAACGGGTGCTGCTGGTGGGGACTGGTCCGTCCCCTGCCCTTTGTCTGACTGAACGTGTACCATAATGCTGTTGAATTTTGTCTCGTTCGGCATCACACTGGAGCTATGACCAGTTGTTTTGTACGCGCTCTTTACATACTTTATAGTAACACTTTCTCTTACTATTATTATTATGCTTTTTATTATATACCTCTACAACATCTCTATTTTGTAAATGAGAGGACTATGTAGACACTGACCAATATCATGAATCTAAGTACACTTATGATTAATCTATACTTAAGCACATATATTTAGCTCGTTCTGCATTGTTCTCCCATACTCCATAAATGCAATGTATACAAAAAGAATTGTAAAACTCATTTTTAAAAAAGAGTAACCGTGGAGTTTTTTGCCCTTCTTCTCCACAGGAATGACTTTCCGAACGGGTGGTAGAGTCTTAAGTAATTAATAATTTTCTCTTTTTGACTATTCATAAGTGCCTTTTGGTCTACATGAATAAAAAACTTTTGATTTTGATTTTGATATGCAACCGCGGTGTTCTCGTAGATCACCAAGGTTAAGCAACGTTCGGCTCAGTCGGCCTGAGGTGGGTGACCCTTTGTGGCATTTCCATATTTGAGCATCTCCGTGCTTCAGAAAGCACGTTAAGCCGTTGGTCCCAGTTACCATTTAATGTGGCAGTCGTTAAGCCAAGTTGAAAGCCTTATAAGTGGCTTGATAAGTTACAACGGCAGGTGGCCACAAATCTACCTTCACCAATCCGCACTGGGTCCGCGGGGGGGGGGGGGGGGAGGGGGAGATGGACCTAATATCACTCACCTTGATTTGTGAGAGAAGGCCTTTGCCCAGCAGTGGGTCAATATAATCTGATATTGTTATTATTATATCTCATCAGTATTTGCCCAGTAAGTTAGTCAGTGCCATTTTTAAGTACGTATATAAGCAACTGCCAAAAGCAATTTTAGTAAACATTCATGATCCATATATAAAACATTTTTCTTTAACAATTTAATTGTACAAAATCCAGGCGCAGGTGTTTTATTACATCAAGAGCAGGTCAATTGTATCGAGTGCGCGGCGGCTTTATGCGAAATCACGGAAAGGGAAGCGGTTTTATTGGATTGAGAACATAGTGACCAGCGTACGTTTTATTGTACTCTTTAAATTATCTCTTTAATATTCAACTTACAATATCCTTATAGTAATATCAGCCTGTACGGCCCACTGCTGGGCAAAAGCCTTCGCTCACAAACTGAGGTGAGAGAGATCAGGCCATACTCCACCAGGCGGGCCCAGTGCGAACGATGCTTAATCTTGGTGATCGGCAGGAACACCGAGGTTGTACAGCGCAAACAGCGCCTTCAATGTCCTTGAAACTCACTAAAATCTCTTATCTCTTTAAACTTAATTGATCAACGTATTAAAGTTCAAGGGGGATCGCGCTCATAAGGCGCTCGAAGCGCTATGCGACCCCAGTGTTCTTAGAAATCACCAAGGTAGAGCACCGTTCGTCTTGGTCTATCTAACGACCTGCCCAACAGCCCGGGGCTTAAGATTACGGGCTAACTCGCGTCCCCCGCCGTAATATCTGGCGCCCCTTCCCTGCACTAGCATCAGCAGAGGAGTTTTTCGGGATCGCGGACGCGAGGAGCGGGGTCCCTGAGCGTCTTTTACGAGCACCTCCGAGAAGGACGGCGGCGTAGTGTGGCCCAAGTTGTTATGAGCATCGATGTATGGAGGAGTGTGTTATCAAGTCTCCCCCCGATGGCGGGCTCTTCGGAGCGCGGCACAAGAGGGACACTAGTGCGTTCAATACGGATATCCTGGAGCCCCTCAAAAGCGCTGATGATGTGATGTGGTATTTAATCGGTAGGAATCCGACACGCCTAGCGAGCGCCCTCCGAGGCTCGCGAAAGTCGTATGCAGGATTTACCCCAGGTGAAAAAAAAGGTCAGTCTGAGATGCGTGACTGTTTGTGGCATTTTTATAGTCAAGCGTTTACGTGATTCGGAACGCACGCTAAGCCGTTGGCCCCGATTATCCCTTAACGTAGTATTTAAGCCGAATTGAAAGCCTTGTAAGCGGTTTCATAAGTTTCAACTGCAGAAAGCCACAAACCAGCCTAACTAGTAAGAAAACCACTATAACTTGCCTGCACTATAGCATGCCTCACCTCCTCGCCTCAAATATAATGGTTAATAAAGGAAAGTAATAAACAGCGGTAAAGGAGATCTTCTGATACTGGTTTCGTGACACCCTCAACTGCAAAATCTATTAAACTAGCAGCATTTGGTTTGAATGCATTTCTTTCTCCAATGTCAATGTAAATGAAATATGAATGCTTGATTTGAGGTAAAGGCATCTTGGGTTTAATTGTTGCGGCCATAACTTTGTTCTTAAACGAGAATGAATTTTATTGTTAAGTTGATAAATTTGAAATTTGGTTTTGTACTTTCAATTAAGTGATTAAAGACAGTTTTATTAGGTATCCTGTTAAATATTTCGTTTAAATATAAACCTGTTAACGTCTTAAAGAGAGTATTCATTTAAACAAAACCTTGCCAAGTTGCCTTTTAAAAAATAGTTAATATTGCTATGAGTTACTGAGCATTCAGAAATCTAATATCGATTATTAAAATACCATATAAAATTTTGTCATTATTTGGATTTCTTAGAAAATTGCAATAATTACGCTTTTATTTTTCCAAATAGTCAAACCTTTTTCAAGCAAAAAATGGAGCTTTTTTTCAAAATCCCATCCCACCATGTCATTCCCACAAAAAAATCCTGGGGGTGAGCGTTAAAATCACCCAACACAAACACACATTCAACATCGGCACTCTCGGTGATGGCAATAATCTCTCCTAAAACCTCTGTGAAGACTAGGAGGTTGTCGAGTGAACTAGTTGGCATATAAACTGAGAAAACTATAATAGTCCTACCTCCGACTACCGCTCTAATAGCCGCTGGTCGAGGGCTATTACAGTTCAGGACAGAGACCGATACAAAAATACCCTTGCGCCAGAGAATAGCTACTCCCCCGTAAGGCCTTCCCGTTAGCAGCCCCGCTGCTGTATCAACGGCCGACTTCCCTGTGTATTCAAAATCATGACTAATTGAACCTAAGACAGGAATATCATGGGGGAGAAGCTATGTCTCCTGCAGGGCGACAATGTCAGATCTTGCACAGATGTTTCGTACTCCATCGATTGAACTTTTAACAGACTTACAGTTAAAACTAGTGAATTTACAAAATATGTTATGTTTATTATCATTTTTTTATACTTTGGGACTTATATATTTTAGACTTTGGGACATTTTGCCTGAGTATGGTATAAATGGCACTCTGCTGCGGGCCGTCCAGTCCACCTATGTGGACTGCAAGGCATGCGTACGGGTGGGTGGTAACATGTCACCCTGGTTTGACGTTGAAATCGGCGTCAAGCAGGGTTGCGTGTTGTCCGCTAGACTGTTTATAATATATTTGGATAAAAGTCTTCAAAGACTGAAAGCGATGAATGAAGGTGTACAAATGAGTGATCTAGTGGTAAATCATCTACTATATGCAGATGACACGGTTTTGATAGCGCCAACAGCCACTGATCTGCAATCACTAGTCACAGTTATGAAAGACGACTGCATGAAAAATGGCTTACATTTGAATGTGAAGAAAACCAAAATTATGGTTTTTGAACGGGAAGAAACCAGAACGAATGCAAGGATTGTGGTTGGGAACGATGTGCTGGAGCAAGTGAATGAGTTTGTATATCTTGGATGCGCATTCAGTAAGGATGGAAAATACACCGCTGACATAGAGAGAAGAGTGAGTGCAGGGAACAGAGTGAATGGCGCGATGGGAAAGCTACTTGGGAGCCGGCACTTAAGCCGAAAAGCGCAGCTGGCCATACATAATGGAGTGCTTGTCCCAACGCTGTTATATGGCAGCGAGAGCTGGGTATGTAAGAAGGAGAATGAAAGTAGGATAAATGCGGTGGAAATGCGAGCTCTGCGGAAGATGTGCGGAGTGAAGCTGACCGACCGTATTCGCAACAGCGTAGTAAGAAAGCAAATAGGTATGAAAGAGAATATCGGTGTAAAGATGAGAAAGGGTATGCTCCGTTGGTTCGGGCATATAGAAAGAATGTCCGAAGAAAGAATGACAAAACTGATATACAACGCGAAAGTGGAAGGATGTAGGTACCGGGGAAGACCTAGACTATCTTACCATGACCAAATAGACCGGGTCTTATCTGAAGGACAAGTCAGGAGTCTCCGTAACCGGCGAGCGTGTATGAGACGAATTATGAGAGTAGAGGAAGCCAGAGAGGTATGTAAGGAAAGAGCCTGTTGGAACTCTGTACTCTCTGCCTACCCCGTAAGGGATCTGGCGTGATGATATAGATAGATAGATATTATCATTCATCAGGACACACGACTAAGTACTATTACGAAGGTTGCACTCGATTCATAAATTTCACAAAGCACCTAAACGTTATCCCGTTTGGCCAGAATTGATCATCTAAAAATAAATCTAATTTGCTCTTTGGTACAAATAACTTAAATGCATGATATTTTTTGGTTTCTTTTGTTTTTATCTGCTTTAGAGTCACATTTACATTAGTTTTTTCCTTAACGTAATTAATTGTCCAATTCCCTTGTTTCTAAATTAACGTTAGATATAAGTAACGGCACTATAGTGTCCGCGGCCCTAAACTTTACACTTGGTGCAATAGATGCACTACCTTTCTGTCTAATCAATCTATAGTTATGTTTTAACGATTTATTTCGCACTACCGTCCACTCAGAATCTAAGCCCCTTACCTCTTGCTCACTTTTAGATCCGCTCGAGTTAATCATGTTTAAGCAGACCACCGGCGCCGGTTGCGCCGTTACCCGCTTCGGCGTTGTCTCTAGTACTCGTACAGTACCTGAATTGTCTTCTACGGCTGCGACTGGTGATTTTTCAGTAGTAGGGGACTTGTTTACTGTGACGCGAGCACAGGTGACAGATAAGCTGACCGGTTTTTTTGAAACCGCCGTACCCGGCACGTCACACACACCTTCACGCCTTGGTGTTATCTCTTTCGCTCCTTCCGCGCTGCTGCATGCTTGAGATGTCTCGCAACTTGTCTCACTCGCACTGTTCGAAACCACAGTGTTGCACTGCCCCTCCAATGCACGTACGCTATGCTCTGTCTTCTTTTTTCGTTTGGTTATACATGATACAGTAACACATTCTCTGCTAGTGGTATCTTTTGCGCATGATTCACTGCCTGCCCTTACTTGGCGGATTTGTATATTTGAATCAGCTGTTTTGTGCAACGGTTTTAAAGGTACATATTGTAAGCCTATAGGACCGCTATCTAAAGATTTATTACTTAATGGCGTCGCAATTCTCATATTTATATTGTCGTTTGTAGGACAATGATCTAATATAGACCCATATTTCATGTTATGAACCTCCTGTTTCACAATATTAAATTCCTCCATTGTGACAACTTTCTCTTCCAGATTCTTTAACTGATTTTGCAAAGCTAGTATTTCCTTCAGAAACCGGGACACATCGATGTGATCAAAAGTGACTGGTGGAAGCTTATGTAAATCCTTAGCCACGAAAGTAGGAAGCAGTTCCGGATTTGTATTTTTCAACACGACTATAACGTCCTCTAGATCTCGTGACATTTTCTTCTTTCCCTCTCTTCGGCGTGGTGGTAACTTCTTCTTACCTGGCAGTGAGCCGTATAGTAACGACTTTGGCTTGACTATTTCTTCAGATGAAAAAGACGCAGTGCATAATTGGTGAACACTTTCTTCATCCATAAAGTCTAACACATTACACAAAAAAGCTAAAAAAGCTAAAAGCTCGTTAATTACAATATTGCAATTTGCACATTTCACAATATTTGAGGCCATTGTTCCTCCAATAAGTCATCGGTTCGAATCGTGAATGCGTAGTATAGAATAAAGTAGTATTTTTTTCCTTTGACAAAAATTTCGGGCATAGTCTTTCACTGTGTGTACATTTGTAGGGGACTTAGATAAAAGGGAGATTGATAGGACTCTAACTTTTCTTCATCCTACAATGGACCTAACCTGTAGTATTTGCGACCGCTGTTAAAAATACACAGCGGTATTTCAACGGATTTAGTATAAAATTTCACTGGCGCGTATTTATCGCTGTATGCAGCTATAACGAATATCGCGTATATCTTGTTGGTAAGTCAATGTTATATTGTTATGTTGGTGTTTCTATCAAAAAGTATGTTAGGTTAGCAACGCGTCTTTACCGCCTTTACCTTTTGTCAATACTGTAGTACGGTGCGTGTACGTGGGTGCGTTATTATTTTCATCATATCTGTACAGATGCGTGAATTTTTGCTGGTTCATTTATTGTGCAAACTACTGCGTAAATAATGACGTTTGTACATAGTACAAGTAACTGGTGCGTGTTGACACACTTACAAATATTAACTGTATCCTATAAATGACTGTATAAATAAGTGCCTAAGTTTAGCGTTCATGCATGTAGCGCAGTGTTATTGGCACAGCAACAGCGCTAGTAGGTTGTACGTTTACTGGTAAAGGTGTAAAGGCATCTTATGCATGTAACGCTATGTTGCCTGCAATTGAGTATTTGATTTAAAATCCACCTTCGTTGAAAAAAAAACTATTTTACAGCAGGGTAGGAAAATTATTAGAAGAACTTCTCAATATTTTTTATCATTCAATTTTAATCATCATAATTACCATTATTAATCATCTGATCGGAAAAGAGGTCTCGTTTCGGTTCATTATTACTCCATTCCACATTGTGTTGTCTACCTTTTTAATGTCATCACTCCATCTGGCGGATGGTCCGCCTTAACCGCTTTGTTCTTTTCTAAGCCCCCCACTCTGACACGATCTCGTTTTACCTATCATTATTTCGATTCATCAGGTCTCCTGCCCATCTTCACCTTATTCTTCTGAAAATCATTCTTTTATCGATCTATGCCATCACACCAGATCCCTTACGGTATGCGCGATAGGCAGAAAGTACGAAATTTCAATAGATTCTTTCCTCTCCAGCTTCCTTCACTCTCATAGTCCGTCTCATACACTG
Organism: Phalera bucephala; assembly: GCA_905147815.2. Classification (NCBI taxonomy): domain Eukaryota; kingdom Metazoa; phylum Arthropoda; class Insecta; order Lepidoptera; family Notodontidae; genus Phalera; species Phalera bucephala. The sequence continues at coordinate 7,147,283 of LR990632.1, read as the reverse complement.
TCACTGATTACTCAACACTCTTTTAATTATTAAAAAATATTTTTGTCCTCTTTAGTTCTTTTTAAAGGCGGTGGTTTTTGAAACCAATTAGTTAATTAACAACGCTGGATAAAAAAACGTTAGCTAAACACAAAACTTGAACATAATTACTTACATAGTTTTCCCATTCAGTTCCAACTACGTGCAAGGTAAAGGCGTGCCTTCGGGACTGGAACAAATCTATTGTTTTGCTCTATAACTTAAGTAAATGTAGAGCTCTTAGTTACAGGGGACATGTATTAGGTACATTGTGTACGTAATGAGAATTGCTGTAAGATCAAGGATAGGTAATACATGGCGTTGAACCGAAGTTGGCTTACCTTGATAAGAAAATCTTGGTTTGAATCAGGTAGTGCTAATTAATTCGTTTCATTAAATTGTAATAGTTTGTATTAGTGCTTTTGTAGCCAAGTTAGCTTTATGCGTTATTAAAAAATACATACAGGCGACCACAGAACCTTTAGAATAGAACCTCTTCATTATTTAAGTCGATTAAAAAGAAATATACGGGCAATAAATGACATTAAGCTGTCTATCTGTGATTTCGAAATACTTTTACTTCTGTGCTTTTTCAGGGTTTATGTTCAGAACGACTGAACCAATTTTAATGGGACTAAATAGGTTACATTTTATAGCGAAAAATGTACAGTTCCCGCTTCTTATTGGTAAACCGGTACTTCCCAGGGTATTCAGGTAGAATTGAGTACTGACCTATTAATGTCAAATTCTAAAATAAACTCGTCCAAATGTTAATCGCTAATTGTAAGTTAGTGAAATTCTACAAGAGGAGGCTTTTATCGAATAGAAGACCTCTTTCACCTGATAATGACACGCATTTATAAGATCTATTTTCAGTACAAAGTTGTTGATAACGTACATGAAGCCTATTCTTTATCTCGAAAACACCTATCTATCTATCTCTCTATCTATCTATCTATCTATCTATCATGAAGCCTATTCTCTATCTCGAAAACACAAAAAATAAAAACACTTTACCTAAAATCATTCTGTCTTTACAACGGTGCTTCATTGTAAAACAAGATGGACTTTTTATGAAAAACTAAATACAAAACATAAAGAGAAATATAAACGCCATTTTATTCGTTTGAATAATTGTCAATGGACGCTTTTTTTGTAGTGCTCAATGTGTTTGCGATAAAATATAAAATAGCTTTTTTATATTTTAAATACGATGACAATTAATTCTGCATCAGTTATAGGTACTCCTAGTCTACCTGTGTTAAGCTTAATGATATTGCTTGAGTAAATATGCCCTTGAAATAAGGCGTTTAAAACAATATGTTGCTACTTCTTAATTATTGGCTGCATGACATTAGCTGTATCTGTGAAATGGTATAGTTGAAGTATTAATTAGGGCATTTAGGCTCAGGGGGAGCAGCAGCATCATAAAAGGAAGGAGGCAGTAGCATTATACATAGGAACCTATCGACTAAATGTTCGGCGATGAATTTATTTATTAGAACATACATCTTCTAGTAATTTACTTAAAAAATGTTTTAGTATTGTTTTCGTATCGTTGTTCGGACATCACGCAGAAATCATTGAACTGATTTTGATAAATTTAGATCGTTCGAATAAAGTGCCATTTTGTAATTAGTAAGGCTATACGCATTTTGGAGGCATTTGAGATGTGGGTATATAGACGAATGATGCCCATATCTTGGACTCACAAAGTCACCAACGAGGAAGTTCTACGGCGAGTTGGTTAGAAACCCAAGCTTTTGCAAACCATCAAGTAGAGAAAGGTTCATTATCTAGGGCATGTACTGTGGCACGATAGATATGAACTCATGCAGCTCATAATGGTAGGAAATGTTGCGGGGAAAAGGAACGCTGGCCGTAGATAAATATCCTGTCTGAATAACATCAGAGAGTGGAAAAACATTGCGAGTGCCGCCGAAGTGTGCTGCCTCGCAAGGGACGGGAAAAAATATGCCAACTGCTGATTGCCAACCTTAACTAGCTGAAAAGGCACCCCAAGAAGAAGAAGAATCAGTAAGGAAAACCATCCAAGTATAGGCAGACTGGACTAAAACAGCTAATTATCTAGTTTTTCTCTTGCAAAAGATACCGCACAAATTAAAAAAGAATATAAATTAATTATTCGAACTAACTGGAGAGAGTAATGTTTAAAATATATTTTAATGTAACGTCAAAAACTTGGACGCGGCAGTGTAATGAAATAAAAATGTCATTTACATAAATTTAAGACAAAAGAAATAATTTGTGTATTACAACCAGTAACTTTCTTGAACTTGGCACTTTCAATCAAACTTTTTTAAGACATTGTCCTCGTGAAAAGGTTTAGTAAAAAATCAGAACTTTGGATGTATTTATGGGAGTTTCTGTTTTATGTCATTTATTTTCAGGCAACTGAAATTTTATCAGAATAATTTTGATCCACTTCGTGTAAGTTGATTCCCATAGAAGATATACCTTACAGACTAACAAACATATAAAATATAAAAACTTATACGCTAAGTAACATGTATCGCCGACGACATGTTGCGCTTAGCAGCGGTGTCTCTCAGTCTCCCACGAAATCTTTGAAATACGACACCCCTCGGCCAGAAATCCTAGGTCATGAAGGTTTGGTGGTGGAAACTCGCAAGTCATAGGAATTTAATACGGCATTGTTTAGCGAGTTCATCTTCTCGACCCTGAGAGTGTAGAAAGGCTTCTTACGGACGTACTCGGCAATGTTTTCGGCTTTAGTGGTGTAGTGTACCCGAGCCACGTACAGCAGTGTTGTTGGTGCTGCTTAACTAAAATATGCTGCTTATATTGTTTTTGTCAATGTTTATCAAAATTTATAAAATGAATATCACCGATTGCGTACGAGTATTATGTTCAACTCAATTATGCGGTCTGAGAATTTTAACTCTAGTATAGATTTATTCGCAAGTAAATTGTCAACCCTGAGCACTGTTTTGATTAAATACTTCTCGTCTCTGTAACAGTTTTTTGCTATTTATAAATATTCCTACTCTACTCATCATTACTTTACTTATGCATCATGTTTATATACCTCATTTCTAGATGCGGAGACTTGTAAATGGCCCTCTAACTCTATTTATTTAAATCTACTTTATTATGTTAGCTGTAAGCCTCCCAAATAAAATAAAATAAATTACACTGATTTAATATAAGTCTATAACCAATGAGTCCTACCTGTTATGACTTACGGAGCCCAGACGTGGCCAATCACAGTGGGACTAGTCCACAAATTCAAAGTCGCACAGCGGGCTTTGGAGCGAGTTATGCTCGGCGTCTCTTTGAAGGATAAAATTCCTAACGAGGTAATCCGACAAAGAACCAAAGTTACCGACATAGCTCGCAGACTCAGTAAGCTAAAGTGGAATGGGCTGCTCACATCTGCAGAAGGACCGACGGCCGATGGAGCAAGCGTATCCTAGAGTGGAGACCGCGACTTGGTAAGCGTAAGGTAGGCCGTCGGCCCAGCTAGATGGGCCGACGGCCTCAAAAAGGTCGCTGGGACAGACTGGATGCGGACCGTATGCAATGGCGCGTATTAGAAGAGGCCTATGTCCAGCAGTGGACTGCGATAGGCTGATTGATTGATTACTTAATATTATCGGTATTAAGATAGTATCGGTGTAAACATGAGAAAAGGTATGCTTCGTTCGTTCGGACATATAGAAAGAATATAAACCGGAAAAATAACAAAACAGATATACAATGCGAAAGTGGAAGGATGTAGGTACCGGGGAAGATCTAGACTATCTTACCATGACCAACTAGACCGTGTCTTATCTGAAGGACAAATCAAGAGTCTCCGTAACCGGTGAGAGTACATAAAGAACCTGTTGGAACTCTGTTTTCTCTGCCTATCAAGGGATCTGGCGTGATGATATAGATAGATAGATTTAATATTTTTATTCGAATTCAGCAACTATAGAATGACACTGTTTCTTTAGGTTCTATGAGAGTGAATCCTGTATCAGCTTATGAGGGGAAATTTCGTCATCGCATATTCCATTTTAATCTATTTATACAGCAACGTAAATTTGTTCATATATACATTTGTTTAAGCCGCCCATTGTTTCGCTTTTCATTGGACGATGAAAATTTTACGAAATATCTCATTGCTTTTAATAATTATCAACGAAATATATAGTCGTCATAATTTCTGGTGTACATAAATATGGTGTTTGGTGGGTATATTAATTTTCATGTGGGATTGAACCAGAATCAGAATATTTTTTACTCATGTAAACCATTAAAGTGTTTATTACTTATATACTTTTATATAGACTTCACCACCACTTTATGATATTATTCCTGTGGAGATGAAGGGTAAGAAACTCCTCAGTTACTCTTTTGAAATAGTATATTTAAAATAAAACCCAACAATTTTTATTTGGTGTATGGCAGAACAATGTATGCGGGGTCTAAGTTAAATTTACCAACTTATATTATTTATGAGAATAGCTATGGTGGTAGCATGGTTCTTTCATTTAGAAAGAAAGAAAAAAAGTTGAATTTAAATATAGTAATAGAAACATGAGAGGGAATATTAATGATACATTTACGCTTCAACCTGTCTCAACTGAGCATCGCTAACAAAAACGGCGCCAAAAGCGTCCTTAGTTACGCACTATGTGTGCGTGATGCCAGTGTACTATTTGTTCATAAGCTGTCAATGTGTGCGTGCGCGTACGTGCGCCTACTACAATTTATCTACCGTGGGTAATTCATCTATGGATTTACACTCTAAAACGATAGCGCCACCTGACGGCCTAGCCTGAACAATTAGAGCTTATAGTAACGTTGACAAGTCTCGCGTCGCGTGTACCCTCAATCCAAGATAAGACAGCTTGATCAATTCCCCATATAATCACTCCCCTCAACCATTTACGGTAATGGCGTAGCAGTCTGCGGTTTCCTACCATTTAAACCGCACTTCGTGGTTATTTGATGACGGATAAGTCGGTCGAATAAATTCAGGCATGACCCTAAGATATGACATTTTATGACCTATTTTAAACGCATACAGTATATATAGCTTGTGTGATGGATGGATCTGGAAGGTAACTATAGGAACTCCTCAACAACACAACATAACTCTACCGTGTTTGAGCTCGTTGGTTTTCTCTTGACAAGTACTATACTTTTACGTAGTGTCCAGAAACTTATCTTCTTTTATTTCTAAGTTAAACGGTTCTGAAAAGTTTTCTCTTGATTCTGTTTTACGTTAATTTTGTATTTATCTAAGTTTCATCTATTACGTATACAGTCTCACGGCTGCTCGATCGATGTTAAAATGACTAACAAAGTTGTTTTTCACGTATAGCTACAGGAGTAACCTCAATGGTGTAGTGACATATAGTACAAGCGGCAGAATCAATGTCCTGGGATAGAATCTCAGGATGGACAAAGTATGATTTTTTAGTCGAACATTTCCTAGTCCCTGTTCGAAGTCAAAAATTAGAACAATGTTCTCGGCGATATGTTAGGGTACAGCACACCTGTGTCAGACCAGCATAGGGAATATAGGCGTGACGGCGTTTAGTATATTTTAGCTACAAGAAGTATTTAGTCACTTCAGCATGCCAAAGGTGATTGTTAATACCAGCTTAACCGTGCTTGACTACACGTAAACACCGTCGCGAGGTGTTGCTTTGAGTGTTAACACTAGATTGCTCAATCAATAGAGCTTGAAATTGAATCATGTTGAACCGTAAAAGGCTGCGGTTACAAGTTGTTTGCTGTTTGAAACACTAAACAAAGGAAACTAACCATTATTATGTAGATAAAAGTATTATTTTTTAAGATTGCTGATTGCCTTTGGATTAATTCAGTCAAACAATACTACAAGTTTCAACTTTTGAGCACTGTTTGTCTAGTATCAACTTTTAAGGAACCTAAACCTGAATGATAGACGAATTTCCAGGTTAGAAAAATACAATTTTATAGCCAGTGTAACTACACCGGCTGTAATATTGTAGCGTAGAGTGTTAGCTCAGAATGTATAGTTACCTAGAGCTTTCTTTAGTTAGTCTAGCAATAATCACTTCATCTGCTTGAAGATCTATTTTTGCTCCTTTGTAAGCTATTTCTATACTACCTACTAACTTAGTCTTAATGAAGATGACTAGGGTCACAAAGATATCAAATGATTGAACTTCTGATACATATTCAAACATCTACATAGATTTGAGAAAAATCATACAATTGAGATTGGAACCAACTTAAAGCTTTTAGTGTGTGTACAGATATGTATTTTATGCACTGCCAAAGAAGACTTTTGGTATTGGTATCAACCCGACGAGAGTGTGGCAGGGTATGTCATACCCACTGTAATACTAATTTGCGTATATTTTTTGTTCGTGACCTTCAAAGTCGTTATCGCCCTGAGTAGCTGGAGGTAAAGGGGTGCGGGAGGGGATAGTGGCGTGATCGCAGTGACGCGGCAGCCTGCAGTCGGGTAAGACGCTTGTAAACTGCGTTTGGGTATGAGATACCTGCCACAAAGTTAATTTACATATTTCGTGACAAAAACTAGCTGTGCTTTTTTTGCTATTTTGACTTATTTTCTTTGTTATGATATAGATTTTAATTAAAAATGCACTTTGAACGTGAATAAAACCCATTTCGGTCTATGTTGCAAGATGTACTAGAGAATATGTCAGATGAAGCGAGCTCTGGAGAAGAATCTGACCATTGCAGTGAGCATGACTTGCAATCGGATACTGAGCAAGAGATTTCGGATCACGATGAACGGATGTCATCAAAATGATGCTTCTATGGTATCCTATGCCCCTAAAAAGAATAAGGTGGTCATAGTAATTTCAACATCATTTATTTCGGATAACATTAGATCCATATGCGATAAATGTCAAATTAATAATAGAATAATATACAATAATAACAATAAATCAACACTAGAAATAATTATAATAATAAAATATAATCAAAAATAAAATAATAATTAAATAGGTACTGGTTATCAATACCATCTCTCCGGCATGGGTACTGTTCTGTGTCTATTACAGCAATGCCGGAGATAAGGGCAGTCCAGCCTGTCGGCAATTATTCTCAGGATAACATTGGAGCTGGCCCGCACTCTGCGCACTAATGTGAAGCTTACATCATGACGATAAAATTGATAGCACCACAGAAGACAAGAATAAGCCAGAGATGATAACATTCTACAATTTTACCAAAGCTGAAGTAGACGTGGTCGATGAACTGTCTGGTAGTTACAATGTGTCGCGGCATTTTTTGCGGCATTTTGAATATAGCTGCTATAAATGCAACCATTATTTTGCGTGAAAATCTAGACAAAAACATCAAACAAACAGATTTCTTACGTAATTTAGGGCTGACTTTAGTTTACGGACACCTCAAATTGCGAAGAGACCGAAGGAATATCCCAACATATATACGTCAGAGAATCTCTATACAGATCAACGAACCACTTGCATCAACTCAACATGTACCTGGATGCGGAGATTGTCCAAATAAAAAAGATCGAAAGACAAAACATGCGTGTGCAAGCTGTGGAAAGGCTATTTGTATGGAGCACGCAACTTTTATTTGCAAAAACTGCATTGATTTGAACTCTGATTCTTAAGATGTTCCTAAGACTATTTGTGTTTTTTTAATATTTTATATTGTTACTTATGTCATGTTCTATAGTAGTTTCAAGTTATTTTTGATAAAGTTTGTATTGTTTTTTTTCTGGATTTTTTATGAGGGGTTAATTTTTTTTGTTAAAAATTTATAGACATTTGATTAAAGTTGAATAACTAATAAGATTTATAAAAATAAATAAATGTTTTATTTCTAATACCTTATTATATAGTTGTTTTATAATTATAAATAAAAAATAATATTATTATTCACAAGAATAAAGTTTTACTGCTACATTTGTAAACGGGTATGTCATACCCTGCCACATAGTCCTTGTTACATTTTTTTACCACACTCTCGCCGGGTTAACTCAAATTAACTCTGCCTTAACCAAGTCTTGGCGTCCCACCTGAAACCTACAACAGGTTTTGTCTAATTGCCAACTCGCAACTAATACACAAACATCAACATCTTCAAATTTGCTACATGCAAAATTAATTTTTTTTAAATTCACTTCTGTCTTCACAGAAGTTAGAAAGAAGAATCTTACTGAATCTATAACAATATTATGCCAATAAAGAATAATATATTAGTCTTACTTCAGTTACAATTGACGGGGCACATAGCTTGCAGAGCTGACAGCCATGGTTAATGGTTATAGGTAGCAACCGCGTACCAGAAGACGTAGTGGGGTCTAGCCGCCCATTAGACCAATGGCCTAGAGAATTTTGCTTATAAAAGCCACAGCAATCGCCATAACTATTCCCATCGCCAGATGCGATATTTGTGTAGGGTTTTATCTTCGCCTTTCGGCTGAAAATAATCATGAAGAATTAGTCAACAAATATCATTTCCGATAGCTTGAAACCTCCACAATAGCCCCAACCAAGCCCAATAATCAAAATCGAACGCATTTCAAAATGTCGATCACCTCTCATAATAGCTGTCCAATATTACCTACTACTAGATATACTGAAATTGAATTTGTGACTATATAATTGGTCGACTAAGTGGCAGTACTATTCAATATGACAGCGCCGTGCCAAAATTCGATTTGCCTTCTATCATGATGGCCTGGGGTGTAAGTGATATAAATTAAGTGTAGGGGATGCGGAAAATATTGCTCGGACGTGTATTTTGGACGGTGAAAATAAACTAACTGGTTGCTAAAACGCTCATATTGTATTTACCCTAAAGGTAAATCCCATTTTGGATATCTGTATTTTGGTAACCTATGTATGATTGTCAATTGCGAATGATATACCTAAAATATTAAAGCCACCACACGTTGGTTTCAATCAAGTTGGAAGTGTTCCGAGCGGGTTGATAAGTTTCAATGGCAGGTGGTCACAAACCTATTTCCACCAATCCACACTGGGTCACCGTTGGGGAGTATGACGTATTCTCTTTCAAGTCGATGTGAAAGAGGGCCTTTTCCCAGCAATGGCACAGTATAAGATAATTAATCAAATAAAAAAATTGTGGAAGTATTGTCAGCATAGTTCAAAATACCATACAATATACTCAACATTTATAGAACAACGATCTCAAACACACCAGATAAGATCATTACTGTGAGAGGCTGCTCAATTGATTTCAGACTTTTACTCCCTTTGTTGCCTTCTACAGCAACCACAAAATGTAGGAATGGTGCAATACTACTTCCACATAACATTTAGACTCAGCACATACGAGCAAATTGTGCCTCCTACCAAGAAATTCGACAGAGCAGCTCTAGAGAATTAATCATTGAAACTCAATTTGGATGTCGAATTTATCCATAAGATTATGAATGCTTCAGTCCGTTTCCAGATGGAAGCAAAACGGACGACTTGGCACTAGAGATAGTGTCTTCAGTGCCAAAATTTGAACTTTAGGGTTCTTGCAAAATAAGATTTATGTGGCATAATAGAGGGCAACAGACTTTTCCTCGAAACTACCTAGTCCCATGTAAATGGGGTCTAATTGCATTAGACCCCATTTATATGGGACTTAATATCCTCATCGTTATAGGAGTATACACACAGAACATGTACCTGCCGATATAATTCAAATTAAATAATGATTTGATATGATTTGATCCTAGTAATAAAATATTTTAATATTTATATATTTTTGATAAAAAGAAATAAACACTGTCACGCCTATATTCCCCAAGCGGGGGTGACTCTTTTCGCCGACGATATTAGGTAGGTGGGACGAGCCTATTGCCATATACCAGTTAAAATTCCAGACTCCGGACTGATACTACGAGTTTTTTGATAGAAAAACTACATTTATTGGACCTATGATTTTGCGTTTTTTGGTAATGATAAGTAACATAATATATAAGCGAAAATGGTTTAAGTAAATAGCAGAATATGTTGCAAGCAAAGCCGGTGGCACAAGCTGATGGGAATTTAATACAACAAAGTAGAGTAATGCGATTAACCTTCGTTATGTCGGGGATCTGGTGTATTGATATAGATAGGATAAGTTTCTTTCACCACTTAACTACATTTCAAATGTTAAGGAAACAGTGAGTTGCCGAAAATCGGATTACACGTGCCCTAAGAGCCACTCAGCAATACACAAGAAACACCAATAAACTAATTTTTCGTAATAGGGTCAGACAACTTTGATCCTGACTTCGTTTCCAGATATGGAATACGCATATCTTTATATTTCTTCGGAACAAACAAATTAGCAATAATACATAAATAGCGTGACGTGACCTAATAATTCTCAGTTTCAGTTTTGATTTTTTCTATATTCTCTATCTATCGTTATCATCACGCCAGGTCCCTTGCAAAGACGCGGAGAGCACAAAGTTTCAACAGATTCTTTCCTTACAAACCTTTGTGGCTTCCTCCATTCTCATAGCTCATCTCATACACAATTACCGGTTACGCAGATTTTTGACTTGTTCATTAGATAAGACACAGTTTATTAGGTCTTGGTAAGATAATCTTGGTCTTTTTCATGTAGGCATCCTTCCAATTACACATTGTCTATGTGTTTCGTCATTTTTCCGACATTCTTTCTATATGCCCGAAACATACCCCATCTTATCTTCACACCGATATTATCTGTGATAATGACACGTTGTTGCGAATGTTCTTACAGTGTTTTTTTAAAAACATTCTTTTACATCCTAGTATTTACAAATATGAGGTTCAGATACACATACACCTCAAAAACAAATGTTTGTAGGACACACAAAGATTTACCTATTTGAGCAGCCTTCGCTCTTACTACTAGACGAAACAGTCATCAAACTAACACCGATTTAGCTAAAATCCTGCTATTAATTGTTTCATGATATACCGATTATATTGACCTATTTGTAAAACGAATAAATGACGCAACATAGAATAATCCTGAAGTCAAAAGTTATTCCTATTAGGTCGTAAAAGAGATTGCTAACATCAAAACAAATACACAAGAAGAAACATAAAATAATCTTCCTTAATTTCGTTGGGCAAGATCTCAACCTTGGCACGTAATCAGACTTTCAAAGTTATATGAAACGCGCTAATATTTTATAGCTTGCTCGACTTGAGATTGTAATACTCGTATGTGTCGGATTCAGTATCTTACCTTTCTAGAAATTATATTCAACCAGAATCTTCTATCTATCTGTATCATCAAGATCATCCTTACAATATATATATATATTCTTTGCTTGCAAGAAACTCTGCATACAGAAAATACTTGTAGATGGCCTCATGGCGCATAGTGGTGATTAGCGTAGGAACATTTGAGACAATTACCAAAGCCTCTGCTTGAGTAATAGAGGTGTGACATCAGTTTACTACTTTTGAAGGTTATGTGATCATAAGATGAACACTGTGTTAGATGATTTCAAGTTTTTTAAAATTATTTTTAATCGATAGTTTGTACGAATGTTATACCATGTCATAATTACAAATCACGTAAAAATAGCAGACTTGGGCCCCTGATGACGGTTGCAAGTAAAAGTTGACGCGTACAACGCAGAGCTGGTCGTTATAGCAATCTTTGGAGAGGCTTTTTTCCTTGAGTGGACGTCTCTCAGCCAACAGTTATCTCCACCAAGCCAAATGATGAGCTATGACGAAATTCTCTTTAAATTCTTTCAAATAATCTAATCATTGCCTCTTAGCGCTGTGCGACCCTGCGTTCTTACCGATCACTAAGGTTAAGCGACATTCAACTCGGTTGACCTGAGAAGGGTGATCGATTGTAGCATTTTCATATGAGTCTCTTTATGCTTAGGAAGGCACGTTAAACTCTTGGCTATGCCTTCCACGTAATATGGTAGTTGTTAAGCCAAGTTGGAAGCTTTACAGATGGCTTGATAAGTTCCAACAGCAGGTGGCCACAAACCTACCTCCGCCAATCCGCACTGGGTCCGCGTGTTTGAGTTTGACCTAATCTCTCACACCTCGATTTGTGAGAGCCTTTTCCTATCATATAATATCTATCTATCTATATCATCAGGCCAAATCCCTTGCGGGGTAGGCAAAGAGTACAGAGTTCCAACAGGTTCTTTTCTTATTTATTTATTTATTTATTTATTCTTTATGCACATGTGTACATAGGCGGACTTAATGCCTGAGGCATTTTCTGCCAGTCTACCTTGAGGTGGTGTGGAAACAACTGTGGTAGGTGCTAAAAATGAGAAAAAAAAAAAGAAGGGAAAACAATAAGAAAGTAATATACCAATATATAATATAATACAATACATAAATAGCACATACATATATATATACATAAATATAATATATACATAAATATATTTTATATACATACATATATATGAACCAGATAGTGTGACATAACAACAAGAACTACTAACGTTTAGAAGATTCCGCCAACATGTTATGTAGTAGATAGACCTGCAGATTTTTTTTAAAAGTGAGACGATTGTTAGCCATCCTGAGATCTAGAGGCAATCCATTCCATAGAAGGATAGATTGGATAAAGAAGGAAGAGTGAATGAAATCAGTCCGATGAGAGGGACACTGAAGGAGACGATTATTTGAGGAACGTAGAGGTTTATCATGAGTAGAGCATAGGTACTGAAATTGGGAAGTAAGATAAGCAGGCGAGACCGAAGAATGGAGGATAGAGAATAATGTTGTCAAAGCCCTCAGAGCTCTGCGTTGCCGAATAGGAAACCACTTTAAAAGTGAACGCTGCTCTGACACATGATCGTATTTACGCATATTGAAGACGAATCGAATGCAGTTATTGAGTAACCGGTCTAATTTATTGAGTTGATCTGCATTCAGGTCGAAGTAACACACATCACCATAGTCGAAAATAGGAAAGATTAAAGACTGCACAAGCATTGCTTTTGTATTGGGTGGGAGAAATTTTTTTAAACGATACAGGTATCGTAACGTTCCAGTAACACGTTGACTAACGGATGTGACTTGGGTCTGCCAGCTAAGCGTAGTGTCGATATGTAACCCAAGATCTTTTACGCTAGAACTTAGGGGGATGACTGACCCATTGAACTCCAGTGCAGGCAGCGCACTAATGTTAATTTTGCTAATAAGCCTAGAGCTCCCCACAAGGATTGCTTGACACTTCTTTGGATTTACCGCGACACCAAAACTGTCGGACCAATTTTTAATTGTCTCAAGATCCCGATTTAATTTGCTGATGATATCACAAATTCGATCAGCACTATCTTCCGAGTATAACTGCAAGTCATCGGCATACAGATGATACGCACACCGAAGTTCGGAGGTTATCAAATCAATGAAAATGGAAAACAAGAGAGGAGAAAGTATACCGCCTTGGGGAACGCCAGTGTCGAGGCAACGCCAAGCTGACGACGTCTCGTCACATAAAACTGACTGCTGGCGTCCCCGAAGATAAGAGGAAAACCAATCCAGCGACTCCTGAGAGCAAAGACGATAGGAGAGAATGGACAAAAGGATATCGTGACTAATAGTATTGAAGGCATTAGAAAAATCGACTAACACAAGGACAGTCACTTTGGTGTCTTCCATACCTGTACGAATATCACCAGTCACTTTAAGGAGAGCAGAGACGGTACTGTGGCCTGGCCTGAACCCAGATTGAAGAGGATTAATCAGGTTATTGGTATAAATAAAATGGGAGAATAGTTTATGAACACAGGCCTCGAGCACTTTAGAAAGAAAAGGAAGAATGGAAATTGGACGGAAGTGGCTAGGAAGGGAAGGATTAGGGATTTTGGGCAGAGGACGGACAAAGGCTTTACGCCAGAGAGACGGGAAAACTCTGGACTCCAAAGAGAAGTTAACAAGGTGAGTGATTATCGGAAGAAGATAGTCCAGAACTGTTACGATCATAAATCGGCATAATTTGTCACAGCCAACAGCCCTGGATTTTATGGACATTATTATCTTCTTAATCTCACAAGAGTCGACCGGAGAGAAGTGAAAAGGATTAATGTTCGGACGCCTGAGACCATCTAAGAAAGCACGAGTTCGATTAACAGTTAGACAATCGACAGAAGGAACAGTGGAGAAATGACAATTAAGATCGTCTAAACTTATTGTATTTGGTAGGTCATGACGTCGTGTCTTGCCGATACCCAGAGTACTAAGGAATTTCCAAATATCGGCAGGCGAAGAAGATGTGATATTATTTAGAATATGGCGGCGCTTAGCGTCACGTATCATATTATTACACCGGTTTCTTGCAATTTTAAAATCGGAACAATTGTATTCAGTGCGATCTTTTTTAAATTTTCGAAATGCGCGATTTCTTCGTCGCATGGCCATGCGAGTTCCCCTGGTCATCCACAGAGCAGGTGGTCGCTTCAACCTCACCTTTTTGACAGGAGCATGCGTATCGTAGAGCTGAATTACATTTTTGTTAAACATGCATATTTTGTCATCTATGGTGCCAGCTTCCATAAGAGGAGTCCAGTTGAGCTGGGATGCATCTTCGACTAATTTCCCGACATCCATTCGAGCAAAACAACGCCTGTGCAGAACCTTGGGAAGGGGTTTGGGAACTTTCAGGATATAGGAAAGGAATATGAGGTCATGATGAGAAAAACCAGGGGCATCGTGCTGCCCATGGAAGGAAACGAGGGAAGGATTTGAGGTAAGTATGAGGTCGAGCCAGGTATCATCACTGTTGACATTATGGTGTGTAGCTTGAAGAGGCAGAATGTGCAAACTGACTGACTCAACAAGTTGTAGGAGTTTACAGGAACGAGGGGAATCGTGAGCTAGGAGATTGGTATTAAAATCACCCATGATGATGTGATGTACGTAGTCAGACCCCAAGGATTCCAATACCGATTCGAATTCGGTGAAATAATCAACGGTTGGAGGACAATACACAACACCAATTACGATTTTGGCGCCTTTGACCCAAACCTCGAGAAAGAGAAACTCTGCAGGACCTGAGTGGGTGGAAGATATGGCTACAATTTTGTAAGGAAGATCGCTCCGAAGGTAGATAGCAACTCCTCCGCCGCCCTTATTAACCCGGTCGTTCCGAATAAGTATATAACCAGGCAGAGCATAGGAGGTTGAGAGAAGGTGAGGTTTGAGCCAGCTCTCGGATATCAGGATGGCGTGTCATATAATTCACTGTGATGGCTAGGTACGCTTTGAGCGTTGATATGACAAACATTTAGCATATGAGAAACTTGCTGGTCGAATTTATCGCGCAGAAAGACTCTTCTTACATACCTCTCTGGTTCCTCCATTTTTATAGTTCGTCTAAATACGCTCGCTGAATACGGAGACTCTTGACTTGCCCTTCAGATAACACACGATTTATTTGGTCATGGTAAGATAGTCTAGGTCTTACCTTATACCTACATTATTCCACTTTGCCGTTGTATATCTGTTGTGTTATTCTTCTATAACCTCACGCCAGCTCCCTCGCGGGGTAGGCAGAGAGTACAGAGTTCCAACAGGTTCTTTCCTTACATACTTCTCTGGCTTCCTCGACTCTCATAGTTCGTCTCATACACGCTCGCCGGTTACGGAGACTCTTGACTTTTCCATCAGATAAGACTCGGTTTATTTGGTCGTGGTAAGATAGTCTAGGTCTTCCCCGGTACCTGCATCCTTCCACTTTCACATATTGTATATCTGTTTTGTCATTCTTTCCTCTGGCATTCTTTCTATATGCCCGAACCAACGGAGTATGCCCTTTCTCATCTTTACACCGATACTATCTTTCATACCTACTCGCTGTCTTACTGTGCTGTTGCTAATGCGGTCGGTCAGCTTCACTCCGCACATCTTCCGCAGAGCTCGCATTTCTACCGCATTTATCCTACTTTCATTCTCCTTCTTACATACCCAGCTCTCGCTACCATATAACAGCGTTGGGACAAGAACTCCGTTATGTATGGCCAGCTGCGCCTTATGGCTTAAGTGCCGGCTCCCGAGTAGCTTTCCCATCGCACCATTCACTCTGTTCCCTGCACTCACTCTTCTCTCTATGTCAGCGGTGTATTTCCCATCCTTACTGAAGGCGCATCTAAGATATACAAACTCATTCACTTGCTCCAGCACATCGTTACCAACCACAATCCTTACATTCGTTCTGGTTTCTTCCCTTTCAAAAACCATAATCTTGGTTTTCTTCACATTCAAGTGTAAGCCATTGATCATACAGTCGTCTTTCATAACTGTGACTAGTGTTTGCAGATCAGTGGCTGTTGGCGCTATTAAAACCGCGTCATCTGCATAAAGTAGATGGTTTACCACTAAGTCACCCATTTGTACACCTTCATTCATCGCTTTCAGTCTTTGAAGACTTGTTATTCTTTCGTCCGACATTCTTTCTATATGTCCGAACCAGCGGAGTATTCCCTTTCTCATCTTTATACCGATACTATCTTTCATACGTATACGCTTTCTTACTACGCTGTTGCGAATACGGTCGGTCAGCTTCATTCCGCACATCTTCCGCAGAGCTTGTATTCCTACAGCATTCCTGCTTTCATTCTTCTTCTTACATACCCAGTTCTTATATTAATATTATTATTAATAATTTCCTATTATATCTTCACAGTAGGCTTTCATTTCATTGTCCTAACTCCAGAACTCATCCACTACAACCATTATCAATTTTATAAGAGTTTCTGAATTACTACTGCTAGGTTATGTTCTATTCAATTCTGCCGACGAATTATGCTCGCTCTTATATCAGTTACTGTTGCCAAGGGAAATCATTGCCAATAATAAGAATTCTTAGCTGCATTTTTTCTAGTGGTGAATTCAAAGTCAATCCTACTAATATTATAAATGTGAAAATTTGTATGCTTTTTACTCGATGGATGTAACTTGGCACACAAATAGTTTATTACCTGGATTTACATATTTAATACTTTTTATTCCGGAAAAATGTTAGGTGTCTGTCTAAAATTAACGCGGAAGAAGGCGCGGGCAGTAACTAGTTATAAATAAATAATGGGTCAGTCTGTAGTGGACCCTATACCCAACAGAGGTCAAAGGATTTCTCCCATAAATCGAAGAGACGAGGACCACAGTTCAGTGCAGATTGGTGAGGGCAGGTTTACAGCCACCTCTTATTGGATATTACCCAGCCGCTAGTAAAATATCCACCCTGGCTTAACAATGACCACATTAAATGGTAGCCAGGACCAACGGCGTGACATTTCTTCCAAAACATGGGGACGCTCAATAATGGCATTGTCACAAACAGTTTTGAAAGCTGTTTGCTTTTAGTCAATATTAATAATTGCTAAGAATACCACAGTCTGGCAGAGTTACGAGCGCCTTAACGCTAAAAATCAGAGGATAAATCTAGTAAAATCTTATTACTGAAAATAATAGTTTTCATATTTATAACACTCACAAGAGAGTTACATTTTACTTCGAAGTCTGTCGTCATGGTCGCCGATGGTCGTCGTTCACTTCCACGATAATCGTCGCCTTAAGACTTTCGTCGCAGAATATAGGCCGGACATCTGATGTTATTATATTTCGTAACTTCTGTCTCCACTCCGACTAACTAGTTGTGTACAATGGAACTTAATGAACCAATTTTCCAAAATCAGCCGATTGGTCTGATGATTCTTGTAGTGAAATTTTATACCTAAAGAAAGAACACTTCAATTTTAAACAAGTAAATAAAAAAAAATATCACGCCTCTATTACCGAAGTACTAGTGGTACGTTTGTTTTGTATACACTCCCTTATTTCCGACATCGCTAAGTTGTAGTCTATACGGGGCATGATATGTTTCTTGCAGCCAAACTCTAGTCAACCACCTTATATAGAATGATTTCGGTCCACAATTTTCTTGGATATGATCCAAAAGAGCGCATTTTTGTAATGAAATTATTTTCATTGTGGAACACCAAAACATTCGCATTTGCAGTCAAATTGCAAGCTCGCTGTCTCTAGGTGAATTTTGTTGGTTTACTGCTGACATTCGGTTGTTTAAAACAAAGAGCTATAAATCTCTAAGTATATTGTTACTTATCATAACTACATTGTTTATGTTAAGAGAACTAAAATAAAATCTTGGCACATAAAGTCTTCATTTTTACTAGATGGAGTACTATCTATTTGGGTTAGACATATACCCTACAATGTTACTTCCCAATTGAATAAGGAGCCGCCCAATTGCTATTATACTGGGCACAATTCTAGACTTCGCATTGCGAAGCAAGCATTTTTGTAAGAGAAACATACGTTATTCTACTTAGGACTACTATCCAAGACTCCACGATCACCCGCCACCTTATGCAATCTTAGACCAACAAAGCAAAGTACCAGATTCGTAATGAATTCATCAACTTTTACATGGAGGTATTGCACAAACTTTCTTCATGAATTCAACGAGGTAACTTTTCAAAGAATTTAATAAATGCAGTTCTTGGCTTGCGCCCAAAAATATCTAAGGCCTGAGGTCAAGTAAACACATATTAATGTAACAGTAACGCTATCGAGGAAGCTGCCGTTACCTTCATCTTTATTTTGTAAATTCCTAGTGCGAAAAGGATAGCATATCAACTCGATATTGTTATGTTTACGTCAGTTGGTTCATTCTTAACCCTCAGCTCATGGTTTTCTGCAAATGTGTGTATAGACCCGCGATGTTACTGCGGTTGTAACAGCTGTAGCCTTTACTCCGATAGCGTGCCGTGACCCATAGCTATTAAACCCCGATACTCATTGCGAAATTCACACAAATTTGAATGTTCATTAGCTAAAACATTCTATGTTTGTTCCTCACAAACGGAAGGGTTTTCAACTCAATTTTGTCAGTATAAGTTTGACTACTTAAAGTTTGTTTAAAAGTGTTTTAGTGGAATTGATGTTTTGAAGGCGTGGAGGTGTAGGATAGCACCATTCTAATAGGAATTGCGGTTGGACGCAAATGATATTATGACACATCTATACTTATATTCAATCAATCAATCAATCAGACTATCGGAGTTCACTGCTGGACATAGGCCTCTCCTAACACGCTCCATTGCACACGGTCCTCCGCCTTCCGCATCCAGTCTGTCCCAGCGACCTTTTTGAGGTCGTCTATCCATCTAGCTGGGGGCCTTCCTACCTTACGCTTACCAAGTCGCGGTCTCCACTCTAGGACACGCTTGCTCCATCGGCCGTCGGTCCTTCTGCAGATGTGACCAGCCCATTGCCACTTTAGCTTACTGAGTCTACGAGCTATGTCGGTAACTATACTTATATTATGAAGAGGTTAAGTTTGTGAGTTTGGATGTTCGGGGTAATCTCCGGTACTACTGATCCGATTTTAATTATTCTTTGACAATTGAAAACCTACCTTATCTAGAAGTAACATACGTTATATAACATAGACGCGGTAGGTGGCGCTGTTGTCGACCGGGTACGATTTCGTGGGAAACTGCTAGTTTTAAATAAATATAAAAAATGCACTTTATTGCTGATATCATATATGAAACATTTATGATTACAGAAACAGCCGTTCTTATAAGTAACGGCTGTTTCTGTAATCGGAAAACTTGTTTTTTATCCGATTATGGCTAAGAAATATGAATTTTTAGCAGTCTATATATGTATGTTTGAATTTACGTATGTCCCACCATAGCGTGTAAGCTGTACATCCGATTTTGATGAATGAGATGTCAATCAATTTGTTATTATAGTCCGCCTGACTTAGGTTATATTTTATATGAACAAAATAATGGTTATTACATCCACAAAAGGTGGGGTCTTTGCATTTTTTTTGCTATAATATCGATTTTTTTTAAATCGTAGCCCCACACTAGGATTTATTTCTGCATTGTTACAGTGCTTATAAACATGAAAATTTATATACACAAATACCCAGATCGCAACGAATAATTGTAGATAACACAAAGATTTATCCCGTGCGGGAATCGAACCCGCGACTATTAGAGACAGTGGGCGGAGCGGCTTAAGCTCTTAACCACTGCGCTAAATCGGCCATCAATTAAAATTTCAATTTCATAATATTGAACATGAGGTATACCAACCCAAAAAAAACATATTTAAGTTTTTATTACATGGGAACTAACATCGTCGGAGAAAAGTGGGTGTACACAGAACACCTCTACCACCCCCGCTTGGGCAATATAGGCGTGACGGTGTTTTATGTGATTTTCAAATCAACTCAAAACCATAACTTATGATAATTTGGAGATGACTATCAACATATGTACATCATAGCTTTGTCTATAATGGGTTCGCCTAAATATATATACAACCTAAATGATCTATATACAGTAATGATTCAACACAAAATCACCGGAAATCCTAACTTGAAGTTTAGCACGTATTTCCACTTACCTTCTAGGTACTCATTGCAAAAGATTTTTCAAACTGAAACCCCTGAAAGTGTGAAACATTATACTGAAATCTCCTTACTACTCCGAAAACTTAGCCAGAAATAGGAATACCTTCAAACGTAAGTTGGTTGTTTTTATACTAGGCAATATAATAGGGCTTATGATAGAAAATGTTTTAATGTTTGGATCGCAGTCATCAAAAGTATCCATACATAATGTACTTCTATAAAAAATACGCATATCTATGGGATGGATCTACGGGATATCTGTCTGAAACATGATTATTTACAAATTGAAAAGGCAATCTAGGTAAAATAAGGGCTGTTACAAAGATTCGTATCATTTCAATTATGAAACTGATTGCGTCACAGCAATTTCAAAATCATCAATAACAGAACACATTTATTTGAAAAAAAAAAAATATATAGAAAGGCAAGTCATCATCTTCATCATAATCAACATGTACACATACACACAAACATACCCACACGTTAATACATTAATGTTTATAGACCTTGTAAGGGTCTGGTTTTTGTGGTGTTAGTTTATGGTGAAAATAAAAAGATCAGTAATTAGAGATAATAATGGTTTATTTACTGGTACTCCAATTTACTGATAAATATGAATGATAATGGTTACGCACACGCGATGGTTGATTGCGTCATTATCAGCATCATCACCCGAAAGACGTCCACTGCAGGACAAAGGCCTCCCCCGATTGTACGCATCCAGCTTCTACCTGCGACCTTCACCAGGTCATCGCTCCACCTTGTGGGGAGCTTGCCCACTCCACGTCTTCCAGTACAAGGTCGCCACTCGAGAACCTTTGTGCCTCAACCGCCGTCAGAATGCGTATGCTTCTTGATTGCGTACTAAACTTAAATTATATATATTTAAGGTGTAGCGATGCGCCGACTGGGAAATGCTGGCGGTGCCACCTTGCGCAATACATGTACACCGTACACATCTAGCCCACTTTTAAGTATGTATTTAAATTGAAAACTACATTTTCTGTACACACACAATTTTTTTTCCTTTGGTCCATATAATTTTTGATCCGTGTCTTATGTAACTATTACCTGGTTTTCCAAAGTACCTCAGGAAATTATGTGATTTAGAATGTTTTATTTCGATTTTAAGGTTTATAATTTTAGTGTAACTACTCTGTGGTAAATAAATAAATCATTATTATTAATTAGCTAGGCAGCCACAAATTTACCTCCACCAATCCGCACTGGGTGCGGATGGTTAAGAATGACCATTTTTTTCTCGATTTCGAAGGTATGATTTATTAATATTGTAGTAGATAGATAGGCGAAGCGGGCGGTTCTTAGATCTCTCCAGCGATGCCGCATTGACTATAGGTACATCGAAGTGTTGAAGTGCTTGTATAATAACGCCACCATGTCAGTCCGAGTACAGGGGCAGTGCACAAAGGTGATCCCCATAAAAAGAGGAGTAAGACAGGGAGACGTCATTTCTCCGAAACTGTTTACGGCCACCTTAGAGGACGCCTTCAAGCTCTTGGAATGGCAAGGACTTGGCATCAACATCAATGGCGAATACATCACTCACCTTCGATTTGCCGACGACATTGTGGTCATGGCGGAGTCGCTGGAAGATCTAGGACGAATGCTCGGTGACCTCAATAGAGTATCCCAACAAGTGGGTCTTAAAATGAATATGGACAAAACAAAAATAATGTCTAACGTCCATGTCGTACCCACCGCACTCACCGTTGGGAACTCTACTCTTGAAGTTGTCGACGAATACATTTACCTGGGACAGGCAGTCCGGTTAGGTAGGTCCAACTTTGAGAGAGAGGTCAATCGACGAATCCAACTCGGCTGGGAAGCGTTCGGGAAACTGCGCAACATCTTCTCATCCAAAATACCTCAGTGCCTTAAGACTAAAGTGTTTAGTCAATGTGTGTTACCAGTGATGACATATGGATCAGAGACGTGGTCTCTTACAATAGGTCTCATAAAAAAGCTCAAGGTTGCTCAGCGAGCTATGGAAAGAGCTATGCTCGGCGTTTCTCTACGTGATCGAATCAGGAATGAGGAGATTCGTAGAAGAACCAAGGTCACCGACATAGCCCTCAGGATTAGCATGCTGAAGTGGCAATGGGCTGGCCACATAGCGCGAAGATCGGACGGGCGTTGGGGCAGAAAGATTCTAGAGTGGAGACCACGTATTGGCAAGCGCAGCGTAGGACGACCGCCTGCCAGATGGACCGACGATCTTGTGAAAATCGCAGGAAATCGTTGGATGCAGGTGGCATCGGACCGGTTACGCTGGAAAGCGATTGGGGAGGCCTATGTTCAGCAGTGGACAAGTATAGGCTGAAATGATGATGATGATGATGAGATAGGCGAAGGTGGAAGGATATAGGTAGGGAAGACCTAGATTATCTTACCACGACCAAATAGACCGAGTCTTAACTTAAGGACAAGTCAAGAGTCAAGTTTCAGAACCATGAGAGTGGAGGAAGCCAGAGACTCACAGCCTACCCCGCAAGGGATCTGGCGTAATGATATAGACAGATTAAATTAATAATTAGCTAGACTGCCACAAATCAACCTTTCTCAATCCGCACTCGGTACAGCGTGGTGAAGAATGAACTATTTTATTTATTTATTTTTATTAATTTATTTAGGACAACCAGTCATTGTTACATTTGAAACTTATAAATATAATAATAATTGAATAAAAATAAAACTAAATGTACAATTTTTTAAGGTGTCACAGCATGCATAAAACATTAATGTATTGCTTAGCAAAGAATGAAATTAAATGGTAATGTTCTTTTTATACAAAACTAAGACAAACCGGGTGTAAATATTAAGAAAATACAAGGAAAAAACTAACAAAATATCAACAAATAAAAGAACAGCAAAAACAATTAACAAAAATATTAACCAACACTATTTTTTTTTTTTTTTTTTTTTTTTTTTTTTTAATTAATTACGTTAAGACAGATGTTGCGGTAGAACTGCCGGTCACGCCGTCATCGCTGCGCTGCTGCCGGTCTTCTGGGAGTGGCTGGGGCGACGACACGGCGTCCTCACGTACCGTCTGACGCAGGTACTGTCCGGGCACGGTTGCTTCGGGCGGTATCTGTGGCGGATCGGTCGTGAGGAGGCGGAGCGCTGCCACCATTGTGCAGCCCCAGAAGACTCGGCGGCGCACACGATGCTGGTGTGCCCGGCATGGGATGCCGAGCGGCGCCGGCTCGCCGGAGCGCTCGGTGCAGGGGTACAGGCGCTGTCGCTCCCGACCGTGATATCATCCATGGTTGGGAGCGAGAGCGCCTGGGCGGCAATGGCGGCCTTTTGCGAGGCCGTCATGTCCGCGAAGGAGGAGGCAGAGCGGGTGAGGGAGGAGACGTCCTCCAATCCCGCTCGCAGACGGCGCGTTGGGCGAAGGCGCAGGGACTACGCCCGGAACGACCTTCGCCCACCGTAATCTCGGCCTGCAGGCGTCGGGGGGGGCACCCCGGTGCCCTAGCACATAGCAGGCCCGCGTCGTTATAGCGCTGCGTCCACGCAGCCTCCAACAGGCGGTAGGGGGAGACCGAACTCCCCCCTACATTTGTCGAGGTCCACGCGTAACTGCGGACCGAGCCCGCCGGTGCCACAGAGGTCATGCCAGTGACGATTCCTGTGGCCCGGCAAAAGGGCAGTAGGACGCCGGGGGGTTTTAGTGGGTGCGAGCCCCACATAACTACCCGGGCCGTGCCCTCGGCCCGGGGGTATGCGCTAGGCATTTCCCCCCGTAAAAAAAAAAAAAAAAAAAAAAAAAGATGTTGCGGTAGAAAACAAAGAAAAAAAAATCACCCTACGAGAATCACCTAAGTGACTCCAAGACCAGTCTTCGAAATGTATATAGTGAATCATAAAATATGTCCACTTCACCACCAATCGAGTTAAACGTTTTAGATAATCTGGATATAAGGGAGAAATGTTTGAGATTAGTTCTTGCAGGGGGTTGATGCAAAATGGATAACGCGCGTGATGCGCGGATTGGCAGTCGGCATGGAACGCGTAAGTTGAAACTTTGCAATAGTGCTGGGCAGTCAATTTTATTTCTTAGTATTTTATAAAGAAACAGCATGCCGAGAAGCTTCCTGCGGACGGTTAAACTGTCCATTTTAAAGTGGTTCAATTTATCAGCATATGTGGGAAGTTGTTTGTGTAAACTACAGGAGTAGGCAAGATGTCTCAAAAATTGTTTTTGGATACGTTCTATCCGTAGTTGATGAAGGTTATAGTTAGGTGACCAGACGACGCTACAATACTCAAGAACACTTCTAACATATGCATTGTAAATGGTTATTTTTGTCGATTGGTTACGAAAAAATTTACCGTTACGAATTATAAATCCTAACATTTTATATGAATTATTCAAAGCGTAGTCTACATGCGGTATGAAAGTGAGTTTGGTATCGAATAAAACACCTAGATCCCTGAGTACCGGTTCCTCGGATAACTTTATATCATTCACATGAAACTGTGTTCGAATTATATTATGATTGCGGGTAAAAATAATAACATTACATTTTTTAGCATTCAGTGACATGTTGTTCCTATTACACCAATCGCAAATGGCATTAATATCTACTTGGAGTAAATTGCAGTCAGATAAGTCCCTAATTTTCCTGCATATTTTTAGGTCATCGGCAAAAAGATAAGCACTACTATGCCTGATGCACGAAACGATGTCGTTTATATATAAATTAAATAGCCATGGTCCCAAATGAGAGCCCTGGGGTACTCCAGATGTACTGCTGTAGGTATCAGAATTGAAACCCTTTACAACCACATACTGAGATCTGCCATGTAAGTATGATTTGAACCAATCCAGAATAGAACCAAAGACTCCAGATAATGCTAGTTTTTCGAATAAGATAGAATGATCAACTCTATCAAATGCTTTAGCGAAGTCCATGTAGATAGAATTCACTTGGATGCCTGCATCTACTGCGTCAACAAGTTCAGTTTGATATGCTGCTAGATTAGTATTCGTAGAGCGATATTTAACAAAACCATGTTGTTCGTTAATCAAAAATTGACAAGAATGATGTTTAAGGTGTGGATGTATTAAGACTTCAAATATCTTCGAAAATGTAGACAATATGGAAATGGGTCTATAGTTTGATATGTCAGAAGCGTCGCCACTTTTGTATATTGGAACAACTTTAGCAGTTTTCCAAGCCAACGGGAAAACACCAGATGTTAACGAGAAATTAAAAATGAGGTATAATGGTAGACTTAAGGTGGAATAGCACATTGAGATAAAATATGGTGGTATACCATCTGGACCTGCACCTTTGTTTATGTCTAGTTTTTTTAGCAGTTCAGTTATGATAGATTCCGGGATATGAATCTTATTCAACGTGTTTGGGATGAGGTTATTATTTATGCCCCCAATGGTTGTTGAGGCGTTATTAATTGGTGGAATAGAAAACGTCGATGAGAAGTAGGATGCGAAAGAATTACAAATATCCAAGCCATCGGATGCTTTTTTGCCATTCAATAACATAGTTTGAGGGAATTGGGCTGAGTTTGCGCGTTTATTTTTTAGGTAGGTCCAAAAATATTTAGGGTTATTCCTTATACTATTTTCTGTTCTTGCAATATAGTTATTGTAGCAGGTTGTAGATAATGTTTTGCATCTTTTGTTTAGGATTTTGAGTGAAATCTCGTCTAAAGGGTTTCTAAATACTCTGAATTTGTGAAGAAGTTTGTTTTTTTCTTTGATTAAACCAATTAATTCCTTACTAAACCAAACCGGGTATTTTCCTTTACTAATTTTCGCTTTAGGTACATGTAAGATTAATATTTCATTGATAATATTGTAAAATATGTTAACCATGTCGTTCACAGTTTTACACTGTGAAAATTCATTAAACCAATTTATTTGTTGTAATTCGGAGTTAACATGATCATAATTTGCTTTATAGAAATTATACCTTGTAGCATTGTTATTCATTTGTAATATTAAGTTATTTGTGATCTTTAACGCTATCTCAGTTGGTGTATGTAGTGGATCAATTTTTACCAAAGCATTAGTTGCTGCTATAACTTTGGTGTTTTGAATATTACTTAAAACCAAGTCTAATATTTTTCCTCTACTGTTCACAACATCATTGTATTGACACAGATTATTAAAAGCTAGAAAATCACCGAGCAACTGATATAAGGATGAATTGTTACTATTTACGGGCATGCAGTGATTCGCATTACAATCATTGTTCCAATTAATACAGCTCATGTTAAAATCGCCCAGGAGACAGATGTTCTGCATACTACTAGAAATACTGTTGAACTTATCCAGGAAATGTTCTAACATAATGCTTTTAAGTGGGGGAGGGAGGTATACAGCACAAATTGTTATATGTTTCTTTTCAGTGATATTCACCTTTACATAAAGATCTTCACACAAGCTTTCACCATTAATCAAGCGGATCGAGCTGAGTCTGTTAGATTACAGCTATAAGTACACCGCCCCCATCTTTATTAGCATGAAAACCTGTACTATCGCGATCTCTTCTATAGACAGTATATCGTTTATCAAATAACTCTGAATTGTTGATTATATTATTCAACCATGTTTCTGTCAATACAACAATATCATAATCAACGCAGGCAATACTACATAGAAACTCGTGAGTCTTAGTCCTCAGACCTCTGAAATTTTGGTAATATATATTTAAGTCAGTGAATTTTGATACGGTTAACACCAAATAATATGTTTAAAAAATGTGAAAAGAATCATTAACAATACCTAAAAGAAATCATAAAACAAAACAGTTAGTTAAGCTTATCTAATATGCCTAAGTTTCTTACGAATATGTATTCAGAGGTGTCAGTCTTGCGCATGAACACTCTTCCTTGCCTAACCCACACGAATTTGTAACCTTTGTCTTTAGCAACTAGACGAGCGGCGGCATGTAATTGTTTATTGACAGGTGATAGGTGTTCAGCGACATATATTGGGGCCTTATTACCTCTAATTCCTATATGGCTCGTGTTCATCTTATCAAGAGGGTTAGCTTTATTGAATTTGATGCAATTAGCTAGTAAGGTATCACGCAGTCTGGGAGTTGCAAGTTTCACGACAATTGTACGTGGTTTTTTATCGTCTTTGTTCGATTTGGCCACGCGCGTGCATTGGTGTATGTCAGTTTCTTTTATATTGCAAGCTACTACTTTAGATAACTGCATTATCGTGGATATAAGATTTTCATTTTTGTGTTCGGGGACACACTGTATTTCCAGATTGTTAGCTCTACTATGCTGTTCCATGACTTGTAATCTTGTTGTTAGATCCAATATAGAGGTGGTTAGGCTTGTATTCTCTTTTTGCATCCTAGCGAGCGATTCCTGGCATGTTATTATAGTTGATTTGGTTGATTCAAAATATTCACTTAAAAACTGAACATTGTTTTCTAGATTAGATATCTCAATTTTCATCGACTGTAGTTCTGTCTTTACCATCTGCTTTAGCGATTTTCAATCTCACCCAACATAGCCGACTTCATTAGATTGAGTTCCTCTCTGAATATATTTCTGACGTCTTCCTTAGTAAGCGGTGTATTAGGTGCGTAGTCTGTATTCTGACTAGACAAGGTTTTCATATTGTGTGCTCCAATATTTCTTTTTGAAGGTGAATCGGACCCATGGCTATTCAAAATAGGTGAATTTATGTCTGAACCAAGACTGTCGACCGGACGGAGCGGAGTATTACTTTTATCAGATTTGGGTTGTCTATTACAACAACCAGGACACTTCCATTTATTCTTATGATCAAGATTCATCGATTGGAAAAGCTTGTCGGTTACGTTTACGAATTGAAGATCAAATTTCAATTTGCAGATGCCGCAAGTTAGGTAATCTTTAGTATTTATTTTATTACGACAGCCACCACAAACATTGGCATTAGGCTTCATGTAAATAATATTGCTGCAGAATAAGCATAAAGAAAACAATAAAAAAAAAAAAAATCTACTTCAAAAAAGAAACCCTCGTCTAAAGCGCAGTCAGCGATGAAAGCGATAAAAGCGCTGACTTGTGCGGCGATTTAGCGTATAGCGGGTGCTTATGTATGCGTTTAGCAGGCGGCGCGTGGGTTGCGCAGGTTAGGTACGCAGAGCAATGGCGTCTCTTGCAAATTATTTTAAAAATGTTTATGATGATTACTCACACATCTTGCTCCGGTTCTGTTTTACACAATAACACTAGTGTAACGCCTACCATACGCTTAAAAATGGTATATAGTTTGTACACTAACACTCAGCTCAAGCTTAGCTTCTGATTAAAATTAACGGAGTAAACAAATACAGTGCTGTTTTCAAACTAGTACTTTCCCCCTATCCTGATGGGTTGGTATTCCAATCTTTCTGCCTATGCTTAAAATTTCGTGATATTATTTTGTTAAATTTGTATCTTCATGCAGTGATATCCCTGCTAAATAAATATATTTTTTATTCACAAAAATATTAAATGCAAAGATTTGATCCTCCGAACGACTGGCTACCAAGTTATACCCTAACGGATAATAACTCGGCTATGCGGTAATTAAGGGTTGTTGTGAATTTCTTGATCATACTCATAAGGTTTTTGTAACTGTTTTATGAATAGTCTATGTTGCTTGTAGTGTGAGCGCTAGTGGGTTCAAAGTCCACGTTCGAATTTTTTCACTAACGGTCGGTTTAAAGAAATGATTTGCATAGAAGTTTTGTTTATACACTTTTTTGACACTGAGTGTAATATATATCACTGTGCAGCATTTATTATACACTTTAAACAGTTATTTAGACACTGGTGTATGTCCTAATAGTATTTAATCACTGATTCACTGTACAATATTGTTTTCGCTTTATTTTGATTTACACATTAGAGTTAATTACACAATCGTTTCTGGGGTTTTATTGCAACACTGTGAAGGATATTATTACGAACTGGCGATGATATAATTAGTTAAACGATTAAAAAATGATAAAAATACGGAGCTACTATGTATCGTGCGTAAGTGGGTAGGTTATGATCTTTTCTCTTGATTTTCTCTCGTGTCGACTTCGAAGGCCTGATTTATTAATATTGTAGTAGACAGATTTTGTTGACTGCCTCGTTAGTCTAGTACTGCGTTATGGACATAATTGCGAGACGGTGTTTTATTTTATTTGTAGTGTATATATATATATATATATATATATATATATATATATATATATATATATATATATATATATATATATATATATATATATATATATATATATATATATATATATATATATATATATATATAAATAATATACTTCTCGAGGCACTTGTATCGATATGCAACCGCGGTGTTCTTGTAGATCACCAAGGTTAAGCAACGTTCGGCTCAGTCGGCCTGAGATGGGTGACCCTTTATGGCATTTTCATATTTTCATATTTGAGCGTCTCCGTGCTTCAGAAAGCACGTTAAGCCGTTGGTCCCAGTTACCATTTAATGTAGCAGTCGTTAAGCCAAGTTGGAAGCCTTATAAGTGGCTTGATAAATTCGCACTGGGTCCGCGGGGAGGGGGGGGGGTAATATCACGCACCTTGATTTGTGATAGAAGGCCTTTGCCCAGCAGTGGGTCAATATAAGCTGATATTGTTATTATTATATCTCATCAGTATTTGCCCAGTAAGTTAGTCAGTGCCATTTTTAAGTACGTATATAAGCAACTGCCAAAAGCAATTTTAGTAAACATTCATGATCCATATATAAAACATTGTTCTTTAACAATTTAATTGTACAAAATATAGGCGCAGGTGTTTTATTACATCAAGAGCAGGTCAATAGTATCGAGTGCGCGGCGGCTTTATGCGAAATCACGGAAAGGGAAGCGGTTTTATTGGATTGAGCACATAGTGTCCAGTTTTCGTTTTATTGTACTCTTTAAATTATCTCTTTAATATTCAACTTACAATATCCTTATAGTAATATCAGCCTGTACGGCCCACTGCTGGGCAAAAGCCTTCGCTCACAAACTGAGGTGAGAGAGATCAGGCCATACTCCACCAGGCGGGCCCAGTGCGAACGATGCTTAATCTTGGTGATCGGCAGGAACACCGAGGTCGTACAGCGCAAAGAGCGCCTTCAATGTCCTTGAAACTCACAAAAATCTCTTATTTCTTTAAACTTAATTGATCAACGTATTAAAGTTCAAGGGGGATCGCGCTCATAAGGCGCTCGAAACGCTATGCGACCCCAGTGTTCTTAGAAATCACCAAGGTAGAGCACCGTTCGTCTTGGTCTATCTAACGACCTGCCCAACAGCCCGGGGCTTAAGAATACGGGCTAACTCGCGTCCCCCGCCGTAATATCTGGCGCCCCTTTCCTGCACTAGCATCAGCAGAGGAGTCTTTCGGGATCGCGGACGCGAGGAGCGGGGTCCCTGAGCGTCTTTTACGAGCACCTCCGAGAAGGACGGCGGCGTAGTGTGGCCCAAGTTGTTATGAGCACCGCGTCGATGTATGGAGGAGTGTGTTATCAAGTCTCCCCCCGATGGCGGGCTCTTCGGAGCGCGGCTCAAGAGGGACACTAGTGCGTTCAATACTGATATCCTGGAGCCCCTCAAAAGCGCTGATGATGTGATGTGGTATTTAATCGGTAGGAATCCGACACGCCTAGCGAGCGCCCTCCGAGGCTCGCGAAAGTCGTATGCAGGATTTACCCCAGGTGAAAAAAAAGGTCAGTCTGAGATGCGTGACTGTTTGTGGCATTTTTATAGTCAAGCGTTTACGTGATTCGGAACGCACGCTAAGCCGTTGGCCCCGATTATCCCTTAACGTAGTAGTTAAGCCGAATTGAAAGCCTTGTAAGCGGTTTCATAAGTTTCAACAGCAGAAAGCCACAAACCAGCCTAACTAGTAAGAAAACCACTATAACTTGTCTGCACTATAGCATGCCTCACCTCCTCGCCTCAAATATAATGGTTAATAAAGGAAAGTAATAAACAGCGGTAAAGGAGATCTTCTGATACTGGTTTCGTGACACCCTCAACTGCCTCTATTAAACTAGCAGCATTTGGTTTGAATGCATTTCTTTCTCCAATGTCAATGTAAATGAAATATGAATGCTTGATTTGAGGTAAAGGCATCTTGGGTTTAATTGTTGCAGCCATAACTTTGTTCTTAAACGAGAATGAATTTTATTGTTAAGTTGATAAATTTGAAATTTGGTTTTGTACTTTCAATTAAGTGATTAAAGACAGTTTTATTAGGTATCCTGTTAAATATTTCGTTTAAATATAAACCTGTTAACGTCTTAAAGAGAGTATTCATTTAAACAAGACCTTGCCAAGTTGCCTTATAAAAAATAGTTAATATTGCTGTGAGTTACTGAGCATTCAGAAATCTAATATCGATTATTAAAATACCATATAAAATTTTGTCATTATTTGGATTTCTTAGAAAATTGCAATAATTACGCTTTTATTTTTCCAAATAGTCAAACCTTTTTCAAGCAAAAAATGGAGCTTTTTTTCAAAATCCCATCCCACCATGTCATTCCCACAAAAAAATCCTAGGGGTGAGCGTTAAAATCACCCAACACAAACACACATTCAACATCGGCACTCTCGGTGATGGCAATAATCTCTCCTAAAACCTCTGTGAAGACTAGGAGGTTGTCGAGTGAACTAGTTGGCATATAAACTGAGAAAACTATAATAGTCCTACCTCCGACTACCGCTCTAATAGCCGCTGGTCGAGGGCTATTACAGTTCAGGACAGAGACCGATACAAAAATACCCTTGCGCCAGAGAATAGCTACTTACTCCCCCGTAAGGCCTTCCCGTTAGCAGCCCCGCTGCTGTATCAACGGCCGACTTCCCTGTGTATTCAAAATCATGACTAATTGAACCTAAGACAGGAATATCATGGGGGAGAAGCTATATCTCCTGCAGGGCGACAATGTCAGATCTTGCACAGATGTTTCGTACTCCATCGATTGAACTTTTAACAGACTTACAGTTAAAACTAGTGAATTTACAAAATATGTTATGTTTATTATCATTCATCAGGACACACGACTAAGTACTATTACGAAGGTTGCACTCGATTCATAAATTTCACAAAGCACCTAAACGTTATCCCGTTTGGCCAGAATTGATCATCTAAAAATAAATCTAATTTGCTCTTTGGTACAAATAACTTAAATGCATGATATTTTTTGGTTTCTTTTGTTTTTATCTGCTTTAGAGTCACATTTACATTAGTTTTTTCCTTAACGTAATTAATTGTCCAATTCCCTTGTTTCTAAATTAACGTTAGATATAAGTAACGGCACTATAGTGTCCGCGGCCCTAAACTTTACACTTGGTGCAATAGATGCACTACCTTTCTGTCTAATCAATCTATAGTTATGTTTTAACGATTTATTTCGCACTACCGTCCACTCAGAATCTAAGCCCCTTACCTCTTGCTCACTTTTAGATCCGCTCGAGTTAATCATGTTTAAGCAGACCACCGGCGCCGGTTGCGCCGTTACCCGCTTCGGCGTTGTCTCTAGTACTCGTACAGTACCCGAATTGTCTTCTACGGCTGCGACTGGTGATTTTTCAGTAGTAGGGGACTTGTTTACTGTGACGCGAGCACAGGTGACAGATAAGCCGACCGGTTTTTTCGAAACCGCCGTACCCGGCACGTCACACCCACCTTCACGCCTTGGTGTTATCTCTTTCGCTCCTTCCGCGCTGCTGCATGCTTGAGATGTCTCGCAACTTGTCTCACTCGCACTGTTCGAAACCACAGTGTTGCACTGCCCCTCCAATGCACGTACGCTATGCTCTGTCTTCTTTTTTCGTTTGGTTACACATGAGACAGTAACACATTCTCCGCTGGTGGTATCTTTTGCGCATGATTCACTGCCTGCCCTTACTTGGCGGATTTGTATATTTGAATCAGGTGTTTTGTGCAACGGTTTTAAAGGTACATATTGTAAGCCTATAGGACCACTATCTAAAGAGTTACGTAATGGCGTCCCAATTCTCATATTTATATTGTCGTTTGTAGGACAATGGTCTAATATGGACCCATATTTTATGTTATGAACCTCCTGTTTCACAATATTAAATTCCTCCATTGTGACAACTTTCTCTTCCAGATTCTTTAACTGATTTTGCAAAGCTAGTATATCCTTCAGAAACCGGGCCACATCGATGTGATCAAAAGTGACTGGTGGAAGTTTATGTAAATCCTTAGCCACAAAAGTAGGAATCAGTTCCGGATTTGTATTTTTCAATACGACTATAATGTCCTCTAGATCTCGTGACATTTTCTTCTTTCCCTCTCTTCGGCGTGGTGGTAACTTCTTCTCACCTGGCAGTGAGCCGTATAGTAACGACTTTGCCTTGACTATTTCTTCAGATGAAAAAGACGCAGTGCATAATTGGTGAACACTTTCTTCATCCATAAAGTCTAACACATTACACAAAAAAGCTAAAAGCTCGTTGATTATAATATTGCAATTTGCACATTTCACAATATTTGAGGCCATTGTTCCTCCGATAAGTCATCGGTTCGAATCGCAATAATAAGCGATAACACGGCGGCGCGCATCTAGCGCATGCGTTCTGTCGGCCGCACGCACGATGACTGAGATAAGGTAAGATAGCCTAGTTCTTCCTCGGTACATTCTTTCTATATGTCCAAACCAACGGAGAAAACCTTTTCTCATGTTTACACCGATACTATCTTTATACCGATAATATTAAATCAGTGTAATTTATTTTATTTTATTTGGGAGGCTTACAGCTAACTTAATAAAGTATCTATCTATAACCTCACGCCAGATCCCTTGCGGGGTAGGCAGAGAGTACAGAGTTCCAACAGGTTCTTTCCTTACATACCTCTCTGGCTTCCTCGGCTCTCATAGTTCGTCTCATACACGCTCGCCGGTTACGGAGACTCTTGACTTTTCCATCAGATAAGACTCGGTTTATTTGGTCGTGGTAAGATAGTCTAGGTCTTCCTCGGTACCTGCATCCTTCCACTTTCACATTGTATATCTGTTTTGTCATTCTTTCCTCTGGCATTCATAATAAAGTAGATATAAATAAATCGAGTCAAAGGGCCATTTACAAGTCTTCGCATCTAGAAATGAGGTATATAAACATGATGCATAAGTAGAGTAATAATGAGTAGAGTGGGAATATTTGTAAATAGCAAAAAACTGTTACAGAGAGACGAGAAGTATTTAATCAACACATTGCTCAGGGTTGACAATTTACTTGCGAATAAATCTATACTAGAGTTAGAATTCTCAGACCGCATAATTGAGTTGAACATAATACTCGTACGCAAGAGATAGGAATTACAACGAAACATAGTGCGTGGTAATGGAGTGTGGAGTAAGTCTCTGTACTGTTGTTGTTACTTACTTTTCCGTTGCTGAGCAAAAGCCTTCTTTCACAAATCGACGTGAGAAAGATTAGGTGCTTTACCATGCGGATGCAGTGCGGATTGGTGAAGATAAGTTGGTAGTAGAGAGATTAGGTTATACTGCACCAAGCTGATCCAGTGTGGAATGGAGAGGCAGGTTTGTCGCCATCTGCTATTATGACTTACCAAAGCGCCTATAAGGCAATCGATTCGGCTTAACGACAACCGCATTAAGTGATAATTGAGATCAACGACTTGTATTGATTTTCGAGGCATGGAAATGCTCGAAATTGTAATTGTTACAGTCACCCATCTCAGGCCGACCGAGCCGGACGCTGCTTCTTTATTTTTTTTTTTAAACGTAGCGCCACACTAGGATTTATTCCTGTGTCGTGAGTGCGTTTACAAACATGAAAATTCACATACACACATACCCAGACCGGAACAAATAGTTGTGGATCACACAAAGATTTGTTCCGTGCGGGACTCGAACCCGTGACTATTAGACGTGGGCAGAGCGGCTTAAGCTCTTAACCACTGCGCTAAATCGTCTGCCGGCTTAATTTTGGTGATCGCTAAGAACACCGTGGCAGAGCTAAGAGCGATTATTAAATTCATGTACTGCCAGTTACACACTCTTAAGTATCTGAACATTCAAAATTATTCAAATCGGTAATATTCATTTTATAAATTTTGATAAACATTGTCAAAATAAATATAAGCAGCATATTTTGGTTAAGCAGTACCAACAACACTGCTGTACGTGGCTCCGCTACACTACATCACTATAGCCGAAGACATTGCCGAGTACGTCCGTAAGAAGCCTTTCTAAACTCTCAGGGTCGAGAAGCTGAACTCGCTAAACAATGCCGTATTCAATTCCTTTGTTTTGCGAGTTTCCACCACCAAACCTTCATGAGCTAGGAGTTCTGGCCGAAGGGTGTCGTATTTAGAAGATTTCGTGGGAGTCTGAGAGACACCGCTGCAGAACGCAACATGTCGCCGGCGATACATGTTACTTAGCATTTAAGTTTTTTATATTTTATATGTTTGTTAGTCTGTAAGGTATATCTTCTATGGGATTCAACTTACACGAAGTTAATCAAAATTACTTTTATAAAAGTTTCAGTTGCCTGTAAATAAATGATATAAAACAGAAACTATCATAAATACATCCCTAGAAAAGTTCTATTTTTTACTAAACCTTTTCACGAGGACAATGTCTTAAAAAGTTTGATTGAAAGTGCCAAGTTCAAGAAAGTTACTGGTTGTAATACAGAAATTATTTCTTTTGTATTAAATTTATGTAAATAACATTTTTACTTCATTTCACTGCCGCGTCCAAGTTTTTGATTTATTTATTTATAAAACTTTACAGCTTACAATTAATAAGGTGCAATCATATACATAAAAAGAAACGCCAATGACGAAGTTTGCAAATTAACAATAATTACAAAGGGTAGACGTTAATCCTCGAAGAATTAGAATTGAATAGCATAGATGGGCACGCGTGTGTGTGCGTGCGTGTGGTGTGTGTGTGTATGTATGTGTGGTGTGTGTGTGTGTGTGTGTGTGTGTGTGTGTGTGTGCTGTGTTGTGTGTGTGTGTGTGTGTGTGTGTGTGTGTGTGTGTGTGTGAGTGTGAGTGTCTTTTAGAGGTAGAATATTGGCATGTTTATTATCTGATAACATTCTTATGATGTTACATAAAATATATTTTAAACATTACTCTCTCCAGTTAGTGCGAATATTGGATTTATGTTCTTTTTTAACTTGTGCGGTATCTTTTGCAAGAGAAAAACTAGTTTTCCTTACTGATTCTTCTTTTTCTTGGGGTGCCTTTTCAGCTAGTTAAGGTTGGCAATCAGCTCTGCATATTTTTTCCTGTCCCTTACAAGGCAGCACACTTCGGCGGCACTCGCAATGTTTGTCCACTTTCTGATGTTACGCAGCCAGGACATTTTTCTACGGCCAGCTTTCCTTTTCCTCGCAACATTTCCTACCATTATGAGCTGCATAAGTTCATATCTATCGTGCCGTAGTACATGCCCTAGATAATGAACTTTTCTTTACTTGATGGTTTGCAAAAGCTTGCGTTTCTGACCAACTCGCCGTAGAACTTCCTCGTTGGTGACTTTGTGAGTCCAAGATATGAGCATCAGTCGTCTATATACCCACATCTCAAATGCCTCTAAAAGGATTTACTTATAGCCTTACTGATTACAAATGAGAATATGGCACTTTATACGAACGATCCAAATTTGTCAAAATCAGTTCAATGATTTCTGCCTGATGCCCGAACGATGATAACAAAAAAACAAAACTAAAACATTTGTTAACTAAATTAATAGAAGATCCTTTAAATACCACCGTATTAAAAATGTTTTATTCAAATATTTTTTTTGTTTTCAATGAACAGACAAAGCCCTTTAACTAATAACATTTCAAGGGCATCTCGACTCAAGCAATATCATTAAGCTTAACACAGGTGGACTAGGAGTACCTATAACTAATGCAGAATTAATTGTCATCGTATGAAAAGTATAAAAAAGTTATTCTATATTTTATCGAAAACACATTGTGCACGACAAAAAAAAGCGTCCATTGTCAATTATTCAAACGAATAAAATGACTTTTATATTTCTGTTTACGTATGTAGTTTTTAATAAAAAAATCCATTTTGTTTCACAATGAAGCACCGTTGTAAATACAGAATGATTTTAGGTAAGGTGGTTTTTTTTATAAGAATTTTCGAGATAAAGAATAGGCTTCATGTACGTTTTCAACAAATTAAAGGCGTGTCATTATCAGGTGAAAGAGGTCTACTATTCGACAAAAGCCTCCCCTTGTAGAATTTCACTAACGTACATTTAGCGCTTAATATTGGGACGAATTTATTTTGAAATTTGACATTAATAGGTAAATATTAAATTCTACCTGAATTCCCTGGGAAGTACCGGTTTACCAAAAAGATGCGGGAACTGTACATTTTTCATCATAAAATTTAACCTATTTAGTCCCGTTAAAATTGGTTCAGTCGTTCTGAACATAAACCCTGAAAAGGCACAGAAGTAAAAGTATTTCGAAATCACAGATGGACACCTTAATGTCATTTGTTGCCCGTATATTTCTTTATAATCGACTTCAAAAATGAAGAGTTTCTATTCTAAAAGTTTTGTGTTCTATATGTATTTTTTAATAACGCATAAAGCTTACTTGGCTACACAATCACTAATACAAACTATTACAATTTACTGAAACGAATTAATTACCACTACCTGATTCAAACCAAGATTTTCTTATCAAGGTAAGGCAACTTCGGTTCAACGCCATGTATTACCTATCCTTGATCTTACAGCAATTCTCATTACGTACACAATGTACCTAATACATGTCCCCTGTAACTAAGAGCTCTACATTTACTTAAGTTATAGAGCAAAACAATAGATTTGTTCCAGTCCCGAAGGCACGCCTTTACCTTGCACGTAGTTGGAACTGAATGGGAAAACTATGTAAGTAATTATGTTCAAGTTTTGTGTTTACCTAACGTTTTTTTATCCAGCGTTGTTAATTAACTAATTGGTTTCAAAAACCACCGCCTTTAAAAAGAACTAAAGAGGACAAAAATATTTTTTAATAATTAAAAGAGTGTTGAGTAATCAGTGACAGTGTATGAGACGGACTATGAGAGTGAAGGAAGCTGGAGAGGAAAGAATCTATTGAAATTTCGTACTTTCTGCCTATCCCGCATACCGTAAGGGATCTGGTGTGATGGCATAGATCGATAAAAGAATGATTTTCAGAAGAATAAGGTGAAGATGGGCAGGAGACCTGATGAATCGAAATAATGATAGGTAAAACGAGATCGTGTCAGAGTGGGGGGCTTAGAAAAGAACAAAGCGGTAAAGGCGGACCATCCGCCAGATGGAGTGATGACATTAAAAAGGTAGACAACACATTGTGGAATGGAGTTATAATGAACCGAAACGAGACCTCTTTTCCGATCAGATGATTAATAATGGTAATTATGATGATTAAAATTAAATGATAAAAAATATTGAGAAGTTCTTCTAATAATTTTCCCACCCTGCTGTAAAATAGTTTTTTTTTCAACGAAGGTGGTTTTTATATCAAATACTCAATTGCAGGCAACATAGCGTTACATGCATAAGATGCCTTTACACCTTTACCAGTAAACGTACAACCTACTAGCGCTGTTGCTGTGCCAATAACACTGCGCTACATGCATGAACGCTAAACTTAGGCACTTATTTATACAGTCATTTATAGGATACAGTTAATATTTGTAAGTGTGTCAACACGCACCAGTTACTTGTACTATGTACAAACGTCATTATTTACGCAGTAGTTTGCACAATAAATGAACCAGCAAAAATTCACGCATCTGTACAGATATGATGAAAATAATAACGCACCCACGTACACGCACCGTACTACAGTATTGACAAAAGGTAAAGGCGGTAAAGACGCGTTGCTAACCTAACATACTTTTTGATATAAACACCAACATAACAATATAACATTGACTTACCAACAAGATATACGCGATATTCGTTATAGCTGCATACAGCGATAAATACGCGCCAGTGAAATTTTATACTAAATCCGTTGAAATACCGCTGTGTATTTTTCACAGCGGTCGCAAATACTCAACTACAGGTTAGGTCCATTGTAGGATGAAGAAAAGTTAGAGTCCTATCAATCTCCCTTTTATCTAAGTCCCCTACAAATGTACACACAGTGAAATACTATGCCCGAAATTTTTGTCAAAGGAAAAAAATACTACTTTATTCTATACTACGCATTCACGATTCGAACCGATGACTTATTAGTGGAACAATGGCCTCAAATATTGTGAAATGTGCAAATTGCAATATTGTAATTAACGAGGTTTTAGCTTTTTTAGCTTTTTTGTGTAATGTGTTAGACTTTATAGATGAAGAAAGTGTTCACCAATTATGCACTGCGTCTTTTTCATCTGAAGAAATAGTCAAGCCAAAGTCGTTACTATACGGCTCACTGCCAGGTAAGAAGAAGTTACCACCACGCCGAAGAGAGGGAAAGAAGAAAATGTCACGAGATCTAGAGGACATTATAGTCGTGTTGAAAAATACAAATCCGGAACTGCTTCCTACTTTCGTGGCTAAGGATTTACATAAGCTTCCACCAGTCACTTTTGATCACATCGATGTGTCCCGGTTTCTGAAGGAAATACTAGCTTTGCAAAATCAGTTAAAGAATCTGGAAGAGAAAGTTGTCACAATGGAGGAATTTAATATTGTGAAACAGGAGGTTCATAACATGAAATATGGGTCCATATTAGATCATTGTCCTACAAACGACAATATAAATATGAGAATTGCGACGCCATTAAGTAATAACTCTTTAGATAGCGGTCCTATAGGCTTACAGTATGTACCTTTAAAACCGTTGCACAAAACAGCTGATTCAAATATACAAATCCGCCAAGTAAGGGCAGGCAGTGAATCATGCGCAAAAGATACCACTAGCAGAGAATGTGTTACTGTATCATGTATAACCAAACGAAAAAAGAAGACAGAGCATAGCGTACGTGCATTGGAGGGGCAGTGCAACACTGTGGTTTCGAACAGTGCGAGTGAGACAAGTTGCGAGACATCTCAAGCATGCAGCAGCGCGGAAGGAGCGAAAGAGATAACACCAAGGCGTGAAGGTGGGTGTGACGTGCCGGGTACGGCGGTTTCGAAAAAACCGGTCGGCTTATCTGTCACCTGTGCTCGCGTCACAGTAAACAAGTCCCCTACTACTGAAAAATCACCAGTCGCAGCCGTAGAAGACAATTCGGGTACTGTACGAGTACTAGAGACAACGCCGAAGCGGGTAACGGCGCAACCGGCGCCGGTGGTCTGCTTAAACATGATTAACTCGAGCGGATCTAAAAGTGAGCAAGAGGTAAGGGGCTTAGATTCTGAGTGGACGGTAGTGCGAAATAAATCGTTAAAACATAACTATAGATTGATTAGACAGAAAGGTAGTGCATCTATTGCACCAAGTGTAAAGTTTAGGGCCGCGGACACTATAGTGCCGTTACTTATATCTAACGTTAATTTAGAAACAAGGGAATTGGACAATTAATTACGTTAAGGAAAAAACTAATGTAAATGTGACTCTAAAGCAGATAAAAACAAAAGAAACCAAAAAATATCATGCATTTAAGTTATTTGTACCAAAGAGCAAATTAGATTTATTTTTAGATGATCAATTCTGGCCAAACGGGATAACGTTTAGGTGCTTTGTGAAATTTATGAATCGAGTGCAACCTTCGTAATAGTACTTAGTCGTGTGTCCTGATGAATGATAATAAACATAACATATTTTGTAAATTCACTAGTTTTAACTGTAAGTCTGTTAAAAGTTCAATCGATGGAGTACGAAACATCTGTGCAAGATCTGACATTGTCGCCCTGCAGGAGACATAGCTTCTCCCCCATGATATTCCTGTCTTAGGTTCAATTAGTCATGAATTTGAATACACAGGGAAGTCGGCCGTTGATACAGCAGCGGGGCTGCTAACGGGAAGGCCTTACGGGGGAGTAAGTAGCTATTCTCTGGCGCAAGGGTATTTTTGTATCGGTCTCTGTCCTGAACTGTAATAGCCCTCGACCAGCGGCTATTAGAGCGGTAGTCGGAGGTAGGACTATTATAGTTTTCTCAGTTTATATGCCAACTAGTTCACTCGACAACCTCCTAGTCTTCACAGAGGTTTTAGGAGAGATTATTGCCATCACCGAGAGTGCCGATGTTGAATGTGTGTTTGTGTTGGGTGATTTTAACGCTCACCCCCATCAAATATTTTTTAACCACCTTATAAATTTCTGTGAGGAACAGAATTGGATTTGTGCTGACACAGAAAAACTGGGAATTAACTCCAATCACCACACCTTTGTCAGCGATGCTCACGGGTGTACAAGATGGTTAGATCACTGTGTTGTGTCAATTTCTGCGTGGCATACTATTGTGGAAGTAGGTATTGAGGAGGACGTTTATACTTCAGACCATCTCCCGTTATATGTTAAGTGCGATCTGGATGCAGTAAAGCCTAAGCTCATAATGCGAACCATGCCGCGTAATAAGGTCATATGGGGTGACAGGAAAGAATCCCAAATTGCCAAATATCATGATCTGTGCAGTAACAGTTTGCGTGATATTGATTTTCCACAAGAGTTCGCAAAGTGTGGCTTTGGCTCCTGCAACTTGGTCGAACATAAGCGAGTTCTGGACAAATTGTATGAAAATATTGTACATGTCTTATCTGAAGCCTCAGCCAGGACTAACGAGCAGGAGGAGACTGTATCTAAAAGTAGAAGAGTCTTATGTGGGTGGAACAAACATGTTCGTGACGCTTACAAGGAGGCCAGACTAAGGTTACAAATCTGGATACTGCATAACAGGCCCACCTCGGGATTAGTCTACCAGGACATGTATAATACACGGAAGATCTTCAAAGGTCGCTTGAAGTGGTGCCAGAACAACCAAGATCAAATTAAAATGGACATCATTGCGAAACAGAGGGCGGACGGAAACTTTGGTAAGTTCTGGAAGGCAACAAATAAGCTTGATTGTAGGCCTGGACTCCCTGTAAGCGTGGATGGGAAATGCGATCACGGGGATATCGCCAACATGTTCATGGAACATTTCCGAATGCGGTCTCCTCTTGGTCCGTCGAGAAGAATGGATGATGTTGAGCCTGTTTGTGACGGAAAGGAAAGTTCACTGTTTTTGTCGGCCAAAGAGATCAAAGCCGTTATTAAAGACATGCGCAAGGGCAAATCTCCGGGACATGATGGGCTCAGCATTGAACATTTCAAATATGCGGGGGTACACCTGCCAAGACTCTTGTCCCTACTGTACACAATGTGCATTAGACACTCGTATCTGCCGGAGAGGTTGATGCGAACAGTTGTTGTGCCCATAGTAAAAAATAGGACAGGGGATATTGGGGACAGGAATAATTACCGGCCTATCTCCCTAGCGACGACGGCGGCAAAAATATTGGACAGAGTGCTTGATTCTTATCTGGAAAAGCACATTAAGTTAAGTGACGCGCAGTTTGGTTTTCAACCTAAGCTATCCACTGAAAGCGCAATACTGAGTCTCAAGCATACAGTCCGATATTATATAGACCGTAAAACCCCGGTATACGCCTATTTTCTGGATCTCTCCAGAGCTTTTGACCTTGTTTCGTACGATATTCTCTGGAAGAAGCTGGCCGAGACCGGTGTACCCGCGGAGGTGGTGAGGATTTTACAGTATTGGTATTGCAAACAAACGAATTTTGTAAAATGGTCAAACACACTCTCTGAGACGTATGGGCTGGAGTGCGGCGTGAGACAGGGAGGGCTGACCTCGCCGAGACTCTTCAACCTCTATGTTAATGATCTATTGGTGGAGCTCAGCAGTATGCATGTTGGTTGCCGAATAGGGGGTATAAGCGTTAACAACATCAGT
Organism: Phalera bucephala; assembly: GCA_905147815.2. NCBI lineage: Eukaryota > Metazoa > Arthropoda > Insecta > Lepidoptera > Notodontidae > Phalera > Phalera bucephala. The sequence goes on along the minus strand of LR990632.1, from coordinate 7,103,931 downwards.
TACGCAGACGATATGGTACTGCTGGGCCCTAGTGCTGGATCGATCAGGGAGATGTTAAAAGTTTGTGAGAAATATATTGGTGCGCATGGGCTACGATACAATGTGCAAAAATGTGAATATATGGTCTTTGGGGCCGCCGGTAAGCGTTTTACCCCGTCCTTACCCATTTTCACCTTAAATGGAGTAAATATTAAACATGTAAAAACTTTCAAATATCTGGGGCACATTCTTACCGACGACCTTAAAGACAATATGGATATTGAGAGGGAGCGCAGAGCGCTATTGGTCAGAGGTAATATGCTGACCCGTAGATTTTACCGTTGCTCTGACGACGTTAAGATTACGCTCTTTAAGGCGTACTGTCAAGGTTTTTACTCGGGAAATCTATGGGTTAGCCACACCAAAAGATCGATGGATGCCCTGCGTATCCAATATAACAATATCTTCAGAATGCTGCTGGGACTACCCCGGTTTTGCAGTGCCTCGGAGATGTTTGCACAGTACCAAACTGATGGTTTTTCAGCCATCATCAGGAAAAAGACGGCAACATTAGTTGGAGCGGTGAGGTGCAGTCCCAACAGCATACTGAAGGTTGTGGCCGAAGACATTGCCTCCCCTATCTGGCAATGTTTAATAAAAAGATGCATGGTAGTGAATCAATTTAACTTATTTTAATTTGATTTGATTTAATTTAATTTGATTTGATTTGTTTTAATTTGATTAATTTCTACTAACTCCTAGAATTTAAGCTTACTAACAAATAATGGATCAATGTTGTCTATGCGAATAAATGAATTATTATTATTATTATATATGTATCTCGCTGAGATTCACGGGCTTTACCCAGACCTTTGAAAGGCTTGCATGGGGACATGGGTCCAACACGTAGAGGCCCTTTGCGAGAAGTTAATGTTATGTAAGCCACCTGCTGAGATCACCTGCTGAAAATGAAAAACATAACCAGCGAACTGACCCCGGCAGGTGCAAGGACTATTGTAAATTATGGAAAGAAACAAGGACTATGTAAATGAGGTTTGATGGACAAAAACTGGACTATTTCAAAGGGGACGGACACCGGCCATAATTAGTGATACCTAATTACCCGTGGCCGGCGGTGACTCGCCGCTTACTAGATGGGCCCTCAAACGGTCGTCCTAGGACAACTGAGGGCAACACCGGTGTGAGCGGCTCAGGGGTGTAGAGAGGTGTGCTGCGCTTTCTCCGAAGTTACTCGCGGCGTTATGCCCTTTAACACTTCCACCCCTGGAGTATATCGATGTAGGAACGCATTATCTTCCTACGTCCATATAGCTCTCACGGCTCCTCTCTGGACGGCCAATTAAGGCTAGCCAGAGCCGAGAGTCCTGCGGGCACCCTTCGGTTTCCACTCGACCGACGAAGACACGCCGAGTTGGGGGCCCTGACCGACTCTCTGAAGCACTCGGGTCCGTGGTGTCGTTACTCACCAACAGCTCGCCACAAGCTGCCCTGCGGGCCATTATTATTATTATTACCGTGACCAAATAGACCGTGTCTTATCTGAAGGACAAATCAAGCTTCTCCGTAACCGGCTAGAGTAAGGAAAGAACCTGTTGGAACTCTGTCTTCTCTGCCTATCAAGAGATCTGGCGTGCTGATATAGATAGATAGATTTTATATTTTATTCAAATTCAGCAACAATAGAACGAAACTGTTTCTTTAGGTTCTATGAGAGTGAATCCCGTATCAGCTTACAAGGGAAAATATTGTCATCGCATATTCCATTTCAATCTATTTATACAGCAACGTAAATTTGTTCATTTATACATTCGTTAAAGCCGCCCATTGTTTCGCTTTTCATTGGGCGATGAAAATTTTACGAAATATCTCATTGCTTTTAATAATTGGCAACGAAATATATATAGTCGTCATAATTTCTGGTGTACGTAAATATGATGTTTGGTGGTTATATTAATTTTCATGTGGGACAGAACCAGAATCAGAAAATTTTTTACTCATGTAAACCATTAAAGTGTTTATTAATCGTCGAAAAAGGAACAAAAACTTTACCACCACTTCGTGATATTATTCCTGTGGAGATGAAGGGTAAGAAACTCCTCAGTTACACTTTTAAAATAGTATATATAAAATAAAATCCAACAATATTTTTTTTGGTGTATGGCAGAACAATGTAGGCTGTTGTTTTTAGGTGGGTCTAAGTTAAATTTACCAAAATACATTATTTATGAGAATAGCTACATGGTTCTTTCATTTAAAGAGAAAGATATAAGAAAAAAGACGGATTTGAATAGTAATAGAAAGATGAAAGGGAATATTAATGATACATTTACGCTTAAACTAAGACCTGTCTCAACTGAGCATCGCTAACAAAAATTTCGCCAAAAGCGGCCTTTGTTACGCACTATGTGTGTGTGATGCCAGTGTCTTATTTGTTCATAAGCTGTCAATGTGTGCGTGTGCGTGCGTGTGCCTACTACAATTTATCTATCCTGGGTAGGGTAAATGAATTTTATGCCATTTTCCCGTACGCGATGTTCCATCTAGACAAGTAATTCATCGAAGGATTTGCGCTCTAAAAACGATAGCGCCACCTGACGGCTTAGCATAAACAATTAGAGATTATAGTAACGTCGACAAGTCTCGCGTCGCGTGTACCCTCAATCCAAGACAAGACAGCTTGATCAATTCCCCATGAAATCACTCTCCTTAACCATTTACGGCAATGGCGTAGTGGTCTGCGGTTTCCTATCACTTAAACCGCACTCCGTGGTTATTTGATGACGGATAAGTCGGTCGAATAAATTGAGTTATGACCTTAACATTTTATGACCTATTTTGGATGCATACAGTCACCTGTGTAATGGTGTGATAATGCAATAATACCATGAAGCTACTCTGATGATAGATCTGGAAGGTAACTATAGGAACTCCTCAACAACAAAACATAACTCTACCTTGTGTGAGCTCGTTGGTTTTCTCTTGACAAGTACTATCCTTTTACGTAGCGTCCAGAACCTGATTTTCTTTAATTTCTTAGTTAAACGCTTCTGAAAAGTTTTCTCTTAATTCTGTTATACATTTATTTTGTATTTATCTAAATTTCTTTAGAAAACAATATCATGCAGAATCTCATGCTGCTCGATCGATGTTATAATAACTGGCAAAGTCGTTTTTCACGTATAGCTACAGGAGTAACCTCGATAGTGTAGTGACATATAATACCAGAGGCAGAATCAATGTCCTGGGATAGAATCTAAAGATGGACAAAGTATGATTTTTTAGTCGAACATTTCCGAGTCCCTATTCGAAGTCTAAAATTAGGGCAGTATAATGGCTTTGGGCTTGCTTGTATTACATAATAACAACGTTCTCGGCGATAAGTTAGTGTACAGTACAGCACACCTGTGTCAGACCACCATAGGGAATATAGGCGTGACGGCGTTTAGTATATTTTAGCTACAAGAAGTATTTAGTCACTTCAGCATGCCAAAGGTGATTGTTAATACCAGCTTAACCGTGCTTGACTACACGTAAACACCGTCACGTGGTGTTGCTTCGAGTGTTAATACTAGATTGCTCAATCAATAGAGCTTGAAATTGAATCATGTTGAACCGTAACGGGCTGCGGTTTCAGGTTGTTTGCTGCTTGAAACACTATACAAAGGAAACTAACGATTATTATGTAGATAAAAGTATTATTTTTTAAGACTGCTGATTGCCGTTGGAATTATTCAGTCAAACAATACTACAAGTTTCAACTTTAGAACACTGTTTGTCTAGTATCAACTTTTAAGGAACCTAAACCTAAATGATAGACGAATTTCCAGGTTAGAAAAATACGATTTTATAGCCAGTGTAACTACACCGGCTGTAATATTGTAGTTTATTTAGTTAGCTCAGAATTTATAGTTACTTAGAGTTTTCTTTAGTTCTATCTATCTATCTATAACCTCACGCCAGATCCCTTGCGGGGTAGGCAGAGAGTACAGAGATCCAACAGGTTCTTTCCTTACATACCTCTCTGGCTTCCTCGACTCTCATAGTTCGTCTCATACACGCTCGCCGGTTACGGAGACTCTTGACTTTTCCATCAGATAAGACTCGGTTTATTTGGTCGTGGTAAGATAGTCTAGGTCTTCCCTGGTACCTGCATCCTTCCACTTTCACATTGTATATCTGTTTTGTCATTCTTTCCTCTGGCATTCTTTCTATATGCCAGGACCAATGGAGCATGCCCTTTCTCATCTTTACACCGATACTATCTTTCAAACCTACTCGCTGTCTTACTATGCTGTTGCTAATGCGGTCGGTCAGCTTCACTCCGCACATCTTCCGCAGAGCTCGCATTTCTACCGCATTTATCCTACTTTCATTCTCCTTCTTACATACCCAGCTCTCGCTACCATATAACAGCGTTGGGACAAGAACTCCGTTATGTATGGCCAGCTGCGCCTTATGGCTTAAGTGCCGGCTCCCGAGTAGCTTTCCCATCGCACCATTCACTCTGTTCCCTGCACTCACTCTTCTCTCTATGTCAGCGGTGTATTGCCCATCCTTACTGAAGGCGCATCCAAGATATACAAACTCATTCACTTGCTCCAGCACATCGTAACCAACCACAATCCTTACATTCGTTCTGGTTTCTTCCCTTTTAAAAACCATAATCTTGGTTTTCTTCACATTCAAGTGTAAGCCATTGATCATGCAGTCGTCTTTCATAACTGTGACTAGTGTTTGCAGATCAGTGGCTGTTGGCGCTATTAAAACCGCGTCATCTGCATAAAGTAGATGGTTTACCACTAAGTCACCCATTTGTACACCTTCATTCATCGCTTTCAGTCTTTGAAGACTTTCTTCAGACAGACTTTTTCTTTAGTTAGTCTAGCAATAATCACTTCATCTGGTTCATGATCTATTTTTGCTCCTTTTTACGCTATTTTTATACTACGTACTCACTTAGTCTTAATGAAGATGTCTAGGGTCACATCAAATACACAGGGATATCAAATGACTGACCTTCTGATACATATTCAAACATCTACATAGATTTGAGAAAAATCATACGATTGAGATTGGAACTAACTTAAAGCTTTTTAGTGTGTGTACAGATTTGTATTTTATGCACTGCCATAGCAGACTTTTGGTATTGTTATTAACTCAAATTAACTCTGCCTTAACCAAGTCGTGGCGTATCACCTGAAACCTACAACAGGTTTTGTCTAATTGCCAACTAATACACAAACATCAACATCTTCAAATTTGCTACATTCACAAATAATTTTTTAAAATTTACTTCTGATTTCAAAGAAGTTAGAAAGAAGAATCCTACTGAATCTATTTTTTTATCTCTTTTAAATAACGTATCCCCACACTAGGATTTATTCCTGTATCGTGGGTGCGTTTACAAACATGAAAATTCACATACACAATTACCCAGACCGGAACAAATAATTGTGGATCACACAAAGATTTGTCCTGTGCGGGACTCGAACCCGCGACTATTAGACGCAGTGGGCAGAGCGGCTTAAGCTCTTAACCACTGCGCTAAATCGTCCAATCTATAACAATACTGAATCTATAACAATATTATGCCAATAAAGAATAATATATTGGTCTTACTTCAGTTACAATTGACGGGGCACATAGTTTGCAGAGCTGACGGCCATGGTTAATGGTTATTGGGTAGACAAGATGGTTAATTAGTAGACAAAATGGTTAATGGGTAGTAGCCGCGTACCAGAAGACGTAGTGGGGTCTAGCCGCCCATAAGACCAATGGCCTAGAGAATTTTGCTGATAAAAGCCGCAGCAATAACGCATCAATCGCCACAATAATAGCCATAACTATACCCATCGCCAGATGCGATATTTGTGTAGGGTTTTATCTTCGTCTTTTGGCTGAAAATAATCATAAAGAATTACTCAACAAATATCATTTCCGATAGCTTAAAACCTCCACAATAGCCCCAACCAAGCCCAACCATCAAAATCAAACGCAAAATGTCGATCACCTCTCATAATAGCTGTCCAATATTACCTCACCGAATTTCAGGTATAAAGCGGGATATCGCTATATATACTAAAATTGAATTTGTGACTATAGAATTGGTCGACTAAGTGGCAGTACTATTTGACATGACAGCGCCGTGCCAAAATTCGATTTGCCTTCTATCATGATGGCCTGAGGTGTAAGTGATATTAATTATGTGTAGGTGATGCGGAAAAAATGGCTTGGACGTGTATTTTGGACGGTGAAAATGAACTAACTGGTTGCTAAAACGCTCATATTGTATTTACCCTAAAGGTTAATTGCCAGGAAGAGTGAGTGCAGGGAACAGAGTGAATGGTGCGATGGGAAAGCTACTCGGGAGCCGGCACTTAAGCCATAAGGCGCAGCTGGCCATACATAACGGAGTTCTCGTCCCAACGCTGTTATATGGTAGCGAGAGCTGGGTATGTAAGAAGGAGAATGAAAGTAGGATAAATGCGGTAGAAATGCGAGCTCTGCGGAAGATGTGCGGAGTGAAGCTGACCGACCGCATTAGTAACAGCATAGTAAGACAGCGAGTAGGTATGAAAGATAGTATCGGTGTAAAGATGAGAAAGGGCATGCTCCGTTGGTTCGGGCATATAGAAAGAATGCCAGAGGAAAGAATGACAAAACAGATATACAATGTGAAAGTGGAAGGATGCAGGTACCGGGGAAGACCTAGACTATCTTACCACGACCAAATAAACCGAGTGTTATCTGATGGAAAAGTCAAGAGTCTCCGTAACCGGCGAGCGTGTATGAGACGAACTATGAGTGTCGAGGAAGCCAGAGAGGTATGTAAGGAAAGAACCTGTTGGAACTCTGTACTCTCTGCCTACCCCGCAAGGGATCTGGCGTGAGGTTATAGATAGATTAATTGCCATCTTAGATATCTGTATTTAGGTAACCTATGTATGATTGTCAATTGCGAATAATATACCTAAAATATCATTAAAGCCACCACACGTTGGTTTCAATCAAGTTGGAAGTGTTCCGAGCGGGTTGATAAGTTTCAATGGCAGGTGGTCACAAACCTATTTCCACCAATCCACACTGGGGCAACGTTGGGGAGTATGACCTATTCTCTTTCAAGTCAATGTGTAAGAGAAGGCCTTTTCCCAGTAATGGCACAGTATAAGATGATTAATCAAATAAAAAAATAATGGAAGTATTGTCAGTATCGTTCAAAATACCATACAATATTCCATATACTTCACATTTATAGAACAACGATCTCAAACACCCCAGATAAGATTATTACTGTAAGAGGCTGCTCAATTGATTTCAGGAATAGGAATGTTGCAATACTACTTCCACATAACATTTAAACTCAGCACCACACGAGCAAATTGTGCATCCTAACAAGAATTTCAACACAGCAGCTCTAGAGATTTAATCATTGAAACATTGATCCTTAAGATTATGAATGGTTCAGTTCGTTTCTAGATGGAAGCAAAACAGACAACTTGGCACTAGAGAGAGTGTCTTCTGTGCCAAAATTTGAACTTAAGGGCTCTTGCAAAATAAGATTTATGTGGCATGATAGAGGGCAACAGACTTTTCCTTGAAACTACCTGAATTGCATTAGACCCCATTACATGGGACTTAATATCGTCAACGTTATGGGAGTGTATATACAGAACCTGTACTTGCCGATATAATATAAATTAAATAATGATTCGATCTGATATCATCCAAGAAATAAAATATTTTAATATTTATATATTTTTGGTAAAAAGAAATAAACACTGTCACGCCTATATTCCCCAAGCGGGGGTGGCTCTTTTCGCCGACGATGTTAGGTAGGTGGGGCGAGCCTATTGCCATATACCAGTCAAAATTCCGGACTGATACTAGGAGTTTTTTGATAGAAAAACTACATTTGTCGGACCTAGGATTTTGCGTTTTTTGGTAATAATAATTAACATAATATCTAAGCGAAAATGGTTAAAGTTAATGGCAGAATATATTGCAAGCAAAGCCAGTAGCACAAGGTAATAGGAATTTATTACAAAAAAGTAGAGTAATGCGATTAACCTTCGTTATGTCGGGGATCTGGTGTATTTATATAGATAGGATAAGTTTCTTTCACCACGTAACTACATTTCAAATGTTAAGGAAACAGTGAGACGTGCTCTCAGAGCCACTCAGCAATACACATGAAACACCAATTAACTAATTTTTCGTAATAGGGTCAGACAACTTTGATCCTGACCTCGTTTCCAGATACGGAACACGCATATCTTTATATTTCTTCGAAACAAACAAATTAGCAGCAATACATAAATAAGCGTGACCTAAGAATTCTCAGTTTGAGTTTTGAATTTTTCTATATTCTCTATCAATCTTTATCATCACGCCAGGTCCCTTTCAAAGACGCAGAGAGCACAAAGTTTCAACAGATTCTTTACTTACAAACTTCTGTGGCTTCCTCCATTCTCATAGCTCATCTCATACACAATTACCGGTTACGCAGATTTTTGACTTGTTCTTTAGATAATACACGGTGTATTAGGTCTTGGTAAGATAATCTAGGTCTTTTTCATGTAGGCATCCTTCCACTTACGCATTGTCTATCTGTTTTGTCATTTTTCCGACATTCTTTCTATATGCCCGAAACATACCCTATCTTATCTTCACACCGATATTATCTATGATAATGACACGTTTTCTCACTACGTTGTTGCGAATGTTCTTACGGTGTTTTTTTAAAAACATTATGATACATCCTAGTATTTACAAATATGAGTTTCAGATACACATACACCTGGAAAACAAATGTTTATAGGACACAAAAAGATTTATCTATTTGAGCAGCCTATACTCTTACTACTAGACGAAACAGTGATCAAATTAACACCGGTTTAGGTAAAATCCTATTATTAATTGTTTCATGATATACAGATTATATTGACCTATTTGTAAAATGAATAAATGACGCAACATAGAACAATCCTGAAGCCAAAAGTTATTCCTATTAGGTCGTAAAAGCGATTGCTGACATCAAAACAAATACACAAGAAGAAACATAAAATAATCTTCCTTAATTTCATTGGGCAAGTTCTCAACCTTGGCACGTAATCAGACTTTCAAAGTTATATAAAACGCGCTAATATTTTATAGCTTGCTCCACTTGAGATTGTAATAAGTGTCGGATTTAGTATCTTACCTTTCTAGAAATTATATTCAACCAGGATCTTCTATCTATCTGTATCATCAAGATCATCCTTACAATATATATATTGCTTGCAAGAAACTCTGCATATAGAAAATACTTGTAGATGGCCTCATGGCGCATAGTGGTGATTAGCGTAGGAACATTAGAAACAAGGAACAAAGTGTTATTAGGACTTTTATATCAAAAAAATGTTAGTCCAGAAACTGGAATTAACCTTGCTCCCTATGAAGTTCGGATCTAACATTGTCAACAAAATGTGAGTATAGACAGGTTATCTTTGACATCTCTACTTGAGGAATAGAGGTGTGACATCAGTTTACAACTTTTTAAGGTTATGTGATCATAAGATGCACACTGTGTTAGACGATTTTAAGTTTTAATAATTATTTTTAATCGATAGTTCCATGAGACCTGTGTCCCTATGATTTTCCATAGGCATACCACCTAAAACATTTGTCAATTTAGTAGATTACTGACTTTAGGGATAATTGTAATTGAACGAATGTTATACCATGTCATAATTACAAATCACGTAAAAATGTCAGACTTGGGGCCCTAATGACGGTCGCAAGTAAAAGTTGACGCAAACAACGCAGAGCTGGTCGTTATAGCAATCTTTGGGGAGGCCTTTGTCCTTGAGTGGACGTCTCTCAGCCAACAGTTATCTCCACCAAGCCAAATGATGAGCAATGACGAAATTCTCTTTAAATTCTTTCAAAAAATCTAATCATTGCCTCTTAGCGCTGTGCGACCCTGCGTTCTTACCGATCACTAAGGTTAAGCGACATTCAACTCGGTTGACCTGAGAAGCGTGATCGATTGTAGCATTTTCATATGAGTCTCTTTATGCTTAGGAAGGCACGTTAAACTCTTGGCCTTGCCTTCCACGTAATATGGTAGTTGTTAAGCCAAGTTGGAAGCTTTACAGATGGCTTGATAAGTTCCAACAGCAGGTGGCCACAAACCTACCTCCGCCAATCCGCACTAGGTCCGCGTGGTTGAGTATGACCTAATCTCTCACACCTTGATTTGTGAAAGCCTTTTCCTATCATATAATGTCTATCTATCTATATCATCAGGCTAAAACCCTTGCGGGGTAGGCAAAGGGTACAGAGTTCCAACAGGTTCTTTCCTTACATACCTCTCTGGCTTCCTCCACTCTCATAGTTCGTCTAAACACGCTCGCCGATTACGGAAACTCTTGACTTGCTCTTCAGATAAGACACGATCTATCTTACTACGCTGTTGCGAATACGGCCGGTGAGCTTCACTCCGCACATCTTCCGCAGAGCTCGCATTCCTACAGCATTTATCCTGATTTCATTCTTGTTCTTACCCAGTTCTTATATTACTATTATTATTAATCATTTTCTATTATATCTTCACAGTAGGCTTTCATTTCAGTGTCTTAACTCCAGAACTCATCCACTACAACCATTATCAATTCTATAAGAATGTCTGAACTACTACTGCTAGGTTATGTTCTATTCAACTCTGCCGACGAATTATGCTCGCTCTTATATCAGTTATTGTTGCCAAGGGAAATCATTTCATGTAAAATATTTATGGTATTATTCATGCTTTTAATTTTTTTTTTCTTTTTATTTATCGCTGGACAGGGTTATCAGTCTGTTCATCTCATTTAACGCATCATTCTCAGCAGGTCCTTTCAGTTAATACCCATTTTGTAGGAAAGCACAAAAAACTTAGTCCGCCATCTTTAAAAATCCGCCATATTGGATTTAGAGTAACGTCACTGTATTTTTCGAGTTATTCTCAGCAAGCCCTTTCATTAGATACCCATATTGTAGGAGTGCATTAAAAAAATAACTAGTCCGCTATCTTGGGTGTTCCGCCAAGTTGAATTTAGAATGACGACACACAGGTAACTAACTATGCCATCAATCATTGTCATCCAAACTCAACGTGTATACACAATTTTAGCTCAATCGGTTGAAGGTATCTGCTTCAAAATTGAGTTGCAAGATTCCACCCGAAAAAATATAGTTACATTGCAAGTTAAATAAAAGCTTGTAAAAAAGAAGCCAGCCGGTTAATACATTTTGATGAAATACGTATAATTTTGTATGAATACGCTTATTTTTTGATTTCCTACAAGTATCGTCACAATATTTACTAATTGATTTGTAAAATCAGCTTTTAAAATTTTTGCGTATCTATCTATTACATCCTGTATTTCTTTCCAAAAATTATTATCTAAAAAATCTTTAGGTACATTTAAGTATTTCACCAGAAAGGAGTCCATTAAGAATCGTACATCAAACGTCTTTGATAGCCCCTGCGCCAATACACCACATTATTCCTTACAAAAGTCTAGAATATTGAGTTGAACTTCACAGGAAGCTTTAATAAATGGCCGTTTGTATTATGATCATAAATCTATAGCGAAACGGCTAGGCACCTATTGTTAATATATTTTGCATAGCGAACTGGTTTGAAGGTTCAAGAGTATATAGATACTAGAAGCGAAACTAAAGTATTCCTCTTTACTTGTGCGTTTTGTTTGGAAGTACCGGCGCCCCTTGTTCCGGTTGGTATGAGTCCTAGCCCTCCTTCTTCCTCTCCACCCCATATTCTTTCTTTCTTCTTCCATTTTCCAACAATCTTGCGGAAAGTCTGGATCTGGACCATTGCAGATTTTTTTGAAAAGAAAGAAGACAGAAAAGTGACGGTGAGGCCGATTGTGTGTCCATCGTCACTTTTATTTTTCCCGTATTACAAAAGTCTTGCTGACATTTTAGGTTGTAAAATAAAGATACTAGGATCAGCCATCTTCAATATTAATACAAGTAGTCAAAGAAATTTTTATGGGCATTCGTAACCATTTAGGCATGGCAATGATATAACTTTACAGTTCTAAATATAAGAGTCAAAGAATCTATAAGTCAAAATCGTATTTGTAAATAAACCTTTTTTAATAAGCTTTTTTAATCACCTCGCCTCGCAATCGCCCAAATTAGGATGAGACCCGCTCTCAGGTCTAAACTATCTTTGGTAAAATTGGGTCATCCAGTTCTGCGGTTTGGTGGGCATACTTCGATTAGATGCTTGTAGCTAATAGTGCCTTTTCAAAGATTAAACAGTTTCTAAGATATATTAAATCGAATTGAATTTCAGAGTACCCAATCTAATCACTAACCATTGAGACCAATGTAACTCAAATACTAAGGCACTATGCTGAAAGTATCTCTTGAGTGTCTCTTATTGAGAATGCAGACAAAATATCGGCCGTCTAATGTAATATTAATTTTAATTTGTATTCGAAACCATACTCAAGGCAGAACACGATCGATGGCAATCGTTTTATTTGTATTTTTAGAATAGTATTTGCCACAGTTTTATTTGGTGAAACATTTTCTTTACACTAACTTTGATGAAAAATTAAATCATCTGTGTGTTTTTTCTTCTAATTTGTGTTTGTTGAGAAGCCAACTTCTTATTCGAATTCGCTTATACCACTTTGAATACCCAAGACGTCATCATTACTACTACAAACACCTTTACTGAAAGACATAGGCCTCCTCAAAGATCGCTATGAGACGATTAGTTTTGTGATATTGTTGTTTCTTGTTTACCCATTCAAATTTAGTCAAGGGCTAGTTTATCCCATCAAGAAATTCAGTCTTCAAAATCTTTTATCTTTCAATATTAGGCTCCGCAAAATATCAGTGTTTTTTACCAAAGCAAGTTTTTTGACGAACGTAGCTGTTTTGTTTACCCTCATCAAACTTTATCATCATCTCAGTCTTTATCCATTTACTGCTGAATATACGCCTCCCTAAAACCCAACTTACTACTATGTAGAACTAATGTCCGAAGAAACCTATCCAGTAATTTAGTTTCAGACGTTCACAAGAGATATTTCATATAATATTTGGTAAACGGCACCAGGCACCAACGAAATTATTTATCATTGAATGCTGAAGGTGAAAATAGTGATCTACCATGGACATTAGGTTCCAAGAATTCTTGAGTTGAAGCTTTGAACGGTTGCTCTATTGAATGTGCAATTCACTCAATGTATGGATATCATCATATTGATGTTATTCAGACTAAAATTATTATTTGCTATACATAAATTGTAATATTATCGCGTCTTATAGAATTGTTAGTAGTTATTGCTACACTTGTATGTTGTCATGAAATTTAAGATTTAAGGTGATGTATATAGGGTTTTCGAAATGATCTTCTATTATCATCACCAGCCACAATGATAATAGAAGATCATTTCGAAAATCTTTTGTTGCTAATACATATAAAACCAACCGTTAGTGCCGATATTTTGTTATCATCAACCTATAGCAGTCCACTGCCGCACATGTGCCTCGCCAATTTTTTATACACAAGTCAAACTTTTATACAGAGTTTGAACCCTTACTAGCAGTGAAAGAAACTTCCATATCTGGAGAATCTTTACAGCTTTTAGAAAAATATTTTTATCGATGAATGAAAACAAACTAATTTTTCACATATATATCTAGGTGAAATTTGAGTGTAGTATATACACCTGCACTTACCCTCTTAAATTGACACCCGTAAGGTGAATATACATAAACATATATAACAGCCTAAAAACAGAATTCTTCTTAAAGACACGAACAAGATTCAAACTAATAAGTCACATAATAACCCAGGCCGAAGTTGTAACGTCGATCGTACAACTCAATTAGCGCGATTCAGAACATTATTCAAAGAATTTGTCTCCACAGCGGGCGGTAAGTCTCCGCTGCGAAAGTTTTAAAGCAACGATCCACTTTTCAGTTGCCTTTATGCACATGGATTTGTTTTTATCTGACTGCCCCAGAAGAAGGGTCATGTTTTTCAAGTGTGGTATATCTATTTTCTCGGCACACTCGAGCTTACTTAAAAAACTTACTTAAACTCTATTACTCAAATATGTAAATTGTAACGGTTTGCATTTCAAGGTCTGACATAATGAAATCGTTATAATCGATATGTTGTTTTTTTTTTAAATGTACATTATTCGATTGCTTATTATTTTACGAATATATTACTCTATGTATCTGACTAAAATATTCTCATAGTCAATAAATTAATAAATAATCGTGAATACGGTATCTTGCCATATTAAAACAGAGAGTTTTACACATTTTTTAATAATAATACACGTAAGCGACGAATCCAGCAATCTGACAGACGTTTTTTACTGAACATGAGCTTGATGCTTAAATAAATAATGAGATAATTTTATTTTGTTCTCATTTTGTTTCTAAATAATTTTTATTACTGTCGATTCATTCTTCGTTGTATTTTTTTTCAATACAATATACAACTGACTCTATTTCACACTCACCACATATCTAGAAACGTCAAATTCTAAACATCAGCGTACCCATTAGTGGTGAAAGGACTATAATAAAATATTTTTTTTCCATTTCCGTTTGTTCTACGCAAATGAGTTTTTGCTTATTAATTTCTTTTTATTTTGCACGTTATGAAATAACTTAAGAGTCAAAATCATCGTTTAATGAGTCCCAGTCCTGAAATATTTAAATGACTTCATATCACAGCAAGTAAGCAAAAAATATAAAATTTACCATTACTTTTTTTATATTACTTATAATGGTACACGCAATTTGAAAATATGTAATACAGCGATTAAAATTGGTATTTTACAGCATATCCATCTGCGACAAGTATTTTAAATGTGGTTATTATACCTATAAGGGTATTACAATTTATCGGTAACTATTTTTACACCATTCATAGCAATGTAGAAAGGCAAGTCAAGAGTCTCCGTAACCGGCAAACGTGTATGAGACGAACTATGAGAGTGGAGGAAACTAGAGAGGTATGTATGGAAAGAACCTGTTAGAACTACTCTCTGCCTGCCCCGCAAGGGACCTGGCCTGATGATATAGAGAGATGTCAATTTACATATGTGAGACTATGCCTATTGTTATAAACCGTACATATGTGACGAAGCCGTAACAGTGGTTTTGGAGGCAATCGTGCCGTATTTTATTTCTCGTGTTTTTCTTTAAAGATTATTGCGGTCGTACCTACCTAAATCCTTATTAAGCGATTGTTTAATGCTTTGTTACTATTCCAACAGAAAATTTGTCTTGACTGATGTATGAAGAAACTCCCTAGCCATTGTGCCAAAAACTGCTCTTTTTTCCTTCAAAACTTTTGCCTTTGATAAAGTGAAAGTTCAGGTCAAAGTTTGCTAGACAGCACAGTATGGTGGGTCGGAATTAGTTGTTCGTGTCACAAACACCGAAGTTAGTAGCGATATAGCTAAGTATATGTAGTACAGGTAAGAAGTCAAGAAGTTTTGTGAAATGTGATGCTTTTGACTCTCCAAGAATGTTTGTAGATGCTTAGGGCTTCTTAGCAACTTTTTACTACTACTTTTTACATGTGCGTTGGGTCGAATATTAATCTACTTAAGATTGAGTTTATTGTTACTAAAGCAGTCAACATTCAGCTGATTAATCGATGACGTAACGCAGTGGACTTTATTGTACGCGCGTTGTTTATAATCATTTTACCTAAATGTGATCTTTTAAAATTTGTATTGTAATCCCCTACTAGAAGGTTATTAACTGATACGTATACACTTAAAAAGCGGCTAAAATAAAATATTGGGCTTAGGTTTTGTGTGTCTTATAAAGGATCTGAATGTAATTTTTTCTCAATATCATCCTAGATCTTATATGAAGTACGCAGGAAGCACAGAGTTTTGATTGGTTATTTCTCTTTAGGCCTCTCTTGCGTCCTCCACTCTTATGGTTTATCTCATACTTGTGTGTCGGTTACAGCGACGTAACTCACCTATCAATTTAAAAAGTATCCATGTGTTTTAAAAATAATAAAATAGTTCTAGTGTGGGGTACCATCTCGTAACTACCATTAAGAGCCAGTATCTTCCATTGAATCTAGTTTTGAAAGAAAACCATATCACAAAGCTTCCAACGATCGCATTCGACGTTAGTGCGGTTGCACTACACCAAAGTATAAGCGGTGAATTTTCCACACATTTTAAAGTTAACTTGATATTTTTAGAGCTTCAGCTAAACCGCACAATGAATTTATTTCTCTCGACCCGACAAGCCAATAGAGGTAATTGCTTTAATTAAAATCAATGCCTACGAAATTTTTCATCCAATTAAAAAAAACCAAGTGTTAGGCTTTTAAACATTAATAAACACAATTTCTATAGGTCAAAAAGCTTTCACTTTTGTAATAGGTACTTCCATTGTTATTATTTGGATAGACAATTTTAATTCAGAAATAATAATACACCCACGCCGTTATTGGTTGCGGCTTTTTTTTTTTCTTTTAAAATATACGTATTCCTACACTAGAAATTATTCTTGTAATGCACCCATGCATTAACAAATATGAAATTCACATGCACAAATACCCAGACTGAAACAAGTATTTGTTGGCCACACAAATATTTGTCCCGTGCCGCGAACAAACCCGCAACTCGATCTAGTGGATGAAGTGATGTACGCTCTTAACCACAAGTCTTAAAGTCTTAAGCTCTTAGCTCCCAAATACGAACCTTTTTTCATGTTTATGTTGAGCAAGGAATTCACTCTATAACTATTTCTACTTGGAGGGACCTTCCATCCTTCCACCTGGCTTCAAGTTCTCCACGTAAGACGGTTCACAAAGTCGACCGCGTGTGCATTTTGGAAGACACTGATTTCCACGGGTCCATTGTTTTGATATTCCAACTCGATTTAAATTCATGCCAATAGGACGTGGAGCGAAAGGCTTCACGTACGATAGGATTATGTTCCGCAGATGAATGGCTCCGGTATAAATAAATTTTGTATAGGCTTTACGTAAGCTTTGTATTTACACAATACGGATTTTTGGGTCAAAAATTTAAATTTTAATAACAAACGTATAGCTTATACTAATCTTAATATATGGCGTGGTATCAAAATCAAAAGTTTTTTATTCATGTAGACCAAAAGGCACTTATGAATAGTCAAAAACAGAAAATTATTATTACTTAAGACTCTACCACCCGTTCGGAAAGTCATTCCTGTGGAGAAGAAGGGCAAGAAACTCCACGGTTACTCTTTTTTAAAAATGAGGCTTACAATTCTTTTTGTATACATTGCATTTATGGAGTATGGGAGAACAATGCAGAACGAGTTAAATAGATGTGCTTAAGTATAGATTAATCATAAGTGTACTTAGATTCATGATATTGGTCAGTGTCTACATAGTCCTCTCATTTACAAAATAGAGATGTTGTAGAGGTATATAAAAAAAGCATAATAATAATAGTAAGAGAAAGTGTTACTATAAAATATGTAAAGAGCGCGTACAAAACAACTGGTCATAGCTCCAGTGTGATGCCGAACGAGACAAAATTCATCAGCATTATGGTACACGTTCAGTCAGACAAAGGGCAGGGGACGGACCAGTCCCCACCAGCAGCACCCGTTCACGAGTATGACTTGAGAAGCAGCCATCACTCTCCTCAACCATTTTAGAGGGAAAAGAATGACCCGCTCCACAGAGCCGCCACTAGCAAAGACATTTTAGTGAGCATGACCAATCCACGACCCTGTCGACATCGTTCGAGAATAATATTTAAAATCAATGAACGCTCGCTAGGCAGGACACGCTGCACTTAACATTATATTCTTCTAGATTTCAGTTAACTTGTGTAAAGGCATTTTTATCATTTAAAAAATCATTTAGTGTATAATATCCTTTACTCATTAGTGAAGATTTAATATACTTTTTAAATCTGTCAAGTGGCAACTCTAACATGGGCTTTGGTATCTTATTGAAGCAGCGAATACCGACTCCTACGAAGGAAGTAAATACTTTTTTAAGCCTAACAATTGGTAATACCAGTTTATGTTTATTTCTAGTATTTAATTTATGAACGTCACTCACTTTATTAAATAAATGGATATTCCTACGTATGTACACTATGTTGTCGTATATATACTGTGAAGCGACCGTGAGAATGTTGATCTCTTTAAAAAGTTCTCTGAGGGAAGCCCTAGGTCCAAGATTATAAATGGCACGGATAGCTCTTTTTTGCAGTATGAATACATTTTCCACGTCAGCAGCGTTACCCCACAGTAGGATACCATAAGACATAATGCTATGGAAGTAACTAAAATAAACTAGACGTGCTGTATCCACATCCGTAAGTTGCCGTACTTTCCACACTGCATAAGCAGCGGAGCTAAGTTTACCCGGAAGCGATGAGATATGGGCCCCCCATTGGAGTTTGGAGTCTAGGGTAATACCTAGAAAGACAGTGGAGTTCACGAGGTCCAGCTTTGTGCCATTAATAAGAATATTCGTAGCATTAACTTTTACATTGGGCATAGTAAATTTAATACACTTTGTCTTGAGTGAATTAAGCAATAGATTGTTTATTTCGAACCAATTTGAAATCCGTGAAAGAGCACCATTCACATCGTCAAAATTAAGCTTAGCTCTGTCAACTTTGAAGATCAATGAGGTATCATCTGCGAATAGTACAATGTCACAGACATCACGGACAAAGTTCGGCAGGTCATTAATATATACTAAAAAGAGAAAGGGTCCTAAGATGGAGTCCTGTGGAACACCAATTGAAATATTAACTTCCTGAGACTTGACCCCGTTAATCTCAACACATTGAGATCTTATATCGAGTAAAGATACTTAAGGCTTTGGCCACATTGCCGACGGAGCGTGACGGAGGCGCTTGGCTGGCGGACGGTAGATTCAGCAGCAGTTCAACGTCTAAAACAGGCTGACGAAATTCCTGCAGAAATATCAATTTATATTGAATTTGCTGTCTTTTTAAAGCCGTTAAAAGCAAAAGCCGTGTATCCTCAATACGTACTTTATAACTGCCTGTTTTTTAATTTAGGTGCATTATACTGTTCTGCCATATTTAATCTGATATGTTAATACCACTTGTCATTTGTAGTTTTCATATTGAGGATTGTACTTTTATAATAATATTTTTTTTTTTTTTTTAAATTTAGTAAAAAAATTGTGTTTTAATGTCCCCTTAAAAGGTGTATTACTAAATATAATTAGCGCTGTTGCTCAGTGACGTTGCATATTCCAAAATGAGCAAAATTAGATTTGAAATATGCCAAGTAAAAATAAGGTTGGTGACCAGATAATAATATTTATGGCTAAATTTCCACTGGCTAAACATCGGTAAGTATGTGTTTGTTATAATACTATGTTTTACATTCATTATAGTTTTGGCGATTCATATGAATAGAAATATAAAAGACAATAGTGATGTATAGTCATGTTATCGATACCTTTCATTTTTAATATTAATAATATAAATTTATGATACTTAAGCTAGCATTATGCGTTTTTCTCTTTTTTTTGACACGCAAACTTGTTTTTACAGAAATAATGAGTGGCGGTACGTGGAATGTGAAGACTTGGTGTATATTTCTATAAAATCTTTCTGTATCAATTAAATAAATTAATCAAAATATCTTAAATTTTTGTATACTATATATTCACATCCTTAAAAAATTCAGTCTGATTACGTAAAATAATTATTCTATTTTTCATTTCACTTTAAGCAGTAGTACTACCTGCGGAACCTGCTAAGCTACGGAACCCTAGAGTATTTTTATTTTAAATAGATCCATTAAATTTTTTGTCAAGCCTCATCCCTATTCTTTATTTTATGTTGGCAGTATTGTTTGATTAGGTTGCCAGCATATCATAATTTCATGTTGGCAGCAATAACATTTATTCTTATCATGGTGGTAGAACTTTGAGTGTAAGTTCCATATAATTTTCAATTTCTTGCTCTAATATGAAATTCTGCCTCTTAAAACGTAGTGATTATATTCTCTTTGGTCTTAAATTAAAAAAAAAACATGGTCTTTTAGCTCTCATGCATAATGACATCTCGCTCCTGCCGTGCTGCGTTTGTAATCGCTGGTAGCGTAGCGGCAGCATGTCGTGACGTTTACCGCGCGTCTGACCCGCGCGAAACCTTTACAATGAAATTTGCAAGGATATAACAGGCGTAGATACCAAGGGAAAGAGCGTGGGAGATATTGATGGCAATGGGTCGACTAACGGTTTGAAATAGTAGCTACCGTAATAAAGCTCTATTTACGTCCTCGTTTTCTTCCTTTCTTGTCTTTTATATCTTGTTTACCTCGTGTTGTTAATTAGTACGATCCAACCTCAGCCAACGTGAGGACGCGATAAAATGCTATTTGCAACCTAAAACTGGTATAGCAACTAGGTATAGCAATACCTAATAAAAAGATCCAAGCTTTGAGCAGTGACGGGCATTATTCAATCAACATTTTTTAATTGTTGGATCAATAAATTAAGGTACATCAGAATGGAAATGACTTTTGGACATCAAATACTTCAGTCCCTCCCCTGACTTTGGGTGCTGTAGAGAACTCATAACAGCGGGAGCTTAAAAACCAAAACTAAACCGCATTTAAAGCCGAATTTTTTTTTTCTATTCTTTTGGCTCAACTCTAGCTATGAGTACATATAGATGCATAAGTACAGTCCGACAAGGATCTTTTGGCCCGCGGCCAAAATCAGAACTAATGCTGTCATTAAGTGAAATGTCACTTTATGATAGTCACAGAGTTGCCGTTTGGCTTACTATGAAATTTACTAAGTTATTTTTTTTTAGTAACCGTGCGGCCCCATCTGTTGACATACTTTCCTGGAAGTAGAAATATTTTATTAAATGATATAACTTATTTCACAGCAACGTGCCAAAAGATCCCAATCTGCCAAAAGATCCTTGTCGCACTAAATATCTAGGATCTAATGCACAAATTGGTTACGACCCTGGGCTGTCTGCTAGTCGAGGCTTGGTTTTGGCAGAGTTCCGCACTCGGACAGAAAAACTCTCCTGGCGTCCAAATTTAGGATTAGTTTAGAAGGTCTAATTTACTTACACTTAATACGGAAAAAACAAAATTCATGTGCTACTCTAATCGATCTCAGCCTGATAATAGTTACAACATACGAATACATGACGTCAACTGTACACACAAAGATTCCTGTAATTTGTTTCCCTATAACTAAAGTTACTTCCACTAAGTATTTGGGTATTATAATGGATCAATGGCTATCTTGGTATCCACAAATTGATAATGTAAGTAATTCTTCTTCAGCCGAAAGACGTCCACTGCAGGACAAAGGCCTCCCCTAAAGACCGCCACAACGACCGGCTTTGTGCTGTACGCATCCAACTTCTACCCGCGACCTTCACCAGGTCATCGGTCCATCTTGTAGGGGGCCTACCCACTCCACGTCTTCCGGTACGTGGTCGCCATTCGAGAACTTTTCTGCCCCAACGGCCGTCAGTTCTACGAGCAATGTGCCCCGCCCACTGCCACTTAAGTTTAGCAATTCTGAGTGCTATGTCAGTGACCTTCGTCCTCCTGCGGATCTCCTCGTTTCTGATTCGATCCCGCAGGGTAACTCCGAGCATAGCTCTCTCCATCACCCTTTGGGTGACCTTGAGCCTTCTTATGAGGCCCATCGTAAGCGACCATGTCTCAGTGCCGTAAGTCATCACTGGCAACACACACTGGTCAAAGACTTTTGTCTTGAGACACTGCGGAATTTTGGACGAGAAGATGTTACGTAGCTTCCCGAACGCCGCCCAACCGAGCTGGATTCGACGATTGACCTCTTTCTCGAAGTTGGACCTACCTAATTGGATTCTTTGTAGCAGGTATATATAATAAGTGATCAAACGAACTTACCTGAAGTGAAGTTCGATCATTATTATACGAAGTCCTTCGTTCGAAGATATAAACTATATTAGCAGCTCTCCCGAGTCGCTTGGCAACCGCGCGTCATTTAGCCAATTGAAAAGTCAACGCCGCCTCTATGGTGTCTGTGGACATAACCTCTGCAAGCATTCCTTTTAGAAGTAGTACATTTCAACTTTACCAACGGGCAGGGCGGGTTGGGTACTTATATCTTCGAACGAAGGACTTCGTATAATAATGATCGAACTTCACTTCAGGTAAGTTCGTTTGATCACTTATTATACTGTGTCCTTCGTTCTCGATATAAACTATATTAGCAGCTGTTTAGAGCTATAAGGGTAAAGTTGAAGTATACCACATAAAGGGTTTTTTTTTTTTTTTGAGCGTGACCTCTAAAAAATAACATATCATTAGTATATTTGTACTATAACACATTCCCGTTCTTTGTTTTGCCATACAACACAAACAACAAATATATACACATATATTGTTTCTTACAACCAGTCTGTCTAACTTATTTAAAATAAATTTATATAATTAAATTCTATAACATATTATGTTATGTAGTGTAGATCCATCCCAACAAAACCTTTAAAGCACCTGTTATATACCTTTATACCACACCTGTTGTCCAAAATTCATTAATACCGGGTAATATTAATCAATCATTACTTATCAGATATCAGTGCAGTCTCTATCTGTTATGTCTTCTATAGAGATCTTTCTTCTATAGATATCTTCTATATAACAAGAGTTGAGGAATTGCCCATCTAGAGTTTTGTATATATAAAATTAAATCCTTTATAATAATTCTTGTATCATTGACAACCATTATGAGACGAACTATGAGAGTGAAGAAAGCCAGGCAGGCATGCAAGGAAAGAACCCGTCGGAACCTTGCACTTTCTGCCCACCCCGCAAGAGATCTGGCGTCATAATATGGATAGAGATAGATAGATAGCTAGAAACCCTTACTGTGTACTAGACCTGAAAACAAAGTCTGTTAGTACCCAATCTATAAAAATATGATACAAATATAACAGGGAAACCTATTTCCCCACTAATGTGTCTTCCAATGGGGTGCTGCGGTCGGGTAACCTCCTAGTGTGCCCGGCCCATTGCCAGTCCCGCGGATACGTCCAGAGGAACGACAATGGGAGCGGGACGGTGCACCCCGGGTATCGTCAATAACTTCCCTCACGGGGGATCTTGTTGGCGATGGCGGATGACCTGACATGGCGCGGTGCTTGGGATTGGGTGCTGCGGCAGGGGGTAGGGGGGGGGGGGGGGGGGGGGGGGGGGGGACAATCTCCTGCGTGTTTGTGCCGTGCGCGGTGACCCGTACAGCAGGGTGAAGGAGTCCTGGGGGTTGAGTTGGTGATGGACCGGTAGTTGTTGTCTGTCGCCGGCAACACGCCTCTTTGGTCTGGATCTCTGTCCAAACGGGAGGCTGTCACGTAGCCGCGTGGCAGTCAATCGGCTGAAGTCCATCCTTCAGATGGGCTAGGCTAGGGTTCTGGGGTGAAGGGGTCCGCAGGCGGCGGTGTGAGCCTACACTACGCGGGAGTGGAGGTGAACACCGTTAGTCTCGTGGACAACTCACCCTGGAACCCTATACTCTGATGATAGCCCTGGTGCTTATAAAGCATCCCCAAAGGTGAGGACTCCGTGGCGGGTGGGGAATCATCAGAATGAAGAATAGTATTAAGTCATATGGACAAAAAGAGCAAAAAGAACCCCAAAACAGTCCCCAAAAAGGGACAAAGTGCGTCATGCACACAAGGCCCCTCGGGGCAAAATGTAAGGCCCTCGGGCATAAAAAAGGCAGCGGGACAAGTGACGGCAGCGAACCCCAGTGGTGGCGCCAGTCTGGTCCCCAAAATTGCACCTAAGAGTTGCGGATCTGGAGGAGACACAGTGTCTTCCGGTCTGCCCCCGGCTGCCAAGGTGGAGGCGAAGGCGTCCGGCTCTGCTGGACCCGGAAACCAAACCACCCAGGCGGCCGGTGCTGGCGGACTGCGTGACCATGTCCCCCCTAAGGGACGCAAAAGACTCAGCGGGCTCGCTAAGCGGAGGAAGCGAATCGAGCTCGCAAGGCAATCGGCTGTCTCTCAGACGCCCGTACAGGAGGCGACGCTCTCTAAACGGGCGAGAGAGGTCAGCGATGAAGCTAGGGATGCGGCAGGGGATCTGAAGCGAGTTCGCCTCGGGTCCTCCTTTAAAGAAGCCCTAACTATGACAAGGATGGTCATCATTGCGGATGACTATCCCAAGACGATGATTGATGAGGAGACTGCCTGGAGCATAAAGGACGTCATCTGGAGGAGGATGTGGAGCGATCCTGTCCTCACCATTGATTGGAAGGGGGTCCAAGGCGGCATCATCAGCATAACTTGCTCCAGCGATGAGGCGATCACCTGGCTGAAGCACTACGACGGTCAAACTGTCGGTGGTGTCAAGGTCAAGGTGATCAGAGATAGGGACCTACCCCGTCCTGTGAAAATGGCGTGGAAGAGGACACGCGTGAGCGAGAAGGTCCCTCTGTTAATGGAGCTTCAGATGCTCCAGCGACTCCATAAGGTTATACTTACGGACCGCTGGAGGGTCGTGAACACGACGACAGAGGGAAGACAGGCAAAGAGCATCATCCTGATGGATCAGTCCTCGGCTGATGCCATCAAAGAAGCCGGGTACATGCTGCACGCCGGGCTTGACCGCAGCTACTTCAAAGTCCTGGAAACGTCGGAGGACAAAGAGGAGGCTGCGGTTGGGTCCGATAAACCAGTGGTAGTACCCATTACTACTCCGGTGGAGACACTACCAGATCAACAGCAGGGGGGAAACACCCCTGCAACAGATAAGGAGGAGGCACTGCTCGCGGACTGTCCGGTCCCATCGCCAGCCATGTCGGTGAGATCGGATGGACTGGCGGGCGGCTTCGACAACCTGGGCATCACGTCTTCCCCGATAGGGGAGGACGATGAAGCCCCAGATAGCAGCGAACCGGAGGAGAGCTGCAAGGTAGGTAGTCCCTAATGTGGACTACCAACTGAACACAACCAAGCAACAAAGGAGCTTGGCCTAAGGTGCGTACAAATCAACTTGCACCACTCTAAGGCGGCTACGGCGATGCTAGATCGCCAGCTGCGAAGAGCTAAATTTGACTTAGCACTTATTCAAGAACCCTATATTTATAGGGGACAGATAAAGGGCCTTGATGGAGCGGGGGGTAACCTGTTCCACAATTGCACAACTAATGACATGAGGACCTGCATTTTTGTCAGGAATGGCATAAACGCTTTGCCTCTGTCCATTTTCTGTTATAGGGACCTCACCACGGTGAAGTTGAAATTAGAAGGTAACAAGGGTAGCCGAGAAGTCATCTTCTCGGCTGCCTATCTGCCCTACGAAAGCGCGGACCCTGTTACAACGCATCTGCGGGACTTGGTTGAATATTCCTGCAATAAGAAGGTTGAGCTAATCATAGGATGTGACGCAAACGCGCATCACGTCGTCTGGGGCAGCTCAGACACTAATCAAAGAGGGGAAAAACTTCTGGACTTTCTGGTAAGTACTCCTTTACAAATTCTCAATAGAGGAAATAGGCCCACGTTTGTTAATAGACGTAGGGCAGAAGTTATTGACATTACAGTTGCCTCTAATAGAGCGAGCAGACAGGTAAACAACTGGCATGTCTCCAATGAGATCTCATCCTCCGATCACAATTATATATGTTTTCAGTATGGGATGGAAACGTTTAATATAAATCCAAGAAGGCGGAACCCAAGGAACACTGATTGGGCCGCATATAAAAGCGACCTTAAAGCAGAGTTAGGGAAGGTCCGAGGCAGACTCAGCTCTGTATTAGATATAGAGTTCGAGGCGGATAGCGTAGCTCGGGCAGTAAAGACCGCCTGGACTAATAACTGTCCGGAGAGCAGAGTCATAGCGAAACGTGACCCATGGTGGACACCAGAGCTAGCGCGGTTAAGAGTAGAAACTCGACGTGCATTCAACACTGCGAAAGCAACCAAGAACTTTGGGGAATATTCCACGATACTCACGAGGTTCAATACAGAAGTGCGGAGAGCAAAAAGAAGGGCTTGGAAAAGACACTGCCAAAGCATAGACAGCCTCCCTGAGGGTATGAGGTTAGCCAAGGCAATATCCATGGCCAAATTAAATTCACTTACTACAGTGAGGAATGAGGTAGGGGAACTTACAAACAATGGGGAAGAAACACTGAAAACAATGTTCAACGTGCACTTCCCAGGTTCGGTGGCAATACAGGGAGAGGACACCATGTGTGATGTCCAAATAGATGAGCTAAGCTTAAAGACAACTAGAGCTGACTGGGAGACGGCAGGCAAAGTCGTGGAACAGAACAAACTCAAATGGGCCTTAAAGAGTTTTCAACCATTTAAGGCCCCTGGTCCGGATGGTGTTTACCCCATCCTACTACAAGAAGGGGAACCAGTACTCAGCCAACACCTGTGCAGACTATTCAGGGCGTGCGTGGCATTTGGGCATACCCCTAATATCTGGCGGCAGGTGACGGTGACGTTCATTCCCAAACCAGGGAAACCCAACTATGAGGATGCTAAATCCTACAGACCAATCAGTCTATCCTCATTCTTTTTAAAATGTCTAGAGAAAATGATAGATAGGCACATAAAGGATGGTCCACTAAAGGATTATCCCCTACATAAGATGCAATGCGCTTATCTACCTGGTAAGTCTACGGAAACGGCATTGCACTATGTGGTGAATCGTGCAGAGATGGCTCTGCAGCAAAAGGAAATTTGTGCTGCAGCTTTTCTGGATATCGAGGGTGCATTTGATCGCACAACATTCTCATCCATAGAACTAGCTGCTATAGAGCATGGGATAGAACCAACTCTTGTCAGATGGATCAAAAACATGCTAAAGAACAGGATAGTCCAGTCCACTCTATTAGGAGAAGGGCTATCTGTAAGAACCACTAAAGGATGCCCGCAAGGAGGGGTCTTATCGCCGACTCTGTGGAGCCTGGTAGTGGACTCCCTCTTGAAGATAATCAACAAAGGTCCGTTCTACGGAGTAGGATATGCGGATGATATAGTGATAGCAATCAATGGGAAGTTTCCAAACACAGTATCGACACTGATGCAGGAAGCTCTAGATAAGGTAACAAACTGGTGCACAACAAATAGCCTCTCGGTCAACCCGACGAAGACTAATGTCATCCTGTTTACAAGGAAAAAGGTACTGACGGGCTTACAGGACCTGTACATGTACGGAAGTAAAATTAAATGGGCCACTGAGGTCAAGTATCTGGGGGTGACCCTGGACAAGCAACTGAAGTGGCATACACATGTTGATCTAACCATAGCCAAAGCACTGAGAGTGCTGAACATGTGTAGGTCAGCGTATGGAAAGGCATGGGGACTACAGCCCAAAATAATGCACTGGTTATTTATCACTATGGTAAAACCGATAATAACGTATGGATGCATCGTGTGGTGGCCTAGAACCAAGACACAGACGTGCAGGGATTCCTTAACAAAACTGCAGAGGACAGCCTGCCTGGCCATCACAAGTGCTTTCAAAACAACACCGACGGCAGCTATGGAGAGGCTACTCAACCTAACTCCATTACATATCGTCATTGAAACTGAGGCAAGGAAGGCACTCTATAGGCTAGAGAAAGCTGGACTATGGAGCATAACGGCGCCAGGCCTCGAACACACCAAGCTAGAACCGGATAAGGAACTAGATGACATAAGGAACATGAGAAGTGACAAGATCATAACCACATACATGTTCAATAAGAGATTTAGCACTCATATCCCAACCAGGGAACAATGGAAAAGTGGTCTAAATAAGCAAGGCAAGGAGCAAATGATATGGTACACTGACGGATCCAAAACCAAGTTTGGAACAGGAGCCGGAGTATACGCGGAAGGATATAGCCTTAGCCAAAGCATGGACAGGTTTACATCAATATTCCAGGCAGAGACCTATGCGATAAACATTTGTGCAAAAGAGATATTGGACAAACGAATCACGGGCAAGAAAATCTACATTTGTAGTGATAGTCAGGCTGCCCTCAAGGCCGTCGGCTCCTATGAGCTAAACTCAGCACTGGCTGCGGAGTGCGCATACCTTCTTGACAGATGTGGAGCGCGCAACACGGTCAGGTTAGTCTGGGTCCCTGGGCACACGGGAGTTGATGGCAATGAGCGTGCGGACGACTTAGCCAGGAAGGGAGCAATGGGAAAACCCGTTGGTCCAGAACCGTTCATAGGCATACCAGACGGCGCCTATAGAGGCGCACTCTTTAAATATGCCCAAGAACAACATAAGAAAGAATGGGAAGCACACACAGGGCTACGACACTCAAAGGAATTCCTTTCCACATGGTGTGAAAGCGACTGCAAGAGACTACTAAAATATAGTAGACTACAACTAAGGCAAATAACGGGAGCATTCACAGGCCACTATGGCACGAAAGAACATCTACACAAGATGAACCTATGCGGCGACGTGGTATGCAGGTGCTGTGGCACAGAAACTGAAACCATGAAGCACGTCATCTGTCACTGCGACGCTCTGGCTGCGCGGCGAATGGAACTACTGGGAGTGGCCTATCCAAACCCAGAAGAACTACGGCTCTGTCCCCCTGCTGGAATCTACAACCTAATACAGGGAGTACTGGACACCTCAGGTACGTAAGAGCATTAGGGCAAGGACAGCACAAAAGATCCCATGGGTCGAAGTGCGCCAGAGGTTTCCTCGGTCCGGTAAGCCAATTTAAGATAAGATAAGATTAATGTGTCTTCCAACTGTTTTTTGTGAAATGATCTCCTTTTGAGTACGGTACCAAACGAAGGCTACGAATTAACTTGGTGATTATAAGAATGGGTTTGCTATCATTACATATTTAATTTATGATTTTTTTTTTTTTTTTTTTTTTAATATCAACATTCGGCTATATTTAATGTTAGTTATATTTTTAATCTTTAAAGATGTACATATATCAAAATTTAACATTTTTTTTTTTTTTGTACTAGAGGCCTTTGTACTAATGAACTTATATGGAATTAAGTCCAGTGAAGCTGTAAAGGCCTCGCGGCCATCAGCGTACATCACTCACACACACACCTTATCTGGAGATATTCCTCCCATAAGGCTATGTGCTTTACCTATATTATCTCGCGCGCCCCCCCCCCCCCCCCCATTTTAGAGTCTGGAACGAAGGGCAGTACTAATGCGTGGTAAACAAACATAACCTACCCCAGTGTTATTACTATACCACTATTATTAATTCAATTTAAATTTCGAAACTATCCCGGAATCATTTCCATGTTCTGAGTGTGCGCCGACAAATAAATCCTTGGCTACATAAATATTTATGTATTACTTAACGATTCGTTCTTGCGCAATAACGCCCGCGAACGTTCGTTTTGGCAATACGATTGGACCACTCCTGAACCAATTACATTACTGATACTAAAAATACTAAAAAATACACTCCTAATTTAGTAATAACTTAAGAAGCGAATAAGTTACAGAAGACTAAAGCGAACCATGGGTTACAACTGTATCATATTGGGAATCCTATTCATAACTGAATTATTTCATACCATGAAATTTTCATTTCATACCACACTTCCTTTGCTTCTTTGTATGTGACTGTATTTATAAGTAAAAACAAAAATTGCAATGGGTAACTTTCTAGTTAGTTCTAGATGTCCAACTGTGAGAATTGAGTGTTACTCAACTTATTATTATGTATCCCCCATTAATAATAAATAAATAATATCAAGTTCCTTAGGACTTAGATTATTGCTGATACTACATAATATTTATCATACCTGTGATAAGAATATACTTTTGATTATTCTTGTTTAAGATAATCCATACTTTCAAATACTGTAACTCAATATTTCATCCACCGTAGCTTGTCAACATAATATCATTAAATTTTCAAATGGATATTATTATCAAGTCATTTGCATGACTTTATTTTCTTTTTATATATAGATACCTATTTATAAGATACATGTAACATGTGGATGTAATAATTTAAGTATAACAATACCAAAATTGCAAATTTTTGTATGATATCTCAATCCAATATTTTTTACTGAAACACCTTTAAATAAATTACAACATATATAGTGCTCTAAAACCAACTTGTTACTTTAATGGTAGCAGTTTGTACTTGTGTTATCATAACTATACCAGAAAACATCACTGGTGTTCAAAATAACTGTACACATTCCAAACTAATTACAAAACTATTTTTTTTTATAGTTATTAATTTCTTGAATAATCTTATTTAATTACATATTATTTATTGATTATCATATGATCAAACAAAAATACAGTAAAAACATCTAATTCTCCAAATCATGAATTGATGTATAGCTTTCCATTGTGTGCCTCAAATTTCTAATATTATTAAGTACACTATAATTGATGCAGGAAATAATCAAGAACCCAAAACCATTGAACTCCTTACATGATAGAAAACTGAATAGGTACTAATAAATTTTCTATTAGTATATTTATTATGACTGTAAGGTCTAACGTGTTAGCATTAAGATTTTATTTTTATTTTTAATAAAAATAGCTATAAATTATATTTCAAATTATTAAACAATAGTGTTTCTAATAATAATGTTTCTATACATAATGTTAAACATATGTAGGACAAGATTCACTTGTCTAAAGTGCAAGTACTTGCACAAAAACCAATAAAATTATGTTTGTCGTTGAAGGCATTATTAGTGTCATAGATACATACCACCGTCAGTGAATACCTTTAGCCTCCAATATTATGGCTTCTTTGTAAAACCCATGTTGTATTCCTGATAGTTTTTCTGAATTTTTCAGCAACTTAAAAACCAAGTCCTTGTGTAAAATGCCTATCATGCTTTTTGTACCTCACTTTCTTTGGTAGGAGATTTCCAATGTCCAACGTGATGTTGTTTTTGGTGAACTGATAGGTACACTGTGACTTAATATTTCCATACCCAGGATGAGGATTGTTGTTCTATATTGGTTACAACGGTGGTCGTTTTATGAAATTTTAACTACTGGCTATGACTAGCTAGTTAATAATTCCATATTGATAATCCACTATATTAACACTCCTTTTATGCAAAATATATACTGCTGACTTTAAAGGTTCTTATCTCAATAAAGGTTTCATGACTGTATTGTTAGGATTAATCTTTTCTGGCTACCCTGCAAGGAGTCTAGGTTGATAATATTGATAGATAATTATTAGTTCTATGTTAACTGGATAGACCAGGTATTTTATATTATCTTTTAAGTATCTTTGTGCATAACACAAATTATCCCACAACCTGCCTGCCGCAGCATCCGTAGGATAAGATATTATATTTGGAATGTATCCACAGTCCTGTTGCTTGTCAGTTACAACAGGCATTGCCATTAGTATATTACTTTGGCTTATTTGGTTATAAACCCTGTTCAGGAATAAGTATTGCTGGATTTAACTTTTGTAATACAAGTACTCATAATTTTGCACAATTCTTTGTGTAATAAGCTCCAGTTTGGGCTATTTCAGTATTATTATACAAGTATGTCTAATAATGAAATCAATAAAAACACTATGTTTCTGCAAAGGAGTGACTTTTGTTATTAATAATGTATTGTTATACATAAACAATGTCACTTTAATTACCCTTTCAGTAAGTCTCCTTTTGGAGATATAATATGACAAATTGCTTATAGCAATAGTCTTTGTATTTACTGTTTTAGGCATGTTTAAGGTATGTATTTTAGGTAACATTTTTGATTCTTACCATTGTAGAAATGTGAACTGCACAGGAACACCTCATGGATGAAACCTATGAGTAGTATGACCTTCAGCACATATCTCGTATGGGCCCCAAGTCTTGCGGATCACGCCGATGTATCTCGTACACCACTCGTGTCCTTGAATTATCGTCAAGTCTTGCGGACCACGTCGATGTATCTCGTACATCACCCGTGTCCTTAAAATGCCATCGATCCTGAACAATCATCATAATTGATGAACGTCCCCCTAATTTCTCTTATTGGAGGTATAACATTGCCAATTTATAGACGGTTAATAATCGTTTTCAGGTATATTTCGTGTTAAACTGTTTGTACACGAATAGGGACGTAGACTTCATAAGTTTACTTTTCGGACGACGAAGCTTTCCCAAATTTTAATATGACGAAACTCACGTCTCCCAATATTAGATATTATATAAATAAACAAGTTAAGCTGAAAAACACCACAAATAAACAACTATCGGTTGATCTTTTTAGAATGTACTTCTTTGCCAGGACGTAAACTTTTCTAATTTGCCTATACGATGTTTTAAATTTATTTCACAAGGTCACTTGAGTATATTACAACCTTTTTGTTATATAATTTCAGTGCCATAACAAGTTATTAAATTAAATGTCGACCAAAAACTTTATTACAAAGCGTCGGCTGCCGCGCTTTCAAAAGAATGCTTGCAGAGGTTATGTCCACAGATACCATAGAGGCGGCGTTGACTTTTCAATTGGCTAAATGACGCGCGGTTGCCAAGCGACTCGGGAGAGCTGCTAATATAGTTTATATCGAGAACGAAGGACACAGTATAATCGTCAACAACTTCAAGCGTAGAGTCTCCAACCTTTATAGAAGTTGGTACTACATGGACGTTTGACATGATCTTCGTCTTGTCTATGTTCATTTTAAGAGTAAGTAAGTCCTACTTGTTGAGAGACTCTACTGAGGTCGTAGAGCATGGTACTGAGGTCTTCCAGGGTATCAGCCATGAGCAATGTAAGTAATAGAATTAGAAAACTCACTTGGATTTTTAAAACTTTAAGGCATGTTGCCACAAAATTACTTTAAACTAGAATTTATGTCACCTTGGCTCAATCTGTAACAGGGTACTGCATATCTGTTTGGGGGGGAGCTGCAAAGACAACGTTTCTAACATTGAAAAGAGCTCAACGATCTTTGATTAAAGTATGTATTTTAAACCATATAGGTACTCTACGGAGGAGCTCTATTTACTTGGCGAATTATTAACAGTAAGAAAACTATACATTCTACAAAGTGTATTAAAAGTACATAAAACATCATCTTTGATCCGAATAGTTTAAAAAAAAGGAGATCGTTGCCAGGATCCCATTCACAAATACCAGTTTCGCTACTAAACGATACTATAGACAATCTGCTTATCTTTATAATAAAATTAATAAAATCTTACTTATTCACACAATGCCCGTATATAATTGTAAGGAAGTCTTAGTCGAATGGTTGAAACGATGTCCTATGATGATACAGAGGGATTGTTAAAAATCGTAACATAGCAAACACACACACACACACACAGACACACACACACACACACACACGCACGCGTACATACACACACACACGCTACGCACACACACACACACACACACACACACTACGTACACATATCCTACACAATTGAGTTTGTCCCTTGTTTTCATGATTATTTTATTTTTTATTTTTCTTTTCACTCTAAGCTGTACTTAAATATTAATGTAACTGTAAATATGGAAGTGCGGGAGCTTCTGGCGCAAGTATTTTATATACTTAATAGAAGATCCCAACCTCGCTTATTATGATGTAACCTTTGGTACAGAAATAAAGAATTTTTAATTTTAATTTAAGACCTGATAACATTTGTGAAGAAACATTATTATTATGTATGCATTTATTAAAATACTATTTCTTATAAAATATATATAAAAATACAAAATACAAATATTCTTACATATATTGTACAAAAAAATGTGCTCCACTGACAGCGAGGTCTACGACCCAAGCTACATAATGCGCGCTGTGTCCAATACTACCGCCTTCTGTATCAGGCCCTTCAACCAACTGCCTAGCGAGAGCTTCTTGAGGTGTTTATCGAAGTTCTTCGCTGTTACGCCGTTGACTCATATGACTATCGCCGTTGACTAATAATTATAGTTAAATCACCATTCCACATGGCGGCAACCTCATGGGCCAGGTCCAAATATTTAGATATTTTTTTCTTTTTCGGCCTTCACAAGGTTTTCATCATACGGAATGGTGAAATCAGCATCATCATCATCTAGCATTACACGACGCATCGATCGCTCTATTATCACGATATCACTTTCGAGACCTGGAAGAGGCTGGTACTGGTTGTACGGTACTTCAAAGTCTACAAGGCATGGCCTTGATTATCCATCAGCAACTTGCTCTTATATATGGATTTAAGAGCAAGTTACTGATGGATAATCCCAGCCACTTGGTTGTGTCTGTGCAAGTACTCTTCGTTAGACAAATGTCAACCGTGCCGTCCTTTAGGATGTGCTTCCGGTAGTTGTTCGTCATGATAACTTTATCCATAATTGCAAAGACAAACCCTTCAGTTTCCCCAAAAAGGTTGCTGAAGCGTAGCCAGGTCATGGAAGCGAGCTGGTCCACATCAGGCCCTGTAAGAGCCCGATAGAACCATCCGTGTAGCTTCTTGCCCTTCCATATGGCTGTGCGGCCCGAAATACTTAATACCTGGGGCCTTCGCCAGTTCTCGTTTGCCAAGGAAAGCGGAGTTAGGCCTCTATCGATTGCGGCAACATCTCGATGCATCACCACGGACACACTCAAAAAGTACTGTCTGAGATTGCACACCTCGCGATTGTATAGTGTCTTAGCGTTTAAAAACCCACGTCCACCGCACTTCCGCGGGATGTACAACCTCATAACAGACGACCGCGGGTAATGCATACGATACGCTGTCAGCAATCGACGGACCTTTCTATCCAGGGCATCCAGTTCCGACTGAGTCCACCTTAGTATGCTAAAAGAGTATGTAAAAACAGGCATGACCCAACCATTGAAAGCTCGGACCTTATTTCCACTTATTTCAATGATTTTTTCATATCCTGTTCAGCTATACTTAAGGTTTGTGACATACCAAGATACTTGTAGGAATCCATTTCAGAGAGAAACCTGAGGGATATATCTTCAGAGAGCTGTAGATTAAAAGAATCTTCAACTCTCCCTCTTTGTACATGGATGACCGCACACTTGTCTACTCCAAACTACATTCCGATGTAGTTGCTAAAATTGCCGGTTATTTTGAGCAACTCCATCAGGTCTGTTTTCTTCGAAGCGTACAACTTGAGGTCATCCATGTACAGTAAATGAGATATAGGCTCACTCTCCCTCCGCAAATGGTAACCTAGCTTTGAATCCTTAAGTATAGCACTTAATGGATTCAAAGCTTATTATTATTATTTTTTTATTATTATATATGTATCTCGCTGAGATTCACGGGCTTTACCCGGACCTTTGAAAGGCTTGCATGGGGACATGGGTCCAACACGTAGAGGCTCTTTGCGAGAATGTTAATGTTAATGTTAATGTTATGTAAGCCACCTGTTGAGATCACTTGCTGAAAATGAAGAAACATAACCAGCGAACTGACCCCGGCAGGTGCAAGTACTATTGTAAATTATGGAAAGAAAACAAGGGCTATGTAAATGAGGTTTGATGGACAAAAACTGGACTATTTCAAAGGGGATGGACACCGGCCATAATTAGTGATACCTAATTACCCGTGGCCGATTATTATTATTATTTATATGTATCTCGCTGAGATTCACGGACTTTACCCGGACCTTTGAAAGGCTTGCATGGGGACATGGGTCCAACACGTAGAGGCCCTTTCATCATCATCATCATCATCTCAGCCTATACTTGTCCACTGCTGAACATAGGCCTCCTAAATCGCTTTCCAGCGTAACCGGTCCGATGCCACCTGCATCCAACGACTTCCTGCCATTTTCACAAGATCGTCGGTCCATCTGGCAGGCGGTCGTCCCACGCTGCGCTTGCCAATACGTGGTCTCCACTCTAGAATCTTTCTGCCCCAACGCCCGTCCGATCTTCGCGCTATGTGGCCCGCCCATTGCCACTTCAGCTTGCCCTTCAGAGGCCCTTTGCGAGAAGTTAATGTTATGTAAACAACCTGCTGAGATCACTTGCTGAAAATGAAGAAACATAACCAGCGAACTGACCCCGGCAGGTGCAAGGACTATTGTAAATTATGGAAAGAAAACAAGGGCTATGTAAATGAGGCTTGATGGACAAAAACTGGACAATTTCAAAGGGGACGGACACCGGCCATAATTAGTCATGCCTAATTAACCGTGGCCGGCGGTGACTCGCCGCTTACTAGATGGGCCCTCAAACGGTCGTCCTAGGACAACTGAGGGCAACACCGGTGTGAGCGGCTCAGGGGTGTAGAGAGGTGTGCTGGGCTTTCTCCGAAGTTAGTCGCGGCGTTATGTCCTTTAACACTTCCACCCCTGGAGTACATCGACGTAGGAACGCATTATCTTCCTACGTCGATATAGCTCTCACGGCTCCTACCTGGACGGCCAATTAAGGCTAGCCAGAGCCGAGAGTCCTGCGGGCACCCTTCGGTTTCCACTCGACCGATGAAGACACGCCGAGTTGGGGGCTCTGACTGACTCTCTGAAGCACTCGGGTCCATGGTGTCGTTACTTACCAACAGCTCGCCACAAGCTGCCCTGCTAATTATTATTATTATTGTGAGTATTTATATCGAAGTCGCCGACATTCTTACTGAATGTCAACGCACAATATAACCTCATATGGCTACTGAATTATAACCTCAAAATCTAATACTTTTTGTGCAATAATGCAATTCCCCCACTTGTATTGACTTTAAAGGATATTTTTAGTAAATATGAAGCCGCTCAGACACAATTATGTGAACGGATGCAGGAGGTTAGCGAGCTAATTGATTTGGTTAGATATAATGCAGAAAGATATGAGTCTCTGACCAACAATATCTCGTGTGCCTGTGCCCCTTCGAAATCTATTCCTGAGACCAGGCATGTAATACCCGTGCAAGAAACTAGTAATTCGATAGTGAGTTATAGAACATTAGTTTTCTCAGACCAAATTGGAGCAGGCTTTGGTGCACTTCTACACAATGAACTTAATCAGATTGCAACCAACTTCTGTTATAATAATTTGCCCTATAAGTTATTGATAGATAGAATTTTACTGACAAAAATAGATAGTACCACTACAGTTGTTTTGTTGTGTGGTAACAGTCTAGGCGTCCAAAAAAAGGACATTGTGGATGGTATTAACACCTTATTAAAATTAAACCTAGGAAAATTAATGTTGTGTGCCTTTCCTTACTCTGACTACCTGTCAGAAAAACAAAATAAACTTATTCACTACTTGAATAATTATATGTATATGATATCATGTCAACATGATAATGTTTTGTTTTTTGACACTAATAAGTTTGTTAGTGGATTTAAACTGACACAGGAAGGTATGTTTCTTCCCAAGAAATGCAAAAAAACAATGGCTACTTTGATAGCATATAATATTAACTCCGTTATAAGTAATATAACGAAAACTAGGGTAAGAGACGAGCCAGTATTATATAGTTATTCTAATAATACTGTGATAAACTGTTTAAACGACCGAGGCTGACAACAGAGGTACATACTAGTATCTCTAGCAAATCACATATTTTAAATAAGGAGGAAGAAAGGCCTGGTACTTTGAAACTTTTCCATCAGAATATACAAGGATTTTCTACAAAATCATTAGAGATAGAGTTATTTTTGGAAAAAACTAAATATGATGTTGTTTGTATTTGTGAACATTGGTTTAAATCGTATAAATTATTAATAAATTATAACAATTATTCCGTCTTAAGTTACTATACTCGTAAATCCAAGCTTCATGGAGGTACATTAATTTTGGTTAAAAAAAATATCAAGTCGAGAGAACGTAGGGATATAGTTGAGCTTTCAGTTGAACAGTGTGTTGAAATTTCTTGTGTTGAGCTGGATAAGCATATTATTGTGTGTGTATACAGACCCCCAAACAGTCAAAATTTTACTACATTTGAATCTGTAATGGAAGATGTGCTGAATAAAACTTTCATGAGTAACAAGTCTGTTGTAGTTTGTGGTGACTTCAACATAAATATTTTAGAAAAAACATCGTATAGTGACAGACTCTTACGTTTATTCAATTCTTTTAAGTTAATTAATGTTTTCCTCGAACCGACTCGAATAACATTAACTTCTGCTACATGCATTGACAATATTTTTTGGAATTGCGATTATATAGATCAAGCAGTAGTTAGTTATCTACAATCTGATCACACTGGGCAAACAGTCACTTTCACTAATATTACACCATTGAGAAGTGTTAAAGTTAAATCTAGAAATATAACACCTGCAACATTGCATACATTTAATACAGTTTTGAGTAATAAATTAGATATTTACACGAGTAACGCAAACGAACCTCATAAACTGTATGCTGATCTTTTTTCAATTATACAGGTACAATTTACTAGTAGCTTTCCCATTAAAATGAAAAATATCAAACCCAAGTTCACCTTCTGTGATTGGGCCACCGCTGGAATTCGTAGAAGTAGGGAAAAGCTATATGAATTATATGACCTAAAATCCCAAACGAATAGTGAAAGTTTTGCAAGGTATGTTGCAAATTATTCTAAAACGTTTAAAAGAGTATGTAAGGCAGCAAAAGCGCTACATATAAGTAAAATAATTAAATCTGCAGATGACAAAGTTAAGGCCACCTGGAAAATTGTTAATAGTGAAACTGGGAGGTCTAAGCACCGCAGTGTGGACTTTACTCTAGAGACTGCGCGTGGGCTCATTTAGGCAGATAGTGACGTAGCTCAAGAATTCGAATTTTTTTTCACTAATATTCCGGTAGAGACAACAAAGTCCTTAAATTGCTCTTCTTCCCTTGCAATTTCTTTAGTTAAAAGCAACATTACTCTTTGTCCGGTGGAGTTCGGGTTTGAGTACACTAATCCCCGGTCTGTTATCAATGTATTTAATGATTTAAAATTAAAAGTAACTGAAGACTTATGGGGAATGTCTGTAAAAGTGTGTAAATCCATTATACATACAATCGCGCCACACTTAGCTGTTATTTTTAATATGTGCGTAGATCAAGGAGTCTTCCCGAATTTAATGAAATTTAGTAAGGTAATACCACTGTTCAAATCCGGCGATAGTAAAGATGCCAACAACTATAGGCCAGTGTCTGTCTTGCCAGTGCTCAGTAAAGTGTTCGAAAAGATAATGCTCATGCAAATGCTAGATCATTTTAACGCAAACAACATCCTGCACGATCAGCAATTTGGTTTTACCAAAGGGCGTTGTACTACTGACGCCGGTGTAATTCTAATAAAGCATATCTTCGATGCCTGGGAGAACTCACAGGACGCCATTGGCATTTTTTGTGATCTTTCCAAAGCATTTGATTGTG
The DNA here is from genome assembly GCA_905147815.2 of Phalera bucephala. Classification (NCBI taxonomy): domain Eukaryota; kingdom Metazoa; phylum Arthropoda; class Insecta; order Lepidoptera; family Notodontidae; genus Phalera; species Phalera bucephala. Next base: position 7,064,600 of record LR990632.1, on the reverse strand, counting down.
TGAAACATGAAACACTGCTGCTTAAATTGGAGCACTATGGTATCCATGGTAAAGCACTTAATCTTTTAAAATCTTACCTAGAGGACAGACAACAGTGTGTTCAAATAAATCAAACTAAATCTCTAGGCTCTTTAGTTAAAATGGGCGTTCCACAGGGATCGATACTGGGTCCGTTCCTATTCTTAGTTTACATAAATGATCTACCAGAAGTAATTAAAAATCGAGCGAAGATAGTGTTATTTGCTGACGATACCTCTTTGATTTTTAAAGTAGGTAGACATGTTAATAACTTTGACGAAGTAAATGACGCTATTCTTCAACTACATAACTGGTTTACATCCAACAATTTAGTGCTCAATAACAAGAAAACTAAATGTATAAGGTTTTCTTTGCCAAATGTAAAAAGTACTGTACATGATATTATACTGAACAATGAGAAACTTGAGTTCATAAATGATACATCTTTTTTAGGGATTACGCTTGACTCCAAGTTACAATGGGGTCCTCATATTGAGAATTTAGGTAAGCGGCTTAGCTCCGCTGCCTATGCCGTAAGGAAGATCAGACAACTAACTGATGTGGACACCGCGAGGATAGTCTATTTTAGCTACTTTCATAGTGTCATGTCTTACGGTATATTATTGTGGGGTAGGGCAGCGGACATTGAGTCTGTTTTTATCTTGCAAAAAAGGGCTATTAGGGCCATCTATAACTTGAGTAGTCGCGACTCTTTAAGAGAACTGTTCAAAGTAGCTAATATCATGACGGTCCCATGTCAATATATCTATGAAAACATTATGTATACTAGAAAAAATTTAGATCTTTTTAATCAGCTAGGTGATAGACATTGCTATAACACACGACATAGAAATAAATTAGACCAACCGCAGTTTCGTCTGTCAAAAATTCACACGTCTTTCATGGGGCACTGTGTTAGATTTTATAACAAAATCCCCATTGACGTCACTAAACTTAGTGAAAATAAGTTCAAAGCTTGTGTAAAACGAACACTTTGTAAGCAAGCTTATTATTCAATAGAAGATTATTTAAAAGATAAAAATGCTTGGATAGATGCTATTCCAGCTCCACTTGAGTCATAACAACCTATTCAACTGTTGTTAGTTAACATTACCTCTCTTCCTTCTATTAATTTAACACAATATGTACTTTTTTTGTAAATGAGGGAACCATGTAGCCATTCTCATAAATAGTATTATTCGCTTTTTTAACTTAGACTCACCTGATGACCAACCTACATTGTTCTCCCATACCCCACAACAGAATGTAGATGAAAAAGTTTGTAATTTCTTATTTTAAAAGAGTAACCGTGGAGTTTCTTGCCCTTCTTCTCCACAGGAATGACATTCCGAAGTGGCGGTAGAGTCTTTGTTACTTTTCTGACGATTCATAAATACTGTAATGGTTTACATGAATAAAAAATATTCTGATTCTGATTCTGTCCGTTTAATAATAAATGCCTTAAGAGAATTTATGGGTGATTTAAAATCATACAAGTATTTTTTTATTGCTGTTGGTTCTGGGGAAAATGTATGTTATAAATTGCAAATTGTGATAGTACGCCGCCGTAAATTTAACAGTTCTCGTATTATTGAGTCGTGTAAAAAAGTCACAGTTGCTTTAGTTAACAGAGATGTTTTGTGTTTCAATTATTCGGTTCCTATTGCGATTTTGCGTGTGTAAAGTACTGCGTGTATATCAAAAAAGTCAACAAAGGAAATAAGGTGTTTGTGGCGTGCCTACACGAACTAGAACGAACAGAAAAATGATAGAGGACATGAAATAATTTATAGAATTCGAGACACAGAGGGAGCTGTTTAATTTATTGGTACTGTATAACTGCAGCTTCCCTAGATGTTGAAATAAAATAAAAACCTTCAGGCATATGTTCCCCAAGCTGGACCTTAACGGTGTACTGAGGATACCCTTAATTCGCCGACGTAAAAGAAGAAAACGTGAAGAACAGAAGGCAGCCTATTGCTTTACCGGACATTATACCAGATTCAGAACTGCTACTGATTATTATGCGATAAAAAAATCACATTATTTGCTTACTTATCGAACTTAATTCTCTCATATTTAAAAAGAGTAACCGTGGAATATCTTGCCCTTCTTTTCCACAGGAATGACTTTCCAAACGCGTGGAAGGCGCTTCAGTAATCAATCATCTTTTTGACTATTCATAAGTGTCCTTTGGTCTACATAAATTACTATATACATTTTAATTGTGACATTTTTGAATTTTAAGATAATATGTTTAAGTTCAAATAATTTATTTATTACCTTAAATGTAATTAATTATTGATTAACTGATTTTTATATTTATTTCTACATTTATTTTTTTTACAATAATTATTTGAACTTATTATTATAGTTTTTGTAATTCGCAAACTAATAACAGCAAACATGGCTTGTTTGTGTAATGGACTCAAATTGTCTGGATTAAATAAATTATTATTATATATAAATTAAATACTTTTGATTTTGATTCAATACCTAGTGGTATCTGGTTGCGCACATTATACACCACTAACTTACAAGGCAGAGGTATCGAGGTAATGTTCCATTGTAATTAAAGGCCAGCCTATTGCTATACCAGAGATGATTCAAGAGTCCGGACTCCGGACTGCTACTGGGAAATTTTCGATTGAAAAATAACATTTTGTTTGATCAAGATCAATCTAGATATTTCCAAGAATTTTTCAATTAAATTATGAACTTGCCTGGAGCTCCACCCGTGTAATAATCATATATGCCATTTCATATTAAAATTCATGAAACTTTTTAGGTTACACAAAATGCCAAAAAGTAGATTTATATACATTCGAAAATTTACTTTTCTGGGGCACTCGGCTAGATAAAAGGTTGTAACAAACACCTATGGAAAGAATAGAAAAAACAATGTAGTATAGACAGGTCCCTTTTGATTTTTGAATACGGCTGTTATCATTTAGTAGCAAACCAGAAAATTTTGTAGTCCCAACCCTCGGAATTAAAGTACTAAAAATGTAACAGGTTAGAGGACCACCTATCGCTTACTTCTGACTAGACTATTTCTTAATTTTGTTAGAATTCTCAAACTCATCGACTATTCTTCCAGTTCTATCGTGGCTCCTCAATAACTGAGGATGGTTCCTCAGTAATTGAGGAGCCACGGTAGAACTCGAAGAATAGTCGATGGGTTTGAGAATTCTAACAAAATAAATCAATACAATGTTCCATTTACCAAAAACATCATACGGGCCAAAACGGCAATCGAGCCTAATGAAGATGGCACACTTGATAAAGGTAGAATGATTTCATAAGATCAAAACTTTCTGGGGCCTTATTCGCTACGTCCGAACGCAGCACGTTACGATATCTTCATGAAATGATCGTGTCCTTGTAGTTATATGCCGTTCGACTACATACCATTTTAAGGCGTACCGCGACAGTAAATCACCAGACCACTGATCGACCAAAAGAGTGAGAATGTTGCAATTACTTTAGAATTTATTGATAAGAGACAGATATATTGAGCGTGCGCTCAAATATAAACGTACGTATGTACCAAAACAATGTTTATATTACTTTATGATATAAAAACTGCTTTACAAGGACATTGCTACAATAATTGTAAATTTAAGTAAACCCTTTTGACTAGTTCTTAAGCATTTGCGTTGGAATTCAAATATGCAAAGCAAATAGAGATGATGTAAGATTATTTTCTATCGAGAAAATTTGATTAATCCTATATTCCTTTTACCAGATTCTAAAACATAGATTCAAAATTAAGTCTCTAAACCTATACTCTTTGAAGTGCATGAAGTAGGAAAACACGTCGTTATCAATGTAGCGTCTTAAACGATAATTTCGTCGTTCGAAAGTTATCGTTACGCGCCGCGTTACGTGTTTAATTGTTCATAGCGAATAAGGACCCTGATAACGAGGATATCACTTTAGATAGCTAAGGGGAAAGTTTTTTCATTAGCTATCAGCGAACTTCGATAAGTCAGTACATTATACTCGTATGATTCATAGTAATTGGGTTTGTTTTAATCTACAACAATGTGATCGTGAAAGTGAATGGCAACCGGAGATGTTGGAATTACTTTAGATTGAGTTTTGGGACTTGATTTTAGAATATTTGTAATGGAGGTCGTGTGTTCTGCATGACTCTAGAACGTCACGAAGGTCGAAAGATTGAACATTAGCTGGATGAATAAATATTAGCCCTGTCAAGAAACTGTCCCGCCGTTGGGCACGGGCTTCCTCTCAAACTGAGAGGGTTTAGGCCATAGTCCACCACGCTGGCCCAGTACGGGTTGGCAAACTTCACACACCTTCGAGAAACTCTTAGACTTGCTGGTTTCCTTATGATGTTTTGCTTCACTGTTAATGCAAGTGATAGTTAATTTTTAATACGCACATGCTTTCAAAAAGACAGAGGTGCGTGCCTGTGTTTGAATCCGAGACCTCTGACTTCGCAGTCAAACGGTCTAATCACTAGGTTATCACTGCTTATCATGAATGTAGCAACGATTATGAAAGTGGTAGGTAAATGGTGGCAGCGAATGGCACTGTAAAGGAGAGGTCTACATTTAGCAGTAGCAAATTTAGGTTTATTGATACTCATTCACTGAAGGGTAGTCACAAACGTACCTAATACTTCAGAGGAGAACTAAACTACTCGTATTTTATATTTCAGAACATTGATTTTAAATAGCCTACATAAATGACGGTTAATGGATGAATAGTGATTTGTATTCAGTCAGTCGCTTCGTGCGATATTCATGAGAAGAAAATCATATACGACTTTAATACTTGGCATCTATAGGAATCCTAGAAACCAAACATTTCTTGCTATCTACTCCTGCCATTGAAGTTTCTTGAGCAAATTAGAATCCGATTACGGCACTCTTTTCCTACCTATTTAAGACCACGTTAATGTATTGAGATAATCAATCAATCAGCCTATCGCAGTCCACTGCTGGACGATAACTTTGTCTTATTTTTAATATGGACGGAGATAACTTTGTCTTATTTTTAACCACAACAAAATTCAAATTTTCTGTCTTAAACATAGAAATATGCAGGTCACTTAGGGCTACAAGATTAGTGTTACCAGCTTAAAATAAATGTTAAAGGATATTTATGGTTTGGACTTAGATTTTATGAAGTGCAGTTGAGAAAAGAGTATATCTATTCCTATGTATGTTAGAAATAGAAAAAAAAACAGTAAATTAAACTAAAATACGTCAAAAATATCTCTTAACCCCACTATATTAAGGATTCCGCAAAGAAATTTCCTTAAACGAAGCAAACCGTCCGCTTTTATCACGGACGGGGTGAATCTTCAAATATGTCGACGTATCGACATTATTAGGGCAAAAGGGTTCGCTGGTACGTCGTAACCTACATTTGTAGACGTTTACTTACTGTTGGACTTCGGCCTATCTCAACATACTTTTTAAGAACATCTGTTTTAAGTTGGCTTACGGCTCCCTTAGGTGATGTTCTGAACTTTTTGGTATGTGCTCCTAGTACTTTGTGTTGGGTAATTGAACAAGTTGTAGTGACTACTTCAAGACTTAAAGCTTAAGAAGTCTAAGTTCTAGATGCTGGTTCGAGTTACAAATTAAAAAGTTACCAACCATAGTTTCTTGTATTTATATTCATTCCTTGATATTGTTACGTAGCGTGGTAAATTAAGTGCCGAATAACGTGCGAAGTACTTTATTAGGCGCTGTACACACAAAACAGTACGTCGAATGCAAATACACACACATGCGTTTTAGAATCGACATCCCCCGATAAAGAATTTTCAAGATACCGGGGTATGATCGGGTCGTAACAATATTAAGTGGTGGTGGGTTAGGTTATTTCTAATGTACATTTTAGGTGAACTCTTCTCAGTGCAGGAATCAATATCTCCCTAACTCCTTTAGATATCTTGGTTTCATTAAGTTACAAAATAAACTATTTGTTAATACTTATTGTATAATTATAATTGCCGTATTCTAGTAAATAAACTCAAAAAAATGGCTACAAATCTGTTCAAACCTTATTCAAATTAAATTAAGGCTGAATATTTTTCCATATCCATTCCAAGTAATCGAATACTTTGGTGTACACTTCTGGTGTATTTGTCAAACCACACGTTTTAGGTCCAAAGCTTATGACGCCGATGGCTTCGTAGATCCTATCATTTTTGTACATGAGAGGACCTCCAGAGCGGCTCTTGCATGAATTTTTGCCTAATTGTCCTCCAGCACAAAGTTGCTTGTTCCATAATGTAATTTTTATATCTGTTGCTGCGTACGCCTCTTGGCATTTCTGTGAAAAGAAAAGACAGGTTATACTGTACTTTAATAAAACTATAACAAAGTTTCCTTTTTATAATCGACTAGAGCTACGTCTTTAGCTACTAATACGCAAGGTCATCTTACTTTTGTTTGTCTACTAGATTGATTAGCCAACTCAAAAGTTAAGTATGCTGCGCTAGGGTCTCAAAATAAGATTGTGACCGTGTCAGACGATTTAATGTACATTCTGTAGTATCTATTACACAGATATGCTCTTTTAATATACTACAAATCAATACCCGAAAATATATATAAAAACTTTTCTGCTTAAATGGTAAGGTTGAAGGTGATAAGGGAAGTTTGATATAGCTACAAGGACTATAGTACGATAATAGGGTTTAACTTACCTCCAGAGGGAAAAATGGCACACTATAATGCAACTGGGACTGTCTTCCCCAGCCAGCAACAAACAAGTCGAAATTAAGGGGAGGGTTTACGGTCAAGTCTGTAGACGGCAGGCAGATGGGACGGACAAAATCTGCAAGAGAAATTTCCTTGGAAGATTTAGTTGCAGATCTTATATTTAGTATCATTTTTATTATTGCTAATATTACATTTTGTTAGACATGATCTATGAGATCATTAATGATACCAAGTTTTGACTACATTATCGGTAATCAACCCCTTGGCGAAGCCGGAGAATTTCTTGTCCACTGACCGATGCAGAACATCATGGCGAGACATTTTTTGATACCTAAACGACACCCTTCCTGAAGGTGCCTTTGACATGGTTCCCCCTTTTGCTCTACCAGCGGAGCGTACTGGAGCATAGGTATTGTACGCTTGTTTTTTGTGTCGGGTAAATTTGTCAAAGCAAAAGCCATATAGATAAACAAAAACCAGAAATTTCACACTTGACTTGTTATAAGCATCAGGTGGTATCAATGTATCTGCAGGCATATTTTCAAGTAACAGTAAAACTTAGAAATTGAATTTGGTCTTTATGTAATTCATATCAGTTCCAATAGTTTGAATACACGGAATAATTAATTAATAATATTAAAAAGGCGAATGAGAGAATTGTCTCTTTAAAAAAAGAAAAAAAATGACTGCCATATATAACTGGACCAATTGTTTTAAGAACCGGCGATCGTATATGAGACGAACTATGAGAGTGAAGGAAGCCAGAGAGCTATGTAAGGAAAGAACCTGTTGGAACTCTGTACTCTCTGCCTACGTCGCAAGGGATCAGGTGTGATGATATGGATAGATAGGTAGAGGAACCTCAGTAATCTACATACCTGTGAAGGGTGCTATGTTAGCAAGTCGTATTAAAGCAATGTCATTCATTTTCCCTACGGGATCGTACTCTGGATGCGGTACTGTCCGTTCTATTGGAATTGTAATTACAGCTCCCGAGCAGTCTTCTCCTCCAGTCTCCAATGTGACGCAGTCTGGACCATTCTTAGACTTGTCGTACTCGATAAGACGAACAAAACGTCTGTAAATATTGATAGAAATTTAGCGGTCGTTGTAGTGGTCTTTGGGTGAAGCCTGTGTACTGCATTGGACATCTTTCGGCTGAAGATAAATATATGTCTGTAAGGAAAGAACCCGTTGCAACTTTGTTCTCTCTGCCTGCCCTGCAAGGGATTTGGCGTGATGATATAGATAGATAAATAAATATAGGTTTTATTTAAAAACATAGCTGCACACTGACATTATTGTATTAGACATATATATTGCATTTGACTTTAATATGCACAAATATCCATAACGAAATAAAAAGTTTGTAGTGCGCACAAAGACACGAGACATTTGATTCCAACTTGAATCAATTAGCGGAATGGCCTATGTTTTGACCTCTAGACCAAGGCGTGGTCTGCAAGTAATCAAGTTTCCAAAAAGAAATAAGATGTGGGGGCGAAAAACAATCCATACTCTTTAAAGGCTTCCAGAAACAGTAAAATAATAATAAAACGCAATACAAATTTTCTGACGACTACATTTTTATCAAAGAGCTTATCATAACCAGCTTGCCCCATAATATCCCGTACATTACATTACTTAATGACTTCTGAATAAGAAAAACTAAAGATTTATTCTTTATAGTTCTAAAGCAACATTAATCTATTCTGCTTCAGCTGATTATGTTTTCATGAAACTACTGTCTATTATCCTTCCGAGACCAAGCAGCTTTTTCAGACTTCCAGCTTCCAATAAATTCTTAATTGATGACTATTAGTTAAAGGTCTAAGCTTGGGTCGCTTGGTTCATCAGATTGAGAAATCGCAGGTCCTATCCCATACGGAACAAGTTCATGACCTACAAACATTTGTTTTCATCTGAGGGTGAGCACTCACGACACAGGAATAACTCCTAGCGTGGAACAACATTTTTTCAAATTACTGTCACGGCCTCCCACAAAAATTGTAATAAAAGGACTCTCTCAGAAGTCTCTTATTATTACGGTTTCTGGCGGCGGCCTCTGGGCCGCACAGAAACCGTTTAATTACTCATTAACAACTTTAATTACTCATACTCGCCTTATACAGATATAAGACGAGTATGAGTAATTAAAGTTGTATATATTATAAACTAACGGTGAAGGTCGGGACATGTTTGCGGACGTGGACGTGTTTTGGCTGATAATGATATTTTTGATACTCACGGTTTGCTAATATTTAGAATGGCGCCTGTAACGCAATGCGCAGCAGTCAGTACATATCTGCTGCTAATCAAAGCCCCAGCGCACAGTTGTTTTATTACACTATCTTTGACGTAATCTATGAGTGCCAGCCACGGGTATTGGTCCACCGTGTTTGCATTTCTGCCTGGAAATAAAATTAATCAGTATTAGTACCTTAATATGAGCAAATACAGGCATTACCAAGGAAGCTTTCCATACACATCTACGATGAAGACAAGTTGATGACTTAAAGGTATTGCATGTCTGACACAACAAAACGAGTGTTTTAAGAACATACAAGGGCTGCCACTTCGCAGTAAGATTGCATTGTAGAAATTGTAGAAATTGAACTTCAGCGCAGGGTAGTAACTCTAAAAGTAAGTTTGGTTACTATTCTACCGAATCAAATATACCAGGAAATACATAATCAACCAATAGCTACTTATTTTTGAAGTTTTCTAAAAACAATATTCGACGTCATCATTGTTGCATAAAATTTGGTTATAGATAAGGACGAATTCCAAAAATTGATAGCTAACCTTCACTAGTGTGAGAGGCACTAGAAGAAGAAGAGGAATGTCTCAAAACCATATTGTCTCGTTAAGATTATTCAATCAAAAGTGCGATTCTTGTGATTACGAATTTCAGGTTTTTGTTTCTGCTTAACACATGCTTTTGGTCATAAAAATGAAAGGGGCAAAGTACATCGAAGTCGAATCTCGAAATTTTATAACATGTGTTTATGTTTATAGTATTTTGTAATATTTTGTCACTTAGCCATAGATTTTATTGCATACTGAACTGTCGACTCCACAGCATCCAGTTACAGGATCTGGAGGATAAGCAGAGGATGTACTCCGGCATGATTCAAGATCTTGGTCTGACGGCCACTTAGAAGTTTCTAGTCCTGGGCACCTGAAAAAAAAACGAGTAAGAGGAATAATAATATAGTTTTTATTTATTTTTAGAGAAGCTTACAGACTGATAAGAATCTATGGCAATGTAACATGTTAAAAGTTGCTAGCTACAAGCTTCTGTAGAAACAAAATTAGATCATGATATTAAACTGTGTTTTATCGATATTTGCCTCTTGTTATTTATTTCTTATGTTTTATTAGTTGGTCTAGTTGAGTTTAATGTGCGTAGCGATCGCGAGATTCTAGGTCAGACAAAAATAAAGTTGCAAAAATCTAGTTTTTACAAGCTTTTATTTAACTTGCAGTGTTCTTATGTATGTGTGTGTCTGTCTTTCCGGTTCAATAAGGTTCGTTAGATTGGTAATTGCAAGTACTATACAACCAGATGATGGTCAGGGTCTGGTTATATAGCCAAAAGGGGGCCTATGGACCCACACAACTACTGAATATAACGCCACCGTGTTTGGGCTCGTTGGATTTATCTTGACGAGTATTGTAGACCCAGATGGTCTCCAAGGTCTAATGATGGAGTTGGAAGAAGGCAATAGGAATTCCTCGACTAAGCAAGATCTCCGTTGTGTTTTTGCTATAAAAGCTTGTTTAGAAAAAAATCTTTTTAAGTTAAAATTATTCTATCCAAAAAGTTCCTGTACCAGTCCACAACCTGAAATTGTGCCCGGTATAAAGACAACAGGCTTGCCTCTATGACTGTGATGGTCTCCTTCTTTCTTTCAAAACCAGTTTATATAGTCAATATTTCAGAACCTATGTAGGAACGAACCTGCTGGAACACGGTGCGCAAGAGACCTGGCGTGATGATATCATCACCATCATCTCAGCCTATACTTGTCCATTGTTGAACATTTGCCCGCCCAGTCTACAGCCGATCCGATGCCACCTGCACCCAACGACTTCCCGAGATCCTTACAAGATGATAATATAGACAGATAGAATACTTTAGAAGTTTTGCCAAGTAGCGTTAGTAATGTTTTCTCACCTTTCTGGATTACCATCAGCATCATAACAATCACTATGCGATGTACCTGCCGCGGTACTAGGACAGCAGACCTTAAAGTTAAATAGGTTATCATAATGAAGCATAAATTCTAGCATCATATTATGAGTAGAGTCAATTTAAAGAAGTCAGTAACAGTTTGGTCTAATGATTTAGACCGTATGTCACTCCTTTAATCCCTGTAGGGAATGAATCTTTGTTACCCGTTTCGATTCGGATATTTGTGCGTGTTTGAATGTTTGTAAACGTGCCAATGTTGTGCTTGTGAATGTTTGCAAACGCATCCACGACACAGGAATTTGATTTCGAATATTGGGATACGTTGTTGTTGTTATTTAAATTAAAAGTTTTTTTTTAAGAAATACAAATTGCACATGTTGTTAGGTTACATGTGTTGAAGGTTGTCAACAGTCTCACCATCTAGGATTAAAATATCATCATATAATGTATGGTATATATGGTATACCTCTTCTTGTTTACCATTGATCCTGGTCAATACTCCTTGTGGTGTACGTTAAGCTAGTTTGATTAAAATATGGACACAAACTTGCCCCTTCCACTCCGCAATGGTACCGCGTGGTGGAATGTGACTCAATCTCTCTCACCTCGCTTTGTAAGAGGCCTTTGCCTAGTAGTGGGGTAGGATAGGCTGATTTAATATTATTATATACCTCTCCATCCTCCTTTAGGTATATCATTCATAAATATAGACGCAATATAGGCGGCTTGATAAGTTTCAAGAGCCGGTGGCCACCAAACCTGCCCCCGCCAATTAGCACTGGATATGCGTGGTGGAGTATGATCTAATCTCTCACACCTTGATTTGTGAGAGCAGACATTTGCCCAGCAGTGGGATAGTAAGAGCTGATATTATTATCATATAAAACTTAAAGAGATGATAAATAACTTACCGTTAACGTATTCCCAGGAGATCGGCACTGAGATTTCTTCAAAAACTCACGCTCTTCAGGGGTTCTGTTGTTTTGGAATGGCATATCAAGCAATGGTTGACAATCATAGATTGATTTACATTGTCCAGCCAGTCCATTTGGTGTCGTGCAAGATTCTGAGAAGGTTTAGTATTTATTTATTTATTTATTTATTTATTTAGGTCCACCATTGGTTACTACAACAGTACATTTATTCAAACAAACTAGTTAAAGTTATAACATGATGTGTAACCTTTCAAAGGCGAACACCGCATGCATTAAAAGAAGTGTAAATTGCAATAAAAATAGAAAAACGACACAAAAATACTTAAAACTAAACTTCAAACTAAACTTTCAATGACATAACCAAGTAAATACAGGATATAACAATAAATCAAATACCTAACTTATACCATGGGAGCCACCATGAGTGCTGTCCATGCGTTCAGGTTCAAAAGTATAATTGATACACTCACAAAATTGAACCAAGGACTGGTGATGTATGTCGCATGATGAGCTGACGCTATTGTAAAGTCGGCAGATTCTGGGAATTGGTGAATTGCTCCCTAGGACGGTACGTCGAAAGGGCGGAACAAGCGGAGTGATTACGCCTCGCGGGTATCTAGCTGGGATTCTAAAGTTGAATAGACTAAGTAGTATTGGTGCGTCAATTTTATTATGCATAAGCTTGTATAGAAATTTTAGGTCTAGATAATCTCTGCGTTTAGATAACGGGCTGATCTTAAAGTATTCTAGTCTATTCGTGTATGATTTTATTTGTTTGGCTTTACCAATGGCAAACGTTAGATGGTAAAGGAACCGTTTTTGAATCCGTTCTATTCTTAGGGAATGAGTGGCAAAGTGAGGACGCCATACTGTACTGCCATATTCCAGCCCGCTTCGAACAAGAGTGTTGTAAAGTTGAATTTTTGTAGACGGTTTTCGAAAGTCTTTGCAGTTGCGAATAACAAAACCCAATAATCTTGATGCCTTCTTTACAACGTTCTCCATATGTGGAATGAAGGTTAATTGCCTATCAAATGTTATTCCTAGATCCCTCACAACATTTACCTCTTGCAGTACGTGCAACCCTATGTGATATGAGGATAAAATAATGTTTACTTTCCTCGTGCATTTCATGTGTGTGCACTTGGCAGCATTAAGATGCATAGAATTGGCTTCACACCAATCCTGCAGAGCATTCAAATCTGATTGAAGGAGTTGCACGTCATCATTGCTATTAATAACCCTACTGAATTTAAGATCGTCTGCAAACAATAATGGGCACGAGTTTTTAAAGACAGTAGTCACATCATTGATGAAGATATTAAATAGTATCGGTCCTAAATGTGACCCCTGTGAGACGCCAGAAGTAATTTTCCTAATTACAGACCGATATCCATTGACAACCACATAAAAATTGCGGTCACTTATATATGACTTTATCCAGTCAAACATCTTGCCGGAGAGTCCATAAAATTTTAATTTAAACATTAGTTTAGCATGCGAGACCCTATCGAATGCCTTGCTGAAGTCTGTGTATAATATATCAACTTGTTTACTTGTATCTACGGCTTCCGATAAGGCCTCTGTAATGCTTACTAAATTTGTGGTAGTGGATCTGGCTTGTACAAATCCATGTTGATAGATGGTAAGATGTGGATGAAAAAATCGTTGGATGTAAGGGCATACCAGTGCTTCAAATACTTTTCCAAATGTTGACAAGATGGAGATCGGTCTGTAATTAACAACATGTTCCTCATTACCATTTTTGAATACAGGAACCACTTTGGCCGTCTTCCACTTGGATGGAAATGTACCCGATTTAAGCGAGCGGTTAAAAATCATATGAATTGGAAGTGTTAGCTCGGCTGAAAGAGATGATATAAAGTGCGGGGGGATGTCATCAGGCCCCGCGCCCTTTGATTTATCTAAATTCTTTAGTTTATTCTCAATAACCTCGCGCGTGAGATATAAATTGGAGAGATTTTCGGTTGTTGGAATATTCGAACCACCTAAATTAGTATTACTATTATGTCCCGCTTCTGTGTCTTTTATGTAAACTGAAGAAAAAAATGATGCGAACAGATTACAGATCTCCAGCCCGTCAAAATGATTTGTTAGCCCGTCAGTAAAGCTTGCTGGGTAGGAGCTCCTGTTACCTCGCTTACTTTTTATATATGACCAAAAAAGCTTGGGGTTGCGTGTGGTATTAGCTTCTATGCTACTGAGGTATACTTCATAGCATTCTTTACTAAGTTTGTCGCACCGTTTATTCATTATAGTTAACGATAACCTATCCATTGGGTTGTCATACCTCTTAACTCTGTGTAACATTTTGTTTCGTTCCCGAATACGTTTAATTAGGTCATACGTGTACCATACGGGATATTTTGAGTTTCTTACTTTAGAGAACGGAACAAACAATTTAATTGCTTGATTTATATAAGCGTACAGTGTCTCTACCATTACATCTACGTTACTGCATTTTTCAAATAGTTTATACCAGTCCAGTTGAGATAAATAGGATTTTATTGCACCAATATCGGCCTTAGCAAAGTTGCGTTTGCGGTTTTGTGGATTTGGTTGCAGTCTTGTGGTGTCTTCCCGCAGTGGTATACTTATACTTAGCGGTGGATGTAATAAATCAACACAACTTAACACATCTAGAGCAGCACTCACGGAACAGTTGCCCGTATCACTTATAACCAAGTCAAGTACTCTATCCATTCTGTTACAGATATTGTTATGCTGAACCATATTATTTTGATTAACAAAATCTACAAACAACTGAGCATGAATTGGCAAATTTACAGTTATTGATTGTAATAATTGCTAATTCAGATATCATTATATCACATTCCTTATTATTTAATGCAATTATGTCACTTCATCTCTCTCTCTCTTTCTCTCTATATATCAATATGCCAGACCCCTTGCGGGTTAAGCAGAGAGTACAGAGTTTCAACAGATTCTTTCCTTTCCTGGGTCATTTCATAGTACGAATACTTTTCTGAATGTTTTTGAAACAATGTATTATTGGTTAGTGAAGTATTATCGCTAACAAAAGTTTTGCATACTTAAATGTTGGTGTTTATCTGTTTGATGAATCTAAGAAAATGTTTTTTTTTTGCTTTGAAAATGAGATAACACTCAAACCAGTAATTTCTAAAGGGGTGGCCATGTGGCTGTCTATATTGTAACGCCAGATCCCTTGCGATGTCTAGCATTCTTCATGAACATATACAAGGTGTATAGTAAATAATGCAAGACCTCAGACACACCGATTAGATGATTGCTTCACCAATTCAAAATTAAAACCAAATGTCCAAATTTAATTTTTTTACCTATTTTCTAAGCACTTTTATACCCCAATTAACAATAAAACTTGTATGTGTATACGTTTGTATTGAGAAATAAGTTTTAGAAATGCATTTTAAATCTCTGTATTGCTTTGTATCAAGAATAAATTTAGTTTATTACAGCGCACTACAGGAGTAACAGCATTTTCATTGCTTTTTAAAAAAAATAAAAAACCACAATAAAAATTGTTGAAATTAATTCAGCTATCGATTTAGAACAAACTACTTTTAGATCCTGTGTTAATTTGTTACACCTTGTATAGATAGACAAATAACACTTTATTGTTCCACTAGAAATACCAAAAGGAAGTTCGAATACCAAAAAGAATATTTCGATTGAAAAGTAGTGTACCAATGGGCGGCCTTATTACTAATAGTGATCTCTTCCAGGCAACCTTTGGATGAAGAGGGTCTGAATAAAATACAAGATTTAGGGGTGTACTTAACATACAGAACCGAACAATCCACAAGTAAATCTATCATAAACTACTTAAATAATGTACCTATAAAAAAAACAACACACCGTCACGCCTATATTCCCCAATCGGCGGTGGCAGAGGTGTACTGAGTACATCCACGTTTCGTCGACTATGTTAGGTCCCATGTAATAGGGGATGAGCCTATTGCCACATACTGGGCACAATTCCAGACTCGTAGTGGGAAGTTTTCGTTAGAAAAACTACACTTGTCCGACCTAAGATTTGAACCCAGGACCTCGTGATCACAAAGCGATGCGCTTTGCCACTAGACCAACAAGGCAATCAGCCTATATATACATATAATATACAAGTAAAAATAATATATACGCGCCAAAGATAGAAAACACCCAGCAAATATAATTCAGTTAATTGGTGATATATAAAATATAATTCAGTTATTAAATATATAATCCAAATTAAACAAGCTGTAACATAATAAACGCAAGACCTGAAAGTAGTTTGTTTTAAATCGATAACTGAATTAATTCCAACTATTTTTAATGTAAGTTACATTTTTTTTTAATTTGCAAAAAATGCTTTTACTCCTTCAGTGCGCTATAAAAAACTAAATTTATTCTTGATTCATAGCAATAAGGAGATTACAAATGCATTCCAAGCCCGTATTTCTCAAAATGCGCACATACACATACAAGTTTCATTGTTAATTGGGGTATAAAAGTTCTTAAAAAAGGGGTAAAAACCTGCAAGGGGCAAGTCAAGAGTCTCCGTAACCGGCGAGTGTGTATGAGACGAACTATGAGAGTGGAGGAAGCCAGAGAGGTATGTAAGGAAAGAACCTGTTGGAACTCTGTACTCTCTGCCTACCCCGCGAGGGAGCTGGCGTGATTATATAGATAGATAGATAGTAAAAACCTTAAAATTTGAAAATTTGGGTTTCGTTTTGAATTTATGAAGCAATTCTCTAATCGGGGTGTCTGAGGTCTTGCGTTTATTATATTACACCTTGTATATTCCGTACAAAATTTCGTATCATTGTAATCTTAAGTCTGTGCTATTCTTCGGAAACTAAATGTCATCATGTCATTAGCGAAGCTTTTGAGAAAGTAAATATACTGTACTTACGTCCATTAACAAAGTGTATGCTGGTAGCAAATACAGTCACAAGGAATTCTAAGCAATGCATTTTCATTGCAAAAATATATCACTGCATGTTATCATAAACAAACTAAAAACTTTTGATACGTCTGCACTGTACAAACTCTGTATAAACTCTGAACTAAAGTTGAGTGACCAATCCTGTACGTCACTGCATAAAACATTATCATCTACACATATTTCTCGTATACTGTTTTCATGTGTATTATCATTATTTTAAAGGTGATATTCGTGTGAATTGTTGCGAACTATATTCATTTCAAACTGGTTTGCACCTCCGTCATAATGTTGCTTGCCCCGCATTCCAGTTTTGTGATTGAATTATTTTCTGAGGACCTTGAAATTTTTGCTTAGCTGTTTTGGATCTTGCTAGCTGATAAATATGTAGTCTCTCTATCTATATCATCACGCCAGCTCCCTCGCGGGGAAGGCAGAGAGTACAGAGTTCCAACAGGTTCTTTCCTTACATACCTCTCTGGCTTCCTCCACTCTCATAGTTCGTCTCATACACACTCGCCGGTTACGGAGACTCTTGACTTGCCCTTCAGCTAAGACACGGTCTATTTGGTCATGGTAAGATAGTCTAGGTCTTCCCCGGCACCTACATCCTTCCACTTTCGCATTGTATATCTGTTTTGTCATTCTTTCTTCTGGCATCCTTTCTATATGCCCGAACCAACGGAGCATACCCTTTCTCATCTTTACACCGATACTATCTTTCATACCTACTCGCTTTCTTACTACGCTGTTGCGAATACGGTCGGTCAGCGTGACTCCGCACATCTTCCGCAGAGATCGCATTTCGACCGCATAAATATGTAGTCAAAGATTTTTTAATAACTACCTCGTTGGTCTAGTGGCAAAGTACATCGATTTGTGATCCTGAGGTTCTGGGTCGGACAAATGTAGTTTTTCTAACGAAAATTTCTCAGTATGAGTCCGGAGTCTGGAATTGTGCCCGGTTTGTATGGTAATAGGCTCGCCCTTTACATGGGCCTTAACATCGTCATCAAAAAGTGAGTGTACTCAGTACACCTCTGCCACCCCCAATATAGGGGTGACGGTGAGTTTTTTATTAAAAAAAAAATTAAGCAGTATATAAGTAGGTATAACAAAATTGTACAAAAATAAATTATAACCTCACAGAATTCATTGTGATCAGTTAAAACAATGGAGTAAAAGGTGAGGAACCAAAATTATGAGGTTTGTTGTTTCACCAGAAATTGTTTCCGATTTTGCGATGAAAATTCGCCCCTAACTTTAGGAAATCTGAGTTGAACAGAGATTAATGTTCTGAGTTTTGGAGCTAACTAAATGGTCTAAATAATAAGAGAATAGCGTTCAACACAATTCTTCTAATGCAGGATACACAGTAACTCCGTTTGTTACCTGTTTACGTCTAAAACGCTCAACAGATTTTTAGATTGATACTATTTTGCAAGGATTGGTTGTGTATTGTCGTTCCCCTATTGCCCTTGGCGAACTATCGTTTATCGTGATATTGTATAAAATACTTGTAAATAAAAATAACTTTTTAAAAAGAATTTATAGGCTTATATTAAAAAGCTGTAATAGCCTAGTGGTAAGACTGCAAAGTCAGAGGTCTCGGCTTCAAACCCAGGCATGCACCTCTTTCTTTTCGAAAGCATGTGGGTGTTAAAAATTAACTATCACTTGTTTTAACGGTGAAGGAAAACATCGTGAGGAAACCTGCATGCCTGATTTCACGAAGGTGTGTGACGTTCGTCTAATCGCACTGGGCAAGCGTGGTGAATTATGGCCTAACTAAGCCCTTTCAGTTTGAAAGGAGGCCCGTGCCCAACGGTTGGACAGTTTCTTAACAGGGCTTTTATTATATTATTTTTTATTTAAAAGCAATATTTTATAGCAAATCACAACAAAGATGTCTTGCTTAGTTAAGGAGTTCCTATGGCTTTCTTCCGGCTCCGTCATCAGATCTTAGACCGCATCCGGGTCTAAAGTACTCGTCAAGACAAATCCACCGAGCTCTATCACGGCGGGGTTATATTGAGTTGTTTGGTGGCTTCCTTTTGGCTTCATAATCAGACCTTTATTAATATCTGGTTGAATAGTGCTTGAAATTATCAATCCAAGAAGCCTAAATACAAGGAGGTTACGTTGTATAGTTCACATGTTCCTATGGCCATCTTGATCAGTCTGATTGATGGTAATGATGATGACTTGCTTAGTTTCCTTACAAGCACGCAATTAGCGTGATTTTATATTAGTTATGCGTATTAATAGTCTGTAGCTAGGTGGGGCGACGATATTCGTAAGGCAGCGGGCAGGGATTGGAGAAGGAGAGCTGAAGATCGTGCTCAGTGGCGTGCCATCGGAGAGGCCTAAGTCCAGCAGTGGACTGACACGGGCTGATGATGATGATGATGATGATGAATAGTCGCAATGAAAGACCCAGAAAGAGTTAACGTGATGACTTCCAGACTATTACATGGGATGGCTATTATTAACAGTGTATAGGATATAATATTAGCCCTGTTAAGAAACTGCCCCACTTTTGGGCACAGTCCTCCGCTCAAACTAAGAGGGTTTTAGGCCACAGCCCACCACGCTGGCCCAGTGCGGGTTGGCGAACTTCACACACCTTCGTGAAACCCTTAGGCCTGCAGTTATCCTCACGATGTTCACCTTCACCGCTAAAGCAAGTGATAATTAATATTTAATACGCACTAGTTTTCTAAAAGTCAGAGGTACTTGCCTGGGTTTGAACAAGAGATCTCTGACCGTTGCAGTCCAACGGTCTAACCACAAGGCCATCACTGCTTGCTTTTTTTTAGGATAGGATCGTTTTAGAATAAATCTATGCTTAACAAGTTAGGTTAGAGAAAGAACTTGGAAAGTAATAAAGAAAATTCTAACATTACACCTTTCGATAAAATAGCCCATATCACTTCAGGAAATAACAACCAGCATTTACAAGTAGGTAATACCAAATCAATCGATCGACAAATACTGTAATAATGTGTAATTTATGTCAATCGATTGTTAAATGTAAATGATGATAGATAATGAAGAGTGATGTTGACGAAAACGTTATTTACTCCTCTAACAGGAAGGAAGGCAGTTCAAGTTATCAAGATGATTACAAGAACTATTAATAATTTACAGTGTAATAACAGATACGGTAATAGGTGATTCTAAGTAAAAAATAATGATAATAGATAAAAATGGAAGTAAAGTTTTACATATTCTAGATTGAGAACGGACTTCTCAGAGGGCTATTTTAATGTTTATAATACCCGCGTCTTTGTACACGTTAATTTAGAAAATATACGCAGAAGTAATAAATATTTTAAGAAACCGCTATAAAGTTCTACTTTTAGAAAGCCATTACTGTATTTTACAGAGTGAAATGTTTTTTGTAATATTTTTTTTTTTTTAAAAACGTAGCCCCACACTAGGATTTATTCCTGTGTCGTGGGTGCGTTTACAAACATGAAAATTCACATACACAAATATCACAAATACCCAGACCGGAACAAATAATTGTGGATCACACAAAGATTTGTCCCGTGCGGGAATCGAACCCGCGTCTATTAGACACAGGTCCGTCGTATATTTTATTTATAAAAATTTCTTCGTTTAAATAACTCTACTCTTGAAGTTTTATGATGCTCAAAATTTAATGTACAAATATTATACTACAAAATATTTTCTATTAGCTGTGCCCGCGACTTTGTCCGCGTGGAATAGTGTCTTTGGGTAGCATTTTTAATTATTTAGGCTAATTATTTTACAAATAAGACATACGTATAAATACTTTAATGAGCTATTTGCGGTGTTTTACTGCAAAGAGCTTATTAAATCATAAACCTTACATCACATCTATCAGCAAGTGTTTCTCGCGACGAGTTTTTTTCCGTCTACCCTACATATATTATTATAATGTTGATATTTAATAATGGATAACGTTTCGAGTGGAAATGAAGAGGAAATGACAATGAGTGAGCAACGAGTATGTAGAATTATTGAGAGAAGAAGGGAGTTTGATGAGGAATATCCTGTTTTACCGGAAAAGAGAACAAGAGAAGATAATGAGGAAATAGTAGAATATGATGACGGGTTTACAGTAGTGAGGAAACACAATAAGAGAATTGCGAGAGGACAATCAAAGGAAGCTGAACATAACTTATCTTTAAGTGGAAATAACATCGAAAATGCATCTTGTTTTGTAGTATGTATCACCGGAAAAGATGTGTCGCCTAAACAATTCGGTATGGCCAAGTTATTAAGGTCGGAAAATATACAGAATATATTAAAAATGCAATACAAAAACCCATATAAAATTTATGTTTATTTTGAAAACAAACAAGATTCAGAAAAATTGCTGAATTCCGATAAAATTCAAGAAAAAGAATATAGATATCAGTTAATAAATAAAATAAACATATCATATGGAATTGTAAGGCAGATAGACGTGGACGTAAATGAAGAGGAAATTAAAGAAAACTTGGAATGTGATTATGAGATTATATCAGTAAGAAGATTAAAAAAATAACTGAGAGAGGCGAGTGGGTGAATAGTGAAACTATTCGCATAGGTGTCAAAGGTGCAACTTCACCTCTGTATGTTTATGGATACGGATGTAGCTTTAAAGTTGAGCCGTACGTTTTTCCCGTTAGCCAGTGTTCCCGGTGCTGGAAATTTGGCCATCTAAGTCGTTCGTGCCCTTCAAGAAAAATAGTATGTCCTAAATGTTCGGAAAATCACCCAAATTGTAAAACACAGAATTAAAAGTGTGCTAATTGTAAGGGGAAAAGTAAATGTCCAGTCTTCTTAAAAGAAAAAGAAATTAGAAATATAATGAGTGAGATGAATTGCCCTTACAGAAGAGCACTTGAAATTTACTTAACAAGAAGAAAAGATAAGATTTCTGCTGTAGATAACCCAAAAACAGCAAAAACCCTGGCCACACGAGGAAGATATGATGAACTGTTGACTAAAGACGTAATAGCAACAGAGAGTATTCAGGAAGAAAAGAGTGGGAATGAGAGTATAAGTAAGGACGATGCTACAATAAATTGTATACTATCACAAGGAAAAGTTAAGACAGCTTTCGATAAAACCAAACTCTCCAAAAACATGTATAGTGCATTAAACAACAATGAAGACGATATACAATTGGGTCAATGTTTAGAAGATATAGAAGAGGACATTACTGATCAAGAAGATTTAGGCCCTGTGAAAATACGGTTAAGAACTGTTAAAGATATATGTTTTTCTAAAAATGAAATAGAGGTAAAGATCAAATTATTTATTAAGTTTATTATAGAGGAAGCATTCATATTCCTTGTTAAACTAATAAGAGAGCATGATATTTGGAGCAACTTATTCGCTATGTTTAATGATGGGTAATTGTAATAAGTGGTACTCGCTTAATATAATACAGTAGAACGCACAGAGTTTACAACCAAAAAGAGTTGAATTGGAACTATTGTTAGCTCAAGAGAAAATACATATAGCACTAGTTTGTGAGACATGGCTGCAAAGTGAGTACAACCTTAGAATTAATAATTATAATGTATTTCGTAGTGATAGGGAAGATGGATATGCAGCAGGGAGTAGCAGCTATCATATATAAATCAATCAGAGTTATTCAAAATCCCGTGATTTTAGGTAATTCAGGAATAAAAATTGTATCGTTGGACATCCGTAACTGTAGTCATCTCAAAAGTATAATTCTGATATACTGTCCACCGTCTTGTCGTCCTACACAACAAGATTGGGAAAAAGTATTCAAGCTCTTTTCAGAAAAATGCTTGGTTGTTGGCGATTTTAATGCGCATCACACTAATTGGTCTTACAGAACTGATACTAGGGGTAGAATATTGTATGATTCAGCATTAGAGTGTCGCTTCACTTCCCTTAATACTAAAGAACCGACAAGAATTAAATTACTGAATAATGTATTACATAAAACTTCCCCTGCTATATTGCTATTAAGTTTGAATGGACTGTTATGAATGAAAATCTAGGGAGTGACCACTTAATTATAAACATTAAATTCAATTTTTATGAAAATTTAGACACTTATAATAGGCTAAATTTTAAATCAGCAAACTGGAATAGATATCAAACAGTATTAAACGAAAATTTTGCGCCGTATCTTGATACATCTGAGGAAGTTTCTGTCTAAGATGCCTATGATAACTATATCAAAAAAATTAACAATGCAGTTAAAGAATGTATCCCAACTATTAAGATTTGTAATAGCCTAAATAGCGGTTTCAAACCTAAACATTATTGGAATCCAGAACTTTCCAAACTGATAGCCGAAAGAAGATTAGCATTAGGCAATTTTAGGAAAAATCCTACCCCGCATAACTTGACAATACTAGAAAGGAAAAATTCAACTGCACAGTTAGCCATTAAGAAAGCAAAATATAATAGCTGGAAAAAAATTTGTAGTGATATTAACCATTCAACATCAGTTTCCGATATGTGGCAGCGTATGAGGTGGATAAAAGGACATAAAAGAAGTAAATTCCATGTAAGTAAAAAAAAACAGAATGAACTCTTAACGAGTCTTACGCCAGATTATGTTCTTTGTAACTCTCCCTTATTTAGGTCTACAAATATTACGCTGGAGACTGAATTTACGGGACAAGAATTAGATAAATGTTTAAAAAAAAAGATACCGCGCCGGGAGATGACGGCATAACGTACTCGATGATTTTCCATTTGCCGCGTGTAGGAAAGCAGCAACTACTCAAAATTTTTAATCGTGTATTTACTAGTGGCCAAGTTCCTTGTCAATGGAGGGATATACGCGTCATTCCAATTCCCAAACAAGGCACAACACAGAATGTAGGAAGTAAAGTTCGGCCGATTTCATTAATATCTTGTATTTGTAAAATTTTTCACTCTATGGTTACAAAGCAGTTAGAGTGGTTTATTGAGAGAAATAACTTACTGTCACCTTTTACCGCAGGACTCAGACGAGATCAGTCATGTCAGGAATGTTTAGTTAGTTTAGTCTCACAGATTCAAATAGGATTGTCATCAAATCATTCAACATTAGCATGTTTTGTTGACATAGAAAATGCATATAACAATATTCTAGTTGAGAAATTAGTTATAATGCTTGATCAATGTGGAGTTGGCAAAAGAATTTGTCAGTACCTCTGGAATTTTCTAAGTGATAGATGTTTGAAAATTGGAGACAAACAAGAACTCAATGGTGACTTAATCAGATACGCTAAGAGAGGTTTAGCGCAAAGGGATCCCTTGTCTCCTCTCTTATTCAACATTGCAACTGTTAAAGTTACTGACCAATTAAATGATGTTATGTTTTGCCAATATGCAGACGATTTCGTTTTATTTAATACGTCAAGCAATATGATCGATAATGTGCAAAAAATTCAAAGCGCAGTTAATAACATAATGCCCAGTTTAGAATATCTAGGTTTAAATTTGTCACAAACAAAATCAAAGCTTTGTTGTTTTACAAGACGTCGGAAGCACCACTATATTAAAGTAAATGTAAATGGGCGTAGATTGCAGTTACTTGACACTATTAAATATTTGGGTGTATGGTTAGATAAATCGCTACGTTGGTCTAAACACATTAATGAAATCGTCGAACGTACAGAAAAGTTTCTTAATTTACTGAAAGTACTGGCTGGTTCATCGTGGGGTCTTCATCAATGTCATTTACGCAGATTATATATATCCCTAATACGGAGTAGAATTGATTATTCATGTTATTTGTACAATAATAGTGCTAAAATAAACTTATATAAACTAGATAAGATACAAAATCAGGCTCTCAGAGTTGTGGGTGGTTTCATCAAAAGCACCCCAATTCATGTGATGGAAAGTGAGCTCTGTGTGGTTCCATTGTACATAAGAAGAACATATCTAGGATATAAGTTTTGCCTGAAATCCCAATCTCGAGAAGATCATTTTATTAATTAGTCATTAGTGCACCTGCGAAGCCTATGTGAAAACAGTTTTTGGGCAAAGAGAGAAAAGTGGCCTTTGCTGGCAATCCTAATGCATGAAGTGAAAAATGAAGTGGTCTCTAGTTCTTCACAGCTTGAGATGTTTAATTTACAGACTTGGATAACAAATATTAATACCACAGATGTACACCCAAAACTAAATACTGTTAATTGTTCCAAAAGAAGTTACGAAATCAATGCTCTGAAATATGATATACTGGATGAATTAGGACATAAATATTCAGATCGGAATGTCATCTATACAGATGGCGCTAAAAGTAGTCAAGGTCAAGGTGCTGCTTTTTATGATCCAAAAGGTGTAAACTTAAATAATGTCTTCAAAATATTTGGGTCTTATCTGATGGAAAAGTCAAGAGTCTCCGTAACCGGCGAGCGTGTATGAGACGAACTATGAGAGTCGAGGAAGCCAGAGAAGTATGTAAGGAAAGAACCTGTTGGAACTCTGTACTCTCTGCCTACCCCACAAGGGATCTGGCGTGAGGTTATAGATAGATAGATAGATAGAAAATATTTGGCCAAATTTCAATTATGTCAGTGGAACTCATTGCGTTGTCTGAAGCATTGTCATACATAAAGTCTGTTAGATACAACAACGTAGTTATTTGCACTGATAGTAAAAGTGCCTTACAACACATCGCTCGGAGCGCCTCTGGTGTCAGAGGTGTCCCGATAGCGTATAGTGTACTATCGAAGATGCACGACTTGCATCGAAGTGGTGTCAAATTGACATTGCAATGGGTTCCATCCCACATTGGTTTACAGGGTAATGAGGAGGCTGACAAACTGGCGAAAAGTGGAATAGTAAACGGGAAGCAAATTAACTATATGCCAAATTACTCTGAAGTATTACCTAAATACAGACGAAAATGTCACGAACTGTGGAAAGAGCATTTTAACAGAATTTCGGTAGAAAAAGGGATATGGTACAAATCTATACAGTGTGAGCCTCCTCATATACCCTGGTTTCAGGGCATAGGATTAAATAGGAAATTGTTTGTAGCGGCTTTACGGCTCAGATCTGGACATTCACCACTTAATAAGTTTAAATATCTTATGAAAATATCCCAGTCACCAAATTGTGAAACCTGTGGAATTATTGAGGACGTTTTTCATATTCTTGTGGATTGTGTCCGATATGCGACGGAAAGGCAAGCGATGATAATAGGCTTTGATATAAATAAGAATGATGTTGGTATGTATCATTGCATTTTATCTGCTCCTACTTCAGAGGAAGCAAGAGTTTTATTTAGTTTTTTTTTAAAATGTACTAGAGGACTACAATAAGTAAGCTAAAATTTGTAAAAGGTACAATGAGACTGATATGTACATAATTGTCGTACAAAAGTCTCTAAATAAATTTATATAAAAAAAAAACCTTACATATTTCCATAGAGAATTTCATCCCCTATTCCCTATTGTTATCTTAAATCCTTGAGGGTAAAACTTTTACAAACTTTGATTGTCATATTAATTTATATCGAATCAACAGCCTAAAAAATAAGATTCAAGCTTCTAGCTTTAAAAATGACATCTCCTCCTTTCAACCCGTTACAACCCTTTTTTCACATTAAAAAGCCTACGTTCTTTCTCAGGCCAGACTATCTGTGTACCAAATTTCATTTAAATCGGTTCATTAGTGTTGGCGTGAAAACGCGACAGACAGACAGACAGAGTTAGTTTCGCATTTATAATATTAGTAAGGATTATTCGTCGATGTGCTCATAGCGCCTCGAGATAGCTTTATTTTTAGCGATCGCCAAGGTTAAGCAGCATAGTAGTTGGGAAGTCGGATATGGGTGACCGTTTGTAGCATTTTTTTATTCAAACCTCTCGTATCTTCAGAAGGCACGTCACGCTATTGGTCTGGTTAATCCTTATTGTGGTAGTCGTTAAGCCAAGTTGGAAACCTTAATAGGTGGCATGAAAAGTTCCAACAGCAGGTGGCCAAGCCAACACTAATCTGTACTGGGTCCGCGTTGTATGGACTTAATTTGACTTAATCTCTCTCACCTCGATTAGTGAGAAATCGAGGTCAGAAAGTCTTTGCCCAGCAGTGGGTCAGTACATCCTGATTTATTAAATTATTTTTATTGTTAGTTTCAGTCTGCGTCCAGTCAAACTTTTCGTTTAAACGTGAATTAATTTTTATTTTCTAGCGGCTTATTAAATCGCAACAGCGTAGTAAGAAAGCGAGTAGGTATAAAAAATAGTATCGGTGTAAAGATGAGAAATGGTATGGTTCGGGCAAATAGAAAGAATGCCAGAAGAAAGAATGACAAAACAGATATACAATGCGAATGTGGGAGGATGTACGTACCGGGGAAGACCTAGACTATCTTATCACAATCAAATATACCGAGTCATATCAGAAGGGCGAGTCAAGAGTCTCCGTAATCGGCGAGCGTGTATGAGACGAACTATGAGAGAGGAAGCCCTCTGGCCTCCTCAACTCTCATAGTTCGTCTATAGGTATGTAAGGAATATAAACGTACCTCTCTAGGTATGTAAGGAAAGAACTTGTTTGAACTCTCTGCCTACCCCGTACGGGATCTGGCAAGTTAATCTTTAAAACTTTTGCTATTGCCAAAATATCCCCTTTTCGGAATATCTCATCACTTGCACCACAATCTGTAAAGTAAGGTCGTGGTTACTACGTGATAGCATACTTTAACCTATATTTTTGTCTAATAGCTTTCGGGTTTAATTAACGCTTTGTACTCTCAACTTTTATGCGCAAAAAATGGGGTGCTACTGTTTGTGGGTAAAAAAGATTTATGTTTATATTGTTTATCGTGGTATTTAGTAATAAAATGTTTATTTCAGTTATATGTTGATATTGTTGTTGTGATTTTCAGTAGTAGATTTTAAAAGGTTGGACTTGAATTTGTAGTTGCTCTTCCCCGATTGCTGTTATTTCGTGCATTGGTTTTCATGGGTGTTTGTGGTACACACTTTACATAAAAAATACAAATATATATGTCTTTACTACCACTTCTTAACAAAATCTCTCTCTTACTTATCAAGACTAAGTGGCATATTCTACATCATTTTCGTCGATTAAGAGTACTATGCACTTGACCCTTTTCAAAGAGACCATTGCTTTAGTTATGATAGTTTCTCTTTGGATGACCACTTCCGTCACTTTCACTCATATATATGCTCGATATATTCGAGCAGCAAAGGTAATTCCTTATATACTCCACATTAATGATTCTTTTGCCATGCCCAATATTCACTGGCATACATAAGCGTGGCCACGAAAACACTATTGTAAATAGCCAGCAGAGTCTTTGCTGAGACAGACTTACTAATGAATCACTAATTGTATTCATAATCACCATCGACGTCTAAATTCAATTCGTTCTACCAAATTATCTCCTCGAAATACTTAATGCGTTCAAATTATTTTCTTTCTCATCTTTTTAATCTTTCCATTAATTTATCTGATCCCAAGGGTCCGCTTAATACAAAACGTTTAAAAAGTATTTCAGCTTATTTAACCATTGCCATGAGCCGATAGCCCGTAAGATTATAATCTTGGCCATCATCAGCCCTGATTACTTCAGGGTCTTATTCGCTTTGGCCAACTGAATACGTAACACGGTGCGTTACGATAACTTTGTGAAATAATCTTTAATAGTACTCCGGTGGCATACCACATAGCGCGAATATCGGACAGGCAAGCGCAGCGTGGGACGGCCACCTACCAGATGGACCGACGATCTTATGAGGAACGAATAAAGTCGTTGGATGCAGGTGGCATCGTACCGACTGCGCTGGCGAGAGATTGGGGAGGCCGGCGTTCAGCAGTGGACAAGTGTAGGCTGAGATGATGATACCATTATGCGAACATTCACGAAGATACCGTTCGCGCCGCTTTTTTTATAGCGAATACAAGCCCAATATCTAGATGGTGGAGGTAAATATCTTAGATCTGATTTAATTTATTGCGATTAAAGTTTATTCACTTTAAGAAGGTACTCTGCTGTAGTTTAAAAGTTACTGGAGTTAATTTCTCCGTCCGAAGGTGGTAATAATATTAGTGTTAATTTCGAAACTAAGCAATAATGGTTACACTTATTGAAGAGTTAACAAAGTAGACATAGCTAGTTTACAAGATGAATTAAGAAATTTCATCCTGATGTTAGTGGAAGAAGAATTATAATTTAAAAAGAATTTTTGGAAAAAGTTTAACAGTGAAAACACAACGAAGATATATTGCTTAGTTGAGGTGAAGGAGGGCTTTCTTTCTACTTCATCCCAATTCTGCTCAGTATCTAAGTCCTATGATACTTGTTGGAACAAATCTAACAAGCCCAAATACGACAGAGTTATATATATTACGAGTATGTAGTTATGTGTTGCAATAGCCGCCTTTTGACTCCATCATTAGACCCTGACCAAAAACCTGTAGATATTTTGATTTTAATAGGAGCAAAAGCAGTAAAAAAAATAGTTTTATTTATATTAAAGAGATAAATTATACATACATCAAAACGCACGCAAATACGCATTCAATTGCGCACGCATGCACGTACATAAAATACACTTTAAGGTTACTGCAGTATTCTTTTCTCAAACAAAGTCAATAATTTCACCGTTTGGTTACATAATAGATTGCGTTTTTTTATACAAAATTATTTTATACCTTTCAAACCTACAGTACAAGTTCTAAAGTCTTTGAATAAAAAGGTCAATGTTGTACAATATTTCAGTTTGGGAATGGAAGAAACAGTATCGACTGTCATAATGTCGATGTCGCGTGATGAGCCGAAGGTTGCGTCATGTGTATTTAGTTTGCTTTTATATTGTTCGCACTGTCGTTTAGGACAATGTAATAGGTTTCTTTTTTGTCAGTCTTTTTGTCCCACTGCTGGGCAAAGGTCTTCCCCATAATCTTCTACGTTATGATTGTTCATCTCTGGCCAATCTTTTTGAAATATCGTAATGCCAACGTTTCCTAGGTCTGCCTCGACGTGGATGTCCATCTGCACCCATTGCGTGACAATTCTAGCCCATCTTTAGGGATTCCTTTGGTAGATTCATAGAATTTCTCATATAATTAAGCTTGTCACTGCGCAGGGTGGCGCGGGGTGAAGAGGATGTGACACCCCGCCCACGTCTGTATTTGTCATTTAGCTGAGAATGACAGATTGAGACATGCCCACCGCGATGATATTAGGGCCTAGTTGGAAGACATAGTGCACAGTCGC
The DNA here is from genome assembly GCA_905147815.2 of Phalera bucephala. Taxonomy (NCBI): domain Eukaryota; kingdom Metazoa; phylum Arthropoda; class Insecta; order Lepidoptera; family Notodontidae; genus Phalera; species Phalera bucephala. The sequence continues at coordinate 7,034,575 of LR990632.1, read as the reverse complement.
TTGGGACGACTCCTCTTTATATTTGCTTTGGGCCCTGCCAACTCCCATTTAAGCTTTGCAGACTTGATGCCAACACCAATGATTACCGTTTATGTGATATGTTTTATTAATGAGATAAAAATAGTTAGCGTGGGCCGATAGCATAGTTTGATGCATCGAACTATGAGAATTTATATATCCGATGCATTGACCGATGAGAATATATAAAACGATGAGAATTGGTGTGATTATAGATTCGTTAGACAGACGGTTTGGTTTTGCGATTAAGAGCGTAAATCTCTCCGCCACTGGATCGAGGAGTTACGGGTTCGATCCCGCATGCGACAAGGATTTATGCAATCCACAACTTTTTTTCGGTTTATGTAATTCTGTATGTAAATTCCATGTTTGTTGAAGCACCCACGTTACAGGAATAAGCTCTAATGCGGACCTACGTTTTTTTAAAGAAAAGGAAAACATCTTAATTAGCATTTCAAAGTAGTCGCTTATAAATACTAAAAGAGACTTCAAAAGAGCTGATTATTAATTAATTTATTCCTAAATTTACACAAATAATTAAATTTCTGTGTGAAATTATTGTATAATCAAAGAAACCGCTTATTTGAGCTGAAACCTAATTACTCTTATAAAGGAGTAAAGTTTAACAAATATTATGATTATTTCTCATGCCCTTTTGTTTTCAAAGGGATGATAATAATGTATACTTAATACATAGAAATTAGGCATGTGGATTAATTTAAAGAAAAATCCATCTTTGGAACGATTCGAATCGAACATAAAAGAATCGATTCTTAATTAAATCGGAGATTAAAATATCGATTCTCGTTTAATCGATGCGAAGTCGATTGGATAAGTTTTTTTTTTGGATTCCTTCCTTTTTATAATTTCTTGATACGTGCAGCTTGAAAATTATTAAAAAGACAACTGACTTAAAATAAACTCATGTTTGGAACGCAGTATTTTGAACAATAAACATGATTGTCATTAATTATATTCCTGATTAACACAATCCACTTGGTCATATCTTCGATAACCACATTTTTATGATTGAATCATGAATTGATCCGATTAGACGGCTTACGGAATCGATCTACTGAATCGATTCAGTGGTTCATATCGATCTAAAAATTTTTTGATTAATTGATTTCAAATCGACATGCCTAATAGACATTTTACCTAAGTACTTTGGTCACTACTGTTCTCTTTGGTCTCACACTGAGTTGTCCCGTGTGTGTTTGTGTAAGAGTCCGGTGAAGTGCCCATCAGCGACTGTATGACCTAAAGAACCGAAGTAACCAACGGTAACTACTGGATCAAACTATCGCAATTCATTCGACGCCCATTTTTCTTTTAAAAATCCCGTTCTTCGTAAAAATACTTTTTGAGGGCAAGTTTAAAAGTAAAATGTCAAACCCTGTATACCATCTGGGCCCTTGTTCTTTATTGTAAACAGAGGGTAATTAAAAGTTAACAAATAAAAAAAGCAGTAAATAGCAATAAGGCGAGCTTCTGTCAAAGCATTGAGAGCTAGGAGGAATTGAATAAAAGGGTTATAACTTATCAAGACAAATCTAATGAATTCAAACCCCAATGAGACTGAATATACATATACTTATAGGAACAATTATAGCCGTCTTCCAACTGCATCATTAGACCAGATACCTAACTCGATATGAGATAAATAAATAAAACTATCGTTTCATCAAATGTATACAATACAAGTTTCTATATATTGCAAGTTAGTATAACAATGGGCTACTTTATCACTAAATTTACACGGTCTGATCTACCAAATACCAAATAACAGTCAGATGCTAGTAAGTGTTTAAAAAATGGATGATAAAATCTGTTTTAATAAAAATAAAACCGACACCAAAAATCAAAAAAAAATATTTGAAGTCGGTACCTGTTAGTGCAGTCGGTTACTTGGCACCGAATTCAAATATTTATTTTTTGCTTTTTGAAGGTTTTTTTTTTTTTTTTTTTATAATTTGTTTTACAATTTTAAGTGACAAGTGATTTATTTACTAATATTTATATACCTATATTATATTATTTTGCTGAGTTGTACAGCAAAGTACCAACGGGATTGATATAATAACCATAATAACGGAATCTATACATTCGTGCTGTTCGCCGTTAAGGAGTCCCCTGATGTATCTTCAAAGTCCAAAGTTTAATACCGATTTCATTAAAATGGGACCACCTCGAAACTACGAGGCATGCCTTTTAAGTTCTGTCGTTTCCATATTTCCTGGCAATTTTGAATCTGGAACTGTTCTATATTCGAATGTGTTTAAATTTTGAATCTCAAAGGAGTTGAAAGTATTAGGATTAATGCTATTGTTTAGTCACAGCGTCGAATGGAATCTGTCAGGTTATGTACGAAAATGAATCTTTCTAAGGAAAATGTTCGTGCAATAATTTTCTACAACTTTAGAAGAGCCCTGACACGGCTTCAGTGTTTTGAAGAGCTAACATCTGTGTTCAGTGATGAAGCCCCATGTCTGCGGACTGTCGAACGCTGGTATTTAGAATTCCAGCATGGACATACTAGTGTTAGTGACAAATCTCGCGAAGGACGCCCAAAATCCGCCTTCACTGAAGATAACATCATTGCTGTGAGACAACTAATTCTCGAAGATCGTCATGTGACGTATCGAGAGATAGAGGCTCTATTAGGCATCTCAGGGACAACCATTCAGAAGATCTTGCATGAAGCGCTTGGTGTGAGAAAGCTAGTTTGCCGTTGGATACCGCATCTGCTTTCCGACGATCACAAGGCGGCCCGCGTCAGATGGTGTAAGAAAACTCTGCAAAGGTTCAACCGAGGAGAGTCAAATCACGTCTACGACATCATCAGTGGTTACGAATCTTGGATCTATGCCTGCGATCCTGATTCCAAACAACAATCTACAATCTGGGTCTTTCAAGACGAGCCAAAGCCGACTAAAGTTGTTCGTTCTCGAAGCACTTCAAAGAAGATGGTGGCCACGTTCGTTGGAAAAACCGGCCATGTTGCGACTATTGCATTTGAAAATCGTAGAACCGTTAACGCAGAGTAGTATACCACAGTTTGTTTACCACAAGTCATCGCCGAACTTCTAGTCTTTCTAGTTGTGTTTTTTTCTTCAAACGACAAAACTTAAAAGGCATGCCTCGTATATTAAACCCAACGCAAAAAGAATCATCATAATTAGTTCATAAATAAAGGCGTTATAAAAAAACACAGACGAATTGTGAACCTCCCCCTTTTCTTAAAATCGGTTAATATTCTGATTAGTTCTATGGCAGGGTACCTATAGGATTGACGTTATACCCATAATATCTCAATCTACGCATTCGTATTGTTTGTCGTTTAGGAGTTCTCTGGTGTATCTTCCAAGTCCAAGGTCCAATACCAATGAAATTAAAATGGGACCATTTTATAGCTATACTGAACCAAATGCAAAAAGAATCATTAAAATCGATTCATAATTGGCACTCCTCCTTTTTAGAAGTCATATAAAAATATGAACCGGAATTGCAAACATACGACCGAAACAAGTAAAACAAAAGCTTTGAATTATCCAATGCCTTTACATCCCTTCTTTGGGATACAGATACCGCACATAGGATCAGACACCGACCTCGCCGGCGAGGTCGAAGAATCCCTTGCCTGCCGGCCGACGCAGAGCACCACCGCGAGACACCTAGTATACGCCCTCCCCCATAGAGACTGCCCTAGCCGAGGCCGTTCCTCCTTAAGGTGCCCTTAGGCTAGTTGCCCCCTTGCCTTTCTGGCTCGAGCATAGTGGTTGCACGCTCACCCTCTTATTCCGTGAAGCTGTAAAGACCCTGCGGCCAACAGCGTAGATCATTCACTCACACATAAAAAAAGCTTTTAAAATTGGACTACTAAAATTTAAATCTAAAACACAGACAGACAGAGAACAAAGCAAGTTGAATAAAATCTTACAAAACCAATTTAATTGCCAATTACATCACTCAAATAAACGTCTGAAACTATCAGGAAATTCACGTTTTTCCGTACCTTACTACCGTACCGTCCTTACAAAACGCTGACAAATATATTGAATAGCTTTAGAAATGTTCTCGAACTTTCCGATTGTCCTGTGCCAACGTTTTCTGGTTTTATACGCCGGTCGCACACCTCCGTACCTCGGTATTATCTCGGATTTCAACATCCGCAAGCCACTGGAATATCCGCACTATCGTTGGTAATATCCGGAAAACTATGAATGGTATTGCTTGAAAGAATGCTACTTTAACTTTTATACTATTCAAAATGCTGAGATATTAAAAATTTAAAACGGATTGGGAATACTTTGGCAGTTCAGAATTTGTGGTCGATTTGAATGTTTTTGAGAATGTACCTATTTTAGCAATTTCATTGATATTGAAAAATTCTTTTTGATTCATTTTTTCGTCAGTCGCTTTTGCGTTATTAAGTCACGAGTATCTTAACATCCAACTTTACAGTCAACACGACGACTGCCTCGTTGGTCGAGTGGCAAGACGCATCGCTTTGTGATCACGAGGTCCCAATCGACGTTCAAATCCTAGGGAGTTTTTCTAACAAAAAATCCCAGTATGAGTCTGGAATCGTACCCGGTATGTGGCAATAGGATCGCCCCCTATTACATAGGACCTAGCATCGACGGCGAAAAGAGGATTTACCCAATACACCTCTGCCACTCCTGCTTGGGGAATACAGGCGTGACGGTGTGTTTTTTACAGTCAACACCTAATAAAGAACCAAAAACTTAACCAAATAGACCGTGTCTTATCTGTAGGGCAAATTAAGAGTCTCTGAAATCGGCGAGTGTGTATAAGACGAACTATGACAGTGGAGTAAGCCAAAAAGGTCTGTGAGGAAAGAACCTGTTTAAACTCTGTACTCTCTGCCCACCCCGCAAGGGAGCTGGGGTGATGATATAAATGGATAGATACAGTCAACACCATTTCAACACAGCAGTAAACAGTTTCATTATTAGTACCCAGTAAACAAGAATTGAAATAATTATCTATCCTTCTCGAATTCGATTGCTTCATAGGTCGGATAAGATATGGTCCGACGAAACTGCCAAAGCAGGAACGTCGCAGATAAGTGGCAAGCCAGCTACGTCGACCGCCGATAAGAAGTCGAGAAAAAAGTGATACTTGTGTGTAACACTCTTCTTCTATTTATATTAATTTTTATTGTACCTATTTTTTGACAGTCACTTTTATTTTTGTTGTTTTTGTTTTGAAGGTAAAACACTCGTTTAGAAATGTTAAATGTCAAACTATATTTCTTGAGCCATGGATACGAGTGTTTTAGCCCAAATTAATTTTAAACGACGAGTGCATCGAGGATGACATATATGATATAGCATAGTTATTTATTGGTATCGTTATTTGTTATTATTCTTATTTATTTATTATTTTAGTTTATTATTATAAGATAATAATTATGTCAGATCATGATTCCGAAGATAGTTTTGCGTCTTGCTCTTCATCTTGTGAATCTGATAAAAGCCATACTAGCGCGTTCAGTGATAATTCTGTTCTTCTGCGAGACCAACTAACTTCAAGTTTTGTTGGTTTCAGCAAATTTTTCAATTTGGTTCTTATAAACGCTTAAAGCATTCCCGCACATTATACCGATTTGCTGACATCTTTCGATTCTAATCTCATTCATGCTATCCTTGTCTCTGAGTCTTTTCTCAAGCCTGCCCTTCCTTCTACGCAGTATGCGTTGCCCGGCTACAAGCTGGTGCGTAATGACAGGACTGGCAAAGGAGGTGGGGGGGGGGGGTGCCATATATCTGCGAGGAGATATCGTATATAGGGTGATTGATCAGACTCCGAGTGATTATTCAAAATTTTTATTGAAGTTATTATTAACCATACTAAACATCTTCTAGGCGTTTATTACAGTCCCAGTTGCCACATAAATTATTTTTCAACTTTTTAATCTAAGCTGGAATATCTTTCTTCATTATATGACCATACTATTATCCTCGGAGTCTTTAACACTTGCTTGCTTAAGGACGATGTACGCAGCCGTAAACTCCGATCCCTTGTCAATATGCATATCCTTCAGCTCAATGCTACTTACTCATCATGCTCCTCACTGTATTCCTTCTCTCTTAGATTTAATACTAGTTTCTAACCCTAGTAAAGTAGCCACCCGTGGTCAATTGCCTGCCTGTTTTTCTTATCATGACCTCATATATCTGTTCTATAAAATTCGCTCTTCTAAACGTAAATCCAAATTTCTTTTCCTTCGTAGTTTCAAGAACATTGATATGGATCGTTTCAGCGCTGATGCGGATGATATTGACTGGACTCCTGTCTACGACTGCAGGGACTTCGACATGAAAATGGCAGCTTTTAATAGTCTAGTTTTAAAGCTTTACAATATACACGCACCCATAAAAAAGGTGAGAGTAAAACATCTTCCCGCTCCTTGGCTATCTGACTCCATCAAAAAAGCTATGTCTATAAGAGATAAGGCAAAAAGGCGGTATAAAAAGTTTCCGACGGAAGAAAACTGGTGCTCTTATAAAGCTTTGCGTAATCGTTGCAATCGTATGTGTAGACATGCTAAAAGACGCCACATTGATGATTCTATACGAAATTTTAACACTGCACAAGTATGGAAATTTCTAAAGTCTTTTGGCATCGGTAAGGCCCGTAGTGAGGGCGCATCCAAATTTGGATCTCAATGCGATAAATATGCATTTCTCTAAGTCGCCAGTTATCCTGGATGACAATACAAAATCTTCTACTTTGAACTTTCTCTCAGCTATTTCTTTGCCAAAATGTGCACCCTTCTCTTTTCACCAGGTTACAGAAGAAGATATAAAGAAAAATATCCTATCCATTTCCACTAAAGCAGTGGGTGATGATGGTCTGCATATTCAGATGCTTGTCCGCATTTTAAGTACACTTGTTCCCGTCATAACTCATATTATAAACCATTCCCTTATCACAAGCTCCTTTCCCTCGGTGTGGAAGAAGGCTCATGTCCTACCCTTACCTAAGGTTGCAAATCCCTCCTCTGCATCAGAATTCCGTCCAATTTCCATTTTACCAATCCTATCCAAAGTCCTCGAGAGTGTTGTTCATAATATATATCATAATATATCATAATATATGATAATCAACTTGCTATCTCTCGTCTAACTGCCTGCTTAGTCCGTTCTAATCTGGTTTCCGTCCTGGCCATAGCACTGTAACAGCTCTTATAAAGATTACAGACGACATCCGTTTGGCCATGGAAAATAAGCTTCTTACAGTTTTAGTACTACTGGACTTTAGCAGTGCGTTTAACTCAGTTGATTTTGACATTCTCTTAGGTATCCTATCCTCTCTTAATGTAGCTTCTTCTGTGACTGAATGGTTTAATTCTTATCTTCGGGGTCATTTACAGTCGGTCCACTGCGATGAGGCCTTCTCTGAATGGTGTGATCTGACTGCTGGCGTTCCCCAAGGTGGCGTCCTTTCTCCTCTTCTTTTCTCAGTCTTCATAAACGCTGCCACTAAAATTCTATCATCACACTATCATCTTTACGCAGACGACTTGCAACTTTATCGCCATTTTAAAATAGACGAGCTTCCCGAAGCCGCTGATGCCATCAATAATGATCTTAAAAATATCAACAAGTGGGCTAAATCTTTTGGCCTGCTAGTAAATCCCACAAAATCAAAAGCTCTCATTATTGGTGGCAGATACTACATAAACCACTTGGATCAAGATGTCCTTCCACCAGTACTCTACAACTCAGTACCCATAGTCTACTCCAAATGGGCTAAAAATCTGGGTCTTTATATCGATTGCCATCTTTCGTGGAATGTTCACGTTGCGGAGGTAAGCATAGGACTTTATTACTCTTTCCAGTCTCTCAAGTGACTCCAGAAGTTCCTGCCTTTTCATACAAAAATAACACTTGCTCAATCCCTTCTTCTTCCTCTTCTGGACTATGCTGATGTCTGTTTCCTGGACGCGTCGGAAGAGCTCCTTAATAAACTCGAACGACTTCAGAATTTGTGCATCCGCTTTATTTTTTGGCTCCGAAAATACGACCATGTGTCGGAATTTCGGGCGCGATTGAAGTGGTTGCCTATTCGATGTCGTCGAGATACTCACATTCTTTCACTCTTTTATTCTATTCTCCATAATCCTAATTCACCAACTTATCTAAGGGAACGCTTTGAGTTTCTAGTCCCCAGGGAAAATCCCTGCCGCACGTCTTCCCTTCTTCTCCGCACTCCCCATCACACTTCTAGCCTTTATAGTGGTTCGTTTACTGTTCGTGCAGTGCAGCTTTGGAATTCACTCCCACACACTATACGCGATAGTGTCTCACTAGACGTCTTTAAAAGGAAAATTAAAGAGCATTTCCTTTCATCATGATATATATATGTAAATATGTATTTATTATTATTGATATATATATATATATATGTATGTATCGATAAGTGTGTATGTATATATTATTTTGTTAGGTTTGTATGTATATGTATATTATATAATTATGTATAGTTTCAGTTCTTTGCACATTTTACTTCGATTGTACACTTGGTACTGTCCTCTGTATTTTCATCTCTCTATGCCTATTAGGTTTGCTGTAAGAAAACTCAATTTTGAGTTAAGCTCGCCTTTGTACATAAACTTTCCCATCTTATTGTTATTATAATTAAACGTGTACAATAAAGAATAAATAAATAAATAAGTATTAGGGAATATAGGAGTGGCATTGTATTATCTTCTCGTCCCAAATACCGCAGTGTCTCAAGACAAAAGTCTTTGACCAGTGTGTGTTGCCAGCGATGATTTACGGCACCGAGACATGGTCACTCACATGGACCTCATAAGAAGGCTCAAGGTCACCCAAAGGGCAATTGATCGAATCAGAAATGAGGAGATCCGCAGGAGAACCAAAGTCACCGATATAGCTTTCAGAATTGCCGAGTGGCAGTGGGCGGGGCACATTGCTCGTAGAACTGACGGCCGTTGGGGCAGAAAGGTTTTCAACTGGCGACCTCGTACCGTAAGACGTGGAGTGGGCAGGCTCCCCGCAAGGTGGAGCGATGACCTGGTGAAGGTCGTAGGTAGAAGCTGAATGCGTACAGCACAAAGCCGGTCGTCGTGGCGATCTTTGGGGGAGGCCTTTATCCTGCAGTGGACTTCTTTCGACTGATGATAATAATGATTGTTTATTTCTTTTTCTTTTTCTTGACAAATAACTGGCAATTTTATTTCCTTCCATTGAAGACCAGTCAGCGATTCCTATCTCACATGATGGAAAGTAGCGATGGAGCCAAAGATGTGGCTTGCTAACTCAGTAATAGCCTAATTTTAATATTTAGATAGTCTGCGGCGTCCCCGGTACCTAAATCCCTCCACTTTCGCATTGTATATCTGTTTTGTCATTCCATCGTCCGTAACGGGCGAGCGTGTATAAGACGAACTATAAGAGTGGAGGAAACCAGAGAGGTTTGTAAGAAAAGAACCTGTTGGAAATCTGTACTCTCCGCCTACCTCGCAAGGGATCTGGCGTGATGGTAAAGATAGATTGATTTAATATTATTCCTCCAAGAAATGTAATATGTACGAAATACAGTTATGGTACTGAGAACACGCTTACTTACCGTTCGTATTCACCAACGTATGGTTTGTTTGTTCTAAGCCATAGATCAGCGTGTAATTGCTTGTTTAAACATTCATTAATTAAATGCTCAGACCCACCTCCATCAAAAATTATTTACATAAGCTTGTCTTGCGGAGTTCAAGGTTGAGGAGCCCGAGTTATTCAAGAGCTATTATGGTGCTTAAATTTCTGTGGTATACAAATACATAAGATATATGTGTCAGGCATATAGTCAGGCATATACAAGATGTAACATATTCAACGCAAGGCCTGAAAGTAGTTTGTTCTAAATCGGTAACTGAATTGATTCCAATGATTTTTAATGTTAAAATTTTCTTCTAATTTGCAAAAAATGCCGTTACTTCTTCAGTGCGCTACAACAAACTAATTTTAATTTCAAATGAATTTTTATAACATATTTTTCAATACGTACACAACTTTCACATACACAACTTTCATTGTTAATTGGGATAGAAAAGTGAAATAAACTTTAAATTTAAAAATTTGATTTTGGTATTGAAATAGTGTTTGTGAAGCAATTATCTAATTGGGGTGTCTGAGGTCTTGCGTTATTTACAATACACCTTGTATGTAATCATAGCTCCATATTAGAGTGCGGGGCTATAATTTTCAAAATGGTAAAAAATGGTTGTGAGTGATATTTACGAGAAATTAAAATTGTATAACAAAAGCCGGAACCCGGAAACCTTATTACTCCCCAGAAAAGTCTACCGCTACCCCACTAGTCGACCGCGACACCCAAATAAACGCCGGTATACAATAATTCTTAAATATCAAGATTGATAGTTGAGAGAAATTAGACCTTATAGGTAATGTTTTAAGTCCAATTTACTTAAATACCAACTATAATATTGAAATATTATTGCATAACTGTATTCAAATATGAATGCAGATCCGGGAACACACGAACCCTTGACCCAATTAAGAGGGAACGCGACACATCGTTGTTCCTACATCCCTGACCACTTAGAACTACAACAGAAACTCAATTAAAACAGCCATCATTATGGTTGGGGCTTTGAGAATAGCGGTAGTTGTTTGTGATTGTCTTTGAGAAATATTGCAAGTTGTAAAAGTTTAAGGGCCTCTTTCACCATCCTCGAGTAAAATCTAAAGTTTATCTCGAGTGAAATTAAAGTTGCAAGAAGTTAATGTACGAATTTCACCATCTCTGAATAGCCCTATCCGACATTTAAACTAATAAGTTTTATTTGTCGAGTAACGCTAATCAAGAAGTAATTAAACAGCACTTTATTCGAGGGAGGTGACCCTTAGTGTAGTTTTATCACTTGCACTTTTGCAGCTGATATAGCCATTCGCAAATCGATTCCAAATGTGTTGCTAAGGAATGGAATTCGCTCCTGCCGTCTGTTTCAGGAGAAGTATAACTTAGGTATCTTGGAATTAATAGTCAAATTACTATTACTGTTGATGCTTACCAGTCCTCAATAAAAAAATCTATTTTGGAATTTAGTTTTTGTTATTCGTCGTGGTGTTTTTTGGGGGGAATTTACTCTCTGTAGTAAATATAATCTCTATTCTGTAGTGGACATCTTTTGGCTTCCAAGGGATTATGAGAGACGTTTTGCTTAGCTGTTTGTATCTCGGGCATCTACACTTTCGCTTTTCTTTGCCAAGATTGAGTTTTTCTTTATTCATCGTTGTAGTGATTTTTGGCAAAAGCCTATGTTCTGCAGAGGTCATATTCTGCTTTAAAATGCCATGTGAGATGCTTGATTTCACGAGCATCTAAATTTTACCTTTAGCTTTCCTTTGCCAAGGTAAACATTTCTCTGTCAGTCTGTGTGGTGATTTTTGGGAAGGCCTTTATAATGCAGAGACCGTCTTTTTGCTATAAGCTTTAACTTTAAAGCTTTTAAGAGACCGTGAGAGATATGTTTGTATTTGACACATCTTCATTTTAATTTTTTTTTGTTAACTTCTAGCTATTCTTTGCACGTGGTTGTGGTGATTTTGGTGGAGGCTTGTGTTCTGTAGTGGACATCTTTCGTTTTTCAGTAGACCGTGCGAGTTGTTTGGCATGGTTCTTTCTATCTCCAGCATCTACACGTCGTTAAATTGTAATAGTTATTTAAAAAGTATATCACTCACTTAATACGAAGTTTTATGTAGGTGTGAATGATCTAGGCTGTTAGCAAAGGAGCTTTTATAGCTTCTCCATACAAGAGGGTGAATGTAACAACTAAGCCTGCAGCCGAAAGGGAATAGGGGCGACTCGCTCAATGAGGGACGGGTTTAACTTGGGCTTTTGCTATAGGGGAGGACATAGAGTAGTTATCTCGCCGTGGTGCTCTGCACAGGCCGGCGAGCGAGGGATTATTCAACCTTGCTGGCAAGGTGTCTGATCCTGTGTGCGGTATATGCATCCGAAAGAAGGGGGGATATAAAAGCAACGGGAGGGCCGGTGAAAATATGCCACGAACAGTGATAATAGGAGGGGAGTCAATCGTCGGCAGCTACGATTGTTAGACGGTTTGAGTGATTGGGGACATTGATGAAGAAGGGGGTCGTGGCCTTTTTGATGCAGGGGCGAATAGATTCAAGACCAAGATAGGAATGGATTAAAACCAATTGTGATACTATATTCCATAGTTTTTGCCTACCCAATAGACAGATTACTCGCTATGGATTCGACTGACTTGTATATTGGACACCTTTGGTATTCCTTCTTGGATAAAGTAAGCGTAGCTGTATTATTAACAATTACCCCCATGTTTTAAACCCACACTTTTAAAGTCTTCTTTCTGAACTATAATTTGTCTTCGTCAAGAACATTCAACTCAGTTATTCAAGGCAATAAAAATGTCACGATGATATTAATCGACAGGCAATAGTTAAGTTACAGCTTCGCTCAAGTAATTAGTACGCGTCAATGCTCTTTTTAAAACGAACCCTTTTAAGTTTTTTAAAAGGAGCTAGTTCTTGAACCCGAGTAGTTTGTTCTATAAGAGTGAATATAAAAAATAAATCAACTTGTACGGTTTCACTGATGGGTAAAGGTCTACGAAAGACAATCTTTAACTAATCTCTCCCACTTCAATTTATGAGAATAAATTGAGGTAAAAGAGATCAGGTACACCACCATGCGGATTTGTAGAAATAGGTTGGTTAATATGCTGCTTTGTAGACACAGACACGGTAGCCATACCGTCTTTGCGGTTCTGGTTTGGTCATGCTCACTATAATTGAACAGGACGAATAGTACGTCGTGCGCCCTGTTGCTGCTGTGGCCAGTATGCGTCGTGAAGGAGGATTCAAATAAAAGCCGAAAAATCTTGAAACAGTGCTCCACCCACCAGTTGTGACCCTCTTCACGCAGAGTTTCTTCCTATATTCTTCAATGCCCAGTCGCTCTAACGCATGTGGCGCGATGTTTCGCGCTCCTAAATACTATTTTGTTGGGTCACGACTAGTGGGCTTTGCGTCGAGTTTATTAATCAAATAAACCAATTATAATACAACTATTCCTGTCCCTTTCCAGGGTTACACTCTTCCAATTATTCCTATCCCTTTCAGGGTTACACTCTTGTAATTATTCCTATCCCTTTCAGGGTAACACTCTTTTAACTGTATACTAGTGTTTGTGTGCTACAATTCTATTACAATACCTTATTCTAACTTAAACTATTACATAATGTACTACAGTAACTTAATCTATTACATAATCTATTTATACAAATCATGCAGACGTCGTCCTGTACATTTCTCCCGCCGTGAACTGACGGCTTCACTGACGGTTCATAAGTCTTCGTGGAGGGACGACGTCGGCAACACTATCAATTTCTTCGCTGGCCTCCGAAGAACTCCTCCCTTGGTGCGGACGTCCACCGCACGTACAATTTCATCTTCTCCAGGGAAGGTCCTTATTATCCTTCCAAGAGGCCACATGTTCCTGGGGAGTACATTGTCAACAATGAGGACGATGTCCTCCTCTTTCAGGGCGGCGCCGCGTCCGTGGGGCTCCCGCCGGTACTGAAGTCCGGGTAAGTACTCCCTTATCCATCGTTCCCAGAACATGTCCGCGAGTCTCTGCGCCGCTCTCCAGTGGGTGCGGCCGATGAGGTCAGTGTCAGTAAAGGTCGCTGGTGTCGGGTTGCGCACTGGGCCGTAGAGCAGAAAGTGGTTCGGTGTCAGCGCCTCTGGGTCCTCAGGGTCGACGGGTACGTGAGTGAGCGGTCGGTTGTTTACTGTAAACTCGACCTCCGCCAGCAGTGTGGTCAGAACCTCTTCTGTCAGGTGCCTCTCCGTCAGGATCTTTACGCTGCGCACCAGTCTTTCCCATGCGCCGCCCATGAACCGGGCGCCGGGGGAAATGAAGCTGATCGTCTTTCTCGTGGCCTCTTCTCGGGTGGCGTTGTCCAGCGCCTCACGTAGCTCCTTGTCGGCGCCGCGGAGATTGGTCCCGTTGTCCGACCATATTTCAGTTGGGCAGCCGTGGCGGGCGATGAATCGTCGTAGGGTCATCACAGCTGACTCGGTGCTGAGTGATGCGGCGACTTCCAGGTGTACAGCGCGTGAAGTCAGGCAGGTGAAGAGGGCTACGTAGCGCTTCTGTGTGCCCCGACCCACTGTCACAGTCAGAGGTCTAAAATAGTCGATGCCGGTGTACGTGAAGGCCCTCTGATGGTGAGCCAGTCTGCAGGACGGCAAGTCCCCGGTGCTCGGCTCTGGAGGCGCGTCTCTTCTTCGGTGACAGCTGTAGCACTTGTGTATGACCATCCGGGCTACTGTACGTAATCGAGTTATCCAGTACCTTGCTTGACACTCGTTGATGGTCGCCTCTACTCCGGCGTGGTGCAGCTGTCGGTGTACGTGCTCGATGTACAGGCGGGGGACGCGATTATCTCCGTCCAGCACTGCGGGGCACCGTAGCTCGTCGCTGATGTCCGGCGTCGCACTTATTCGCGACCTGATTCTTATCACTCCACTGATAATCTGCGCTGATAAGGGGCGGAGGCGGCCCTTCGATAGTCTATCACTATTACTCAGTTCGCTATTATACGAGTCGTGTTATACTACACGCACTAACAACGCCTCCGCTCTTATCAATAGTTCTGCACTGAGCGGTAAACACTTAACACTGTCCTTATCACTAAACTTAATTCTACACTTATCGCTACACTTATTCCTATTCTTAACACTATTCCACTGTGGGTCCTTTTCACGATTCCTAGCCTGTCTTTTATAGTTCACTAATTGTCTATTCACTCTGCACAGGTCGATGAACTGCAGTACGCGCGCCGTCGCTCGTAGCAGGCGCTCCCACGTAGGGAAGCGCGCTAGATCCGGAACAGCTGATCGCGGTGAGACGGGCCGTTGCTCGGTGATGTTGTGTGTCCGCTCCTCGCCCGTCGCTGCGTCGAGTGTCGGTCGCTCCGCCGGCCATGTTGATGGGTGCTCGCGCAGGAACTCGAGCCCAAGGAACCATCGGTGATGAGAGCCGATGTCCCTGGGTACTTCGCGCGTCGCGTCGTCGGCCACGTTTAGTTTCGTGGGCACCCACCTCCAGTCACTTATGGCGCTGTTTTCCTCTATCGCGGCGATGCGATGTGCGACGAACGGGCGATAGGATCGCGCGCCCGTCTTCAGCCACGTCATGACGGTGCGGCTGTCCGTCCAGTATGTCACTGCAATTGGCTTCTTGTCGTGTTTGGCGAAGATAGTCGCGCCCAGGCGACTACCCAGTACGGCGGCTTGCAGTTCGAGTCTCGGGGTCGACGTGTTCATGTCCCGCAGACTGCGCAGGTGTTGGGTCCACTCGACCCACTGTTGTGCTAGGTCATCGTCGATGTTGTCGTCCCACCCTGTGCCGCGCCGCCATATGTCCTGTAGTATCCGCTTGGCCCCTTATTGTGAAGGGCGAAACGATTCCGAGCGGGTCGAACAGAGACATCAATATGCGGAGTGTCTCCCGCTTTGTCGGCGTCGGCTTGTCGAGTATGCCCGGGGGGAGGTGTGCGTCGATGTTGAACCCGATGTCGTCGGTGTCCGGCCTCCACACCAGTTCGAATACTCGTTCCAGTTTTCTTTCCTCGTTGAGCCCGATCATCCGTCTGTCGTGTCTGTTCTTGTTTATTCACGCGGGCTCGGCGTTTTCTTTTAGGACGAGGGCGTCGATTTATTTTCTGTATTTTCTTTTCTATGACGAAGCGCGGTCTATCTTCTTTCCTATTTTCCTGTCTATTTTCCTTCTGTTCAGTTTCGAATCGCGGTCGATCTTCTTTCGTAGGTACTGTGGGCGCTTCAGTCTGTACCGTGTACGACCCAGCCGCGAGGGGTCCGGAAGGCAACGGGTTGATGTCGTTGGCCCCGGTGTACCTCTGATATCGGCAGTAGGTGCCAATTGTCTTGGCCGATGATGATCTGGGGCTTCGCTCTTCCGTATGTAACGTCGCTCTGTATGTACCGCAGATGCTTACAGTCGGCGATATCTTCCACTGTGACGGCTTGTGGCGTCGACTTCATGTTGTCTATGGTGCGCGCTTGAATACGATGTGCGCGCTGGGACGTACCTCTCAACGTCAGCTGGACCCGACGGGAGTTCGATGACCGGACGTTGCAATTGCCGATCGCTTCGATGTGCAGTGACTCGCGGGGGCCGCGCGCGCCTGTCTGGTTGGCAAGCTTGGCGTCGATGAGCGTCACTGTTGACCCGTCGTCGAGGAGGGCGTAAGTGTCTACTCCTCCCACCAGTCCGGAAATGTGTACTGGCACTATTTTCAGGCACGACGGGAAGCCTCTTGTCTATGTTGACGGGACTGTCTGTTTTTCCGTGTTGTCCTCTTCTGCGACCCGTTCGCTTTTGACGTGGTGCTGCTGCACCAGTCTGTGGTGCGAGTATTTGCACCCGTCGGTGTCGCAAGCGCGCCTCTTGCAATAATGAGTCTTCGTTCTGAAGCGTAGACACGCGAAGCATAGTCTTCGTGCCTTCGCGATATCCCATCTGTCGTTGACCGTCGATTCAATAAATTTCTTGCACTTGGTTACCTCGTGTTCTGTGTCGTGACACGCAGCGCATTTTTCTTTCCTCGGGCCCGATACAGCGGTGCTATAAGTCTTGTTCGTCTGTCTTCTGTTCGCTGTATGTTCCCGTTCGGGTGTCACGTGTTCGGGAGGTGCGTAGCACCCGCTCCTGTCGGCCTCCCTACTGAGGAAATTAGAGAGCCTCAGTAGGTCGGGTTCTTCAGTATGCTCTTCCGCTGCGTAGTCGAACCATCTATACTTGAGCGCCGGTGTGAACTTCTCAATGGTCGTCTTGACAGCCTCCGGGTTGTACAGGTACGCCACGCGGTTGAGTGCGCGTAGCGTCGCGACGATGTTCATCACCCGCGTGGCGAACACGCAGACGTCTCTTGGGTTGTCGCTGAGTCGGGGCAGCGCGCGCAGGCGTTCTAGTTCGTCGGCCGAAGCGTGCTTCGAGCGCCCGGAGTATGTCGGCTGTCTTGGCGTTGTAGATGAGTAAGTTCTCGACGGCTTCTTTAGCTTTACCTTTTAGCGCTCTTCGCAGTCTCGCGACGTTCTCGGTGTCCGTGAAACTCGGCGCAGATTCTTCGTAGGCAGCTTTGAAGGTCAGCCACTCTGGGTGTGACCCACTGAAGTACGGCAATTCAGTAGCGAAGCGGTGGTTCGGGGCGCTCCCGGACCGGGCGGCGAGGGTGATTGCGGACGCCAGCTCACGCAGGTCAATTTGCTGTGGCGGCGTCGCGACTGTCGTTTCTTCATTCTTCGACACGGCGATGGGTGGTGGCTGGATCGGTGCAGGGGCCAACGGCGTTGTCGCCCGCGGCGCTGCATCGATGGTGCGCCCCACGTCTATGTCGTGTGGCCTGTCGGCGATGGCCAGGACGTGAGGTCGCGAGTCGTTCAGCCAGCTCCCGACTCTTTTCTCTGTTTCTTGTTCGTCTGTTATGCACGTGCCGGCGTCACTCTCGCTTTCTTCATCTTCAGCTTCGATTCGTGATATTTTCGCAGCTGCTAATTGGACTTGCAATTCTAGTAGCTCCTCCTTGGCGCGGGCGAGCTTCAACCTTCGCGTCTTCGTTGAGAGCGTTTTCTTTGTGCCAGTCCTCTTGGACACTGGTTTTTTGTCTTCACCGTCGCGGGAGTGTCTGCCGTGGCGGTTGTTTCCGTCATGACAGTAGATTCTGTCGTGGTGGTCGACTCTTACGTGGCGGTCGACTCTGTCGCTGTAGTCGACCCCGACGATTCGGCGACTGGGGCCGATGCTGCTGGTCTACTGGTGGTGGAGCGTGTGTCTGGCATGTTTCTTTCTTCTATTTTCTTCCCGTTTCAGCTTGATTCTTCTGTTTTCAGCTTGCGTCTTCTATTTTCTCTTGACGACGATAATCCGGCTCTCGAAGGACCAAAATGAACAGGACGAATAGTACGTCGTGCGCCCTGTTGCTGCTGTGGCCAGTATGCGTCGTGAAAGAGGATTCAAACAAAAGCCAAATAATCTTGAAACAGTGCTCCACCCACCAGTTGTGACCCTCTTCACGCAGAGTTTCTTCCTATATTCTTCAATGCCCAGTCGCTCGAACGCATGTGGCGCGATGTTTCGCGCTCCTAAAATACTATTTTGTTGGTTCACAACTAGTGGGCTTTGCATCGAGTTTATTAATCAAATAAACCAATTATAATACAACTATTCCTGTCCCTTTCCAGGGTTACACTCTTCTAATTATTCCTATCCTTTTCAGGGTTACACTCTTCTAATTATTCTTACCCCTTTCAGGGTTACACTCTTTTAACTGTATACTAGTGTTTGTGTGCTACAATTCTATTACAATACCTTATTCTAACTTAAACTATTACATAATGTACTACAGTAACTTAATCTATTTATACAAATCATGCAGACGTCGTCCTGTACAATAATGTCTGTACTTGCGGTGGTTGTCTAGCGCGACTTTAGGTGGCTGCATGGTTTTGCGGCAGCATAAAGTGATGCTTGATTTTTCTAGGAAACCATTTCATGTTAGTGAGTAGTCTGAAATCATATTGGTGATGTGTAGACATTTGAAATAGGAGAATAAATAATAGCATTATATATTAGTATGTCTTGAAACTAGTGAAAAGACTATTCAGAGTTGGATTGAACAATTATGGTTCCGTACCAAAAATTGTAGTAAAAAGGATGATGTCTGAGAGAGAATGTAACTAATTTCCCCGATTACAAGCTAGTTGGTTGGCTGGTTGTCTAGTGCGGGTCACTCCCTTCCCTCCAATATGGTTGAGGGGAGGGATGGCTGTTCAAGAACTCATACTAGTGAACGGGTGCTGCTTGTGGGGACTGATCCATCTGAATTCCTTTAGACACTTTTTACAGATAACATCATTAGGTTTATATCTCGATCGTACGGCATTACACTGGAGCTAGATCGTAAACTATTTAATTATAACCTAAACATTGTATCCACACAATATGATTTAAAAAAAGAAAAGAAAAAAGAGAAGTCAACAAAAAACAGTGGAGGCCGCGTTCCGATTGGATGGTAGATCAGTAGTTAACCTTTTGACGGACGATTTAGCGCAGTGGTTAAGAGCTTAAGCCACTCTGCCCACTGTGTCTAATAGTTGCGGGTTCGATTCCCGCACGGGACAAATCTTTGTGTGATCCACAACTATTTGTTCTGGTCTGGGTATTTGTGTATGTGAATTTTCATGTTTGTAAATGCACCCACGACACAGGAATAATTTCTATTGTGGGGCTACGTTTATTAAAAAAGAAAAGTAGAAAAAGGAACTTTTATTTTAAAAAATGTAAATTGACTTTTTGTAAGCGACCCCATACAAAATAAATTATTTTAGATTGAGTTTAATATAATCTACTGTTAGAACTTGTCAAGGATAGGAAGCCTATAAGGAAGCTTTAAACCCAACTTAGCTTAAGCGTCCAAAATTAAGTGGTAACTGGGACCCACAACTTAGCGTGTCATCTGAAGTACGGAAACGCTCGAATATGAAAATGCCACAAACGGTTATGCATTTCAAACCGACCAATCGAACGCTGCTTAACCTTGTCGATTGTGAGGAACACTGCCATCGCACAGCACTAGAACTCTATATGACAGTCTTATCAAAAGTAATATAACTTTATATTTGAGGTTGAAATGAAGCTTCGCTCCATTGGTTTATTTAGAAAATGCACTGGTTCTGTGAAACCTTTTCCAAAGATCCCCAACATTCTGCGAGGAGGACAGGGGCGATTTTGGATATAAAATCTTATTATTACCGATGGAGCTGAAATTTGACATACTAACTTCGATGGCACCTTTAAGCTGTTCTAGTGATAGAGCCGAAATTTGGCCGTTAAAACCCATCAACTACACGACATAACCGTTGTTTGGGTTCGTTGAATTTGTTTTAATAGGTAGGTGAAACAAAAAAGATTATACTTTTTACCCGACCTCAAAAAGGAGGCGGGCGGCTTGTATATGTATAATATAAATTTCAACAGCAGATGGCCACAAACCTACCTCCGCCCTGGGTCCACTAGGTGAAGTAAGGCCTAATCTCTTATACCTCCAATTGTGGGAGAAGGTTAATTTATTATTATACAGAGAATATTCCTGTATGTAGTTATCATAGCTCAAGCAGCATAATTATTTGTTGAGTTCTTAGATTTACGCGAATATTACACATGAAATAAAACTATTTTACGGATTTTATCGCGGTTTATTTTTTTATTTTTAGTTCATGACGTTTCGAGTGCTTTGCAGCACCCATGGTCACGGGAGGGACTGAGGTGTTAGACGTCCAATAGGCATAGTTGTTCCGGGGTACCCTCAAACTTCTTAATTATTTTTGTTGTTGTTGGTCCGATCTACGCAGAATGAGCTCACGGTGTCTTGAGGTCTTGCAGTGTTATGCTTGGTTTTAGATTTGATTATATTAATTACCGGATCCCAAGACGATGGAAGGACCCAGCCATCTTCTCTATTGAAATTAGTATTAGTAGAAATTGTGGTCTATCAAATCTGATGTTATGGCAGATGCGGTCAAGGACATGTTCACAGACTGCAGACTTCTTTGAGCGACGGTGTTTTAGGTCAGCTATGTGTTCTTTAACCCGAGTTTTTACCAGTCTTTTTGTTTGTCCTATATAAGAGAGACCACATTCACAATCAACTCCTGCATCTTGTAGAGGGATCTGACAATTGACAAAAAAAAAATGACTGATCTTCTTCGGCGGCTTATAAAATGTTTTAATCGAAGCACGCTTCAAGATGTAGCCAATCTTGTCCGTGACAGACCGTCCGTGATAGACCACAAATCCTCGTGAAAGAACACCGATTCCTACCAAGGATGGTTCGCGAGGCTATTGAAATTAAAAAACATCCTAATTTCAATAGAGAAGATGGCTGAGTGCTTCCATCGTCTTGGGATCCGGTAATTAATATAATCAAATCCAAAACCAAGCATAACACTGCAAGACCTCAAGACACGGCCGGCTCATTCTGTGTAGATCGGACCAACAACAACAAAAATAATTAAGAAGTATGAGGGTACCCCGGAACAACTATGCCTATTGGACGTCTAACACCTCAGTCCCTCCCGTGACCATGGGTGCTGCAAAGCACTCGAAACGTCGGGAACTAAAAATAAAAAAATAAACCGCGATAAAATCCGTAAAATAGTTTTATTTCAAACATAATTATTTGTTCCACGCAGTTCTCCAACTTTTCAACAAGGCGTGACAATTTTTAATAATAGAATGATCGATAATGGCCGATAGGTTTAAAGTTTTCAAACGTTAATTTACGAGCAATGTTTGGAAACTCGAAAGAGCAGAAAACGATAGAAGTTAGTTTCATCAATTTAACGTGGTTATAATTCATCGTAACTATTTTAAAGGCTTTATTATATTGTCGATGCTTTGAATTTTAATTGATTTTCTTGCTGTTGACTTTACGAGTCGTCTAAGAGTAGGTCATTCGATGAGTAGGGGTGTAAAGAATCCAGACGATGCAAAAGTTGTTGGTGGATGACCAGTGAGGCATTGGTGCATTATACCCGCACATTCCGAAGCCCTGAAACTCTTTCAACGTGTTCGATGTTCCCTGTGAGCTACTCTCAGAAGTACTATGCAAGATTTGCCTATACAAAATGGTTATAAAAAGAAAAAATATTGAATCCATATGCGGAGCCACTTTTTGGTCAATTATCTTGCTTATGAGAGCAATGATGACACTTGTATTGTTACTGTATAGAAAAATATTGTTACTGTATAGTTTATATACTTAGTAACTACCGAATTTACACTTTGGCGACTCACATAAATAGCTAGGGCAGCAGAGTCATGTAAAGTCGTCACCTGTGCTATCATTTCCTTTCGTCACTTCGCGGCACTCCTTTTGATTGCAGTATTTTAGCGAGGGGCAAAGACTGTCTAATAATTGCAATCAATTTTCGCTGTAGTATAAGTCTCCCCTTTAAGGACGAAAAGAAGAGTCTGTATTTACTGTAAGAGAAAACTTGGCGATTATATTTTGATAGCGTTATGCACAGAGTTGTTAGCGAATGAAAATGTTTGTCATAAACACTTTGAACAAAGGTTTGTCATTGAGGGGACAAATCATCACAAGAGTGCTGCTTATCCAAATTCGTTTACCGACCTAAAAATTTCTTTAGGAAACGCGACGAGTATCTTCACAAATAGGCCCTGTTAATATTTTTTCGTGACCGTGGTGCTTTACAACTGGGCTTATTCTAGTTGTAGTCTCCTTCTCTATGGCTGATCTGCCAATTTTTATTCTTTTATGTGTCTCCTGCTTTGCAAAGGAGGGAAGTGGAATTTTTATTTTTCCTACTCCTCCTGTTTTTCTTTCTAATTAAATTTGTTGCGGGTTCCAAGACAATTAAAGTGCTTCCCGGGACACCCCAAGGTTCAAACCTTGGCGTTATCTAAGGAGACTATTGTGGATCCTGGCTTACAGGAGTTACAATGGTGGGAATGAGTGGCGGGCTTAGTCCCATAAAAAAAAAAGAAAAACAGGTGAACTATCCAATATGCTATATCATTTTTCATAGTCATCATTTATCTAGCAGCTAAAATTATAAAACCTCCGGTTTTTCCATACCATAATATGTCGTACAAGAAATAGACTTATAATATAACTTATAATGTTTATTGTTGAATTTAACCTTCTTCTATTTAGGAAGTTTCACTACAAACACTAATCTAAAATATAAAGTACTAGAAGTCGCAACCCGACCTACGGCTGTTATAGGCTATATAATGCATTCCCTTTGCCTCTCTTGCACTAATAAAATAGAAAAAAAAGAAATGTCATATTCAATTTTAGAACTGTCATTCTATAAGGTGATTGCATGGATATATTACAACCATGGGTGAATGACAAATGTTCCCAACTAAGGTTCCCAACGAGCTTGCTCTCTAATTAGTTTGTGGTCAAATCGCAGGATCCTAGACTCGTCATCATAAGGCAAAAGACGTCCACAGCAGAAAAAAGGGCTCCCCAAAAATTTACCAAGAATCCTAGAATAAATGTTAGCATATACTCGTATGTTCCCTTAGTAGAACTTCTAAGACAAGATACCCAGGAAACAAATAACGCTGAGAAGTAAGATTTAACTTTCCAAGATCCGTACACTTAAGTTAAACGAGAAAAGTTTCTTTGGAAAACTGGAACTTTTTTAAAACCTTCGGTGATTATTATGTGCATAGTTTGGAAACGGTTATTCATTAAACTTTTGTGTTTTTTTACCTCTTAAAGTATGTTAGAGAGAGATCAAGTAAGATCCCGATGCTCCTCCATGTCGACAGCCCAAACCAAGGCTTTTTTCCGTTGACACGCTCTTGAGCTAGTTGCTATCTTGGCCTTATAGGTCATCTTATGTAATAGGAAGTGAGATTATTTCCACATTGATCGATTTTATCCTTGAAATATTGTTATATACTCACCAATACGTAAACTTACACTAATCAACTTACATAATTGATACTTAGTATTCTAGTTAGCAAATGACCGATATGAGTTACCTCTTAACTATAACAAAACTCTTTCGTGTTTCTTAACAACTAAACCACTTGCACAGTTTTCCTGTAAGCCACATTTATTATATATTTCCACTTAAAAAATGCTTCAACAAAAACTAATTCATTCAAAAAGGAAACATTTCAAAGCCACGCTATTACACCGATCAATTTTGACCTTAGCAAAAGTGAGGCATTGTGTTCGTACGCAAATATTACAGGGCAAACTCCTTGAATGGGGCACTTTCCACCAAAAATGACTTCTTTTGTCGCCAACAACAATGCATGATTTATTATTGGGCAACGTCATCCAACGGTGACCTCAAGCGTGTTACATGTAGGTCAATTCAGTTGTGTAGGTGACACAGATACTTTGAAATTGGTTTTAAAGAATTTAGGTGACTGCATGGTTTTTGAATAGACCTGTAAAGGTTTTGCGGCAAAAGAACGTGATGCTAGTTTTTTTAGGTAACCATTTAATGTTGGTGAGTAGTCTGAAATCGTATTGGTGATGTGTAGACATTTGAAATAGGATAATAACTAATAGCATCTGTATTATATATTAGCATATCTTGAAACTGGTGAAAAGACTATTCAGAGTTGGATTGAACAATTATGTTATCGTACCAAAAATTTTAGTAAAATGGATGATGTTTGAGTGAGAATGTAACTGATTTCCCCAATTACAAGCTAGATTAGCAGGGAGTCATAGGAGAAGACTAAATCCGCATACGGTCTGTACTGTCCATACGGTCGGGTCCAAGTATTTTAAGCCCCAGCGTAAAAATAGACCTCAAAAACTATCCAACTACACCCGAAACCTCATGGCTGAGCGACGTTCCATGACGCTCCAAACCTCCGATGATGCTAAGTCCTATAGGCAGCTCAATGGACAGATATTGAAGTCCTTGCGACAAGACTTACGGTCCTTCAATACAAGGCGTATTGAGGAGACCATAGCACAGAACAAGGGCTCCAAAGTGTTCGCAAGAGACGCGTCTATTGGGCAAAGCCAGTTGACGAAGCTGAAGATGGAGGACGGAAACGTAACGTCGAATAGGTCGGAGTTACTCAGGGAGATAGAGAGGTTCTATGGGCAGTTGTATACCTCAGTAGCTGAACCTGTTGTTGACTTGGTAAAAGACCCAAGAGCCAAGCTAACCCGACACTACACTGAAGATATCCCGGACATCAGCCTGTACGAGATTAGGATGGCTCTCAAACAACTCAAAAATAACAAAGCGCCGGGCGAAGACGGAATTACCGTAGAGCTTCTGAAAGCGGGCGGAACGCCAGTACTTAAAGTCCTTCAGAGGCTGTTTAATTCCGTCTTGCTCGAAGAGAAAACGCCGGAAGCATGGAACAGGGGTGTGGTGGTACTGTTTTTCAAGAAAGGTGATAACACTTTACTGAAGAATTATAGGCCCATCACACTGCTGAGCCATGTTTATAAGTTGTTTTCGAGAGTCATTACGAATCGTCTCGATCGCAGGTTTGATGACTTCCAGCCTCCCGAACAAGCCGGTTTCCGGAAAGGCTTTAGTACCATAGACCACATACATACGCTGCGGCAGATTATACAGAAGACCGAGGAGTATAATCGGCCACTATGCTTGGCCTCTTGTGGACTATGAGAAAGCCTTCGATTCGATCGAGACTTGGGCGGTGCTTAGATCTCTCCAGCGATGCCGCATTGACTATCGGTACATCGAAGTGTTGAAGTGCTTGTATAATAACGCCACCATGTCAGTCCGAGTACAGGGGCAGTGCACGAAGGCAATCCCCATAAAAAGAGGAGTAAGACAGGGAGACGTCATTTCTCCGAAACTGTTTACGGCCACCTTAGAGGACGCCTTCAAGCTCTTGGAATGGCAAGGACTTGGCATCAACATCAATGGCGAATACATCACTCACCTTCGATTTGCCGAAGACATTGTGGTCGTGGCGGAGTCGCTGGAAGATCTAGGACGAAAGCTCGGTGACCTCAACAGAGTATCTCAACAAATGGGTCTTAAAATGAACATGGACAAAACCAAAATAATGTCTAACGTCCATGTCGTACCCACCGCACTCACCGTTGGGAACTCTACTCTTGAAGTTGTCGACGAATACATTTACCTGGGACAGGTAGTCCGGTTAGGTAGGTCCAACTTTGAGAGAGAGGTCAATCGACGAATCCAACTCGGCTGGGCAGCGTTCAGGAAACTGCGCAATATCTTCTCATCCAAAATACCTCAGTGCCTTAAGACTAAAGTTTTCAGTCAATGTGTGTTACCAGTGATGATATATGGATCAGAGACGTGGTCTCTTACAATAGGTCTCATAAAAAAGCTCAGAGTTGCTCAGCGAGCTATGGAGAGAGCTATGCTCGGCGTTTCTCTACGCGATCGAATCAGGAATGAGGAGATTCGTAGAAGAACCAAGGTTACCGACATAGCCCTTAAGATTAGCAAGCTGAAGTGGCAATGGGCGGGCCACATAGCGCGTAGATCGGACGGGCGTTGGGGCAGAAAGATTCTAGAGTGGCGACCACGTATTGGCAAGCGCAGCGTGGGACGACCGCCTGCCAGATGGACCGACGATCTTGTGAAAATCGCAGGAAGTCGTTGGATGCAGGTGGCATCGGACCGGTTACGCTGGAAAGCGATTGGGGAGGCCTATGTTCAACAGTGGACAAGTATGGGCTGAGATGATGAAATCCGCATAAGAAGAATCCTTGTTTGGGCTAGGTGTTGTCGGAAACAGAACAATACTCTTTAGGATAGTTCCATCTATGACGTCCACTGCTCTATTTAGTTGGGCTACTGCTAAACCCTGACAAAATGTGACGTCTATCAGGCGGTCGATCGTAAAAAAATGCCAAATCACGATATTGGCATAATAAATCAAACTTCAGAAAATGGCAAATGATAAGAAAATGATGGCCAAAAGATTTTAGTAGGAAGCCCTTTTTGTTCCAATAATGAAGTTCTTTCAAAAATCCTGATTGTAGTTATTCATTTATTCTTTTTGGATATGGAACACCTAACCACTGGATTCAAACAAACACTGAGATCACTAGACCAAGTTGTAGTTATACAAAGGTACGGTACCCTGATAACAATAAAATTAGTTTATCAAATCAAATCAAATCAAATCATCTTTATTTCAGGCTCAAAAAAAAAAAAAACAAACCCATAAGTTGTTAGTAAACATTTGCTTAAACTATGTTAGTAAATTTACATTTATTATTTTTATATAACATTACACCAGGTGTATCCTACACAGGTGCTCCATATAATGGCCCTCAGTTTTGCTGGCAACAACTCTCAGCAGACTGTTGTCACTGTCTCGAACACGTCGCAACAGGGATGCGCATCTTTTGCGTATAATACCGAAAAAGTCGTCAGTATGCGCCGCCGCAAACATACCTGATGCGCTGCAAAACCGAGGCAGCGACAACAGTACCCTAAACGCGTTATTGTACTGCACGCGCAAGGCATTATATGCTTTTTGTGTGTATCTGGTCCACAGGGTACAGGTATAAAAAGACTGGCAGAATGCCTTAAATAAAGTAATCTTGACACTACTGTCACATCTCGCAAACCTGCGGGCCAGCATGTTGCATCTTACAGTTAGCGCCCTACGCTCTCTTTCTATATCACAGTCATCTGTGCCATCTTCCGTAACCCAGTGACCAAGGTATTTGAACCGTGTTGTTCTGCTCAATGGCGTTCCACATAGCGAGACATGGGGTACAGTATCGTAATTTTTATTCCGGGCTTTGAAAACTAGTAGCTCGCTTTTCTTAGCATTGTACCTCAGTCCATGGGCCTCCGCATAGCACTCGCATATTTTTACTAGCTTCCTAAGCGCACTGATCGACGGACTCAGCAGCACCATGTCGTCAGCATAACTTATGTTGTTGAATGAAACTCCATCTATCGAACATCCAATACCAGTGCTGCTAAGTTCATCGATCAGCTTATTAATAAAAATATTAAACAATTTGGGTGATGTTGAGCCCCCCTGCCTCACTCCACACTCGAGCTTATAAACATCTGAGTAGGTGTTTGCCCATCGTACACAGTTTAATTGATTATTGTACCAATATTGAAAAATTTGTATGATTTCTGGTGGTAGACTTGTCTCCTGTTCTAGCTTACTCCATAGGATGTCATACGGGACAAGATCAAATGCCCGAGACAAGTCCAGAAAACATGCATACACAGGTGTCGCCCTCCCAGTATAATATTGCACTGTGTTTTTCAGTGTCATAATCGCTGTCTCGGTGGATAATCCATTCCTAAAACCAAACTGTCTGTCATTCATAGATAAATGCCTACCTAGGCAACTGTCAAGCAAACTGTCCATAATTTTAGCTATAACAGTTGCTAAGGATATAGGCCTGTAGTTATTTTTATCAGACAGGTCGCCAGTTTTGTTTTTAGGAACAGGCACCACCACTGTCTTTATAAGCGCAGCCGGTATGTATGAATGACTGACACAGAGGTTAAACAATAGCGCAAGACATCTTGGGAGATGTACACCTGCGTTCTGTAGGTGTTCTATACTCAAGTTATCATAGCCGGGATACTTACCCCTTGTCATATTCTCAACAACTGCTGCCACCTCTCGAGCAGTAAAACGTACACTTACGTCAGTCGCTCCCGTGTAAGACGTTTGGTTACTCGGATTCAGAAGTGACTGTACTGTAAAGTGTTGCTGAAACAGGTTAGCAATATCAGTAGGTCCCGTTATCCCCTCCACAGCAGATGGGAGACCCGACCTCGGACATAATGCATTAGTCTTTCTCCAAAAGCTTCTAAAGTTTCTGTTTGCATGGTGAGAAGCAATTATGTCCATTAATATTTGTTGCTGGTTATTTTGACACCACCTTAGTTTGGCTTTAAAAACTTTCCGAGATTTACACATTTGGTAATAGATAGGTCCGGAGTCGGGCCTACCGTACTGTAACCAGGTTTGAAACCTAAGCCTAGCCTCTATAAGACCTATATAAGCCTTTATAAGACGCAGTTTAGGTTTACATTCTTTCTTATTAACGTAAGGTCGCAGTGAAATTTGAAAGCAAATACCATTCGTTTTTGTTAGAAAATAGCAAATTTCGGTAGCATTCTGCGCTGATATTTACCCAGTATCATTGTCTAGATTTCTCGCTCAATTATATTCTTGGTATTTTATTATTTACTTTGTTTAAAGTAGAATAGTGTTTCAGTTGATTGTTTTCTTAAAGGTACTCTAGTTATTAAGGTCGGATAGTCAGAGGTATTTTATTCATTAACGTTTCTGATAAATACCGGGGAATAAATACCAATGTTGAAACTAAAGGCAGCTCTGTTATCCTTATAGATGTAGGTCACTTCATCTAGATCTAGCGGATTGGTGGAGGCAAGTTTGAAGCTACTTGCTGTTGGAACTTATCAATTTCAATTTGTAAGAGAAGGCGTTTGCACCACCTTGGGGATGGTATAGGCGATTTATATTACATTTTAATGTAATTTTATAAGTACCGGGGAAGACTTAGACACTCTAACTATGATCAAAGGCGGTCGATTTAGCGCAGTGGTTAAGAGCTTAAGCCACTCCGCCCACTGTGTCTAATAGTCGCGGGTTCGATTCCCGCACGGGACAAATGTTTGTGCGATCCACAAGTATTTGTTCCGGTCTGGGTATTTGTGTATGTGAATTTTCATGTTTGTAAACGCACCCACGATACAGGAATTGATCATAGTGTGGGGCTACGTTTTTTTAAAAAAGTAGTTTAAAAAAAGAGTTTTAGAGTTAAGAGTATCCAGCGAGCGTACATGAAACGAACTGTGAGAGTGGAGAAAACCGGAGAAGTTTGTAAAGAAAAAACCTGGCGGAACTCCGTACTCTCTGCAAACTCAGCAAGGGAGCCATATGGAGATAGATATAAAACGATCTATCTATATCATCACGCCACTTTCCTTACGGGGTAGGCAGAGAGTACAAAATTCCAACAGGTATAGATTTCATACAACACTTTACCGACTTTTTTTAGAAACCGCCATATTTCAAGTACTTTCATTTTCTGTACGAGACCAGTATGACCTTTAACGCTTTCCTTTAATTTTGATTATTAAACAAATTACTTGAAACGAAAATAAACCTACCAATATTATGCTGGAAATTTGTAATTAGATTTCGAGACGCCAGTTATGGTAAATGAGTTGGAAGACTCGTTCATTATACTTACCACACTAATTCAATATTACTTGTTGGTAGCTGTTACCATGTTAGTGTTAGGGTATTCAAATGTATGTTAAGAATTGTTTAATTTTCCGACCCAAAATGTAATGAAGTTCTTATTCACATTCTGGTATGCGTGTTCTCAACCCCAGGGCCGTGACGGCCACGTCCAGCACTTTGGAGGTGCTCCGGGATGTCCGTATGGAACGCACCGGTGCCCCTCTTGTGCTGCGCTCTGAAGAGCCCGTCATCGGGGGAGACTTGATGACACGTTCCATCTCGCACGGACGCGGTGCTCTCCTCGGGGTCGCTCATGAAGGATGCTTAGAGCCCCCGCCCCTTGCGTCCGCGACCCCGAAGGCCCCCTGCTGATGTTGGTGCGGGGTTTCCTCCGCCAGATATCATGGCGGGGACGCGAGTTAGCCCGTATTCTTAAGCCCCGGGCTATTGGGCTAGGGGGCCCAGGCGGGCTGTGCCTCCGCCCCGGCGCCGTTGCCTTCATCGAGCAGGATCAGCCCTCTCCCGATCCCGCTCGGCCTCCTTCTTCTGCGAAATCTCAGTCTCGCAGAACGGCCCCCCACGCCGATTCCCCAGCCACAGCATAGCCGCTACTAGTGCCGCTAGGGAGAGGTCCGCTCCGAACAATACCTAACCTAACCCAACCTGCAACCATCACCAGATCATCAGTCCATCTTGTGGGGATCCTGCTTACTCCACATCTTCCATTACTTATCCACCCATCCACCATCATCCCTCTAATCTCTAACCAAAATAGTACAGCATCTCCAAAGACCACTCCCATCAGGTGAAATGATACCCCTATTATACCTAAATTGCGTACATAATCCGGCCACTAGAGACCTCTGCTTACGATTAGACCCCCTACAAACGAGGGTTCAATCCTCAATGGATATATCCCACGTGTAAATTCAAACCGTCGTAATTAATGCGAAGGTAACGCTACCCTTCCCGACTGACAAGTTCTGATAATTGAAATAGATAAAATACGACCGCCTACTGAGGTAATAATTGTTGAATTTACATATCACTGGTCGAATGAAAACTGGCACTACTAGAAAAGCAAAAACAAGGGAAAAAGCTTTTTAATGTTTGATATTAGAGTGCTTATTCGATTAATCAATTTTTTGAGTTATGTCTTTATGATATACGACCAGCGTATAGGGAAATTAAGGTGTAATGCAAATTTTCTTGTGGTATTTAGAAATTTGTGATGCGATTAGGAGCGTTGAGATAGTTGATATAGAATGGATATTAATTACTGAGACGTTGAATTGTAGCATGATGCTGATATCTTTTCTGCAGAAGACGTTCGTAGCTTTGCAGAACTATTATATTTAGCCATCATCAATGTTGGCAGTCATCAGTGTTCGAATCGGTCGGACATTCTGAGATGTGTGACCATTTCTAGTGTTTTGGAAGGCATGTTATACCGTTGGCCTGGTATGGTACGTAGTCATTATGCCTAGTAGCAACTTTTTGGGCTGTTATGCGCCCTTTTCGTGACTTCGTGATAGCCAGCCGGACTATGTACCACTAGACCAAATAGGTAGAATAGTCAGAGTCAAAGGCAAAAATTGTTATCTGCTCAGGCTAATACCAAAGCACTTACAAATTGGACACACACAAGACACTTACACTTACGGATCGGAATGCGGCCTCCACCAAAATGATCCGGCGAGAAACTCAGTGGGCTAGTCTTTTAACTTAATTTTTTTTTTCTATTGGAATTTCTGATAACCTTTAATATTACTCTGTTCATTTTGATCCATTTGATGGCTTGGTTGATGGTTTCAAGTGCACTTTTTCCTGCATTTAAATCCATCGTGCGAATTTGTTTATTCAGTTGCCGTTTTATTCAGTGGCGTCGACTCAAATAGAAACAACATATTGGTTCCGGCTTTAATTTTTGAACTTACAGTTATAGCCAGTCTGGCGTACTAGCATAATAGAAATTAGTGATCTAGTTCTGAAAGTACTCGTATCTTGCAAAGTTCGATACAAGTATTTCTAACACGAAAAGATGTTAGCGTAACGCTAATGAGTAAGCGTGCTGCCACATTCATGTATATTTAGTAAAATTGTAGTTTGACAAGGATGGCATATCAAATCACTGGCATCGCGATAATGTCGAAATTTTCGTGCTAAGCGTTCAGTTCTGATTGAGTATAAATACTATATATAACAATAAAACTAACATAGAAACTATTTAATTGTAACCTAAATATTTTATCCACACAATATGATAAGAAAAAGGAAATAAGAGAAAGAGAATTAAATGAAAAAAGAAAAGCTCGCCGAGTTTCGGCGAATCTTCTCAAGGGAGGCCATGGTCCGGTAGTAGATTCGTAGTTAAATTAGATTAAAAAAAATGCATTTACATTATTTAAATCTAAATTAAATTATTTGAGTTTGAGTTAAACAGAACATTGCACACTTATAATTAAAGCGATAAGGAGAAAGTTGGGAGCGCGTCTTCAAGTAATAAACTGAGCATATCAGTTTAATGATTCATACAAATTCGTATTTACACTTTATATCTGTTTGTGTTTCAATGAAACGTAGCATTTATCTTTTCCGCCGCATCGCCGGTCGTTCACGATTTAAGAGCACTTAAATTAAACGAACCAAAACAGACTTCAACTTGGATTGTCTTTTTATGGTTTCGTAATAAATTTTAACCCGGAGCGATTAAGTTGTAAAAACTTTCAGCGCTGCCTCGCCGGGTCGTAACTGTTTAGGGATATATCGATAAATCTATCTATCTTTATTTATATCTATTATTATCAAATTGTGGTAAAGGGTATGCTCCGTTGGTTCCGGCATATAGAAAGAATCTCAGAAGAAAGAATGAAAAAACAGATATACAATGTAAAAGTGGAAGGATGTAGGTACCGGCGAAGACATTGACTATCTTACCATGACCAAATAGACCGAGTCTTATCTGAAGGACAAGTCAAAAGTCTCCGTAACCGGCGAGCGTGTATGAGACGAACAATGAGAGTGGAGGAAGCCAGAGAGGTGTGTAAGGAAAGAACTGGTTGAAACTCTGTACTCTCTGCCACACACACGCGCACGGAATCTGGCATGATGATATAGACAGATAGACAGAATTGTGAAGGAATATCACTTTATTTCTTTTTTTATAGAAAACGTAGCCCCATACTAGTAATTATTGCTGTATCGTGGGTATCTTTACAAGAATGAAATTGACATGCATAAACACCCCGATCGAAACTAATATTTGTGGGGTCACAAAAAGATTTGTCTCGTGCGGGAATCGAACAGACTACTCAATCCAGTAGGCGGAGCAACTACAACTCTTAACCACTACATCAAGCCGTCGACCTCTGTACATTTACATTTAGGCGCTCGTCGCGCTGTGCGACCGCCATGTTCTTAACGATCACCAAAGTTAAGCAGCGTTCGGCTCGGTCGGTCTGAGATGGGTAACCGTTTGTGGCATTTCATATTCGACCATTTCTGTGCTTTGGAAGACACTTTAAGACTTCCTAGTGACCATTGTGTGATAGTCGTGAAGCCAAGTCAGAAACTTTACATGTGGCTTGATAAGTTTCACACAGGTAGCCACTGGGTTCGCGTGATAGAGTATGACCTAATCTCTCTCGCCTCGATTTGTGAGAGAAGGCTTAGAAAAATGCTTTATGGAATCTTAAGCGGGTTATAAGGAAGGCATATCAAGAAGAAGAAAGGCGGGCTCCGCGTAATGTTCGCAGCACTCTGTCATGCCTGAATCGAAATATAATAAGAAAAATATATCGCGATATTTTTTGTTTAGGATTTTTTTTAACATTCCCTAACTAAACTAAAAAATAC
Source organism: Phalera bucephala (assembly GCA_905147815.2). Lineage (NCBI taxonomy): Eukaryota > Metazoa > Arthropoda > Insecta > Lepidoptera > Notodontidae > Phalera > Phalera bucephala. The sequence goes on along the minus strand of LR990632.1, from coordinate 7,000,828 downwards.
CATCATAGCTTGTAATAATCCAAAAGAAACCATTACCATGAAGAATGAGGTAAAGATACCACATACTTTAATCTTTTAGGTTGGGTTTTTTTTTAATTCTCTACTAAATGAAATAACGCCGTCACCGCTTGTGATGATAAAAAAACATGAGCGTGATGCATGAGCCCTATTTCAGTCTTCTTCTAGGTTAGAATGGTTAGAATTACTTTTAACGTTCCCGCACTGAACGAAAAAATGCCATCACAGCTTGTAATAATCCAAAAATACATGAGCATGAGCATGCGTATAATAATGGTTTCACATGCTTCATTCTTCTAGGTTGAGTTTTTAAACTTTCCCCACTAAACAAAAAAAGTGCGTTACCGCTTATAGTAATCTAAAAAAAAATATTAGCATTACGCATGTTATACTTATATTTTTTTAGATTATTACAAGCAGTAGTGAGGTAAATGTTCTACATACTCTAATCTTACTACAGGCTGGGATCTCAAACACATGTACATTTCTCCTACTGAACGAAAAAATGCCATCACAGCTCGTAATAAATTTTAGGCCAAGCAATTAGGTTGTAAAAACTTTCAGCACTGCCTCTTGAAGCTCGTAACTTTATTGTGGGGTTTATCGATAAATTTGTTGGTGGCATAAAATATATTGTTGGAGTAAGTAAAAGCGGTCGTGTTTATGTCCGTTTGTGAATGTTTCGTTACTTTAGGGCACATTTTATTGTTCTGGGCTCTTATTTGCTATGACCAATTATAACTTCGTGAAACGGTCATATAATGGAGGTTTAATGCTAATTCCCAAACTATTTTGGGCAAGAGACCCCTTTTCCAAAGTGAACGGATACCTCAGACCCCATAGCCAAATTACTTTAAAAATTCTATCTCTAGTTTTTTTTTTCTATTGATACAAAATACTTATAATAATATAATATTAACCCTGTTAAGAAACTGTCCCACTGTTGGGCACGGGCCTCCTCTCAAACTGAGAGGGTTTAGGCCATAGTCCACCACACTGGCCTAGTGCAGGTTGGCAAACTTCACACACCTTCGAGAAACTCTGCAGCTACAACTCTGCATGCAGGTTTCCTCACGATGTTTTCCTTCATCGTTAAAGCAAGTGATAATTAATTTTTAATACGCACATGCTTTCGAAAAGACAGAGGTGCGTGCCTGGGTTTGAACCCGGGACCTTTGACTTTGCTGTCCAACGGTCTAACCACTAGGCTATCACTGCATTTACAAAAAAACAATACAAAATACTTACTGATTTAAAAACTTTGAGGTTGTTTAAGTGAGTAACGTACAACAATGATACTTCCTACTAAAATATTAGTCATTCTTATAACAAGTTGGTACACATAACACAACTTATACAGTATCTTGAAAGTTTCAAATAAGAACTTGTGTTAATTAATAGGGTCCATTTTTAGACCTCGTCGACCCCCAAAATTAGTTTTGTCGACTCCCGAGAAACCGATATCAACCCCAAGGGGTCGATATTAACCACTTTGGGAATTCCTGATATAATGGTACTCCAGTGTCGTACAAAATACCATTACACGATCATTTTACAAAGTTATCGTAACGCACCGTGTTTGGTCATACCGAATACTAACCCTGCGTGGTTTAGTTAATGTTGTCAAAGGGATGTGTGGGATGTTTCGTAATTTTCCTTATTTAAATACTTATTTAATAAATTCCGAATAACGTGTGAAGTACTTTATGGGCCGCTGTATACACAAAACAGTACATCGAATGCAAGTACACACACCCACTAATCACACACTAGTACTAGTTAGTACCCAAATACCGCTTCCAAGTCGCTAAGTCACTCGTAGTATCCGTATATCGTCGCTAAGGTATTCGTGTATTCCACTTAGATCGCTTGTTCTCGATTTGCTCGCTGTCGCTTCCGAAAAGAGACTGTGTCCGTCGCCGCGCTCTGTGATCCTTTTATACTCGTATGAAAGTTTCAGAACGGACGCGAACCCTCTAACAATAGCCGGCGCATCCCACAAAGCGGTATTAATATTACATATCTATATGGACGTGAGCAAATAGGTACTTGCAAACCGCGACCGCTCACTGGCGATTATTAAAGGGGAGGAACCTTCTAGATAGTCCAGAACTTAAGCGCGAATTCTAGATTTTTCATAACGGGTCGATAGGGGACCTAAGGGTGTGTAATGTATTTAAAAATTATATATCGAGGGGTATTGAGGTCGTAAGAATACGAATAACGTTTAAAACTACTAATGCAAATCGGGACTCTGGATTTGTTCCCGTGAAATGGGAATGGGCTCACTCCCTATTATATTAGAAACACACGTAGTTTATTAAGTACACTCCTATTCCTGTGATTCCTTTAGATTCTCTCCATCCAAAGGTTACCTGGAAGAGATCACTATTAGTAATAAGGCCGCCCCCTGTTACAGTGCCTTGTCAATTTATAAAATTATATTCCTATATTTTGTATTTGTATTCTTGTACTGGAGAAGAATGCGTGGGATATCGTGGACCGAATTCCGCACGAATATCTTCATACTCCAAGAACTTGACATCAAACAGCGTCTATCAGCAGTAGTACAGTCTCGTATTCTAAATTTTTTCGTCCATGTCTCGAAGCGTAACAGCGACTCCATAGAGCATCTGGTTATGCAGGGCCAAGAGGAAGGAAGACCACGTGGGAGGTAACCAATGGGGTGGAGAGATCAAATTAGGTCCGCAATGAGAGATCCTTTGATCAAGTGCACCAGAATCTCAAATGATCGAACTAAATGGAGAGATATCGAGCGAGCTACATCAGCCTCCAGCCACTAAACCTCATCGTGACCACGACCACTTTGTTAAGAGTGAAGCGAGTAAGAAGAATTGTGCCTTTGGTGGAACAATAAAGTGTTATCTATCTATCTATTAGAGTAATCGCAATTTTGATCCCTGCATGGTATAAATCTTTGGATGACACACAAACGTTTGTTTCGGTCTCACTGTTTGTGTATAAGAATTTCGAGTATGTAAACGTACCTACCACACAGGATTAATTCTTAGTGTGGGACAACGTATTAAAGAACAATTAACATGCTTGCGAGTTTTTTTAGTATTAATAACTTCGAGTAGGCAGGCCTCCTACATGGTAGACCGATTACCTGGTCAAGATCGTTGGTTGGTTGGGTACAGCATAAAGCCAGTCATCGTGAAGATCTTTGGGGGGGCCTTTGGCCTGCAGTGGACGTCTTTGTGCTAATGATGATGATGATAACGTGCTGCCAATTTTCTTAATGCTTCTTCACGATGAAGATTGCCATATAAGCCATATGCAAGCGCAGGAACGTCAACAATAACGGATTTGATGCATCACGCCGTGGTTTTAATCAGCCTGGATTACATCAATCAATCAATCAACCAGCTGCCATCTAAAAGCAATATGACAGATGTCAGTACTCGGCGCAGCGATCCAAGCGGACGAAACCGAGTCGCCTTAATAAAAAACTTTTTCTCTATTTCATCATAGCAAATTAAAAATCAATAATTCCCTCTCAAAGGTACTCACTGCCGTTAGCTATATATAAACCATTATTCCGAGCTGATTGGATGAATTTATGGATATTATGCGCATTTCAAATGTGAATTTTCAACGAGCTTGTTTGGTTCATAGCGCTGCTGTAAGGATGTTTTTCTAAGGAGTACTGGCTAAAATACACAATCATGAAGTCTAAGGACCAAAGTCTTATAATAGTGTAGTATTTTGCTCGTTAAGATTTGATCTGAAACTGAAACGAGGACACTTATGGTTTGAGTGGCCCATAAATTTAAAGATACTCAGTTAAGCCATAGCTTACATAGTTGAGCATGGCTGCATGTTCGGAGTTTCTTTAAAGGACAGATTTCAGTATGACGTTATTGGTCTCGTGGTTAACAACTTAAGCCGCTCCGCTCACTGGATCTAGTGGGGAGGCGCACGGAACAAATCTTGTGTGACCCTCAAACTTGTTGCAGTTCTGGTGTTTGTAAACGCACCTACGACAAAATAATTATTCCTAGTGTGAGGCCACGTTTTATTAAAAAAATATATAGTTAGCGAAATATTTGTAGGCTGGATGTTGTCTACATTTCTTCAGTCGGTTGCAATATATCGCCGCAGTTTTTATACATCGTTCGACCATATTGTCGCGCACCACACGTCTAGACTCTGTGATAACAGTTCCTCAATAACACAAAAGGACGCAGCGATAAGGAACACGTCATGACGTGACCAGCGACACGTGTCGCCGAAAATTTGTTTCCTAATGCATAGAAGGTTAAACTTTTATAAAACAAGGCCCTGGTAAAAGTTATTTCCCTTATCCTTCACCGGGCCTCTTTTGGCTGATGATGATCACTTGAACACATTGGTCAACGTTTTAATTTCCTCTCCAATATGCAAGTTGTTAGTAATTATTACACAAACGCAACCAAAACTGAAATCCATTATAATATATTTTGATGCAGAAACTCCGAAACAATCGAATTGTGGTTGAATGCAATGTGCCGGCTTAAGCAGTAATCCTCTATTATGTTCCGCTGTTAATTTAGCTTAAACATTGCATTTCTGTGGCAGCGACTATAAGGGGTGCATCGAGAATTTTGTTATTAAATTTTCGACTACTTCGTTGGTCCAGTAACGTAATAATCAGTCTGGTGGTGTATAATGTGCGTAGAGATGACGAGGTCCTGCACTTTCCTTATCCATCTTAGGTTGTATGTTTTTAACTATCAAAAAATTCTCTTATTTCTCTATTATATATGAAAAAAATATCTTATTTCTATATTCTTCTCTCTCTAAGCAGTGATAGCGTAGTGGTTAGACCGTTGGACTGCAAAGTCAGAGGTCTCGGGTTCAAACTCAGGCACGCACCTCTGGCTTTTCGAAGACTTGATTTAACGGTGAAAGACAACATCGTGAGGAAACCTGCATACCTGTCAGAAAAAAAAAATAACAAAACTTTGTCTTAAGTTGTACAACCTGTTGTAATCGCTTATTGTATTGTGTTTTCTATTATGTACAAATAAACGTTATTATTATTATTATATTACCTAAGAGTTTCTCAAAGGTGTGTGAAGTTCGCCAACCCGCACTGAGCCAGCGTTGTGGACTATGGTCTAAGCCCTCTCAAATTGCGAGGAGGCCCGTGCCCAACGATGGGACAGTTTATTAACAGGGCTAATATTGTTATATTATTATAAAAAATACTATATATCAGTTTGGAGTTGTGTCCGATATAACAGTTGTAAGCGCTTCCCCCTTTTATATTGACACCTACCACCAACGTCAAAATATGGAAGTACGTAGTCCACCTTTTCCACCCCAGCTTGATGGTATTCATATTTTTATTATTATAACGAGGAAGCATTGGCCAACGCTATAATTTTCTCTCCAATATACTAGTTATTGGTAACCTTCAATCGAAAGTAACCAAAACCAAAATCCTGTATAAGAAATTTTGATGAAGCAAATCTCCAAAATAATCGAATTGTAGTCGAATGCGATGTGCCCGCTTAAATAATGATCTTCTATTATATTACATTATTAATTTAGGTTAAAATATGCGGTTCTATCTATCTATAACCTCACGCCAGATCCCTTGCGGGGTAGGCAGAGAGTACAGAGTTCCAACAGGTTCTTTCCTTACATACCTCTCTGGCTTCCTCGACTCTCATAGTTCGTCTCATACACGCTCGCCGGTTACGGAGACTCTTGACTTTTCCATCAGATAAGACTCGGTTTATTTGGTCGTGGTAAGATAGTCTAGGTCTTCCCCGGTACCTGCATCCTTCCACTTTCACATTGTATATCTGTTTTATCATTCTTTCCTCTGGCATTCTTTCTATATGCCCGAACCAACGGAGCATGCCCTTTCTCATCTTTACACCGATACTATCTTTCATACCTACTCGCTGTCTTACTATGCTGTTGCTAATGCGGTCGGTCAGCTTCACTCCGCACATCTTCCGCAGAGCTCGCATTTCTACCGCATTTATCCTACTTTCATTCTCCTTCTTACATACCCAGCTCTCGCTACCATATAACAGCGTTGGGACAAAACTCCGTTATGTATGGCCAGCTGCGCCTTTTGGCTTAAGTGCCGGCTCCCGAGTAGCTTTCCCATCGCACCATTCACTCTGTTCCCTGCACTCACTCTTCTCTCTATGTCAGCGGTGTATTTCCCATCCTTACTGAAGGCGCATCCAAGATATACAAACTCATTCACTTGCTCCAGCACATCGTTACCAACCACAATCCTTACATTCGTTCTGGTTTCTTCCCTTTCAAAAACCATAATCTTGGTTTTCTTCACATTCAAGTGTAAGCCATTGATCATGCAGTCGTCTTTCATAACTGTGACTAGTGTTTGCAGATCAGTGGCTGTTGGCGCTATTAAAACCGCGTCATCTGCATAAAGTAGATGGTTTACCACTAAGTCACCCATTTGTACACCTTCATTCATCGCTTTCAGTCTTTGAAGACTTTTGTCCAGATATATTATAAACAGTCTAGCGGACAACACGCAACCCTGCTTGACGCCGATTTTAACGTCAAACCAGGGTGACCTGTTACCACCCACCCGTACGCATGCCTTGCAGTCCACATAAGTGGACTGGACGGCTCGCAATAGAGTGCCATCTATACCATACTCTGGCAAAAAGTCCCAAAGTCTCTTTCGCACAACTCTGTCAAATGCCTTCTCCAGATCTACAAAACCGCAGAAAACCTTCCGCCCCACTGCTAGATGCTTCTCTACGATGTTGCGGAGTTAGAAGACTTGATCCGAACATCCTCTTCCAGACCTGAAACCTATGGGGGCGGTTCTATGGGGCCAAATATTAGTGGTGTATAAAAGATTTTGTTGTTATTAAATTTTGGACTACTTCGTTGGTCTAGTGACTACCTCATTGGTCTAGTAAAGTTACTTATAATGTGCGTAGCAGTCGTAATATCCAGATCCTAGATCAAAAAAAAATAGTTTTAGTACTATTAAAAAATTCCCAAAATCAGTCCAGAGTTTGGTTTGTGCCTGGTGTAACAGCAGAAATCGCATCCTCTATTACATACGTACTTAACAGACAATCTTCTTTTATGTACAACTCTTAATTTAGCTTAAACATCGCAGTTCTGCGGCAGCAACTATGGTGGTGCATAGAAGATTCTGTTGATATTAAATTTTGGACTACTTCGTTGGTCTAGTGTCTACCTCATTGGTCTATTAACTTATAATGTGCGTAGCGATCACAAAGACCAAATTCTAGGTTGGACAAATTTGTAGTTTTTCTATAGGAAAAATTCCCTGTTGGTGATCTTATGATCTATATTTTAGTATAAAAATAAGATGTGGACTGTAACTTTTAACAACGTATATTATAAGTAACAATTGGTTGCAACAATGGATTATAACAACAATCGCGCGAGTGCCGCCGATGGCGTCGGGTGCCGAATTAATCCACTGACTCGCCCGGTGTATGCGCCCCACCGCGCAGCGCCGTGCTGCCCCCGCTCCGCGCCGCTGTTGCGTTGCACGAAGCTCGAACATCCTCCCCGGGTTGAAATCTTCAACTGATAGGAAGAGGACAAATATTATTAAAAGCCCTTAGCAGTGTCCTTCTCTTGGTCTTCACTTCTGCTACTCTTGTGGCGCCGTCGTTGCCCGGGAAAACCTTGATGACGCGTCCCAGAAGCCACACCAACGGTGGTTGTCCCTTTTCTTTTATTAAAACAAGTGTCCCCACAGATAGCTGTCCTGTTGACAGCGTCTATTTAGTTTTGTCCTGGAGCAGAGATACATATTCTAAATGAAAACGGTTCCAAAAATGCTGCTTCATCTGCTCGACTCTCTGGTAGCGTTCCAAACGACTGAGGTTAGTGTCGACTGCCTGTGGATGCGGAACAGACATTAGTGGCCGGCCAATTAAAAGGTGAGCAGGAGTTAGGGCTGTAAAATCTAGTGGATCAGAGGACAGCGGGGTAAGTGGTCGAGAATTGAGTACTGCCTCTATTTGAGCTAAACAAGTTGCCATTTCCTCATAAGTAAAATGCGTTAACTGTAAGAGTCTTTTTAAGTGGTGTTTCGTGGAACGAACGGCCGCCTCAGCAATGCCGTTAAAATGGGGAGAATAAGGAGGAGCAAAAGAAAATTCGATTCCTTGCTGAGCGACTTCACGTGAGAAATTTGAATGTTGTAGGAATCCTTGCAACTCGTTACAGGTTCCTAAGAAGTTGGTACCGTTGTCCGACAGAATGCTTTTGGGCTTGCCACGACGAGCCACGAAGCGATTTAAGGCTGCCATATATCCTTCTTTAGTCAGGTCTGTAACGAGCTCGATATGGACTGCCTTGACTGCAAGGCAAACAAAAATGCATAGGTAGGATTTCAAAAGCTTACATCCTCGCCCTTTTCGGTCCGCTATAAACACTGGTCCAGCATAATCAACACTGCAGTTCAGAAAAGGAAATTCCAAACAAGTTCTAGATGTTGGGAGCTGTCCCATAATGGGTTGTATGTTTTGACATTTATATCTGTAACATTTAATGCATTTCTTTACAATAGCCTTAGATAAATTCCTGCCTCCCAAAGGCCAGTAAGTTTGCCTAATATTAGCCAACAGCAACTGAGGTCCAGCATGTAATAAATTCAGATGCTCTTTCTCGAATAATATTTTAGTGAGATGGTACTTGCTGCACAATAAAATAGGATGTTTGACATTGTAATCATATGGGGAATTATCAAGCCTACCGCCTACACGAATGACTTGTTCAGAGTCTAAAAACGGGCTCAAAGAGGTAAGCCTATTTTTTCGAGGTAATGGTTTCCCTGATTGTAGCAGCTTATACTCATCATGAAACATCTCTTTTTGAGAGTGACGTAATATAAATTTCAATGACTTATTAAGTTCATCATTGCATAAGGAACCCAATCTTTTTTTTATCTTTGTTACGTAAATTGTACATAAATCTTAGTTTACAAGCAGTAACTCTTTGTAAGCGATTTAAATTAGAATATTTATTTATTATAGATTTAATTATATATGATTGGGATTGATAACATGAATTTAAATTATGTAAACAATGATCCGTGGGATGTGCTAATATTACTTCAGGTAGATCCAGTACTGATAGCTACCGTCAAAGTGAGGCAAATCTATTTTAGGTAAGCGTATAAAATTTTTTAATCCGCCTGCCTTACTTTCTGTCGACCCCGCTACAGACCCGTCATCGCTAGCCCGAGCGTTGGCAAGCAGGCAGCGCGCCTGTGCACACAGCGAGTGATATCGCTCTTCGAAGGCGGCTCGTTCTTCATAGGCCTCGTCAAGCCTGTCCGAAAGCACTTCGATCTCCACCTGTAACGTGTCGAATTCCTCGTATAAGGAATCAAATTTGCTTAAGCGACCCTCTAGATCGATACGCTGTAACGTTGATAAAGCTTTGCAGCTGGAAAGCACGCCAATAAAAGTATTGAAGTTGGTAAGCTTAGCTTTCATAGCTCCACGCCTTTTATCTTTATATAAGTGTATCTAAAACAGCCATAGTTAACAAAATTAATCCCACTAGAAGAAATACAAAATAAAAATGCGTATCAAACTCACCCAACATTATTTATCGTGTATGCGGGTGACCTTGAATTCGAATCACCGGCGCGGGCGCAGGGCCGACCGTTAAACAGCTGACTTTTATTATTGCAAACTTGCAAATACGATAAGCCGTGCGAGCGCAAAAGCATAATAGAAGACTAGATGCGTTTAGATAGTAAATAGCTGCGAATATTACTGGCACTTTATAATAACTCAAGTTGGAGGTAGTGAAAAGAGAAAAAAAAAATGATTGTGAAAGAAAAATAAGTTGCGACATATATTGGAAAGGACAAATATTGGAACGGACTTACAGTAGTCGTTATCCTTATCCACAAGGCAAATTAAATCCTCCGTCGAAGCGGTGACGCAGTGTAATTCGACTTTAAAACCGGTCGAAAATTCACCAAGACGTCGTTCTCCAAGACTTCGACGATGTGGACACTTCAAATTACTCGTCTTCTGCTCCGCCAATAACTTTTCACCCTGCCGTAGAAGCGATGACACCGCGAATTCGATGACCGAGTCCAAAGTTCACTAACGGTTTCTTGTCACGGTAGGTGCTGCGCTAATCCTTAAAGCGCTTCTCTAGGACCATTTGTTGATGTCCTTATCCACAAGGCACACTAAATCCTCCGTCGAAGCGGTGACGCCGTGTAATTCGACGTTAAAACCGGTCGAAAATTCACCAAGACGTCGTTCTCCAAGACTTCGACGACCGAAGGACCATTTGTATTATTATAAGCACGCGAGTGCCGCCGCTGGCGTCCGGTGGCGAATTTATCCTCCGTCGAAGCGGTGACGCAGTGTAATTCGACGTTAAAACCGGTCGAAAATTCACCAAGACGTCGTTCTCCAAGACTTCGACGACCGAAGCACCATTTGTTGTCGGTCGAAGGACCATTTGTATTATTATAAGCACGCGACTGCCGCCGCTGGCGTCCGGTGGCGAATTTATCCTCCGTCGAAGCGGTGACGCAGTGTAATTCGACGTTAAAACCGGTCGAAAATTCACCAAGACGTCGTTCTCCAAGACTTCGACGACCGAAGCACCATTTGTTGTCGGTCGAAGGACCATTTGTATTATTATAAGCACGCGAGTGCCGCCGATGGCGTCGGGTGCCGAATTAATCCACTGACTCGCCCGGTGTATGCGCCCAACCGCGCAGCGCCGTGCTGCCCCCGCTCCGCGCCGCTGTTGCGTTGCACGAAGCTCGAACATCCCCAGTAACAGTCCGGAGTCTGGAATTGTGCCAGACATAACAGCAGGAAGTGCAGTCCCTATGACATTGGTACTTAAGAGATAAGCTTCTATTGTTCGACTGTTAATTTAGCTTATATATCGGAGTTCTGCCGTGTCAACTATAAGTGGTGCCTAGAGGATTGTGTTGTTATTAAATTTTGAACTACTTCGTTGGTCTAGTGACTACCCTATTGGTCTAGTAAAGTAACTTACAAAGTGCGTAGCGGTCATAACGTCAAAATCTTAGAGCGGTAAAATTGTATTTTTTCTGTCGAATAATTTCCAGTATCAGTCCGGAGTCTGAAATTGTGACCCGTATATGGCAATAAACTCATTCCCTATTACATGGGACCTTACATCGAGGGCAAAAAGTGGGTGTACTCCGTACATCTCTGCAACCGCCGCTTGGGGAATATAGGCATGACTGTTTTTTGAAGTTTCATACCTAAAACGAAACCGTTATAGGATCACTTTGTTGTCTTTCTGTCCGACGGTTATCACCTATTATAGGTTTTTTTCTCAGGAACGGCTAAAGGTATTAAGTTGAAATTTATACCAAATACGAAAGTCTATGGTCCTCTAATAGTGTAAAAAAATAAAGGTTCTAAGTAAACCCGAACAAAATTTATGGCCATTTAAAGTCACTCATTAGAAATTATATAGCACTTCCCGTTGACCTAGAATCGTGGAATTTGGCAAGAAGCAAGGTTTTAAAGTACAAACAAAGGAAAAAATCCGATATTTGTCAATTTATAACCATAACATATAAAAAAATATTATATTCCCTCAAATCTGATGAAAAATTAAAATAGCGCTATCTAGTGACTACTTTACACACTACAACAATCTGTGTACGGTATAGGACGTTAATTGGATCAGATTGTCGATTTACTCTTTTATTTTATATAGTTTGAACGGAAGTTAAATGTTATTAATTTAATAACGACACAATTTTATAAAGGAAGAGCACGCTTTTAAAAGGTATTTTTATGGACTGCCTCGTTGAACAAGTAGGTACCGTATAATGCGTTTAGAGATCGCGGAGGATCTCGTACAAATTGCAGGGCGAGCAAAATGTAGTTTTTATTTAGAAAATTTCCCAGTATCAGTCCGAAGTCCAAAGTTGTGCCCGGTATAATAGCTATAGCCTTGCCCTTTAGCACCTATATATATATATATATATATATATATATATATATATATATATATATATATATATATATATATATATATTCTCAGCAATAAGTTGGTGTGCGCACATAGTACATCTTTTAGCTACTTCCGCTTGGGGAATGTAGGCGTCCCGGTTTGTGTGAATGTTTTATACGGAAATAATTGAATATCAACGTTGTTCATTTAAATTGTAAATAAAAATATATAAAAATAAACATCGTCACACCTGTATTTCCCAAGTTCGGATGTTAGATCTCATGCAATAGGGGGCAAGCCTATTAGCGATTATATCGGACACAATGCCAGTTGACACTGGATTGGATGGAATATTTTTATCTTAAAATTACATTTGTTCTGACCTGGGATTCGAACTCAGGACCTCGTGATCGCTACGCGCATAGACTAACGAGGTATAGGTATCTTTTTAGAAGCTTTTCTGTTAGTATGTATATCTGTCTTTCTGGTTCAATAAGAGATAATCTTCTATAACGTTCTACTGTTATTTACGCTCCAACTTTGCAGTTCTGCGGCAGCGACTACGAGTATAAGTGGTGCATAGAGGATTCTGTTGTTATTAAATTTTGGACTACTTCGTTGGTTTAGTGATATACTGATTGGTCTAGTGGCGTATAATGTGCGTAGTGATGACAATGTCCTGGACTTTTTTATTCATCGTAGGTTGGACAAAGTTTAGTTTTACTTTCGAGAAATTCCCAGTGTCAGGCTGGAATTAGAGTTCTTAGCACGAAAACTTTAACGTCAGCATAGTTAGTGAGTAGCCTTGGTGCCACTTTTATGTTTATTTACTCCTCTTTGGATATTTTCAAGAGTAGAATCAGCGAACTTTTCGATCTAATTGTTGATACATATTTACAATATAATATACTATGTGTATTTTTATGTATGTTTATTTTATAAATTATATGTATTCATTTTTTGTACAGTGTGTGTTTTATTTATATTTATTTTATTGTATGTTTGAATATGTGGTTGTATAACTGCTGTCTTATTAACCTTCTCATCGTTCAACACCTAAAGGTTCAATGGAATCTAATTTTGGTTTGAGCTCACCTTTGTATATTACCTGTAAAATTACAATTGCTTTTGTACTGTTTACAGTAAACGATTAAGTAAATAAATAATATCATCATCAAAATCTAGTTGTACCAGGACATATTGGTCGACATTTTAATTTCCTCTTCAATGCGCAAAATTCTGTATAAATAATTTTGATGCAGCAACTCCGAAACAATCAAATTGTGGTTGAATGCGGTATACCGGCTTAAGCGATAATCTTCTGTTATGTTCCACTGCGACTTTATTCTCTATGGTCCATAAAATACGTAACGTGGCGCGTTACGATTGGGGACTGAAACTGGTCTCTTCTGTAGGATTTACTCTTGATTCCCTACACGTGGCCCCCAGGCACTGCTAAAAGAGTAGCATCTTCACCGGTGGTCAGTTACCACCGTGGCTGGTCACCACCCTCCCAGCAAAGTTATGTCACCAAGTGACCCAGTCGTGTTTCGGTATGTTGCCCGGAGTTGCGAAAAGAGGAAGCGGGTCTAACCCGGTCATACTAATTCGAAATTCGGTCTAACTTCCATCTCCTTAGCGTATTTCATAATGAATTAGGTTATTACTAAGTTAGCGACCCACATCTTCGGCCCCAGCATCACTTTCCATGAGTCCGAGGAAAAAATCCTTGTGCGGTCGTCTAATCAGACAAAATAACTCATTTTTAAATTGTTAGTCATGGAAAAACGATTTTATTTAACGGAAGTATACACTGACCATCCAGCACATTTAACTAACACGTGATGTAAACAAATATGGCGGCTAGCGCTTACGATAACATCATTTTTTCGTTATGTTATGATTTCTACCTGTCAACTCCTACAAGCCGCAAGCCGCGTTAAGAAACTACGTTCCAAAAATACTTGAGATGATCGTTTAATGTTACTATACTAGTATAGAGAATACTATAACACGATCATTTTACGAAGTTATCGTGTACCGTATTAGGTCATAGCGAATAAGGACCACGTTAATTTAGCTTAAACATCGCAGTTCTGTGGTGGCGACTATAAGCGGGGCAAAGAACATTTTGTTGTAATTAAATTTTGGAAATACGAAAGTTTTCTCTAGTTGCCTTAGTTGTGTTCAACTATTTATTCAATGGATGTATGCAATGTTAACGGCTACTTTAATAGGGGTTTCACCTCAGATTTATTTTTATTTTGTTAGTTAAAAAGTTTTACTCAATTCTGTACTCTCTGCCTACCCACAAAGGATCTGGCATGATTATATAATAGATACATAGATAGATTAAATAATTTTAATTTAAAAAAAAGATGCTCTATGGTACACAAGGTACCATAGAGCATCACATACCATATTGCATTGTCACCAAACTGACATACGTAGGCAAAATTTCAGCTCAGTCAGATACCTGCAAGTGCTTGGAAATGCACTAAATTTTAACCGGAAAGACAGATAGGCAGACATACGAAATGTTTTAATTAAATAAAAGCTTGTAAAAGTAAATATCGTCACGTACACATTCCCCAAACAGAGGACTGAGCACGGTCACGTTCATGTAAATTAAGTAAATATGTGGTAATAATAATAATAATAATAAATTTATTCAATGTTTCAGAGGCATTTTTTTACATCACAGTTATTATATGTACTTAATAATAGGGAACAAGAGCAACAACTTTGTGGTGCGGTGGTATCTGTACTAGTTATAGAAAAACTGTATGACAGATACCTTCGCCTTCCTATAAGTACAGAGAATATTATTATTGGGTGCAATTGGTACATTATAATTAACAAAATATTATTATTATATTAAATACAAAATAAAACTTGTCCCAAAGAAAATTCCGAATAAAAGTAAATTACAATTTAAAATCAGAATAAATAATGATTACAAATTTCACATGCGGATATACTTACCTGTGAGTGCGTGCGTGTGCATGTGGGTGTGTGTGTGTGTGTGTGTATTTGTGTGTGTATAGAGTTTGTAATAGAATCTACTTTGTCGTTATGAGTAATTTTTCAGTGTCATCGTAAGATAGTTTCTTCAACCAGGCCTTGATCGTATATTTACACTGCGAAAGGGGTAAACAATAAATATTATTGCTTTTGTTGGCAAGGTTATAAAGTTTAGGACCCAACACCATATAATTTCTGGAGGCTAGAGCAGTTTTAGACAATTTACTCCCACAAACAAGATCTCTCCGCCTTTTGCAGTGGTAAGCACTATAGTTAAAGGGAAGGGACTTATGTACACGTAAAACTACGTGAAGGACAAAGAGCTGTCTCACAGTAAGTACGTCGCTTTGTAAGTAAAGGCTTGATGTAGGATAAAGAATATGCTTTTTTAACATTACTTTTAAGACAGCTCTCTGTGCTCTTTCTAGTTTGATAAGAGATGTTTTATATGTTCCTCCCCAGGCTGCAATACAGTACGATAACACAGACTCAGCCAACACAAGGTATACTGTTCTAAGAGTCATAGGGTCAGCTGATGATCTTAACTTTTTAAATGCGAACATTAACTTTCTGATTCGAGAAGTAAGTGAGTCGATATGCTTGTGCATGCTGAGAGTGCTGTCAATCTGAACACCTAGATACTTAATATCATTAGATCTCTTGATGGGAGGACAGCGGCAACTTTCTGTTTGATTGGAACTGCAGTGGTGGGCTTTCATTACGTAGGAGTCATATGAGGGCTGGGAAGCTAGGCACAAAGAAAAAGTGACAAAGTGCGTTTTATTCAAATTGAGTGTTAGTAAGTTAGAGTGTAACCATTTCACCACTGCTGTCAGTGCTTGTTCTGCCAGTCGTCGAGTCTCGCTCCATGTGTCCCCATGAATAAGAAGAGCAGTATCATCCGCATAAGCAACTACCTTACAATGCGGAAGTTGAAGTTGACACATGTCGTTGATATATATAAGGAATAGCGTCGGTCCGAGAATACTCCCCTGGGGCACACCATAAACAATTTGTTCTTCTCTACTCACAAAATCATCAATTTTTACACTCTGTGTACGTTGGGTTAAGTAACTTTGAAACATGCTGAGTGCATTTCCACGGATGCCAATATATTCAAGTTTCATTAAGAGGATGGGTATAGAGACAGTGTCAAATGCTTTAGAGAGGTCTAAGAATATACCAATGGCTTTTTTATGCTTATCTAAGTTCTTCACTATCGTATCTGTTAATTCAACAACTGCATCTTCTGTAGATTTCCCTTGAGTAAATCCAAATTGGTTAGAAGATATGATTTTATATTTTTGCAGATATTTAAGTAATCTAGAGTGAAGAATTTTTTCGATAACTTTGGATAAGCTGGTAAGGATTGAAATTGGCCTATAATTACTGACACTGTCTCCAAGTCCACCCTTATATATTGGTTGAATAAGAGCCTTTTTAAAAGCAACCGGGAAGCACCCTACTGAAAAACAGAGATTTATTAAGTAAGAGATAGGATTTACTAAGTATAGGGAGGCATTCTTTAAAATATTAGTTGATATATTGTCCCAGCCAACAGCACAGTTATTTTTTAGACTTTTGATAACTAGTTCAACTTCAGAGTTATCAACGTGAAGCAAAGCGAACGAATTACATTGACGCTGCAGATTGCGAGTAGGAGAAGTTTTGGGTAAATCAGACACCTTTTTTTCAATATCGGCTGCCAAGCTGTTTCCTATGTTTACAAAATAATGGTTCACAGCATCAACAGAGGAGAGCGGATTGTCCGATATAGATAACAATTCCTTAATTGGTGTGCTTGCTTGTCCCATATTAGCAACAGACTTTATTATTTTCCAAGTTTCTTTTGGATTACCTTTGGCCTTCTGAAACTCATTTTGTTCATATTTTTGCTTGATTCTCTTTAATAAATTATTACAAAAATTACGATAACGTATGTATGTTACTCTTAAAATTGTATTGTCTGGTTGTTTTTTTGAATTAATGTGTAGCCTATCACGATTACGGATGCATCTCAAAAGACCAGGGGTAATCCAAGGTTTAATAATTCTCCTTCTGTTAGGGATTTGAACCACTATTGTGTGCATATTTATTGCCTTAGTTATAACATTGACTAAAAAATTGGCAGCATTGTTAGGATCCGACATTGAGAACAAATTTGAGAAATCAGTGGACTTCAATTCTTGAGTGACTTTAGGTATATTAATTCTCTTGATAACAGTGCTAGTCCTGGGCTGTTTGTTCCTATTCTGTAAGCACAAGATAACTGGAGCATGGTCCGTAATGAAACTATCCAAGACCAACGCTGTGGCACTTCCATTTGATTTCAACAAAACATGGTCAAGGCAGCTATTTTCTCTCGTCGGAAACAAGTGCGCTGGAAGGAGTCCATGAAAAGCAATAGAGGTTAAATAGTCATCGGCATGACGGTCTTTATTATTGGGCAAGATATTAATATTAATGTCCCCCAAAACTGCAACTGTGGTGAAAGTAGATAAAGACGAGAGCACAAGGTTTAAACTATTTAAAAACGAGTCGATCTCTTTAAATGCAGGAGATCTATAAATTGCCACAATAGCCACATCATCAGTTCTGAGAACCAAGCAGTTGCCTTCAAGAAATTCTGGTTCTTCAATTTCACATCTCAGAGCAAGTCGAGAATATATTATTACACCATCATTTTGATTTCTTGACTTCGACTGATGTGCAATGAAGCCACACAAATTTGGTGTGTTAGTCACCTTACTTAGCCAACATTCCGATAAAACAACAATATCAATGTTCAGAGCAATCCTATTTAGAAGAATGTACAGTTTATCAAAGTTGCAGTTTAAACTCCTGATGTTTACATGCAAGATATTTAGAGAGTTTTTGTTTGTGTACTGTAGGCAGTTTTCTGGAGAACACAAATACGATTGCGCCACATGCATTTCTTCCAAATCTTCTGTTATCTTATGTATTGTATCCAGTATGTATGAAATATATAACCATGGTTAGCTTAGGGGAATTATGTTGAAAGTAATTCAACAGCTTATCAAGATCGCTATCGCTTGGACTTTTATGGCAATATAAAACACAAACTTGTAAGCATGGTATATTGATGAGGCACTTGAGTGTACAAGTAGTAGAGTGTGCATAGAGTGTGTTGTAAGTATATGTTACAGTAAAAAGAAACACGTGAAAAAAATCTGAAGTATAGTTCGTATATCCGCATATTATAAGACTAATAAAATATAAAAGCTTAATTATGAGCATGCAAAAAATAAAATGAATTACAACGTTACAGTTAAGTGTCGAAAATAGGCAAGGTAACGCTAGTCACGCAGACGGTTGCAATTTTTTGAGGTCTTCGACCGAAACTATACGGATACCAGGGGAGCCTTCTCTCTTTCTTAGGTAAATATTGCCATGAGAGGTCCAGCAAAACTTAAAATCATTATCTTTCGCAAAGTTCCGGCTGGAGTGAAACAGTTGTCTGGTCCTAAGGGTCAAATTCTCGGAGATGAATATTTGTTTGTTAGGTCCACCTAGTTTTAGGATTTCAGTATTCAAAGGACTTCCAACGTTTTGTCTATTGAAAGTCTTCAACGCCTTAATCATCTTCTCTTTTTTAATAACAGACGCAAAATCGACTATAAGCGGTTTATCGATTTTAGTTTTTTTATTAATGCGATAAATGTCTTTGATATCGTGATTTTCTATGGGTAGGCTTATGGTTTTTCCAATATTTATTATCAAGTCACACAACTTTTCTTGTGATTCGGCCTTTTCAAATGGGATATTCCTGCACTCCACACTAGAAAGTCTATTTATCTTATCCATGTTTTCAATTTTATTCTCTAGAGTTTGAATATAAGCTAGATGTTTCTTTTTTTCTGCCGTCAACTCCTCTAACTTACCCATCAGGTCGTCGTATTTCTTAGACAGGAATTCAATCGAGTTTGAGATAGTTGAGTTTTGATCTTTTATTTGATTGATTGTGCTGAGCAATGCGTTATATTTTTTCTCTTGTTTCGCTTCAAACTTAGAGAACATCGCCCTCACCTCAGCTATTGGATCCTCAGACTCATGTTTCCGTTTAAATCTTTGTCCAACAACAAACTTTTCCTCTTCACCAGCTTTGTCACTATGGACAGATGTGGAAGGGCCTTTAGTAGGCGGCGGAGTGCGTTTCAAAGACATAGCTTGACTTAGAAAAATTAACTATACAATTTTATGATTTACAAAAAGAAATATTTGAGAGCACGTATTCGACCTATCAACCGCAAGTTCACAGGTTGCTTCAATAACCGTTGAGCAATCTTGTCGCTACAAAACTAAGCAAAAAATTTCACACCTAATTACCACACGAGTGTAAGCTGTCGGCACCTCTGTGCTCCTGGTACTGTTCGTGTACAACAAGGACGCAAACAACGGCGAAGTGGTTTTTTCACTCTCACCTTATATATATGGAGGCGAACACGGGTGCACCCACACAGCTTTGTGCACACACAGCGCGGCAGCGTCTTCAAGTGTGGAGAATATGCATGTGCTTTTCTGTCGCCCTGGTAGGATGGATTTGATTACGCCTGGAAATTCTTGCTCCTACAGGAACTCTTCGCCTCTCTTTCACTTATTAATATGGCTGCCGTACCTTATGAGAGCTTCCATAAGAAGAAACAGGACAGTCTAATATTACCAAAGATAAATTAAACAAAAATATTTATTTTAATAAAACTCCTTGCTAGAAAGTGATACACGTCTGCACTGTACCAGTGTTCGGGCGGAAGGTGGTGTGATAAGGATGGCACCAACTCGGAGTGACGCTAACGTCAATAGTTTCGTACTAAGGTCTGAGGAGTGGCAGAGAAGTGTGTACGCCACATTTCTATGGTGATTTTCGCTAACGATGTAATAGGGGTAAATAGCGAGGCCAATACCATTTTGCTCTGAACTGCAATAAAGAATGGAGACGATGTTAGGTATCAATGTAATAAGAGGAGTTTATTCCCAATTTACTGGGCACGCTTTCAGACTTTGGACCATTACCAATATAGTTATAGTGGATTATAGAATTATCCGATAGAAAAACACCAATAACAATTTATCCAACTTATGCTTCGGAGTCATAATCTCGGCATCTTTAGCCTTACCTTACGTCTATAAACCAATAAGCCGGTCAACAAAGTAAAAAAAAATGACTAATTCAAACTTAGGGATCATTCTTTAAAAGTGCAGACGTGATACCTATTAATAAAAGGTATATTCCCGAAAAACCTGATTAAACCACTGCAGGCCCTCGCAAAGCGTTTCGTTAATGATACTTTGATTACCTGTGGTAGTCGCTAATTATTCATCGGTGTGGTATCGAGCACATTCTACGTACGATTTATTGATTAAAACTTTTGTCAGCATTTACTTTATCTCTCTCTCTCTCCCTCTCTATATCATCAGGCGAGATCTCTAGCGGGGTAGCCAGAAAATCTACTCTCTCTTAGATAAAGCAAGAGAGCTCAGTAAGAAAAGTTCTCTAAACACTTTTGTTGTAACAAATATTTTTTCTTAGGTCAACTAATCAGGTTTTTTTCTTACAGATCTCTCTGGCTTCTCCCACTTTTGTCATCGACTCCGTTTATTGTAAAAGTATAATTCTCTGGCAATTGCTGCGTCAGTCTGGTAGAAAAGGCTACTATGTTTGTCCAGCGGCATAGACTAACTCGTTGGTCTTGTGATAGAAACTACCTGGTCGTTGGTTTTATCGCGCAAACTACCTGTTTGGTCTAGTGGTGGAAACTACCTCATCGGTCGTAGACGTAGATTACCTCGTCGGTTCACTGACGCAAGCTACCTCGTCGAATTTCGTCGTCGTCGTCGAAAGTCATTAGAATAGTGCTTATACCTCGTTGGTCGAATGGTTCAAAAACTACCTCGTCGTATACATGTCTCAGACTACCTTGTTAGTCTGGTAACGCTGACAGCCTCGTTTGTCTAGTGACGTTGACTACTTTGTTAGTCTGGTGGTGCTAACTACGCTTTTTTTTTTGAGGGTAGGTGTAAATAAGTACAGACGTGTTTAAAATTGCTAATTTTTATATTAAATAATTAAATAAAGTACTTACAAATATTCTCCTTCCCTATACAGTTCAATCAATCAATCAATCAGCCTATCGCAGTCCACTGCTGGACATAGGCCTCTCCTAACACGCGCCATTGCACATGGTCCTCCGCCTTCCGCATCCAGTCTGTCCCAGCGACCTTTTTGAGGTCGTCGGTCCATCTAGCTGGGGGCCGTCCTACCTTACGCTTACCAAGTCGCGGTCTCCACTCTAGGACACGTTTGCTCCATCGGTCGTCGGTCCTTCTGCAGATGTGACCAGCCCATTGCCACTTTAGCTTACTGAGTTTGCGAGCTATGTCGGTATACAGTTCCTATAATAAAAATAACAAGTACTCACGTTTTTGTACATTAATGTGACCATAGCATTACTTTTACATCACCTGCCGGCTCATCACTATACGGGATTCTCTAAACCACTTATCAGTGCTTCACCATGCCACAACTAGATGACATTTTATCTGCACAGAAGAGCCTCGAGGAGAACTTTATGAAGAAGATGGAGGACCTTGAAGCACAAATCCAGAGTGCCGGCCCATCTAAAGATACAGTGGCCAAAGTTGCAGAGGAGTTCCGGACGTTCAGGGAGCTTATCTTCAATATGCTCGGGCTGCTCCGAAAACAAATAAGCGAGTGCAGCAAGCAGATAGATGTGATTGATACCAGACATCGGCGTAAAGCACTTATCTTCTTGGGAGTCCCTGAGGTTGATAAGGAGAATGGTAGAATGGCTATCCTGGACATTCTTCACAAGCTGGGTCTCAAAAGTCTTATAGAATCTTCTATAAATATCTGCCACAGACTGGGGACCCCAGGCCAAGATCACCACAGGCCCATTCTCGTAAGATTTACCAGTGCAGACGACAAACACACCGTCTGGAGAGCGAAGACTCGGTTGAAGGGCTCATCCATCTCTGTTCGAGAATTCTTGACCAAGTCTAGACAATCTATATTTAGTAAGGCGCGATTGCATTTCGGTGTGCGTTCTTGTTGGTCTCAGGATGGCATTATTGTCTTAAAGGCCCCCGATGGAAGTTGACATCGAATTACTTCCCTTGAAGAGTTAAGCCCTTTGATTGTAAAATATCCAAAAGGGCCGAACGGATCCTCTACACACAGGAGTAAGGGTAAGGCCGGTGGAGATCTGTCGAGGAATGCATATCGTAAATAACAAGTTTATTTTAACAGGTAGCCCTCGGTAGTTGTATACAACCTAATATTATCCTTACATTATTGAGTTTATTTTGTCCTTGTCATTTCTGCAATTTTGTAGTTATGCACTCATTTTTATCTGTATGTACAATTAGATATGTTATTTCATGTTTTGATTAAGTTTTAGGCTGGTACCGTCAATTGTAATCGCAATTCCGGTCTTCTATTAATTTTGGTTAGGTACTTGTCAATAACAAACGTCATAAATCCTGACACATTAAATCGGTTGCGTTCTGGATACATAATTTTACATACCTTTAGCACTGTTCAAATTAGCCGTTTGATATTTTTTGTTTTTTTTCTTTGTCTATGTTTATAGTTCTATTTTAATTTAATTGTGTTTTTTTTTTGTGTAGTTACAGTGACTTTCTGTTTTAAGTCTTACTTAGTGTTTTTGATGTTAGCAGGCGGGTGATACAGTAAGGCGCAACACCTTGTATTTGAGTTAAATTTTTTTTATTTTTTGTTTTTCTTTTATAAATATTTAGTTTTATTTTTACACACATATATATATATATATTCATTGGCGGAATGAAAGGAATCACTATCTGATATCATAAGAACAAATGTATATATATATATACATTTGTTCTTATGATATCAGATAGTGATTCCTTTCATTCCGCCAATGAATCAGTTGCCTCGTGCGATATCAGTTTTTGTTCTTTATTTACACGTCAAATTCAATCAACAGTTAGGCTACTTGCTAAACGTGTGTCATATCAACGCCCAAAGTATACCTAATCACCATGATGAATTGTATGACACATTTAGCAACAGCAATGTTCACGCCGTCCTGATTTCCGAAACTTGGCTTAAACCTCAACTTCTGTCAACCACTTATGCTCTTCCTGGCTTCGTTCTCATTCGTAATGACCGGATTGGTAAGGGTGGGGGCGGAGTTGCTATATACCTCCGTAGCGATCTCCCTTACAAAATCGTAGCCATATCCTCCTCAAACTATTCAGCCTCTTCAGAGTTTCTCTTCCTCGAGGTTTGGGACAAAGGGGTTAAAACCATAGTTGGTGTTATGTATTGTCCTCCCTCTATTGATTATTTCACCGAATTCGAATCGGTACTAGAATCCTTGGGGTCTGATTACGAGCATCACATCATCATGGGCGATTTCAACACTAATCTCCTGGCCACAAGTTCGCCCCGATCCCTTAAACTCCTTCACCTCATTGAGTCAGCTAGCTTGCATATTTTACCTCTTCAAGCCACACATCATAACGTTAATAGTGATGATACCTGGCTCGACCTTATAATAACTTCTAATCCTTCACTCGTTTCCACGCATGGTCAACGTGATGCCTCCGGTTTTTCGCATCATGATCTTATCTTTCTCTCTTATGTCCTAAAGTCCCCGAAACCCCATCCTAAGGTTCTGCACAGGCGTTGCTTTGCTCGAATGGACATTGACAAGCTAACTGGTGACGCATCCGAAATTGACTGGAAGCCAGTCATGAAAGCCGATACGATCGATACAAAGATACACTTGTTTAACAAAGAGGTAATTCAATTGTATGACAATCATGCCCCAATTAAGAAAATATCCACTCCGATCTAGGTCTTGAACCTATTCGCGCCTTTATTAAAAAGGCGTCAACACGTCACTTCGCGAACGCATCTACCCATGCGAATCCGTTAATCGTAGCCACCGCCGACTACGATCTCCCTCCCGACCCCTGCCGCCACCGCCGGCCGCGACATGTTCTCACCGACCCCCCCGATGCTTTGTCATCCCTTCTTTCCGCTCAGAATACGGGCGACGACGACGTAGACGTAGACGTAGTAGTAGATCCCCTCCCATAGCCGGCGGTTGACCGGTGCGCTTAGTAGTGCACCCGTCCCCCTACAGCGACTGTCCCAACCGAGGGCGCCTCTTCGAGGCGCCCTCGAGTATGTCGCCTCTTGCCCTTCTGGCTGGCTGGAGCGTAGTGGTTGCACGCTCGCCTTTAAAATCCGGTGAAGCTGTAGAGGCCTCGAGGCCAACAGCGTAGGTCATTCACACACACACACACACACACACATTAAGAAAATAAGGTTGAAGCGCCCACCTGCACCGTGGATGACAAAGGGTATCCGCATGGCAATGAGGAGAAGAAATCGTGCTTTTCGGAAGTTTAAAAAAGAACGTACAGAAGACAATTGGTCTCGTTTTAAAGTTGCAAGGAACAGATGCAATAAGATGAAACGTGACGCTAAACGCCGCCATATTCTAAACAATATTACTTCGTCGTCGCCTGCCGACATTTGGAAGTTCCTAGGAACCCTAGGTATTGGCAGAACACGACGTGTAGACCTACCAAAGACATTAAATTTAGATGATCTTAATTGTCATTTCTCTACTGTTCCTCCTGTAGATCGTCTAACGATTAGTCATACCTTGGCCTACTTGGATGGTCTCAAACGTCCCATTTTCAACCCTTTCTACTTTTCTCCAGTTGTCTCTTGTGAAATCAAGAAAACCATCCTATCCATTAAATCTAAGGCAGCGGGATGTGACAAAATATGTCGCTTTATGATTAAAACAGTTCTGGACATTCTTCTCCCTGTAATCATTCACCTTGTCAACTTTTCCTTAAAGTCCGGCACATTTCCATCTCTCTGGCGTAAAGCCTTTGTCCGCCCCCTTCCCAAAATCACTAACCCGTCCCAATCTAGCCATTTTCGTCCTATTTCCATTCTTCCTTTTCTTTCAAAAGTGCTCGAGGCCTGCGTTCACAAACAATTGTCGCATTTTATCTACTCTAACAATCTAATTAGTCCTCTTCAATCTGGGTTCAGGCCTGGCCATAGTACCGTCTCTGCTCTACTTAAAGTGACTGATGATATCCAAAAAGGCATGGAAGAAACCAAAGTTACTGTTCTTGTCTTAGTAGATTTCTCTAATGCTTTCAATTCCGTCAGTCACGATGTCCTACTGTCCATACTTTCCTATCGTATGTGCTCACGAGAGGCACTGGACTGGTTTTCTTCCTATCTTCGGGAGCGTCAGCAGGCTGTTTTGAGTGACGAGTTATCATCAACTTGGCGCTGTTTAGAAACTGGCGTTCCTCAGGGTGGTATACTTTCTCCTCTTCTGTTTTCTATTTTTATTGATCTAATAACCTATGAACTTCAGTGTGCGTATCATCTTTATGCCGATGACCTGCAGCTTTACTCGCAAGACAGTGCCGATCGTATCCCTAACATTGTTGGCAAATTAAACCAGGATTTGGGGGCAATCAAGAACTGGTCTGACAGGTTTGGAGTGACTGTTAACCCGGCTAAGTGTCAAGCTATTCTCGTAGGCAGTTCTAGAACTATTACCAAAATAAATATGGCAACTCTGCCGTCACTCATGTTCAATGGTAAAATTATACCCTTTAGTTCTAGTGTCAAAGATCTCGGCTTGCACATTGATACTACACTCAGCTGGCAAACCCATATCACGGCCGTCGGTCAAAAGGTCACCGGGATGTTGCGATACCTGTATCGGCTTAAAAACTTGCTCCCCTCCAACACTAAAACAATGCTCGTGCAGTCCCTAATCCTACCTATATTCGACTATGGTGATGTGTGCTACTACGACCTGAATGCAGATCATCTCAACAAACTCGACCGTCTTCTTAATAACTGCATTCGATTCATATTTAATTTACGTAAATTTGATCATGTGTCTGAGTATAGATCTCATTTAAGGTGGTTGCCTATTCGCAAGCGCAGAGCTCTACGAGCACTGACAATGCTATTCTCCATTCTTTATTCTCCTGATTCACCTGATTATCTTTCCTCCCATTTTCAATATCTATGCTCTAATCACGATAAACTTCTTCGTTCTTCTAATAATCGCCTTCTTCAATGCCCTTCTCACCATTCTAATTTTATTCACTCTTCTTTCTTTGTCCAATCCATCTTACTATGGAACTCACTACCTCTGGGTATCAGGATGGCCACAAATCGCTTATCTTTCAAAAGCAAAGTACAGGATTACCTGCACACAACTTTGGCGGAATCATCTCAATATTAATTTAGTTTATGTATATGTGTACTTATTATTTATATTATTATATGTATACATTATATGTGTATTTATCTGTATCTATATTATATCGTTATATGTCAGTTCGATATAATATTTATTCTACTAATTATATATTTGTTACATATTTTCCTCTACATTTTTTTGGTTCTATGGTTCTGCACCTACTTCACTCGTTTCTGCATCACCCTAAGGTAGACTGGTAGCTAATGCCTTAGGCATTAAGTCCGCCTTTGTACCAATAGTGCAAGAAGAATTAAATAAATAAATAAACTACTTCGTCGGTCGAGTGACGTAGACTATCTCGTTGATCAAGTGGCACAGATAAACTCGTTGATCTAGCACCTGGTAACCACATAACACAGTATTCAGGTTCAGTTACAGGCAATGTTTTATTATGGCTTTACTATTGAAAAAGTATCAGTAGCAATCCCGGTATAATAGCAATGGGGTCACCCTCTATGAAATTGGAATCTAACATCTTTGGCGACTGCCTCGTTGGTGTTGACTTGGTCTAGTGGCAGAGCGCATCGCTTTGTGATCACGAGATCCTGGGTTTAAATCCTAAATCGGACAAAAGTAGTTTTTGAAACGGAAAATTCCCAGTATGAGTCCGGAGTCTGGAATTGTGCACGGTATGGCAATAGACTCGCTCCTTATTACATAGGACCTAACATCGTCGGCAAAAAGTGGGTGTACTTAGCACCTCTTCTATAGGCATAACGGTGTTTTTATATCTTTGGCGAAATGTGGATGTGCACGGTACACCTCGTTGTAATGTTTTCCATTAAATAAATAAATTATAAATTGAAAAAAAAACCTTTGCATCTCCTGCGTGGGGCAAATGATTCAGGGTGTTTACGTTTTTACGCAAAAAATTAAATAAGACATCCGAACTGAAAACGTCCTTCTTTTTTAATGACTGTAAAAACTAGCATCCTCATCTATCACAACTATAAAAATAATTAAGAGCCTACAGTCTCACGTCCCCACAATTAATTACTGTGAGAAATAGCCTAATTAATATCTAATTAATTAATTAGCTACCCTGATTGGAAGATGGATAATTTTCTGCGCGGCCAAACGTGTTCTGGACAGTTTGACTGGGGCCATTCCCTTTGTCTCGACCTACATACTGAAATCTATAATAATTGGATATATAATACTGTATAAAGATTGTATATAATATATATTATGAATAAATATTGTGAATGCCGTGGAAATGCGAAAGGAATAATGTGATTAGAAACCGATGTAAGTTGAAGGACGACGTGGTGACTAGGATTGAAAGAGGTACGTTGAATTACACCTCTCAATCCCCTGGTTGCAAAAATATACAAAATCGCTTTAAATCGTCATCATAAGAAAACAGACGGGTAAAATCTTGTCATTGTTCTCTGTCTCCTTGGCAATTATTATTCCCATCTGATGGTGGGGTCTGCCTTGCTCATTTTCTTCTTCCATTTCGTGTTCCGAGGCATTTCAGATACACAGGTTCTTCTTGATCACATCTGCCCATCTTGTTTCTAGCCGCTCTCTGGGTCTAGGCCTTGATTTGCTTAGATTGGCCGTAATATTACCCACATAATCAGAAGGGCTTCTCTTTATGTGGCCATACCAACGGAGTCGACTTTCTTAAAGCTTATCAGCGATGTCGCGAACCGGTGTTCGCGACATCGCTGATGTACTCCCGCTAACGTACTCGTTGCGAATTTTAACAAGTCTCGTCACCCCGCACATCCAGCGAAGCATCCTCATTTCAGCGACTTGAATCGAATGGACTTGGCGCTGCGTTACAGTCCACGTTTTGATACCAAAGTCTTAAAAAATCTTGTCATTCTCATATCAGTGTAATAAATCTCCCATTATCTTTACTGCAAAAAGTATAAAGAGAGTTTAAAGAGCATTCTTGGGACGTATGCAGCTCTCACGTGGTAGAAATTTCGCATTTCTTGCGAGAAATTTCTTGCGGAACGAACATAAACTTTGACAAAATCTTAAAATGATTTTTCGTGATTCACATAAAAATATATAATATTAGACAAAGGTATAATAAAACAATAACTTGGCACGTTAAATTCAAAATTGTTATTTATTCTTAATCTCAAATGACAGATAATTACATTTTTTTCTCTTATACATCACTTATCTAAGTATATATTTCACATTACCTTTATTTACATGTAACATTATTGTACTCGATTGGTATACAATTATTTTTCATTAATTTTTTATCAACTGTGTTAAATTTCAACATTTTATTTGGTTTTTCAGCTGCAGTTGGAAATTTCAGGATTATGTAGGCCATCTTGATCGCGAGCTCAGATAGAGTGATCAAAATAGCGACTGGTGGCACAAATATCAATCACTACCCATTACTGTAATGTTTCATCAAAATCCTTTCAGTATTTTTGTGTGAAAGAGTAACAAATATGAATCTATATCCATATCCATCCTTTAAAAACTAATCACATTGATTGACACAAATAGAAGAAAAAGATGAATTACGTAGTAAATTACATTTTTAAAAACGAGCTTCTATGCAGCTAGTTAATAGCGCAATTTAAAACGGGCAATCAAAATTCTATACAAAATTTCGTATCAATGCTGTGGGCTATTGAGGATTTTTTTACTGGTGCCAACTCTGGGTGTTGAATCAAGTCATGCTTACCCTAAAAACATACAGTTGTTGGACCTGAATCAATATGTCAAATTTCAACATTGTTGGATTAGAGGAAGTGGTTCTAAGTCAGCTTGCAAGAATTGACTTAAAGTAACAACATTGCATGTTTGTACCGGCAGGAGGGCTCCAATCTTCTGCTTTTCGTTGATTGGAAAATTTCCGGTTTTTTTCTTCGTATATTGGTTTTTTGTGTCGTGTTTGAGCAGGAGACGCGTTCAAGGTGGCGATTTTTTTCCTTCTAATTTTAAATCAAAACTCCTGTCAATATCTTTAACGGCCGTGCGCTACATAGCGCTACTTGTGTCGTAAACAATGTCAAATAAAAACTTGTAACAAAATAAATCAGCCTGTACCGTAAGTGACACACAGCAGTGATAGCCTAGTGGTTAGACCGTTGGACTGCAAAACCCAGGCACGCACCCCTGTTTTTTTGAAAGCATGTGCTTTTTAAAAATTAATTATCACTTGCTTTAACGGTGAAGGAAAACATCGTGAGGAAACCTGCATGCCTAAGAGTTTCTCGAAGGTGTGTAAAATTTGCCAACCCGCACTAGGCCAGCGTGGTGGACTATGGCCTAAACCCTCTCAGTTTGAGAGGAGGCCCGTGCCTAACGGTTGGACAGTTTCTTAACAGGGCTAATATTATTATTTATTATATTATTATACTGTTAAGTGCTATTCTGATACCGGTAGGCAAATGCCTCTATTAAAATAAGGTCATACTACATCATGCGAACCCAATGCGGATTGATGAAGACCAGGTGGTATCAACCTGCTTTTGGAACATATCAAGCCGCCGAATACTGATAAGTTTGGCTTTATGATTGCCATATTCTCTCTCTCACCTCAATTTGTGAGAGAAAGCCTTTGCCTAGGCAATAATATCTGTACAGTATCATCAGCCCATATCAGTCCACTGCTGGACATAGGCCTCTCTCAAGGCATGCCATTGAACCCGGTCTTTGGCTCTTCTCCTCCAACCGCCGCTAGCCACCCTGCATATATCGTCGCTCCACCTAGCTGCAGGGCGTCCCACACTACGTTTGTCGAGGCGCGGTCTCCACTCAAGAACACGTACTGTACAGTATAGACGGATATTATTACTTAGAAAGACCTAGACTATCTTACCATGATCGAATAGACCGTGTATTATTTGAAGAGCAAGAGTTTCCGTAGCCGACGAGCGCATATGAGGCGAACTATAAGAATGCAGGGAGCCAGAGAGGTATGTAAGAAAAGAACGTGTTGGAACTGTACTCTCTTCCTACTCTGCAAGGGATCTGTAGTGATGATATATAAAGAAAGAGAGATAGTTAGATAGATTATTATCACATTAACTAGTTACCGGCACCAACAGTTTAACAAGTCTTATTGCAAGAGATATATGTCGCACCATTAGAAAAAGGTATAACAACAACCTTGACTCTTAACAATATTGAATGGCATTCTCAATAGTGAACTCACGTAACAAGATCCCTTTCGAACGAATACCTCCGAATCTTATACATACAAAAAAGCCTTAGCATATTGCTGGGATCAGGTTAAGCTGGAAAAAGGTAAAGGGTAAAGTTTGACAGAGCATAATGGGGCTGCGGAAACTATACGCACTTATGATTGTAAATGTGGGCGTAGAAAGTGTTTCTAAAAATAACGAATTTTGATCTTATTTCATGTTTTTTGGTGCTGCTCGGGTTGGCCTCTCACAAGATGGCGACGGTCACTTGTAAAAGATACTATAGCATAAAGCTTGCGAATTTTAGGGAAGATATTTATTTATTGCCTTATAATAGACACCTTATGGCTAAGGTTCACTGAGGAAATTACTACTTACTTAATCCCACAATCAAAAACAAATCTAACAACACCTAATGCATTAAATTTGATCAAAAAATACCAAAGAGAAAAATTTAGCGTTTGGGGCAGTTAGGTTAAGGTACGTAAAATTGAAGTCGCGCCACTATTGCACCAATTCAGTTTCTCGACTCACAATCCCGGATTACGGACTTTTAAGTTAATATTTTCCTCGCTCGGCACCTTTTAGTATCTCCGCTTCAGTGGACTGTCAGAATTGAACGGCACAAAACTTGTCCTTCAATAGTCACACACCTGCGTAACAGTATCACGTTCGGTCACGAGTAGCCGTCACGTACCACCCTAATGTATAGTTGTGCCGGGACTCATTATACGAAACGACTACCATCTGGGTTCTCGTTTTTTTCCATTTACTGGCACAATCCGGAGCCAGAACTTTTATCAGAGGATTAACCTTGGATGAAAGCTGTGACCTAATAAACATGTATTTTTTCGTAAGACTTGAGGCACCCAAATTAGATTACATTTGCAAATTCAATATG
Organism: Phalera bucephala; assembly: GCA_905147815.2. Lineage (NCBI taxonomy): Eukaryota > Metazoa > Arthropoda > Insecta > Lepidoptera > Notodontidae > Phalera > Phalera bucephala. The sequence continues at coordinate 6,969,440 of LR990632.1, read as the reverse complement.
AAAATCAAACTTAACTTTAGTTCTCGTCCAAGTCAAGCAAGGCCGAGCGTGTAGTTTTTAGTAATTTATTTAGGTTTGGTTAGGTTAGTTAGTTATCGGGGCGATCGGATATCGGAGCGGCAGGCGGCAGATATCGGAACGAGTTCAAAGTCTCTAAAAATACAGGCTTGGCATTGTGCAATTGTCTCGTGGCAACGAGTTAGATATGCAACTTGCAAGCATTTGCTGTTTAAAATAAAAAAATAATAAAAAATGAGACGTACAATGAGAGTGGAGGAAGCTGGAGAGGTCTGTAAGGAATGAACCTGTCGCAAAATCTATACTCTCTGCCTACCCTGCAAGGAAACTGACTACCACTAAAATATATTTTCTGATTTTTATTACCATATATTTTATGGATGCCTACCTGCAGTGAAGCTGAAGATATCTTTGCTATTTGGCAAGAAGTAAATATAAAGAGAAATATTAGAGTGCGCTAAGATGCAAGCCAGCTGCAGCGACTTGACGCAGCGACCTGAGTTTGGTAGCCGAGATTCTTGCTTGGAAAATGGAAACCATAGCCAGAGATTTGTAGCCACCTCGTATATAGGCTTTCATAGATTGTCATCATAATACGAGAATGGCTCTGGAACATTTACTGCCTAGTGAGTTATAAGTCTTATAAGGACTATTCCAGATACAGTGCAAACCTTAGATGAAATGTTGCGGGGTTCTTGTTCATACCATGCTCATATTCGTTCATTCTTGCTGGCCGAATGAAATAGCGACACAACTAAAAATCAAGAACAAGAGAAAATTAATCTTTATAGTTTTGATATTAGAGTGCTAATTCAAATAGACAAATTTTTGAGTTGAGCCGCTATTACATTCGGTCTGCGATACATATTTGAACTATATATTCAGAGTATATTAAAGAGTAATTACGGCTTTTTGCCACCAGTGACATTACCAAATAGACATACATAAAAAAAATACAAAATGAAAATTGAATTTAACTGCAGCTGAAAACCATGTTACATCAGAGAGTATGTTTTTATACACAGAATAATAATTACAACAATATTTAAAAAATGTTTACCAACGACGTTATCCGAACTCTTGATGGTTTTGATTCAGCAGGATTCTTAAAGATATGAAAGTGATTAGCAAATGTATGAGGGTGTTTATGTGCTGTGTGGTTGCTGAGGAGTTGTTCCCGTGCTGCATTGCCGCTGGAGTTTCGCCTGTGAACAAGAGAAACGTTACTTAATTTAATATCCCCATTATTTATGTGTGGGACTGCACCGGTAGAAGATAGCATACTTCTTCGTTCAGCAGTACCAACAACACTGCTGTACGTGTCTCGGCTGCACTGCACCACTAAAGCCGAGGACATGCACATAGCGGAGTACGTCCGTAAGAAGACTTTCTACATTCAGAGGGTTGAGAATATGAACTCGCAAAACAATGCGGCATTCAGTTTCTTTGTTGTGCGAGTTCCCAACACCAAGATGGATAACTTTATGAGCGAGGAGTTCTGATCGTAGAATGTCGTATTCAAAAGCTTTCGTGGGAGACTGAGAGACACCCCTGAAGAGCGCAACGTGTCGCCCGCGATACATGTTACTTAGTTAATAAGTTTTTTATATTTTATATGTATGTTAGTCTGTAAGGAGTATATTCCATAGGCCTGTAAATTGCACAAAATTATTTTTGTAAAATTTTAGTTGCCTAAAAATAAATGAGTTATTATTTTATTATTATTCTTTTTATCACTATTTTTGGTAGAATAAGAGTGCTATTTCCAGATACTCTAGGGTTATGACAAACTAGTTTGGCATAGAGCTTGTGACGTAATTCATCTTATATGAGAAATAGAAACTACATACTAGGAATTATTTCTCCTGCCCAAACACTAAGGCCGAAATAAATAATTGTAGAACACCTAAAGATTTAATCCATATGATGACCAACCCCACGAGGTCTAGGACCAGTGATTGAAGTGGCCTATACTTCTGATTACTAAAACAAACCGTAGTCGAATAAAACCAAGCCGTAGTCGAACTAGACTAGCCGTAGACGAATCAGACGTAGTTTTAGCCAAAAGAGGCGTAGCCGTAGTTTAATTAGATGAACGAGAATGAAGTCGAGTTGAAACAAGCCGTGAACTAATCAGAACGAGCCATTGTCGCATTAGTCTTAGTCGGGTTTGACTAAGTCTTGGTTGAATTAAAACACTACTTACTAAGCCAACCCGTCAGTTATGGTTTGATTATGACTATTGATATTCATAAAATGTAACAGGCAATATGGTGGTTATGTTCTTCTAAAAAGTTAAAGACTATCTCCAAGACGTATTCATTTCAACTATTTGACGGGAATTATGATAATTGGATTATATAAAAAGCATTTGCCCAAACTTTATGTTCTACATATTATTTAGTTTCATCCAATTATTAATTGTATGGGATAGGATCGGAAGGTGTAAATCGGACTACAGGTAACAACTCAGCTTAACGCCTACTAACTGCCTGCGCGAGCATATAAAACGATCACCCATCTCAGATCACCCAATTTGAGTACCTACTGCTTAATCTTAGTTTAAAAAGCAAGAAATTTATTTTGAAGTCAATGCCAGTGCGGTTGGTTACTAGGCACCAACTTTAAAAAATATTTTACAGATAAAATTAAGAACCTCGTTCATTCTTGAACTCAGTTAAAAATGTTTATCTCTACTTACTTACGCTACAACGATTATCTCTACGTTTATTTATTGAATCATTGAATTCCTTAATTACCAAAGCACTAATTGCCTAAGCCGCTTTAATTATGCTGAGAGTTTATATAAATTTAATAACCACATAATTTGTTATTGGGCAGTAGTCGTGTAGTTGATTTAATAATTTATGGCCCTGCCTTAATTATATGGTTGTCCGCAAAAGGCGATTAATTAAGTAAGCTACTTAACATTAACCAAACTATTGTGAAGACAACATAATTTACACTTTGCAAGTTTTTTAATATTTTTTTGGCAAAATGCTGTGGCGTACTGCCAAGACGAGCCAAGCTAACTCTACACGTCCTAACTCTACAAGCCCTAACTTCACAAACTCTACACCTTAGTCAAAATATGTGGCTTGGCCATTTCGTTACTACAAGAACCATTGTATACCAGAAAAGTAATGAACAGTAATAAATTGAATATATATACTATATAATTGAACGGCCAAGCCACATATTTTGACTAAGGTGTAGAGTTTGTGAAGTAAGGGCTTGTAGAGTTAGGGCGTGCAGAGTTAGAACCTTGGCTCTACATAAGATCTGGTTACTTTTTGACAGTGCAGTCTAGTCTCGTCTTGGCAACATTTTACATGAAAATGTTTTTGGTGGGATACTTATAAATAGATTGGCTTGGGCGTTCATTTTTTGATATCTAATTTAATCACTAATCTACCACCGGATCGGAACGCGGCTTCCACTGAGAAGGCCTTGTCTTTTTTTATTTAATTCTCTTTCTCTTTTTTATTTTCTGTTTTTTTAATCACATTGTGTGGATACATTTTTAGGTTACAATTAAATAGTTTACGATCTAGCTCCAGTGTGATGCCGTACGACCGAGATATGAGACTATTTATACAGAGTGTCTAAAGGATTCCAGATGGACCAGCCTTCACATGCAGCAACCGTTCACGAATATTACTACTGCAATAGCCATTACTTCCATCGACCATATTGGAGGTAAAGAAAGTGACCCGAGCATAGAGCCACCGCAAGCAAAGACATTATATTGAGCATGACCAAACCAGAACCCTAGAGACGATGGTCAGATTGGCAGTAGGCAATAGATATGGCAATAGGCTTGCCCCTATTACATGGGACCTAACATGTAGGCGAAAAATGGGTGTACACAGTACACCTCTTACACCTCTTACACCTCTCACCTCTATTCACAATTTGGGGGTGGCCCTGAATGGGAAATATAGACGTGACGATGGTTAACACTTATATGCCGCAAGTGATTTTTTCTTATATAAAAACGAATATCTACATTATGAATTATTCATTCATACATAATGGAGTGCTTGTCCCAACGCTGTTATATGGCAGCGAGAGCTGGGTATGTAAGAAGGAGAATGAAAGTAAGATAAATGCGGTGGAAATGCGAGCTCTGCGGAAGATATGCGGTGTGAAGCTGACCGACCGTATTCGCAACAGCGTAGTAAGAAAGCAAATAGGTATGAAAGAGAATATCGGTGTGAAGATGAGAAAGCGTATGCTCCGTTGGTTCGGGCATATAGAAAGTATGTCCGAAGAAAGAATGACAAAACTGATATACAATGCGAAAGTAGAAGGATGTAGGTACCGGGGAAGACCTAGACTATCTTACCATGACCAAATAGACCGGGTCTTATCTGAAGGACAAGTCAGGAGCCTTCGTAACCGGCGAGCGTGAATGAGACGAACTATGAGAGTAGAGGAAGCCAGAGAGGTATGTAAGGAAAGAGCCTGTTGGAACTCTGTACTCTCTGCCTACCCCGTAAGGGATCTGGCGTGATGATATAGATAGATAGAGATGAATTATTCATGTGTGTGTTAACGAACATGAAATTCAATAAATAATTTTGGGTCACACAAACATTTATTATGTGCGGAGATCGAACCGTGACCACTCGATTCAGAGAGTAGAGAGGCCTACACTCTAATCACTAGACCAAACCGTCGTTTAGGGATGGCAGAAACACCGAATGTCAGAAGAAAGAATGACAAAACAGATATACAATGCGAAAGTGGAAGGATATAGGTACCGGCGAAGAACTATACTATCTTACCATGACCAAATAGACAGTCTTATGTCAAGGACAAGTCAAGAGTCTCCGTAAGTGGCGAGCGTGTATGAGACGAACTATGAGAGTGAAGGAAGCCAGAGAGGTATGTAAGGAAGGAAAGACAAAAAAAAAACATCGTCACGCCTATATTGGGGAATATAGGCGTGACACGCCTATAGAGGGGGTGATCGGTGTAAAGATGAGAAAGGGCATGCTCTGTTGGTTCAGGCATATAGACAGAATGCCAGATGAAAGAATGGCAAAACAGATATACAATGTAAAAGTGGAAGGATGCAGGTACCGGGGAAGACCTAGACTATCTTACCACGACCAAATAAACCGAGTCTTATCTGAAGGAAAAGTCAAGAGTCTCCGTAACCGGCGAGCGTGTATGAGACGAACTATGAGAGTGGAGGAAGCCAGAGAGGTATGTAAGGAAAGAACCTGTTGGAACTCTGTACTCTCTGCCTACCCCGCAAGGGATCTGGCGTGATGATATAGCTTTTTTAAAAACCACAAAATCTATTGCTATGCCATTGAATCGATCGATTTTTTTTGTTTCGAATATATCGTTCTACTTTACTGACTGAATTATTATTCTCTTTTTAGTATTCTCTTGGTCAAGAAATTGATAAATAAACGTGGATGCGCTATCTTGACATATTAAAACAGAGATATTTATAGGTTTTTTTTTTAATAATAATACACGTAAGCGAGGAATCAAGCGATTTGTCAGACGATTTTTCTGACCAATGGTTTGATTCGTAAATTATTTTTAATAATATCGATTCATTATCCATTATAAATTCTCTCGATACGATATTCAATCGATTCTATTTCACACTTATCACATTTCTAGAAACGTCAAACTCTAAACGTCGTCTGACTGGTGAAAAGGACTATAGTAGGCTAAATGAGGCAAATTTATCATTGAGTTAGATATTGAAACTGGCCATTAATCTACATATATATTTTTATAAATGCTAGTTTACTTTATATTACTGTAAGGTATCAACAAAATACGTTCAGTAGTTCTTGAGTGAAAAAGTAACATCCACACATTCATGCTAACAAAATTGTCAAAGACAATGTCGATAGACATATACAATTCACATACACAAATACCCAGACCGAAACAAATAATTGTGGATCACACAAAGATTTGTCTCGTGCGGGAATCGAGACCCGCGACTATTAGACACAGTGGGCGGAACGGGTTAAGCTCTTAACCACTGCGCTAAATCGTCCGTCAATTTCCGTTCGGGGGCCAATAAAACGGCCACTTTCAGTGAGATCAAGACTCGAAATGTCCAATAGAATCTTGGAGCAAGTCCAATAGAAAATTTCTACAGAGTAAAAAGGCTATTGTATACTAGTATATCATGAAACGGACAGTAAAAACTATCAGAATTCTATTTTAAATGTCTTCTGTATGATTCGAACACGGACTAATAATGAGAAATCATTATATTAATACATTTACCTAGGACAGGTAGTCCGGTTAGGTAGGTCCAACTTTGAGAGAGAGATCAATCGACGAATCCAACTCGGCTGGGCAGCGTTCGATAAACTGCGCAACATGTTCTCATCTAAAATACCTCAGTGCCTTAAGACTAAAGTTTTTAGTCAATGTGTGTTACCAGTGATGATATATGGATCAGAGAAGTGGTCTATTAATATGGGTCTCATAAAAAAGCTCAGAGTTGCTCAGCGAGCTATGGAGAGCTATGTTCGGCGTTTCTCTACACGATCGAATCAGGAATGAGGAGATTCGTAGAAGAACCAAGGTCACCAACATAGCCCTTAAGATTAGCAAGCTGAAGTGGCGATGGGCGGGCCACATAGCGCGTAGATTGGACGGGCGTTGGGGCAGAAAGATTCTAGAGTGGAGACCACGTATTGGCAAGCGCAGCGTGGGACGACCGCCTGCCAGATGGACCCACGATCTTGTGAAAATCGCAGGAAGTCGTTAGATGCAGGTGGCATCGGACCGGTTACGCTGGAAAGCGATTGGGGAGGCCTATGTTCAGCAGTGGACAAGTATAGGCTGAGATGATGATGATATTAATACGTGAAGCAAAAACTTTGTACCCCTTTTTACAAAAATTGCGCGGTCGGAGGAGTATGAAACTTATAGTTTATATAGAGAAGGAGTGCAGAATGCTAATATTTTTGTTAAATTTTGCATAAAAATACATTAAATCAATAAAGGCAACATTACACACACTACCATGTATTTGACACACACACGCTGTCAAAGTCTGTGGTCAAATTGAGACTAGATAAATATTGTTTGTCTTTAATATTATTTGTCTATAGTTTTACTGAATGTCAAACATAACCAGCAAACGATGAAAGAGTTTTTTTTACAAAAAACATCGTTTACAGAGAAGTTTTGTATCATTAAATTAATTATCGAAATATGTATGTCAAGTTTTACAGCACTTTATTAATCGCTTGGTTTTTTGTTTCGATAAAAAAAAATTTAAAAAAGTTATTCTTTATTTGAATCATTTTTTTTTTATTTTTTTATATAAATTTCATATAATTTGTTAAAAAAAATTGGCAAATTAACAGTGTAGCCTTGGCAAAATCTGTGATTCTAGAAGTATAGTCTTTGACAATAAAACCTTAATAATGTTCAAACATATAATTTAAATTAATTATGGTCGAATTTCGACCAATGGGCGACCACTAGTAATAATAATTTTACGTAATCATAATGTTCTTGTTTACCAGGTTTATCCTATATTCACCTGTAATTGATGTCTACAATAGTCGCTTTCTACTATTTATATATTGTATCTGAGGTTCGGCGGTCGTTGCGCTCGGTGACCGTGCTGTTCTTATGGCCGTCTTCAATATTTATCATATGGATAGATTTGCTAAGCAGTGATAGCCTAGCGGTTAGACCGTTGGACTGCATAGTCAGAGGTCTCGGGTTAAAACCCAGGCACGCATCTCTGTCTTCTGAAAGAATGTGCGTATTAAAAATTAACTATCACTTGAAATAAAACTATTTTATTTCATGTGTAATATTCGCGTAAATCTAAGAACTCAACTATCACTTGCTTTAACGTTGATAGAAAACATCTTAAGGAAACCTGCATGCCTAAAAGTTTCTCGAAGGTGTGTGACGTTCGCCAACCCGCACTGGGCCAGCGTGGTGGACTATGGCCTAAACCGTCTCAGTCTGAGAGGAGGCCCGTGCCCAACGGTGGGACAATTTCTTAAAAGGGCAAATATTATAATATTATAGATTTGCTTACTGGCAGTAGAATTTTGACAGATTTCTCATATGAAATATGTCAAAATTCTATCTGTAGTAGGCAAATCTATCGTTCAGTTGAATATTGAAACCGGTCATTAGTGATCACGGACAAGCAGCGCAATATGGGCGACCGTTTGTAGCATTATCATATTCGAGCGTCTTCGTGCTTTGAAAGTACGTTAAGGCGTTGATCCTGGATACCACTTAATGTGGTAGCTGTTTAATCCTGTATGAAAACCTTTTAGACGACTTGATAGGTTACAATAAGGGGTAGTTACATACCAAAAACCACACTTGGTGGTTGGAGTACATAATCCAAATTCCAAAAAAGATTAAGGAACTGTAAAGCATTCGCAACGTCGGGAACTTAAAAAGCAAAAACAAACCGCTATAAAATCAAAAAATAGTTTTTGACACTTCTAAATCGGCAACTAAATCGATTCCAACAATTTTTTATGTTAATTAATATTTTTTATTTAATATTCAAAAACATATTGTTACTCGTTGTTGTCTTATAGAAAATTTAGTAATTATTTAAAGCGTTACGGCTATTTAAATGAATTTCTATTACATACACCTTAATACGCATACAAGTATTAATTAATTTCTAAATTTTATGGTTGATTTGGGTACCAGAGACCTTTAAAAAATTATAGAAATTTTCTTAAAATTTGAAGTTAGATTTTCGTATTGAATTTGTAAAGCAATATTCTAATTGAGGATTGAATCTTGCTTTATATATGTTACACGTTGTATACGCGAAACTACTCTTTCTGGGCCTGTCAGTTGAAAATACTATATTCCATCGCAAATTAACAACAAAACAGACCAATCCAATTACATCTTAAGCCTACGCGTACCATAAAATTAACAAATCTTCCACATTAACAGAAAACTGTAGAAGAATTATACTTAATCTTAAGCAACTCAATTACAAAGAAGACAACTCGTTTTTTAGTCCTGGATAATGCCATTTTACTTTTGTCGTATTACATTATGTTCATTAGCTTTGTAACAACATTTCTGAAATCTTGTAAGAAATTTCAAGCGAAACGAATTTATGCTCATAAAATGAATTTTCATTTCAGACAAGTATTTAATCAAGTTTACAAGTTTCCCGTTTGGGTTAAATGTTCGGTTGGGTTTTTATAATGAAATATTTTCGTGAGAATAATTTGGAATTATTTGGAATACTTAGAAGTATCTTCGTTAAGTATTATAATCAGTAATTTTAGATTATAATAATAATGTTTATGTATTTCTCAAAAGTTCCAGTACATTTTTTACACAAATATATATCCTAATCTTAGGCGAATGTACACAAAAGTGTTAGCATTTGAGGCTGAACTAAGCATAGCCTGTATTCCAGCCCTCAACGCCAATCCCCTTGAGTTACAAGAAAATAATGTAGGTATGTTTTTAGTGATTGTCACATCTTTATAGTTATAAATACAAAGTTTGACCGGGGAAGACCTAGACTGTCTTACCACGACCAAATAAACCGAGTCTTATCTGAAGGAAAAGTCGGGCGTCTTCGTAACCGGCGAGCGTGCATGAGACGAACTATGAGAGTGGAGGAAGCCAGAGAGGTATGTAAGGAAAGAACCTGTTGGAACTCTGTACTCTCTGCCTACCCCGCAAGGGATCTAGCGTGATTATATAGATATATAGATAGTACAAAGTCATAGTAAATTTCAATTTTGTTAAGAGATCTGCATTTTATAACAAAACAGATATACAATGCGAAACTGTATGGCTGTAGGTACCGGGGACGATCAGACCTATCTTACCATGATCAAATAGACCGAGTCTTATCTGAAGGACTTTACTTGTATGAGAGCGTGTATTAGACGAACTATGAGAGTGGAGGAAGCCAGAGAGGTATGTAAGGAAAGATTCTGTTAGAACTCTGTACTCTCTACCTACCCCAAGGGATCTGGCGTGATGATATAGTTAGATATATCTGTATTTCATATGTAATTGTTAGGTATCTTAAACTTGGTATATTAATCTGAGCTTAGGCTGCTCTGTTTATTAGTTTGAATAGTCGCGTAGCGGGTATGACCTGCGCACGGGATAAATCTTTGCATGCCCCACAATATTCGATCGGTCTAAGTGTTTGTGTAACTATCTTATATTTATATCTATAAACGCATCCACAATACAGGAATCATCAATAAATAAGTTATATAAAAGACATTTTTAAAACCAAGCATTTATGCTACCAGATAACGGTGCAAATCGGCCAATAATATTAAATGTGTCATCGATATTTTATATTAATGAAATGTGCATACAAAATTTCGTGTCTGCTTTTGGCCGTTGAAAAGTTCCTTCGTGTCGAGCCAATCCAGGGTATAGAACTAGGTCATGTTTACTCTAAAGATGCATTGTCATCGGAAATGAACCAACATGCCAGATTTCAAGATTTGGAAGATTTGATCTAAACAACAAAATTGCAAGTTAAATAAAAGCTTGTAAAAATAACTTACTTTGTACAACGTGAACTGTCACAGAAGCTGCCTTGGCGTTCGCAGGAACACAGGTGTAGTTCCCAGCATGACGAGGTTCAGCCTTGCCGATCACCAGTTCGCTGCTCTGGCGGCCATTGTGGACGCTGACACCATCTATACAAACGAAATATATTATTGTAGATTTAGATTATTATAAGAATTCTCGAAGTCTGAAGTCACTTGAGCCATAAAAGAGCACAGTGTTCTTAGCCATCAGCAAGCTTAAGCAGTGTTTGGCTCGGTCGACCTGATATGGGTGATCCTTTGCAGTAATTTTATTTTCGCGCGTCTCCGGCTACAGCTGCCACTTAATATTATAGTCGTTAAGCGGAATTGGATGCCATATTAGCGGCTTGATAATTTCCATTAACCAGTCGCAACAAACTTGACTCCACCGATCCACACTAGATCCACGTGGTGGAGTATGACGTAATCTCTCTTACTTCAATTAGTGAGAGAAGATCTTTACTTGGTAATGGGACAGTGTAGGCTGATTTAATAGTTAGTTTTAGTGGGAGAATGCTTCAGACAATCAGTAGCCAAAATACATCCACTGTAGGACACTACTGCAGCCTTTGTGCTGTACGCTTGCTGGATAAATACAGCATAAAAAGGGTCGTCTTGGCAATCTATTAGAGTGGTCTTTGACCTACAGCTGGATTCGAAACGTTTGGTATGAAAACTATGGGTCCATGGATTTCAAATGCCTATCACGTCTTTGAAGGATTCTTTCAAAGACTAGTTGACACAACACATGACCAGAAGGTTGCTCCATATCGCACAAAGGCAAGCATTACTTTTATAGCGCAAAAACGCTGCCAGCCTTCTGAGAAAAAGTCATATCTACGCACCATGTATAGATATCCAACACAGATTGGTGGAGGCACATTTATAGCCGCCTGAAGTTGTGATATATTAATAATCCCCTATAGTCATTTTCACGAGAAATGGGTACGGTGACGTTAGGAATTTGACGTTTCTAGAAATGTGGTGATGATAAAATTGAATGATATAGAATCGATTTAGGCACAACAAACTCAAGAATTTTATAATTTATTTATGAATAAAGTTATTGGACAGAAAAATTGTCACTGAATTATTATTTAAAAGGCCATGAATCTGTCTAATTTAGTATGTCAAAATGGCACATCCAGGTTTTTTTATTAATTTCTTGACCATGAGTTTCCTATGTCGCTCAATTGGATACATAGAATAATATATTCGTAAAGAAATCGGTACTAAATTTTGCACATTTTGAAAACAATGTATCGATTATAACGATTTCATTGTGTCAGTCCCTAAAACACGAACTGTTCTAATTTAGATAATTGATTAATAGAGTTAGTAAATTTATAAACAGTATAAGATCTGAATGAAAATAAAGTAGATTTATGATATAATTTCATTTATTTTCTGAATTTCCTATTTTTAATATTCTTAAATATAATATGCGTGAAATGGGATTTGATCAAACGTCACCGTACCAATGGTTAATGAAAAAGACTATAATAAGGCTCTTAACTTGACTTAAGAGCTATCATATGAAGTGCTCATCATGACCAACAAGTTTTGAGTACCTTTCCAAGCATAAAGACTCTCGAAAGGGAAGTTCCAAAACCACTCAAACCTTGGTGACCGCTTAAAACATCGCAATCAGGCAGCATCATGAACGCTTATCATTCATAAATTATTGCCTATAATATTGCGTTCTTTTCAACGTTCTTCCAACAACTAAAACCGTCTAACAGGACGTATTGCCACTCTAGCGCTAAATTAACAGTACGAAATTATGTCACACGGTTCCAGCATTCGTATAGGTAAAACAGTTAGAAATTTACCGTGCAACAGAAGTTAGGGCTGAACTAAAAGCTAACACCATTAACGCCCCAATGCGACGGTCTAGTATGAATTCAGGTTGAAGTTCATCGTTTTTGCCGTTCCGTTGGGTAATCATTAAAACTATGATGTTAGAAAGTTGAATTTATTTATAGTAGGCATTTGTCTTGTCGAAGGTCGCCGGCAGAAAGTAGATGCGTATAGCATATAGACGGTGGTTGTAGCGGTTTTCTCTTGCAGTAAACGTCTTCCGGCTAAAGATAGACACAACTGTCTATCTATCTAGAGAGATTTGCGAAATGCGAACTCTGCGGAAGATGTGCGGAGTGAAGCTGAGACGTATTCACAACAGCGTAGAAAGAAAGCGTGTAGGTATGAAGGATAAAATCGGTGTAAAGATGAAAGGGTATACTCCGTTGGTTAGGGCATATAGAAAGAATGACAATGAAAATTTCGCAAGAAAAAACTACAAAACAGATATACAATGCGACAGTGAAGGGATGTAGGTATCGAAGAAGACCTAAATTATCTTACCATGACCAATTAGACGGTGTCTTATCTGAAGGGCAAATCAAGAATCTCCGTGACCGTTGATTGTGTGAGACGTATTGAATGTAGTATTTTGGTTGCCATATTGATTTTATTTTATACATGGTGTAATTTTATTAATTCTGGAGTTAAAGCTCAGGTGACGAAACCAATTCCTACTAGAAAAAAGTACATTCCAATAAATAACATCTCCAAAACTAAATAAAACTAAAATACTAATTAAGTGCATTAAAAAACCATTACCGTACACCAAGCGCGAAGTGATATGGCGGGGTAGCGCCGCTCGTCAGCTGGCCGGTCGATACCTTCGGTGTTCCGGATTTTTACACTAGTTATGATATTCGGATAGATCAGTAGGTAAATGTTTCTTATTGAAGTGATCTTTATATTAATTTTTTTATTACATACCAGTGAATAGTTGGCACTGGATACATCACCTGGGCTTTCGTTTCAGGACGACTAAAATGATATACGATTTAGCGCAGTGGTTAAGAGCCTTAGCCGCTCCGCCCAGTGTGTATAATGTTTGCAGGTTCGATTCCCGCACGCAACAAATCTTTATGTAATCCACAATTACTTGTTCCGGTCTGGGTATTTGTGTGTGTGAATTTTCATGTTTGTAAACGCACCCATGACACATGAATAAATATAAGTGCGAAGCGACGTTGTTAAGTAAGTCATGTTGGAAGACATATTGGCAGCTTGATTGTGAGAGAAAGCCTTTGCCCATCAGTGGGACAGTATTGACTGATATATTAAGTATCTTATAATAGGCTCGAAGTCGTCGTGACTATCTTTGTAGTATACCAATTGAATGAAAGTTCACGAAGGTTCCGTGTACTAAGGGGTAAACTCAACTGTTTCACTGGCAAGGTTGACGCTACACCGAAACTGACCGGTATTTATTAATCTTCAGAAAAACTCAAAAGCGCGGGCTAGTTTTCTCTATTAATTATTCATTTTCGGTGCATCGCCATCTATCGGGGTATGTCGTAAACCATCAAATTATATAAAACTATTTTCATGACAAAGTTGTTCTAATTGTTTCACCTCATACAAATTAACTAAACAAAACATCAACGCTATAGCAGTTGCAAGATATTCTTAATATTTTTCCTTCATTATCAGACAACTGACCTAAGCAAAAGTTTTTTTAACACAACAAAATAACTTTTTTCTCTCACCACCCACAGACGCTGAGCTCATTTAAACGTTGAGATAAAAAGGAATATTTCAATACAGAGTTTAATATCCTGATAGGTAGTTGAGGGAAAACACCCCAGACATTTTATTCTATCCTGATAGGTAGTAGATACGTTAGATATAGCGGAGTGGGAAGCGAGGTAATTTTTGGTCACATCTAACACTAGTTTAGTGCTAGGTTCTATTTTGGATGAAAAGGAAAACAATTTTAATTTAAAATAACCTTTTTAAAAACAAGGTTTTGTAGCAAAAATACAATGGAGATATCTCTTTTAGTTGAGGAATTCCTATTGCTTCTATCCGGCTTCTACGATCCGGGTCTCGTACGCTTGAGCAAGGTACAATTGTGTACGTTTAATGTATACTTTCACTTTCGCTCCGAGCCTAAGGGACTCGTCAAGACAAATCCAAAGAGTCCAAACACGGCGGGGTTATATTGAGTAGTTGGATAGTTCCAGTGGCCAGCTTTCGACTTCATCATCAGACCAACTTATTAGATTATTGCATTGTCACCGACTGTACATACGTATGCCAAATTTCAAATTAATCGGATACCCGTAAGTGCTTGAAAAAGGGATCACAAGATTTGAACCGGAAAGACAGACATACAGACATACGGGCATTGCAAGTTAAATAAAAGCTTTTAGAAAATGTAAAAGCAATCACGCCTATACTCCCCAAGCGGAGGTGGCAGTGGTATACTATGCACATCTACTTATTGTCGATGATAATTAGTCTAGAGGGCGTGCCAATTGTTATAAACTCGGGTACAATTCCGGCCTCCTGACTGTTACTGAGTGTTTTTTGATAAAAAATTCAAACTGCCTCGTAGCGAACACAAAGTCCTTCATTCGGATCATTGGTCTTGTGCGCGATTTATGTAGCCAGATCAAGGAGTCATCAAATCAAAACTATAAAGGTCCGGCCAAACTAACGCGTTCAGTCGCGTCCGCGATGGCGTGTACGGTGGCAATCAGTATGTATCTCCATATGTTCGCGTGTGCAGGACGCAGGACCCATTGGTGTGAACACGTCCATACAAATACTACTACAGGAACTGATGGCCATCATGGACGCCATCGCGGAAGCGGCTGGACGCGTTGGTTTTGCCGTACCTTAAGTCAAATCGTTCACCATAAAAATGAGCGGTGACCTGTCGAATGATCACTTTTAAAGAAACAAGTGGAAACTTCCTTGCAAAGACCTCAAACTTTCTTAGACTAAGAACGTTTAAACGCGGTGCGATTTATCAATGTATTCGCTGCCTCAGAGAGTAAATTAGCAAAACATTAAATACTAGACCAAATTTGATTTTCTTATTGAATAAGGTCACTAGTTCATTTACACAGCGCATGAATAATTTAGCCAAGGGCCCTTAAAAAACTTTCAATTTTTTGATTTACAATGAAGATAATAATTTTTTCTGTACTCTCTGCCTACCCCGCAAGGGATCTGGCGTGAGGTTATAGATAGATAGATAGATAGATAATAATTTTAATACAAACAGACTTTTTAAAAATAAGTATAAAGACTAGCATATGGCAAACACACAACGAAAATATCTTGCTTAGTTAAGGAATTCCTCAAATTTTCGTGGAGGATTAACACAATCCTCCACGAAAATATCTTCCAGCTCCATCATCAGATCTTGGATACCATATGGGCCTAAAGTATTTGTCAAGACAAATCCAACAAGCCCAAACGCGGTGAGGTTATATTGAGCAGTCGGGTAGTTCCATTGACCACCTTTTGTTCCATGATCAGACCCTGAACACTATCTAGTTGTAAAGTACTCATCAATACCAATCTAACAAGCCTAAACACGAGGGGGCTACGTTGTATAGTTCACATATTCCTATGGCCACCTTTCGACTTCATCGTCAGACCGGTACCATATTATTGCATTTTCACTGGACTTACCTACATTAATCGGATACCCGCATGTGCTTGAAAAATGAATCATAAGATTTGACCCGGAAAGACAGACAGACAGACATACGAACATTGCAATTGTTAAATAAAAGCTTGTAAAAAATAATATATATGCACAGTGTATATTTTAAATGGAAACAATAAAATTAAAACCATATATAAAACAAGCATTTACAATACGCCCAAAGATCCCGCACCACTCGTAGTTGGTAGGGTATTCAGGACCTAACGCCAAATGAGCTATGAAATTAAAACTTAATTTAATTTCCTGTTTCAAAATATGAGCACAACGAATTTTAGGACTTAAGATAATTTTAATTTATTGTTTATTGGGAATTTAAACTTGCTTGGGTATTATTTTCTAAACATCAGAGTCATATAAAATTGTAATACTATTGTTATAATTTTTGTTAACGTAACGTTACGTTAACAAAAAAAATGATTTCTTCTATTCGATGACTTAAACGACGATATTAAATACTAGCTTCTGCCCGCGACTCTTTTCTCGGATTAAATATATATGTTAATCCAGGTGATCATTTCATTCATCCGTTCAGCCAGGTTCCTATCTAAAGTTAACGCAGACAAAGTTGCAGGCATAGACTAGTTAATAATAATATTCAAATACCCAACTCAAATAGTTATTGGGTAAAATTTGTAAAAATTTATACAGCGTTGATTGCATTCATTAAATTGCAAAACCAATTAATATACGATACGATCTGTGGATTTGTGAATATCATAAAATAATATCGTCATCACAATGACGAACTGGGCTTATTCTCTATGAACAATTAAACACGTAACGCAGCGCGTTATGATAATGATAGAATGATTATTACACGCTTTATTATGTAAGTTAGGCAAAAATGCAATAATATGGTACTCTAGCGACCCCTATACATCGCTACATAGATGCGACTACGTACCAATAGATGGCGCTGGTGATCCGCCATACATATCTTGAACGCGGTATTAGAGTTCGAGCGACGCGTAACGTATACAAACTCTAAATTACTTAATGCAAGATCTGAAAGTTGTTTGTTCTAAATCGGTAACAGAATTGATTCAAACTATTTTTATGTAACTTTTTAATTAGCAAAAAATGTTGTTACTCCTTCAGTGCGCTATTATAAACTAATGTTATATTTGATTTAAAGAAATACGGAGATTTCAAATGAATTTCTTTTTTAAAACCTATTTCCAATACGCAACATTCACATATAAGTTTCATTATTAATTGGGGTCAGAGATGGACAAATGTAATCTTAAATTGAATATTACAAAACGCAAATGTAATCAGATTAATGATTACAATTGCATTTTGTAATATTTAATCATGATTTAAGAACAAAAGTGTAAACGTAATAGTTGAAGGTTACAAAATGTATTTGTAATCGTTAATCATTAATACACCATCACGCCTATATTCCCTAAGCGGTGGTGGGTATCAGTAATCTGATTACATTTTGCCCATCTCTGATTGTGGTATAAAAGTACTTAAAAGGGCAAACAACTTTAAATTCGGAAATTTGGTTTTCATATTAAATTTGTGAAGCAATTATCGAATCGGGGTGTCTGAGGACTGGCGTTATATACGATGCACCTGGTATGCAAGCCCCCGACAATAACTCTTGAGGGGAGTGGCAGGCCCCACCAGACACACCACCTGTCTGCCGAAGTCATTTCTGCCAAAGTATTATGGAGCTGATCTGATGATGGAGTCGGGAGGTAGCCATAGAAACATAACAATTACATGACATAACCACATCTTGTTTAGGCTTGTTAGTTTGGTATTGACAAGTACTATACAACCAGATAGTGTTCAGGGTCTCATAATGTAGCCGAAAGACGGCCAGGAACTACCCAACTACTTAACCTTCATTAGTTTTGTAGACCGGAATGTTGGGTAAGCTCTGATGATGTAGCGGGAAGGAGGCCATAGGAACTCGTCAGCTAAGCAAGATATTTACGTTGTTTTTGCTATAAAGGCATTTTTAAAAAGCTCTTTTTATATTTAAATTATTTAATAGTACTCCAGCAACATACAAAATGCAATAACACGATCATTTCACGAAGATATCGTAACGCGCCGCGTTTGGTTATAGCAAACTAGGACTTTGTTAGGGTTTTCACAAACGCAAATAACGAACGGGTACATTAACATAATTTTGTATTATTTCACTCATGGAATAATCCATAAAGCATCCAAGCAATTTATCCTATCCTATTTTAGCAAATACTATAATAGCACTTGTGATGTATATAATTCTATGATATTACATGTGTGATAATAAAGAGTAGCTGTATTGACTGCGTGGACAGCTTGGATGGTGAGAGGTGACATTACGACATTCACTTGTTGGCTGCCACCGTGAGCGGACGTCTGTGCATTCAGAGTATTTATGGTGATAACCGACAAAGCGTCTAATTTGAGAACGCCATAGCACTGTAACGCATATTTTTAACTGACGATCTCTGAATCAGCAGTGTGGCAGCTGTGCAAAAGCTTTCTCTAACAAATTAAGGTGAGAGAGATTAGGTCACGTTCCATAACATGGACCTAATGCTTTGCAATGGAAATAGGTGTATGGTCATTGCTGTTAGAACCTATCAAGCCACCTATAAAGATTTCGCCACATAGCCGACGCAGCGGAACGGGAACGCAATGATGGTGCGGTTTGGAAAGTTGTAATGTACTGAAATGTTCGGGGGACGCCACACAGCGCAGCCATGCTCGGTGCGACGGCAAACGTCACATCGAACGTAGCCAAACGCTTCAGTCGCGTTCCCGTCGCGCTTCGTCGGTTATGTGACGAAACCTTAAGGCTTCCAACTTGATTTAATAACTTGGCCGTCATAATGGCACAGTTGGTAATGTGGTCATTAAGTGCAGTCGGGACCAACGCTTCGATGTAGTTGGTCTAGTTTCGCATTGTGCGGTTGACAATCATGAGATTCTATGTCCGAGATCGAATAGTATTCTAAGAGTTCCTCAATCGAAACATTTTCAATAGCACCCCGAAGTCTGCGGTTGTGCCGATATTCTTTTCTGGCTTTAGCTTTGCCATGCCTCTGAACAATGGCAAGATTCCTGGAAATTTTCATCCCGTCTTACTGCTTCGGGAAAAAACGGGCTTATAAGGTGAGAAGAAGAGTTACTTACTCAAATCATAGTTGATCATCCTATTCTCGAAGTACCAGAACACGTAAGACGGTGGTTCCGTGGACCTCTTCACAATGCAGACCAGCCTCAGCATTGAGCCTTCGTGGATTATCTTCTCAGACTCACCGACTATTTCTGCATACGCCGCTGTTGGCAAAAAGGGAGACAAACACGTAATTTGTTATTGATCAGCTACTGGATTTGATTATGCGATAGACTTACACATTTACTAACAAAAGATCTATCATCAACAGTCTGTCTTATACAAAAATAGCAAAATGATTTCACTTCACAGCCAAATACGTAGAATATTTTTATTTAAATAATAGATTTAAACTAAATAAAATAATATGCTCAGATTAAAACATTATTTTTATTAAAGTAATAATAAAATAACTTCCCAAATCAACATCAGAAGAAAGACGGATTATAATTTTTTAATATTGTATTACTTAATCCTACTAATATATACATACATATAATAAAACTGTAAGGAAGTCGTGTCTGTACATGGAATATTTTTAGGAAATAACGCGCCAAGGGTATAATTCTATCGATGTAGAATTTAATTCTGCAATTTTTGGCTTTCGTGTCTGTTTGTCTGTCTGTCTGTCGGAGGGTATGAGCCAGCATCACGCAAGAACTACCAGGCGGATTTTAATGAAACTTAACATGCAAATACCTTATAATTTTGGCTAACATGTTGTATAGTATTTATTTCGGAAAATTAAAAGGTGTCACCAGAAAAGACGAAAATAAGCAAAACATTGGATTTATAAAAATATACTTTACTTCTAATGTGTTTGATGGATTTCAATGAAATTTTGTGTAATTGTAGCCTGTATAAAAAATTACAACTCTGTATACTTATATTTTCAAAAAATTTAACAGTTTCCGAGGAAAGTACAAAAAGTCGATTTTGATAAATCATTCATTGTTCCAAAACTGCTTTTTAGAAGTCAGTGAAACTTAGCACGGAGATATTTCATATGACTGATAATATAGTTAATATTTAAGTTTTCAGAAAATCAAACGGTTTGTATGGAATAGTAAAGCATCTATATCCATACATACTACATATAATAAACTGTAAGGAAATCATGTCTGTACATGAAATATTTTTAGGAAATAACAACCCAGGGATATCATTCTATCAATTTAGAAGCCAATTCTATAATTTTTGGCTTTCGTGTCTGTTTGTCTGTCTGTCCAAGGGTATAAACCATCATTACGTAAGAACTACTGGGTGGATTTTGATGAAACTTTGCATTCGGATACCTTAAAATGCTGGTTAACACGTTATATAGGTATTTATCCCGAAAAATCAAATTGTTTTTCCAGAAAAGACGGAAATAAGCGAAACATTGGATTTCTAAAAGGACACTTTACTCCAAACCTGTTTGATGGATTTCAATGAAGTTTTGTGTGATTGTTTTTGCCTGTACTAAAGATCACAACTCTGTATACTTATATTTTCGTAAAATCTAACAGTTTTTGAGGACATAAAGAGAAAGTCGATTTTGATAAATCATTCATTGTTTTTAAATCAACTTACTACATTGTCGCGGGATAAACCATAAAACTTTATTACTGTTTGCCCCGAACTGCAATTTTACGATGTAAAATATGTGATTATGCCTATACATGAATTCGTCCATAAATTGATATTGGACTTAGGTTCGTCTCCTCACGAAAATCTTTCCAGTGGTTAAAAGCACTCGCTCGAAAATTTAAACACTTAAACATGGTTTTGTGCATGAACCGATGATGCATTCAGAATTGTTTCTTCTTGAGAGAACTCTAACGATGAATGGGCCGGATATGAAACTGTAATGACGATGAATATCTTACGAGAACACTAACACAAAATGTACTGACAACACTTTCTGCATACTTAGCTGGAAATATACCGCTAGATACTATTACAATAGATAATAATCTTTGACAGGGTAGGTAGAGATGATTTAAATCAGAAATATTTTATCGATAATTTAAAAATAAATAGATAAACTGTAGTCCTTCTTGAAAAGGAAGGATTGTATACGTTTTTTTATTAGACGGCGTTAGTGTTGTATATTGAATAGGATCGCGCTATAGTTTAGTTTATATTTTACAAAAGACCACCTGTGCGGGCTAAGCGGGGCTACGATTGAACCCGGTGATAGAGTTAGTTGATAGGCAAATAAGTCTGGTGGAAGTTGACAAAGTATATAATATATATTTACTACACGGTTCTCGCGGAATAGTTTGTCTCCCTGTTAGTTCTTCATATTAAAATGGTTACACGAATTTAATTGAAACTTGATATGAAGGTGTCTTACATAGTAAAATAAAACAAAACACTTTTTATCTCGAAACATACTTCTGTGGAATATCTATTATTTCTATCTATCTATATCATCACACCAGATCCCTTGCGGGGTAGGTAGAGAGTACAGAGTTCCAACAGGTTTTTTCCTTACATACCTCTCTGGCTTCCTCCACTCTCATAGTTCGTCTCATACACGCGCGCCGTTATCTATTATTTTTCGTACTAAAACGGCTGAACAGATTATAAAGAAACTTAATATGAAAAAATCTACACAGGTATACAATGCGAAAGTGGAAGGACGTAGAACAACAACTATTTATAGTTTCACAAACTATATCATCATTTCAGCCTATACTTGTCCACTGCTGAACATAGGCCTCCCCAATCGCTTTCCAGCGTAACCGGTCCGATGCCACCTGCATCCAACGATTTCCTGCGATTTTCACAAGATCGTCGGTCCATCGCTGCGCTTGCCAATACGTGGTCTCCACTCTAGAATCTTTCTGCCCCAACGCCCGTCCGATCTTCGCGCTATGTGGCCAGCCCATTGCCACTTCAGCATGCTAATCCTGAGGGCTATGTCGGTGACCTTGGTTCTTCTACGAATCTCCTCATTCCTGATTCGATCACGTAGAGAAACGCCGAGCATAGCTCTTTCCATAGCTCGCTGAGCAACTTTGAGCTTTTTTATGCGACCTATTGTAAGAGACCACGTCTCTGATCCATATGTCATCACTGGTAACACACATTGACGAAAAACTTTAGTCTTTAGGCACTGAGGTATTTTGGATGAGAAGATGTTGCGCAGTTTCCCGAACGCTGCCCAGCCGAGTTGGATTCGTCGATTGACCTCTCTCTCAAAGTTGGACCTACCTAACCGGACTGCCTGTCCCAGGTAAATGTATTCGTCGACAACTTCAAGAGTAGAGTTCCCAACGGTGAGTGCGGTGGGTACGACATGGACATTAAACATTATTTTTGTTTTGTCCATATTCATTTTAAGACCCACTTGTTGGGATACTCTATTGAGGTCACCGAGCATTCATCTTAGATCTTCCAGCGACTCCGCCATGACCACAATGTCGTCGGCAAATCGAAGGTGAGTGATGTATTCGCCATTGATGTTGATGCCAAGTCCTTGCCGTTCCAAGAGCTTGAAGGCGTCCTCTAAGGTGGCCGTAAACAGTTTCGGAGAAATGAGGTCTCCCTGTCTTACTCCTCTTTTTATGGGGATCACCTTCGTGCACTGCCCCTGTACTCGAACTGACATGGTGGCGTTATTATACAAGCACTTCAACACTTCGATGTACCTATAGTCAATGCGGCATCGCTGGAGAGATCTAAGAACCGCCCAAGTCTCGATCGAATCAAAGGCTTTCTCATAGTCCACAAACGCCAAGCATAGTGGCCGATTATACTCCTCAGTCTTCTGTATAACCTGCCGCAGCGTATGTATGTGGTCTATGGTACTAAAACCTTTCCGGAAACCGGCTTGTTCGGGAGGCTGGAAGTCATCAAGCCTGCGTTCGAGACGATTCGTGATGACTCTCGAAAACAACTTATAAACATGGCTCAGCAGTATGATGGGCCTATAGTTCTTCAATAAAGAATTATCACCTTTCTTGAAAAAGAGTACCACCACACCCCTGTTCCATGCTTCCGGCGTTTTCCCTTCAAGCAACACGGAAATAAATAGCCTCTGAAGGACTTTAAGTACCGGCGATCCGCCCGTCTTCAGAAGTTCTGCAGTAATTCCGTCTTCACCCGGCGCTTTGTTGTTTTTTAGTTGTTTGAGAGCCATCCTAATTTCGCACAGGCTGATGTCCGGGATATCTTCAGTGCAGTGTCGGGTTAGCTTGGCTCTTGGGTCTTTTACCAAGTCAACAACAGGTTTAGCTACTGAGGTATATAACTATCCATAGAACCTCTCTATCTCCCTGAGCACCTCTGACCTATTTGACGTTACGTTTCCGTCCTCCGTCTTCAGCTTCGTCAACTGGCTCTGCCCAATAGACGCGTCTCTTGCGAACACTTTAGAGCCCTTGTTCTGCTCTATGGTCTCCTCAATACGCCTTGCATTGAAGGACCGTAAGTCGTGTCGCAAGGACTTCAATATCTGTCCATTAAGCTGCCTATAGGACTTAGCATCATCGAAGGTTTGGAGCGTCATGGAACTTCGCTCAGCCATGAGGTTTCGAGTGTATGCAGATAGTTTTTGAGGCCTATTTTTACGGTGGGTCTTAAAATACTTGGACCCAACCGTATGAACAGTCTCTACCAGCCTGTTGTTGATTTCGTCCACTGATGCGCTGCTGTTTAGCAATTCGAAGCGGTTTGACAATTCGAGTTGAAAGTTCTCGGGGTTTTGGATATATGCATGAGTAGGTCGGTGCGTAGACTTCATCAGACGCGATCTTTCCATTTTGACATTAATATTTAATGTGCCTCTGACCATTCGGTGATCACTGCCGGTTTTTACCCTATGAATCACGGAGACATCATTAAATATTTGTCGCTTGGTGCTCATGATGAAGTCTATCTCATTTTTTGTGGAACCATCAGGGCTCATCCAGGTCCATTTCCTATGAGGCGGCTTCTGGAAGAAAGAGTTCATCATAAAGAGTCCCTCTTTCTCCAGAAATTCGGCCAGCCTCTGACCCCTGGGGTTGCGCTGCCCATATCCAAATTGCCCCACTCTCAGCTCATAATCGCTCCGTTGGCCCAGCCGCGCATTAAAGTCACCCATAACTACTGTAAAATGTGCTTTGGAAGTATGTATGGCTCTACTAATGTCCTCATACATAACTTCGACCTCATCATCTGAGTATGCCGAGGTCGGTGCGTAGACCTGTATGACCTTCAGCGAATATCTTTTGGATATTCTGAGTATCAGGTACGCTACCCTGCTTGACACACTAGTGATGGACACAACGTTGTTTATGAGTGACTTGTGGACGATAAATCCGACACCACCTTGGGACTGCTGTTCGCCCTCCCGGTAGTAAAACAAGTTGCCGGATTTTAAGGTTATCGTGTCCTCGCCCTCTCTTCGGACCTCCGATAAACCAACAATACTCCACCGCAACTTGTTTAACTCTTCTTCCAGCTCAACTAGCGTCTCATCTGTCTATCTGTCCTCAATGTGCGTGCGTTGTATGTCACCAGGGCCAATTTTCGGTTTTGGTGGTAGCCGAATCTCTGCCGGAGATTCTTAGCACCCCTTGTGCTGTCGTTACCATGGCTGCTACCGTGGCCAGGACGAACAGGACCGCCGGGGACTAGGGGCCTGGTTTTCCTACTTTCTTCCATAATTGGGGGTGTTTGCCATACTCGCCACGCTTGGCAGGCGGGTTGGCGAGCGCAGTTATTGGTCGTCGAAGTGTTAAGGGAACGCTGCTGCCCATTCCCTAGTTTTCCCTTAGTCGCCTTGTACGACACCCGATGGGATGAGATGGGTTGGTCCTATTCTAAGCCGGGAACCACGCGGCAAATTATATACACTATGTATAATTATATATAACAACAGCAAAGAATTGTTAATAAAAAAAAAAGGTAGCACAACAGAAATATACATATTTCCACGCCGCTGTCTGATGTTAGTGTACCTAGAACAGATCAAAGATATCGGGGACTAGACTATCTTACCATGACCAATAGACCATGTCTTATCCGAAGAGCAAGTCAAGAGTCTCTGTAACCGGCGAGCGTCTATAAGATGAACTATGAAAGTGGAAAGAGACAGAAAGGTCTGTAACGAAAGGACCTGTTGGAACTCTGCATCCTCTGCCTACCCCGCAAGGGATCTGACATGATGGTATAGATTATTAGATAGTATTAAAGTATCTTAAGTCGTGAAATGATAATTTGAAATAGGTAACTTTATTTGCACACTAGATCATGCTGATATAATCCATCTAAGTGGTATATAAAATCACACCAATATGCATTTGATGGGTTTTTACCGGCCTGCATGAAGGCCCGATAATATTAATCATCTCAATCATCTTTCGATTTCCCTCTTCATCTTCACAGGTGACTGGAAGCCTAGGCTCATGCTGAAATTGTTCTACAGCGAAAATTGAATTTGTTTTGAGCGACAAAAGGTAGACTGCTTAACTTACTTTGTCACATAGTCGCAGGTAGTGATTTTGAAATAAAGAAGATATTTTATGCGCATACGGGCAAAATAAAAAATATGTTTGTCCATGTTAATTTCCAGAACGGCGGAACAGATTAAATACGCTATCACTGGAAAATGGAGGATTTCTCAGAGATTGTTTAAGACTACTTTTTAGCTCGGGAAATGCAAGATCCATGGGCGATAGTTGTTTTTATTCTCCACATTAACACGGCTGAACGGATTTAAAAGAAACTTAATATGAAGGTGTCTCTTAAGTCTTGGAATAATGCTATCCCAAGAAGTCCTACCTACCTATGTCAAATTACAAAATAAACGCGTGCAAAGCCGCGGGAAACAGCTAGTATTATAAATATGATAGTTTGTATGTTTAGATGTTTGGATATTTGTTACTCAAAGGGCTGAAAGGATTTGAATGACATTTGGCACTCAGATAACTTATTATCTGGATATGGACATGAGATACTTTTTATCTCAAAAGAATGTAAGGTTCCTGTCTAAAGTCAACGGGACATCGTCGCGGGCAGAAACTAGTGCGTTAATATTTTATAAATCCATTAATAGAAAATCTGGTATACATCTTTTCACCAGCAAGCTCACATGTAGACTATCTATAACATCACGCCAGATCCCTTGCCGGGGTAGGCAGAGAGTACAGAGTTCCAACAGGTTCTTTCCTTACATACCTCTCTGGCTTCCTCCACTCTCATAGTTCGTAGACTAATGAAATTTAAAACTCTGCAATCTGAGAGACTTTTAGAATATGATACCAAGCGTTGGAAAAATGTGATAGACTTTAAATAAATAATAATCTACGAAATTTTAATCTTATGCCCTTAAAATTTTATCACATTAATTAATTTACAACCATTGTACAAACTCAAATTCAGCCAAATCGATCAATCTAGCTTACTACATATGAAACCACGGGATTAATTTCGCAGTAAATTACCTGAAAATTGTCGCATATTACTAATGAGCTTGCTGGTTTATAGGTGTACTTTATAATTGCCTCTGACGAATGGATATTCATTTTAATTATTACGTGCATTTAAACGAATCTGTTTACTCCCTCTTCTCAAAAAACGTAGCTTTCACTAAGAATTATTCTCTATCTATAACATCACGCCAGATCCCTTTCGGGGTAGGCAGAGAGTACAGAGTTCCAACAGGTTCTTTCCTTACATACCTCTCTGGCTTCCTCGACTCTCATAGTTCGTCTCATACACGCTCGCCGGTTACGGAGACTCTTGACTTTTCCATCAGATAAGACTCGGTTTATTTGGTCGTGGTAAGATAGTCTAGGTCTTCCCCGGTACCTGCATCCTTCCACGTTCACATTGTATATCTGTTTTGTGATTCTTTCCTCCGGTATTCTTTCTATATGCCCGAACCAACGGAGCATGCCCTTTCTCATCTTTACACCGATACTATCTTTCATACCTACTCGCTTTCTTACTACGCTGTTGCTAATGCGGTCGGTCAGCTTCACTCCGCACATCTTCCGCAGAGCTCGCATTTCTACCGCATTACCCTACTTTCATTCTCCTTCTTACATACCCAGCTCTCGCTACCATATAACAGCGTTGGGACAAGAACTCCGTTATGTATGGCCAGCTGCGCCTTATGGCTTAAGTGCCGGCTCCCAAGTAGCTTTCCCATCCCACCATTCACTCTGTTCCCTGCACTCACTCTTCTCTCTATATCAGCGGTGTATTTCTCATCTTTACTGAAGGCGCATCCAAGATATATCTTGTATATCACAAAGAATTATTGACATATATTATTTTTTTAACCGAATTCATAAAAGGAGGAGCGTCTGTTTGCGTTTGTATGTTTACCGATATTTTTTTTTAAATTGTGGACTGATTTTGATGATTATTCTTGTGTTGGGTTCAATATAGTACCAAGGTGGTCCCATTTTAATTTGATTGGTAATAGACCTTCCATGGTCCAATACCAATCAAATTTAAATGGGACCACACTGTGAACATACATCAGGGAATTCCTTAACGACAAACAATACGAATGTGTAGATTGAGTTATTATAGGTTTAATATTAGTCCTATAGGTAGTAATACCATATAACTGATCAGAATATAAACCGACCTCAAAAATGGAGAAGATATGGACATAAACTTCTTGGTTTATGATCAGATTGTGATGATTCTTTTTACGCTGTGTTTAGTATAGTTTTGAAGTGGTCTTATTTTAATTTTATTGGTATAGGACCTTAGACTTTAAAGATACACCATGAGACTCCTTAACTCAAATAGCAAGAATGTGCAGTTTGAGTTATTATGGGTATTATGTCAAACTTACTGTAGATCTAAGCAAAATAATATAATTTAGGTACATAACTATAATTAATAAATCATCACTTAAAATTGCAAAAGAAATATTTTTTTAAAAAGGCATAATTAAATATTTGAAATCGGTGCCAAGTAATCGACTGGCACTGACTTGAAATATTTATTTTTGCTTTTGTTAGTCGGTTTTACTTTTTCAAAAAAAAAAAATACTCATAGCATACACGAATACCCATACCAAACTAAATGCTTGAGGGCCAAGCCGCCTCTATAATAACACCTAGCGTAAAGATGATTACTTCGATAAAGTCATCAAGTGTCTGTATCTACTAAAATTTATTTCTTGCTATCTACTCCAAGAAGCGTGAGACAACTTACCAACTAGAACAAGCTTGAAGAAGATGCTATTAGGTGGATGAGTCGGAACTTGACACTCGTAATATCCACCATCTGCGGATGTCGTGAATCGGATGTGCAGCGCCCAGTCCTGTTTCAAGAAATATTATCATTTATTAAAGAGTTAGTACAGTACAAGACAAAGCAGACTAAAAAGAAAATATTATTTGATTGCCAGAACAAGGATTATTAGTTATGAGTTAGTTTGTATACAAGGATAAGTCACGACAAAACCCAAAATATTTTAAGTTCTACACTTTTATAATCTATGCTTTCCCTAAACGGTATTAAATAAATTTTAAGGGCTGAAGCTGCTCGCGTCCGTAGGATTTACTTTAAATACCCTAAACGTGGTCCCTGAGCAATGCTAATCCAGCAGCACCTCTACCGGTGGTAGGTTACGGCCGTGGCTGGTCACCACCCTTCCAGCATAGTCATAATACCAAGCGATCTAGTCGTATTCCGACATTCTGCTCTAACCCGATCTTTGGTGGAATTTGGTGTGACTGCAATCCCTTCAGCCTGTTTCAGAGTGAATAACACTTCTTCAGCGCCATCATTTTCTTCTATCAGGTGACACAGGGGGTCAATCACTGACAAGTCCTCAATCAAAGAAAGATAATATCTTTAAAACAGGTATACGTCGGTTTTCTTATCTATTTGAGACACATACAGAAAGTTTGTGGGTTATGTAAGAATAAATTAAATTTTGCATAATCAATTGCTGCTCGAGTAGTCATACTCGTGAACGGGTGCAGTTTATAGAGACTGGTCCACTCAGAACCTTTTAGCTTATTCTTTAAAAATATTATTATTAGTCTTATATCTCAGTCGTAAGGCATCACATTGGAGCTGAATCACATACTTGATTTTGTATAATATAAAAATGTAAGTATCTATACAGAAAATGATGAAAAAAATGAATAGAGAATAAGACAATAAATACAAGAGTTACTCATCGGATGTTCTCAGTGGAGGCGTTCCGATCCGGTGGTAGATTAGTCAGTGAAAAACAAAATGTAAATATGTCCATTACCCCCGCACGGTATATACAAAATAAATAGTTTTAGTTTGAATCCAATTCAGTTTCCGGAGTTAAGTTTGCACCATTGTGTTATGATTGCATGATTTGCAATTGTTGGTGATTGATCACTATCATGTCAAGAGTAATTATTAACAGCAGCATATATCACAAAACCGTTCGTTGTGGCAATCTTTGCTCTTTGTCCCGCAATAGACCTATTTCGGCCGATGGTGAAGAATACAAAAACAATCCAAACTTATTCAAACGATGTAAACACGAAAATAGACGACAAAAACTGATAAGACAACGAAACAAATATCTTAAGAACAACGATAATTCTTGAGCACAGTTCCGAAAGGTTGAACCAAACAAATTTTAAACAATTTTCGATTTCCATCCGAGCCCGCTCAACCGTGATCAGTAAATTAAACAAAACAAGTACAGACGAAGAAAGATTCGAACAAACCGCTAGGAGCAATCTAACGGAGTTTGACAATAATGGCTGCTCTTAAACAGGAATTTCGTTTTTAGTGATGCAAGACTGAGCGTTAAAACATTTGATTCATTTAATGCGCCGGGGTCACCAATGTGGCAGGTACGTTGTGGCAGGATTTGTGAAAGAGAAGATCTTCCAGCCAGACGGGTGTTGTGTCTTGTGGGGCCTGCCACTCTCCCCGAGAGTTGTTGTCGAGGGCTTGTATATATGTTACCTTGCTTGATATATGTTGCTTGTATATGTGTGTACTCTAATATCGCGTTCTAGTCATGTATGGAGAATCGTCAGCACCATCTATTGGTAGGTAGCCGCAACTATGTAGCAGTGAGGAGTGTAGAGGGGTCGCTACAAGTGTATTTTTGAGGCTCTCGTAGCGCTGTGCGATCGCGGTGTTCTTATCGATCACCAAAGTCGACCAGCATTCACCTCAGTCGGTCTGATATGGGGGACTGTTTGACGCATTTTCATATTTGATCATCTTCATGTTTCAGAAAGTACGCTAAGCCGTTGGTTCCGGTTACTACTCAAACTCAAATAATTTATTTTGTATAAGCCCTGCGGGAGCGCTTACGAATAGTCAATTTACTTTTTTTTACATCTATTTTACTACTAATCTACCACCGGATAGGAAAGCGGCCTCCACTGAAAAGATCCGGCCAAGAAACTCAGCGGGCTTGTCTTTTCTATTTACCTTTCTTTCTCATTTTTCTTTTCTTTTTTTGCAATCATATTGTGTGGATCCCGTTTTTTGGTTACAATTAAATAGTTTACGATCTAGCTCCAGTGTGATTGATGCCTTACGATCGAGATATGAATCTAATGATGTTGAGTCTAAAGGATTCCAGATGGACCAGTCCCCACAAGCAACACCCGTTCACGAGTATGATTACTGGAACATCCATCACTCCCCTTGACCATATTGGAGGGAAAGGAGTGACCCGCCAGACAGCCACCGCAAGCAAAGACATTATAGTGAGCATGATCAAACTAGAACCTCAACGACGGTAGCTAGATTGTGTCTACAAAGCAGCAATACCCCAAGCTCGTCAGGCACAATACGCTGCGCTTTAACATTGCCGTAATCACTACTAATAACATGGCACTTGAATCCCACGCGGTCTTACCTTCTATGAAATACAAGATTTCATAATAAGTTTTCTTACAATATTTAGCCTTAGTTATGGTACTGAGTTCTTAGATTTACGCGAATATTACACATGAAATAAAACAATTTTTTTCAAATTTTATCGCGGTATATTTTTGCAGCAACCATGGTCACGGGAGGGACTGAGGTGTTAGACGTCCAAAAGGCAGGTCGGGAACTTATAAATCAAAAATAAACCGCGATAAAGTCCGAAAAAAAAATGTTTTATTTCATCTTAATTATGCTTTTAAATGTATTAATTGGTCTCGAATATCGTGGGCAAGTTTGTTATAAAAGCGTATACACTGGCCCATGAACGAATTACTAATTCTGTGGAGACGCGTGGCATGTACAGCAAGATTATTTATACTCCGATTATATATATACAGAGCCACCGCAAGCAAAGACATTATAGTGAGCATACTTAACGTAGTAGCCATTAAGTAAGCATGAAAGCCTTAAAGCTGGCTGAAAATTTTAAATTCAAACAGCAGATAGCCACAAACCTGCCTTCCCCAGAGTGCAGGTGAACTGGGTTCGCGTGGTGGAGTATGACCTAATCTCTCTCAGCTCGATTTGTGAGAGAAGCTCTTTGTCAAGCAGTGGGATATACATATATAACATAAGGACAGAACTGTGTGATATGCTATCGTTACCTTTAGA
This sequence comes from Phalera bucephala, assembly GCA_905147815.2. Lineage (NCBI taxonomy): Eukaryota > Metazoa > Arthropoda > Insecta > Lepidoptera > Notodontidae > Phalera > Phalera bucephala. Next base: position 6,937,684 of record LR990632.1, on the reverse strand, counting down.
ATAGTTCATAAAGTTAGAATAAAGAGGTTATGATATTCTTCGGAGACCTTTTCTTAGGAGTGGAAGGGCTAGCAAAAAGTGTATATTTGAGTGTTCTGTTATAAAAATTTGAATACCATCATCACAAGAAGATTAATATATCTTTTATCGCTTATTATCTCATCTTTCATTTGCCTTATTTATATATGTACACATGTATAGAGATAAACCATAACTAACCCTTTAACTGGTGAATGACAATCTATGAGCTTTGGCATATTTTGGGTTTGTACTTTTTTTTTTTTGTCGAAGTATGCCATCTACCGTCTTGGTTAAATAACGTTTCAGTGACATCAGCCAATACCGATAGCTTTACATTCTCTTGGAAGTATAGAGATGCTTTGAATATTTAACGTTTATTTAATGAAATAATTACAATGAAGCAATTGATCCAGTGGTTAAAAACATAAGCTAATCCGCCCGCTGAATCTAGTAGTCACGGATTCGATCCCCGCACGAGACAAATATTTCTATGACCCACATTTGTCTTTTTCGATATAAGTGTTTGCGTATGTGAATTTTGTCTTTTTCAATGCGACACTGAAATAATTTCTAATGTAGTGATAATTTGTTTAACAGAAAAGATATTTAACAGCCACACGTCCCAAGCCTGGCGGCGTTCAATGTAAAGAACATTTAATTGTACATAAAACTATAAACTGCGTGTATCCACGTTGTAATAACTACGTTGGTCTGTTGTATTACTTGTAACGTTTACATTTACATCGTATACTAACAAAACTATACCAACATTCCTATCTCCAAGATTTTTGCAACTTCAATCCCCTAATGGCGCTTCTTTGTGTTGCAGCAGTTTACATAAAATGTTCTGTAGTGTTCACCGTTTATTTCAGTCTTGTAAAGGGGAAACAGATATGCAAACAAAGACTGATTACATCCAAAAAAAAATCTGCTTTCACGAAACTCCGCGCTCATTATACCTAGCCTAATGTATTGAAGTAGTTTAAAAGAAAACTGAGTAAAAGTCAACTAAAATAGTTTGGCAAAATTGTATAGGAGAAGTAATGTAGATGTTTATTCTCTTACTTTCTTATAAAAAAGAAGCCCGACACTAGAAATTATTCCTGAGCCGTGGGTGAGTTTACTAACATGTACATACACAAACACCCCGGGTGTTAAAAACATTTGTGGGACACCATGAGATTTTTTTCCCTTAAACCGGGGATAAAGCTTTAGAATATTTTCAGTCTTCTATGGAGAAGCCTGAAGTAAATGGAAGTAAATCATATTAAAAAACCTCTACGGTGGGGACTAGAGAGCCTACGCAGTAATCACTAGCGATTGTCACTTGTAAATATTATTTACAAAGACTATAAAGAGCATTAGTTTCACTTATTATTATCAATAATAATTGAATTATCGTATATTTTACATGACATATTTAAATATAACATGTCAATATTCTGAAAGCGGGGGTAACTGACATGTCCTTTTCACAAGCTTTATGAAGGCACAGATGACTGTACCTAAGATATGCACTTTTGGCCTATGTTGTAGCATATAAGCAAGCACTTAATAGTAGAAATTAAATAAATGCAGCGCATACTCAACCTCGGCGTGTTTCACTCATAACGCCTGATGCTATAATGTATTCTCGATGTAATACGTAAATAACGATGCATAAATAACGTATGCATAAAAATATTTGTTTATTTGTAAAATGTGTAATATTTGCTAATATTGGGCCCATAATAATTCAGTTCGGACTTCACAAGTACGGGACCCCAAAAATGCAAATATGAACATAACTTTTGAAGCAAGGGTGCGAGATCGACCCACAAAGATTAATTTAATCGCCGACACTTGACGAGAAATATACGGGGCGGTCGTAAACAGCGCGATATGAGATGTGGGAACAAAAAAGTGTTTGTGTCACCGGAATGAGGAATGACAATTTTCCTCAGCGAAAAATTTACAGGCTCCGTTGTGTATGTTCGGGTGAAATTATGCCAGGTAGGTAAAAGTTAGTGGCGGGCTTAGATTTAAGCAACGTTTTTATACAGGTATATGTTATGGCTGAAAATATATTTCAATAAAAAAATACCAATTCAGTTTTGGAAACAGACAAAAAAAAAGCATAATGGATCGTGTTATTTGAGGACCACAGTTAATAGAATTTCAAGTAGTTATTGACATTAAAGTAACCTTTAATCTTGTCTATAGACATCTCGATACCTTAGATAATTGTTTGAGTGTGTTTTGTTGTGATGCGATGACAGCTGACAGCTGTCAGATGACGACAGACATATGACAGATAGTCGATGTAAGATGGCGGACTAGGGCAGTCCACTATCTTACTTAACTTTACTTTATCACTCGATTAGCAAAGGGGCGAGCGGTTGGATGTATCACGCAGCTAACCTTACTGCATTCCATGTGATAACATCAATAGTCAAATATTATGAACATCCTCTAATGTTTTGCTACTAAAGTTAGGATATCAAGGAAGATCAGTGTACAGAACAAAAAACTTGGGGGAATTCAATCTATCTATCTATCAATCTATCTATATCATCACGCCAGCTCCCTCGCGGGGTAGGCAGAGAGTACAGAGTTCCAACAGGTTCTTTCCTTACATACCTCTCTGGCTTCCTTCACTCTCATAGTTCGTCTCATACACACTCGCCGGTTACGGAGACTCTTGACTTGCCCTTCAGCTAAGACACGGTCTATTTGGTCATGGTAAGATAGTCTAGGTCTTCCCCGGCACCTACATCCTTCCACTTTCGCATTGTATATCTGTTTTGTCATTCTTTCTTCTGGCATTCTTTCTATATGCCCGAACCAACGGAGCATACCCTTTCTCATCTTTACACCGATACTATCTTTTATACCTACTCGCTTTCTTACTACGCTGTTGCGAATACGGTCGGTCAACGTGACTCCGCACATCTTCCGCAGAGATCGCATTTCGACCGCATTTATCCTGCTTTCGTTCTCCTTCTTACATACCCAACTCTGACTGCCATATAACAGCGTTAGGACAAGCACTCCGTTATGCATGGCCAGCTGCGCCTTTTGGCTTAAGTGCCGGCTCCCAAGTAGCCTTCCCATCGCACCATTCACTCTATTACCTGCATTCACTCTTCTCTCTATATCAGCGGTGTATTTCCCATCCTTACTGAAGGCGCATCCAAGATATACAAACTCATTCACTTGCTCCAGCACATCGTTACCAACCACAATCCTTGCATTCGTTCTGGTTTCTTCCCGTTCAAAAACCATTATTTTGGTTTTCTTCACATTCAAATGTAAGCCATTGTTCATGCAGTCGTCTCTCATAACTGTGACTAGTGTTTGCAGATCAGTGGCTGTTGGCGCTATCAAAACCGCGTCATCTGCATACAATAGGTGGTTTATCACTAGATCACCCATTTATACCCCTTTAGTCATCGCATTCAGTCTTTGAAGACTTTTATCCAGATACACTATAAACAGTCTAGCGGACAACACGCAACCCTGCTTGACGCCGATTTTAACGTCAAACCAAGGTGACATGTTACCACCCACCCGTACGCATGCCTTGCTGTCCACGTAGGTGGACTGGACGGCTCGCAACAGGGTGCCGTTTATACCATACTCTGGCAAAATGTCCCAAAGTCTCTTTCACACGACTCTATCAAACGCCTTCTCCAGGTCCACAAAACCGCAGAAAACCTTCCGGCCTACTGATGCTTCCAGATGCTTTTCTACGATGTTGCGGAGGGAGAAAACTTGATCCGAACATCCTCTTCCAGACCTGAAACCTCCCTGTGCCTCACACAACACTCGATCGGACTTCTCGCGCATTCTCCGTTCAATAATTTTACCATACACCTTAGCTGCCAAGCTGATCATATTGTGAGCCCTTGCCTTTATACAAGGGTACTATGACTGCGCGGCGCCAATCTGTAAGGACTCTACCGGTCTTCCAGCAAAGATTTGCGAGGACACAAAAAGCGTCCCGGACGCAAGTTCCACCATATTTAATCATCTCGGCAGATATCATGTCTATTCCCGCAGCTTTACCATTTTTCATACTTCGTATCGCCCATTCAACTTCTTCCATAGTGATGTCCTCTGTGGATTCTGGTGCCGCAAACTCGCCTCTGGGCTCGTCTGTGGCATCAGCATCCGGGGCATTCTCATACATTTCTCCAAAATATTCAAGAATTCAAGATTTCTTAATAAACGACTATAAGAACCACTGTAACCAAGTTGGGTTGATTTACAGTTTCCAGTAGCAAAACGTGCATCACAAAAAAATTGCCGACATCTAAAATAATTTCTTCTAGTCCTCTAAGATTTATCTTGAAAATTTGTGATAGTGAATTTTAGTAGCTTTAAAAATACTTATAATAGTTTTATAAAATAGAAAGGGAAGAAACTAGAACGAACGTAAGGATTGTGGTTGGTAACGATGTGCTGGAGCAAGTGAATGAGTTTGTATATCTTGGATGCGCCTTCAGTAAGGATGGGAAATACACCGCTGACATAGAGAGAAGAGTGAGTGCAGTGAACAGAGTGAATGGTGCGATGGGAAAGCTACTCGGGAGCCGGCACTTAAGCCATAAGGCGCAGCTGGCCATACATAACTGAGTTTTGTCCCAACACTGTTATATGGTAGCGAGAGCTGGGTATGTAAGAAGGAGAATGAAAGTAGGATAAATGCGGTAGAAATGCGAGCTCTGCGGAAGATGTGCGGAGTGAAGCTGACCGACCGCATTAGCAACAGCATAGTAAGACAGCGAGTAGGTATGAACGATAGTATCGGTGTAAAGATGAGAAAGGGCATGCTCCGTTGGTTCGGGCATATAGAAAGAATGCCAGAGGAAAGAATGACAAAACAGATATACAATGCGAAAGTGGAAGGATGCAGGTACCGGGGAAGACCTAGACTATCTTACCACGACCAAATAAACCGAGTCTTATCTGATGGAAAAGTCAAGAGTCTCCGTAACCGGCGAGCGTGTATGAGACGAACTATGAGAGTCGAGGAAGCCAGAGAGGTATGTAAGGAAAGAACCTGTTGGAACTGAACTCTGTACTCTCTGCCTACCCCGCAAGGGATCTGGCGTGAGGTTATAGATAGATAGATAGATAGATAGATATAAAATAGAAAAGTGGGTATAGGATAAGCTGTCGTTGAGCAAAAATCACAATGTTCATACCATTTGTAGTGCAATAAAATTGTTATTGACTTAGGTAAACTATTCATCATCAATTATATATTGCATGCTCCACACGCCTTATGTTTTAAATCCAACATGTATTTGCATACCTAATAAAGATTCTTTATAACAAATTTTCAGAACAATCTGTCCATATAGATGTTGTGTGTGCTAAATCTGTACGGGCCCAAGAGAAATTATTTGATTCGTTTTAGTCCTTCTTAAAAACGTGTCAATCCGTCCAAGTGTTATTGAAGTATTTTTAATTAAAAAAATCTGCGTAACTATCTAGAGTCTGGAAATGTGCCCAATATAATTGCAATATTCTAATCCTCTATTATACGGTGACATAAAGTCATCGATGTTATGTGCGGCTGCACATTCGCTATCCCAGGTATATATACTTGATGGAAAATCTAATATTTTTTGTTAATTAATTTATATCTATATCTTCACGCCACATCCCTTGCGGGATTGGCAGAGAGTACAGAGTTCCAATAGTTTCTTTCCTAACATATCTTTCTGGCTTTCTCCACTCTCATAGTGAGTTAATTTAATTCTAATAATTGTAGCAGTTTAAGTTTTATTGCACCTTTTTACACCTTTTCACACCCCAAAATCATCAAACTAATTCAAAACACTCTAACGTCAAGTATATAAACAGAACTTGCATAAATTTAAGTCTGTAATATTAAAACTGACTCAAGTCTTCCTCAGTTGGTTGCATAGATAAACCATTCAGTACACTGAACATTTTTATTAAAAACCCAAGACATCCACAGACAAAGGACGGAGCTGAGAAAATTGAATCACTCGTCGTGGAGGCAGGATCTAGAAAGACGTTGCATTTTCAAATGTGGAACGTATTGTTCGTTCTTCACTCGTAGCTTAGGTAAGCGGTGTCCTAACAGTACCAATAGTATTAAAGTCTTGCCAAGTGAAGTGTTTTATTTGAGGAGTATTTCGTATAAATAATGTTGCAGAATTTATATTATTTACTAAAGTTTCCCTTAAAAAAATTCAGCTTATCGGTGATTCTCGAAGTTCTAGTTATAGTATATCAAGGTTAACCAGGTTAAGTTTTCTTAAAATGTATGTTTATAATGTTTTCAGAACTGCTACATTTACTGAGTTCTTAGATTTACGCGAATATTACACATGTAATAAAACTATTTTTCGGATTTTATTGCGGTTTATTTTTGATTTAAAGGGTTAAAGAACACATAGCTGACGTAAAACACCGTCGCTCAAAGAAGTCTGCAGTCTGTGAACATGATCTTGACCGCACTCGCCATAACATTAGATTTGATAGAACACAAATCCTCGTGAAAGAACACCGATTCCTAACCAAGGTTCGCGACGCTATTGAAATGAAAATAACATTCTAATTCCAATAGAAAATATGGTTGGCTGCTTCCATCTACTTGAAATCTGGTAATTAATATAATCAATTCCAAAACCAAGCATAACACTGCAAGACCTCAAGACACCGTGAGTTCATTCTGCGTAGATCGGACCAATAAAAATAATTAAGAAGTTTGAGGGTACCCCGGAACAACTATGCCTTTTGGACGTCTAAAACCTCAGTCCTTCCCGTGACCATGGGTGCTATAAAACATTTGAAACGTCAAGAACTTAAAATCAAAAATAAACCGCAACAAAATCCGAAAAATAGTTTTAACTGCTACATTTGTCTAGTAATGAATGATCATATGGGTTCATATCCTAGATCGGACACAGTGTAATTTTGCCGCCGCTTTGTCATATACACAGTTTGAAAAAAATAGACGCCGACTGTCATTATTGCTTTAAAAATATTGTCCAATGAGTTATCCTTATAAGTACAGATACAAGTTTTGAAAGACTTTTCATACCAATTTTAGCCACTGTTACACATACATTCGTCCACGCGTTTTGTGGTAATTTTCTAACATGTGTGACATTTTTTATTAAACATATTCCCACACTATTTATTCCTGTGTCATGGGAGCGTTTACAAAATGAAATTTACATGCACAAATACCCAGACCGAAACAAATATTTGTGGGTCACATAAGGACTTGTCCAAGACTTGCCCCTTGCGGCAATCGAACCCTCGACTTCTCGAGTCAGTGGGCAGAGCGACTCAAGGTTTTAACCACTGGACAAAGACGTCTGTCGTTTATGCAATTTCTAGTCTATTTATGTATCTATATATATCATCACGCCAGATTGCCAAGCCTTGAGAGGTAGGCAGAGAGTACAGAGTTCCAACAGGTTCTTTCCTTACCTTTCTGGCTTCCTCCACTCTCATAGTTTGTCTCATACACGCTCGCCGGTTACGGATACTCTTGACTTGTCCTTCAGATAATACTCGGTCTATTTGGTCGCGCTTACTAGTGTGTCTGCATTATCTTTCCGCATCATGAAGCGATATGTGGTGTAAAATTTTCATTCGAAAGAACCTAAGTCGTAGTTGCTTATTGGTTCGGACAGACGATTGGCGATTGGCCAATCGGAAATTCTATTCTATTGAACACTATTGATTGCAAAGTAAGGATTGCGTTTGGTTAGTACAAAGTTATGGTTGTTTGTGCCGAATTGAATAGCTGGAATGTTGGCTCATTTTGAATTGTTTCAAATTGTGATTTCGAGTCAGTAGATGGATGTTTAAGGAAGGTACACAACATGGAACTCAAATTGAAATGGTAATTTTTAAGCAGATTTTTGCGAAATAGGATATGAAAATTAAGTTAATAATTACAATAAGTTGAATATATATGTCGTCAGATGGCCAAACCAACTAGCACAAGAGCTCAATCTTCAGACTCAGACACGCGCGGGGTTAGGTTTCCAAACAGCTAAACAGAATGTTTGCCCATCAGTTATTTAATCACATAACTAATCCACATGAAACACAATATTCACCATTTAATTATCAAAAGGGCAGGACGACCATTTTTGACACGTCGTCATCGCATCGTTCTCCATGTTCTGTTTGTCTTCCTAATTCAAAATCCCGTTGACTCTCGCGTTCCGTCAGCACGCGGCCGTAGCGCTGACTAGCGGACGACCCGCGCACTATTTGCCACAGATAATAACCACGCCGACATATATTTAGTAATTATATTTGTAAAATATGATCTGATTTTTAAGAACATGAAAAAACCTTTTATTTTTTTAATGACTTAAAAATCTGTTTTTTTTAAACCACTAGGATTAATTCCTGTGTCGTGGGTGCGTTCACAAATATGAAAATTCACGTACACAAATACCTAGACCGAAACAAATAATTGTGGGTCACACAAAGATTTTTCCCGTGCGGAAATTGAACCCGAGACTATTAGACACAGTGGGTGGAGCGGCTTAAGGTCTTAACCACTGCGCTTGATCGTCAACTCGGTTACAAATGCTGAATTGTCCGTTTGAAATCAATTATTATTTAGTAGTCACTCTATACCACTGACAATATTTAGCAAGGAAATAACCTGTTGGAACTCCTTATATTAGTTAGTATTAAGTACATTGGAAAGTGGTGAATACGGGTGGGGCATTTTTGAAAACTAGAAAGTTCATATATTTTCTTAATATAGCACCATGATTCTTATAGTCACATATATTGATCGTTTATAAATGACAAACATACAGAATATTATCTTACAAATAAATAAAATTGAAGTATCCGTTTATAAATTCAAAATAACAGTTTTTTAACTAAATGCAGAAGTATATACGGTACTTATAACAAAAACAAACAAACTATAAATTTTTCTGTCTGTCTGTTTATTCGTTTAATCTCCGAAACGGCTCAACCGATTTTGACGGGACATTCATTGGTAGATAGCTGATTTTATAAGGAGTAATTTAGGCTACTTCAATTTTAGAAAAAATGTTTTGTTAAATTCCACGCGGTCGAAGACACGTTCCTTCAGACTCTCCTAATATTTAGCAAGAAAACATACGCAGTCTAGACCGAATAAATAACTTCTCTATTGGGACCCGAAGGTGGTGAAATAGCTCTTACGCAACATTTTTTCCGTCGTATTGTCGTTATGTTAGGCTCCCGAGTTTTTACAACTTGTTGTTTATCGATCTCTTATTTGTACCTAAGGACATAAAATGTCGCCTTGAGTAACACAATATCTTTTTATACAAGCTTTTAACTTGTATTGTTTGTTAGTTTGTTTAGGTAAAATCTTGTAGGCAAAATAGAACAATTTCCTCTTCTTCTCATCATCATCATCATCATCAGCCTATAGCAGTCCACTGCTGGACATAGGCCTCTCCAAGTGCACGCCACTGGGTACGATCCTCGGCTACTCGCATCCAGTTTCTGCCAGCCGCCCTACGAAGGTCATCGCTCCACCTAGCCTGAGGGCGTCCTGCATTACGTTTGCCAGTCCGCGGTCTCCACTCAAGAACTCGTTTGTCCCAGCGGTTATCGGTTATTCGGCTAATGTGACCGGCCCATTGCCACTTCAGCTTACTAATCCGGTGGGCTATGTTGATAACTTTGGTTCTCTGTCGAATGACTTCGTTCCGGATTCTATCCTTCAGAGAAACTCCGAGCATAGCCCTTTCCATAGCTCGCTGAGTGACTTTAAATTTATGAACCATTCCAACCGTGAGTGTCCACGTCTCGGCTCCATATGTCATAACGGGCAGGACGCATTGATTAAAGACTTTTGTCTTTAGGCTTTGTGGAATGGGCGATGTAAATACTCGACGTAATTTCCCAAATGCCGCCCAGCCCAGCCGTAGTCTTCTTCTACGGGATTAAAATTTGATATTTTGGTTTAGGTCCGATGACAATGCATTTTTAAAATGAAGAATTGAGCGATTCGTTAAAGTCTAAAAGCAGGTACCTACAAATCTGCCTCAACCAACATATACTGGGTTCGCATTATAGGACAACTTTTCTTTCGTTATTTTCCAGCAGGTAAACCATATTGGCTAATTTATTTATTCATGGAATCATCTAGTTAAAACTAAATCCAATACTGTCTCGTTAAAATTGTTCAACAACTGCTGTTATTAAAACTTCTAAATAAGTATGCGATTTATCAAATCGATGAGCCGTGTCACCAGCTGGCTAAAGTTTTACCTAGTTTGGCCTCGCTTCTGATTTGCCCTCATTTCTTATTATAACTATCGATTCTTGGAAGAGTACGCCATTGAGTTTATATGATTGCCATTTTTCCTATACTAAAAATTTTCTAAATAATGATGAGTCTGGCAGGACGCTTTTTGATTACGTTACGATGACGTTAAATAGTCAGTGTTTACTCTTCAAGTCGTAAGCATATGCAGAGGGCTTAGCTCGAACAAAGCGACGTTAGCGTAATGCTATCGTGCTGAAATGCTATCCTCTTCATTCTAAAAATTTTATAAATAAAGATGAACGTGACAGCATTCGTCCCCACAGATATACAGTATAAACATAGTATAAACTATGTTACAGGAGACAGTGACTTCCCTATTCTGGATTACACAATTTTACATTACGTAATTAATATAATTATAAAAGAAAAACCTGTTGGAGCTTTGTGCTCTCTGCCTACCCCGCAAGGGATCTGGCGTGATGATATAGATAGATAAAAGTAAAAGAGAAAACAAAATAAAACAGTACCATGTGTTCGTATTAATGTGCATGTGCGTGCGTGCGTAAGTGTGTCTGTGTATGATGGGTGTTTTGAAATAAAGCAAAGTTCTGTTTACGAGGGGACGTGTCTGTTTTGTAATAACTTTTCTGTGGAGTTATATTCGTATGCACACAGCCATTCAGAAATATGTCTTTTAAATTGCGGAATGTTGTAATTCCTTTCGTTCTTCAGTCCAATTATATTGTATAAACAAACAAACAATATACAATACAAACTTAATATTGTTCGAGCTTAGACTTCAACGAACTAAACACGTACATATTGACGTTATCCTATTATCTATTATTAACATTATCAAGAATACGTGCTATCTTGTTCATCCTTATTTAATACAGCGTTATGCCAACGTCAACCTGTTCCTGCTAAGCCCTTTGATATTTGTTGTTACCTGTAATGAACTGCGGTTTCCTGGATAACTTTGTTTGTTAGTAATATGAAATTGCTTCTTCGTCATTCTTGCTATAGTGACATTTACAGAGTGTCAGGTAAGTAGAAGCTTTAGTTATATTGGTTACAGAGTGTCAGGTAGGTAGGAGTTTTAGTTAAAATGGGCGTTCCTCAGGGATCGATACCGGGTCCGTTTCTATTTTTGGTATATATAAATGACCTGCCTCGAGCAGTTGAGGGGCGGTCGAAGGTGGTGTTGTTTGCTGATGAGACCTCTTTGATCTTTAAAGTAGATAGACATGTAAATAACTTAGACGAGGTAAATTATGCTATTCTTCAAGTACATAATTGGTTCACATGCAACAATTTAGTGCTTAATAACAAGAAAATTAAATGTATACGGTTTTCTTTACCAAATGTGAAAAGTACTGCATGTGATATTATACTAAATAACGACAAACTTGAGTTTATAAATGATACAGCTTTCTTAGGGATTACGCTTGACTCTAAATTGCAATGGGGCCCTCATATTAAGACTTTAGGTAAACGACTCAGTTCCGCTGCCTATGCCGTAAGAAAAATCAGACAGCTTACTGATATGGACACCGCGCGGTTGGTCACTTCAGTTACTTTCATTGTGTCATGTCTTACGGTATATTATTGTGGGGTAGAGCAACTGACATTGACTCTATTTTTATCTTACAAAAAAGGGCTATCAGGGCCATCTATAACTTAGATAGTCGCGACTCTTTGAGAGAATTGTTTAAAGAAGCCAATATTATGACGGTCCGATGTCATTATATTTATGAAAACATAATGTACACACGGAAAAATTTAGATCTATTCAGAAATTGCAATATTGAACTGTGTAATGTTCCTTAAAGGCGCCACGAAGATCTCATGTTGATGATGGAGAGTTTAAGGTCAAGAATAAAATGCACTATAAATAAACAGGACATACTATCCATACATCGTGTACCACATGCACACCGTGAAAACAACAAACCTAAGAATATCATAATAAAATTCGCTACACGGACCTTGCGCGACAATGTTCTTAGCGCCTTTCGTTTGTTAAAAGGAATGAACTCTGATAGTTTGGGCATTTCAGGAACTTCAATGCCAATTTATATGCATGAACATCTCACTTTGAAGAGAAAGCACTTATTTTGTGCATGTCGTGCCGCTGCCAAGAAACATAATTTTAAATACGTGTGGGTTAAACATGGAACCATTCTTGTTCGTGAGAATGATACATCTCGTGCCATTGCTATTCGATCGACGCAGGAGGTTACGAAAATTAAGCCTGGCACCCCGCTATTACTTGAGAAATCATAAATGTATAGTGATTTACGCTGGGCATGAATTTATTATGATTACTATTAGTTATTTAAGTATTTTTTCCTCTTCTGTTTTTCAAGTGTCAATGTCCGAATTTGCTCTTCTTCATTATGTTATCATTGTGTTTAGATATAGAATATAATAATAATAATAATAAATTATCGTTTTCGCTGCATTTATCTATTTAACACACATTAAGATCCGACTTTGTTGGTCACACTTCTTGGGTAATTCACCGTATTGCTTGTTGCACTCTATATCATATACATCTTATTATATTTTTGGTCCATATGAGTATATGAATTTCATATGCCTAATGTTTATATTGATTAATTCTCATTATAACAATGACTAATAAGTTAATTATGTACTATCAAAACTGTAGGGGAATTCGCACTAAACTGGATAATCTTTATATGAATATTTTGTCTAAATGCTACGATGTTATAATACTCTCTGAGACTTGGCTGGTTTCTGATATATATGATAACGAATTTATTGATCAGCGATATGTAGTTTATAGGTGTGACCGAGATCGAGTAGCTACAAATAAAAAAGATGGAGGTGGCTCGCTTATTGCTATATTAAGAGAACTTCGCCCATTGTTAGTTTACATTTGCCCGTCTTTAAATTCGTATATTGAGCATGTTACTCTGCGAATCCCGTCCTCTAATAAAGGCAAATATTATGTAATCAGTGCAGTATACGCACCGCCTAAAATACCTGAGGATGTATATGTTACATACCTGGATGAGATGTAGCGTTTGTTCGGAGATATTCAAGTTGAACAGTTTTACTTAGTTGGTGACTTTAATTTACCAGATATTAAGTGGATAGCGCATGACTCAGGCCAATTTTTATGTCATTACATAACTCATATCAGTTCAATTCCATAAAAAATTCAAATGGAAAAATCTTGGACCTGGTCATCAGTGATTCAGATCAGTGCGCTGTAAATATCCCCACCGATGCTTTACTTCAACCTGATGACTACCATCCGCCGTTAAGAATTTTAATTTCCTTTCGACCTGCTCATTTATGACACGCAATCCAATTGTATATTAACTATTATAAGGGTAACTATGAATATATTAAACGCGATCTTGCTTTAATTTACTGGAAGGATGATTTTTCTAATTTGTCCCCGGATGACTGTGTAACTAAATTCTACAACATTATCTTTGATTTGATTAAACTGCACATTCCTCTTACGTATTCTAAATCACGTGGTTACCCTCCATGGTTCACACGCTCTCTTATACATATATACAAACACAAAAGTACGGCGTGGTTAAAGTGGAAAATCTATCATAATATTTCTGATTATGAAATCTTCTCGCTATATAGATCTAGATTTAGTACAGAATCTAGAAACTGTTACAATAGATATATAAGCGGTGTGGAACATGGTATAGAGAGAAATATCAAATACTTCTGGACGTATATCTCCAATCGCCAGTCTAGTGCTAGTATTCCTTCCACTGTGTATTATAAAAATAAGTCATCTACTAGCCCGGAAGAAATTTGTAATTTGTTTTGTAACTTTTTCCACTCTGTTTATGAGCCTGCTTCAACAAGTTGTACTACTGGATCTGTGGGTTATTTTGTAGATAGTTGTCTCATAAGTAACATAATATTCAGCCCTAAATAAGTGTTAAATGCCCTAACAAGCTTAGACGAGTCGAAAGGGCCGGGCCCTGATGGTATACCTCCACTTTTTCTCAAGCGCACAGCTGAGACTCTGTGTATACCACTGCAAATTATATTTAATAGATGTTTATCTGAAGCAGTTTTCCCCGATAGATGGAAGTGCGCAAATATAATTCCGGTTCACAAAACAGGTGCAAAGCATGATGTGGAAAACTACCGTCCGATATCAATATTGTCGGCTTTGTCGAAGCTTTTTGAAAGACTAGTACATGATACAGTGTATCCAATATTCCATAAAAGTATAATACAACAACAGCACGGCTTTGTAAAACAAAGATCTACATCAACCAATTTGGTATCTTTTATGGACTACGTGTTTAATAATATGGATTCTCGCATACAGGTGGACACTGTTTACACGGACTTTCGGAAAGCTTTCGATAAAGTCGACCATAACTTGCTACTCCACAAAATAGCATATAATGGTATTCGAGGTGACCTATTGCGATGGTTTTTTTCCTACATCACAAATCGGACCCAGCGAGTAGTTATCAACGGTTTTCACTCTGAGACTATAACCGTAACATCAGGTGTACCGCAGGGGTCGATATTGGGGCCTTTATTGTTTATAATCTATATAAACGACATTGATGACTGTTCATGTGAAAACCCCTTCGATAGCTCAGTTGGTGGTCCTGAGTTTTCTATCGGTTAGATTTGGGAGTCCAGGCACCGCAATCCCCAAATACAAGGTGAACCACTCACCTTGACTCGTCTCCCGAAGGTAGCTCCGCCGTGCACGGCTGCCTGGTTGTTTCAATCCTTTTATATTGATGTCTTTAGCATACCACCTTATTGTCCGAAATCTCACAAGTTGTTTTGCACAAATAAACCGACGAATAATGTAGTAATTTAAATATTTCCGGTAATCGATCAACACCCTTGCACCCGAATTCAATGTTGTAGTTTTCCAACTACCCTCATATTCCGAGTCGCAGTTTTTGCGGTCCACCCACATAATTGGTGAATCACAATGCCCGAACATCCCCCCGCCTAACCAAGACCCGTCTTGGTTCCTAATTATCTATGGGTAACCTACACAATTTAGAAATGGGCCTCATCAGGACACCGTTTTGAGTTTTCACTTCTGCAACCCGTACAACCCCGTCTTTACCTGGTAAAAGTTTGACTAACCGTCCGCGTTTCCAATGTAAAGGAGCTAAATTATCTTCTTTAATCAAAACCAAGTCATTGAGTTTAGGAGGTTCCGTCTGTGAGGTCCATTTGAACCGCTGTTGAAGAGTGTGTAGGTATTCATTTTTCCACCGAGACCAAAAGTGTTGAGACATCTTTTGAATTTGTTGAAACCGAGACAGCCGGTGCACACTGACATCGGTGTAAGGGTATTCAGGGAGAGCCACCAGTGGTTGTCCAATCAAAAAGTGCCCCGGAGTTAATACATCCAGATCCGCCGGATCCGTACTAAGCGGATATAACGGGCGAGAGTTCATGACGGCCTCCACCTTGGTGAAGAACGTGGTGAGCCCTTCGAACGTTAAACGTGCTTCGCCGAGCACACGCTTGACCGCCGCCTCAAATAAACCGCCGTGGTTTGGACTCGAGGGCGCATTAAATAGCCATTTAATGTGATTCTTCGTCAAGTTCCGTTCAATTTCAGATTGGTTGTCCCGCAAGAAAACATACAATTCTTTTAAATATTTATCCGTGCCCGTATAATTTGTGCCACAATCCGACCGCACTAGTGAGGGTAGTCCTCGACGAGAAATAAATCGCGTAAACGCCGCTATAAAGGCTTCAACCGATAGTTGACTGACTACTTCCAAATGAACACATTTAGTACTTAAACATACGAAAATGCACAAAAAACATTTTTCTATCTTCGCGTTCCGTAGCGAGCTAGATTTAATATAAAATGGTCCGGCAAAGTCCGTACCGACTCCGAGAAACGGACGAACACCCTGTACACGATCTGCGGGCAGATCCGCCATGAAGGGTTGGACAGGTCGCGCCCGGGACCGGTAGCACTGTACGCATTTAAAGGTGATATGACGCGTCACGCGTCGAGCCGAAACAATCCAATAGGTCCGAGATAAAATGGCCGAAAGTGTATTTGCACCGACGTGACAAAATATTTTATGATAATGAGTTACCAATAGTTCCGTGAAGCGACCTTTGCCCGGTAGTAAAACAGGATGCCGCGCAGCGTACGGCAGCTCCGACGCACCTATTCTGCCGCCGACACGAAGCAACTGATCGTTATCAATGAATAAATTCAACCGCCGAAGTGAGCCCTTAATTGATTTCTTTGACTGAAGGGCCGAAATTTCTTCGTGAAAATATGTATTTTGTACAATTCGTATTAAATGTATGGTCGCGTTTCTACGTTCCGCAACTGAGAGATTACCGCCGAGTTTACATGTATTTTTACAATTATTAGCGAACCGTAGTGTGTACGCCGTTACATTTATTAATTTATCGTACGAACTGTACCGATCCAATAAATCGAATTCTGAATCGACGGTATTAAGGTTAACAACTTTAGCTTTCATGCCCGGTAACATGTCCGCCGGAAAGTCCGAGCACTCGCCGGGCCACCGGGCCGGGGGGTCCCGCAACCAGCGCGGCCCCCACCACAGCGGGTGCTGCAGCAGCTCGTCGGCTGTCGCGCCGCGCGACGCCACGTCCGCGCAGTTCATCTCGCCGGGGACATGTCTCCATAAAATATCTACTTTAGATGAAATAATTTGAGATACCCGATTTCCTTCAAACACTTGTAATTTATGTGGTGATGTTTTTAGCCACGCCAATACAATGGTACTATCACACCAACACACGACATCATCAATCGCAATGTCACTCTGCAGGGAGGGGACTATGTGGTTGATAAGCGTAGTCAATAGGGTCGCACCACTCAGCTCTAACTTAGGGATGGTCCGCTTTGTGTTTAATGGTGCCACCCGAGACTTAGCCATAAGCAACCGCATAAAGACATTACCGGCCTCATCCACCGACCGCAAATATACGACCGCAGAAAATCCTACCGATGATCCGTCACAAAACCCATGAACCGAATAACTGCTATTTTTATCCGGTTTCAGACATCTAGGTATTGTAATCTTTTGTAGATTAGGCAAATCCGAAACGATATCGCGCCACGCTCGCACTATATCCTGCGGCGCGGGAGCGTCCCAGTCTACCTTCCGTGAATTATCACCAGTGCTAAGCAATCGTTGTAGTAATAATTTAATTTTGAAAACAACCGGACACACCCATCCGAGAGGGTCGTAAAGGCGAGCCGTCAATGATAAAATACTGCGCCGAGTGACAGTAGTGTCCGTTGGTAGATTCAACTTATACGAAAAACTGTCTGACCTTGGGTTCCACTGTATACCTAAAACCTTCATAAATTCCGATCCGTCTGTATCCATGTTAAATGACTGAGCCGTCTCCAAATGATCCGCCGGCAAGTCGTCCAACAGTTCCGGTGCGTTCGACGACCACTTCCTGAGCTCGTAGCCCGCCGTGTGCATGAGCGCCACGAGCTCGTCCTTCAGATGCCGCGCGTCGCGCAGCGTGTCCGCGCCGCCGTTCAGATCGTCCACGTAACTGTTGTGACGCAGCAGCCGGGCCGCCCGCGGGAACCGGTGCTCCTCGTCACTCGCCAACTGATGTAAACACCGTATAGCGAAGAATGGACTGGACTTTAACCCGTATGTGTTTGTGGTCAGCTCATAAACTACCAACGGTTCATCGGGTGACGAGCGCCAATATATTAATTGGTATTTCCGATCGTCCGGATGTATCCAGGTTTGCCGGAACATCATTTTCACATCCGTAGTGAACACAAACAGAGGCAACCGAAAATTAATTATAATTTGTGTGATGTCATTTTGAAGTCGTTCACCCGTGAACAAACAATCGTTGATGGACGCACCGGTGCTGGTGGGTACACTTCCGTCGAAAACTACCCGAATTTTTCCGACGTCGCCTAATTTTTTAAAAACACCGTGATGCGCAAGAAAATAATGTTCCTGTCCTGACGAAACATCAAATTTGGAAACCGTCATATGACCGAGTCTTAAATATTCCGACATAAATTCCACATATTTTTTTTTAAATTCTGGTAGCCGTTTCATTTTTCGTTCTAAGGCCGTAAATCGACGCAGGGCCGTCTCCTTAGATTCTCCCAACCGCTGTCGATCTGGCAACAGTGGTAATCTGACAACATATTTTCCGTCCGAGCCGCGTGAGGTAGTTGTAGAAAACAAATGTTCACATTCTAAGTCCGCCGGGAGCGGACTGATTGGGGTGGGCGGCAGTCGAGTCCTGTGGTGCCGCGTGTGCCACAGGAATAGCAATTACAGTCGTGTAATGTCGCCTCGGTACCTCGGCTAGCGGATAATGTCATCTTACCCACGGTCATTGACTGTTTTACCGAACAATGACTGTTTTAAACATTCCAAATTGTTATTATACGCAGATGACCTAAAAATATTTAGACCCATTAAATGTTTATATGATTGTTGTCTTTTCCAAGAGGACTTACATAGGTTTGAGAACCACTGTACCAATAATAGACTCCAAATTAGTATTTCTAAGTGTTGTTGTATCAGTTTTACAAAGAATCATAACGTCTTCCGGTATCTGTACTCTCTAAATAATATAACTTTGTCCAGAGTGTCCTTAGTTCGTGACTGTAGTGTTTTACTTTATGAAAAGCTACATTTAGATACCCATATTAATAAAATTGTAAGCAATACCTATCGCATGTATGGTCTTGTTATGAGAGCAGCCAAGGAATTCAAGAAACCGAATACCTACTTATATTTATCATCATCATCATCATCATCTCAGCCTATACTTGTCCACTGCTGAACATAGGCCTCCCCAATCGCTTTCCAGCGTAACCGGTCCGATGCCACCTGCATCCAACGACTTCCTGCGATTTTCACAAGATCGTCGGTCCATCTGGCAGGCGGTCGTCCCACGCTGCGCTTGCCAATACGTGGTCTCCACTCTAGAATCTTTCTGCCCCAACGCCCGTCCGATCTACGCGCTATGTGGCCCGCCCATTGCCACTTCAGCTTGCTAATCTTAACGGCTATGTCGGTGACCTTCGTTCTTCTACGAATCTCCTCATTCCTGATTCGATCGCGTAGAGAAACGCCGAGCATAGCTCTCTCCATAGCTCGCTGAGCAACTCTGAGCTTTTTTATGAGACCCATTGTAAGAGACCACGTCTCTGATCCATATATCATCACTGGTAACACACATTGACTAAAAACTTTAGTCTTAAGGCACTGAGGTATTTTGGATGAGAAGATGTTGCGCAGTTTCCCGAACGCTGCCCAGCCGAGTTGGATTCGTCGATTGACCTCTCTCTCAAAGTTGGACCTACCTAACCGGACTACCTGTCCCAGGTAAATGTATTCGTCGACAACTTCAAGAGTAGAGTTCCCAACGGTGAGTGCGGTGGGTACGACATGGACGTTACACATTATTTTCGTTTTGTCCATGTTCATTTTAAGACCCACTTGTTGAGATACTCTGTTGAGGTCACCGAGCATTCGTCCTAGATCTTCCAGCGACTCCGCCACGACCACAATGTCGTCGGCAAATCGAAGGTGAGTGATGTATTCGCCATTGATGTTGATGCCAAGTCCTTGCCATTCCAAGAGCTTGAAGGCGTCCTCTAAGGTGGCCGTAAACAGTTTCGGAGAAATGACGTCTCCCTGCCTTACTCCTCTTTTTATGGGGATCGCCTTCGTGCAATGCCCCTGTACTCGGACTGACATGGTGGCGTTATTATACAAGCACTTCAACACTTCAATGTACCGATAGTCAATGCGGCATCGCTGGAGAGATCTAAGAACCGCCCAAGTCTCGATCGAATCGAAGGCTTTCTCATAGTCCACAAACGCCAAGCATAGTGGCCTATACTCCTCGGTCTTCTGTATAATCTGCCGCAGCGTATGTATGTGGTCTATGGTACTAAAGCCTTTCCGGAAACCGGCTTGTTCGGGAGGCTGGAAGTCATCCAGCCTGCGTTCGAGACGATTCGTGATGACTCTCGAAAACAACTTATAAACATGGCTCAGCAGTGTGATGGGCCTATAATTCTTCAGTAAAGTGTTATCACCTTTCTTGAAAAAGAGTACCACCACACCCCTGTTCCACGCTTCCGGCGTTTTTCCTTCGAGCAAGACGGAATTAAACAGCCTCTGAAGGACTTTAAGTACCGGCGATCCGCCCGCTTTCAGAAGCTCTGCGGTAATTCCGTCTTCACCCGGCGCTTTGTTGTTTTTAAGGTGTTTGAGAGCCATCCTAATCTCGTACAGGCTGATGTCCGGGATATCTTCAGTGTAGTGTCGGGTTAGCTTGGCTCTTGGGTCTTTTACCAAGTCAACAACAGGTTCAGCTACTGAGGTATACAACTGCCCATAGAACCTCTCTATCTCCCTGAGCACCTCTGACCTATTCGACGTTACGTTTCCGTCCTCCGTCTTCAGCTTCGTCAACTGGCTTTGCCCAATAGACGCGTCTCTTGCAAACACTTTGGAGCCCTTGTTCTGCTCTATGGTCTCCTCAATACGTCTTGTATTGAAGGACCGTAAATCGTGTCGCAAGGACTTCAATATCTGTCCATTGAGCTGCCTATAGGACTTAGCATCATCGGAGGTTTGGAGTGTCATGGTACGTCGCTCAGCCATAAGGTTTCGGGTGTAGTCAGATAGCTTTTGAGGTCTATTTTTACGGTGGGGCTTAAAATGCTTGGACCCGACCGTATGGACAGTCTCTACCAACCTATTGTTGATTTCGTCCACTGATGCGCTGCTGACTAGCAATTCGAAGCGGTTTGACAATTCGAGTTGAAAGTTCTCGGGGTTTTGGATATGTGCATTAGAAGGTCGGAGCGTAGACTTCATCAGACGCGATCTTTCCATTTTGACATTAATATTTAATGTGCCTCTGACCATTCGGTGATCACTGCCGGTTTTTACCCTGTGAATCACGGAGACATCATTAAATATTTGTCGCTTGGTGCTCATGATGAAGTCTATCTCATTTTTTGTGGAACCATCAGGGCTCATCCAGGTCCATTTCCTATGAGGCGGCTTCCGGAAGAAAGAGTTCATCATAAAGAGTCCCTCCTTCTCCAGATATTCGGCCAGCCTCTGACCCCTGGGGTTGCGTTGCCCATATCCAAATTGCCCCACTCTCAATTCATCATCGCCCCGTTTGCCCAGCCGCGCATTGAAGTCACCCATAACCACTGTAAAGTGTGCTTTGGAAGTATGTATGGCTCTACTAATGTCCTCATACATTACTTCGACGTCATCATCTGAGTATGCCGAGGTCGGTGCGTAGACCTGTATGACCTTCAGCGAATATCTTTTGGATATTCTGAGTATCAGGTACGCTACCCTGCTCGACACACTAGTGATGGACACAACGTTGTCTATGAGTGACTTGTGGACGATAAATCCGACACCACCTTGGGACTGCTGTTCGCCCTCCCGGTAGTAAAACAAGTTGCCGGATTTTAAGGTTATCGTGTCCTCGCCCTTTCTTCGGACCTCCGATAAACCAACAATATTCCACCGCAACTTGTTTATCTCTTCTTCCAGCTCAACAAGCTTCTCATCTGTCCTTAACGTGCGTGCGTTGTATGTCACCAGGGCCAAATTTCGGTGTTGGTGGTAGCCGAATCTCTGCCGGAGATTCTTAGCACCCCTTGTCCTGTCGTTACCATGGCTGCTACCGTGGCCAGGACGAACAGGACCGCCGGGGACTAGGGGCCTGGTTTTCTTACATTCGTCCATAATTGGGGGTGTTTGCCATACTCGCCACGCTTGGCAGGCGGGTTGGCGAGCGCAGTTATTGGTCGTCGAAGTGCTAAGGGAACGCTGCTGCCCATTCCCTAGTTTTCCCTTAGTCGCCTTGTACGACACCCGATGGGATGAGATGGGTTGGTCCTATTCTAAGCCGGGAACCACGCGGCACAACGCTTATATTTATATAAATCCTTAATTAGATCTCAACTTGAATATGCGGTGTTGCTGTGGAATCCCTTTTATAATAAATATATAGACATTGTGGAAAGAGTTCAGCAAACATTTTTAAAGTCAATGGAATACCGTTGTTCATCTAGTTATAGTTCCGACTCATATGGTGAATTACTCGAGAAATATAATTTACAAACATTAAAATCTAGACGTATTGTTCTGGACATTTGTTTTTTATATGATTTATGCAATAATGTGTATGATTGCTTAGATATTTGCAACAAGTTATGTTATCTGGTACCTACAAGAAGTTTGGTTCGAGAAGCGCGCACACGTCCTGTATTTGCCGTTTCTTCATGTTACACTAACGCTGGTATGCGTGCTCCTCTAAGGCGTCTTACCACCAACTATAATAAGTACTTTTATTACCTTGACCTATTCGCACTCCCCGCACGGCAATTTAAAAAGGCCCTTATAAGTTCTGTTGGTGACAAGACAAACTTTTAGTAAAAGCACAGTTAATTGCCTTTTATACTTGTACCTACATGTATAAACAATGTACGGCTTCTTTTATTAACATTATCTTTTGTATAATCTGTGGATAACGTGGTTGGCTACACAGTTAATTTGCTTTTTTTATGCTTACTATTTTAGTCATCATATTGTGTAACTGTTTGTTGTCCTAAATAAATAAAAATAAATAAATAAATAATCAGCTAGGTGATAAGCATTGCTATAACACGCGACATAGAAATAAATTGGATCAACCGCAATTTTGTCTGTCTAAAATTCAAACGTCTTTCATGGGGTTCTGTGTTAGATTTTATAATAAATTCCACTTGACGTCACTCAACTTAGTGAAAATAAATTTAATCTTGTATTAAACGTACGCTCTGCAAACGAACTTGCTATACTCTAGATGATTATTTAAAAGATAAAAATGTTTGGATAGGTGCTGTTCCAGCTTCACCAGAATGTAGATAACATGTTCAGCTATTGTTATTTATTATTCCCTTTTTCTTTCTAGTAGTTAAATAATATTGATTATTTTTCTTCCTCATTTCTTTATCTGTAAATGAGGGAACCATGTAGCCATTCTCATGAATAGTTTATTTTGGATAATTTAATTTAGACTCACCTGATACTACCTTGTTCTCTCATACCCCACAATAAAATGTAGATGGAAAAATTGTAAAAATACTATTTTAAAAGAGTAACCGTGAAGTATCTTGCCCTGTTTCTCCACAGGAATGACATTCCGAAGTGGTGGTAGAGTCTTTGTGACTACTCGTAATTTGACGATTCATAAATACTGTAATGGTTTACATGAATAAAAACTATTCTGATTCTGATTCATAATGAAACTGGAAATACACATTTGAAATCGTGAATTATCAATGAATTATTAATGCCATTGCCAATCCATACTGGGCCAGCGTGGTGGACTATGACCTAAACCCTCTCAGTTTGAAAGGAGGCCCATGCCCAATGGTGGGACAGTTTATTAACAGGGCTAATATATATTAATTAATCTCATTTGTTATCCCTTTTGGTATTACAGCTGAGATGTAACCTACTCACGTAGTCAATTAAAAAGATTCGTTGTTTGTTATTCAATCTTGCCTAAAGGACTCAAAGGGCTTAGATAAAGTGATGCAAAGAAGTAAACTAAAAGCTGGATTGAAATATAGACTACATTTTGGTCTATAAAAACATCCTTTTATTTGAAAAAAAAACAGTGTAGAGTCTTAAATTTTCATATATAAAATTGTACATTTTTGTTGAAAAGTCTGAATAAAAAAGTATATTGCTGAAAAGGCATTCTTTTCGTCGGTCATTAGTGCATCCAGATAAATGCACAAACTTCCAGAATCGCAGTGTTGAGCTAAATTGTATTCTTTTCTGTAACACAGTAAATCTATTTTCGTTTAGACTAACCAAACCAATCCAACTATCTGCTTTTGGATTTAAAAGTTTTAGAATATCTTATGTATAAATGTTATTTTTAGTTGTTGTTTACACATATATTTTGAGATCACGCAAAAATGAGTAAATCTTGACTCACCGCATGGAGTCTAGATTATATTGTATAAAAAAAGGAACGCCCCATTAGGAATTATTTCAGTGCCCTGGGTTCCCCTGGGTTCGTTCACAAAAATGAAATTCACATACACACACACACCCAGACCGAAACAAATATTTGTGGATCACATAAAGATTTGTCCCGTACGGGAATCGAACCCGTGATCCTCGATTTAGTGGGCGTAGCGGCTATACCTCTTAACCCACTGGATCAAGTATTCCGGTTAATTTAAGACTTGTGGAGATCTAAACTCCATTCCATGAGTAGGCCTTAGCACTGAAAGATAAAATTTCAGAAAGCTTAACATGAAGACATTGATGTTAGCGTAACGTTATCGAGAAAGCATGTTGCCACATTCACCTGTATTTAGTTGATTTGTTGAGTAACGAGGATTTTATATAAACTCTATAGCGCTTGTAGTGTATGACCCGCACGGTAGCCCACATATAAAGGACTACACATAATGTAAAACGGGGCAGTTAAGCAAATACACGTAAAATGTCAAGACGTTATCTTTCATTAATTGATACGCCAACAGTCCACAGTGCAGGACGACCCTGCCCGTGCTGCCTTTGGGCAGTGCTGAGCTGTTGTATTAAATAGTGTTGTATTGGGCCGTGTAGTTTTGTGTTGGACATTTGTAAACATAATTAAATTTTGGACATTTTTTGGAAGTGAACTGAAAGTCAGTTTTATAAGTGAACAATGTAAGGGGATGAAGTGCTGCACCAGTATTCAAGTGAAATATAATTATGTCACGTCTAATCTGTTTATGGTTTGCTAAAATTGAACCAAGCCGAGGTTGTTTCTTACCTTCACATGTCTCCCATGCGCCGAGAATAACCGGCTATCAGCGCTGTACGTGACGAGACCGACTGATAGCAACGAGTAGTCTTTTCTTCTTATCCATGTCACCTGTAGGAAATGTCAAATTTTAAATAAAAAAATGACCGAAAACATTTACATATACCTAAACATCGATGTTACAAAAACATGTTGATTTTAGTTAGGTTCTTGTCCGAATTGATTTGGCTTTTGGAGCTAACACAAACATGCATTTCATAGCGTTTTAGCCTAGTCAGGGGTAAGCTCGACAGCATATTTGAGTCACAATTTTAAATCCTGCCACCAAAATAATCTAAAAAAGAATTTGCCATTTTTGATAGGCTAGGCTTAAGCCGTAAGTGCTATATCCGAAATGGTCCTTAGATATTGAGGTTACAGAATTTGCATATGGATAGGGCCGAAACACTCTGGAGATTAAAGTAAAAGCCGGAGTGTATCAAACAAGAACTTGATCGTAATTAATAGGCTTTTGAAATAACGCTATCCCTTCCATTTGGCAAAACGAAGGTGACAGAAATATGCTGTGTTTTGCTATATAGTTGTGTTAGGTCTAGTATAGAGGTTAGCTTATTATGAGTGCTGCTGTCAATTTTAAGAAAAACTTCCATGACACTTCGTCATACCTAGAATTCGCCTTCAAAATCTCGTGATTGCTATTCAAAGCAAATGGATGCTAGCATTAGACAAACTAAGTACTAAAGTTAAAAATGATCTAGTTTTAAACTTTTATCGAGTTTCTGAACTGGTAGAATAAGTTTTATTAGATGCGATGTATGAGTGCACGCCAGTAATTAATTTATGATTAGGTTTGAACTGTCATGTTAAAAATGTTTGTGTTATGTATTGTTAATATTTGTACGTATATAATAGTTATGTCAAATTGTGTCGCAAGCGCCAGTCTGCGAATATATGCCGTGACAGTGAGACGTTGTTTCATTCCAACCAAAGTACCTACCTGCATAATATAATATTTCTCAGTGGCGACGTGAAGGAACACTACGCGTGTAATTACGGCACGATCCACGATGTCTATTGGGAAAATAGCAGAATTTAACGTACATACAGATGATTGGAAGTTGTACATCGAAAGATTAGAACAATACTTTCTGGTCAACAAAATTCCAGAGGACTTACACGTGCCAACTTTAATAACCGTTATGGGAGCCGAAGGTTACGAGTTGTTGGTTAACCTGTGTACACCAAGTAAACCAAAAATGAAGACGTTTGAACAGTTGGCGGAGATTATGGAAAAACATTTACAACCCAAGCCTAGCGAGCTCGCCGAGAGGTATAAATTCAGACAGCGAAAACAAAAGGAGGGTGAAACTGTATCCGAGTACGTGGCGGTACTTAAAAAAATGTCTAAAACCTGTGAATTTGGAAGTTGGCTTGAAGAAAGTTTAAGAGACCAGGTGGTGTGTGGAATAGCGAGTGAGAGTATTAGACAACGGCTATTCGCAGAACCTAAATTAGAATTTGCAACGGCTTACAAGTTAGCTGCAAGCATGGAGTCGGCAGAAAAAGACGCCGCTATCGTAGAAGGACAAAAGTCGGGCGATGCAGCGAGTACAATCACGGTGGCGTACCAGCATAGCACGGCGAGAAGGCAAACGGTGGGCGTGGCGGAGCGCGGCGGCCGGCGAGGCGCGGGGCGGTGGAGCGTGCTCGATGGGCGCGCGGGCCCGCGCGGCACGGCGGCGCCGGCGCCGGCGGACCGAGCGGAACCACAGGGGCGGTGCCGGGTGTGTGGCGCCAACCACGACGCGGCGACGTGCAAGTTCGTGCGCTACGCGTGTAGGGTTTGCAATCGACAGGGTCACTTACGGCGCATGTGCCCCAATCTAGTGGGGCAATATCAGGTAGAAGCACAGATTGTAAACAACAAGGAGGACGAGGACAGTGACGAGGTATTTCATGTTGATATTTGTCGATTATCCATATCAAATTGTAAACCTATCTACATAACGTTAAACATACAAAATAAAGATTTACGCATGGAATGTGATACCGGTAGTGCAGTGTCGTGTATTAGTCGAGATTGTTACGATAGGTTATTTTCTGACCTTCCCCTGCAGCCTTGTAAATTAATATTGAGATATTACACGGGTGAAACTGTAAAACCATTGGGTGTAATACGACCCCTAGTTCGATATAAAAATAAAAGTGAATTTCTGGAATTACTCGTTATCGAACAAGGAAAAACTATTCTTTTAGGCCGACAATGGATAGCCGCGTTAAAAATTCAGCTACCCGAAGTTAACTATGATGTGCATAACAGTAGTATGTTAGAAAATAATGATTTCGATGTATCCGCTTTCAGTTCCAAATATTGTGATGTGTTCGCGGAGGGTCTCGGGCGCTTCACCGGCGGCGCGGTGAGCATACACGTGCGTGCGGGTGCGCAGCCCGTATTCATGCGCGCGCGCCCGCTGGCATATGCGCTGCGCGAGCCGGTGGAGCGCGCGCTGGACCAGCTGGTGCGCGATGGAGTTCTCACCCCGGTCGAGCGCTCCGACTGGGCGACGCCGATCGTACCCGTGGTAAAGAAAGACGGTAGCATTCGGATCTGTGCGGACTACAAACTAACCTTAAATAAAGTTATAGAAATTGATCGTTATCCATTGCCTAGGGTTGAAGAATTACTATTTCGCTTGCGGGGAGGAGAATACTATAGTAAAATTGATTTGTCTCAAGCCTATGCCCAGTTTGAACTCGATGATACGAGGAAATATACAGTGATCAACACACACAAGGGTTTATATATGTATAATAGATTAGTGTATGGTTTAGCGTCTAGTCCGGGCATTTTCCAACGACGCCTGGAACAATTGTTTGCAGATATGTCGCACGTCGGCGTATTCTTGGATGACATTATTGTTACAGGCTCAACAAAAACTGATCATATTAATAATTTGCATAAGGTTTTCCAACGATTACAAAACTATGGCCTCAAAGTTAAAAAGGAAAAATGTGTGTTGTTTTCAAAGTCCGTTAGCTATTTAGGTCATATTGTTAGTAAAGACGGAGTGCATACGTGCCCCGACAAGGTTAAGGCGGCGTTGGAGACGCCCGCACCTACGACTGTTTCAGAGTTACGAGCGTTTATAGGTTTAGTGATGTACTATGCAAAATTTATTAAGAACATAAGCACAGTTCTCGCGCCATTATATAACCTTCTTAAGTCCGGTGTTAAATATATTTGGAGTGCGGATTGTCAAAGCGCGTTCGTAAGAGTGAAGCGGCTTTTGGCAGATAGTGAGGTACTAATCCATTACGACCCGGCATTACCTCTGGTTTTGACTACAGATGCGAGTAGTGTGGGGGTCGGCGCGGTGCTATCGCACATGACTGCGCGCGGCGAACGCCCGGTAGCATATGCGTCACGATCGCTCACGCCGACCGAACGAGCGTATTCACAGATAGACAGAGAGGCTTTGGGAATTATTTTCGGGGTGCGTAAATTCCATCAGTACCTGTATGGTCGCAAGTTTTTACTAAGGACGGATCATAAGCCCCTGACACATATTTTCGGGAACAAAGTAGGTATTCCAGTGATGGCCGCCTCGCGATTACAGCGTTGGGCAGTACAGCTATCGGGTTACAATTACGATATTGAATATATCGCGTCTCATAAAAACTGCGCAGATGCGTTATCACGCCTTCCATGCAAACGGGGCAGTCCTGGTAGGGTAAAAACAGAGACTACTTATGTTAACTTTGTGGAGAAATTTTTACCTATTACTAGTAATGATGTTAAGAAAGTGACATGTCAGGACAAGGTACTCAGCAGGGTAATGTTGTATATACAAGCGGGGTGGCCTTCGCAGTGTCCTAACAATGAGGATATTAAGCCATTTTTTGCTCGCCGAAATGAATTGTACATAGAATGTGGGTGCATAATGTGGGGTTACCGTATGGTCATTCCGTGTGAATTACGAAGGCAAATTTTGAATCAATTACACAGTAGTCACATGGGTATTGTAAAAACGAAAGGGTTAGCCAGGAGCTATGTATGGTGGCCCAACATCGATAATGATATAGAAGAAACATGTAAAAATTGTGAAACATGTGCGGGTGAAGCAAAGGCGCCCCCACGGGCCCCCATACAACCTTGGCCATATTATCACGACCGACCATGGACTAGACTTCATATTGATTTTCTGGGCCCTTATCGAGGTATGACATTCTTGGTGCTTATTGACTCGTCTTCGAAATGGTTAGAGATATTTGAAATGCCTCGTACTAACGCATCGAGTGTTATTAAAGTTTTAAGATCGACTTTTGCCAGATTTGGTTTACCAGAACAGCTTGTATCAGATCAAGGACCCCCTTTTACTAGCATAGAATTTAAGAATTTTCTTGTTAATAATGGGATCAGACAGTATTTTTCACCTGCCTATCATCCGTCATCAAACGGAGCAGCGGAAAATGCCGTAAATATTTGTAAGCGTGCCATTAAAAAGGCGGTTAGAGATCGCGTCGATGTTGATGCAGCTTTACAAACATTTCTTCTGGCGTATAGGAATACGTTGCACAGCACCACGGGCGAGACCCCCGCCATGCTGCTACAAAAGCGAGCATTACGCTCCAGGCTGGATTTGTTACGGACTGATCGGTCAGTGTATGCCAAGGTGCAGGATGCACAACAGAGACAAATCGATTACTCTGGCGGGGCTTCGCGTAACCTGAACGTGGGTGACCCTGTCTGGATGCGAGAATACGGTTCTTCGGAAAAATGGGTAAAAGGTTCCATTTCAGAGGTAGACAGTGCTCGTAGGTATATGGTAGCAAGGGATAACGGTCAAGTAACTAAAAGACATATTGATCAGTTACGTCGCAGATCCCGTGTATCCGTAAGCGGGCCCGATTTGAAAAAAAATGAAGCGATAGGGAATGAGAGCTCCATGGCACCCGCTAAGGACAGTCAAATTAAGTGGGAGGAGAATGAGATAGGTGTAAGTGTTTCTGGAGACCAGAAGTCAGGGCAATTAATAAATAGTGATAGTGCTAGAGAGGTTGAGCTTTATCAAACTCCTAGGCAATCACCGTGTTCGTCACCACAACATAGAGAATACCCAAAGCGAACACGAAAGCCAGTTGTCCGATTTGAATGCACTTAATGTATTTTGTTGATAGATTTAAGAATTGTAGTTTTAAGAAGGGAGGTGTTATGTATTGTTAATATTTGTACGTATATAATAGTTATGTCAAATTGTGTCGCAAGCGCCAGTCTGCGAATATATGCCGTGACAGTGAGACGTTGTTTCATTCCAACCAAAGTACCTACCTGCATAATATAATATTTCTCAGTTTGTTGGGCAGAATTTGTTTATAACCTTTAGTAAACCCATTTAAAATGCTCCATGTCTGGGAGATCTTCGCCTAAACTATCCAGATTGTGTACACATCTTTACCTCAACTGCGCAGATTGCGCCTAAGAATACAAAGTAAAAAAAAATATGCACACTAGTAGCGTGGTTAACAGCAGCAGCAGCAACAGAGGGCAGATATTGAATGGATCAACCCATACTGTTCCACTGATAGGTGAAAACGTCCTCTCGAAAATCAAGGTGAGTAATATAAGGTTGCACTCCACTATGCAGTCAAGTGCGTATGGTAAAGGCAGATTTTTTGCCACCTGATGTGTTAACTTACCAAGACGCCAATAAGTTTTCTAACTGGGCTAAACGGCTACCACATTAAGTAAAGCAGGGACTATCCGCTTAACGTGCTTTCTAAATGAGAGAGATATGTGAATATGGGATGATCCGCACCAAAGTAAAGCTTGCGTAGATTGTATTATATAATCAAGACGACAAAACTAAAATCAACAAAGACTGTTATTTAGACCTACTTATGCTACATACATAATGAAAATTGCTTCTGGGCCGCCTAAAACAAAATTACAGACCGTTAAACGTTTTGAACTAAATTATAGTGGAAATAAATTTCATGTTGAAAATAAATCTAAATTATATACTGTAAATAGTGCTTAATAATAGATAAACTAATATCAGTAAAGCAACTTGTTATTACGAAAACAAGCCCACTACATGACTATATTTATAAACGGCCATTTTCGATCATTTTGTTTCTTTAAATAACCCCCACACTAGAAATTAGAAATTCGATGAATATTTAAAATAACGATATGTAGTGTAACACTGTCTGTAATTTTACTGTCTTAACTTGACCAAATAGACCATGTAACTGAAGGGCAATTCAAGAGTCTTCGTAACCGGCGAGCGTGTATGAGACAAACTGTGAGAGTGGAGGAAGTCAGAGAGGACTGTTGTTTAAACTTTGCACTATCTACCTACCCCGTAAGGAATCTGGCATGATAGATAGATATATAGATGGATATTGGAACTTCTGTGGAACCCCTAGAGTACGAGTTTTATTAGCCCTTGTTATTTTATTATTGGTTACATCACTACTGATTCCCCGCGCAAGTTACTTGTGCTAGTAGACACCCCAATATATGGATTGAACGTTTACTAGCATCGTGCATTAAATAATATTAGCCTATGCTATCCCACTACTGGGCAAAGGCTTTCTCTTACAATTTGGGGTGAGAGAGATTAGGTCATACTCCAACTCACCTGCTGTTGGAACTTATCAAGCCGCCTATAAGGTTTCCAAATTAGCTTAACGACTACTACATTAAATGGTAAACGGGACCACTTAACGTGCCTTTCGAAGCACGGAGATGCTCGAACATGAAAATGACACAAACAGTCACCCATTTCAGATCGACCGAGCGAACCTTGGTGATCCCAAGAATACCCCGGTCGCACAGCGCTTCGAGCGTATATAACCCTTAAAACAATATACCATGAGCAGGGCCAAATTTCATGGATAGAGCCTGAAGCGTGAGCAAACAAATTTATATAACATCAACATGTTTGATATTGCTTATGTTACGTAACGTACATGTAAAGATATCTACCTCATGTTATAAGACAAAAATATATTTGTTCGAGAATGAAGTTCAATGTTTAACATGAATCAATTTAGGAATATATTAGAGTATCTTACAAGATAAATAACGTTCATATTATGGCGTAATATTTGACTAACGTATGCTTTATTGACAATAAAGCAATAAAATTTGACAGGTCAAGAACAAATGAAAAAAGTTTAGATTATATTGAATTTGTGAAGATAAAAAAAACTGAAAATGAATAGAATCCTTGAAGCATAGATCACAAAAAATAAAATTGTTGTAACTACATTTATACAAGAATAGTACCTACTATCTATTAATAAGGATTCTATTTATTAATTACAAAAGAAAGCAATTGGTTTTTGTTTAATAATTTTAGCCTAGTGCAGACCAATGCACACACGCAGATCAATAAAATATTTCGTATGATAATCAAAGTACCTAAAATTAAGCTCACTTTTTACGTTCACTAAATTATATGTCGAATAAATGAAGTTTAGTTTAGCCTTGAATAACACGATATAAATTAAGACAAATTTAACACTCAACCTGCGTGGAAACGTATTAAATTCACAAACCGTAGCTATCTACTTCAAAACTAATTAAGACCTTGGGGTTTCACAAAATTGTTAGAGAAATTTAATATGTTGAGCAATTATGAATCTTATAACATACCTGCTCCTATTTTGACTTTAATTGTAAAAGAATTAGTTTTGAAGTTTTTTAAGTCTACTACAACTACACATCGAGGTCTAGAGGTAAATTTTTGATTATAGTTTTAAATTTGCAACGATTTTTTTCTGAAATTTAGAACTTGATTATTCTGTGTAAGGCAAATGTTTTAGGCATTTACAAAATGCCGTGGGCTAAAGAACTTGAAAAGTTTAAAGAAGAAATGATGATAGAATTTATTTGTAATAGACTAATTTGTACTGACTCTTTAATTGGTCTAGTGACGTATGTTGCAGACAATTACGAGGCCTTGGGTTAGAATTTTAGGTCAGACAAAGTATTGTTAAAATTCATTCATCCGACACATTTTCAGCAGCACTCCAAATTTGGTATTTTATCTACAGTAAAACCTTAATTTCTACTGAAATATATGATCAGTTACTTTTGTATGATTGGGAAATATAGTCATAGTAATAGTGTAAATTTTATTCTTTCTGAAACATAAATATTACATTAAACAACTATATGCAAAGACAAAGACTTTTGTGGAGTGATATTTCCTATGTAGACTATAATATCAGCCTATACTGCCTACTGCTGGGCTGAGGCCTTCTCTCACAAATCGAAGTGAGAGAGTGGGTCATACTCCTCCACGCGGACCCAGTGCGGATTGGTAGAGGTAGGTTTGCTGGGTACCTGCTGTTGGGACTTGTCAAGCCGCCTTGAAGGCTTCCAACTCATCTAAACGACTACCACATTAAGTGGTAGCCGGGACCAACGGCTTAACGTGCCTTCCGAAGCACGGAGCCGCTCGAATATGAAAATGCCACAAACGGTCCCACATCTCAGGCCAACCAAGTCGAACGCTGCTTAACCTTGGTAATCGGTAAGAATACCACGGTCGTACAGCGCAACGAGCTCCTATTACAGACTAAGTAATTTAATAAATGGGTCTAATACTGACACTAATATATCTATTTACTCAGGAAAACCGTTTAATTGGGTGTGTCTAGAATGTGAAAGCATCCAGTGATTTTATAAAGCTACCATCACTTAAAATTCGATCAGTACAAATACTACATACCGTTTCAATTTAAGTAATGGTAGCTTTATAAAATCGAACAACGCACAAAAATGGAAACAAGTACGACATTTATAGATATTTTTGCGAACTTCAAGTTAAACATAAGTACAATTTCCATATTTAAATTTGCTCTTTCCCGGTTTTAACCTGGGAAAGATCAAACAATTTTCAGCCTTAAATTGAACCTTCGAGAAATATTTCACTCACCGTATTCTCAGTGATGTCACTAACTTCACAATGCAGTATAGCTGTTGTTCCTATTTGAGCTATAACCGTCGTACAATTTTCAGTCACAAATGTACCCATTTTACCACCTTTACCACTTAATTTATTAGCAGCTGACGCCGCTGAGTCTCTGTACATTTTTTTAACTCTATGCATAGAATTTGAGAGCGTTGCCTCGTCTAATTCTGTTATTATTTCTTTATTAGCTAATCTATCGTGTTTAGTATGATGTCTTCCTCTACCTACAAGATCTTTTATTTCTTCTTCAATAACGTTATCTATATTATGTACATTATCATAGTCTTTATTTAATATTGAAGATGAGAGTCGAAGTGGTTTTGGGAGTTTCGGATGTGTAGTTACAAAATCTGTAGCGGTGAATGCTTCTGTTGTATCATCTCCTTTAATTGTTGTTGTGTTCACAATAGTGGTTGGTACTGATGATGTTGTTGTTGTTCTTCTTCTGTGACCTGTAAAGAAAAAATATTATAATATTCAGACAAAAGCATATGCTGTTTCTACTTAACTTCTTTAGAATGCTATTTAATTTTCAATATATTAAGTCACCATATAAAAGATTTTTACTGTTTTAATCATAACATTCACTGTACGTCACGAATGCTGGGATATAAACAGCCAGAAAATATTTCGTAAGATGTCCACTGTAGGACAAAGGCGTTTCCAAAAATCGTCACAGCAACCGGCTGTACACTGTACGTATCTAACTAATTTAATAATTTATTGCATTTAACAATAAAAGTTTAACCCTCTGGCTCAACCCGCAAAAGAATCGTAAATAATTATGTTTTAGCCAGAATATTGTTTTTAATAAAACCTAGGTAGTCCCACACTTAGAATTATTCCGTGTCGTGGGTGCGTCAACAAACATGAAATTCACATACACAAACACCTTGACCGAAACAAATGTTTGTGGGTTACAAAAAGATTTTTCCCGTGCGGGAATCGAACCGACAACTACTCGATCCAATGGGCGAAGAGATTCAAGCTCTTAAACACAGGACCATGCTGTTCGCCAAATATTTTATTGAATTTCATTATATTATTCATTAATAGTGACAACTATCTAAAATGCACATGTAATGCAAATAATCTACAAATAATCTTCGTTTAAGATTAGTAACAAACTTAAGATTAGATTTTCAATATATAACCTAATTCGTAACTAATAGGTTATTGATTTCAAAAGTTACGTTTCAAAGGCAGTATTAGTAGTTTCTATATAGAATGAAAACTTACAAGGTTTCCTACTTCGCAGCTTTCATATTTCGCCTATTAATGCTTTATTAGTTCGAGAACTGTTCTGATATCACGTCGGATTTCAATTAACTTCATTAGCTTTTACCTTTTAATCAGGATTTTGATATTTTGCTATAATATTCTCACCATAGTGAAAAATGTAATAGCAGTTCGATTAGGTAATAATGAGAAGTTATGGAAGCCTAGTTTGTAGATCTTCACGTTTTGATCACAAGGTTCTGAATTGAAAGTTCGGCTCACGTCTCTAAGTTCATTGAAATTAGAGTTCAGTTTGTGTTCGGGCATTGTGATTCACCAATTATGTGGGTGGACCGCAAAAACTGCGACTCGGAATATGAGGGTAGTTGGAAAACTACCACATTGAATTCGGGTGCAAGGGTGTTGATCGATTACCGGAAATATTTAAATTACTACATTATTCGTCGGTTTATTTGTGCAAAACAACTTGTGAGATTTCGGACAATAAGGTGGTATGCTAAAGACATCAATATAAAAGGATTGAAACAACCAGGCAGCCGTGCACGGCGGAGCTACCTTCGGGAGACGAGTCAAGGTGAGTGGTTCACCTTGTATTTGGGGATTGCGGTGCCTGGACTCCCAAATCTAACCGATAGAAAACTCAGGACCAGCAACTGAGCTATCGAAGGGGTTTTCACATGAACACAATTTTTGGTCCTTCGAGCCGGATTGGGTTTTCGTAAATTAGTTGGTTAGATAGGGGTTTCATTTATTTATAACGGTTACAAACGGGGTACCTACTTTTGGCATAGAAATAATTATTTAAATTGTAATAGGCATTGTGTTTAGAGGTTCTATTGTTTTCCAAAGATGGCAAAATCTTTTGAAAGCAAATTTAAAATTAAATACGACTGGTTTGTAGATTCGTCAAAATTAGTAAATAGTAAAACTTGTAGTTCGGGTGTTTTATCAGCTCGGTTCAAAAAACTGCATGACTATTTCAATGTTTTAACGGAGTCATACGAGGGCATACTGACCAATACTTCTTCAGAAGATGAAGAAATAATCGGTAGATATGAGGTAAAATACAAAGAGGCCACGGAGTTATACAACCAGTTGGATGCGGTCTCGGCGGCCTATCCGAACCTTGACGGCACCCACATGCCCACGGAGGGCGCGTCAACGCCGCGGCTACCGCGGATTGTGCCTAGTACGTTTGACGGGGACGTTTTTTCATGGTGTAGCTTCATTAGTCTGTTTACATCATTGGTTTTAACACGGAAAGATATCACTAAAACGGAAAAATTTCATTATCTTATTTCGCACGTGGAAAAGGAGCCTAAAGCACTTATTAAACATCTGCCGATGGTGGACGGGTCGTTAGACACGGCATTGGATATCCTAAAAGGCCGGTATGAAAATAAAAGATTGTTGGCGGATTCACTGATTGCGCGGATTTTACATTTGCCGGTGTTGAATAAGTGTGCTGGGCTTCGAACTAAAATATTGAACCCGTTATTGGAATCTTCGCGGGCATTAGCTAATTTAGGTTTTCCAATTAACGAGTGGAGCTACATTTTATTGCATGTAAGTCTACAAAAATTACCAATTGACGTCAGAACACGGTTTGAGCAAAAACACGGTGGCAATAATATAAGTTTACCCACTTTTGATCAGCTCATAGAATTCCTACAACATGAATGTAGACTTATAGACACGGCCACTGCGGAACCGGTTTCTTATTACGCGGATCGCACTCACAACAGGCCCGAGCGCAGGGTGCATAATATTGTGACGGAACCACCAGCACAGGACCAGCGGGAACGGGCGAACAACTACGGCCGTATTAAAGACTGTGGCTATTGTCAGAGGTCGGGGCACGGTATAGACAGCTGTTATAAATTTGCTGACATGTCCAGGTCTAAACGTAAGGATTGGGTTAAAAGACAATTCTTATGCTTTCGGTGCTTCGGTACTCATTTGGCGGCATCGTGTACCCGCAAGGTACCATGCAGTCGGTGCGGAAATATCGGACATAACAAACTAATTTGTACAACGTCCATTGCGCGCTCTGACTCACCGGCGGACGGCGAGCCGTATACACGGCGCGCATTTGTTACGGCGCAATGCGATAGAGCGACGGGCGGTCGGCGGCGCTCACCTATTACTCAGTCGCGGCGGTCACGGCACGCGTCTCCTAGGTCGTCGGTTCGAGACTCGCGTTATCCACGGCGTGGTGATAGTTCCGCGGGATCTATGGACCGGGTACGCGAGTTAAAGGATGGTTACGGGCGTGATTCGGACCCACGGGAACAGCGGGACTGGGAGACCCGACACCGCCGGGAGCGGACTGATTGGGGTGGGCGGCAGTCGAGTCCTGTGGTGCCGCGTGTGCCACAGGAATAGCAATTACAGTCGTGTAATGTCGCCTCGGTACCTCGGCTAGCGGATAATGTCATCTTACCCACGGTCATTGTAGAAGTAAAATCCAATCGGGGGGATTTTATCAAATCCAGAGGCCTGCTAGACCTGGGTAGTCAAGTCACTATAATTAAGAGTGATTTGGTAGCAAGTTTGGGTTTAAGGCGACATTACAACCAAACACCGTTAACAGGCGTCGGCGGATTTAATAACAATGAATGTTGTCATGTTGTTAAATTTTATTTTAAACCGGTAAATTCGAGTTATTTGTTATCGGTTACGGCGGTGGTTTTGAAGAAACCAACTTCATATTTAGCGCGTAGGTTTAGTAAACAAATTGCTCATATAAAATTTTCGGATGACGGTTCATTTAATATGTCAAATGTTGACATAATTTTCGGATGTGACATATTAGGTCAAATTTTAAATGGTGAAAAGGTGAATTTCGGTACTGATGGACCGTATGCTTTAGGCACCATTTTTGATTTTGCGATTTTCGGTCCGGCGCAACCATTAAAAAATGATAACTCGGAATCAAATGTTAATGTTGGTGTTACATTAATTGAAGCGGTCGAGAGATTTTGGCGATCGGAAGAACCACCCAGGCTGAAAATCAAGGACCCGGCGGACTTAGAATGTGAACATTTGTTTTCTACAACTACCTCACGCGGCTCGGACGGAAAATATGTTGTCAGATTACCACTGTTGCCAGATCGACAGCGGTTG
Organism: Phalera bucephala; assembly: GCA_905147815.2. Taxonomy (NCBI): domain Eukaryota; kingdom Metazoa; phylum Arthropoda; class Insecta; order Lepidoptera; family Notodontidae; genus Phalera; species Phalera bucephala. Next base: position 6,899,188 of record LR990632.1, on the reverse strand, counting down.
GGAGAATCTAAGGAGACGGCCCTGCGTCGATTTACGGCCTTAGAACGAAAAATGAAACGGCTACCAGAATTTAAAAAAAAATATGTGGAATTTATGTCGGAATATTTAAGACTCGGTCATATGACGGTTTCCAAATTTGATGTTTCGTCAGGACAGGAACATTATTTTCTTGCGCATCACGGTGTTTTTAAAAAATTAGGCGACGTCGGAAAAATTCGGGTAGTTTTCGACGGAAGTGTACCCACCAGCACCGGTGCGTCCATCAACGATTGTTTGTTCACGGGTGAACGACTTCAAAATGACATCACACAAATTATAATTAATTTTCGGTTGCCTCTGTTTGTGTTCACTACGGATGTGAAAATGATGTTCCGGCAAACCTGGATACATCCGGACGATCGGAAATACCAATTAATATATTGGCGCTCGTCACCCGATGAACCGTTGGTAGTTTATGAGCTGACCACAAACACATACGGGTTAAAGTCCAGTCCATTCGTCGCTATACGGTGTTTACATCAGTTGGCGAGTGACGAGGAGCACCGGTTCCCGCGGGCGGCCCGGCTGCTGCGTCACAACAGTTACGTGGACGATCTGAACGGCGGTGCGGACACGCTGCGCGACGCGCGGCATCTGAAGGACGAGCTCGTGGCGCTCATGCACACGGCGGGCTACGAGCTCAGGAAGTGGTCGTCGAACGCACCGGAACTGTTGGACGACTTGCCGGCGGATCATTTGGAGACGGCTCAGTCATTTAACATGGATACAGACGGATCGGAATTTATGAAGGTTTTAGGTATACAGTGGAACCCAAGGTCAGACAGTTTTTCGTATAAGTTGAATCTACCAACGGACACTACTGTCACTCGGCGCAGTATTTTATCATTGACGGCTCGCCTTTACGACCCTCTCGGATGGGTGTGTCCGGTTGTTTTCAAAATTAAATTATTACTACAACGATTGCTTAGCACTGGTGATAATTCACGGAAGGTAGACTGGGACGCTCCCGCGCCGCAGGATATAGTGCGAGCGTGGCGCGATATCGTTTCGGATTTGCCTAATCTACAAAAGATTACAATACCTAGATGTCTGAAACCGGATAAAAATAGCAGTTATTCGGTTCATGGGTTTTGTGACGGATCATCGGTAGGATTTTCTGCGGTCGTATATTTGCGGTCGGTGGATGAGGCCGGTAATGTCTTTATGCGGTTGCTTATGGCTAAGTCTCGGGTGGCACCATTAAACACAAAGCGGACCATCCCTAAGTTAGAGCTGAGTGGTGCGACCCTATTGACTACGCTTATCAACCACATAGTCCCCTCCCTGCAGAGTGACATTGCGATTGATGATGTCGTGTGTTGGTGTGATAGTACCATTGTATTGGCGTGGCTAAAAACATCACCACATAAATTACAAGTGTTTGAAAGAAAACGGGTATCTCAAATTATTTCATCTAAAGTAGATATTTTATGGAGACATGTCCCCGGCGAGATGAACTGCGCGGACGTGGCGTCGCGCGGCGCGACAGCCGACGAGCTGCTGCAGCACCCGCTGTGGTGGGGGCCGCGCTGGTTGCGGGACCCCCCGGCCCGGTGGCCCGGCGAGTGCTCGGACTTTCCGGCGGACATGTTACCGGGCATGAAAGCTAAAGTTGTTAACCTTAATACCGTCGATTCAGAATTCGATTTATTGGATCGGTACAGTTCGTACGATAAATTAATAAATGTAACGGCGTACACACTACGGTTCGCTAATAATTGTAAAAATACATGTAAACTCGGCGGTAATCTCTCAGTTGCGGAACGTAGAAACGCGACCATACATTTAATACGAATTGTACAAAATACATATTTTCACGAAGAAATTTCGGCCCTTCAGTCAAAGAAATCAATTAAGGGCTCACTTCGGCGGTTGAATTTATTCATTGATAACGATCAGTTGCTTCGTGTCGGCGGCAGAATAGGTGCGTCGGAGCTGCCGTACGCTGCGCGGCATCCTGTTTTACTACCGGGCAAAGGTCGCTTCACGGAACTATTGGTAACTCGTTATCATAAAATATTTTGTCACGTCGGTGCAAATACACTTTCGGCCATTTTATCTCGGACCTATTGGATTGTTTCGGCTCGACGCGTGACGCGTCATATCACCTTTAAATGCGTACAGTGCTACCGGTCCCGGGCGCGACCTGTCCAACCCTTCATGGCGGATCTGCCCGCAGATCGTGTACAGGTTGTTCGTCCGTTTCTCGGAGTCGGTACGGACTTTGCCGGACCATTTTATATTAAATCTAGCTCGCTACGGAACGCGAAGATAGAAAAATGTTTTTTGTGCATTTTCGTATGTTTAAGTACTAAATGTGTTCATTTGGAAGTAGTCAGTCAACTATCGGTTGAAGCCTTTATAGCGGCGTTTACGCGATTTATTTCTCGTCGAGGACTACCCTCACTAGTGCGGTCGGATTGTGGCACAAATTATACGGGCACGGATAAATATTTAAAAGAATTGTATGTTTTCTTGCGGGACAACCAATCTGAAATTGAACGGAACTTGACGAAGAATCACATTAAATGGCTATTTAATGCGCCCTCGAGTCCAAACCACGGCGGTTTATTTGAGGCGGCGGTTAAATCTGCAAAAACACACGTCAAGCGTGTGCTCGGCGAAGCACGTTTAACGTTCGAAGGGCTCACCACGTTCTTCACCAAGGTGGAGGCCGTCATGAACTCTCGCCCGTTATATCCGCTTAGTACGGATCCGGCGGATCTGGATGTATTAACTCCGGGGCACCTTTTGATTGGACAACCACTGGTGGCTCTCCCTGAATACCCTTACACCGATGTCAGTGTGCACCGGCTGTCTCGGTTTCAACAAATTCAAAAGATGTCTCAACACTTTTGGTCTCGGTGGAAAAATGAATACCTACACACTCTTCAACAGCGGTTCAAATGGACCTCACAGACGGAACCTCCTAAACTCAATGACTTGGTTTTGATTAAAGAAGATAATTTAGCTCCTTTACATTGGAAACGCGGACGGTTAGTCAAACTTTTACCAGGTAAAGACGGGGTTGTACGGGTTGCAGAAGTGAAAACTCAAAACGGTGTCCTGATGAGGCCCATTTCTAAATTGTGTAGGTTACCCATAGATAATTAGGAACCAAGACGGGTCTTGGTTAGGCGGGGGGATGTTCGGGCATTGTGATTCACCAATTATGTGGGTGGACCGCAAAAACTGCGACTCGGAATATGAGGGTAGTTGGAAAACTACCACATTGAATTCGGGTGCAAGGGTGTTGATCGATTACCGGAAATATTTAAATTACTACATTATTCGTCGGTTTATTTGTGCAAAACAACTTGTGAGATTTCGGACAATAAGGTGGTATGCTAAAGACATCAATATAAAAGGATTGAAACAACCAGGCAGCCGTGCACGGCGGAGCTACCTTCGGGAGACGAGTCAAGGTGAGTGGTTCACCTTGTATTTGGGGATTGCGGTGCCTGGACTCCCAAATCTAACCGATAGAAAACTCAGGACCAGCAACTGAGCTATCGAAGGGGTTTTCACATGAACAGTTTGCCACATATTAATAATGAAGGAACAGATTGTAAGGATACGATTACATCTTAAGAACCTTGTAAGACATTTGAACTGCCCAAAGAATTTTAGTTATAGGCTCTCCACTTATCAAATAGGTATTAACCTGTAAAATATGGGGGTGTACAAAGGGTAAGTTAGGCCCTTTTGGTAGAAACAGGCTAATAGATTATTAATTTAGTTGTATAAAATGTGTAAGAAAGGAAGTGTTTTAAATTAATATGATTCATCCAGGTTTATTCGATTTTTATCTAGGTTTGTATTTTATATTTTCGTCTGGTAACTAATAAGAAAAACAATCACGAAAGTGGTTACTGGGATCCTAATCTACATCATTATTCAAGAAAGTTCATAAAAGTACCATTACTTATTCTTGTGGGTACTATGAAAAATTACAAAAATAATAAAAGCAATCACGAAAGAAACTGTCATCACGGCATTAAATCTCCTATTATGTAATTTTTGAGTTAAATTTGAATTTAAATATTGCCACCTTAAGCAAAATCCATGTCCAAGATTAGGATAAAATTAAGCCCTGACAATAATACAACAATGAACCTTAAATATATCAGACACTAACAAAATAACTACTCAGGCAATCTAGTTAGCAATAAAATCCAGATTAGCTTGGGTCAGGTAGACGACCTGACAATTGTGTGACCTAATATAAATTCTCGCTCCCTCGCAATTGTGTTCAAACGACAGAAGCCTAGTTTGTGAAAGGTGTAAAAAAGTTTCCTTAACATTATAATGTTTTAAAGTCAAGTTAGGTCTTGAGTCATTCCGTATTTTTAGTGTCGGTGTTTTACTTTTTTATTACTCAATTAGAATAAGTTTTACGCCTATATCTGGAAAAATAGGAAGTTCAGAAAATATTTTTGTAATAAATACTAAAAGGATCATTACAACTGTCAAGGATGTACCAGAAAGGAGTTCATTGATGTCGTTAAATTTATTTAGATGGGAAGTTTATTGGCATATTGACAATTTTATCTCGCTTGGTACCAAATATTTCAAATAATTAATATTTTGTTGTTACAATTATTTTCTGGAAAATACAGCCAAAAGTAAAAATCAAAGAAATAACTCAGCATTTTTGTATATTACAGTCAGTGACATATGTCGCTGAAAATTCCCAAGTTTTCTTTTATACGTTTATTCGATTAAATCCGTTATTTATTTTATCATCATCACCAATCTATGAAAAATCAAAAAATAAAACTTACTTCGCTAATTGAACAAATAATTTACCTTTCTTGTGATGCCTCGTGAAGTTTCCGAAAACACTGCCAAGCCTCTGTTGATTTCTAGTCGTGCACAATTCCAGAGATTTCAAATCGTCCGCGTTTTGGGCCAACAAAATTGAAGACCTTTTCGACTCCATAGCTTCAGTGTTTACAAGCAACTCGGCTTCAAGTAACAGAACAATAGTGGCGTAGAGTAGTTTCAGTCCTCTACAGCAAAGCATTGTTTTGGCACTGAGTGTATTTATGGTCACATTTGTAGAGCATCACATGAGACACTTAAATTAATAGTCATTGTTTCACGGTGCACTGTTATCTTCTCGTTTTTAGTTCAGCAATGGGCGGGTGGTAAAACATTCTGGAAAGATAGAATAGGTGTAATTAGTTTTATGCAACTTAGGTACTGAATACATAGCAGCACGTCCACATGGGTTGTACGCTTAAAATTTATATACAAATTTTGTGCTTCATTTGTTGCATCCAGATGAGGCATTCAACAAACCATAAGAATGTATTTTCATTTTATTCTTGAAAAGAATGACAGCCTAGGCGAAGAACATCTTTATTTTAACGAGGTCTAGAGTTCAAATAGCACGCGCTACTGGATTTTCAAAACCTTCGTGCGATCGTCACTTCCTAATGATAAAGGAAAACATTGTTAGGAAACGTACATGTCAGTTTTAACCTGAACAATTCTGAGGGACATGTAATAATAACGTGCCTGAAGATGGGAGATAAAATCACCCCTTGTCAAAATTGAGACCATGTGAGGAAATATAGACGTCAGAGACATTTATTTGATCTGTTCCGTAAAAAAGGGAAAAGATCTCACTTTTCTTTAATTCAGTTCAATCTATTTCAACTCCGGATCTTTATTTAATACTTTTTAAACTAAGTAAAACTGCGTCGTTGGTCTAGTGGCGTATAATACGCGTAGTCATCACGAAGTCCAGGGCCTTTATTCGCCATGTTAAAAAGCGGGACGTTACGGTAACTTCACTAGTATGTCACTGAAGTACAATTAGACGATCATTTGATGAAAGCCACCTGCAGAATGTAAGTGCACACTCTGCCACTCCAGCTTGAGGAGTAGAGGCATGATGGCGTTCACTATATTTTTTAAGTAACACTGTAATGAACTTCTATCCTGTTTCTGCCACTGTTTTAATTAACAAGTACCTATTATATTCTTTATATGAAAATCGGACACAAAAAACAACCCTGCTGATAGTTTTTTGGCGTTTTTCGGCGAATCATCGATTCAGCGGAGGCTGCATTCGGTGGTAATTTATAATAAGTTAAAAAAGCATTTCCTCAGCATTTCTGCGCTAGCAATCCACCAATCCGGATCCCTGACTTTCAACATCAACATCCATGATTAGTCAAAAGACAAGTCACAAACATATCCAATTTTATTGCAGCATTGCAAAATACATGTTCGTATTATAAAATCGATACAGTTCTATAACTACACCGGCAAATAGTAACTAACCTTCATATAACCTGGCTGAGGTCATGTAAAACCTGCTTTCTATTCTAGTTGGAATCGATATGTTGAACAAACTATTATTTAGGTATTCAGGTCAATCTTTGTCCGAGAAAGGTGTTTTAAATTATTTAAATCCAGAGAAAATACACTGGAAGAATTTATTTCGACGATTTAAGACCAAGACCAAGTATTATGAATAGAATTTGGCTGATATAAATCTACCTACTCCACAAATTGAGGTGTGAAAAAATGGATCATAGTCAACCACGCATACTCAGTGTGGATTACTTATAGCAGGTTTGTGGCCACATGCTGTTGAAACTTATCAAGACTTCTAACTTGACTTAACGAGTACTGCATGAAGTGATAACTCGTGTCTTTCAAAACACGGAGACGCTCAAAAATGATAACACCTCAGACAAACAGATTTCATACTGACAGCCGAAACTTAGTAATGGTACCGTGATCCAACAGCACTACAAGCCTATGAGATGATAAAATAACAATTTAAGAAATAAGAGTCTAGCTGCATTCCCTCAGCTTCGCGGTTTTGATGTATGCACAAACTGTTTATACTTCAGTGTCCTGCCTATGACTGTTCAGCTGCTAGTCAAAAGCCTTCTCTGAGAGAGAACAGATCATACTTAACTTCAAGCCCTCAACCATAATGTTTTGCAATCGACGTCTTCTAGCTGAACAAGACTAAGAAGTTGCATGGATAAATTGTAAGAGATATTTAAAGTTACCATGAGAGCTTAGTAGCAGACACTTTATATGCTACTGTTTATATAAACCTAGTCAGATAAGACAATAACCTATAGGATCAGTCATGTATCATTGTGTCGAAAAAGTTTCAACAGAAAACCTCGATGCGAGTTTGCGTTAGTTCATTAAAAGAAAAATGACAAAAAAATTTACAAAACAATCGGATAGCTAAAAGTAAAGTCCAAAAATATATTTTGCTGCATTTCTTATCCAATTTCAAGCAATTGGCAGCAGGTGCGGTCTCGTACAACGGGATAAGCAACCTAACAATTCTATTGCTATAATGTAATTGAAGATTCCAGTACACACCAAACTAATTAGTAGTTTGGTGTGTACTGGATTTAGCCAGGTTTTGATAGACAATTGGAGTATACACTCCAATTGTCTATCAAAACCTGCTTTTGTTATAATACGACGCCAATAAATTAATATTAAGATAAAAACGTTCTTAAAACACCTTTTATGCAGCCAGGTAATGGTGCAATGTAAATCTGCCAATAAAAATTATATGAGATAATCCTGGTTATAAAATCAGATCATATTTCCGATATAAATTAATTTTCATTGGAATTGAATTTACCTATCAAATTTCACTCAGTGGGATAAGAAGAAGTGGTTCTAATTCTTCTCGAAAGATATGAAAATTAACAAACATTGCAAGTTTAACGCTTGCAACGAAATACGAAGGTTTCCAATTTGATTATCATTGCATGCTTGTATGTAGCAAAGATTATTAAAAACTCCATATTCTGCTAAAACTATCGAGGGTTTTAATTAAATAAATCTAGGAAGCTCCGAAACAAAAGCCGATAAGTCAATATGCTTTTTGGTTTACAGAAAACCCAGAAATTATTATTTTTTATCAGTTATTGATCAGGAATTTAAAATACTGAATGCACGCTAATTAAAAATGTTCGTATTTTTCAAATTCGCTCTGCAGTCGCGCCGATCAACGGTTCGGTGATTTTAGCACAATCTTGTTATTTGAATTGAAGCCCTATGATTAAAAGGCCCTAGCGCAGCTGCTACTATACATAAACTGACGGATCTGTATACATTTCCGCTACGTCTGATAAGATTTATCCTATTCCGTATCCCACGCGTCTCCCCTATTTCCTTAACAATAACCGACATCTGGCAACCAGCACAATCGGAAAAAATAAATTGTCTCAAACCTAGATTGCTAGCCGTGACGTCATAAAAATATGCGTGCCGAAGCTTCCCCTCGGACTGGAAGGGGGCAATACGCTATCAAGGTCGGAATCAACATCTTCGTACAAAAAAAAATGTCGGTTGTTTGGATATCCTTATGAATAATTCAAGCGATGTAGTAAGGAAACATGAGTGGAACATATTCGAGTGCCATTTCGTGTGAGGTACTTGGTCCTTACATCTTTTGATATATCGGTTCTTGTGGAACGCTATCTTTTGTTATTGAGTGCGATTGGACTTGTTAATGGCTACGCTTTTCCTATTTATAATTTTAATTTAAAAATACCTTTTTAAAAATAAGCTTTTATATCAAAAACGACGATGATATCTTGCTTAGTTGAGGATTTCCTATGGATTCTTTCCGGCTCCATCATCAGACCCTGGACACTATCGAGACTAATCCAATGAGCCCAAACACGGCGGGTTTATATTGAGTAGTTGGGTGGTTCCATTGGCCACCTTTTGGTTCCATCATCAGACCCTGATCATTAACTGGTTTTATAGTACTTGTCAATAAGCCTAAACACGAGAGGGTTACGTTGTATATTTCACTGTTCCTATGGCCACCTTGCCACTCCATCAGCAGACCAGCTCCATGGTACCATATTATAAAAATTTCAGCTCAATCAGCGAGTATTCCAGTGGGGATCTCGTAGCGCTGTACGACCGTAGTGTTCTAACCAAGGTTAAGCAGTACTTGAATAATGGATCACAAGATTTGAATCGGAAAAAGAGACAGACAGACAATGAACATTGCAAGGTATTTAAAAGCTTGTAATACAAGTGGAACTTAGAATATTTGTTACAATTCTTCATCTACATTTTATTGTGGGCTACGGGAGAACAATGTAGGCAGGTTTATCAGGTGGGTCTAAGTTAAATCAACTAAATTATAGTGTTAAAGAGAATGGCTACGCCATAATCATTTATGGCGGATTTAGTCAGTCTGCGTCCAACGAATAAATGAAAATTTCTCAACAGAAAATAAACGTTCAAAGCTTTTTCTCGAACATTTTTTCAAAAGCTTTTAGTTTTTACTACACATTGTACTAATTAAAACACGCCTTAATGAAAATACGTGTTTAGAGTTAAATGTTGGATTCATTTGTGTGAGAAAATTGTCATGAAAGTAAAACCTTTTGATATTGTTTTATTAAGAAAGACACTTTAATTAACGAATGGAGTAGTGTGTAAAATATTTGTGTAAGCTTAATTTGTCTCTCATTGTATTAAATTGTATTGTTTCTGTTTTCTTTAAGGCCTTTGCTTAGCAATGGGACGGTATAGGTTTATTTATAGTAGTTTTACATTATCTCCACTGATCCGCATTGCGTCCTCATGATTAAGTATTATCTCTTTTACCTTGATTTGTTAGATAAGACCTTTGCCCAACAGTGTGCAGTTGGTACTATAGTCGTGGAGTAATCATCTTCCTTTTACAAGCTCAAGGCTTCTACGAGACACGCCTTTTAAGTTTTGTCGTTTGAAGAAAAAAACACAACTAGAACCTTATAGTACTTTTTATTGTTTTTCAAAGTATTCACCACGTACCTTAATACACTTTTCCATTCGCTCAAACCAGTTATTATAACATTTATTCCACTCTAAAGTGAAGGTGTTCAAAATGGCTGACTTAAAAGCGTCGACTGCTTCTTCACCGGACTGACCACGAAGACTTTTCTTAATTTTAGGAAATTTAAAGAAATCGTTAGGGCTTAGGTCAGGACTGTATGAAGGATGGTCAAGAATTCAAGTCAAGATGGTCAAGTTTGACGAGCGCTGTGTGAGTTTGCGTTGTCGTGGTGTAGAATGAGGCGTCGCTTTGAGTTAGATTTTCGAATTTCGGCGATGACTTGTGGTAAACAAACTGTGATATAACACTTTGCGTTAAGCGTTCTACGATCTTCAAGTGCAATAGTCGCAACATGGCCGGTTTTCCCAACGAACGTGGCCACCATCTTCTTTGAAGTGCTTCGAGAACGAACAACTTTAGTCGGCTTTGGCTCGTCTTGAAAGACCCAGATTGTAGATTGTGGTTTGGAATCAGGATCGTAGGCATAGATCCAAGATTCGTCACCACTAATGATGTCGAGCCGTGATTTGCCTCTCCTCAGTTGAACCTTTGCAGAGTTTTCTTACACCATCTGACGCGGGCCGCTTTGTGATCGTCGGAAAGCAGATGCGGTATCCAACGGCAAACTAGCTTTCTCACACCAAGCGCTTCATGCAAGATCTTCTGAATGGTTGTCCCTGAGATGTCTAATAGAGCCTCTATCTCTCGATACGTCACATGACGATCTTCGAGAATTAGTTGCCTCACAGCAATGATGTTATCTTCAGTGAAGGCAGATTTTGGGCGTCCTTCGCGAGATTTGTCACTAACACTAGTATGTCCACGCTGGAATTGTAAATACTAGCGTTCGACAGTCCGCAGACATGGGGCTTCATCACTGAACACAGATGTTAGCTCTTCAAAACACTGAAGCCGTGTCAGGCCTCTTCTAAAGTTGTATAAAATTAATGCACGAACATTTTCCTTACAAAGATTCATTTTCGTACGTAACCTGACAGATTCCAATTGACGCTGTGACTAAACAATAGCATTAATCCTAATACTTTCAACTGTTTTGAGATTCAAAATTTAAACACATTCGAATATTGCCGGGAAATATGGAAACGACAGAACTTAAAAGGCATGCCTCGTAATAGCGGCGTATAACTCTGGGTTTTTCGAAACTTAAATATCTATTTGTGATTGCTTTTTATTAACTATGAAGATAACCATCGGAATATACCGCTGACATAGAGAGAAGAGTGAGTTCAGGGAACAGAGTGAATGGTGCGTGGAAAGCTACTTGGGAGCCGGCACTAAAGCCAAAAGCTGGCCATACATAATGGAGTGCTTGTCCCAACGCTGTTATATGGCAGCAAGAACTGGTATGTAAGAAGGAGAATGAATGTAGGATTAATGCGGTCGAAATGCGAGCTCTGCGGAAGATATGCGGAGTGAAGCTGACCGACCGTATTCGCAACAGCGTAATAAGAAAGCGAGGAGGTATGGTAGACAGTATTGGTGTAAAGATGAGATAGGGTATGCTCTGTTAGTTCGGGCACATAAAAAGAATGTCAGAAGAAAGAATGACAAAACAGATATACAATGCAAAATCGGAAGGATGTAGGTACCGGGGAAGAAGTAGACTATCTTAACATGACTAAATAGACCAAGTCTTATCTGAAGAACAAGTCAAGAACTCTGTACTCTCGGCCTACCCCGCAAGGGATCTGGCGTGATGATATAGACAAATGGATAGATAAACATCGTAAAGACGGTTAAGAATTTTTTTTAACCTAGTTTTTCTACCGAAACATTCTTAGTAGTAGTAATAAGTTCGTCTTGTATGGCATTGGGACCTAAAATTGTTGTTTATATGCGTATTTTTAATTTATCACAATACATACCAATACATAGTCGATTTATCTAACAATGTTTAACACCGTCACGCCTATATTCCCCAGAGGGGGTGGCAGAGGTGTACTGAGTACACCCACGTTTCGCCACCGATGTTAGGTCCCATGTAATAGGGGGCGCTCCTATTGCCATATACTGGGCACAATTCCAGACTCCGGACTCGTACTGGGAATTTTTCGTTAGAAAAACTACATTCGATCTACATGTTTAATTTTTTAATATCAAATCATCAAAAGTTAAATAACTTTTTTTTTTAAAAAAAACGAAGATCCACACTAGCATTTATTCTTGTGTCGCGGGTGCGTTTACAAACATGAAAATTCACATACACAAATACCCAGACCGAAACAAATAATTGTGGATCACACAAAGATTTGTCCCGTACGGGAACCGAACCCGCGACTATTAGACGCAGCGGGCGGAGCGGCTTAAGCTCTTAATGAGCTAAATCGTCCGTCTACTTCTACAAGATAAAGGCCTGCTTCAACGATCGCCACGGCAGCTTTTTATTTGTGATTTACGCAACCAGCTTTTAGCTGCGAGCTTCACCAGATTATCGATTCAGTTTTTAATATTACTAAGTAACAATACCATTCCCATTCCATTTTAAAATCTCCATAATCATCAGTGCAAAAACCGGAACCTAATCCGCACGTAATAAATCTTAGTGAAGCGAAAAATATGCAGACTAGCAGGGTCTCATTGCGGGAACCGTAATCCCGCTGGCCTTATTCCGATTATCGCCGATGCCACAGTAAATCAACCACTAGGTAAAACCAAAATCTCCGGGGACATCGTAGTGAAATTTAAGTCGGTTAATGACTCGGACTTTTTTAACCTTTGGCACTGCATTAAAATCATAATCGTTCAAAGCATTGCATATAATAATAGTAGTTAGCTTAGCACGAAAAGTAGGACGCAACTAGCTGATATGCCATAGTTATCCTTCTAAAATTTGTTAAACCAATATGAATGGGACAGCACGCTTACTCGCTAACGTATCGTTTCATCCTCAAGTCCTCAGTAGCTAAAATTCACTCTCATGGTTTTGTTTTGCTGGTAAAAGCTAAATTATAACGTTGCTAGTTTAAATTTTATGCCAAAACCTAGATATTAAATTCATATTTATTAAAACTCCGTAACGTAACATTATTCCTACAAAAAGTAAGTCTGATAATGATGTGGCAATCGAAAAATTATGATAACTTCTATTACCTACAAAATGACTGGGTGACTTAGTGGTAAACCATCTACTTTATGCAGATGACGCGGTTTTAATAGCGCCAACAGCCACTGATCTGCAAACACTAGTCACAGTTATGAAAAACGACTGCATGATCAATGGCTTACACTTGAATGTGAAGAAAACCAAGATTATGGTTTTTGAAAGGGAAGAAACCAGAACGAATGTAAGGATTGTGGTTGGTAACGATGTGCTGGAGCAAGTGAATGAGTTTGTATATCTTGGATGCGCCTTCAGTAAGGATGGGAAATACACCGCTGACATAGAGAGAAGAGTGAGTGCAGGGAACAGAGTGAATGGTGCGATGGGAAAGCTACTCGGGAGCCGGCACTTAAGCCATAAGGCGCAGCTGGCCATACATAACGGAGTTTTTGTCCCAACGCTGTTATATGGTAGCGAGAGCTGGGTATGTAAGAAGGAGAATGAAAGTAGGATAAATGCGGTAGAAATGCGAGCTCTTCGGAAGATGTGCGGAGTGAAGCTGACCGACCGCATTAGCAACAGCATAGTAAGACAGCGAGTAGGTATGAAAGATAGTATCGGTGTAAAGATGAGAAAGGGCATGCTCCGTTGGTTCGGGCATATAGAAAGAATGCCAGAGGAAAGAATGACAAAACAGATATACAATGTGAAAGTGGAAGGATGCAGGTACCGGGGAAGACCTAGACTATCTTACCACGACCAAATAAACCGAGTCTTATCTGATGGAAAAGTCAAGAGTCTCCGTAACCGGCGAGCGTGTATGAGACGAACTATGAGAGTCGAGGAAGCCAGAGAGATATGTAAGGAAAGAACCTGTTGGAACTCTGTACTCTCTGCCTACCCCGCAAGGGATCTGGCGTGAGGTTATAGATAGATAGATCTACAAAATATCTCCATACAACCCTAAAGAAGGTTCTTAGTTAACTAGATACATTAAGATTTTAAAACTCAATTAACTGAACGTTGGTTTTCCTCTGATAGCAAAACAATACCATCTTTATTAAAATTTATATAGGTAGCAAAAACCTAAGCCAGGAGTGTAATAAATTGTACCAAAGCAAAAATATGCAGACCGGTGGATTCATTTCCCTTCGTAATCTTCGCGACGTTAATTTTGCCGTAAATAGGTTATTTTATTTTTTCTATTTTTATTTTTAATTTAAAAAGAAAAAAACGTAGCCCCACAATAGGATTAATTCCTGTGTCGTGGGTGCGTTAACAAACATGAAAATTCACAAACACAAATACCCAGACCGGAACAAATAATTGTGGATCACACAAAGATTTGTCCCGTGCGGGAATCGAACCCGCGACTATTAGACACAGTGGGCGGAGCGGCTTAAGCTCTTAACCACTGCGCTAAATCGTCCGTCATCAATGATATTGATTAAATTCGGGCCAAATTTTGTTTGAAGAACGCAAGATTTTTGTGCCTCCCGTAATTCGTTCTTATCGTAATATATAGGGGTACCTAGAGATTTACGATTGCTGGAATCAGTATTATAACATACCGAGTGCTAACCCATTTTTTGTTATAAACTGTTTTTTTCCAGTCCAGAAAACCTAAGTCTATTTATTGTACTGAAAAAAACGGTTCCCTGTTACAATATCAAGTATAAATCACGTTTCTTATATCAGAAACAAAAAGTAAAGCCGAGGATTCTAGGATTTCGAAGATCTCCTCGGAAATAATAGCGCTCATGATTATGTAAATATTACTATTCCAAGAATAAGATTTCGCAATAGGAACGGGGCAAAAAGAATTTCATCTGCAATTCAATTTTGAGATTCAGTGATGCAAAAATATTCCAATTGTCGTATCAAGCACTTATCAAGTGATAATAATAAATTAACCTATACTATTTTACTGCTTGGCAAAGGCCATCTCTTAGCAATCTAGGTGAGAGAGATATGGTCATACTTCACCACACGGACCCAGTGTGGATTGGTGGAGGCAGGTTTGTGGCCACTTGCTGTTGGAACTTATCAAACCGCCTATAAGATTTCCAACTAGCACAGTGCTACGAGCGCCTTGACAACTTATCAAGCAACAATAATACATCAACTGCTGTGCAAAGACCTTCTCTTAAAAATCCAGGTGAGAAAGATTAGGTCTTTTTTCACCACCAAGACCTAGTACCAGTTGGTGGAGGCAGGTTTGCGGTCACCTGGTTTTGTATTTCATAAGGCCACTTCTTCTAACTTTTAGCTCGTCAAAATTCCGGGGGCGTTCGGATGTGGATTTACTAGAAACCATTGACTATCTCAGACTATGCGACAGACCTTTTTACAAGGTTTTATTTAATATGCAGTGTTTGGTTGTTTAAGTCAAATCTTTCAAGCTGAATTAAAACTATTTCGTTCTCATCGAAGTTGAAATTTGACATGTTGGATCAATTCTGATGACAATGCATTTTTAGGGTAAGCATGATGTGATTTAACACCTCCGATTGGCTCCAAATAAAGGAATTCCTCAACAGCCAACAGCATAGACATCATTTTGTAAATAAATTTAATTTTCATTGGCGGTTTTAAATTCCGTTATTTTCTGGCTGCATACAACTTCTAAAATTTTTTTTAATATAAAACATGAAAAAAGGCCTTTTCCTAGCAGTGAAACAGTACAGACTGACTAATATTAATCACTAGCTTCTGCCCGCTACTTCGTTCGCATTGATGTTAGATGAACTTTACATTTTTCCGGGATAAAAAGTAAGACTGCCTCGTTGGTATAGTGGCAGAGCGCATCGCTTGGTGATCACGAGGTCCTGGGTTTAAATTCGAGGACTGACAAATTAAGTTTTACTAACGAAAAACTACCGCGTCCTACCTGTTATGACCTACGGGGCCGAGACGTGGCCACTCACAGTGGGACTAGTCCAGAAATTTAAAGTCGCACAGCGGGCTATAGAGCGAGCTATGCTCGGCGTCTCTTTGAAGGATAAAATTCGTAACGAGGTAATCCGACAAAGAACCAAAGTTCCCGACATAGCTCGCAAACTCAGTAAGCTAAAGTGGCAATGGGCTGGTCACAGAAGGGCCGACGGCCGATGGAGCAAACGTGTCCTAGAGTGGAGACCGCGACTTGGTAAGCGTAAGGTAGGACGGCCCCCAGCTAGATGGACCGACGACCTCAAAAAGGTCGCTGGGACAGACTGGATGCGGAAGGCGAAGGACCGTGTGCAATGGCGCGTGTTAGGAGAGGCCTATGTCCAGCAGTGGACTGCGATAGGCTGATTTATTGATTGATTGATAATGAAAAACTTCCCAGTATGAGTCCGGAGTGTAAAATTGTGTCCGGTATATGGCAATAGGCTCGCGCCCTATTACATGGGGCCTAACATCGTCGCCGAAAAGTGGGTGTATACAGTACACCTCCGGCACCCCTGGTTGGGAAATATAGGCGTGACGGTGTGTGTGTAAAAAGTAAGTCTATAACCTCACGCCAGATCCCTTGCCCCGTGCCGCCTCCCTGGCCAGCACGCTCTTGGACAGACGCAAAAGTAAGTCTATGTGTTAATCCAGGTAATAAAGTATCCGTGTGTCAAATTTCATCTGAATTCATTTAGTCGTTTTCGCGTCATTAAGTAACAAACTGAGAGAGAGAACAGAGTCTCCGTAACCGACGAGCGTGTATGAGACGAACTATGAGAGTCGAGGAAGCCAGAGAGGTATGTAAGGAAAGAACCTGTTGGAACTCTGTACTCTCTGCCTACCCCGCAAGGGATCTGGCGTGAGGTTATAGATAGATAGAAGTAACAAACATTCAAACAAACAAACTTTCACATTTATAATATTAGTAGGAAGTAGAATTATAAACATAATGTACGCAAGAGTAATGATATCAGACTCAACACGTGATATGCCCAAAAAAAGAAAAAAAAACACCGTCACGCCTATATCCCCAAGCGGGGGTGGCAGAGGTGTACTGAGTACACCCACGTTTCGCCGACGATGTTAGGTCCCATGTTATAGGGGGCGAGCCTAATGCCATATACCGGGCACAATTCCGGACTCCGGACTCGTACTGGGAAGTTTTCGTTAGAAAAACTACACTTGTCCGACCTAGGATTTGAACCCAGGACCTCGTGATCACAAAACGGTGCGCTTTGCCACTAGACCAACGAGGCAGTCAATATGCCCAAAGTTATAAATATAGGTGTTCTTTGTACTGTTACGTTTCATAAACACAGTAAACGTTAAAATACTCCTAAAGAATCAATATACGTGTAGGTTCTGCAAAACGAGCATCAAATATTAACGTGCTAGGTTTTCATCCCTCAATTTCATCATTTCGCTGGGATTCGCACGCAATTTGTCAAAGCTCAAACCGAACATAACAGATTGGTTTATAACTAGATTTGTCAAGTGATGAAAAATTCAAAACTTTAAAATCCTGTTTATTCTTGCACACTTAGGATAAAATAAATGTAATAAAAATGTTTAAAAGCAAGATTTTATTTATAAACTATTTTGCTATTAAGTAGCTATAAAGCATCAGACCCTAGACACTATCTAGTGTTATTACCCCTTGTACATACCTGTACTTGTCAAGATAAATCCAACGAGTTCAAATACGACGGGGCTATCTTATTTAATTGAGGAGTTCCTATGATCCTCAATATCATCATACCTTAGACAACTCTTATATCTGAGTACTTGTCAAGACAAATAATCACTTCACCAACTGAACATGTTTAGTTCCAATATTCCAATATAATAGGTGGCAATTATTGTTGTTATAACGGGCATAACCACTGATTTCGGACTGGCTACTAGAAATTATTCGATAGGATAACCTGAATGACACCGTATTCGAACATGCACTGTTGAAACAACGAGTTAGTGATACAGAACAATAGAAGATTCTACCTGAGTGTCTTATGAAGTATCTAAAAATACGACATGTATAAATATAATTGGGTCAGTTTATACACAAAATTAATTTTGTATATTATCGCGCGAGGTATTTTTTTTTAATTAAAGTACTACCTACTGAGGATTTTGCGATAGAAAAAACTACATATGTCCGAACTAAGATTTAAACCCAGGAACTGGTATTCGCAACGCAAATTTTTCGCCACTAGACCAATGGGGCAGTCAGTTGGTTTGGTTAAAATTGTTTTAAATAAAGTGTCTTACCTGAAGGGTAAGTCAAAAGTATTCGTAACCGGCGAGCGTGTATGAGACGAACTATGAGAGTGGAGAAAGCCAGAGAGGTCTGTAAGAACAGAACCTGATGGATCTCTGTACTCTTTGCCGCTTCTTGACTACCACCACTTACTGACATTTATTTTTCAAATGTGGCAATTAATAATAATAATAATAATAATAGCCCTGTTAAGAAACTGTCCCACTGTTGGGCACGGGCCTCCTCTCAAACTGAGAGGGTTTAGGCCATAGTCCACCACGCTGGCCCAGTGCGGGTTGGCGAACTTCACACACCTTCGAGAAACTCTTAGGCATGCAGGTTTCCTCACGATGTTTTCCTTCACCGTTAAAGCAAGTGATAATTAATTTTTAATACGCACATGCTTTCGAAAAGACAGAGGTGCGTGCCTGGGTTTGAACCCGAGACCTTTGACTTTGCAGTCCAACGGTCTAACCACTAGGCTATCACTGCACTTTGGCAATTATGGTGATTCAAATAAAATGGATTAAAAGTTCTAAGAAATGTGGAAGAGGGGCTTTAAAGGGCTAGTTCCTAACCCGTAAAAAAGTAATGAAAAAATAAAATGGATGACTATTCATTACATTCATTTGATCAAATATAAGTATATTTACAATTTAAAGCAAACCAACTGACTGAAATTTGTGTTGCGATCACCAGTTCCTGGGTTCAAATCTTAGGTCGGACAAATGTAGTTTTTTCTATCGAATAATCCTCAGTATCACTTCAGAGACTAAAATTGTGGTATGGTGGTTATGGCATATAGCAAGTTGCCCGGTATATGTCAGTAGGCTCGCCCCCTTATAAGGGACCTCAAGTTGCCGGCGAAATGTGGGTGTATACAATATCTATATCTCGGCCACGCCCGCTTGGGGAATATAGGCGTACGGTTTTGATCAAAACCAAATACCTGGGGATCGCCAACTGGGATATGCACAACTTAACCAATAAGACAGTCACAAATGAATACTATGATTATCATCTTTTTGCAAGAAGTTTTTCTTTCATTTAATGTTATCTCCTTGAATTGAATCCACTTGCGATGTCATTTCAATTTAACAAAGTCAAAGAAAAGGCTACTTAAAGTGACCTCACTATCTCCCAAATTGAAGCACGAATAATTCAAACAGAGGCATATTTAGGTGAGTGCTAAATGTACCGTCCATTAGCCGTATAGATTTCACTAGTACCCATTAGGCCGTGGATACCGAAGCTGTTAGTTCGCCGAGAGAAATATTACTTGATTTATTAATAAATGCCAAGCTCGCTACTTACATTCCTACATTACATGTTGGAATGAGATTAGGAACGTGTAGCTAAATAAATCAAATCAAGCAATCCTGAATGTAACTTTGATTATTTTAGTTATATTCTAACGGTAGAAAGCTTGTATGAGCTGGATTTAGAGTTTGTGTGCATTGAAAAAGCAATGGCAGGATAAGTTGCGCCAGATTGGTAATGATTGTTTCTGCCAAGACGAGTTAGTGTATTCCGTTGAAAGACCCTGGAGTCCGTACGATTTGCCAAAGGAAGCCAACACAGGATGTTTTATAGCAATCCCAATTCTCTGTGGGGACGACTAGAGTATATGTGTATACCCTAGTCGACCTCACAGAGGATTGGGATGCTTTTGAAGATTTATCTAGTGTGAACAACAAAAACGAGATTTGATATCTCGGCTTTCCATATCATCGGCCAACCTATCACTGCTTTCCATGTCATCAGCCGACCTGAGGACTAACCACAAAAATATTAATGTGACGTCAGCGAGTTGATATATCATCTTTCTTTTACACTACAAATTTATTAAAAAATACATGACCGTGACAGCACGTTTGCTCGTCATCTAGTCAGTTAGACTTCCACACCATTCTACTACTTTACCCCAACTGAAAACATTTCAAGGCACTCGAACGATCCACCAAATTGCCGAAAAGAATACTAAAACCTGACCCGACTCACTAAAAAATTTACTTAAACTTGAACCCTAAGGAATGGCCCCAAATAAAAAAGAAGACTTCAATACTAAAGGAATGACTTCGCACATTTTTCATACGAGTAGCAAAATACCTTATTTAAATGTCTCGCAGTAGATAGGATTCCAAATTATTTATTTACGCACCTAGATACCGAACGCTTGACCTACGCGTTAAATTATTCAAAATCCCTCCTGAATTACCGTCGTTATACCGATCTTATCTCCAAAATACCCCAATAAAGGAGAACATTGCAGGGTTCGGCACGTCACTACGGTAGGATCCTATAAACCGTGCGCCGGTAATCACGGCGTTTGACCACGGTGTTGTGTAAATTTTCGTTACAATGTTTCACTTCACTTCTCTTGATAAGGCGGAATGATGGCAAATGGAACAAGGCCATGACAGGGTGAATACCCAGAAAGGAACGAAGGCCAAAGGCAGACCATCAGCCTTATGGAGCGATGACATCGTGAAGGTGGCTAGCAAATTGTAGAATAGACCAGCATAGGAGCAGTACGAATAGCGTGACAGAGGAAAGGCCTACACTCAGCAGTGGTTAGATTTAGGGTGATTTATGATGATGATGAATGTTTCCCTTCAAACCTAAGCTATTGTTTGCATTATTACCAATCAAGCACGTAATGAAGTGCGTTAAAGTTACTTTGTGACATGATCGTTAAATGCTACTTACAATGCTGGTATAGTTTGTGTAGTACATGTATTAAGAACTGATAATAATTGGTCAGAATTGTGGTCAACAGTTTGTTCTAAGAACAAACTGTTCCGCTTGTTTAATCGACCATCGTTCATTTAGTACATCTGAATTTAAAACTGAACGAGGTTTCACTGACATTAATAATCTATAGTGTAAACAGAAAATACCATTGAGATACTAGAAGCATAGAGGGAGCATTTACAAGATTATATATTTGCACTTCTTACACTTGTGTTATGTCAGTAATAATAAAGAGGGCTAATCCATCGTTACACGTTACGCCCTTGTACATGTTTTTTTGACATTAATGACATCGACCATAGACCTTACTTATGTTTTCCCATAGATGTAGTATTAGTACTTTCCCATATAACTGCGAAAGCTTTATCGATAAAATCATTTTGTATATAAACCGAAAATTACATATTTTTTACAATCTTTTCTTATCTTATTTGGAATTTTTGTAGGGTTGAT
Organism: Phalera bucephala; assembly: GCA_905147815.2. Lineage (NCBI taxonomy): Eukaryota > Metazoa > Arthropoda > Insecta > Lepidoptera > Notodontidae > Phalera > Phalera bucephala. Next base: position 6,877,849 of record LR990632.1, on the reverse strand, counting down.
TTTCATCAAACGCACTTCGACCCAATGGGATCTTTTGTACTGCCCTTAGCCCTAGTGCTCTTACGTACCTGGTGTCCCAAATACTCCCTCTAATAGGCTATGTATTCCGCCAGGGGGGAAGAGCCGCTATTCTCCTGGTGATGGATAGGCCACCCCCAGCAAGTTCATTCGCCGCGCCGCCAGTGCATCGCATTTGCAAAGAATGTGCTTCATGGTTTCAGTTTCTGTGCCACAGTTCCTGCATACCACGTCATTAGCTAGGTTCATCTTGTGTAGATGTTCATTTGTGCCATAGTGGCCTGTGTATGCTCCAATAAGTTACCTTAGTTGAGTTCTACTGTGTCTTAGTATTCTCTTACTATCGTTTTCACTCCACGTGTTGGTGAATTCCTTGGAGTGTCTTAGCATTGTGGTAGCCTCCTACTCTTTTCTGTGTTGTTCCTTAGCGTACTTGAACAATACACCTTTATAGGCTCCATCAGGTATGTCTATGAATGGTTCAGGACCTATGAATTTTCCTATGGATCTCTTCTTAGCTAAGTCATCCGCTCGCTCAATGCCCTCAACCCCCGTGTGCACAACGACAAGTCTGACTGTGTTGCGCGCTCCACATCTGTTAAGAAGGTGTGTACACTCCACTGCCAGTGCTGAGTTTAGCTCATAGGAGCTGAGAGCTTTAAGGGCAGCCTGACTGTCGCTACATATATAGATTTCTTGATCAGTAGTATGTGTGTCCAATATTTGTCTTGCACTCATGGTAATTGCATAAGTTTCTGCTTGAAATATCGAAGTCATCTTACCCATGCTTTGATATAGACCAAGTCCTTCAGTGTATATTCCGGCTCCTGTCCCATGTTTGGTTTTGGATCCATCAGTATACCATGTCCTCTGTTCTTTACTTTGCTTCTTTAGTCCTCCCTTCCATTGGTTTCTGGTTGGTATGTGAGTACTAAACCTTTTGTTGAATATGAATGTGGTCAAGATTATGTCGCATTTCATGTCCCTTATATCATCGACCTCTTTAGCTGGTGCTAATGAGGTATGTTCGGATCTTGGCATTGATGTATTCCATAGTCCAGTTTTAGCTAGTCTATGTAGTGCCTTTCTTGCTTCTGTCTCAATGACTATATGCAGCGAGATGAGATTAAGTATCCACTCCATAGCTGCCGTTGGTGTTGTTTTGAAGGCACCTGTGATGGCCAAGCAGGCTGTTCTCTGTATCTTCCTCAAAGCTTCCTGACATGTTTGAGTTTTCGTTCTTGGCCACCACACAATAGATCCAATACATCATTTTGGGCTGTAGCCCCCAGGTTTTTCCGTATGCTGGTCTGCACATGTTCAGCACTCTGAGTGCCTTCTTAATGGTATGGTCAACGAGAAGGTCAGAATCAGAATCAGAATCCTTTATTTGTGCTTAGAAGGTACTAACGAAGTTGTTTGTCGAGTGTTACACCCAAGTATCTGACATCGTTGGTCCATTCTATTTTATTGTTGTACATATACAGGTCCTGTAGACCCGTGAGCACCTTTTTTCGTGTGAACAGAATCGCATTCGTCTTTGTTGGATTAACTGATAGACTATGTGTCGTGCAACATTCCGACACTTTGTCCAAGCGTTCTTGCATTAGTGTTGATACTGTATTGGCGAATTTCCCATTGATTAGTATCACGATATCGTCCGCATATCCTACCGTGTGGAAAGGACCTGTGTTAGTAATTTCCAGGAGCGAGTTTATCACGAGACTCCATAGAGTTGGTGATAAAACACCTCCCTGCGGACATCCTCTGGTTGTTTTGGCGGTTAATCAATCACCTTCTTCTAATCAATATTAGATTGAATAACCCTGTCATTAAGCATGTTTTTAATCCATTTTGTCAGTGTTATCTCTATTCCATGCCTTTTTGCAGCTTCCTCGATAGAGAGGAAAGTTGTGCGATCAAGGGCACCCTCAATGTCTAGGAACGCTGCACCACATATCTCTTTTTGTTCTAGGGCCATCTCTGCACGGCTGACAACATAGTGTAGAGCTGTTTCTGTAGATTTTCCCGGTTAATATGCACATTGCATTTTATGTAGAGGGTGTTTTGTCAGTGATCCCTTACTTATGTATCTGTCTATCATCCTTCCCATACATTTTAGATAGAATGATGACAGGCTAATTGGTCTGTATGACTTAGCTTTCTCATAGTTCGGTTTTCCTCGTTTAGGGATAAACGTCACTGTGACCTGTCGCCAGATTCGGGGGGCGTGCCCATAGGCTACACATGCTCTGAATAGCCTACATAAGTGTCGATTGAGTGTCGATTCACCCCTTTGTAATAGAATGGGATATATTCCATCCGGTCCTGGGGCCTTAAACGGCTGAAAGCTATTAAGAGCCCATTTTATCTTATTCGGTTCCACGACCTTTCTTGCTGTCTTCCAGTCAGCTTTAGTTGTTATAACCTTTTGCTCTTCATCCTTAACATCACACACGACGTCATTATGTTGAATCATACTGAGCCTGGGAAGTTTACGTTGAACATTACCTTCAGCGTTTTCTTTCCACTATTTGTAAGATCACCTTTATCATTCCTTACCGTAGTAAGCGGATTTATTCTGGCAGTAAACATCGCCTTTGTGAGTCTCATGCCCTCTGGTAGGCTGTTTGTGCTCTGGCAGTGCCTTTTTCAGGTCGCTCTTTTAGCTTTCCGCACCTCCTTATTGAGCTTCGTGAGTATCCGCGAATATTCACTAAAGTTCTTGATTGCTTTTGCTTCATTAAACACCCAGCGAGTTTCAAGCCTTAGCTTGGCGAGTTCAGGAGTCCACCAGGGTTCACGCTTTGCTAATGCCCTTTTGTCCGGACAGTTATTTTTCCAGGCGGTGTTAACCACCCGAACAATGTTGTCCGCTTCAAACTCTATATCTATTATGGAGTTGAGCTTACCTTGGACCTTCCCTAGTTCTGTATTTAGATCCCATCTGTACGAAGCCCAGTCGGTATTCCTCGGATTTCGTATTTTTATAACTGTATTATTCGTTTCGACTGTGTACATATATAGTTGTGATCAGATGGCGAAATCTCATTGGAGACATGCGAATTATTGATCTTTTTTGCTAGCTTTGTTAGTAGCTAGAGTAATGTCAATGACTTCTGTTCTTCGTTTGTTTATTAAATTTTTTACAATACAAAATAACACTGTATCTCATAGTTTCCATTATAGATGCGTAGTTTAGTTTTGGAGTCATAATAGTAATTCTATCTAGCTATTGACGATCTAAAGAATCTTAAAAGCTTGGTTTTGAAATATTACGTAGTGAATACTACATAATAATTTTAATTCAAAACCAAGCTTTTATAGCAAAACACAACGGAGACTGACAAGTACTATTGTACTTGTCAAGACAAATGTAACGAGCCTCAACATACCAGGGTTATGTTGAATAGTTCTGTTGGTCACCCTTCGCCTTCAACATGAGACTCTTGTCACCATCTGGGTCTACAGAACTCATTAAGACAAATCGTATGAGACCACCTACGGCGGGGTTATGTTGAAAAGTTACGTAACACTATCTGGTTATATAGTACTTCTCAATACCAATTTAATTAGCCTAGACATAAGGGGGTTACGTTTTATAGTTTACACGTTCCTATACCCACCTTCAGACACTATCAGCAGACCAGGTCTATGGTACCAAATTTTAGCTCAATCGGATACCCGCACGTGCTTAAAAAATGGATCACAAGATTTGAAACGGAAAGACAGATACACATACGAACATTGTAAATTAAATAAAAGGTTTTATTTATTTCAATAAGAGCGAACAAAATATATAGGAAACCTATTGCAAAGAATATCATTAATTTAAAAGATAACAAATTGAAATTAATTTTACATTGAAACTGCTTCTGGTTGTAATCTTTGCTATTTGATTCCAGCATCGAAGCACTTTACGAAGATAGTATTGCATTAAAACTATTCATTTAGGCTGCAATATCTGTAGGCATACTAAAACAAAAAATAAACTTGCGTTAACAATTATATGATTACCAATTTTCGGAAATGGTATCAATATCGATGTTAATTTTCCTATCATTGTGACTACTCTCTTTGGGAATAGGATTATTAAGATTCTATCCAAATCTAATCATTTATGCTCAAGAAAAAAACAGCAACTCTGGTGTAGTTATTATACATCTTCAAACTAGTTACATCTTTTTTAGAAAATATATTTTATCTTTACCATTATACAGTAAAACCAAGTCACCGTCCGAAGCTTACATAATTTAGCTTCATCTGCTTTCCTAGACCAATAAGATTTGCATTCCAATATAAAGCACGGTATTTTAGTTGGGTGGCACCATGTTTTCACAAACATTTTAATAATATATCTATTAATTAATTGAAAACAATTTAAAAGTCCCGAGAAGACAGTCACTAGACAAACAAATATTAACCCATAAATTTGCGTGGAGCCTACGGCAAAATGACAAGCCATATATTTTGAATAAAAAAGAAGTTCGTAAAAAGATTTTTAAATTGGTTACCTAAATGGTACCAAGTGTCCAGAAAAAGTGTACGGCTGTACTTCGTTTAAAATCCGTCTGTTATTAATCCTATCTCTATGGTGGAAATGTACCTTTTTGTAACTAAGAGTACTCGTAATTTAGCCGACTGTTCTTTAGGTGAATTGTAAACTGATTTAGTTTTATATATTAGTTTTGTAGGACATTTGATATTTTATTCAGTTTCATCTTAAAAAAAAAAACTATTTATAAGAATGAGAGTTTCTGCAAAGTGTGAAAGAAAATTTATTAAAACTAGTGGTCGCCCATTGGTCGAAATTCGACCTACCGTTTCATCGTTTGCTGGTTATGTTTGACATTCAGTAAGACTATAGACAAATAATATTAAAGACAAACAATATCAATCTATTCTCAATTTGACCACAGACTAACAATAAACAAAAGAATGCGTGTGTGTGTCAAATACATGGTAGTGTGTGTAATGTTTTTTTTATTGATTTAATGTATTTTTATGCATAATTTAAAAAAATATCAGCATTCTGCACTCCTTCTCTATATAAACTATAAGTGTAGGAAATTTCATACTCCACCGTCCGCGTAATTTTCGCAAAAAGGAATACAAAGTTTTTGCTTCACGTATTAATATATTTATTAAAATAATATGATCTGTGCTATCCAAAAGCAGCGTGGGGAAGCAGTGTACAAAACACCATTAGTTCAATTGAACTAGATCGGAGCGCTCTTTACAGTGTCCGAGCACAAACCCAACTAGCAGTAGCATACAGAATATGCGTTGCGTTTAATCGTAGCGAACAAGCGAGAACTTGGCATGAACAGATTGACGCTATCGTAATGTTGTCAACAAAGCGTACTTACTGAGATATTTAAGTTAGGATGAAAAGTATGGTGTATCAAGACGATAGCATTATTTTAACGTTAATCAGTTCGTACTAAGCCTAGTTCTTTTCTAGATACGAACTGCACGGACTTATACGCCTTCTGCTATTTTTTGGACGCAGTAAGACCGAAGAGCTATTATCTGGTAGATAGTGCACTAATAAACTATTAATAAATGGTGATCATATTCATTGCTTGCTACTTATTAGTAGATAATGATGTAGGACAAAGACGTCAATCTACGACCAAGTAGATACCACACTCATTGAATTGGCCTAGCTGGGATTTGAATAGTTTACAATGTTAATCAACAACCAGTTCGCTATTATATTATCATTTCCCTTTAACCTCATAAAATACTCTGGTATACATAAAATACTTTCTTCTGGTTCTTGATCTTGTTACTCTTTTTAGCTAGTATTAAATAGCTGATAGCTCTCAATTTGACCGTTAAGAAGACGCATAAAAAACACCGCACTGCATCGAATCACGGCGAAGGCATCGTACCGTATATTACAGGAACACGTTCCGTACAACCACGACACAACATTTCATTGTGGCCCAGCCCTACATATGTAAAGTCATTACTTGAAATGGCACATATTTCTGACCTTTTCAAGAACGTGATTTCGTATAAAGCCAATGAAATCATAAGCAGCTGTGTATCTTCCCGTTTTTAATGTATGAATCTTCTCACACGGCTCACACCTTACGGCGTAGTTTGTGCGTGGTTTGTTCTAATTTCGATCGATCAGTTTCTGGAGTATTATCAGATTTTGGTAAATAATAATCTTGCTTCTTGTTCTCTTTTGAACTCTTTGATTTGGGTCAAGATTGGGCGCAACAATGTGCATAGTTAAAATATTATAATAGCCTTCACCGTCACGCCTATATTCACTTTTCACCGACGTTGTTAGGACCCATGTAATGGGGGGCGAGCCTATTGTCATTTCAGACTCCGGACTGACACTGGGAATTTCTAAATTGATAAACTACATTTTTCCGACCCAGGATTTGAATCACCTCGTGCAAAGTGCATTATCCGCCACTATATCGACAAGGCAGTGACTATTATAAATTAAATAATAAATTCATGTTGTTTATTAAAATACTAGTTAGTATTTGAATAGTTAATGAAAACTGAATGCTTTGAAAACTGAAAGGTTTGGCTCATGGTAAGATTCAAATTCGGTTGTACAAAATTTATTTTTCGGCCTTTGACGGTTGGATGATGGATGGATGTTGGTAATAGGCTCGCCTCTATTATGTTGAGAACTAACATTATCAGCCAAATATGGGTGTGCATAATACACCTGTACCACCTTTGCTTGGGGAATGTAAATTTTTTACACTAAGTTATTGACACAACAAATATTTGGTCATCAAAATATGAAGAAGGCTATCTTTTTACGTTTCAGACTCCTGCAAAATGCAAAAATATGTCCCAAGATTTAAACAAATTAGTTCCTTTAGAATACAGAAATCCAATTATATTTCTATCATACACTCAAAGTTACCATGGAGTTTATTGAATCTTATATGCCACTCGATTTTCAATTAGGACGTGCAGATTCCAATCTCGAGTTTGGAAATGGTTTGCAGAGGGATCAAAAGCATCAGTATTACTAAGAATAAGCGATTGAAAGATAATTTGCCTTGATCAGTTATTTGCGGTTTATTTTTATATTAACAACGATCAATACTCTTCTGTTGTTTGTATATCTTACTCTGATCAAATAGACCGTATCTTATTTGAATGGCAAGTCAAGAGCATCTGTAACCAGCGAGAGTCTATAAAAGTCTATAAATGGAGGAAACAGAGAGTTCTGTAAGGAAAAAACCTGTTGAAACTCTGTACTTTCTGCATATGGTAAGCCCTACAAGGGATCTGGCGTGATGATATAGATCGATTGTATGATATAATATTTATTTATTTCACTACTTTTATTCCTCTTTATTTTTTTCCTTCTGTAGTTTTGTGCCTGCTTCACATGTTTCTGCATCACCCTAAGGAAGATAGGTCTAAAATGCTTTAGAAATGTAGTCAGCCTTTGTACTAATAGTGTAAAAAATTTAAATTAAAAAATTTCTCGATCAACAACTACGGTACGGGTCAGATTAGATACTCTCAAGGTAAAGAACATTTCACCAAAATCAATCTAAAACCAGGTCAACTGTTGGAAAACTATTAGGGAAGTTCGTTGTATGACGTTTTTCCATAGTATCTCGCACGACTAGTTCTCGGGGTTTCTACTAAAATAGCTAAAGAGATAAAATATTAAAGGCATAATATTACGTATTTAAAGAGACCTTGTCTTATGTAATGTAAGTCAAGTCTCCGCAAATTGCGAGCATGAATGAGACGAAATATGGGAGTGGCGGAAGCCAGAGGCCTACCTATAAGGAAAAATGCTGCTGGAACTCTGTACCATTTGTCTACCCCGTAAGGGATCTGGCGTGATTACATGGATATGTGACAAGAGAATAACATTAAATAAGATATACTAAAATCTTTAGAGTTCCAATAGGTTCTTTCCTTACAGACCTATCTGGCTTACTCCACTCTCATAGTTCGTTTCATACACGCTCGCCGGTTACGGAGACTCTTGACTTGTCCTTCAGATAAGGCACAGTCTGTTTGTTCATGGTAAGATAGTCTAGGTCTTTCCCGCTACCTACATCCTTCCACTTTCGCATTGTATATTTGTTTTGTTATTATTTCTTCTGATATTCTTTCTATATGCCCGAACCAATGGTACATACCCTTTCTAATATTTACACCAATACTATTTTTTTGCATTTTATGGAACTCTGTACTCTCTGCCTACCCCCCAAGGGATCTGGCGTGATAATATTCCATTTCTAAAATCTACCACTTTCCATTCTAAGTCCTCCCGAAAATTATAACGTTTAGAGAAAAAGTAAATTTTTACTCAACATCTTCACAGTGATTTTGCAAATCCATATAGAGCAAAAGTCCCAAAGCCATGCCTTATTAGTACATTTCTGAACGTTTGTATACAAAAGATTGCAGCCAATCGGAGTACTGAGAATATTAAACGTTTCTACAAATTCCCCTTACGTAAGAACTGTTCATAAAAGGAGAACACAATCGCGTTGTCTTATTAACTTGTCAGCGGGGACAAGACCTTTATTCATCATAATTGCCAATATTGGGCAATAAATCCAGCGAAAATTCAGTTGCGAATTTGATGCTTGAAATAATTCGCATGGCAAAAATTGCAAATTCAACACTTCTTTCACTTTTTAACACGCTCCTGCAGAACTCGAGTGCTTGTCGATTTTATTCAATGCGACGTTATATTGGACGAAAACGTGTAACGGTTTTCGATTTAAAATTGTCGATTTCAGCTTTTATAGTTGGAAATCTGAACTGGTTATTTTTGCCATGTACCCGACGACTTTTCCATTAGTTATATTTAATTCACTGCGGTGATAATTTTCCAAAAATCCTTATTCTGTGTTCATAAACGTTATATGGAGAACGGCTGCACAACAATTCAAGTGCCTAACTCATCGTTTAAGCTTTGCGTCGTTTGTAGACTTAAAAACTGAATTAACTCTAAAACTAACTAGTTTTGGAATTAATTTATTAGGTGTCTCAGCTAGATTTAGTCCGAATAAATTATTCAACCTGAGGAGTGAATCACTGTCATTAAAGACAACATTACCAATAATACACGCTACTGATACAAGTCTATTTCTTGTAGGAAGTAAATTTGAGTCATCAAGAAAGTTTTTTTTTGGTTTATTATAGCTATCTGTCCGAGCAGGGGACATTTAGCGATTGGTAAGTATGTAGTAAGGTCTTGGAAGGAACAGGCCCAGTGCAAGCCCTCGGGAAATTATCTACTCTGGAGTAGATCATGTGGCATTTCACGTTTCTGCTTCCTCCTCCCTACCTTCATCTCTGGGGTGTCGGTTGTCAGTCATCAGATTTTGTGCAAGAAGGTTTTGTATTTGCCTCTTGTAGGCATTTGTTTGATCCTTGGCTTCCTGTTTCACAGTTTTAATGTTTAGGTTTGAGATGTACTAAAGTGCATCAACTATCATCCTGAGCGTCTTATTTTCAAACTTTTGGAGGATTTCAATGTCTGATGTGGCTGCTGTGCCCCACAGTTATATGCCGGTTTAATTATGCTTTTATATAGTAGCAGTTTTTTATATAGTATTTTCTAGGGACAATTGTGATTTTCTATTGAGTAACCAATACATTTTGTGGCTCTGTTGGCCCAGTGCTAGGCGTTTGGTAAAGGTATGCTTTCTCCAAGTTAATCGCCTAATAAAACTTGTTAGTTCGGAAATAAAGCGTTTAAATATTATAATGAATTTTATTCCAAAAACTCACCTAAATTTATACACTTAGTGACGTCAAATTTCCCTTTGTAGTCTCCCAGAAGCATAACAATTGCGACATATTCTTGCACGTTTTCTTTCCAATTGAAGAATTTTTGTCCTCCTTTGATGTGAATTCAACCGTGAATGCGAGATAAGGTGAGATGAGTATCTAATCTGACGCATTTCGCTCAGGGTAGTCGCTGCAGGTGACACGTTGGATGCTTTCAATGGAACATGACTAATTACAGTATGTGTTTCAAGGGATTATAATACAGAAGGGATTTTGGTCGAGCGTTTGTGTACGTTTAGAAGATTATTAGGCAATCGTATACGTGTGGCGCGTTTGTATTGTGGACTGCTTTAGTGGTCCAGTGGCGTATTAGTCTATTGGTGATTAGATGGTTCTGGGTTTTTATGGAAAAAATCTCAGTAATAATATCAGCCTATAGGCTGATGTCGTATATAGTATACTGTCCAATACTGGTTAAGGTTTTTCTCATCGTGGTGAGAGATATTAGGGCATACTCCACTACGCGAACAAAGTGCGGATTGGCAGAGGCAGGTTTGTGGCCACCTTGATTGGAACTTATCAAGCCGCCTATAAGGCTTCCAACTCGGCTTAACGACTACCACATTAAGTGGTAACCGGTACCAACGACTTAACGTGCTTTGCGAAGCACGGAGACGCTCGAATATGAAAATCCCACAAACGGTCACACATTACGAGCGCTTCTAATGAAAAACTCTCACTAACAGTTGTACATCTGATATTTTAATGATAATAGGCATGACTCTCTAGTAAATTATAGGATCTTCAAGGACCAATTTGAAGCTTTTATCAGAAAAAGGAAAAGAAGTACCTAACATCGTTTCCGACCACGATTATTTAATATACTCGCTGTTACCCGCGGCTACGCACGCGTTTATTTTGTAATTGGACAAAGGTAGGTCGATTTTTATGGAATAGTACAGATCCTGTATATTATTACAAGACCTAAGACACGTCCATACTAAGTTCCTTTAAAAACCGTTCAGTCGTACTGGTATGGAGAAATAAAAACTATCCTGCTGCAATCATGCATCTTTCCGGGATAAAATGTAACCTAAAATAATCTCTGAAAAATCCTTCATGTTCCAGTAATATTCCATGTAAAATCGGTTCCGCCAAAAATTAGTACGTACAAACAAACAGATAAAGAAAAATTAATAAAACACGTGTTTGGGTTTTATTATGGTACAAATAGCCATATGAGCTTAAGAAAAAATTAGATCGACACATGAATTCTGTCTAGTAGTATTCCCTTGTGGGAATCGTACTTGCGACTATTTGATAAAGTAAGTTGAGTTGTCTAGGTTTTAACGCAAAACAAGCCATCATCGTTTAGTAAAAGTATTAGTAACGCAACTTTAAAATTTGTAAATTTTCATTTTAGAAAAATGAAGTCGATCATTTCTTTATCGTACTATAGAGTTACGTCTTAGCCCGTATAGATATAATATATAATATTAGCCCTGTTAAGAAACTGTCCCACTGTTGGGCACGGGCCATAGGCCATAGTCCACCACGCTGGCCCAGTGCGGGTTGACGAACTTCACACACCCTTGAGAAATTCTTAGGCATGCAGTTTTCCTCACGATGTTTTCCTTCACCGTTAAAGCAAGTGATAATTAATTTTTAATACGCACATGCTTTCGAAAAGATAGTGGTGCGTGCCTGGGCTTGAACCCGAGACCTTTGACTTTGCAGTCTAACGGTCTAACAACTACGCTATCACTGCTTAGCCCGTATAGATAGTCTTTGTAAAATATGAACTAAACTGTATCGCCATCTTATTCAACGCTTACGCCATCTCATAGAAAAACACATACTTTATACACAATACCTACGTACTTTCTTTCTGAAAAGGACTACCAGTTTATCTATTTATTATCATAAATATTGGTAAAATGGCTCTAATGGAAACCATCTCTACCTACTATGCTAAAGATCTGAATAATAAAAAAAAGTACACGAAGTGTACGCGCACCGTAGAGTTTTTTTAATTGTATGAGAGCTAAGTATTAAGCAAAGCTTTTGTCAGTACATTTCATGTCAAATTTTTTCGTAAGAATACACAGTTCATGATCATGTATAGTCTTGTTTAGATATCTTAAACTTACTAGTATGCAAAATTTCGTGACTGGGTCAATTATCGTTGAAAATTTCCCGAAGAGACAATCCTGACTGCATCATCAGTGTCGGGAGCGTACTTTTAACGATTGAAGAGATTTTCGTTACGAGTTAAACCCAATAACAATAGGCGAAATCACACATTTTAACGTCACTTTGCAGCTCGCGATTAACTATAATTCCATAATTAAAATAATAACTTTTATGATTTATCCCGCGATAATCCGAGATTGCTTAATTTTTCCGGGATGTAAAGTATCCTAGATTTTAAGTTAAGATATAAGTTATCAACATACAAAGTTTCATTGAAATCTGTTCAGTAGTTTTTGCGTGATTGGGTCACAAAGAGGCAGACAGACAGACAATAATTAAAAGTAGTAGTAGTACATTTCATAATGTCTCAATTAGATAATAAGCTAAATCTTAAGAAAAATATGTGTGACCTATTTATCCGTATTACTACTTTCTCTTAGAAATCGTGGATTATAATGCTAATGCAAAATTTTTATCGCGGTTTTGATTACGGCGCTGATTTTGAAAGCATTATCTGTATTAATAATACAAATGACAGATGAAAGAATGACAAAACAGATATGCAATGCAAAAATGGAAGGATGTCGGTACCAGGGAAGACCTAGACTATCTTACCATGACCAGGTAGACCGAGTCTTATCTGAAGGAAAAGTCAAGAGTCCTGTAAACGGCGAGCGTGTATGAAACGAACTATGAGAGTGGAGGGAGCCAGAGAGGTATGTAACGAAAGAAGCTGTTGGAACTTTGTACTGTTTGCCTACCCCGCAAGGGATCTGGCGTGATGATATAGATAAACAGATATAATATTTTAAGTACTTTATTGAAGTTAGTAACTACGATCAAAACACTTCGCGAGCCAAATATCACAGAATATATAATGAAAATATGTTAGTAGAGACCTCTTTCTATTACATACATAGGTCTTTGCCTTATTATTCAAAGTCGCTACTGTAATCAATAATATCCAAAGCAAAAGTCGCCTTAAAATTACATGTTAAAACCCAGGAGCGTCAAAATGAACAGATTGACGTTACCGAGTTCATATTCGTCCATAAGTGTAAGGCTATCGAGTTTATATGCCATCCCTTTCACGCTTCAAATTTACTAAATAAAGACAAACGTGACAGCAGACTTTCTCGATGATGTTTCGGTAACGCAATCTTTTCATGCTAAACCCCTGAGGGTTTGATATACAGATTTGATTTGAGAAGCTCTGAGAGCTTATATGTATTTAACCACGTGATGAATTATGTTTGCAGGTTTCACCTGACTAATGTTTACTCTTCGTTGAACCCATCGCTCCATCATAACGCGTCTATTAGCGAAACCCGAAAAAACTTTTAGTAGCGGTCCTGACTGTGACTTCACCAACGCTGTTATGTTCCATTTATAAGGGGCGAACTTATTATATAATTCCAGACATCGGACTATACGTCGTACATAATTCCAGACGCCGAACCGGGGTTTTTTCAATAGAAAAACTAAATTTTTGTCAGACTTAAATTGAAATCCAGAATCTCATGATTGCTACGCGCATTTTTCACTACTTAACCAACAAAACAGTCAGACAATTTTGTACTAGGTATTATTTAATTTCATAATTGAAGCAATTTTTAACAGACTTCAAAAAGGAGGAGGTTCTATGTTCGTCTGTATGTATGCCTCTTTTTTATGTATATTTCTATCGAAACATCCACAGTATTATTCCAGAACCTGACTTTTTACCCGGTCTAATGGCAATAGGCTCACCCTCCATTACACTGACATGGCATATAGTAATTTTGTAAAATATAAAAACACGAACTATCAACCTATTTTAAATAAATAAAAACGGGCTGCCTCGTTGGTCTGGTGGCAAAGCGCATCGCTTTGTGATCACGAGGTCCTGGGTTCAAATCCTAGGTCGGCCAAATGTAGTTTTTCTAACGAAAAATTCCCAGTATGAGTCCGGAGTCTGGAATTGTGCCCGATATATGGCAATAGGCTCGCCCCCTATTACATGGGACCTAACATCGTCGGCGAAACGTGGGTGTACTCAGTACACCTCTGCCACCCCCTCTGGGGAATATAGGCGTGACGGTGGTGTTAAAAATACAACTGTGCCAAATCGCTGGCGTTCGGCAGGGTGCCCAAAATGTTGGCAGCGTTTCCGCGCTGGATAGCAATGCTGGTTCTTTGCGCGAGATACGTGCCAGCCTTCTGGTTAGGTGAAGTATCGACTAGTCTTTTAGATAGGTCCCCAAAGATGTGATGGGCACTTGAACCCCATGGATCCAAAGTCTCCACGCCAAACAGCTCAAATAAGCAGGTCCAGGTTGCTGTATTTGCGCCGTTAATAATAACAAGCCTCCTCTCAAGCTGAGAGGGTTTAGGCCATAGTCCACCACGCTGGCACGGCCCAGTGCGATGATCTAACATAGTCAGTAAAAATTGGATGCCACAACCGCTTGGGGAATATAGGCGTCATAGTGATTTTTTTCAGTACTTATTATTCAATGCCGTGAATTTTTTACTATCCACGACAAGTTTATATTTTAAATCAAATATAAACGTTCACTTCGGCTGAAAAAAATAGCTTACGGCATTTTTGCCAAGTATGTGTCGGACGAAATTAAAAAACAATCACAATTGCTTTTTATTTTTTTATACAGCAATTATTCAAGTTTTGCGTAGAATTGTGAGCTACCTCTGTTACAATAAGACCTATTTAAAAAAAAAAAGAGCAGTCTCGAGAGTCAAAGTTTTGTTAGCTTTTTCCATGATATCACATTTTTGATAGAATTTTAAAACATGTATAATTTAAGCGAATACACTCCTACTGGATTTGTTTGACAATCTCAATTATGGAGATGAGTTATGACACAGAAACATGAAATTCGCATATAGGTACAAAGACCAAGACCAAACGGCTGTGGCAGTCATGTTTTAGAAGGTTTTCACTAAGGAAAAATCTTCCACCCAGGTGTTTGGCGGAATATGTCACTCGAGAGTTCGGCTTATAAATATATAAATATACATCGCGCGAATTCTCATATCGCGTTCTAGACATGTTATTGATCGTCATCTAATGTTTAGCGCTATCTATTAATAGTAAGCCGCAACTTACAAAATCAAAATCAAAAGTTTTTTATTCATGTAGACCAAAAGGCACTTATGAATAGTCAAAAAGAGAAAATTATTAATTACTTAAGACTACCACCCGTTCGGAAAGTCATTCCTGTGGAGAAGAAAGGCAAGAAACTCCACGATTACTCTTTTTAAAAATGAGAGTTGTATTTTTTTTGTATACATTGCATTCATGGAGTAACGTAAGAGAGAACAATGCAGAACGAACTAAATAGATGTGCTTAAGTATAGATTAATCATAAGTGTACTTCATGGTATCGGTCAGTGTCTACATAGTCCTCTCATTTACAAAATAGAGATGTTGTAGAGGTATATAATAAAAAGTATAATAATAATAGTAAGAGAAAGGGTTACTTTAAAATATGTAAAGAGTGCGTCCAAAACCACTGGTTATAGCTCCAGTGTGATGCCAAACGAGACAACAGTCAATAGCACTACGGCACACGTTCAATCAGTCAAAAGACAGAGGACGGACCAGTCCCCACCAGCAGCACCCGTTCACGAGAATGACCTGAGAAGCAGCCATCACTCTTCTCGACCATATTAAAGGGAAAAGAGTGACCCACTCCACAGAGCCGCCACTAGCAAAGACATTTTAGTGAGCATGACCAATCCACGACCCTGTCAACATCGTTTGAAAATAATATTTAAAATCAATGAAAGCTCGCTAGGCACGACACGCTGCACTTAACATTATATTCTTGTGAATTTCAAGTAATTTGTGTAAAGGCATTTTAATTATTAAAAAAATCATTTAGAGTATAATATGCTTTACTCATAAGTGAAGATTTAATATAACTTTTAAATCTGCCAAGTGGCAACTATAACATGGGCTTCGGTATCTTATTGTAGCAGCGAATACCGACTCCTACGAAGGAAGTGAATACTTTTTTAAGCCTAAAAATTGGTAATACCAGTTTATGTTTATTTGTAGTGTTTAATTTATGAACGTCGCTCACTTTATCCAATAAATGGATATTCTTACGTATGTACACTATATTGTCATATATATACTGCGAAGCGACCTAGAGAATGTTGATCTCTTTAAAAAGTTCTCTGAGGGAAGCCCTAGGCCCTAGATTATAAATAGCACGGATAGCTCTTTTTTGCAGTAAGAATACATTTTTCACGTCAGTGGCTACCCCACAGTAGGATACCGTACGACATGATGCTATGGAAGTAAATAAATAAACTAAACGTGCTGTATCCACATCCGTAAGTTGCCGTACTTTCCACACTGCATAAGCAGGGGAGCTAAGTTTACCCGCAAGTGATGAGATATGGGCCCCCCAGTTTGGGGTCTAAGTTAATGCCTAGAAAGACAGTGGAGTTCACGAGGTCCAGCCAGGTCTTTGTATCGATGTATAGGTGTCCCTACACGGCTATCCAACGCCTATTAGATCCAGTAAACGACCTAATAAAAAGTTATTGTACGAACATAAACTGCTAGTAATTACAAGGAAAATCAGAGCATTTTAATCTAATTTACTTTGTTCTCAACAACGCTGAGATTGTCTTAAGGCTGTACAACACACATGAACATAACTTACGCCTGTTTGTGTTGCGGCCTTAATATAAGAGGATTTCTGTTGTACGTGTGTGTAAGCTCATTAAGAGATTACATCGTTAATATGCTTAGGCATTTTCGTTTTAATTCAAATTGCTTATTATGCAAATATTGTTACATTAAGTTATCGCACATGAGTGCGTTACGGTACTAACGTGTTGTAGATACTCAGCGTTCGTAGAGATTAGTTAAGTAGCGTTCTACTTCTCTAACATTGTTCTGCAGAAGAATGTAGGTAGAATTAGAATAATTTTAGAATTAAAATATTTTTTAAACAATAACCTTCAGGGCGAAACCATGACGAAACTTTTAGCCGTTTAGCATTTGGTGAGTTCCTATGGCAAAACTTACGGCTCCATAATCAGATCAACTTCATTGTACCATATTTCATTGCATTGTCATCAAAGTTACATACGTATGTCAAATTTAAGTTCCATCGGATACCCGTAAGTGCTTAAACAATGGATCAGACAACTTGAACCGGAAAGACAGACAGACATACGAGCAGAGCAAGTTAAATAAAAGTTTGTAAAAATTGAAAAGTTTTTCTTTAAAAGAATAATCGTGGAGTTTCCTCTCTACAGTGAGATTCCAAAGTAGTATTAGGGTATTGAGTTCTTAGATTTACGCGAATATAACACATGAAATAAAACTATTTTACGGATTTTATCGCGGTTTATTTTTTTTTTTTTTTATTTCCCGACGTTTCGAGTGCTTTGCAGCACCCATGGTCACGGGAGGAACTGAGGTGTTAGACGTCCGATAGTCATAGTTGTTCACGGGGTACCCTCAAACTTCTTAATTATTTTTGTTGTTGTTGGTCCGATCTACGCAGAATGAGCTCACGGTGTCTTGAGGTCTTGCAGTGTTATGCTTGGTTTTGGATTTGATTATATTAATTACCGGATCCCAAGACGATGGAAGCACCCAGCCATCTTCTCTATTGAAATTAGGATGTTTTTTAATTTCAATAGCCTCGCGAACCATCCTTGGTAGGAATCGGTGTTCTTTCACGAGGATTTGTGGTCTATCAAATCTGATGTTATGGCGGGTGCGGTCAAGGACATGTTCACAGACTGCAGACTTCTAAACACCGTCGCTTAAAGATCGGACCAACAACAACAAAAATAATTAAGAAGTTTGAGGGTACCCCGTGAACAACTATGACTATTGGACGTCTAACACCTCAGTCCCTCCCGTGACCATGGGTGCTGCAAAGCACTCGAAACGTCGGGAAATAAAAATAAAAAAAAATAAACCGCGATAAAATCCGTAAAATAGTTTTATTTCATAGTATTAGGGTGTTACTTTTTTGACGATTCATAAATAGGTCCTACAATTGTTTACATGAGTAAAAAATATTGAATGACAAAACTGGTACACAATGCGAAGGTGGAAGGATGTAGGTACCGGGGAAGACCTAGACTATCTTACCATGACCAAAAAGACCGAGTCTTATCAGAAGGACAAGTCAAGAGTCTCGCGGTATAGCGGGTAAGCGGCGAGCGTGTATGAGACAAACCATGAGAGTGAAGGAAGCCAGAGAGGTATGTAAGGAAAGAACCTGTTGGAACTTTGTACTCTCTGCCTACCCCGTTTTTCACAAATTCACGTAGTAGTTGTTAAGCCGAATTGTAAGACTTATGAGCTTGATAAATTCCAACAGCAAGTGGCCGCAAACCTGCTTTTACCAATCTGCAATGGGTCCGCGTAGTGGATCTTTAACCTGGGCTTGTGGTCGATATAATGACAATATTCTTGGAACCTTACATCATTGGCGAAATGTGGGTGTATATAGTACACGCTGTTTTCTCTTGTTTGGCAAATGTAGGAGACACAATACTTATTTTTATTTTAACTCACTCTCTTACTCTCCTTAAGTATTACATGTTAACTTAGTATACCTTCAACAATTGTATCTAGCAGAAATAACTCTCACACATAATCAAACATAAAATTGTATCCCACCCCTTTGGAACTTTTAACATTTTAATGTACGTAACGAAAGCATATATAAAGGTTTTTATCAAAGTACTTCGCCGTCAGGGTGCTGTCCCTTCGCTCGTTCTTTATTTACCAGAAGTATACATGTTTAATGTGAAATACCCGAGTTTTGCAAACTACCCTCCGTTTTATCTTTACCTCTATTAATTTTAATGAAAATGTCAACTGACTCACTCCAAGGCATAAGGTATAACCAAACTCGACACGTTACGATTTATAATATCAGCCTATACCATCCCACTGCTGGGCAAAGGCCTTCTCACAAATCTAGGTAAGAGAAATTAGGTCATACATCCGCGAACTCAGTGCGGGTTGTGGAATCTGGCCATCTGCTATTGAAACTTATCAAGCCGCCTATAATGCATACAACCTGGTTTAACGACTACCACATTACGCGAGAACTGGGATTAAAAGCTTAGCGTACCTTCTGAAGCAGGAAGACCCTTGACTAAGAAAACACCTCAAACGGTCACCCATCTCAGACCGACCAAGTCAAACGCTGCTTAACCTTGGTGATCACTAAGAAATGATCATTACACAAAGTTATCGTAACGCGTCGCGTTATGTTAAATTTGTCATAGCGAATACGGGCTCTGCTCTGAAATATTGTCAACGGGGTGGTGTATGGTGCCACTGGTAGCGCGGAATGAGTGATTTTATTTTTGTTTGTTGAAATTTTTTACCGGGTCTTATCTGAAGGACAAGTCAGGAGTCTCCGTAACCGGCGAGCGTGTATGAGACGAATTATGAGAGTAGAGGAAGCCAGAGAGGTATGTAAGGAAAGAGCCTGTTGGAACTCTGTACTCTCTGCCTACCCCGTAAGGGATCTGGCGTGATGACATAGATAGATAGATAGATAGAAATTTTTTACAAAATTTTACCTTCACTATAGCAAATTTTTTCTACTGTGGAATTATAACACTGATAACGAAAAGTAGTCTTTATCCAATTCATATAGAATTGTAATTCATTTTTGCAGTGGACGTCTTTCAGCTTATAATGTGATAGTTATAAATCTCTGCGACGGCTTGTTGCTAGAGCAGATATCTTTTTGTACGATTTAGAACCATATTTGAATTAGATAAGGTCGAAAATTTATAAGCAATTAGACACTTCAAACACCCGAAAAGATCTCCGTCCTACTCATTAATTTGACTATCATCCGTTTTTGGCAGTTTAACGTGTCTTCTCCGAATTCCTAGGTGTTTTTTAGTCATAGTCTTAATCGGCCAATTGAAAAACGTTCACCCATCTAAGACCTGATCGCGTGTGTGTGTGTGTGTGTGTGTGTGTGTGTGTGTGTGTGAATGATGTACGCTGTTGGCCGCGAGGCCTTTACAGCTTCACCGGTGTGACCTGATCGCGTTCAACCTTGCATAACATCAATCGTTACTGATTGAAAAAATCCATAAATTTTAAACGATTTTGTTTGATAACTAAGGTAAGTAAAAAATATTAATTAATAATAATTCAGTCTTCAAAATATGACAAATAATTTGAACATCTGTTATCTAAACTATATTTGCTCCTGACTTTGAAATAAATTAAGTATAAGTTTTTGGCCGCTTAAATAGCATTAGTATTACTACGCAAAGTTTCTCTCTGAAATAGAATTTGGAGGAATTTCGATAATTTTAGGTGGACTAAAAAAGTAAGGATTAAATTAAATTTCCCAACTTACTCCAGCCTTTGCCCTTTCTTAAGAAAAGTTCTATTGAGGTCACATAAGTAAATTTACTTTGACTTTGACACGTTTTGTCTGCGAGAGGCGATCCTAAGGTCCAGGGCCTTTATTCGGTATAATTGCACGCGCGCTACAGTAATTTTGTGAAATGATCTGATAGTGACTGCCTCGTTGGCCTAGTGGCAAAACGCATCGCTTGGTGATCACGAGATCTTGGGTTCAAATCCTAGGTCGGACAAATGCAGTTTTTCTAACGAAAAACTTCCCAGTATGAGCCCGATATATGGCAATAGGCTCGCCCCCTATTACATGGGACCTAACATCGGCAACGAAAAGTGGGTGTACTCAGTGCACCTCTGCCACCCCCGCTTGAGGAATATAGGCGCGACGGTATTCATTTTTTTTTGATCTGGTAGTGGTATTATGCATACCGTCGGAAAAGGTACAATTCGTGACACGAAATTATCGCCTTAAGTGGTTAATATCGCCTAGATTCAAATTCTAGGACAAACAACGTGTTATAAAACTATTTTTTGGGTTTTATCGCGGTTTATTTTGATTTTTAAGTTCCCGACATTTCGAGTGCTTTGCAGCGCCCATGGTCACGGAAAGGACTGAGGTGTCAGACGTCTAAAAGGCATAGTTGTTCCGGGGTACCCTCAAACTTCTTAATTATTTTTGTGGCGGTCTACGTAGAATGAGCTCACGGTGGCTTGAGACCTTGCAGTGTTATGGTTGGTTTTAGATTTGATTATATTAATTACCGGATCCCAAGTCGATGGAAACACCCAGCCATCTTCTCTATTAAAATTAGGATGTTTTTTAATTTCAAGAGGATCGCGAACCATCCTTGGTAGGAATCGGTGTTCTTTCACGAGGATTTGTGGTCTACCCATTACATTGAGACCTGCTAACGTCGGCAATATCTACACAGTATACCTCAGCTTCACTTATTTGGAAATTATAGGCGTGGCGGAATTTATTACTTTTTTGTTGTTAATGTTTAATAATCGCTCATCGTTTTCAGTGGGACAGAACGATAATTATATTTTTGAAACAAGTCTATTATTTTACTAATGAGACAAAGTACGTGTAACAAAAGTATTTAAGTTCGATATATCGATTGCAATAGAATGTTTCTGGGCATATTTGATGGTACTAATGCTGATCAAATTAAATAGTGACACAACTTAAAAACAAGTACAAGATGAATTAAGCTTTATAGGTTTGAAATTAGAGTGCTAACTGGAATAATCATATATTTGTTTTGTGCCATTATTATTACATTTGACCAGTGATTAATACTCGTAATTACTCGGAAGAAGGATAATTCCAATCCTGTAGATGTCATAAAAGTTACTAAAAGAAACGAAATCCTAATATTTTAAAATCCTATTACCTAACATCGATCATATAGTCTCTAACGGAAATACCTTATCTTTGCATGAGCCGTTTAAATTTTGGGATGCTAATAAGTCTTACTGAATAAAAGTGAACAAAATTTGTTTACAGTAAACAGTCTGGTTCCTAATCACCCATTCGGAAAATAACTATTATAATATAATAATATCAGCCCTATTTAGAAACTGTCCCACCGTTGGGCACGGGCCTCCTCTCAAACTGAAAGGGTTTAAGCCATAGTCCACCACGCTGGCCCATTACGGGTTGGCGAACTTCACACACCTTCGAGAAACTCTTCGGAAAAAATCGTGAGGAAAACATGCATGCAGGTTTCCTCACGATTTTTTCCGTCACTGTTAAAGCAAGTGATAATTAATTTTTAATACGCACGTGCTTTCGAAAAGACAGAGGTGCGTGCCTGGGTTTGAACCCGAGACCTCCGACTTTGCAGTCCAACGGTCTAACAACTAGGCTATCACTGCGCTGCGATGATAACTATTAGTCCATTATATTTACTAATAGTTATTTAAATCTTGTTAATCTGTTATGAGGTTATAGTGTATTCATTGGAGGGATGTAAAGCTATTAATATTAATGCTATTAACACCCTGTTAAGATTAACATCTCAAAAGAATAAATGAGAATTGCGTTTTATATTATTTTTGTTAGCATTTTGCTTTATCTTTATAATTTGGCAAGAATTTTTATAAAATAAAATAATTAATACAGAGCCAGCAAATTAAAATTTCGTAAGAGCTTCCAAGGCTTCCACAATAAGTGGTAACCAGAAAAATGCCTTAACGTGGCTTCCGAAGTACAGAGACGCTAGAATATGAAACACCACAACCGGTCGCCCATCTCAGTCCGTCAGAGCCGAACGTTGCCTAACCCTGGTGATGGCTTAGAACTCCGTGGTCGCACAGCACTACGAGGGCCTCTAAGTTCCCCTCCTACAATAATATCACAATTACAATATATAATATGTCGATTACTTGTTTGTCAACTCAAAGATGGCGGATGACATAATGGCGTGACCATGGATTTCTATACAAAACGGATTAAGCACTATGTGAAAAATGTAACGACAAGGATACTTGCCTAGAGCTACCAATCTTACCCAATATCTGGTCACCCTACTTAGAAAGAGACGTCTTTCTAAGTAGGGTGACCAGACATTGGTATGATTAGGGACTGTATGAATAATTTATCACTATCATCACTACATATTATAAAACAAACGCCCCCCGCCGCGTCTGTCTGTCTGTCTGAATTTTCACACGTTTTTCACTAATGGACGGAGTGATTAATGAGGAACGTTTATGTGTATAATTCACTCGTGCGAAGCCGGGGTGGGTCGCTAGTGATGGTATAATTACAAGTATTAGACGGACGGCTTATTCCAGTTGTTAGGAGCTTGAGTCACTCCGCCCACTGGAACGAGAAGTTGCGGGTTCGATTCTCGTACCGGACACTAACCTACAAATATTTGTTTAGGTCTCAGTGTATGTGTTTATGAATTTGAGCCTTGTAAACGCACTCACAATACAAGAATAATCCTGAGTGTGTGTTTAAAAAATCACGAAAATGATTGTTAAAGTCTTTATCTCGTTATATTATTGTTACGTTGCAGCGTAATTAAATGCCGAATAACGTGCGAAGTACTTTACTAGGCGCTGTACACACAAAACAGTACGTCGAACACTAGTACACGTAAGTACTAAGCACACTAGTACTACTCTTGCGAGTACTTAATTACTGCTTTCAAGTCGTTGAGTCACGCATTGAATTCGTATATCGTTGCTAAGGTCGCTGGTGGATTCCACATAGATCGCTTGTTCTCGATTTAATGGCTGGCATTTTCGAAAAGACTGTGTTCATCGCTATGCTGAGTGTTCCCTTTATACTCGTATGAAAGTTTTAGAACAGACGTGAACCCTCCAAGTACATCGATAGAAAAGTCCAGGTACATCGATCAATAGCCGGCGCGACTCATAAAGTGGTATTAATATTATATACCTAGTAAGCAAGTAGGTACTTGTTTACCGCCGGCGATAATAAAAGGAAAGGAACCTTCTAGACGTTTTAGCATTCAAATGCGGATTCTAGATCTTTCTTGATGAATCGATAGAGGACCTAAGGGTGTGTAATGCATTTTAAAATTATCATCCTCCGATTAAGGGTTTAAAAGATATCGCGGTGTATTGAAGTCGTAACATTATATTCTATACATTGCTGAATAAAATGATTTTATGTACATTTAAGTCATATCATAAATAAGTATAGTCCATATAAGTTCTTCATTATGGTTACCATATTGCATCGTAATAAGTGCGAGCGGGACACCAGGCTCCGAGTTGTTTACTCGTCATAGTTTCTCTAGTTGTTTAAAGCATTGTGTCAATGTTATGTACCTGAGTAGGAGTTAAATTTTCTCTAGCAATATTTTGATAGTACTCAAACCGTTTTGGTATAGGAATCCATGGGCGTGACCCATTGCGTTGACAGCTGTCAAATTTAGTTAACGCTGCGTTCTAATTTAAATTCTTCTATTTATCTTCGATTTAAACATACAATATATTCTTAGTTAAATCAATAAGTTTATTTTGTGATTCAGTTTTCAATTACTCTTTAATTGAACCCTCAAAAGTGATACTTGAAAAACATTATACAAATGAGAAACTGATATTTGAATCGCATATAAAATCAATTGGTTACCTTAACAAAATACTTTAGGTATAAAATTTTAATACTGAATTAAAGCTATTAATCAGAAAGTGTGTAATAATATTGTGAGAGAAAATGTCCAAATTAATTTGTTATACCTTGGACAGAAATTAGTAAGGACCAAGACAATAAAGGGCTGAATCAATTTCAATTTGTAAAGTTTCAAAGTTAGTGCTTTGTTAGGTTCTGATAGCTAAAGAATTGGTGAGTTATTGATACTGGTAAGTGTTAGGTATATTGACATATTATAAAAATAGTCACCTTCACGCCTGTTTTCCCCAAGCGGTGGTGGCAGAGTTGTACTCTGTACGCCCACTTTTCGCCGACAATATAAGGTTTCTTATGTGGATAATAGCTTATTGCTTTATACCGGGCATTTGATACTGGGTATTTTTCAATGGAACAACTACATTCGTCCAACTTAGTAAATCATTTGCATATTTATTTATATATTTTTTTACTAAGTATGTATTATTTTTACTCGTATATATTATACATGGGTATATTATTATATTAGTAAGTAGTTTATGATAGATTTATTACACCCCTAAATATGGCGTTTTCTTCAGATCCTCTCCATACAAAGGTTGCCTGGAAGAGATCACTAGCAGTGATAAGATCGCCCATTGTTAGACTAACTTTCAATTTGTAATCTTGCTTCTTTTATCTCCTTTTCGTATTTCTGGTGGAACAATAAAGTGTTATTTATCTAGGATTTGAAGACAAAACGTCATGATCGCAACGGGCACTATTCGACCAACAGGTAATACAGAAAGGTATGCTCCAAGTGTAGACCTGTTCGGTGATTCACAGGATAAGTTACTAACATAGTTCTCAGAATTGCCAAACTTATGTGACAGTGTGCGGGGCACATCGCTCGCAGAACTTTTGCCGTTTTCGAGTGGCGACCACGGAATATGTGGAGTGAGTAAATTCCGTACGAGATGGACCAATAACTTAGTAAAGATTGCGGGTAAAACCTGGATACGCAGAGTATAAAGTCAGTCGCCACAGCAATTATATCGAACTCAAAATTACAGGCACCGAAATGTTTCTAAAAATAATAATAATATCAGAATATACTACCCCACTGCTGAGCAAAGACCTTCTGTCCAAAATTGAAGGAGAGAGAGATTAGGTCATACTCCACCACGCGGACCCAGTGCGGATTGGTGGAGGCAGGTTCGTGGCTACCTGCTGTTGGAACTTATTAAGCCGCCCATCAGGCTTCTAACATATCTTAACGATTACCATATTTAATGGTTACCGGGACCAATGGCTTAACGTGCCCTTCGAAGCACGGAACCGCTGAAACTATAAAGACTGAAAAACAATATTACTTTCTTTATTTAAATTCTGACTACTTCGTTGCTTTAATTGTGCATAATTCGTTCAGCGATAACGAAGTCTTAGACTCGTATACTAGATTGAAAAAAAATGTGCCTTATCTACCAAGAAACACATACAAGTTATGAACCGCCTCCTTTTTTGAAGTCGGTTATTATTCTGCTTATTTTTATAGTAGGGTACCTAAAAGATTTATGTAATACCCATAATATCTTAATCTATACATTCGTACTGTTTGTCGTTAAGGAATTCCCTGGTGTATCTTCAAAGTTCAAGGTCTAATACCAATGAAATTAAAATGGTACCATCTAATGTAAACTAAATTAACAGCTACCGTACAAAAACACTGTAATTTATTATGAATTTATACTTGGTACCCTCACAACAATATAATTAATAATTAAACGCAATCAGACTTATTAGATACTAGAAGTATTTTATAATATAATAATTATCGCAACACGACTACAATTAAACGTCCGCGCGTTTCGGTGTCTCGAGCAAAAGTGCGCCAAATCGAACGCACGTCCGTTATATTTTCTCCGTTTGACAGCCGGCTAAAGCAGCTTCACTTTGTGTTGCCAACACTAATAGCTATATTGAACCCAACGCAAAAATAAACATAAAAATCGGTCCACAATTGACGGAAATATCGGTGAACATACATAAAAAAGCATACATACAGACGAAAATAAAATCTCCTTTTTTAAGTTGGTTAAATATATGCTTTATCGCCCAATAAAAATTTAGCAGCAGTTTGGAGTCTGGAATTGTGTCCACTATAATACCCGGCTTAGACACTGCTACAGCCGCCACTTCCTGCCAAAAGTAATGAGCAGTACTGTGGCAGCGTTTACTGTTCACATACTCCCTTCGCACTTCGAGCATAGCTCTGTTTCTCTTATGTTTGCAAAAAACTCCCGTCATCAGATTTTCTTTTCCCGATATTGTTTTCATAAAAATATCCCCAGAGAAATTTTTATACTAGCTATTCCATGGTTTCTCTAATGTAGCAACCTTACATTATTTTTGTATTTTATATATTTCTTTGGTTTTTTACCCTTAAGATTTTTCCAGAATTATTTGTTCCCCATCATTTAAAAAAGATTACTCAACCAGCCACACTGAGTGGGTCCGGTTTGTCGTTTACGGTTAAAGGGGGTGCCTGGCAATGATAGTGTGAGAAGGGAAGTAGAGCGTAAGTGGTGTGTTTATACGACGACCCTCACTTCTCGCGGAAGTGAGCAGTGTGTAAATTGCGTATAATGACAATGAGCTTATAATTATATATTAGACATACACAATAAACCTTTACCATCCCTGCTGGAATCCTGCTTCCCCAAAAATATAGACAAAAGTGTTATTATTTACAATCTTTTACTTTTTAATTGCAATGTTTGTTAATTTGTTTTCATTTTAAAAGCTGAATTAGCATCACTTTTTTATTATCCTACAGAGTTGGAATTTGACTAGTTGGTTTCGTTTCAATGACAAAGCATTATTATGGTAAGTATGCCCTGATTCCCCAGGATCCAGACGGCTTAACTCCTCAACAGCCATCAGCATAGACACGAAATTTTGTATACACATTTTGTACACACATTATTTTGATACACATATAGAAAGAATGTCAGAAGAAAGATTGACAAAACAGATATTTAATGCGAAAGTGGAAGAATGTAGGTACCAGGGTAGATCTAGACTATCTTACCGTGTCTTATCTGAAGGACAAAAGCCTCCGTAGCCGGCGAGCGTGTATGAAAATAAAGGAAACTAAAGAGGTATGTAAGGAAAGAACCGGTTGAAAATCTGTACTCTTTGCCTAATCCGCAAGGGATCTGGCGTGGTGATATACGGATTATTTTGATGGTCCGTTTTCGTCTTAATCATTTGGCTGCACTAAAACTTGTTTTTGAAATTCTTTTAACAAATTAAATGACTTAAATGTTTTTGCTTTTTTAGGTACGTTAAATATTGTAATAAGGTATTAATCACAGCATTTAAAAGAATAAACATCAAAATCTATCCACGAGAACCTAACAGATTTCTAACAAAATACAGAAAGAAAGACAATAGAACTGAAATACTTGCTACACAGAAGAAACCATTTATCAAAAGAACGAGTCTGCATTGATTTCAGGACAGCGTTCAAAGAATTCCTTTCCTCGGCGTCTCAGGCATTTGGAGCACGTCGTAAAGAGTATATAGTGGTTAAGATGCTCACATATGCTAAAAGGTTTGTTTGCAATAAAATTATGTAAAAAAAATTATAAAAAAAATGACAATGTCACCTCTGTACTTCCCAAGCAGCCCTGGTATAGTATTATTGTTTTAAACGTAGTGTAGGGACACTAGGAATTATATGCTTCTTCCCGCGAATTCTTCCGCATTTAGTTTAGATAGATACATGTCAGGTATAAAAAATATCTATCAATCAATATCATCACACCCCCCTTGCAGGGTAGGCAGAGAGTACGAAGTTCCAACAGATTTCATCATATCTCTCTGGCTACTTCCACTCTTCCACGCATACATGCCGGTTACGGAAACTCTTGACTTGTCCTTTAGCTAAGACACAGTCTATTTGGTCATAGTAAGATAGTCTAGGTTTTCCCTGATACCTACATCCCTCCACTTTCGCATTGTATATCTGTTTTGTAAATCTTTCTTCCGACATTCTTTCTATATGCCCGAACCAACGGAGCATACCCACTCTCATCTTTATACCGATACTATCTTTCATACCTACACGCATTCTTACTACGATGTTTAGAATACAGTCGATCACCTTGACTCCGCACATGTTCCGCAAAGCTCGCATATCGAGCACATTTATCCTGTTTTCATTCTCGTTACATACTCAGCTCTCACTGCCATATAACAGCGTTATAAGTGATAAATATCCGTTATGTTAATCCAATTCTTGAGTGATTGAGTAACAATTATTCAAACATCTAAACATACAAAGTTTCATATTTATATTATTAGTAAGATTTCCGGAGACATTAAAGTCTCAATAAGGTGCGAATCTATTGTCATTTTAACGGATATCAATACTAGACTTTACAGCCACTGAGAATCTTTTGACGGAAATATCACGTTTTGTCCAGGCATTTTGTGATCGCCCTCTGAACAATTAGCCTACACCAACGTGGCAGTCAAAAGTTCATTAAACACACCGTCATGCCTATATTCCCCAAGCGGAGGTGGAAGAGGTGTACTGAGTACACCCACTTTTCGCTGACGATGTTAGGTCCCATGTAACAAAGAGTTAGTCTATGCCATATACGGACGGACGATTTAGCGCAGTGGTTAAGAGCTTAAGCCGCTCGGCCTACTGTGTCTAACAGTCGCGAGTTCCATTTCCACATGGGACAAATCTTTATGTGATTCATAATTATTTGTGCCAGTCTGGGTATTTGTGTTTGTGAATTTTCATGTTTGTAAATGCACCCACGACAAACCAAAGATATACAAAAGGGGAATTTATTTTCAGCCAAAAGACGTTCACCGCAGGTTAATGGCTTCCTAAAAGATCCTCAAGACGACCAGTTATGTGGTATACGCATCAAATTTGCTGCATTGATGAAAATGAATTACAAGATTGTAATTTACTACTTTGTGCCCGCGACTTCCTCCGTGTTAACTTAAGACAGGAACCTTAGATTTTTCCGAGATAAAAAGTATAATAATAGCCCTGTTAAGAAACCGCCCCACCGTTGGGCACGGGCCTCCTCTCAAACTTAGAGGGTTAAGGCCATAGTCCACCACGCTGGCCCAGTGCGGGTTGGCGAACTTCACACACCTTCGAGAAACTCTCACACATGCAGGTTTCCTCACGATGTTTTCCTTCACCGTTAAAGCTAGTGATAGTTATTTTTTTAAATACTTGCTTTCGCAATTACAGGGCTGGGTTTAAGCCCGAGATCTTTGGCTTTACAGACCAACGGTCTAACAACTAGGCTACTGCTATTAGTTGTTGGATAAAAAGTATCCCATATGTTAATCCAGGTTATAAACTATCTGTGTGCCAAATCCAAATCGATTCAGCCGTTGTTGTGTGATTAAATAATAAACAAACAATATTTCACATTAATAATATTAGTAGGACCAGGTAATGAAATAGGTGGCCTTATCACTAATAGTCTCTAAAGGTTTTGTCAAATAGCCCACGGAGCGCGAAGAAAGCGTTCGGCTGCGTTTCGTTTTGACGTTTGCCGTCGCGCCGAGCGGGGCATTTTGGTACATTACAACTCCCCAAGCCACACTACCGTCGCGCTCCCGTCGCGTTGCGTCGGATATGTGGCGACACCTTCAAGCAGCCTTTAGACAGATATTTTGCATTCTAGAGAAGGTCATAGGAAACCTTTTATTAAAATCAACGATCAGAGTCGCGGGCAACACTGTCGCGGCTAATCTATACTGATATTCTAAATTTTGAAGTAACTCTGTCTGCATTTCTATTAGTTACCATATCACGCTTAAACCGCTAAATAGACATTGATAAATTTGGTATATAAATAGTATTAATCCGGGAGGAGGACACAGGCTAAATTTTTTTTAACTCTATAAATGTGAAATAGAAGCCTGAAAATCATGCAAAAAAAGTCACGAACAACATCTTGTCTGAAATTCAAAATACAACGATCAGGAACCTTTTAATTTTATCACAAAGAGGAGTTTTAATTAGTGAATAGGTGAAGTTTAAAAGTTTCGTGTAATGAAGGCATTACCATAATCTATTACGGGCTGTAGTCACGCACCTTTACGAGTTTATCTGAACACATTAGCTTCGTTTTTCGGGTTCCCAACTAAGGCCTCGTAATTATTAGGAGACAAATGTTTCGATACCCCTGTCGCTTGTGACGTAGAGTCTACGTCATTCGACACACACTCATTCGACAGGGCTCTCCAATTCAGATACGATCACGGGTCAATATAAATTTATAAATAAATTGGAAGGCTGCAGAAACAAATACGTTAACTTTTTTAAGAAAAGAAGTGTACTCTGTAAGCCCTATAGACGTCTAGCATCGACTATAGGACTAATCACGTGAAGAGCTGGTAGGGTCCACGTCATATGTCGTCAACAACAGCAAAAAGCGCAAAATATTCGGTAATCCCCCTTATAATGGTAACAGAGACATATTTGGGATACCAAGAAAATACAATGGTTAGACCATTGGACTACAAAGTCAGAGATCTAAGGTTCAAACCCAGGCACACACCTCTGTCTTTCCGAAAACATATGCGTATTAAAAATTAACTATCGTTTGGTTTAACGGTGAAGGAAACCATCGCGAGCAAACCTGCAAGCCTAAGAGATTCTTTAAGGTGTGTGAAGTTCGCTAACCCGCACTGGGCCAGCGTGGTGGACTATGGCCTAAACCCTCTCAGTTTGAGCGGAGCCCGTGCCCAACAGTGGGACAGTTTCTTAACAGGGCTATTAATCTTATTATAAATAAAATACAATAAAGTTCTACCATTTTTTTTTGTAAAGGAATATTTTCGTATTTACACAAGCCGTGGGCATTATGCGTCCGGTGGGCCGAGCTTTGGACAGCCCTGACGTAGAGCAATATTGCAAAACAAGTCTGACGATATCGCGCGACCTGTTCCTTGTCGCGTCGCTTGTGTTGAAGTTCAGAAGTCACAGAGTGTAGACGTGTGTTGCACAACAAAGAAACTTTAAAAAATGGGATGCCGGATATTGATATATTACCCATAATATGTTAATATACATTCATATTGTTTGTCGTTAAGGAGTTCGTTGATGTATGTCCAATGTCTAAGGTCTAATACAAGTAAAGTTGAAATAGGACCACCTCGGAGCTATACTAAGCCTGACACAAAAATAATTTCAACAGCCGTCCATTATTAGCAAAAATATTGGTAAACGATGAAAAATACATACAATCGAACATAGAACCTTCGGTTGGTAGAACGTAGAAGTTGGTTAAAATGAACAAACGATGGAACCTCGGGTGATACGTTTCAGAATCAGAATCAGAATATTTTTTATTCATGTAAACCATCACAGTATTTAAGAATTGTCAGGAAAGTAACAAAAACTACCAAAACTTCGGAATGTCGTTACTGTGGAGAAGAAGGGCAAGTGACACTACGGTTTCACTTTTAAAATATTTTTTTTTTTAATTCTTTTTATATAAAGGTTGCATCAAACTTTATATTTATGTAGGCTAAAAAGTACTTATGAGTCTATACTACCCGTTCGGAACGTCGTTCCTGTGGAGAAGAAAGGCAGGAAACTCTACGGTACTCTTTTTTACAAATGAAAGTTTTACAATTTTTTTTGTATACATTGCGTTCATGGGGTGTGGAAGAACAGTGCAGAACGAGCTACATCATCATCTCAGCCTATACTTGTCCACTGCTGAACATAGGCCTCCCCAATCGCTTTCCAGCGTAACCGGTCCGATGCCACCTGCATCCAACGACTTCCTGCGATTTTCACAAGATCGTCGGTCCATCTGGCAGGCGGTCGTCCCACGCTGCGCTTGCCAATACGTGGTCTCCACTCTAGAATCTTTCTGCCCCAACGCCCGTCCGATCTTCGCGCTATGTGGCCCGCCCATTGCCACTTCAGCTTGCTAATCTTAAGGGCTATGTCGGTGACGTTGGTTCTTCTACGAATCTCCTCATTCCTGATTCGATCACGTAGAAAAACGCCGAGCATAGCTCTCTCCATAGCTCGCTGAGCAACTCTGAGCTTTTTTATAAGACCTATAGTAAGAGACCACGTCTCTGATCCATATATCATCACTGGTAACACACATTGACTAAAAACTTTAGTCTTTAGGCACTGAGGTATTTTGGATGAGAAAATGTTGCGACAACGAGCTACATTATATGTGCTTAAATATAGGTTAAGCATAAATGTACTTATATTCGTGGTATCAGTCAATGTCTACAATTATCTTATTTACAAAAAAATAGAGACAAGGTAGGGGTATATAATAAAAAGAATAATAATAATAGGAAGAGTAAATTGCGTACAAAATCCAGTGTGATGTCGAACGAGACAAAATTCAACAATAAGTACGACGGTATAAGTTTAATCAGTCAAAGGATAGAGGGTGGACCAGTCCCCACCAGCAACACTCATTCACGAGTATGAATTAAGGAGCAGCCATCACTCTCCATGAGTCATTAAGTGTGGACATCATAAGTCACAGGGTGCCGAGCGTCGTGGCCCGATGTCCTTCGACTTCATCTGACGTCATGAGCGACATGTGTTGCAGGACATTTGTCCCCTTATAAATACGAGGCTGTTAGGACATCTATGTTGAAGGCTTTGGAAATAAAAATAAAAATCTACCGCATGTTTCGTTTAATGGTTCGCAAGATGGAATACAATGGCGTAATGTCTAAAGTAGTAATAGAGGTCCCGGGTCTGACGCTGGCCGCTGACGGATCCCATCACCGCCGCGAGTTGCGAGCAACGACAGAGGCCTCGCGTACCCCTATTATCAGAAAACCAGTGATCCGGATTTTGGACAAATTTGTTCTAAAATTTTCCTTACAATAAAGGATTTGGTATCGGATCGCATTATGAAAAGTTTGTTGAAAAAAAGTTTGGTTTCAAAATTGAACTCTGAATATTATACAAATTCACTCACACACAGTTACGATTATATTTCCTGAGAAAGCAGAATACTGTACCCAAATTATATGTATTATATGTAATCGCCGATTATATAAGGTCCCAGTAGAATAAGGAACGAGCTAAATTATCATTAATTAGGCCCGACCCTGCGAACAGATCACACGCATTTAAACGTATGTTTAAATGTATAAATATCAAAATGACGTAACCAATGCGATTGCCTCGTACTCTATTGGGGTCCCCATTTGTCTTGAGGTTTATAATGCACGTAGTATCATCGGAAAATTAAGATATTATAGAACATAATAAGGAAGTTACAGCTCAAGTAATTTTATTAAAGAAAATGTTAGATTTATTCTAGTTCCTTATGTTTCAGGTGCTTCCCGCAACATGTCAAACTGAGTTACTTTTTAAACAACTCCAGAAACAAAAGATTTTTTTATCTATGAAAACATAAAACCTCGCTAGCCCCGCTGTCATCAAGTATGCGTGCCAGTTTTTGTTTGACATAGCTTTTTTAACCTTCCTCGGTTCTTCGGTTCATATTGACCCGAAACTAAAATTTTACTGCCAATAAAAGTCGTCATTATTAATATAATTTATTACGACTTCATGATAATTATTAATTATACATTCACTATATATATTTGTATTATAAAATTATGGTGAAGTCTCTTATCTTAAGAAAATTAAGTTTTTTACGTCTTAGGTTCTTCGGGTCAATAATACCCGAGTATGAAAAAGATCCTCGGGTCAGAAAAGCCCGTGTTCTGCAAACAATAATGCTTTGTTGCATTCTAAGAATATACTTACAATTTATAAATGTTAGTCATATCTCAATTACTTAGCGTGTTATTGTCGAAGGTAGTTTGAGAAAAATTGTTTATTTACATTTGTATGCGGTTAGATTACATTACTTACGTAAGACGGTTACTTTTATTTGATTCATTTGTT
Organism: Phalera bucephala; assembly: GCA_905147815.2. NCBI lineage: Eukaryota > Metazoa > Arthropoda > Insecta > Lepidoptera > Notodontidae > Phalera > Phalera bucephala. The sequence goes on along the minus strand of LR990632.1, from coordinate 6,843,445 downwards.
GTTTGGACGTGACGTGTTCCGCTGGTGTTTGAAATGGCTTACAATTTGTGTGAAGCTATGATTTCGCAAACCCTAAACTACGATATAAATTCCAAAGATGAAATAATTAGTGAAACGGAGAATAGTTTGGATGAAAATCCTACCGACAATATTCAACCCAGTTTAGACAATGAAAGCAGTAGTCACGAAACAAATAGCGATGAAGAGCCTCGTTCAAGATACATTACCAATACCAGTGCTAATGAAAACCAAATGCTATCAAAAAATGGTGAATTTGTGTAGTCAAGAATTCAGAGATTCATTGGAAGTCAGAGGTCGTTTGAGTAGGGCAAACCTAATAAAACTTACACCGGGCATAACCAGGTACGCTTCTAATCGCATAAATACATTTAGAAGTTCTTTTGATTTATTTCTATCTATCTATCTATAACCTCACGCCAGATCCCTTGCGGGGTAGGCAGAGAGTACAGAGTTCCAACAGGTTCTTTCCTTACATACCTCTCTGGCTTCCTCGACTCTCATAGTTCATTTCTAAATAAGAAATGATAGTTCATTTAGACATAGATACATTTAGAAGTTCTTTTGATTCAATGCTTCACGGGAATTAGTACAACGAGTGCAGTCAGGTGTTACTGAGACAACGAATACTTCCACTACTCAGAGTTCGAATAAAAGAAAAAGGTGTAGTGTATGTCCATCTTCAAAAGAAGTAAAAACTTCAAAAATCTGTAAAAAATGTAAGTAACATATATATGTTCGGACATATGTCCGAATCATTCTGAAATTTTGTGCCTTTCGTGTTGCCAAGAAAATGAGTAATATATATAGTCGTTTAATGTTTCCTTATTTTTATTTAATAAATTTGTCTTAGAATTATTTAGATTTTGTATTTAATTTGAAACAATTAGTTCATATTTTTGATATCGGGTCAAAATGACCCGAAGGCCTCATGTGTACATATTATTTGAAGAACCCAGGAGGTTAATACGTAGTACTAAATAGAAAAAAAAATAGATTTTCTATTCTGTGTATGTGTGTGTATGAATGATCTACGCTGTTGGCTGTGGGCCTTTACAGATTCACCGGACAAGAGAGCGAGCGTGCAACCACTACACTCGTGCCAGAAGAGCAAGGGGGCAACTAGCTTGAGGGCGACCCGAGGAGGAACGACCCCGGCTTGAGCAGTTGCTATGGGGGAGGACATATACTAGGTGTCTCGCCGTAGTGCTCTGCTCCGGCCGGCGGACAAGGGATTCTTCGACGTCGCCGGCGAGTTCCGTGTCTGATCCTGTGTGCGGTATCTGTATCCAAAAGAGGGGATGTAAGGAAACGGGAGAGTCGGTGAGAATATGCCGCGGACGGCGGTAGCGGTTGATAGGAGGGGAGTTAGGTTAGCCCTATTAAGAAACTTGTCCACTGTTGGGCACGGGCCTCCTCTCAAACTGAGTGGGTTTAGGCCATAGTCCACCACGCTAGCCCAGTGCGGGTTGGTGAACTTCACACACCTTCGAGAAACTCTTAGGCATGCAGGTTTCCTCACGATGTTTTCCTTCACCGTTAAAGCAAGTGATAGTTAAATTTTAATACGCACAGGCTTCAAAAAGCCAGAGGTGCGTGCCTGGGTTTCAACAGTGTACAGGGGTATATATAGTGATTTTAGTTTCTTGTATTTCTTCATGAATTCGTGTTCAATGTTAGCTGTGTACATTCGCAAAATCCACAGGGATACAAATAACCAGTCTGTATACAGCATCGTATGTAAACCTACATATATGCGGCTTAAACATATCCGTCAATACCCATAGGACAAGAAAGAAAAAGATCCGTATGATACCAAATACGGATCCCGGATCAAATACGAAACTCGTATCATACCTGACTTATCTACATACGGCGATTTCCGTCGAACATCAACGAAAGAGGGAACTTTAAAGTATTTGATCATTGAAATTCCCCGCATACAAACACCGATTCAATTCTAGAATCGAGTAAGTAATAATTCGATTATGTAGAGTTTTTTATCGGCTGCGAGTTGGGTAAGCATGCGATTTGCATAATAAAATCTTCTCTTATAAGGTTATATTCTTGGGGACTCTCATTTTATGAGTGAATAAACAATGAGGTAGATACAGGTTTTTGTAATTCAAGCGTCTTCGATTTTCTGTATTTTTTTGGCCCCTGAGGGTTTGGGAGAAAAAATATCCGTGTATATGATGTTAGGTAAATTATATAGGAGGCGCTCGTAGCGCTGTGTAACCGCGATGTTCTTACTAATCACCAAGGTTAAGCGGCGTTCGACTCGGTCGGCCTGCGATGGGTGGCCGTTTGTGGCATTTTCATATTAGAGCATCTCCGTGCTTCGGAAGGCACGTTAAGCTGTTTGTCCCGGTTACCACTTAATGTGGTAATCGTTAAGCCTTATAGGCGGGTTGATAATTTCCAAGAGTAAGTGGCCACAAATCTGCCTCCACCAATCCGCACAGGGTCCGCGTGGTGAAGTTATGACCTAATCTCTCTCACCTCACTTTAGGAGGGAAGGCTTTTCCCAGCAGTGGGTTAGTATAGGCTGGTGTTATTATTATTATTATATATGATGACGTATGCGTGTCTTTTTCTACAAGGTGTAACATGTTCTAAATTGATAACTGAATTGATTCCAACCATAGTTAATATATTTTAAATTTGCAAAAAATGCTGTTGCTCCTTTAGTGCGCTATAAATCAAATTTATTATTCAAATAAAATCAATTTTATTATTGTTACAGGTACATAAATTTGCTTAGGTCTACGTTGCCTCTTTAGCATACCCTGTTAGGTTTACAATATTTTTAACATTATAGGATTATGTCAAAAACATTATATTGAATTATTTAATTATAAAATGATCAAGGAATAAAATAAAAAGAAACGAATCACTAGTACAATAATGATAAGCAAAAAAATTAAAATATAATATTTATAATGCCCAAATCATAATGTCAATCAATAATAAATAAATAAAAAAACAATTGATAATTACGTCAGTGAAAGAAATTCATCAATAGAATAGTAACATTTGGTTATTAGTAATTGGAATAATTTCTTTTTTGATTCAAATCGATACAGAGATTTCAAATGCATTTCTAAAACGTATTTCTAAATACGCACACATACGCGTACAAGTTTCATTGGCAATTGGGTAAATAAAAGGGGTAATAAAATTAAAAAATTTGGAAAATTGGTTTTCGTATTGAGTCTGCGAAGCAATTATCTAATCGGGGTGGATGAGATCTTGCGTTATTGGCGATAAACCTTGTATGTTAATCTTTATAAGCCCGAAGACGTCGACAAAGGGCTTCACCAAAGATCGCTACTATGACCAGTTGTGTCCTGTACCCATGAAGCTTTCACCTACGAACTTCACCACGTCATCAGTCCATCTTGTGGGAGGCCTGCCTACACCCTAAAGCTCCCGACCGTGATATCATCCATGGTTGGGAGCGAGAGCACCTGGGTAGCAATGGCGGCCTTTTGCGAGGCGAAGACGTCCTCCAATCCCGCTCGCAGACGGCGCGTTGGGTAAAGGCGCAGAGAATACGCCCAAAACGACCTTCGCCCACCGTAATCTCAGCCTGCAGGCATAGGGGAGGGCACCCCGGCGCCCTAGCACTTAGCAGGCCTGCGCCGGAAAAGCGCTGTGTCCGCGCAGCCTCCAAAAGGCGGTAGGGGGAGCCCGAACTCCCCCTACACGTGTTGAGGTCCGCGCCGAACTGCGGACCGAGCCCGCCGGTGCCACAGAGGTCATGCTGGTGTCGATTCCTAGGGCCCCGCAAAAGGGCAGTGAGACGCCAAGGGGTTTTAGTGGGTGCAAGCCCCACATAACCACCCGGGCCGTTCCCTTTCTGCGCCAACAGCCGTCAGTTTACCGAGCAATGTGCCCTAGATCGATTTCCTATTATGGGATAATAATGAAAAATGAAAAAATTTTTTTGTCCTAAAATTTAATATCTTCATTGATCCCCACACAAGGCATGGCCTGTCCCGGGGGAATCTGTTTTTGGTTTTAACAAAAGACAAAATATTTTAAGAGAGTGTTGCAATAATAAAAAAAGGTGTAAGTACGTTTCTTTGTGAAACATCGGTTGCAGGTGAAATCGAACAATTATATAATTAGCAGTGCACTATGTTTTTCTCTTTGGCGTACAAATGTTTATTAACATTTTATAATGTCGCATTATTTATTAATTAATAATAAAGAAGAAGAATAAAAAATATTAATATCCAACAATAGGTAAAAGTAACAAAAAAAGTTAACAATAATAGATCGTGTGTGTGTGTGTGTTGCTGATGTAATAATTGATAAAAAAACAACAAAATAATGCTATGCAATATTAATTAGTTCAGAAAGATAGTGATTCATCGACAAATTAGAATTTGTGGAAAAAGGAAATAGGTAACATAAGAGAAAACATATTTGCTCTAAATAATTAAGTTTTATTCAGGCACCCCTTCTATTACCATATCGTTTAAGAGTTAATCAAGGTTTACCAGAGTTCGGCTCGGTCTCTTTGAGATGGGTAATTTTTGGGGGCATTTTCATTTTCGAGCGTCCCCGTGATTTGGAAGGCAAGTTAAGCCCTTACAGCGTCAATTGGAACGTTTTTGAGTCGATTTTTAGATAATGGAAATATGGGATGAAACGTATAACTAGCTTGGTCAGATCCCTTTCAGGGTAGGCAGAGAGTACAGAGTTCCAACAGGATCTTTCCTTAAGGAGCCCTCTGGCTTCCTCCACGCTCACAGCTTGTGTCATACACGCTGGCCGGTTACGGCAAAATTTGACTTGACACTTGATTCTATTTAACACGCACGTTTCACAGCATAACAAAACATCTGTCTATATAAACACGTTTATTTTTCGAAATAACTTTTTTACATAGAATATGTATCTACCGATACGCGTTTACTAATGTATCTACCGATACCAAGCAACAAAATAGTATCTAAAAATTGTATGCGGAAACAAATTGAAAAAATGGAAAATCAGTGATTCGTTATCGCTCTGCGATGGTCCAATACATGGATGCGTTCGAACCAACGACCCTGGATTATTTGCTATGACCAAACGCGGTATGTTACGATGACTTCGTGAAATCATCTTATAGAAGTAATAATATATATAATACGGACGATTAAGCGCATTGGTTAAGAGCTTAAGCCGCTCTGCCCACTGCGTCTAATAGTCGCGGGTTCGAGTCCCGCACGGGACAAGTCTTTGTGTGATCCACAATTATTTGTTCCGGTCTGGGTATTTGTGTATGTGAATTTTCATGTTTGTACACGCACCCACGACACAGGAATAAATCCTAGTGTGGGGCTACGTTTTTATAAAAAAAAAAATAATATATTATACATAACATGAACTTCTCCCAAAGGGCTTCAACTTGTTGGTCCCATGTCCTCATGCAAGCCTTTCAAAGGTCCGGCTAAAGCTTATGAATCTTGCGAGATGCATACTAATAATAGAATAATTTATTTCAAAAAATAAAAGTCCATAGATTTGTTAGTAAAAGATTTCTTACAGACTATGTTAGTATTTATATCTAGGATTTTATTTATCTGTGATATACAACTAGTTTTCGGATTTTATCGCGGTTTATTTTGATTTTTAATTTCCCGACGTTTCGAGTGCTTTGCAGCACCCATGGTCACGGGAAGGACTGAGGTGTTAGACGTCCAAAAGGCACAGTTGTTCCGGGGTACCCTCAAACTTCTTAACTATTTTCGCAGTTCTACAAGCAAGTAGATGGGGTGGCGATGGGCTCCCCTGTATCTCCAATTGTTGCCGATATATTCATGTAAGACTTTGAGAAGACAGCCCTTCGTACATCACCCGTAAAGCCAAGTTTCTACAAGCGGAACGTAGATGATACTTTCACAATATTATATGTGCTGCAAAGCACTCGAAACGTTGGGAACTTAAAAATCAAAATAAACCGCGATAAATAGTTTTATGTCATGTGTAATATTCGCGTAAATCTAAGAACTCAGTTTTATTTATCTGGTTCCAGACATGTACGAATTATGCATACCTATATAGAGCCGAATACATGGGCCACCCAACTGTTTAGCGAGTACGCTTAAAAGAGTATTGGTGCGGCACCGGATTCGTGACATCATGGCTGATGCTTTCTTGCGCAGGATGGCGTGAAATCCATCTACGCTGGCCACTGCAAATATCCCTGATGTACTAAAGAGCCGAGGCAGTCCCAACACACTACTTAACAAATTGGACTCGCAGAGAATCCAAACTTTTCTGCGAGTATCCGTCCCATAAGATGCATGTGTAATGTGTAATTCTAATGCAACCAGAAATTGACTCTAGAGTCAATTACGGACGATTTAGCGCAGTAGTTAAGAGCTTAAGCCGATCCGCCCACTGTGACTGTGGGTTCGATTCCAGCACGGGACAAATCTTTGTGTGATCCAAAATTATATTTCGGTCTGGGTATTTCTGTATGTGAACCGCACCCACGACACAGAAATAAATCGTAGTGTGGGGCAGAGCTACGTTTTAAAAAAAAAAAATTAAAGGATAAGTTCACGGAGTTATCATAACGCACAGCGTTACGTGTTTGAACATAGCGAATAAGGAGGTTATTCGGCATTTTTTTCGTGACGCAATAAATGTTATAACTGTTTCTTTTTTCAGCGGCACGGTGTTTTTAAATGAACGGAAGCATTCGAGTGCGAAATATTGCAATGATCTCTACGTAGATATATTCACAGTAAAAGTATAGGTATGATTTGTCGTATTACTCAGAGTGCTCAAAAAGCAATGTTTCAACTGTCTTTCAGGAGGGAGAAAGATCAACGTTGGTCGGTATTTTATTAATTTGCGTTGATGCTTCGGTGGATGAGTGGCGTGACGAGACTCGACAAAATTCGCAACGAGTACGTTCGCGAGATTCTCGAGATCATAGCGATGTCGCGAACATCGAGAATCTCGCGAACGTACTCGCTGCGAATTTTGTCGAGCCTCGTCACGTCTTAAGCGGATAAGCTACAAGAAAGTACACTCCGTTAGTATGGCCACGTAAAGAGAAGACCTCCCGATTATGTGGGTGGTTGATGTTACGGCCAACCTGAACACCTCGGGGCCCAGACCAAGAGCGCGGCCGAAAACAAGAAGGGCAGATGTGGTCAAGAAGTCCTTTGCATCTGCAGTTTCCGAACACGACACGTCCGACAGAGCGAAGTGGAAGAGGAAAATTAGGAAGGTAGGCCCTACCATCAGATGGGAATAATAATCGCCAAAGAGAGAGAGAGTTCACCGATATTTGCGTCGATTGTGAACCATTTCGATGATTCTTTTTGCGATGATGTATGATTTATACTGAATCCAACGCAAAAAGAATCATCAAGGTGATCCCATTTTAAATACACTGGTGTTGTACCTTGGAATTCGAAAATATACCAGGGAGCTCCTTAACTACGAACAGAACGAACATGTAGATTTAATTGTTCATGGAATTATGTCAATTCTGTAGGTGCCTTACTATAGAACTAAGCAGCAAATTATAATTATAGGTACATACATAATTATTTATCATTAATTTACCCATAACTTGCCAACTAACCAACCGACGGCGCAGACCTTAATTTTTTTGTTTGCTTTTTGATTCAGTTTCATTTTTTTATGTTAATTATCTTGTTATATACCACTTCTGTTGTTATTTTGTAACGTTCGTTACAAACTATTTTCCCTGCTTTCTTTTTTTACTATCTGCCTACTCCTTCAGCGATAAAGCGGGTGAATATATACGTATAAACAAAATCCTTATCCTCATTCCGTTATTAAGCAGTTCCGATAAGTAATTCCAGTATGTAAATTTGACAACGGAACTGCGTGATTCATAACTCACGGGTTTCGTATTAAATATTATATCTGAGATCGAAGCTGTGTTTAAACTAGACAATTGCTGTCTTTTCAGCGTTAAATTGAGAATGGGAATTTGTACGTATAGTGCGACAAGGATCTTTTGGTCTGTGGATGACATTGACATGCGTTGATGTGAAATTAGGGTTAGCATTTAGTAAAATTTTCCGACTTGACGGAAATATTTCATGGCAACTCTGCGACTTTCATGAAATGATATTTCATTTGATGACAGAGTTAGTTCCGAAACTGGCCGCATGCCAAAAGAACCTTGTGCGACTGTAATTTTTTACACAGAGGCATCGAACAAATATCGATGTACAAAGGGATTAGCATGAACAGATTGACATTAGCCTAATGCTATCGAATTGACATGTCATCCTTTCTAACCCGCTATTATTAGCATGACTTGTAGCTATGTATCCAGGATCCACAATGGTCTTAGATGACACCAAGGTTTGAACCTTGGGGTGTTCCGGAAAGCGCTTTAATAGTCTTAGAACCCGCAACAAACTAAATTAAAAAAGAAACACAAGGGGTAGGAAAATTTATGTATGTAACGAACTCTTTTTACACTACAAAATAAGTAAAAACGATGAACGTGATTGTACGCGTTCTCAATAACGTAACGATAACGTCAACCTATTCCTGCTAAGCCCTCTGCTGAACAAAGGCAACAAATATCTTCATGAACGCTTCGAATTCCTTATTCCCAGGGGCAGAGCTTGTCGTACGGCCACCTCTTTTCTTCTCGAACTCCTCGTCATACTTCCAGCCTTTATGATGGCTCTTTTACTGTACTTGCGGTGAAACTATGGAACTCCCTTCCACTTTCCATACGCGAAAGCTGTTCTCTAGATGTTTTTAAAGGAAGAGTTAAAGAGCATTTTCTTTCCAGTTTATATAAGTTTTATTATATTCTTTATATTATGATTATTTATATTTATACATGCATGTTTAGTTTTATACATGTAATATTAGTATTATAAATGTATGCAGTGATTTCCGTTTGTGTTTTATACTAATCTTTACTTTTTTCCCTTTGGACTTATCGAATAGTTTGTTGTACAGTTGCCTTTACTTACTACAAATATTCTTTATGCACTCCAAGGTAAACTGGTAGAGAACTCAAATTGAGTTAAGTTCGCCTTTGTACATAAATCATGTATATAAATTTACTTACAATTTTTGTACAATAAAAAATAAATAATATAAAGGCCTTCTCTTACAAATCAAGGTGAGAGACTTCTCTCACACCTTGATTAATTAATATATATAATAATTTGAAGCCCTCAGGCTTGGCACGAAAAATGTATGTCAGCGTGACGCTAGCGAGTACGCGTGCTGTCTTGTTCATGTTTGTGTAATAAATTGTAGTAAAACAAAGAGCACATAACAACTCGCTAGCGTCACGCTAATGTCAGAGTTTTCATGCTAAGCCCTCAGGTAATACATAGAATTTGTAATCCATTTTTCAAATACTTGCTGGCATCCGATTGAGCGGAAATTTGGTATACATATCTGTTTTCAATGAAAATTCAAAAAAAATGTACCGAGGAGCTGTTCTGATTATGGAGCTAGACATTATACCTACTCCATTTGGTATTGAAAACTTGTTTTCAAAAAGATTTCTTACACGATACATTCGCACATCGAAAAGTAAATAAGCACCTTTCAAGATATTTTTAAGCAACAGAAAAGAATATAAATTGAACATTACACAGACCCCGAAATGAAATTGGGACGCATGTTGGGATCAAAAAGAATTTTCTCCGAGTAGGTTCTAATGCGATTAGTGGGTTTAAATGTAACATTGGCGTTCAATGTATTTAACCAAAGCTTTGAGATATTTCCGTCTAGGGATTTTTAGGGATTTTTTTTATATAAAATAACACTCCCACTCAGTAAACTTAGTAGAGGTAAACACTTAAAAATTATATGCTAAGGTTGTTTTTCTTTAGAAATAGTCCGATATTTTTTTAGCTGAAGTACTCTGATAGAATTTCATAGACTTGTATTTTTTCTTACCAAATATTTCGAGTTATTTTAGCTACTATACACAGACTGAATTTGGTGAAGTAAAACAAAAATAAAGTTTTATTGTGTAGGACTTAGTCAACTTGTATCTCTGAATAAGCAGTATACTGTAGAATTTTTACACCTGTGAGACCGTTGGACTGCAAAATCAGAGGTCTCGGGTTCAAACCCTGGCACGCGCCGCTGTGTTTTCGGAAGCATGTGCGTATTAAAAAAACAATATCACTTGCCTTAACGGTGAAGGAAAACATCGTGAGGAAACCTGCATGCCTAAGAGTTTCTCGAAGGTGTGTGAAGCTCGCCAACCCGCACTGGGCCAGCGTGGTGGACTATGGCCTAAGCACCCTCAGTTTGAGAGGAGGCCCATACCTGTTAGGCATGGGGTGGCACAGTTTCTTAACAGGACTAATATTATTATTCTAATATTATCTATATACATATCTACGTATTTACTTTAACTCAAGTACTCGTATTTACTTAGTACATCATTTATATTCTATAGTTGAACTCAAATTCAATCATAAATTCAAATAATTCATTTTGTATTAGCCTTGCGGAGCTCGGAAAAAAATCAATTTACATTTTTTAAAACTAATTTAACTACTTATCTACTGCCGGATCGGAACGCGGCCTCCACTGAGAAGATCCGACGAAGAAACTCAGCGGGCTTCTATTTTTTTATTTACTTCTCTTTCTCTTTTCTTTTTTTTTTCAATCATATTGTGTAGATACAATGTTTAGGTTACAATTAAATAAAATGTAATGATGTTATCTGGGAAGAGTTTCTATAGGATTCCATAAGAACCAGTCCCCACACGAAGCACCCGTACACGAGTATGACTGTTGGAGCAGCCGTCACTTCCCTCAACTATATTGGAGGGAAGGTAGTAAGAAACTGACATAGGGAAGAAATGTCAAAAGTTAGTTTTCTTAGCCAAGAAATAGTCATCATTGCCTTTACTTAAGCAAAAGTGTTACTTGTCACGGTGCATAATTATTTGCTTATTTTTTTATTTTTTTTTTTTTTAAACTTAGCCCCACACTAGGATTTATTCCAGTGTAGAGGGTGCGTTTACAAACATAAAAATTCACATACACAAATACCCAGACCGGAACAAATAATTGTTGTCACACAAAGATTTGTCCCGTGCGGGAATCGAACCCGCGACTATTAGACACAGTGGGCGGGGCGGCTTTAGCTCTTAACCACTGCGCTAAATCGTCCGTCAATTCTATAGTACCTGTGCACCTTTTTACAAGCTTTCATTTAACTTGCAATTTTCGTATGTCTATCTGAATGTCTTTACAGTTCAAAGCTTGTGATCCATTTTTCAAACACATACGATTGAGCTGAAAGTTAGCATGCCTATGATAATGCGATAATATGGTACCGTGGAGCGTGGAGCTGATGATGGAGTCGGAAGGTGGCCATCGGAACATGTGAACTATACAACGCAACCCCCTCGTGTTTAGGCTTATTAGAATGGTATTGACAAGTACTATACAACCAGATCATGTTCAGGGTCTGATGATGAAGCCGAAAGGTGGCCAATGGAACCACCCAACTACTCAATATAACCCCGCCGTGTTTGGCTTCTTTTGATTTATCTTAACTAGTACTTTAGATCCGGATGGTGTCCAGGATCTTATGATGGAGCCAAAAGGAATCCATAAAAACTCCTCAACTAAGCAAGATATTTTCATTGTGATTTTGCTATAAAAGCTTGTTTTAAAAAGGTCTTTTAAAATTATTTACTTTTTATTCATAAACATAACTTGAGAAATAATTTAGCCAGTTCCAAAATATTCTGAATAACTAAGTCATACTTTTGCTCAAGTAAGTAATGGCCATCGTTTGATTATAGAATAGGATTTCGACTGATAGTCAAGACTCCGTAATACATGACTTTACCGACTAAGTAAATTCTTAAGATATGTCTTAAGTAAATACTTTGGTATTTACTTGTCTTTAGATACGAGTGTTCACGAAGGTGGATGAATTATCTTTAGCTTAGTAGATTTTAATAGTAAACTATCTGTAAAAAGCACCCTCAGTTCTGCCATCCTCATTTGGGGAATAGAAACATGACAGTGTTTGATTTCTTTTTAAGGTTCCATATCTCAGTCGTTAAAAACGGGGATTAGAGGATAATTTTGTTGTTGTTGTCTGTCTTTCCTAAGATTTTGAACCTTCTTCCCAAGAACACATAAAATTATCTAGTTAAAAGTTATGACAAATAATAAACTCTACGATCTCTTTACTGTATAAGAAATTGAAGCTTTTAAATCAGTGCGAACAAAAGATATGGCCATTTAAATCTCATATATCCTAGAATCAAATAAAAAGAGATTAGAATCATGGATTTGGCAAGTAGCTAGGTAGCAGTAGAAGTACAGGAAAAAAATACCAAAATTGCACGGGATAAGAAAAAAATCTGTGTCTCTCTTCCTTCTTTACTCAATTTCGATTAAAAAATAGATATGATACTGGGTATGCTCCGTTGGTTCAGGTGTATAGAAAAGATGTCAGGAGATAGAATGACAAGAGAGTTATACAATGCGAAAGTGGAAAGATGTAGGTACTGAGCTTTCTCGGTACCTATATCCTTCGACTTCCGTATCGTCTTTACCTAGACTATCTTATCATAACCCAATGGACCGTGTCTTATCAGAAGAGCAAGTCAAGAGTCAGCGAGCGTGTAAGAGACGAACTATGAGAGTCGAAGACACTAGAAAGCTGTGAAAGGATAGAATCTGTCGGAACCCTGTACTCTTTGCCTACTCTGCAAGGGATCTGGCGTGATGATATAGATAGAGTAAAATAGCGACATTCAGTGGCACTTTTACGGAACCCTCAGAGCGCAAGTCCATCTCGCACTTGTCTGTTATTTTAATTAGTATATCTAAATGCAACAAGCATCGCAACCATTTTCGTTAAAGTTTTTTTGATGTTAGTTACGTAATAGCAACCGTTTTATCCTGAATAATAATATCGTCATTTACAAGAATAACACAGAAAAATCTTAATATTACAAGCGACAAATTTCAAATTTGTTCGCAAACACGGGTATTACCTTGCTTTCTACTATTGTTGAGTTTATAAAGTTTCCAAATAAATCAAACAACCTGGAGGCTTTGCGGCCTATCTATGTATATAGGCAGAGAGTAGAGACAGGTTCTTTAACTAAGACTACTTTTATTTAAGACAATATTTGTTGTTAAATTCCACACACCGTCACGCCTATATTCCCCAAGCGGGGGTGGCAGAGGTGTACTGAGTACACCCACGTTTCGCCGACGATAGGTCTCATGTAATAGGGGGCAAGCCTATTGCCATATACCGGGTACAATTCCAGACTCCGGACGCGGACTGGGAAGTTTTCGTTAGAAAAACTACACTTGTCCGACCTAGGATTTGAACCGAGGACCTCGTAATCCACCACCAACAAGGCAGTTAAATTCCACGCCAGGGAAATCCCTGAGTACAGCTAATGGTTTATATGAAAAAAAAATCTGATTCTGATACTGATTCGATCACTAGGCTAGTTTCAAATCCTATCTATCTATCTATATCATCACGTCAGATCCCTTACGGGGTAGGCAGAGAGTACAGAGTTCCAACAGGTTCTTTCCTTACATACCTCTCTGGCTTCCTTTACTCTCATAGTTCGTCTTATACACGCTCGCCGGTTACGGAGACTCCTGACTTGTCCTTCAGATAAAACCCGGTCTATTTGGTAATGGTAAGGGTACCGGGGAAGGCTCGGTCTTCCCCGGTACCAACATCCTTCAAATCCTAGGTGGAACAAAACAATTTTTTTATAAAAAAAATCCAGTTTTATTTGGGAGTCTTGCTTGGGGGGCTTACCACTATTACATGGGACCTAACATCATCGGCGAAAAGAGGGTGTACTCACTACACCTCTCCCCTCCGGACTAAACCTTGAACTCAAGACTTCGTGATGGGTAAGCGCATTATTCTCCAATAGACCTACAAGGCAGTCAAGTTACAAAAATATATTTCCCCGTTCCTACTTTACTGTCGTCACTTAAATAAAGGATGCATGCATGTATGCATATATCGGCTGTACCAACAAGAGAACAAATAGAGTAATAATTTTAATATCAAAATACCCCTTTTACATACAAACACAACGAATATATTTTGTTTAGTTTAGCATTTCCTATGACATCCGTTTGTCTTCATCATCAGAGACTAAACACCATTCGAGTTTAAAATACTCGCAAGACAAATCCAACGAGCCCAAACACGGTGGAATTGCATTGAGTAGTCGGGTGATTCCAATGACCGCCTTTCGGCTTCATCATCAGACCCTAAGCACCATCTGGCTGCAACGTACTAGTCAACCACCAATTTAACACCAACAAATCTAACAAGCCTAAAAACGAGGGGATTACGTTGTATAGTTCACATGTTTTTATGGCCATCTTCCGATTTCATCATCAGACCAGCTCCATGGTCCATATTATTGCATTGTCACCAAACTTACATAAGTATGCCAAAGGGCATTGTTCTGCGCCTATACATGATTTGCCCCAGAACCAACAGCAATGAAAAAATAGTTGTATGATTTCTAATCACCCGTAAATTCTTTTAAGGCATTTATTATTAAATGGACAAGTAGGGGAATTGCAATATTGAACAATAGGTGTGTGTGTGTGTGAGTGATGTACGCTGTTAGCCGCGAGGCCTTTACATCTTCACCGGACTTAAAGGCGAGCGTGCAACCACTACGCTCGAGCCAGAAGGGCAAGGGGCGACATACTAGAGGGCGCCTTGAAGAGGCACCCTCGAGTATGTCGGCGGCGGCTACGATTAACGGATTCGCATGGGTAGATTCGCGAAGTGTCGTGTTGTCGGCTCCTACGGCTTTACGGAGGAAGCGGTTTTAAAATGCTTGGAGTTTATCGATGTGAGAGGGGGCCGAATGCCCGAACACAACACACGCATAAGTCATGATGGGTCGAACGCAAGTTTTGTAAAGCGTCACCTTATTTCTAAGGGACATTTTACTCCGCTTGCAGATTAACGAATGGAGACGATCGAGCACAAAGGATGCTCGGTGACGGACCCGCTTGATGTGCGGGCCGAAGGACATGGTGCTGACGATTTTGAGGTTATAATTCAGTAGCCATTAATACATCTGAGGTTATATTGAGTGTGTTCACATTCAGAAAAAATGTCGGCGACTTCGATATAAGTACTTACAATACTTTGAAAAATTTGTTTTAGATTGCAAATTGTCCGTTAGATACATATATTCACCATTATTTTAATAAAATAGATAAATAACGATGGAATGGGTGAAATGTTTGGTGGGTATGGCAATTTTTAACAATGTCCTTTCAGCTCAACTGGATACCTGCAAATTCTTGAAAATGGATCACAATATTTGAACTGGAAAAACAGGCAGACAGACATACGATCATTTCAAGTTAAATAAAATCTTGTAAACATTAGAAAAAATAAATAAAATTTACGGACGATATAGCGCAGCGGTTAAGAGCTTAAGCCGTCCGTCCAGTGTGTCTTACTAGTCGTGGGCTCGATTCCCGCACGGGACAAATCTTTGTGTGATCCACAATTTATTTGTTTCGGTCTGGATATTTGTGTATGTGAATTTTCATGTTTATAAACGCACCCACGACACAGAAATAAATCCTAGTGTGGGGCTAGATTTAAAAAAAAGGAAAAGGATAAGTACGTGTATTTATTCTCTTAAAGAAACTTCAAAAAAATCTTTGGAAGGCTTGTTACTCTGAAAATGGAACTTAAATTACAAATAAGTACAAAAAACTTTAATATAACGAGCGACAAGTTTTAAATTAGTACGCAAACATTAGTATTACTCCGTTTTCTGCCATTGTTGAATTTGTAAACTTGCCAAATTAATTTAAACCACCTCAAGGCTTTGTGTTATCTACTTAATTAATTCATTCATCAGTAAAGCCGCAATTACGGAATGCTGAACATTACAGCAAAAATATTATGTTTACGGAAATTCATTAGAACACCAATAATTTGAATTTAAAAAAGACCTTTTTAAAAACAAGCTTTTTTAGCAAAAACGCAATGAAGATATCTTGCTTAGATAAGGAGTTCTAATTAGAACCCAGGACCTCGGGATCCCAAAACGATACGCTTTGCCACTAGAAACATTAGGAATGTTAAATAGTTAAATAATAACATTATGCACAATGGTTAATCATAGTCACACACAACTGTGTGATCAGTTGCAACTTTATCTACTTATTCAGTTTGAAATAAAAACAATCATGGACAATTCAAACAATGTTTTACTGATTTTATTTAGAAAATAAAGTTGTTTATTTATTGGATTTGACGTTACGAAGCGCTACCAACCTATATTTTCAGAAATACAAGCAAACGTATATTTAACCAACAGTTTTATTTGTTCAACGATTTATTTTAAGAGTCCAATAGAAACATCTGTAAATTGTACTAGCATTATTTGCAGTATAGGTAAGTATGAGAAAATATGTGTGAGTGGAGGAAGCCAGAGAGGTATGTAGGTAATTTTCTCTCTGCCTATTCACAAGGGATCTGACGTGATGATATGAAGAGAGAGAGGAAGAGAGTGAGAGAGATAAGTAAGTAAGGAGTTACTATCACTTTTGGATGTCAAATACCTCAGTCCCTCGCCTACCGTAAGTGCTGCTAAGCGAATGGAATCATCGACAACTTAAAAATTAAAAACAAACCGCGATAAAATCCGAAAAATAGTTATATTTCAAGAGATAGGTAAGTATGCATTTATAAAAAGAAATTCAGAAGTCTTTAGAGTACCTTAGTTAATCAGCCTTACTGTCCCCTTGTTTCTCAAAAATCTTCTATCAAAAGTCGAGGTTAGAGAGAAAAAGTCATACTGCACGTGAACCCAGCGTGGAATGGTAGAGCCAGGCATGTGGTCAATCTCATGAAGCCGTTCATAAGACGTCTAACTTGGCAATTATCAGTTGCTGGAACCAATGGCTTTACGTGCCTTTCGAAGCATAGAGACGTTCGAAAATGAATAAGTAACACTCTTTTCCAAGCCTTCTCTAAAATATTTCATATGTCTCTCAAAAGATAACATTAGTTGTAAGAATACGGAACCATTATACATATCTGCTAGACTGGATGACCTACTTGTATGAGGGAATTTAGCACGAATTAGCACATTAAAGTAACGTTGTCGAAAAAGCGTGCTATCACGTTTACTAAACACTTAATAAATCTCTAGTGTGACAAAGATGACACATCAACTCGATAGAGCTACGCTAACGTCAAATCTATTTGTACTAAACTCTCAGGGCTAACCAACATTTATTAAGTCATGTTCGTATTAATGTAACGTCCATATTTGTGTCAGTAAGTGACGTCACAAGACGTGTCAAGTCTGTCTCGAAAGGAATAAAGATGATATTAGGCATTTTCGTGCTCCAGATAATGTTTTGAAAGAGACATGTGGCCCAAATTGAGCTTAGCCTTTAGGACTTGTGGCCTAAATGAAATTGGTTTATGTACGGATGATAATATGTTGCGCTGATACTGGTTGAAAAAATATATCCGCCATCTTAGATTTATGAAATGGCTGTCATATTTGTTAGCAGCTTTGCAAATACAGAAAAATGTCTAGACTATTTCAAACGCACATTGCTGGCTAGAGTACTCGCTGTTCTGGAAAATAAATAACCTCCGTTTATTTTTAAACATTCCGTTAATACATAGGATACTTTTTATCCCAGAAAAATGTTTGCGACGACGATGTGCTGGAACAAGTGAATGAGTTTGTATGTCTTGGATGCGCCTTCAGCAAGGATGGGAAATACACCGCTGACATAGAGAGACGAGTGAGTGCAGGGAACAGAGTGAATGGTGCGATGGGAAAGCTACTTGGGAGTCGGCACTTACCATAAGGCGTTCTTGTCCCAACGCTGTTTTATGGTAGCGAGAGCTGGGTATGTGAGAAGGAGAATGAAAGTAGGATAAATGCGGTAGAAATGCGAGCTCTTCGGAAGATGTGCGGAGTGAAGCTGACCGACCGCATAAGCAACAGCGTAGTAAGAAAGCGAATAGGTATAAAAGATAGTATCGGTGTAAAGATTAGAAAGGTCATGCTCCGTTGGTTCGGGCATATAGAAAGAATGCCAGAGGAAAGAATGACAAAACAGATATACAACGTGAAAGTGGAAGGATGCAGGTACCGGGGAAGACCTAGACTGTCTTACCACGACCAAATAAACCGAGTCTTATCTGAAGGAAAAGTCAAGAGTCTCCGTAACCGGCGAGCGTGTAAGAGACGAACTATGAGAGTGGAGGAAGCTAGAGAGGTATGTAAGGAAAGAACCTGTTGGAACTCTGTACTCTCTGCCTACCCCGCAAGGGATCTGGCGTGATGACATAGGTAGATAGATAGATAAATGTTAAGCTCCCGTCTAAAGTCCACGCGGACGAGGACGTGGGCTGCCGCTAGTCTCATACAAATCTGTTTACTTGTTTTAATGTCATTGAATAAAAAAACATCCAGACTACTGATATTAATAGGATGTTATTAGATATTTAATTTTTTTTATCACAGTCGTTCTCTAACGTCTGTAAGGAAACAATCTGTTGGAACTCTGTACTGTCTGCCTGCGCTGCAATGGATCTGGCGTCATGATATAGATTGATAGATAGATAGACGGTCTTTCTGAAAACGTAACTAGTTAAGTGTATACTTCTTACCTATTATTCTACTTATTATATTATAAAGCATTAAAAATGTGAAAGTTTGTTTGTTTGGATGTTCGTTACTCAATCACGCAAAACCGCGGATTTAATGTCATTTGGCACACGTATAATTTATTACTGGATTAACATAAAGGATACTTTATATCGAGCATAAATATGAGGTTCCTGTCTAAAGTTAACGCGGATGAAGTCGCGGGCATAAACTAGCAATAATATTAAATGTGAAAGTTTGTATTTTTAGATCTTTGTTATTCAATCACACAAAAACAGCTGTACGGATTTGAATTAAATTTAGGCACACAGATTGTTTATTATATGGATTAACTGGGATACTTAGTATCCCGTAAAACTGTAAAGTTCTTGTCTAAAGTCCATGCGAAAGAAGTCGCGGGCATAAACTAGTAGTTAATAATAATAGAAACGACACTTACAAAGTCATGTAAAAACGGATATAAGGACTACAGTCAAACAGCTTATATATTATTACCATTAAAAAAAAAATCACTCAACATTTCATACAAATTATTCTTCTTTTCATGCCATGGGAACACAACCTATATTTTAACATTTTTGGTATAACAATTCACATCCACAAAAACTAAATACCGTATACATTTTTATGATTATACACTAAAATGTTCCGCAGTTTTGCTTAATTCCATTGAGGGCGAGTCGCTTTCATTTCGGGTTGCTGCAAAAATAAAATGCAAGGGAGGGAAAAAATTAATGATCCGAGAACAGCACCAATCAACACAACAAACGGTATGGTACCCACGAATTATACTGCTACATTTTCCAGGCTTTTATAACTTTATTCGCTCAATCATAATAAACCGTACCTATTTTTCGTATCTTATGAACTATTATGTAAATTTTACTATATCGAGTAGGCCATGCGTTTATGATTATGAGTTACAAAATGTTTGTGATCCCTTTCAAGGAATGTTGGTATTCTCTGATTTTTTAAGTAAGGATTTTGTATTTCGAAATGTGAAATGAACCAGGTATAAAAATTTAAATATAAAAACGACATGAAATAAAACTATTTTTCGGATTTTATCGCGGTTTATTTTTGATTTTTAAGGTTCCGACGTTTCGAGTTCTTTGCAGCACCCATGGTCACGGGAGGAACTGAGGTGTTAGACGTCCAAAAGACATAGTTGTTCCGGGGTACCCTCAAACTTCTTAATTATTTTGTTGATCCGATCTACGCAGAATGAGCCCAAAGTGTCTTGAGGTCTTGCAGTGTTATGCTTGGTTTTGGATTTGATTATATTAATTACCGGAAAATTCCCAGTATGAATCCGGAGTCTGGAATTGTGCCCGGTATATGGCAATAGGCTCGCCCCCTATTACATGGGATCTAACATCGTCGGCGAAACGTGGGTGTACTCAGTACACCTCTGCCACCCCATCTGGGGAATTTGGCGAGACGGTGTTTTTTTTTTTTTTTAATTACCGGATCCCAAGTCAATGGAAGCAATTATTTCATGTGTAAATCTAAGAACTCAGTATATAAAAACGAATAAATTTTCGGGATTCTTTTATGAAATACTAGCTTCTGCCTAAGAAAGAATGAAAAAACAGATATACCATGTGAAAGTGGAAAGATGTAGGGACCGGGGAAGGCCTAGGCTATCTTACCATGACGAAATAGACCGCGTCTTATCTGAAGGACAAATCAAGAGTCTCCGTAACCGGCGAGCGTGTATGAGACGAACTATGAGAGTGGAGGAAGCCATAGAGTATGAAATAGCGATGCGCGACTGCGAATGATTTCATTCGATTCATTCGACTTTATAAAACGAAACGATCGAATTATTCGAATGATTCACGAAAATTAGTTACTAACTGCCTCCCATTCGACTTGCTGGCCGAATGAACGAATAATGAATAAAGTCAAGCGAACGAATAATGAA
This sequence comes from Phalera bucephala, assembly GCA_905147815.2. Classification (NCBI taxonomy): domain Eukaryota; kingdom Metazoa; phylum Arthropoda; class Insecta; order Lepidoptera; family Notodontidae; genus Phalera; species Phalera bucephala. Next base: position 6,822,817 of record LR990632.1, on the reverse strand, counting down.
TTTACCTGTCGGTCGCACCACAGAGTACAAAGGAAAATAACTTAGCATCATTCGGCCTGCAGCTTACCCCAACGTCCGCTAGGGGCGCTTTTTGTGCTGAAGCACTGTAAGCGCTTTTAAAAAATTTACTATTAGCCGTTTGTTTCATTCCAGCACTTGATTAACGCGCGCGTATTATAATTAAATTCTATACTAGAAACTTTATTAAAACGCACTTTTAAACACAAACCAGCAGAAGCGTTATTATTTAGTTTAGTTGTTACTACTCATTCGCACACGTAATTTGTTTTGGCGCGGAAATGGCGCGAGAAGCGGCGAATCATTCGAGTAATTCATTCATAATCGGTCGGAGAGTCGCAGATAATCTAACCGAATCGCCATTAGTAGTTACTAATTAGTAGTCGGCATTCGAATATAAAAATTAGTATATTACTAATGTTCAAGTCGAATCAGAAAATTAGTAGTTGTAGATGATTCGAATAGACGGATTATTCGCAGTCGCGCAACTTTAGTATGAAAGGAAATAACCTGTTGGAACTGTGTACTCTCTGCCTGCCCCGCAAGGGTTCTAGCGTGATGATATAGATAGATATAGTAACAAACATACAAACCTTCACATTTAAAATATTAGTGGAATTGGTATTTTAAAAAGGTAGCTTTATTATTTAAATGTAAATATACCACTTATATTGTGGAACAAAAATATTATGTTGGACCACGTTTTATTATCCCATTTGAAATTCACATCATCTTACAGGTGCCAAAAATAGGTACTGTCAACGATGTAAGTCGGTGAACATTTTCAGTTTTTCGAACCGTGAATACTCTTTATTATAAAAACTTAAATGAACATTGTTAAAACCCCATTATTATCAACATACTCAAATATATGTAGATCAACAAAAATAAGGTACTTAATGCAAAACAAAAGCGTACAAGCGGTTTTAAAATCTGAGAATGTTAAGTAACTTTTGTTGCTGACTGTACGCAAAATCTAAAACCACCAGGTACCACTACGTACTAATCAATAGGCCGACCAATATTTCGATGCTATCCTGAAATCAAAATAGCAGTTTCATACAATAAGTGTTAAAAGGAAAACATTATAACTTTTGATGGGAAAAAAATACATGCTATTATGAAACTTGAAGGAGAACCCTCAAATTTTATAATCGCATATATTTTTTTTGCAAAGTACTAACGCCTTAAATGGTATGCGTGAGAATGAGTAGAAGTATATTAATAATAATGGTGCGATAATCTTTATTGAGTGTAATGTGAGGGCGGGGGCCATTTCTGTAGAGCAGTCTTTAATGTTCAGAACGAAATGAGAAAATGCTGTACATCGTTATGGTATACAAAGATTTATTACGGAATATGAATTTTATAATTGACTGCCTCGTTGGTCTAGTGGCAAAGCGCATCGCTTTGTGATCACGAGGTCCTGGGTTCACATCCTAGGTCGGACAAGTGTAGTTTTTCTAACGAAAACTTCCCAGTACGAGTCCGAAGTCTGGAATTGTGCCCGGTATATGGCAATAGGCTCGCCCCCTATCACATGGGACCTAACATCTTCGGTGAAACGTTGGTGTACTCAGTACACCTCTGCCACCTCCACTTAGGCAATATAGGCGTGACGGTGTCTTTATGAATTTTTTAAAGAAGATTCTTTGATACTCAAAGTCAGTATTTTGAGCCATAAAATATATACATCTTTACTAACTCGTAGCTATTATCTTAGATCTTATTTTTTTAGCTTATTTTAGCATTTCAACGCATCCTCGCGTATCTCCAAGTTAACTTATATGACACTAGGTTCCAGATGTAAACTATCTGTGTGCTAAATTTAATTCAAAACCGTTCAGTGGTTTTTGCGTGATTAACGTCCAAACACACAAAGTTTCACATTTATAATATTAGTAGCATGACATAAGCAGGTAGTAGGATTACGACACATATATATGCTATTTAGTTTAAAGGCAATTAAAAGAACTAGAAACTTGTTTCAAGAAAAATCGCTGCATTACCCGCAATGCTATCGATCAATCCGCACCATGCTCCACCAATCCGCACTGGGTCCGCGTGGTGGAGTATGACCTAATCTCTCTCACCTCGATTTGTGAGTGAAGGCCTTTGCCCAGCAGTGGGCAGTATAGGCCGATATTATTATCGATCAATGCGATCGCAAAATAGCAAGCTTATCTGATACATTAATAGCATTAGCGGTAATGTGATAGAATATTAAACGGCCTTTCCACTGTTATATGCATACGAAATTAGAAATTTATTACGTTTAGAATATTATTGGTTCATGACACGGAATGTGGGGGTTCTGCGCAATTAGTTGGTAACAGTATGATGTACATAACACTTTGTTATTAATTATTTAATCAATAAATAACAAATAGACATGCAATGCAAAAGTATGTAGGTACCGGGCAAGACCTAGATTATCTTACCCTGAAAAAGCGCGTCTTATCTGAAGGGCAACAAATCTCCGTAAACGGTGAGCGTATATCAGACGAACTATGGAGGATAGTGGGGGAAACCAGAGAGTTCTGTGAAGAAAAAACTTGTTGGAACTCTGTACTATCTTCTTACCCCGCAAGGGATCTGTAATCAATATATACTGCCACGTCCGTGTTCCTCCAGGGGAGTGGCAGATGTGTACTGTGAATACCCATACCGAGCCGACAAAGCTAGACCTAGCTAATTGTTATTATACTTGGTACATTTGCAGAGTCCTGCCATTGAGTGCTTGCCTGACCTAGGCCAGTATGATGGCCAGCTGAAAGAACAGCGAAGCAGTAAATTTTATTTAATAGCAAGTAACAAGAAGCATATATTGTTTTCTGTTCCAAGATGTATAACAGTAGCGCGTGCTTGTTTGCCAATCCCGCGCACATACGCTGCACTAAACACTCTTGACGGCAGTCCTGGTTGCGATCTGTTTACGGATGCATGGAGTATTATTTTGTCTAAGTGCCTGAGGTATTGTGACTATCTAATCAGCGTATGCTGAGCTATTTGGAAAAGGCCTCTCACGAATCGTGATAAGAAAGATTAGGCTGTCTTAGTGCGGATTGGTGGAGGCAGGTTTGTGGCTACCTGCTGATGGAACTTGTCAAGCTAAGGCTTCAAACTCAGCTTAAAGGCTAATATATTAAGTAACCGGGACCAACTATTTAAGGTGCCTTTCGAAGCACAGAAACACTTGAATATGGAAATGCGACAAACGCTCTCCAATCTTATAGCCAATCGTTGCTTAACCTTGGTGATCTTTGTGTGAAAAGAACCTGTTGGAACTTTGTACTCTCTGTCTATCCTACAAGAGATCTGGCGTGACGATATAGATAGACAGATAGAAATAAACTAAAGTTATTTACAACAACATTATTCCACCTAACGCCTTAATTATGGGCAAAGGCATGTCAGATGAAAGAAAGGAGAGGAGAAAGGAGTACCTAATAATATCTAGACGTTACGAATAAAGGCATCCAATATCAAAGGTATTCTATTTCAAAGACTGCATAGGTCTGATCATGTAAATAGACTGTCTGCATCTTGACTGCAATGCAATTACTTAATTTCAATTCGATAGCAATTTTGATGCAGATGGTGCAACTGCTACCACAATCACGTTAGCAAAACTTTTATAATGTTACTAGCTTCTAACCTTGTTGTCCTTATTTATTTATTGAAGCATCCCAACAACATATACTTGAGAATTAGTCCATAACACGAATAATATAAATAGTTCTGGTGGGCATGTCACTTACAGGTATACACAACACTGCTTACAACACTATGTTTTAGGTAACACAACTACAGAATAAAAAATGAAACTAAATTAAACAAAACAAAAAAGTATGGGAAAAACTTTAAACTTAGAGATACAGTTATACAATAAACTATGTAGGAGCCTATAACATATTATTATTCTGCCTTGCAGAGGCTATTGCTTTTCTGAAGGAACTGTATGATTCATTGTAGATGTCGATGTTAGGCACAGACTTAGATAAAGATCTACCTTTTTTTTCAGGATAAAAGCATCATATGTGCTCATTCAGGTAATATACTGTGTACCAAATTTCATCCACATCCGTTCAGCCGTTTTTGCGTGGTTAAGTAACAAACATACAAACTTTGACATTTATAATATTAGTAGGATAGTAGGAGTATGCCGTAAGAAAGAGATATGGATACGGAGTTGTGGTTTTATCTCCTTTCATGGCAACGTTAGAATAAAACAGGTTTGCTAAAGAGATTGTCGGTTGCAACCTTTTTAAAAGGATGATCTCCTTAATGATCTCTTTAACAATAAATCGAAATTATATATGCCTTCTATTCCTATATTCACCAAGTAATAGTGGTGTAGATTTACTTTGTACATTTTGACGACTATTATAGGTTCCAATATAAAAAGAGACGAGTTTATTGTCATTTCACTTAGCAGAATTTCAGACTCCGGACTAATACTACGAGATTTTGATAGAAAAATCCCAATTAAACTGTGCTTCCTAGAATTTCAAACCCAGTAATAATCACCAGGCGCATAATACACCACTGGAAAAATAAGCTGAAAATAAACTCCATCAGGCCTATATGTGTACTATGTACTATACACCCACTGTTCACTGACTATTTTAGGTCCCAATATAAAAGGAGACTAACCATTAGTATTTTCATAATCAAGCGTTTCCGTGCTTTGGAAGGCACGTTAAAACGTTGGTCCTGACTACCATTTAATGTGGTAGACATCAAGCTGAGTTGGTAGCATTATAGGCGGCTTGAAAAATACGCGCTAGAGAATACTCTCTCCCCCTGATTTGTGAGAGAAGGCCTTGGCCCAGCAGTGGGCAGTATAGGATGTTAAAATTATTATTATAACCATTGCCATTGTGCATAATTCCGAACTCCGGACCTATTGAGAATTTTCTATAGAAAAAAGTTCTATAACACTAGACATCCAAGAATTCGAATACAGGACTACATGACGGTACTAGACCAATGAATAAGCTGAAAATTAAACTTCCATTTCCAATTACCATGAAACTTCAATTCGGCTGAAACTGCGGACGACCGCTAGCCTATAATTTAGCAAGTTATTTAATACGACAAAATTGAAGCATGATTTTAATTTGGTCACGCTTAAAACGCACCATTTAAATTTGAACTTCAACATTTTAATACGTGATTTATTAGACACCGGTGATTTAAATGTATCGTTATTAATGCTTTAGTATCTCGTTTTATAATTTGTGTATTTCGATATTGTATTCTTTTTTATTTTGGCGGTAATTAATTCTATACTGTGCTGATTCGGTCTGATGGGGCTAAAAATGACCCTCAGCCAACCGTGTGGTTAATCATACAAACTAAAAGTGTACTGTTATATATACTACCTAATTAGTAATCGGCTATGCAAAAGTGCAGTTTAGAGATCTTTGGAGATTTTTAATGTGATACAAATCTTACTTACCACAGTCTTTGTAACAAATCTGGAGGTCTTTCCATCATTTTGGAGGCAGAATCTGCTCGCGTCCGTAGGATTTACTATCAAGTCCCTACACATAATCCCTGGGTAGTAAACAGCTTTTTCACTGGTGGTAGGGTATAACAGTGACTGGTCACCACTCTTCTAACAAAGTTATGCAGCCAAGCAACTCAGTCGTGTTCCGGCATGTTGCGCGGAGTTCACTTACGAGGAGGCGGGTCTAGACGACTATACCGATTCGGAACTCGGCCTAACTTCCGTCTTCTTAGCCTATTTCAGAATGAATATGTTATTACAGAGTCAGCAAGCCTCAACCTTGACCTGTTGGAACTCTGTACTCTATCTACCCTGCAAAAGATCTGGCGTGATGATTAGATAGATAGATCATTGAAGCTGTTATCACTTTCCATAGGGTGTGAGAAGGGTCAATTGCTAACCGGTCTTTTTTTAAATATTCATCCTCAGTTGCAGTTGGGCATTTCATTGAGAAATTCCGAATTCCTTCATCAAAAGATATGAATTTTCAGTGGGGGATTATTATGGTGATGCAAATCCTATATACCCCAATTTTTGTCAAGTGTCTGGGAATCTTATATAAATTTATCTCCGGAAAACGACAAAAAGCGAAAAGTGCCGCAGTGGGGATTCCAGATCTGGACAGTTATTTCGGTAGTAGTCAAAGCGATTATGAATAATTTATGAACTTTGAACTATATCTCGAAGGAATATAGTAGTGATTAGCCAATTATGAGGTATCTACCTATAAAATATTCTTGATTCACGTATTAGTTATCTGTTTTAGTTGACAGTCAGTCAAAAATGCCTAAGTTGGCATTATTATTATTATTACAAAGGCTTAGCACTACTTTTCCACCTCCCCCAGTTATGTGCTATCTTAAGCCATTAAGGAACGGGAAGAAACGATGTGCTGGAGCGAGTGCATCAGTTTGTATATCTTGGATCTTCAGTAAGGACCAAAACATACACCGCTGACATAGAGAAGAGTCATTGCAGGGACCAGAGTAAATGGTGCGATGGGAAGAAGCTACTGGGAAGCCGGTACTTAAGTCAAAAGGAGCAGCTGGCCATACACAACGGAGTGCTTGTCCCAACGCTGTTATATGGTAGCGAGAGCTGGGTATGTAAGAAGAAGAATGAAAGTAGCATAAATGTGGTGGAAATGCGGGCTCTAGGGACGATTGGCAGAGTGAAGCTGACGGATCGTAGTCGCGACAGCGTAGTATGCTCCGTTGGTTCGGGCATATAGAAAGAATGTCAGAAGATAGAATGACAAAACAGATATACAGTGCGAAAGCGGAAAACCTAAACTATCTTACCCCGACCAAATAGAAGGAGTCTTATCTAAAAGATAAGTCAAGAGTCTCCGTAACCGGCGAGCGTGTATGAGTCGAACTATAAGAGTGGAGGAAGCAAGAGAGGTATGTAAGGAAATAACCTGTTGGATCTCTGTACTCTCTGCCTACCCCGCAAAGGATCTGGCGTGATGATATAGATAGATAGAAGCCAGTAAGATATCCGGAAAATTGGCAATGTCTGCAAAACAGGTATGGCATTCTGATAGTTCTTGTAACGACTCAGAATAAATCTAATACTAATCTGCATCAGATTAAGGTGATTTTTTTTCTAGCTATGACGGAATAATGTATAAAACAAGTGTACAGTTCAAATTGGCGTAATGATATAGGTAGATAGACATTTTACATTTATTCCGAATTCCATCCGACTATTTTCTTCAATTAGCAATTGATAAAAAACAAGAGTACTAAAATAAATAAACACAACCTATTATTGAAAAAAATCTTATCGCAAGACGTTGAGAGAAATAGGGACAAGCTTTATTTTCTATTTATTTTATACGTTTCGTGCCTCAAAAGTTTCCTTTTATAATAAAACATAAGTTATAACAGTATTTTCTTTTTACAAAATAATAGAGTATAATAATAGAGAATGGTATAGTCTAATCAGAGAGCAAGTCAAGAGTCTCCGTAACCGGTGAGGGTCATACACCCTATGACGACGAACTATGAGAGTGGAGGAAGTCAGAGGGGTAGAAAGAACCTGTTGGGACCCTGTATTCTCTGCCTACTCCGCAAGGGAACTGGCGTGATGATAGTAGAGCTATATATATCTCTATCCCCCTTAATCTATGTATAGTATACCCAGGATCGATTTTCGTGCAAGCGGAGGCCTTTTTCTAGCAGTGCGGTACCGATTAGGCTATAAAACAAAAAGACAGTAATCTTTGGCACATCTTAACCTAAATATTTTAGCGCGTACAAATACCATGTGAGTTTAATATGTATGTAGCGACCCCCTATACATCGCTACATAGTGGCGACTACCTACTAATAGATGGTGCTAACGATTCGCCATACATGTCTAGAACGCGATATTAAAGTGCGCACGACGTGTAACAAGCCCCCGACAACTCTTGGGGAGAGTGGCAGGCCCTGCCAGACACACACCCGTCTGGCTGAAAGATCTTCCCTTTGATAAATCCTACCACAACGTTCATGCCATAGTTTATATCTCTGCTCTCCTGCTTCTGAGAAAACAGGATGAAGCATAATATCCAAACAAACCTGTACACCAAATTTCAAAACCATGCTATCATCCATGAAGGAGTTCCCTCTTATGGAGACGATCCTGACTGCAGGATCGAAGCGCATTCCACAACTCCTTAACAAAGGTACTAGAATCTTACTTTGGAAGAAAGAGATGTGGATATACGCAATTTACAGCTATCTCTTTTTCACGGCAAAGTAAGATTAAAAAAGATTCGTTAGATTGGTATTACAACACCTCAGTACATCCATTATCTCGTTAGTAAATATGTGCCCAAAAGTCCAACTTTATTTATCAAGGGAAAATTCAAAATTAGCTTGAATGATTTTGACTAAACATTTAAAATACGTATAAGTAAAGATAATAATTGCAGTGGTTAGACCGTTGGACTGCAAATTCAGAGGTCCCGGATTCAAACCCAGGCACGCACTTCTGTCTTTTCGAAAGCATGTGCGTATTAAAAATTAATTATCACTTGTTTTAACGGTAAAGGAAAAACATCGTGAGGAAACCTGCATGCCTACTAGTTCTTAGAAGGTGTGTGATTTCCGCCAACCCGCACTGGGTCAGCGTGGTGGACTATGGTCTAAGCCCTTTCAGTTTTAGATGAGGCCCGTGCCCAACAGTGGGACAGTTTCTTAACAGGGCTTATATTATATATATGATAAAAGCTTTAAAAAGGACCAGGCGTCCAATAATATCATTGCGTTGTTTGATTGAACTTACAATATTACTTCATCAATTTATTTGATTACTGAAAAAATGGCGCAATAAAATCGTCGAATAACGCCGCGTCCTTCGAAAACTGAAATACGCTGTAAAATCCGAGGAAATCCCGTGAATTTTCCTCATTATCTCAATGATCTTGAGTAGATTAAATAAAAGTGGATTGCTCCAGTCGAAAATTACTCAAACTCGCTGTAAAATGTAATCACTGAAGCGATGAGCTTCATTTAGGCGTTAAAATAATTCATTAAATGACGTTAAAAAATTAATTTTTTTACACGAAATTCATAATTCATTAGAAGTTAATTTTTTTAAGCATAATTATTGTCTTCATGAATTCATTATTCACATGATTTAAAATACAAAGTTTAAATGTTAATCTCAATTAAGATATTCGTAAAATAATTACTTCAAATTAAATTATCAAAAGTTTGAAATATATTTTTTACTTTAGGCAGAAAACACAAATTACACAACAGGCTGTCACCCTTAAAAAATAAATAATGCTAATTTAAATTCATTTAAATGTAAATCTGTACAATATCGTTCAGCTCCATTAATTAAAAAAAAAATACAATTACATTTAAGTACCTTTTTGAAACGCTCCAAAAAATCTTCTCTTAATTACCACACAGTTAATAAGTCACTGACTTACGCACTTAATTTTACTAAAGTCTCAATAAAAATCACGAGAAACACGTTCCAACACAATCCAACCTAATTATGCGCATTGCCCAATCGGATATCACAAAAATACGAAACCGTTAAGAAATCACGAATTTCAAAAACCGCGATCTCTACAAGTCGAGCTCCGACACCACCTACTCGTCGCGGAGTCCTAAAACGCACTGGGGTGTCTTTACAATCGCGTGTGCGAGCGAGACAGCTATAGACGTAAGCAGGAGGGGTAGCATTGAAATCTATATGAAGCTTATAAACTGGCCACAAAAATACTACGGAAGTCTCAGGCCATTCAGCTTCGACGTCAATAGCTCCTCCAGTATTTGGCTACCGAAGTGCTAATGGCTGTTAACATTATGTAATACTTTTCGTGACTTGTGATTCTTTTAATGGAGGAAAATAAGTATATTCGGGTATTTCACTAGAGAAGGATTGCCTAACATCCCAAGGCATTGGAAGTCATTGGATTTTGGAACTTAATAGTCCACTATCGACTGTCTCGTTGGTATTGTAGCGAATGTTCTTTTTTAATTGAATGGGACTAAGCCCGCCACACATTCCCACTATTATATTTCGTGTAAGCCAGGATCCACAATAGTCTCCTTAGATGGCACCAGGGTTTGAATCTTGGGGTGTCCCGGGAAGCGCTTTAATTGTCTTGAAACCCGCAAAAAATTTAATTAGAAAGAAAAACAGGAGGAGTAGGAAAAATAAAATTCTACTGATACAAAAATTGGCAATTAGCCATAGAGAAGGAGACTACAACTAGGATAAGCCCAGTTGCAAAACACCATGGATACGAAAAAAATATTATTAACAAGGCCTATTTGTGAGCCTAATGTTTGATTCCAGTAATAGGTATGGCAAAAACGCTTGAACGCACGGAAATTACCCCGAGTTTCTACAAGATCCTTGTAGAAGATTACCGCAGACGTATTTTCAAACTGTTCATCATTACGGTACGGTTGTTATGCCCAAGACTGCACTCCCAAAGAATGTGGTGTGCTGATTGTTCATACTCGCAGTTAGACGTGGAACACTGACATAGCGGTGAAGGTACCAGTTTAAAAGAGAATAATTTACTCTTAAAGTTGCCATAAATTAAGCCACACAGTGGTCAACCTTCATCCATTTTCTTGCCTAACGCTAAAGTACGGATGGAAAGAACAGGTATAGGTGACGGCCATTTCTTGTTTTATCCCATCTTTCTTGCCATTCGGTCAGAAGATCTTCATATGCGATAGATTGCGATTTGAATAATCTAGTGATTTTACAACGGTCTCGCGGCAATAGAAAGTCGGTGTTCAAGTTTTCTGGAGTGGAATAGTACATTGACGCGCGTCTCTAAACCTCAAGATCGACTGGAAGTACGCCCGCAAGTACGTAGCAGCTGAAGCAATTAAGCCGTGCCGCCCCTATCGTGGCCCTGTCAGCCCACACAGATGCACCGTAACACATACAGCCTAAATATGTTGCTCCGTATATGATTTTAAGAGTATTAAAACGAAGGCCCTAAGTTTACCTTGATATTCTGGTGAGGGCATAAAAGTTTCATTTAGCTTTTTCGCCTACAATTTTATAAGTTCAATGACTGATAAATTTCTCTCCAGAACTAAACCGAGATAACAAACCGATTCTTTCCTTTTGACTATACATTGCTGTTTTTCTACACAAAAAGTCCCGGTATCATCGAATTTTGGAATTGTGCCCGGTGTATGGCAATGGATTCGCCCCATTTTACATGGGACTTAACATCGTCGTTGGAAAATGGGTGTATATAGTACACGTCTGCCACTTTCACTTAGGAAATATAGGCGTGATCATCATCATCTTCAGTCAAAAAACGTCTATTGCAAGACATAGGCATCCCCTAAGAATCGCCAGCTTTGTATTTTACGCATTCAGTTGGTATCCGCAACCTTCGCCAAATCATCGATCTTCTCATTCCACCTCTTCCAGTACGTGGTGGCTACTCAAGAACCATTCTCCCTCAACGGTGATGTTTATCTACAAGTTTTGGGTTTCCGGTACTTTATTACTTGTACTTATAGGCCAGGGTTTAAATACAGTTCAACTTGACCAGTTTAGTAGTTTCAGCATATAGCACTCAACTTACTCGGTCGTGTGGTCTGCCCGGCCTGTACGGGACAAGCGAGTAATTATAAGATCCATAGGTATTTGATACCGTCTGTGTATTGATATCTCTGAATGAACGATTTAAAATAGTAAAATAGCTACATCATAGGATAGTACGTTTGACAGTTTACAATAGTTACTGTTTACTGTAGTTGATGAGCGTGTGTACATCAAAAGCGCCATTCATGGTTGTTTGTAACTACTCATATATCTCTACATGTTGTTAAATAATGCTGTAACTAGCCATGTATGCCAACTGATGGACTTAAAACGTTTGCATGCTCAAAAAGTTCGGTGTTATTGATTGTTATTGGCTGTTGTAAGTGCCTCGTTGGACTACTGTTCATGAGTGTGTAGTAATCACGAGGTCCTGGGTTTAAATAGGTCGGACACATATAGGTTTTCTATCAAAAAATCGCAGTATCAATCTGGAATTTTGTCAGGTTTATGGCAATAGGCTTACCCTGTATTACAAGGGACGTAGCATCGTCGGCGAACAGTGGGTGTACACAGTACACCCTTGCTATCCCCGCTTGGGGCATAAACTCGTGATGGTATTCATTTATTTTTATTTACTAGTTAGCCTTACACTAAAGGGAAAGTTCAAAAACCGAAAACATTATTGTACAAAATAAACTAATTACGTATCTTTATCATCATCCGGATCCCTCGGTGTTAGCAGATAACCAACTCCACATCTATTTCAAAAATTCAAGCATATAAATATAATTTTATCTGTGTCACTGCCCCTGGTGACGGTTCATTAGAGCTTTTACTAGAAAATCTTCAACAAAAGATCCCTTCCGACATTTTTTGGCCGCGCGCCGGAACACGGAAAAAACTCCCGTTTGTACCTACGATTTACTTGAAAATAAGGGACCTTTTCTTAATGCAATTACTTCTATTTATTTTAGGATTCCGTATTACTTAATGAAAAAACCGGACACTTAATAGTATGGCTATCGGTCATCATGATATTATGGAAAGCAAATGACTTCATCATCAGACAAAGACGTCCACTGTAGGACAAATGCCTCCCTCAAAGAGCACTATGATGACCGGCATTGTGTTATACATATCCATTTTTACCTGCGACCTTCTCCAGGTCGTCGATCTACGGTTTGACATACAAACTTTCAATTTTTCATTTACGCGGTCTTAGTATCGCGCATATTTTATAATACTTGAAAAATAGATAACTATTTCTAAACTGAAAAGTCGTACGAATGAAGCAAATTAGATAGGCATAGGTACTACATATAGGCACATATAGTATTAGTAAAATCTGAGTAAAAGTAAAAACAAAATGATTTTTTTCCAAAGTCTTACTAGACTAACTTACTTACTTAACAAAGTCTTACTAGACTAACTTACTTAACTAGACTTTGAAAATATGTGCGTGTCATAGTCATAGTCATAGTCGTGTACATCATAACACAGATACCGTCTTTGAAAAAAAGACTTTATTATTGACCAGTTCCTATATTGAACTAATAGATATATTTGCTTACTATCAGTAATATTTTGCATACAATATATGTCAAAATTTATATTCTTGACTTAAATATAGGAACTGTCTATAAGCCGGACAGACGAAATAGAACAAAATTAATCAATACAGAACCCTTATTGCGAGAACTCGTTTACCACTTATCCGTCTTTTTTTACCTCTCAAATCGTACGGAGTGGTTACGTCTTGTACCGTAGAAGTTGTTTCAGTTAAATTCGTTTGAAATGTTGATTTAATTAAATTGAAAATCAAAGAATATGTTTGCAAAATGACTGATGTCTATAAAATGTTTTATTTATTAAACAAAAATTGTGAGCAAAATTAGTGCTATTCATCTTTTACTGAGGACTAAGAACGAAAAGTTGGACGCTAGCTAGTCAATATGTCATCATTGTTATACTAATACTAAGAATTTACTATATAAATATGAACGTGACTTACTAGAATAGAGCGAACGTAATTTGTTGACGTTATTCTAATGTTGCCGAGGAGCCGAGGAAATATTTTTATTGTGAAAAGGGTAGCATATCAGCTCTAGCGTCACGCTAATGTCAATATTTTTGTAATTAGCACAAACCATTTGATGTTACCCTAAGTTTGTCAAGAAACGTGCTGTTACGTTCATATTTATTTATTTCGTCCTTATGCACATACATATGTGCATGAAGAACGAAATAAATTAATTACTTAATGCCTGAGGCATTTTCTCCCAGTCTACCTTAGGGTGGTGTAGAAATATGTGTGGTAGGTGCGAAAATACGAGGCTAAAATTGTAAGAAAATAAATAATAATTCTATTGATGTCTCGTCTGATGAAGTCTACGCTCCGACCTTCTTATGAACATATCCAAAACCCCGAGAACTTTCAACTCGAATTGTCAAACCGCTTCGAATTGCTAGACAGCAGCGCATCAGTGGACGAAATCAACAATAGGCTGGTAGAGACTGTTCATACGGTCGGGTTCAAGTATTTTAAGCCCCACCGTAAAAATAGGCCTCAAAAGATATCTGACTACACCCGAAACCTCATGGCTGAGCGACGTACCATGACACTCCAAACCTCCGATTATGCTAAGTCAACTCTCGCGAAGGACGCCCACAATCCGCCTTCACTGAAGATAACATCATTGCTGTGAGACAACTAATTCTCGAAGATCGTCATGTGACGTATCGAGAGATAGAGGCTCTATTAGGCATCTCAGGGACAACCATTCAGAAGATCTTGCATGAAGCGCTTGGTGTGAGAAAGCTAGTTTGCCGTTGGATACCGCATCTGCTTTCCGACGATCACAAGGCGGCCCGCGTCAGATGGTGTAAGAAAACTCTGCAAAGGTTCAACCGAGGAGAGTTAAATCACGTCTACGACATCCGTGGTGACGAATCTTGGATCTATGCCTACGATCCTGATTCCAAACAACAATCTACAATCTGGGTCTTTCAAGACGAGCCAAAGCCGACTAAAGCTGTTCGTTCTCGAAGCACTTCAAAGAAGATGGTGGCCACGTTCGTTGAAAAAACCGGCCATGTTCCGACTATTGCACTTGAAGATCGTAGAACAGTTAACGCAGAGTGGTATACCATAGTTTGTTTACCGCAAGTCATCGCCGAACTTCAAAAATATAACTCAAAGCGACGCATCATCCTGCACTATGACAACGCAAGCTCACACAGCGCTCGTCAAACGATTGAGTATTTGAAGCAGTAAAAAGTAGAAATTCTTGACCATCCTTCATACAGTCCTGACCTAAGCACTAACGATTTCTTTACATTTCCTAAAACTAAGAAAAGTCTTCGTGGTCAAAGGTTCCAGTCCGGTGGAGAAGCTGCCGACGCTTTCAAGTCAGCCATTTTGAACACCCCCACTTTAGAGTGAAATAAATGTTATAATAACTGTTTTGAGCGAATGGAAAAGTATATTAAGCTACGTGGTGAATACTTTGAAAAACAATTTAAAGTACTATAAGGTTCTAGTTGTGTTTTTTTCTTCAAACGACAAAACTTAAAAGGCATGCCTCGTATTGAGGAGACCATAGTACAGAACAAGGGCTCCAAAGTGTTCGCAAGAGACGCGTCTATTGGGCAAAGCCAGTTGACGAAGCTGAAGACGGAGGACGGAAACGTAACATATCGTATATCGCTCGCTTGCGCTCAGCGGGACGTGTTTGCTAATTGTTTTCCGTGTATAGTACACAACTACGCGTGACACAAATAAATAAAAAATGGTGCAGTGTAAAAAATGTAAATTATTTTTATCTATAACTAAAGACGATGTGATTAAGTGTAAAGGAGCCTGTGAAAGTATATTCCACAAGAAATGCGTACGAAACAATCAACAATTTACGCAAACAGAGTTATGCGATGAATGCCAAAAATCATGATCTTTCAAAGTATCACAATCTTCAATCATTATTAATATAACTGTAAACTCTTCTAATGGAAATGAACAAAAAACTGGAAGTTATCTTTAAAGTGAAAAAAAAACTAGATGAACTTGCTGATACGGTAGATCTATGCCGAAAAATATCAACAAATGCTTGATTTTAAGAAAAATGCTGAAAATAAAATAAAGGCTGTGGAACAGAGATGTGTATACCTTGAAAAATGTAATATTGCCTTAGAAGAAAGAGTAATTAGTTTAGAGAAGAAGGAGAAAGAAAGTAATATTGAGATTGCATGTTTGGTTAAGAACCAGGAAAACGAAAATGTACTGGAAGTCGTTTCCAACATTGCTACTAAGCTTAACCTAAACCCAGAAGATATTGAGAGTGCAGTGAGGGTAGGCCCACAGAAACCGGGAGCAGATAGACAAGTCAAGCTGCGGTCTAAATACGTCCGGGATCAATGGCTGCAAAAACAAAAATCCCCTTTGACGAAAAATGATATCTACGGCAAGGATAACAAAATGAATATATATTTAAATGAAGACTTAACTAAGGCTACAAGACTAATGTTCTGGGAAACTTTAAACCGTTTGAAATCGACATACAAATTTATCTGGATCCGAAACTCCAGTATTTTAGTAAAAAGAAACGAAAACGATAAAATTATCCGTATAAAGTCAGAAAATGACATCAAATTTCTATGCGATGATACTATAAACAAGTAAACAGCGACCCATGATGCTGCATATCCACACTACGTGATTTTGCTAACAACAAAATTCAACGAATCGTTTTATTTGAACTCATGTGAAATTGAATATAATAAATATAAGGATTCACACACCTGGACGCAACATTTCATAAAAAATCACTTAAACATTATTCATTTAAATATAAGATCTCTCCGGAAACAGTTCAACCAGTTGCTTGTTTTACTTAACGACTGCATAGTCGAACAAAAAATAAGTGCTATTGTTCTCACCGAGGTGAATATAAAGAATGAGGAGATGTCCCTATATAATATACCTGGATATGTAGCGTATCCTAATACTAGGGAATCAAGAAGAGGAGGTGGAATAGTGATATATGTGAAAGAAGCTATACAGTTTAATATTATTAATTTATTTATATTAAACTTGTTAATAGCTATCGTATTTAGCGCAGATAAAGCATTTGCGCGGGCTAATTACATCATTTAAACGACCGTATATTAACGTGTATGTGCAAATCCTGTGAACAGGTATGTTACCTGGGTGGATCACACTAGTTCGCACGTTTACTAGCACCAAGCACCACAATCGGCGATATTTGGGTATCCATAGTATGCGGCCACTCACCATACGGCTTGTTCATCAGTTCAAGGTCGCTGAGCGACCTATAAAGAGAGCTATGCTCGGAGTGTCTCTTAGGGATATAATCCGGAACGAAGTTATTCGTCAAAGAACACAGGTTACCGAAATACATATAATACCGATGTAGAGTGTGCGGGTCACATATGCCGCAAAACCGATGGCCGTTGGGGCAGACTGGTTTTTGAGTGGAGACCGCGTGTCGCACAGCAAACGTAGTGTAGGGCGCCGTGTTGCTAGGTGGGGTGACGATACTCGTAAGGCAGCAAGCAGGGATTGAAGGAGGAGAGCTAAAGATCGAGCTCAGTGGCGTGCCATCGGAGAGGCCTATGTCCAGCAGTGGACTGACACGGGCTGACGTTGTTGTTGTTGATAGTACACCTCTGCCAACCCAGCCACAGATGTGACTGTGTTAATTTTACTACTTCGTTGCTGCAGAGCAGTGTTTTCCAACCTGTGGGGCTCGACCCCCGAAGCTAATCTAATCTAATATATTTATATTAGAAAAATGTTAACACAAGTCAATTGACTTAAAAATATGTGTGTTATAGAAACTTTCTTGTGTATTTAGCCGATACCTAATTATAAAAATTAATGAAAATGTGCTGCTTTGATATTTGTATCATAATAAAATACAGACTACAACCAGCGGAGGGTAACGGGTCGCGAAACATTCTTTCATACGCGCGGGGGTTGCGTCTAAAAAAAGGTTGAAATTTACTGCTCTCGAGGTAGATGGTGTGACTGGTGATCATGAGGTTTGAATCCTAAGTCGGATAACGTGTACTTTGAAAAAATCTTAGTAGTAGTTTGGAGCCTGAAATTGTGATCAGTGTTATGGCAATAGATTCGTTCCGTAATACATTGGGACATCACATCGTCGGGGATGTTTGTTGGTACACAGTACACCTTACACTTGTTACAATATTTTATTTAACTTACACTGTCCGTGCAGTGATAGCCTAGTAGTTAGACCGTTGGACTGCAAGTCAAAGGTCTTGGGTTCAAACCCAGGCACGCACCTCTTTGTCTTTTCGAAAGCATGTGCGTATTAAAAAATTATCACTTGCTTTAACGGTGAAGGAAAACATAGTGAGGAATCCTGCATGCTTAAGAGTTTCTCGAAGGTGTGTGAAGTTCGCCAACCCGCACTGGGCCAGCGTGGTGGACTATCGCCTAAACCCTCTCAGTTTGAGAGGAGGCCCGTGCCCAACAGTGGGACAGTTTCTTAACAGGGCTAATATTATTATATATTATACACTGTCCGTATGTATGATTGTCCAACCTTCCGGTTCAAATTTTGCCATACATTTTTCAAGCAGTTACGGGTATCCGATTGATATTTGGAAAGCGTATGTTAGTTCGATGACAATGCAACAATATGGTATGATGGTTGGATGATGGTTTAGGCTTGTTGAACACACATGAGACACCGTCACGGCTATATTCCCCAAGCGGGGGTGGCAGAGGTATACCGAGTACACCTACTCACTTTTTGCCGACTATAGGGAGCGAGCCTATTGCCATATACGGGGCACAAGTCTCCGGACTCATACTGGGAATTTTTGCGAGAAAACCTACATTTGTCCAACCTAGGATTTGAACCCAGGACCTCGTGAGCAATGCGCTTTACCACTAGAGTAAAAAAGCAAGCCTGTTGAATTAATATAGAAAGGTGATTTGCAACCAAATGGTGTTCAGGGTCTAACTAAAAACCCGAAAGGTGGCAGATGAAACCACCAAATAGTTAAATTACCCCACCGTTGATTTGTAGACCCGGATGGTGTCTGGGGTCTAATGAGCTAGTCCTATCCACCTCGGATAGGATAGGAGCTCTTTAACTGAATGAGATATCTTTGTTGTGTTTTTGCTATAAATACTTGTTCTCAAAAATATCTCCAATTTTTTTACTCAATATTAAATACATAAACATTAAAACTTAATAGCTCCTTAAGAAATTTCCAACGTTTATTCAGAAGTACATAAAAAATTTATTACTACAATAAACAAATTCTCAGCCTCAATTTTCTTTCGACGATAAAAAAACTTCGGTGAAAGCTAATATATTATCAAATAAAAAAGCATTCGGAAAAAACAAGATTCGTAAATATTCCAATACTTAGTTCTTACAATGAACCTAACGAAACAAGAACTACCATCTTTTTAAGTGAATTCGTACAAAGTTTGAGTAACTTTTTTATTACTGGTAGCGAATACAGACGATCTTTATATTTTTCTTACTTAATATTGGCAATTTGATTGATTTAAGTAATGTATCCATCGGATTGGAGGTCCGACAGTTGTATATAATGTTGTATTATGTCATATTTTAATTTATACTTATGATAAAACTTATTTTACGAATGTTGAGTTCTGAGATTAGATCTTTTTTTTGGTTTCTCAGCGATTTGTTTGTTCGTATGAATGGACGTATAAAAAGCCGTAAATCTCACTAACCAAAAAGTGAATAGTAAGTCAGTTCACATGTACGTACGAACTGAAACGCAGATTCCACAGTAAGTCCATCGGCCGCCATTACGCAACAAACCTGGTTTGGCAGAAGTCGTTTTCGTAGTGAGAAAAAATAAATGATAAGCGTGTACGTACGAGCTGAAACCTACACTTACTCTATAGTAAGTCCATCGGCCGCCATAACGCAACAAACCTCGTTTGGCAGAAGTCGTTTCCATAGTGAGAAAAAATGCGTGAAAAGCGTGTACATAGGAGCTGAAACGTACACAGCGTTTCAGCTTGCAAGTACACGCATACTGAAATACTAATGAGCTTCACTATTTTTTAGCAAGATTCCGTCCATTTTTTTGTATGTCCATGTTGCTATGTCTATCTGTTTGTCTTTCCGTTCAAAATGTGTGATCCATTTTTCAAGCACTTTCTGGCATCCGATTGAGCTGAAATTCGCCATACAAATGTGAGTTTAGTGATAATGCAATAATTTATTACACTGTATATCTAAATCTATTTAGAGATTTATACTTTAACTCGATGTTTTTTATAAAAAATCTTCGCATAAAAACGTCCAGCGAGACAGGCTCAGCTTAATGCAGGAAGATTTTGTTAAAGTTTGTGATATCAACAACTTTAACAAAATCTTTCTCAAAACATGTTCTTTAAGCTAACTATTTTACGACTTTTCCTTTTAAACATCCATTAGTTTTAAGCATAAAGAACTTGTAATTTTTATTAATATCAGTAAATAATTGTATATATCTTGCTGAGATTCACGGATTCCACGCTATTTTTACATATTATTTTATTATAAATTAATAATACAGAGATTTTAAATATGATACCAACAATTCTACTTTTAGTACTCAATGCTACTTAGCAAGTACTCTTGGTCCTTTGTTGATTCAAAAGGCAACACATTTTTTTTTTTTGTGGGAGATTGAGGTTATTTGGGATTTTTACTACCCAAAATCCCCTGCAGTGGCATTCTTCGACACGGTAGATCAGCTTCTAGATACCCAAACGGATCGCACCGGTGGCCCAAGGGGCATACTATGCAAGCGGCGAAACGCTTCAATAAACTTGAAGATAAGACTTTGGACGGCAGAACTTTTTAATGTTTTATAGTACAGTGCATCGTTTCTCTAGGGAATATGAGAGATTTTATTAAGTCGAGTCTTGTTACGGAGAACAGAATAACCGAGAAATCATTTATGATAGAGAGGCCAGAGAGGTATGTAAGGAAAGAACCTGTTGGAACTCTGTACTCTCTGCCTACCCCGCAAGGGATCTGGCGTGAGGTTATAGCATTTATGATAGAGGGTCGCAGGTAAACGCTGGGTATGAACAGTACACAAATGGTCGTCTTTTTTGGATTACGTTTGTCCTGCAGTAAGCGTCTTCCGAACGAACGGCTGGTGATTATGAGACGGTTATATTCCTTCACAATGCCTTGTTGGTCTAGAGGGGCATTACGCGACTGGCGATGGTGATGCTAGGTCGAGCAGTGTTTTTTTTATCGATAATTACTAGAAACAAATGGCAAATCAGATATATAATGCGAAAGTATGTAGGTACCGGGGAAGACCTAGACTATCTTACCACGACCAAATAAACCGAGTCTCCGTAAGCGAGCGTGTATGAGACAAACTATAAGAGTGGAGGAGGCCAGAAAAGATCTGTAAGGAAAGAACTTGTTGGAACTCTGTACTCTCTGCCTACCCCGCAAGGGATCTGTCGTGATGATATAGATAGATCGATAGATTACTAAAGATAGGACAAACTTTATTTCAGATTCTATTCAACGAATACCGATCAAAAATATCGCATTATTTAAGTCCCACCATATAAGTATATCATCATTGTCAACTTTGTCCATGTCCTTTCGTACATTCTTTGCGGTCCTGTACAGTAGATTGCTACTTGAAGTTCTTCCTCCAACTATCGATATATCATCTAACCACCGAGTCATTGGTCTTTCCACTCGTCTATTGCTAGTTTTAGGCCACCCTTCGTTCAATATTTTACTCCATATGTTGTCAAGTGTATGCTACTTATAAATTATGTATTTATTTTAGTCATGTTAACCCACCGAATACGAAGCTCCGTTAAGCACCATATTCTGCCAGTGTGCAAAACTAAGTACATACAGGCAACCACTATAGCAGTGGAAAGGAAGGAGGGATGTCTCCACTTATCAGCAGTCTACTGTCCAACCAGACATATAATTGATGCCTCAAAATTTTTTCAATTCTTTGCAACACTCGGAGGCCGGTTTGTAGTGGGAGGAGATTGGAACGCTAAGCACACACGATGGGGCTCTAGATTGATAACGACTAGAAGCAGACAGCTTAAACTCAGCATTGATACCAATAACCTCAAACCAATTTCAACCAGCGAACCCACACTCTGGCCTACGGATATTAATAAAAGACCTGATTTGTTGGACTTTTTCATTGCGAAGGGTCTATCAAAGCATAACTTGAATGTCGAATCTTGTCTTGAAAGCAACTCTAATCACACACCAGTGATACTTACTATAAGTAAAACAATACTTTCCTATGAAAAATGGGAAGCTTTATGTAACAAACTTACGGACTGAGAGGGTTTCAGAGACTACATGGAGGAAAAAATCGAGTTACACCTACCTCTTAAAACTCCTGAAGAAGTGGAAAACGCTGCGACCTACATAACCAATCTTATACAAAAAGCATGTCGGGCTAATACTCCAGTAGAGGAGATAAAACATAAAAGAAAAAGTATACCACTTGAAATAAAGCAAAGATATTAGAGAAAAGAAGATTGCGAAGGATATAGCAACAGTCGAGACATAGAACTGACAACACTGCTCTAAATAAGTCCATAAAGAACTAAGGATTATGCTAGATAATGCAAACAATGCCACAATACAGAACAAGCTAGAGAACCTTACTGCGACATCAACAACAGAATATTCCCTCTGGAAATTCACGAAAAACTCGAATAAATCCCAGCAATTCAGGGCCGCCATAAGAACAGCCAGTCGAGCCTGGGCTAAAACTAGTGAACAAAAGGCGAATGCATTTGCAAACCATTTGGATAATGTCTTAAAGCCGATTGAGGGTAGTTATTCTGAAGAAGAAATTGAAATCAACTTGCGGCAGGACTTCCAGCTGTCCCCACCTCCGAGCCCGTTTCGTTGGTTGAATTGAGAGGTGTTATAAAGGGGCTTCAAAATAATAAAGCCCCGGGATTCGACCTTATCACCAAGGAGATCCTCGTGAAACTGCCTAAATAAGCATAAGCGTTTGTTACTGCCCTATATAATGGCATACTCAGAGGGCAACACTATCCTACTAAATGGAAGACCTTAATAACTAAATGGTACATCAAACAGGTAAGCCACCAGAAGAAATCACATCATATAGGCCGATTAGTCTTCTACCAACGTTATCGAAAGTATTCGAAAAAATACTTCTTAAAAGATTAGTTCCAATACTGACTGAACATAAAATCATCCCTCGACACCAATTCGGAATTAGACAACAACACTCGACGATCAAACAAATACATCGGGTATGTGAAAAAATACGTAAGTCTCTGGAAGCAAAGGAGTATTGCTCAGCAGCCTTTCTGGTCATCCAACAGGCATTTGATAAGGTCTGGCACAAAGGTTTACTATGTAAGATAAAAACATCACTCCCACACAGTTATTACCTGCTGCTGGCATCATACCTATCAGGCCGCATGTTCCAGGTACGAGAGGATGGAAACATGTCCAAAATATGTGACATAAGGGCCGGAGTACCTCAAGACTCAGTCCTTGGGCCAGTCCTGTATACTTTGTACACTGCCGACCTCCCAATAACACAAGGTGTGACTACCGCTACATTTGTTGATGACACAGCACTACTGGCAAGCAATGAAGATCCTAATATAGCGTCCAACATTCTGCAAAGAAGTCTTTATAAAATGGAAAATTGGCTTCAAAGATGGCGTATCAAAGCTAGCGCTTCTTAGTCGGTGCATATCACCTTCGCACTTAGAAAGGGAGACTGCCCACCAGTAACTTTGGGAAACACCACACTGCCCCACAACGAATCTGTTCGATATCTCGGGATCAATTTGGACAGGAGGCTGACCTGGAAAAAAAAATCAATACTAAACGAGACGAACTGAATATACGATTCAAAAGCATATATTGGTTGATGGCACGCAACTCAAAACTCTCTGTTGACAACAAACTTCTCATCTAAAAAATGATCTTGAAATCAATATGGAGATACGGAATCCAATTATGGGAAAGTGCCTGCAACTCCAACATATCAATAATTCAAAGATTACAAAACGGCATATTGCGAACCCTATCAAACGTACTATGGTTTGTCATGAATAACGAACTACATGAGGCAGTAAAAATTGAAACAGTAAAGGAGGAGATAAAATTGTCTGCTGCTAACTACAGGGCCCGGCTCCAAAACCACCCTAATGAAGTAGCCACCATGCTATCCAAAATGACATACTGTAAACGACTCAAGCGCCACGATATCCAGGGTCTGGAGGAGTGATGGTGAAAATTAAGAAGGATCTCCTGCTAAGGAGTACCGTCTAAACGTTAAATCATACTCACAACTAATCTGTTTATAGCTCTGGGACTGATTGCAGATAAACTCAAAAAAATTAGTCATGTTAAAATCTATGCAGTGATTTTTGCGTGACTGCTGTTATTTCATCTACATATACACCAGATCCCTTGCGGGGTAAGCAGAGGATGCAGAGTTCCAACAGTTTCTTTCCTTACAGACCTCTTAGCTTCAGAACAAGTTAAGAGTCTCTGAAGGCGGCGAGCGTGTATGAGACAAATTATGAGAGTGGAGGAAGCCCGTTATTAAAATTTTAAAATATTACGCAATTTTGTACATAAAAATTAGGTTGTAAATTACTTTAATATCTGTAATCTATATGATTTTCCCGTTAATCGGTGGCAATAGTTGTACCAATCTGTACTGAGATTCACGAAAAAACATCACGGCGCACAGATGTCGCCGTAGAGATATTTGAGTGAAGATTACAAGTTATTTATGTGGAGGGTCCTGGGACAAACTGAGATTTGGGGCCACTGAAATAGCGGAAATATAATGTTCGTGCAACAATAAAAATCATATTCAATTTGAGTAGAACATTTAGACCCTTTCTTTACTAGTTGATGTTATATTCTGATGCGTTAAACCTAAAACAAATGATAGTATTTATTATTATGGATGACACTTAACTGAAGTTAAAATAAATACAGCAGACCATTGTTTTTGGTTGATGGGAATCGTATCATCATCATCATCATCATCATCTCAGCCCATACTTGTCCACTGTTGAACATAGGCCTCCCCAATCGCTTTCCAGCGTAACCGGTCCGATGCCACCTGCATCCAACGACTTCCTGCGATTTTCACAAGATCGTCGGTCCATCTGGCAGGCGGTCGTCCCACGCTGCGCTTGCCAATACGTGGTCGCCACTCTAGAATCTTTCTGCCCCAACGCCCGTCCGATCTACGCGCTATGTGGCCCGCCCATTGCCACTTCAGCTTGCTAATCTTAAGGGCTATGTCGGTAACCTTGGTTCTTCTACGAATCTCCTCATTCCTGATTCGATCGCGTAGAGAAACGCCGAGCATAGCTCTCTCCATAGCTCGCTGAGCAACTCTGAGCTTTTTTATGAGACCTATTGTAAGAGACTACGTCTCTGATCCATATATCATCACTGGTAACACAGATTGACTGAAAACTTTAGTCTTAAGGCACTGAGGTATTTTGGATGAGAAGATATTGCGCAGTTTCCCGAACGCTGCCCAGCCGAGTTGGATTCGTCGATTGACCTCTCTCTCAAAGTTGGACCTACCTAACCCGACTACCTGTCCCAGGTAAATGTATTCGTCGACAACTTCAAGAGTAGAGTTCCCAACGGTGAGTGCGGTGGGTAAGACATGGACGTTAGACATTATTTTGGTTTTGTCCATGTTCATTTTAAGACCCATTTGTTGAGATACTCTGTTGAGGTCACCGAGCATTCGTCCTAGATCTTCCAGCGACTCCGCCACGACCACAATGTCGTCGGCAAATCGAAGGTGAGTGATGTATTCGCCATTGATGTTGATGCCAAGTCCTCGCCATTCCAAGAGCTTGAAGGCGTCCTCTAAGGTGGCCGTAAACAGTTTCGGAGAAATGACGTCTCCCTGTCTTACTCCTCTTTTTATGGGGATTGCCTTCGTGCACTGCCCCTGTACTCGGACTGACATGGTGGCGTTATTATACAAGCACTTCAACACTTCGATGTACCGATAGTCAATGCGGCATCGCTGGAGAGAACTAAGAACCGCCCAAGTCTCGATCGAATCGAAGGCTTTCTCATAGTCCACAAACGCCAAGCATAGTGGCCGATTATACTCCTCGGTCTTCTGTATAATCTGCCGCAGCGTATGTATGTGGTCTATGGTACTAAAGCCTTTCCGGAAACCGGCTTGTTCGGGAGGCTGGAAGTCATTAAACCTGCGTTCGAGACGATTCGTAATGACTCTCGAAAACAACTTATAAACATGGCTCAGCAGTGTGATGGGCCTATAATTCTTCAGTAAAGTGTTATCACCTTTCTTGAAAAACAGTACCACCACACCCCTGTTCCATGCTTCCGGCGTTTTCTCTTCGAGCAAGACGGAATTAAACAGCCTCTGAAGGACTTTAAGTACCGGCGATCCACCCGCTTTCAGAAGCTCTACGGTAATTCCGTCTTCGCCCGGCGCTTTGTTATTTTTGAGTTGCTTGAGAGCCATCCTAATCTCGTACAGGCTGATGTCCGGGATATCTTCAGTGTAGTGTCGGGTTAGCTTGGCTCTTGGGTCTTTTACCAAGTCAACAACAGGTTCAGCTACTGAGGTATACAACTGCCCATAGAACCTCTCTATCTTCCTGAGCACCTCCGACCTATTCGACGTTACGTTTCCGTCCTCCGTCTTCAGCTTCGTCAACTGGCTTTGCCCAATAGACGCGTCTCTTGCGAACACTTTAGAGCCCTTGTTCTGTGCTATGGTCTCCTCAATACGCCTTGTATTGAAGGACCGTAAGTCTTGTCGCAAGGACTTCAATATCTGTCCATTGAGCTGCCTATAGGACTTAGCATCATCGGAGGTTTGGAGCGTCATGGAACGTCGCTCAGCCATGAGGTTTCGGGTGTAGTTGGATAGTTTTTGAGGTCTATTTTTACGGTGGGGCTTAAAATACTTGGACCCGACCGTATGGACAGTCTCTACCAGCCTGTTGTTGATTTCGTCCACTGATGCGCTGCTGTCTAGCAATTCGAAGCGGTTTGCCAATTCAAGTTGAAAGTTCTCGGGGTTTTGGATATGTGCATTACAAGGTCGGAGCGTAGACTTCATCAGACGCGATCTTTCCATTTTGACATTAATATTTAATGTGCCTCTGACCATTCGGTGATCACTGCCGGTTTTTACCCTGTGGATCACGGAGACATCATTAAATATTTGTCGCTTGGTGCTCATTATGAAGTCTATTTCATTTTTGGTGGAACCATCAGGGCTCATCCAGGTCCATTTCCTATGAGGCGGCTTCTGGAAGAAAGAGTTCATCATAAAGAGTCCCTCCTTCTCCAGGAATTCGGCCAGCCTCTGACCCCTGGGGTTGCGCTACCCATATCCAAATTGCCCCACTCTCAACTCATCATCGCCCCGTTTGCCCAGCCGCGCATTGAAGTCACCCATAACCACTGTAAAGTGTGTTTTGGAAGTATGTATGGCTCTACTAATGTCCTCATACATAACTTCGACGTCATCATCTGAGTATGCCGAGGTCGGTGCGTAGACCTGTATGACCTTCAGCGAATATCTTTTGGATATTCTGAGTATCAGGTACGCTACCCTGCTCGACACACTAGTGATGGACACAACGTTGTCTATGAGTGACTTGTGGACGATAAATCCGACACCACCTTGGGACTGCTGTTCGCCCTCCCGGTAGTAAAACAAGTTGCCGGATTTTAAGATTATCGTGTCCTCACCCTCTCTTCGGACCTCCGATAAACCAACAATATTCCACCGCAACTTGTTTATCTCTTCTTCCAGCTCAACAAGCTTCTCATCTGTCCTCAACGTGCGTGCGTTGTATGTCACCAGGGCCAATTTTCGTTTTTGGTGGTAGCCGAATCTCTGCCGGAGATTCTTAGCACCCCTTGTCCTGTCGTTACCATGGCTGCTACCGTGGCCAGGACGAACAGGACCGCCGGGGACTAGGGGCCTGGTTTTCTTCTTTTCTTCCATAATATTGATTGGGGGATTTGCCATACTCACCACGCTTGGCAGGCGGGTTGGCGAGCGCAGTTTTTGATCGCAGAAGTGTTAAGAGAACGCTGCTGCCCATTCCCTAGTTTTCCCTTAGTCGCCTTGTACGACACCCGATGGGATGAGATGGGTTGGTCCTATTCTAAGCCGGAAACCACGCGGCCTCGGAAACCACGCGGCCTCGTATGCATGTCGTATAAAACTGCTTAAGTGTGTTGCACTTATAAGTGACGTCATATTTTCTTACGATTTTGTTTTATTTTGCCTATTATGGAAATTATTTCGTATCCACAATGCAGCTTCGTACTCGATAGAGGTGCTGAATGGCTAAGTCTTACCCTTTTTGTTGTCGATTTTTTATTGTATGTAAAATAATATAAGCAAATAATTTGAATGTTAGCGATTTCATTTGGTTGTAAATTAAATGTTTTAGCTTTTAATTTACTTGCTTAGACTTTATCATTACATACGTAACTTAACGATCAAGTTAACTGACTAATAGAACACTGCAAGAAGGAAGAGTCGGAATCGTCTTCGTGTGTGTGTGTGTGTCTGTGTAAGTGTGTGTGTGAGTAATGTACGCTGTTGACCGCGAGGCCTTTACAGCTTCACTGGACTTAAGGGCGAGCGTGCAACCACTACGCTCGAGCCAGAAGGGCAAGGGGCGACATACTCGAGGGCGCCGAGGCGCTCTCGGTTGGGACAGTCGCTGTGGGGGGAAGGAGTACACTACTAAGTGCACCGGTCAACCGCCGGCTATGGGAGAGGATCTACGACTACGTCGACGTCGCCCGTATTCTGAGCGGAAAGAATGGATGACAAAGCATTGGGGGGATCGGTGAGAACATGTCGCGGCCGGCGGTGGCGGCAGGGGTCGGGTTGAAGCTGTAGTATGATCATAATCCGCTCTCACAGCATACACCGCTCGTTTCAAAGCCCCAACAAAAGGACTCTTAACTTAAATTGTAAAAAGTAAACGATAGCGTACGTTACCTATCTATTTAAGTATCTTTGGCCGTATGCACGTAAATACCATTTTATTGGTGTGTAACGTTCATTGCGATTTATAACATCACGTGTTTTGTGTTTTTCGAATTATTTACAGAGGTAAATCGGTTTTAATGGCTGTATTTTTTAGCGTTCTTCGCATGTTAATTGTTAACAAGGGACTTTTATTTTTAACTTGGTTCGGTTTAAGTAATATTTATGTAAATTACCTTTAAAAAGACTGACGGTTTTTCTTCGTTTGACGTAGAATAGTTTGGCATAGCGATGGAGTTTGGTAACGCTGACACTTTCTAAATATTTGATTCAAAAGTATACTATAGGCCTTTACCACCCGTGTTGATAATATTCTCTTGATGGTAGTTACAGATATATCAGTCAATCAAGAAAACTACTTAGTAACAGTATAGATTTTTTCAAATTTTGTTTTAAGCCATCCAAAGTTCAACCTCAAACTCAAACTATTTATATTGTATAAACCCTGCGGGGGTACTTACAAATGATCATATTTATATATTTTTTTAACTCTATCTACCACCGGATCGAAACTCGGCTTCCACTGAGCAGATCCGGCGACGAGATCAGCAGGCTTTTTTATTTTATTATTCTTTTTTTTTAAAACGACACAGGAATCAATCGTAGTGTGGGGCTACCCACACTACGACTGATTCCTGTGTCGTTGGTGCATTTACAAAAATGAAAACTCACGCACATAAATACATGTGCGGGAATCGAACCCGCGACTATTAGACACAGTGGGCAGAGCGGCTTAAGCCATTAACCACTACGCTAATTCGTCTTATCGTTTTTGTCTAATTCTCTATTAATTTTTTTTCATATCTATCTATCTATCTATAACCTCACGCCAGATCCCTCGCGGGGTAGGCAGAGAGTACAGAGTTCCAACAGGTTCTTTCCTTACATACCTCTCTGGCTTCCTCGACTCTCATAGCTCGTCTTATACACGCTCGCCGGTTACGGAGACTTGACTTTTCCATCAGATAAGACTCCGTTTATTTGGTCGTGGTAAGATAGTTTAGGTCTTCCCCGGTACCTGCATCCTTCCACTTTTACATTGTATATCTGTTTTGTCATTCTTTCCTCTGGCATTCTTTCTATATGCCCGAACCAACGGAGCATGCCCTTTCTCATCTTTACACCGATACTATCTTTCATACCTACTCGCTGTCTTACTATGCTGTTGCTAATGCGGTCGGTCAGCTTCATTCCGCACATCTTCCGCAGAGCTCGCATTTTTTTTCATAATTTTCCGTATACAAGGTTGTACATTAACAAGGCAAAACCTAAAAGAAGTTTGTTCTAAATCGGTAACTGAATCGATTGCAACTATTTTCTATGTATCTTAATTTTTTTTTTTTATTTGCAAAAATTGCTATTGCTCTTTCAAAGCTATAACAAATTAAATTTATTCTTAATAAGGAGATTTACAAATGCATTTCTAAATAACATTACTCAATACACATTCACATGCAAGTTTTATTGTTAATTGGGGTATAAAAGTGCTTAACACTCTGACTCGTATAATTTTGAAACTAATTATATCAGTAAGATCGTAAAGATAATTGGTGGAGTAAGGTCTCTTTTTGCCGACGTTTTTCAAAAAAAAATATAAATAAAACACTATAGCGAATTTTCAGTTGTAATAAAAAGTAAACGACTTTATGATGATGACGTGTTTTATTTACGCACAACTTTATAAAATTTGTATCCTAATACTATTAACATTTCTACCGCAAACATAAACACCCGGAAAATCTCATAATATTTCCCTTGTTTTTAAGTACACAAATATTTTTAGGAAAATTTTCATAAAACTTGGACAAATCATTTATCGCACTTTCTTATCGTAAATAACTAATAAATAAGAATACATATCTAATTTAAGATAGGCCGAAATCTAGGTTTTTTTTTTACAATATTATTAAGGTATACGACCTAATTTTTGGCAAAAATAGAAAGAATACATCTTATTTTACCAATATAGACAAAAATAGACACAAATAAACGTTTATTTTACAAAATATTGACCTAAATTCACACATAGGTACTTACCGAAGATAAGGTTACTCTTTCCGTTGTGAATCTCAAACAAACATTTTTTATCACTCACACTTTTCACGAGCTTAAGATGTTTTATACACAAACGTATTACGCATAAATTCTAATAAGAAGTCTAATAAGATTTATCCATCAATTAGAATGACCAATTTGTTTATTTACACGCGCGACACTCGAGACGCCACTTAGCGGGAACACGCGGCTGTCGGATGTTTACGTTATCCGTTCACAAAAGCACAAACACAGACTACCAACTATTATATATCAACAGAACGAAAATAATTTTCATAACGAAGTTAGAACATTGTCTATGGCTACGATTTAGCGTTTGCCCACAATAGATCGTTAAAAAACATCGACTCCGCTTGCGTATATATTTATACGTTGCCGATCTTAAGGTATGCAATATGGCGATTGACACGTATAAATTTATAATTTACCGAGTTAGAAAAGGGGTAAAAAACGTTAAACTTGGAAATTTGATTTTCGTATTGAATTTCTAAAGCTATGAACTAATCAGCGTGCCTGAGGTCTTTCGTTATTTACGATACACTTTGTAGATACATACATTTTATATTTTACAAAATTAACTATGTGATCTAGCTCAAGTGTGATGCCTTACGACTGAGGTATAAGACTAATAATAATATTTTTAAAGAATTCTAGGCGTACCAGTCTGCACAAGCAGGACCCATTCATATGCCATCTCGTCTTTACTCGATGATCAGCAAGCGGAGTAAAATGTCCCTTAGGAATGAGGTGACGCATTATAAAATTTGCGTACGGCCCGTCACGAGGCTTGTGAGGTATTCAGGCACGCCTTCCGCTCTCACATCGATAGACTCCAAACGGTTAAATTCCGTTTCTTTGGCAAAGCCGTAGGAGTCCAGTGGTTCATACGGAACGTCAATCACCATTCTAATCTCTGTCTCGAATCCTATATAATATACTACGAACCGCGGCATATTCTCACCGACCCTCTCGATGCCCTTACATTCCTTCTTTCGGATACAGATACCGCAAATAGGAACAGAAAACGACCTCGCCGGCGAGGTCGAATAATCCCTTGCCCGCCGGACAGTCGGCCAACACGGCGAGGCACCTAGTATATGCCCTCCCCTATAGCGACTGCCCTCTTGGCCTTCTGGCTCGAGCATAGTGGTTGCACGCTCGCCTTCTTGTCCGGTGAAGCTATAAAGGCCCCGCGGCCAACAGCGTAGACCATTTACACACACACACACACACAAAATTGAGCAGCCGTCACCTCCCTCGACCATATTAGAGGGAAGGAAGTGACTCGCACCAAATAGCCACTGCAAGCATAGACTTTAGTGAGCATGACCTCGTCCTTTAATGTCATAAATTCCTATACTGAGCAGATTGGTGAAGACAGGTTTGCTAGCGGAACTTATTAAACCGTTCATAAGGCCTCTAACTTGGCTTAACGACTACCAGATGGAGTGGTAACGAGGAACAACAGCTCGACCGACGTGCCGACGAAATCATGCTGACGCTCAGAATTAGAAATTCTACTAACAGTCACTCAACTCAGACTGACCGAGTCAAAACGTGCTTAACCTTAGTGTTGGTTATGAACGCTACGAGGGTCTCATTTGTTTTTCAATAAAGACCTCCCCCTTGAACTTTCGCAGTTTCTGTTGAGTAAAACTCCAAAATATGGCATTCGACGCTTCCGTGTCAGAAAAGAGGACGTAATACTTACACCAATATTGAATACCTATGATGTAATTTTCCGTGGCATCCACGAAAATGAAATACGCGAAATCTTATAGCATCTTATGGAAATAATCTCATCGAACCTTATATTTTATATATGAGTTGCTACGCCTCAACAAATGTTTCTGATTTTTTGTTAGTAAATATATATAAAAATAATCTACCTTGTTGGTCTAAACCGCCGCTATAACCGGGTTTGCATTCTAAGTCGGACAGAATTATGTTGATGTATTCTTACAGAAAAAATCGCAAGACCTGTTCTGAATTTGGAACTGTATTTAAGATCAATTTTTATTACACTGGGATTTAACGTCTGTATTTGCACGGAACAATTTTTCATGTGACTCATACTCTTAAGCTTCGGTATAAGTATTAGTGTTTATAAATTTCATGTTTATAAACGCAATGGGGTAAGGAAGTGACAACTTCCTCTAGAATGAGCTGTAAGTGATGAAAATGATGATGATGTAAACTTACTATGAACTATACTTAATAATAAAATCAGAATCAGAATATCTTTACTCGTGTAAACCATTATATTAATTATGAATCGTCAAAGAGTGACAAAGACTCTACCACTGCAAAATATCATTCTTGTGGAGAAGGCAAGAAACTCCACGGTCATTCTTTTAAAATAATATTTTAAAAATTTGTAATCTACATTTTTCTAAGCCTAAAATAAATTAAGAAAATTATACAGTTCATGAAAATGGCTACATGGTTCGATCATTTACAAAAAAGAAAACAAAAAAAATCATTATGCGAAATGAATAGAAGAAAGAGCATATTCCCTATAATAACAAATAATAGTCATAGACAACACGCCTATATTCCCCAAGCAGGGGTAACAGAGGTGTACTGAGTACACCCACTTTTTGCCGACGATGTTAAGTCCCATGTAATAGGGCGAGCCTATTGCCATATATCGGGCACAATTCCAGACTCCGGATTCATACTGGGAAGTTTTCGTAAAAAAACTTCATATCATTCATTTGAACCCAGGACTAGACCAACGTGGCAGTCTTTAGCATTATTCAAGTGGAGCTGGAATAACATGTATCCTAGAATTTATCCAATGAAATACCATCTATCCAATATACTATAATACTACTACCTACTAATGGACACTCAATATAAACCTTTACACTTAATACTAGAACAATAACAATATTATTCCCATTGGAAAAATCTGGCTCAAGAATCATAAAAATAAAATCACTGCAAATATATGGAATCACTATGTAGTCAATACATTTTTTCCTCGCAACGAAAATATAAATATCGTTTTATCGAACATGTATCCTCGAGAAAATGTTAGTGAGAATAAATTCCCTAGACATAGGGCGGGCATAATCGAATATCGCTCACTATACCAAGACCCTAACATAAGTTATTATGAAAGATGAATAACACATGCCTCTGTAATTTGATGGATGAAGGAATTTGTCCAGATGTTATATTTATTGAGTATAGAATGAGGATAAAAGTTAAAAAAAAAATTGTAATCCGACTACGGAAATAACGTTGAATTACTTGTAAAATTGTTTTTCTGTCGCTTGATATAAATTTTATATTGTATTCTACTCGTATTTAATCCGATATTTTCTTATAAATTTAACTATTAATTTGGGCTTAACATACTGTCACATTATGTTGCACACCGTAAAAACCTCTTGCGTGATTCAGAATCGTTCGGCGAATTCCCGTCACTTTCAAATGACCTTAGA
This sequence comes from Phalera bucephala, assembly GCA_905147815.2. Lineage (NCBI taxonomy): Eukaryota > Metazoa > Arthropoda > Insecta > Lepidoptera > Notodontidae > Phalera > Phalera bucephala. Next base: position 6,788,614 of record LR990632.1, on the reverse strand, counting down.
AATGACGCTTAACTAGCACCATCTATCGGTATCACCTGCAACTACGAACAACTGAAGTCTCAACATTATCTGGCGTAGTATACAAGGTGTAAACTAATTAACGCAAAATCTAAAAGTAGTTTGTGCTAAATCGGTAGCTGAATCAATTCCCACAATTTTTAATGTCTATTTTTTATTTGTAAAAAATGCTCTTTCTTACTCCTTCAGTGAGCTATAACAAACTAAATTTATTCTCAATTCAGAGCAATACGGAGATTTGAAATGCATTTCTAAAACGCATTTCTCAATACACACACATATACGAACACATTTCATTGTTTATTGGAGTATAAAAGTGCTTAAAAAAGGGAAATAAACTTTAAACTTGGAAATCTGGTTATCGTATTGAATTTGTAAAGAGATTATCTAATCGGGGTGTCTGAGATCTTGCGTTATTTACGATACACTTTGTATAAGGAGGCTAACAATATTGCTAATTTTCCTCTATCCCATGGCTACAAGCAGTGATAGCCTAGTGGTTAGACCGTTGAACTGCAAAGTCAGAGGTCTCGGGTTCAAACCCAGGCATGCACCTCTGTCTTTTCGAAAGCATGTGCGTTTTAAAAATTAACTATCACTTGCTTTAAAGGTGAAGGAAAACATCGTAAGAAACCTTCATGCCTAAGAGTTTCTCGAAGGTGTGTGAAGTTCGCCAGCCCGCATTGGGCCAGCGTGGTGGACTATGGCCTGAACCCTTTCAGTTTGAAAGGAGGCCCAAGCCCAACAGTGGGACAGTTTCTTAACAAGGCTAATATTATTATTGTTATCCCATGGCTATTCAGCGATTTATTATTCAGTATTCCCTTAAGATATATACAAAGGAGTTTATTATGTTTACACTGTCTACGGAGATGCGATAGAATGGATGGAATATTGCCAAGATCTGAGGGTTTAGCACGAACAGAATAAAGTTGGCATAAAGCTGCCGAGTTGATATGCCATCCTTCTTACACTACGAATTTACTAAATAAAGATGAACGAGACACATGCTTTCTCGACAATATTACGCTAACGACAATGTGTTCATGCTTAGCCCTTGAGCGTGGTTTAGCGGTGCACGTGTAATGAAATATTTATGTGTCATCTGCTTTCATTACGCATGTATTTCTGACATTGCCATCAGAATATGGCTGTTGGATGAATGATTTATGATTTTAGGGTTCAGATTGTTCTATTATGATGATTAAAGTGGCATAATAAGCAGAATGTCATGCCAAAATAGGAGAGTGTTGGTATCTAGGGAGACTTTTATTTTTTTACACCGTCACAGGTTGCAGAAGTGAATCGTGTACACCCACTTTTTGCCGACGATGTTAGGTCCCATTTAAAAGGGGAAGACCCTATTTCTAACATACCGGGCACAGTGCCGTACTCCGAAGTGGACGGGGAATGTTAGATTCCTATCGACTAAAAACCCCACAGTGGTCTGTTACTATGGCTCCAGGGTCTCCACTATTAACGCACTGATGCCCCTCTGTACCGTGCTCCGAAGAGCCCACCATTGGATCAAGGAAAACCTAGGCGATTTTACTGTGACCAAATAGACCGTGTTTAAGTCAAGATCTATTACGGAGTATTGAGCAAGTCAAAAGTCTCTGTACCATAAATTAGACGAATGGAGGAAGTGAAAGAGATCTATAAAGTAAAGAACCAGTTGGAACTTTGTACTCGTCGCATACCCCGCAAGTGGTCTAGCAATAAACATAGATAGATTATTATGGTAATGAAGGTATCAGAATTTTTATTAAGAAGTTGTACTTTTAGAGACCTTAAAAGTACCGTCCAATTTTGATACAAATTTCAAATTGATATCTTTGCCCCTTCCTGAGAAAAAAAGAGTCTTAACCATCGGATAGATAAATAGGCAGACAAATCGACAACAAAGTAATCCTAGAAAGGTTTGATCAATCAAAGAATTCGAATGATTTCGCCTACAGTTCCGAGCAAGAAGCCGTAGTTGGGTGTATCTAGTTTTTATAAATTGACTCGTTGGTCTAGTGGCCAAGCGCATCGCTTTGTGATCACGAGGTCCTGGGTTCAAATCCGGTCGGACAAACATAGTTGATCTAACGAAAACTTCCCAGTACGAATCCGGAATCTGGAATTGTGCCCGGTATATGGCAGTAGGCTCGCCCCTATTACATGGGACCTAACATTGTCGGCGAAACGTGGGTGTACTGTGCACCTCTGCCACCCCCACTTGAGGAATATATGCGTGACGGTGTAATTTCTATAAAGAACCAATCCTACTAATATAAAAAATGTAAAAGTTTGTTTGTTTAGATGTATGTTTGTTACTCAGCAACGCAAAAACGGCTGGACGGCTTTGAATGACATTTGGACCACCGATAGTTTATTACCTGGATTAACACATAGGATTATTTTTATCCCGGAAAACTGTAAAGTTCCTGTCAAAGTCAATGCGTACGAAATCACAGGCAGACACTAGTTAGAAATATAATTATAAACGTAAATATAATACAATGTATCATCAGCCCGTGTCAGTCCACTGCTGGACGTAGGCCTCTCCGATGGCACGCCACTGAGCTCGATCTTCAGCTCTCCTTCTCCAATCCCTGCCCGCTGCCTTACGAATATCGTCGCCCCACCTAGCTACAGGGCGCCCTACACTACGTTTGCCGACACGCAGTCTCCACTCAAGAACCAGTCTGCCCCAACGGCCATCGGTTCTGCGGCATATGTGACCCATCCACTGCCACTTCAGCTTGCTAATACAATGTATAAACATGGCAAATATCGATAACACTCGTGCAAATCGATATCAAACCATTTCATTTGCGGTGTAATCATTCGAGAACCACTGAATTTGCTCCGGCGCTTTGCGAATTCGGGGCGAAAGGAACGTTGGATACGGTTCCAATCAAATCGAATTAAGTGAGAAAGCTATGTTTGTAAAAGAGCCCCGTTTGGTTGGTACCTTACTATATAAAGGTCTTTGAAACGTTGATTGATACGCATAACTTATTTTGGTTTACAGATGAAGCTGGAGCGCAAACAGATTGTAATTAACGTAAAGTTTTTGAGGAATCGTGCTGCCACAGTCATTTTTATTTAGTAACTTTTGAATAGAGAAATGAATGGCATATCAACTCAATAGTGTCACGCACATGCTAATCTGCAAGTCCTAAGACTTTAGTTCTTGCTCGTGCCTCTGAAGGCTCAGCAAAAACAGTAGTTTACGCTATACGAATGTTTCTGTTCTGTTCATCTTTATTTAGTAGTTACTAAAAGTGTGAAAAGGATGACATATCAACTGCATAACAATTAAAGTATCTGAACCAATGCGCAGTTTTCCTAAACACTATCATAATCATTAAAATGTCTTTGCTTGCGGTGGTTGTCTGGCGCGGGTCACTCCCTTCCATCCAATATGGTCGAGGGGAGTGATGGCTGTTCCAGTAGTCATACTCGTGAACGGGTGCTGCTTGAGGGAAGTGGTCCATCTGAAAGTCTCATATCTCCGTCGTACGGCATTATACTGGAGCTAGATTGTAAGCTATTTAATTGTAACCTAAAAATTGTATCCACACAATATGAAAATAAAGAATTGAAAGGAAAAAAGAGAATTAAATGAAAAAAGACAATTCCGCTGAGTTTCTTCACCGGATCTTCCCAGTGGAGGCCGCGTTCCGATCCGGTGGTAGATTTGTAGTTAAATTAGACTTAAACAAAAATGTAAATTGACTATTTATAAGCGCCCCGCAGGGCTTACACAAAATAAATTATTCTAGTTTGACTTGGAACAAAATTAGACTTTTGGTGGCAAACATTATGATTCTGATTCATGTTGAATATTGGTGTGACGATATTTATTATATTCTACTTTCGGTAACCATTTCAATAAGTTGCAATTATTATCACACAAAGTTGTCTTCTCGAACTAGTAAGATATTTCTACTAAAATAATTGTTACTATTTTAGTGAAATCTAGAATGAGATATGAATATTTTACACCGTATTTCTGTTGAGGTTATATTATATAAAATACGACTTAAGAACGCGTAACATGAATTGTGGTTCTTTTAGCACTCGCTGAAAAATAGGGACGTACCGTATTTTATGCTGAGAAATTGAAAATTTGAAAATATAACAAAAAAATCTATAATAATTAAGGCTTTTCCCGTTTATGACATTGTGTCTCTATTATGAAGGAATAGATTTCATCACATTCTTTTTTGTATATTTATAAAATAAAAACTAGCTACCTCGTTGTACTGACTGCCTTGTTGGTCTAGTGGCGAATAATGTGCTTTACGATCGCGAGGTCCTGGGTTCAAATCCCAGGTCGGACAAATGTCCCAGTATCAGTTCGGAGTCTGGAATTGTGTCCAGCATATGACAATAGGCTCGCCCCGTATTACAAGGGCCCTAACATCGTCAGTGAGAAGTGGGTGTACTCAGTATACCTCTGCCACCCCGCTTGGGGAATATAGGTATGACGGTGTTTATAAACCTAGCTATTACCTGTGGCTTCGCACGCATTTATGTAATCGACTTTATAATATATTTATATATTAAAGCATGTGGGTTATTGTAACGCTAAAATACTGTTGTTTTATCAAAATGCGTTCAGTAGGCTTTCCGTAAAAGGATTAATGTACGTCCATACACCAATCTTCACAAACTTTCGTGTTTATTTATCTACATACTGACACGGCAGGTACGCCATTTACGTTAGTATAAAGGAAACTATAAAAAAAGAGAATAATTAAAAGTACGGAAGTGCAATATACAAGCTCATTCATTCCAGTCCCTCACAATACCTCAGACACTCAGACAAAATATCACTGCAGGCATCCGCCTACAGACCGCAACCAGGACTGCCGTCGAGAGCGTTCAGTGCAGCGAAGATGCGCGTGATTGGCGAATGAGCACGCGCTACTATTCTTCATGTTGGAACAGAAGACAATCTAGGCTTCCTGTTCTTACAGTTATTAATAGGAGTGCAGAATCGACACAACTCATTATGCAGGTTGGGGGCATCAATTTTTCCGCGAAGAATTTTCATTGAAGTGACAATTTGGTTCATCCTTCTTCTTACTAATATCTATCTATCTATCTATAACCTCACGCCAGATCCCTTGCGGGGTAGGCAGAGAGTACAGAGTTCCAACAGGTTCTTTCCCTACATACCTCTCTGGCTTCCTCGACTCTCATAGTTCGTCTCATACACGCTCGCCGGTTACGGAGACTCTTGACTTTTCCATCAGATAAGACTGTTCTTACTAATACTTCTTTATAATAATGGTAGGTATGAAAATAACTATTTCTACGGATTTTATCACGGTCCCTCCCGTGACCATGGGTACTGCAAAGCACTCGAAACGTCAGTAACTAAAAATAAAATAAAAACTGTAAAAATAGCTTTATTTTATGTGTAATATTCGCGTAAATCTAAAAACTCAGTATCATGGTAGGTAGTTGCATCAAAAGGGTTAAATCCTGGCACTGGATATGTTTTCGCATTATTCGCGAATATTTCTTCCTGACTGCGTGTGTCTGTGTGATTGTGGTGTCTGTATAAAAAAATAATGTTTGCCAACGCGTCTATGGCACATAAATAATTTCTATGGCAGAGAAAATCTGTGGATCATACAAAGATTGCCTCGTGCAAGGATCAAGCCCGCATCTTCTATACCCAATAAGTCAAGTAAACTAAACGCAGACCACTCGACCAAACCTACATACTATAAATAATGCGGCTAACCTTCAAAACTAATGCTATCCATATAATTCTATAGATGTACCGTATTTTCTAGAAGTTACGAATTGACACCAGAAATTCTGTCAAAGCGCGCCATGTATGTACATATTTAAGTAGTTTGTTCATCAGTTTGATGAGTCCGGCTTAGGGATGGGAGCTCAAAGCAATTCAATGTTAAATTTATCTTAAAAAAATCTGATATGATACCAATCGCACCCAATATCCAAAAAAAAGTCCTCCTAAAAATTACTTAATAAATAATTCAAAAAATTTAACATGTGAAACCATACCTATACATACATAAATCCATAAACTGTTCTATGCGATGACCTTTATATAACATAGATTTTTTTTCTAGCTAACATAGGCTGACGATCAGAAAGTCCTGCGTCTATATCCAAGTTGACAATCTACAGTCGTTAACGCTAATAGAAAGCGGAAAAATTATGGGAATGACATTTTGCAACGAAAAGTCACGTGGTCAAAACAATGCGCTATCGATTGCGACAAGAGAATAGAAACAAAACCCTTGCAGCTCTAGGCCCTCTGATTCGAATCCTAAATTCAACACGATTGTGATTGGGTTTTTGTATCGAAAAATTCTTAATAGTGATTCGCAGTCTATAATTGTGCCCGATACACGCAAAAAGACTTTCCTTCTAATACAATGGGACCTAACTTGGTCGCTTAAATGTAGCTGTTTAATATACGATTAAACATACGACGATTTAGCGCAGTGGTTAAGAGCTTGAGCTGCTCCGCCCACTGTGTCGAATAGTCGCGGGTTCGATTCCCGCACGGGACAAATCTTTGTGTGATCCACAATTATTTGTTCCGGTCTGGGTATTTGTTTGTGAATTTTCATGTTTGGAAATGCACCCACGACACAGGAATAAATCCTAGTGTAGGGCTAAAAAAAATAAAAAAAATTATGAGAACATAATGTATACAAGGAAAAATTTTGATCTATTTAATCAATTAGGCGGCCGTTGGGGCAGATAGGTTCTCGAGTGGCGCCCTCGTACCGGAAGACGTGGAGTGGGCAGGCCCCCACAAGGTGGAGCGAAGACCTGGTGAAGGTCGCAGGTAGAAGCTGGATGCGTACAGCACAAAGCCGGTCGTTGTGGCGATCTTTGGGGGAGGTCTTTGTCCTGCAGTGGACGTCTTTCGGCTGCTTATGAATCAAGCAGGTGATAGGCATTGCTGTAACACGCGAGATGAAAATAAATTAGATCAACCGCAATTTCGTTTGCCTATAATTCACCCGTCTTTCATGAGGTACTGTGTTAGATTCTATAATAATTTCCCACTTGACGTCACTCAACTTATTGAAAATAAACTTGTATGTAACGTATGCTCTACAAGCGAGCTTACTTACTCTAGATGATGAATTTAAAGATGAAAATGCTTGGAAAGGTGCTGTTCCAGCTCCACCTGAATGTGGATAACATGTCCAGCTATTATTATTTATTAGGTATTCCCTCTCTTCCTTCACGTAGTTTAATATAATTGCCATTATTTTCCTCATTTCTTTATCTGTAAATCTCTGTTCTCCCATACCCCACAACAAAATGTAGATCAAAAAAATTGTAATAATACTATTTAAAAAAAGTAACCGTGGAGTTTCTTGTCCTTGTCCACAGGAATGACATTCCGAAGTGGTGGTAGAGTATTTGACACTATTCTGACGATTCATAAATACTGCAACGGTTTACATTCATAAAAAAATATTCTGATTCTGATTCTGGTGTAGATACTACACCTCCACTTGGAAAATAAGCGACGGGCTTTATTTCGTTTTTCACAGAAAATTATTCATTCGTCGGGAACTAAAAATCAAAAATAAACCGCGATAAAATCCGTAAAATAGTTTTATTTCATGTGTAATATTCGCGTAAATCTAAGAACTCAATATTATTCATTTCAGTTTATGTGCGGAAGGCACAGCCCTATTTCTCTCGTGTAGTGCCGTGTTAGCAGTTTTATGCCTAAAATACGACTAGTATTAAGTTTTAATTTATGAGGGCGAGTGTAAAATGTCCGAGCATTTGAGAATGAAGGAAGGGTTATTTACATATTGTTGAGCTAAAGTAAGAACGAGATATGTGTGTAATGCATTGCTTTTCTGAAAAAAAAATGCTTTTATCTAGAATACCGGTGGTTCGGGGATATATAATGACAAAATAGATATAAATAATAATAATATTAGCCCTGTTCGACAAAGAACCAAAGTTACCGACATAACTCGCAGACTCAGTAAGCTAAAGTGGCAATGGGCTGGTCACATCTGCAGAAGGACCGACGGCTGATGGAGCAAGCGTGTCCTAGAGTGGAGACCGCGACTTGGTAAGCGTAAGGTAGGACGGCCCCCAGCTAGATGGACCGACGACCTCAAAAAGGTCGCTGGGACAGACTGGATGCGGAAGGCGGAGGACCGTGTGCAATGGCGCGTGTTAGGAGAGGCCTATGTCCAGCAGTGGACTACGATAGGCTGATTGATTGATTGATAGCCCTGTTAAGAAACTCTCCCACCGTTGGGCACGGGCCTCCTCTCAAAATGAGAGGGATTAAGCCAAAGTCCACCACGCTTTCCCAGTGCGGGTTGGCGAACTTCACTTCGAGAAACTCTTAGACAAAATAGATATAAAATTCAAAAGTGGAAGTAAGTACCTGGGAAAACTTAGACTATCTTACTATAGTCTATTCCAAACAACCTTTAAAACATTTTTCAAAAAAGTCTACGATGACAATATCTTGCTAACAGCATATTTTCGATGTCTTCGGAAATACTGTCGCCTTCATATAACACTTGTTAAAGATTGCAATCACAACTAACATATCTAAAATTGGTGATGGGTTTTATCAAAAAGTTTAAATTTTGATTATAACATTATAATATACAATAGAAAGATATATGTTTGATAATCCAAATGTCTTTTAACACTGCTTAAAAACTGTCGTTATGATAATTAACGAATATTAAAATTTATTATTCCTCTTATATTTAAAGTTTAAGATATATTCAGTTTACTTAGATTTTTGTAAGAAACTCTTCTAATAAACCTTTCAAATTATCTCTTCGAATCTGCAGGATTGTAGATTTATTTATTATTGTTTATCCATACATCCTTATACTTACCAACTCCCAAAGAAAGTAGATCAAATGCAAATAATATTCAAAGTTCTTTCCATACAGTAGAATGCAATATTAAAATGCTTGAAAAGACTTAAGCGCAGACATTATTGCACGCTCCCTCCGAGTGCAAAGCTCAAAATTTAGTGTGAGCAGCATATTCAATAGGAACTGAAAGGCACGTTGATAGAATACTAATTTTTTTTGTATAAAAATTCTAAGTAGTATTCTAAGCTGTCAGTTAAGAATATACACACAGATACAAGTTTGCACGCACGCATGCATAGATACGCGTGTGCACGTATGCATGCATGCACGCATGCACGCATACTCAAACACACACATCGATAGACATCACGCATAGATTTACATAATTTTTTGACAAATAATAAATTTTCTTTCAGTTATAAAACTAAAAATCACCATCATCCTTAGGACCGTGGTCCTACAGTAGAGTTCAATTAATGTAATTCACCCTACAGCATAGTTCAAAATTCAAGTCCTTGTTTGAAAATTTCACACCTATAGATAGATAGATAGAGTACACCAGTGAAATTACAATTAATAAACAACTTATTACAGACAAATACGTACAATTGGCGGTCTTATTGCTAAAAGCAATTTCTCCCAGACAACCAATACAATGGAAGAAACAACATACTTAAACAGTAATAGTAAATGAGGGTAGTTGGTGGCGAACAATGACAACTTAGATAATACATAAACACATGTCATTACAAATATATAACGTACATATCATACACATATAAGTCAGATACAGATAGGTCTTACAGATAAGTAAAATAAGATAAGATACAGATGTAGTAAATTGTGTATAACCAAATATTGCTAACGATATCAGGTGCCAATGTATATATTGTTACGACCCGAACATACCTCGATATCTTGAAAAGTCTTTATCGGGGGATGTCGATTCTAAAACGCATAATACACCCTTAGGTCCCCCGATGATCTGACTAGAAAGATCTAGAATCCGCGCTTAAGTGGCGAAACGTCTAGAAGGTTCCACCCCTTTAATTATCGCCGGCGCGCGGTCGCGGTATACAAGTACCTATTTATTCACGCGCAAATACGAGTAGGTATGTAATAATAATACCGCTTTGTGGGGCGCGCCGGTCTCTCGATAGTCTATCGATGTACTTGGAGGATTCGCGTCCATTCTAGAACTTTCAAACAAGTATAAAAGGAACACAGAGCGCGGGGACAACACAATCTCTTCTTGTAAGCGATCTACAAGCGATCTAAATGAAATACACCGGCGACTTTAGCATCGATATACGGATACTAAGAGTGACACAGCGACTTGGAAGCAGTATTTGGGTACTAACGAGTACTAACTAACTATTCGACGTACTGATTTGTGTGTACTGCGCCTAATAAAGTTCTTCGCACGTTATTCGGCATTTAATTACCCCACAAACGTAACAATATATATTGCCAATGTATATATATATATATATATATATATATATATATATATATATATATATATATATATATCATTAATCTACATCCAGAATTTTCGTAAAATCTCCTAAAACACTTTGTTTTGAATCTAAGACTTAACTCCGGACCTCGTTGTCACCACCCGCAACAGTATTAAACTAACAAGGCAGTCAACCGTATTTTCGTGAACGTATTTCCACAATTTTTCATAGGTGTGTTTTTAGTAGTTAAACTTTGCTATGAGCAATGAACTAACCCTGCGATGGAATGAAGCCATTTTTGATGAAATTTCGGCATAATTTATACTGGGTAGACCGTAACTGGGTTTATAGTTTTATTAGCAACAAGCTTTTGCTCGCGGTATTTTCATGTATTAAGTTTCCGCATAAAGTTACATGACCAAACATATTAATATCGCTTTACGCAAAAACTGCGCCTATAACTTTGGATTTCAAAATGAATTGGCTTCAAATAATATTAGCACTGTTAAAAACTGTCCCACCGTTGGGCACGGGCCTCCTCTCAAACTGAGAGGGTTTTAGGCCACAGTCCACCACGCTGGCCCAGTGCGAGTTGGCGAACTTCACATACCTCCAAGAAACTCTTAGGCTTGCAGGTTTCCTCACGATCTTTTCCTTCAACGTTAAAGCAAGTGATAGTTAACTTTTAATACACACCTGCTTTCGAAAAGACAGAATTGCGTGACTGGGTTCGAACCCGAGACCTCTGACTTTGCAGTCCAACGGTCTAACCACTAGGCTATCACTGCTACTGGATTCAAAATGGATACGTAATGTAAACAACCTTAAAGATCTAAAAACTGGCACCCACCTAAAAAGGCATGGTTAGTGGTGGTTGAGTAACCGAGAGATTAATTATGTACTAACGAAAGCACCCCTCATCTCCTCTCTATTTAAATATAAAGCAACCTATTCAGTCTTCCTACCAGGCAAAAGCCTTCTCTTACCGATTGAGTTGAAATAGAATTGTTCATACTCCACCACGCGGACCCAAAGAAGAGAATTAAAGGCAAGACTACAGCCATTTGCTGTTGGAACTTATCAAACCATCCCTACTGCTTCCAATTTGGCTTAGTGATTTCATGAAGTGGTGTCCAGGGTCAACAGCTCACCACCTATAAGGTTTCCAAGTTGACATGGCGACTGCGACTTAAAGTCATAGCCAAGACCAACAGCTTACCCATAAGGATACCAACTTGGTTTAAAGATTACGACATGAATCGGCCTCTGGGGCCTTTTTTATCAAACCACCCATAAAGATTCCAACTTGGCTTAAGGATTATCACACGAAGTGGTTACTGAGGCCAAAAGCTTACCACCGATAAGGCTTCCAATTTGACTTACAACAGGTTTCAATATTTAACTGAAGGATAGATTTGCCTACTACGGACAGAATTTTGACACATTTTGTATGGAAAATCTGTCAAAATTCTACTGACAGTAAGCAAATCTATCCTTAGTTGAATATTGAAAAACAAAAAAACACCGTCACGCCTATATTTCCCAAGCGCGGGTGGCAGAGGTGTACTGAGTACACCCACGTTTGGCCGACGATGTTGGGTCCCATGTAATAGAGGGCGAGTTTATTGCCATATACCGGACACAATTCCAGACTCCGTACTCGTACTGGGAAGTTTTCATAAGAAAAACTACACTTGTCCGACCGAGGATTTGAACCTAGGACCTCGTGATCACAAAGCGACGCGCTTTGCCACTAGACCAACGAGGCAGAGGCCATTAATCACTACCACAAATATTGACATCCAAACATACAACTTACCACCTATAAGGCTTCCAACTCGTTTTAACCACTACCACATAAAATGGCATCCGGGGCCAACCAGCTTAACATAATATCTTCCGAAGTAGCTCCAAAATGGGAATGCCACAAACGGGCACCCATTTCATATTGACCTAACCGAGCGATTCTTAACCTTTATGATTGCTAAAAGCTTTACAATCTAGCAACGCTGGGAGCGCTTTACATCAAATTTAATTTCACTAAGTAAATAACTATCAAAATAGACAAGAATTTGTTAGACTACCATTCACTAAGACTGAATCAATATCATATGAGATACTGTTTGAATCACAAATTCATTTCTATATCTAAAACTAATAATGTAAGACAAATAGTCAGAGGTTGTTTCAATAAATTGATTACTTGTGGTGTAATCTGCGAACAATTATTTATATTTGAGATTCTCTCATTTGCATACGTTTAGGTAAATCTATCTATGTATATCATCACGCCAGATCCTTGCGAAGTAGGCAGAGACTATAGAGTTCCAACAGGTTCTTTCCTTACTTACCTCTCTGGCTTACTCCACTCTTATAGTTCGTCTCATACACGCTCGCCGGTTACGGAGACTCTTGATTTGTCCTTCAGATAAGACTCTGTCTATTTGGTCATGATAAGATAGTCTAGGTCTTCCCCGGTACCTACATCCTTCCACTTTCGCATTGTATATCTATTTTGTCATTCTTTCTTCTGGCATTCTTTTTATATGCCAGAATCAACGGAGCATAACCTTTCTCATCTTTACACCGATACTATCTTTCATACCTACTCACTTTCTTACTACGCTGTTGCGAATACGGTCGGTCAGCTCGCATTTCTACCGCATTTATCCTACTTTCATTCTCCTTCTTAAATACTTAGCTCTCACTGCCATATAACAGCTGTGGGACAGGTTAGGTAAATAATTATACTTCATTATATTAGACGGCTGTCCAGTGAATGAGAGGTCCTACTCCGCCCACAATATAAAAACGTCACGAATTCGATACCTGTACGGGACAAATCTTTGTGTGACTCAAACATATTTGTTTTGGTTTGAATACTTGTGTATGCGAATTTCATATTTGATATCAGGAATCATCGTATTCACTCGAAAATATTTTTTTAGTGTGGGGCTGCATTATTGTGAACAAGTAACTTATAGTTAAAAAATTAGCCTGTACGGTCCCACAGCTGGGCAAACATCGAGGTGAGAGAGATTAAGTCACATTCCACGTGCACGCGTTGCTGGTGGCAGGTTTGTGGCCACCCGCTGTTGAAATTTACCAAGCCGCCTATAAGGCTTCGAACTTGACTTAATGATTAATTGGTAACCGTGGTCAATGGGCACAGAGCACAGATACACTCTATATAAAAATGTGACAAACGGTCACCCATCTTACACCGATCGAGCCGAATGCTTCAACTTGGTGATCGCTATGAACACCGCGCTCGCACAGCTCAACGAGCGTCGCGAAATGCCGAGATAAATAGTAGAGCGAAGTTACGTTGGCCGATCACTCTAGTTAAAACTTAGCAAGAGAGCGTGTTGGTTTGAATGAAAATATTCTTGTAAAGTTTTGTAAGGAATATGCATTATCTTCACTTTGCGCCGATATTGGCTAGCAGTAGTCGGCGTATTAAGAAAAATGACACTTAATGTATATACACATAGTTACCGGTCAAGCGAATAAAAGCGTGTTAATAATCGAAAATATTTTTAAGATCTCTTTTTTTTTTAATTAGACACTGCGGGCCTAGTTTGTCCCGCACTTTTTTTTGTTTAATTTCTATTTTGTTAGTTTTGCTTTTATAAGAACTCGTATGGTACATGGTGCATTTCTTTTTAGTTTTGTTGTTACAGTGCTCGGTATTTTTTTGTTACGTTACTTCAGTAGAGGTTTTTTTTATTACATTTTTTTTAACTTTTTTAAGTTATTGTGTTAAAGGTGTATGTAAGTGTATTAAACTATGAGGTTTTTTTTTTGTCACAGTTTTGGCTTGCCTTTGAGCGAGAATGCCTCAGTCGTGTCGGCTGCTTGTGAGGGTTTCCCTTAGGCCTCCGCCTCCAGCAGCTTTTTAACAACTACCATGTCTCGACTGCGAATAGCCATCTTAAGTAATTTTAGATCTCTTAGATGTCTTTGCATTACAAATTCATTGTTGAAGTGATGACATATTAAGTTCTGTAATAAATTATTATGTTCTAATGACCTTCGGAAACAGAAATCTTCTAATGTAGTATAGTGTAATCTGTGATTGAATATTTATTATTTGCTAATAAATATATCTTATGCAGCGTCTGCTATCGCACAGTTCTATTTACCTAGTTAATATTCTCACATTATATAGACATATATTTTTGTTTACGTATTTCTGTACTGTATTATACAAGTGCAGAGAGTTTTATTTAGAGTTATGAAGAGAGTTAGGGCTCATTGTGGGAGTGAACCAAGAGCAATGGGCTAGAAAGGTTCTAAAACCTGGAAGATGGGTTAATGACATCCGACAACACGCGAGTCCAATTTAGATTCAAGTGGCACGGGGCAGAGTGACTAGGAAGGTTTTGGAGGAGACCTATGCCCGAAGATGGACTATAGAAAGACTGTGATGATGACAGAGAGTTTAAAACGAACGTAAGTGTTATGCTTACAAATTGATAGGCTTTCCTTTTCAGAGTAAATACTTATTAAATAAAGATGAACGTGAGAGTATTCTGTCTCGATAACGTCAACCAAAGGGCTAAGGATGTTTACTTACATGGTGCTGCTACATTTATCGTGAAAAGCATTGCATATCAACTCGTTAGCATTACGATAACGTTGAACGGGCGTTCGAAAAGCGCAGTGTGGGACGCGGGAAGTCGTTGGATGCAGGTGGCTTCGGACCGGTTAGGCTGGAGAGCGATTGGGGAGGCCTACGTTTAGTAGTGGACAAGTATAGGCTGAGATGATGAGGCCGCTAACGTCAACCTTTTTGAGCTAAGCTCTCAGTTCATGGGCTTCTCGCAGAAGGAACAACCTCAACTTGAATAGTCGATATGGATGTTGAATGTCTATGTGGCTTTTGAATATGTCACAATTTGATGCCAAATATTTCACTATTACTAAAAAATACTGCAAACACTTGCTGGCTAGTACAATGTAAACGAGGCACTTCTCATAACACTGCATTGCGATTTTAATGCACAACGCGCGTCTTTTGACGTGCTCGAGCGTGAGATATGCATACAAAAGCAGAACTTGCATACTGACATGGTTGGAACATAATCCTATTACCGACTATTGGTAACAGCATTGTCCCTGTAATAATAATATCGAAAGACGGGTTGGAGAGCCGTACCTTGTAAGGAATAGGTAAAGAAATACTTGTAAAGAAATTTTTGTATCCAGGCGTTTCTGATAGTCCCAAGTAACGACTGTTACCTTTTTTCTAGTACATACATACACTCACGCCTTTATCCCCCTGGGGTAGGCAGAGACTACAGTTTGCCACATACTACGATTCTGTCACATCTCTTCCACTTCATCTACGTTCATACATTCCTTCATACATTTCCGTCGATTAAGAGTGCTACGCACTTGACCCTTTTCTAAGAGAGTATTAATTTGGTCGTCACGCCCGATCCCTTGCGGGTAGGCAGAGAGTACAGAGTTCCAACGGGTTCTTTTCTTACATAACTCTCTGGCTTCCTCCACTATCATAGTTCGTCTCATACACGCTCGCCGGTTATGGAGACTCTTGACTTGTCCTACAGATAAGACTCGGTCTATTTGGTCGTGGTAAGATAGTCTAGGTCTTCCCCGGTACCTACATCCTTCCACTTTCGCATTGCATATCTGTTTCAACATTCTTTCTTCTGACATTGTTTCTATATGCCCGATAAAACGGAGCATACCCTTTCTTATCCTTACTATCTTTCATACCTATTCGCTTTCTTACTACACTGTTGCGAATACGGTCGGTCAGCTTCACTCCGCACATCTTCCGCAGAGCTCGCATTTCCACCACATTTATCCCACTTTCATTCTCCTTCTTACATACCCAGCTCTCGCTATCATATAACAGCGTTGGGACAATAACTCCGTTATGTATGGCCAACTGCGCCTTTTGGCATAAGTGCCGGCTCCCAAGTATCTTTCCCATCGCACCATTTACTCTATTCCCTGCACTCACTTTTCTCTCTATGTCAGCGGTGTATTTTCCATCCTTACTGAAGGCGCATCCAAGATATACAAACTCATTCACTTGCTCCAGCACATGGTTAACAACAACAATTCTTGCATTCGTTCTGGTCTCTACCCGTTCAAAAACCAAAATCCCGGTTTTCTTTACAGACAAATGTAAGCCATTGTTCATGTAGTCGTCTTTTATAACTCTGACTAGTGTTTGCAGATCAGTGGCTGTTGGCGCTATTAAAACCGCATTATCTGCATATAGTAGATGGTTTACCACTAGGTCACCCATTTGTACACCTTCATTCATCGCTTTCAGCCTTTGAAGACTCCAGATATATTATAAACAGTCTAGCGGACAACACGCAACCCTGCTTGACGTCGTTTTTAACGTCAAACCAGGGTGATCTGTTACCACCCACCCGTACGCATGTCTTACAGTCCACATAAGTGGACTGGACGGGTCACAACAGAGAGCCATCTATACCATACTCTGGTAAAATGTCCCAAAGTCTCTTTCGCACAACTCTGTCAAACGCCTTCAGATCCATAAAATCGTGGAAACCCTTGCGGTCCACTGCCAGATGCTTCTTTACGATGTTGCGGAGAGAGAAAACTAGATCCGAACATCCTCTACCCGATCTGAAACCCCCTTGTGCCTCGCACAACATTCCATCGGACTTCTCGCGCATTCTTCGTTCAATAATTTTACCGTACACCTTGGCTGCCAAGCTGATCAAACTGATGGCTCTGTAAATGGCGCAGTCATATTGTGAGCCCTTGCTTTTATACAAGGGTACTATGACTGCGCGGCGTCAATCTGTAGGGACTCTACCGGTTCTCCAACAAAGGTTTGCGTCCCGGGCGCAAGTTCCACCATATTTGATCCTCTCGGCAGATATCATGTCCACTCCCGCAGCTTTACCATTTTTCATACTTCCTATCGCTCGTTCAACTTCCTCCGTACTGATGTCTTCTGTTGATTCTGGTGCCGCAAACTCGCTTCTGGGCTCGGCTGCGACACCAGTATCCGGGGCAACTCCATACATTTTTCCAAAATATACATTCCACCGGTTTAGCACAGCTCGTGTGTTTGCAAGAATGTCACCATCCTTAGTTTTTGTCCTTTCCATTGTGAAGCCTGTCGAAGCACCTCTAGCTTTTCTTACCTTGCTCCAAAAGAGTTTGGTGTTTTTCTCGAAGTTCTTCGCCAGCCTTTCCTCCTCAATCGCACTGGCTCGTTCACGCTTTTCTTTCACTAAGGTTTTAGTGGCATTCTTGCCAAGCTTTCTTTTCACTTTCTATGGAGATTTGCAACTCCGCAGCACACCATGCATCACCTTTTGCTGTACTATGCTTCTTTCTACCAAATTCTGCTGGATTCTACCATACTCTCTTTCAGGCTGTTCCAGCATTCATCTACATTTGAGTCCGAACAACCTGCTGTCAAAAGCTTGTCTCGGACTCTGCCTTCATACATTCTCCTCACGTTCTCATCTTGTAACTTTTCAAACTTTATTCTTTCAAAGTCTCCGAAGGGAAAACGCTCTCGCCAGTGCTGCTACCTCCTGCACAGACCACTAAACCGCGCAACTACGAGATAATGGTCTGATTCAAGAGTTGGGCCTTTATACGCACGCGTATATTGGAGCTTGCTTCGGAGACGGTTATCAACCAGGATCAAATCTATCATGCTCTTTTGTTTAGTCCTTCTCCACGTATAAATATGTATGTCCTTATGCTGAAATATCGTATTAGACACAAGGAGGCTCCTTTTCAAACAGACATCTACAATGAGCTTACCTGCATCGTTCACTCTCTTATCACCATAAGGACCCAGAGCATCGTCGCAAGTTTGCCGCCTGGTTCCCACCCATCCGTTAACTACGCCACACAAAATCACCTTTTCGTTAGCCTCAGCCAGATCCATAACTTCTCTGACATTATCCCAAAACTTCTCAAGGTCCTGGGGTGTCGACAAGCTTACGGGAGCATATGCTGTGACCAAAAATACTCTAGTGTCACCCAGTTTTAAACGGACCCAGAGAAGTCTCGTATCGTACAGGCCATAATCTCTCACTCCAGGGGCCAGGTGACGGGATAGTAAGATACCCACCCCCATGCTGGCACGACTGCTCTGCGGTACCCCAGACCACAGAGCCATCATGCCATCAGGAAGATCACAGGTTTCACTGCCCCTCCATTTAGTCTCTGTTACACACAGAGCATCCAGGCGTCTCTCTTTCATCACATCAATCACGTTATGCATCTTATCTACTATACCACCCCATGACTCGCCGGTTCGGGCCCAGCGTGATGGGTGGGGGTCCCCATCGCCGCTTTCACTTATCTAGCTGCCCTTGATTATTTGGGTGTACAATATCACATGAAGAAAAAACTAGAACGAAATAAATAGTGAAACATTCTAAAGAATTTGTTCTTTTTCACATGTAATTTCCGATACCACAGACCTTAGCACAAACAGACTGACATAAGCGTAACGTTGTTCAGAAAGTGTCACGTTAATTTTATTTTGTAAATTCGTAGTGTAAAAAGGATAGCAAATTAGTATCAAAATGAAGAGTTTTTATTTATGTAGACCAAAAAATACTTATGAATAGTCAATAAAGAAAAATGCAGAATGAGTTACGTTGATGGGCTTAGACCGTTGAACTGCAAAGTCAGAGGTCTCGGGTTTGAACCCAGGCACGCACCTCTGTCATTTAGAAAGCATTTGCGTTTTAAAAAAATATCTATCACTTGCTTTAACGGTGAAGGAAAACATCGTGAGGAAACCTCCATACCTAAGAGTTTCCCGAGGGTGTGCGAAGTACGCCAAACCGCACTGGGCCAGCGTGGTGGACTATGGCCCTCTCAGTTTGAGAGTAGGCCCGTGCCCAACGGTGGGACAGTTTCTTAACTGACCTAATATTATTTATTATTATAAACGTATAGATTACACGTAAATGTACTTACACTCATGGCAAAATAAAGCAAAATAAAGATATTGTAAAGGTATCCTGATATAATTAAAAAAAATATAACTATTAATAATAGGAAAAATAAAACTGCTTACTATAAAATATATAATAAGTGCAAACAAAATACTTGGTTATAGCTCCAGTGTGATGCCGAACGAGCCCAAGTTCAACAAAACTACAGGTTTGATCAGTCAAAGGATAGAGGACGGACCAGTCTTCACCAGCAGCATCCGTTCACGAGTATGACTTGAGAAGCAGCCATCACTCTCCTCGACCATATGAGAAGGATTAACTCGATAGCAGTACGGTAACGTTAATCTAAGCCTTATGGATGTCAAGAAATTAAAGTTTGTACAACACGAAAACATCAAGAGTTATTTGAGATAGCTGACAAGGTTTGTTGGAAAAAGTTTCCAAGGTTTGTTTGGGTAGCCACAAGGGACATGATATGGACAGTAAGAAGTTTTTAAGTTAATATTGGGGTAGCCGGTCATAAGAGTTTCGAAGTAATGTTTGTTTGGTGTACTGTCAAGAAACGAAGGAATAATAATAATAACAATATAAGTCACTCACTCCAAGGGCGAATGGTTTGATGTTGTTGAACAATCGTGTGAGCCCATTCAGGAAATGGAGCCCGTAGTCATCACCCGTGACGATGTAGCCTGTGCGGTCCGTGCGGCGCCGAACTGGAAAAGTCCGGGCCCGGATGGACTGCACGCATTCTGGCTAAAGAGGCTCCAGGGTTCACATGCTCGTCTAGCAAATCAATTCCAAGAAGCTCTTGAATTGGGATCGCTACCTAGCCTTTTCACAACGGGTGTCACTCATTTGATTCACAAATCTGTCAGTACTTTGGAACCTAAAATTATAGACCGATTACATGTTTACCTACGGTCTATAAACTCCTTTCATCCATTCTGAGAATAAAAATCAATGATCACCTTAAGGCACAGCACATTCTATCGCCTGCTCAGAATGGGTGTAAGGGGGGTCCCGGGGTACAAAGGATTTGCTCCTCATTGATATGGCCATTTGCCAACAGGTGCGACGATCTAGAAAGAATGTCTCCATGGCCTGGATCGACTATAAGAAGGCCTATGATTCGGTGCCTCATACATGGCTAGGGAGGGTGCTAGAGCTATACAAAGTACACCCGGCGCTATGCTCTTTCCTCGGTTTGTGTATGGGGCAGTGGACCACAGTTCTTCGTCATCCAGGATATGGAGGCCTTTCCGGCTCGTCGGACTTGATAAAGATAAGCAGGGGTATCTTTCAGGGCGACAGTTTGAGTCCATTGTGGTTCTGCCTGGCTTTGAATCCATTAAATGCTATACTTAAGGATTCAAAGCTAAGTTGCCATTTGCAAAGGGAGAGTGAGCCTATATCTCATCTACTGTACATGGATGACCTTAAGTTGTACGCTTTGAAGAAAACAGACTTGATGAAGTTGCTCAAAATAACCGGCAATTTTAGCAACGACATCGGAATGGAGTTTGGAGTAGACAAGTGTGCGGTCATCCATGTACAAAGAGAGAGAGTTGAAGATTCTTTTAATCTACAGCTCTCTGAAGATATATCCCTCAGGTCTCTCTCTGAAATGGATTCCTACAAGTATCTTAGTATGTCACAAGCCTTAAGTATAGCTGAACAGGAAATGAAACAATCATTGAGGGAGCGGTTCTTTGCCCGCCTGATAAAAGTGTTAAAAAGCCTTCTATCAGGTGGAAATAGGGTCCGAGCTTTCAATGATTGGGTCATGCCTGTTCTTACTTAATCTTTTGGCATACTAAGGTGGACTCAGTCTGAACTGGATGCCTTGGATAGAAAGGTCCGTCGATTGCTGACAGCGTTTCGTATGCACCACCCGCGGTCATCTGTTATGAGGTTGTACATCCCGCGGAAGTGCGGTGGTTGTGGGTTTTTAAACGCTAAGACACTACACAACCGCGACGTGTGCAATCTCAGACAGTACTTTTTGAGTGTGTCCGTGGTGATGTATCGAGATGTTGCCGCAATCGATAGAGGTCTAACTCCGCTTTCCTTGGCAATCGGGAACTGGCGAAGGCCCCAGGTTTTAAGTATTTCGGACCGCACAGCCATATGGAAGAGGAAGGAGCTACACGGACGGTTCTATCGGGCTCTTACAGGGCCTGATGTGGACCAGCTCGCTTCCGTGACTTGGCTACGCTTCAGCAACCTTTTTGGGGAAACTGAAGGGGTTGTATTTGCAATTAAGAAACGAAGTTATCACGACGAACAACTAGCGGAAGCACATCCTAAAGGACGGCACGGTTGACATTTGTCGGGCATGCCATCGTCCCGGTGAGTCTATTAGACATGTAGTTTCCGGTTGTTCTCATCTTGCTAACGGAGAGTACTTGCACAGCCACAACCAAGTGGCTAGGATTATCCATCAACAACTTGCTCTTAAATATGGCCTTCTGGACTCTGAAGTACCGTACTACCAGTACCAGCCTCTTGCAGTTCTCGAAAGTGGTCATGTCAGGCATATACCTTAGCTTAACTACGACTTTTGGACGCCAAACACCTCAGTCCTTCCACAGATGCTGCAAAACCCTCGAAACGTTAGGAACTGCAAAATCAAAAAATAAACTGCGATAAAATCCGAAAAATAGTTTTATTTAATGTAACATTCGCATAAATCCCAGAACTAAGTAAATGTAAATATCAACGCTAGAAAAACATCGTCTTCCTTCTAGGTCAGTCGGGTAAAAAAAGCCGCAAGTAACGGCCCACAACCCACAGATCCCTATTACGATAGATGGTGAGCATTAAAATGAATTACGATCGTCACTCGCCCCCATCTGTCATAATAACCACAGGACGGGGTTTATAATGCACGGACAATAAAACAATAAGGGGACCATTAATATAATGGCACGAAATTTGGACTCCATCAGTTAATAGATCCGGAAAGGTTTGGGTCCATTTACAACCAATTTTAAAAAGTACTGTCTCATTGGTATAAATAAATGATATCAGCCTATACTGGCCCACTGCTGGGCAAAGGCCTTCTCTCACAAATCGAAGTAAGAGAGATTTGGTCATACTCCACCACGAGGACTAAGTGCAGATTGGTGGAGACAGGTCTGTGGCCTCCTTCTGTTGGAATTTATCAAGGGGCCTATGGTTGCCTAGTGGTTAGACCGTTGGAATAGCAGTGATAACCTAGTGGTTAGACCATTGGACTGCAAAGTTTGAGGTATCGGGTTCAAACTCAGGCACGCATCTCTGTCTTTTCCGAAGCATGTGCGGTTTAAAAATTAACTATCAATTGCTTTAACAGTGAAGTAAAATAACGTGAGGAAACCTGCATGCCTTGGAGTTTTTCGAAGGTGAGTGAAGTTCACAAACCCGCACTGGGACAGCGTGGTGGACTATTTCCTAAGCCTTCTTAGTTTGAGAGGAAGCCCGTGCCTAACGGTGGCACAGTTTCTTAACAGGGCTAATATTATTATTAATGAAAAGCTAAAGGATCCTGGTTGGACTAGTCTCTACATGTACCGCCCGTTCACGAGTATGACTACTTGAGCAGCCATCGTTCCCTCGACCATATTAGAGGGAAGGAAGTAAAGGGATTGGTCAAACAATTGAAGGTCGCAGGTAGCAGTTGCATGCGTTCAGCGCAAAGGCGGTCATTGTGGCGATCTTTACCGGAGGGCATTTGTCTAGTAGTGGAATTCTTTGGCTGAAGATAGTCACAAAACAATCACAGAGTGGAGCACTCAATACTCAGCGCCCTACACACACTAGACCAAACTTTCGTCAATTTTGACTGCATATTAAGGTTAGGTCAGCCGGCGGGAGCCCGATGGAAATGCTCGGCTACGCTCGGTCAGCAGGCAGCAGCGCGGCGCATATGTCACACTGCTTTCGGCCGCCAACCTAACACTAGCGTCCCGCTCGCACGCGTATTAGCGTCTTGCTCCCCCATGCTTAGTTTGTAATCGCGTCCGGCGCGACGGCGGCGGGTCATGATGTTTCCCGTCGTGCCGAGCGTGGCTGTGCTGTGTGTCATCTTCCGTACATTTGAGTACATTACAACAGTCCATGTCTCACCACCGTCGTGCTCCCGTCGCACTGCGTTGGCTATGTGGTTAAACCTTTAGCTGTACACTCGTCCTTTACCAAGAGTTCCAAAAAAATATGGTTGCTTCACTAACCAATACCTTTTAGACCGTGTCTTATGCGAAAGGCAAGTCAAAAGTCTCCGTAACCGGTCTGTATGAGACGAAGTATGAGAGTGGAGGACGCCAGAGACTTATGTGAGGAAGGAACCTGTTGGAACTCTGTACTCTCTCTGCCTAATCCTGAAGGAATCTGGCGTAATGATATGAAATTCGCAGCAATCAGAAAACTCCAGCAATATCTATAGCAAACATAATTCAGGTCAAAACCTTCGCTTTATTATTTAAACCGTAAATATAATAAAAATGGGAGTCGATCGTGAATCGAGACGATTAATTTTATACCGCATTAATTTTCGGTCATCGATATGAAAAATATTGAACGCGGCCCCGTTCGCGTATTGGATTATTCAAATTAACTTCATTATTTGGTGGATGTTCGCCGCCAAATTATATCGGGAAACAAATGATATCTCTTTGTGACAAGAAATTTAATAATACTCATAATGCTTGCATCATGCTTTTTTTTGTACTTTTGCATTTTAAATTTATTGCGGACTACTGGTTTTGATTATTGAGCAGAGATAGCTTGGCTGTCTTTTTGTCTAGAAGTTTATTGCGGATTTTAGATTGTGATTATTTGGCAGAGATAGCTTGACTAACTTATTCTTCTAGAGTTTCAACTAACGGGTGGCAAATCAGAAGTTCTGGGGTTGAATTGGGTTGGACAAAATGTGGTTTTTCTATTGAAAAAAATCTCAGTACCGTCAGAAGTCTGGATTACGTCAGGTATAATTGCAATCGACTCGCCCCAGGGACAATTAAACAGCAAGCACAGAATAAATCTTGCTTTCTAGTTTAGACATTAGAGTGCTTATTCATATATGACACAATCAATAATCATATTTTTGAGTTGTGTCGTTATTACACATATTACCATAAGTATAAACAACCTTAATAACATCCAAAAATAACCTTATTTTTTCATCTAAATTAACATCTATACCCTTTTCAAATTGCCATGAGATTTTATGTAAACAAGTCATAAAATACTTCTAAATCAAGGAGTATTGATAATAAGTTTAAATAACATTGAAATGCGTTTGCTACGTGCGTTTCCAGTTCGTTAAATTCGTTGTTTTTGTTAAACTAAGGGCCTGTTTTACCACCCTCGAGTAAAGTGCTGGTTAGTTTGATTAGCGTTACTTGGCAGTTAAAACTGGCTCGTTTAACCAACGGATAGGGCTACTCATACATGCTAAAATTTGTATATACAAGGTGTCTCGTAAATATCGCAAGACCTCATACACCCCGATTCGATAATTGCTTCATAAATTTAATACGACAACCTATTTAAGCCCTTTTTTAGGCACTTTTATACCCCAACTAACAATAAACTTGTACGTGTATGTATGTGTATTGAGAAATAAGTTTTAAAAATACATTTGAAACCTCCGTATAACTTTGAATCAAGAATAAATTTAGTTTATTATAGCGCACTGAAGGAACAACAGCTTTTTTCAAATTTTGAAATAATATAAAATAGCTCATAAATATTTGGGATGAATTTAGTTACCGATTTGGAACAAACTACTTACAGGTCTTGCGTTTATTATGTTACACCTTGTAGACTTACTTGAAACTTTAATGTCGATGAGTCTGCCTCAGACTTTACTCAAGGGTGGTAAAAGAGGCCCTTAATGTCATTTAAGTTGATTTCGGTTGATTCATTGACGCGAGTGCTCCTTTATTTATTTAAATTATGTTCTTACTTTTTGTTACTTATGGTTTCTTCTTAATTAAACGTAGTCGGTTAAAAAGGTTTGTAAAAATTGTTTGAAATGTTTATGATTTGTCTCAATCAAATCTGAATAGGGTATACCCGTAGTTTGTACACAAAAGAATTATTAATGTTAAAATATCTACTTAATAAACATAAAACAGGAATAATTCATGGGTCTAGAAATTTATATCGCTACTTTCATAGAAATTTGTGCTCTAGAAAGATAAATAAATCATTTGTTTTGTTAGCCAAGTTCTTGTTTCTATCAGATGAAAGACAAAAGTTTTAGATATTTATATGTAAATAAATGGATATTAGTATTCGAATAAAATATATAGACTATAGAATTTGTATTCAAACTGAAACATTTAAAACGTAACACAAAGTATACTCAACAAACTAGACCGCCCTCTTAATAACTGCATTCGATTTATCTTTAACTTGCGTAAGTATGATTACGTGTCTGAGCATCGATCTCTTTTAAAGTGGTTGCCTATTCGCCAGCGCAGAGTTCTGAGGGCACTGACAATGCTGTTTTCTGTCCTTGACTCTTCTACTTCGCCTGATTCCCTTTCCTTCCGTTTCCAATTTATATGCTCTAACCATAATAAATATCTTCGACCCTCAAATAATCGAGTTCTTCAATGCCCTTTTCACCGTACTAATTTTACTCACTTCTTTGTTTAATCAATCTTGCCATGGAATGCTCACAAAATTATCTTCACAAAACTTTGGCAGAATCATATCCACATTTGTAAGGTTACTCGAATTTCATATTTATTTATATTTATAAATTATATGTATGTATTTATATAAATTATTTAATCATTGATATGTATATATGTATATTATATATGTGTTTATATATTTGTCTACATAATATAAATATATATTTTTCTTATTGCTTTTATTTTTCGACCTCATGTGGTTTTGCACCTACTTCAATTGCTTCTATATCACACTAAGGTAGACTGTTAGATGCCCCATGCATTAAGTCCGCCTCTGTATAATAAATAAATAATTATATACAATATTTTATTTCTAAAAAATACATATTTATTGACGTAGGGCCAAATAGTTTCACTGGGCCATGGGTTTTATTGCGGTTTATGATTTTAAGTTTCTGACGTTTCGACAGGATCCTTCGACTGAGTTGTTTGACGTCTTTATGTAATTATTACTACGAGATATCTTCACATCTGTAGTCATCAAAAATCAACAGTGATGTAATTCGGAAAAATAAATAGTTTTATTTCATGTGTAAATCGATAGCTACTATATGAGGTATCTAACATTTATGTTATTGCATTAACCGATGCCTTTAATAGTACCAAATCAAATCATTTATTTGCAAAAATGGGTAGAAGTACAGATGTTATATGTAATTATTATGTGACGACATTATCTGCCTTTAGATCCAAATATAAAATAAGAATTATAAATTTGTCATCCTCAGTCATTATTTATTGATACAGATCATGTCAAAAAAATACTCAAACTATTCACCAACTTGTCCAATTACATATTATTTTTTGTCATATTATTTTATTCATCAGACTTATTTTATATGATATTTAATACTTTCAACAAGGACATTTGTCCCTCAAAGTAAATATCCTCTTTGGTATAAAATACCTGTAATCAAAATGCAAAATAAAATGAAAAATTCGAATATCATACAAAATATTAAAAAATATGGCAACCTCGCAGACTCATTCGTTTGTTTTATTAAGGGATCGAGCTAAAATTTAAGAAATTGACATGTTCAATCAGTACATATTGCGAATTGACCGAAATATATAAAACACATTAAGGAAAGTAGGATAAATGCGGTAGAAATGCGAGCTCTGCGGAAGATGTGCGGAGTGAAGCTGACCGACCGCATTAGCAACAGCATAGTAAGACAGCGAGTAGGTATGAAAGATAGTATCGGTGTAAAGATGAGAAAGGGCATGCTCCGTTGGTTCGGGCATATAGAAAGAATGCCAGAGGAAAGAATGACAAAACAGATATACAATGTGAAAGTGGAAGGATGCAGGTACCGGGGAAGACCTAGACTCTCTTACCACGACCAAATAAACCGAGTCTTATCTGATGGAAATGTCAAGAGTCTCCGTAACCGGCGAGCGTGTATGAGACGAACTATGAGAGTCGAGGAAGCCAGAGAGGTATGTAAGGAAAGAACCTGTTGGAACTCTGTACTCTCTGCCTACCCCGCAACGGATCTAGCGTGAGGTTATAGATAGATAGAGATAGACCTTAAGGCATTTTGGTCTAATGTCAAACCCAAAAACCACAATAATGCATATGTCTCCGTGCTAAATTGTGGGCAACGCTCATTCAGCGATAGGCAGGAGATATGTAACCTCTTTGGTGATTTTTAACACTCCAATTTTTTGCAACATCCTAAATCTAAAGCTAGTTATTTTATAATTGTCTAACAACAGTAGCCGTGATAGTTCACCACGCAGTGAACTATGGCCTAAACCCCTTTCAGTCTGAGAGGAGGCCTGTGCCCAACACAACAGTGTGCTATAGTAGCCGATATTGGGTCTATACAAGTTTGTGATAATGTGTTTTTGAACTCTTAAGAGCGACCGATGGTAATTAATCAAACTTAAATTCAAATAATTTATTTTGTATAAGCCCTGCGGGGGCGCTTACAAATAGTCAATTTACATTTTTTTTAATCTAATTAACTACAAATCTACCACCGGATCGGAACGCGGCCTCCACTGAGAAGATCCGGCGAAGAAACTTAGCGGGTCTGTCTTTTTAACCGACTTCAAAAAGGAGGAGGTTCTATGTTCGGTTGTGTGTATGTTTTTTTTTTATGTATGTTCAGCGATATTTCCGTCAATTGTAGACCGATTTTGATGATTTTTTTGCATTGGGTTCAGTATAGCTCCGCGGTGGTCCCATTTTAATTTCATTGGCATAAGACCTTGGACTTAGAAGATACACCAGGGAACTCCTTAACGACAAACAATAGGCATGTGTAAATTGAGATATTATGGGTATTACGTCAATCCTATAGTAGGGTACTATAGAACTAAGCAGTATATTACTTCAAAAAAGGAGGTTCATAATTCGTCCTTTTTTATAACTCCTTTGCTTATAATTCGATTTTGATGATTCTATGTGCATTTGGTTCAGTATAGTTTTGAGGTGGTCCTATTTTATTGTTATTGGTATTGGACCTTGGACTTTGAAGATACAAGAGGTAACTCCTTAACGGCGAACAGCACGAATGTATAGATTCCGTTATTATAGTCATTATATTAATCCAGTAGGTACCTTACTTTACAACTTAGCAAAATAATATAATATCGGTATATAAATATTACTAAATAATTCACTCGTCACTTAAAATTGTAAAATAAAAATCTTTAAAAAAAAAGGTAAACCGACTTCAAAAAGCAAAAAATAAATACTTGAAGTCGGTGCCAAGTAACCGACTGCACCAATCAGCACCGACTTCAAATATTTATTTTTTGCTTTTTGAAGTCGGTTTACTTTTTTTTAAAAAGATATTTTTTATTTAATTGTCTTTGTCTTTTTTCTTTCAATTTTTTTTATCATATTGTGTGGATACAATGTTTAGGTAACAATTAAATAGCTTACAATCTAGCTCCAGTGTGATGCCGTACGATCGAGATATAAGGCTAAAGAAATTATTTATAAAGAGTGTCTGAAGGACCTAAACCCTCTTAGATTGAGAGGAGGCCCGTGCCCAACGGTGGCATAGTTTCTTAACAGGGCTAATATTATTATGAATGATAAGCTAAAGGATTCTGGTTGGACCAGTGTTCGCAAGTAGCACCAGTTCACGAGTATGACTATAGCTCCCTCGACCATATTAGAGGGAACGGAGTGACCCGCGCCAGACAGCCACCGCAAGCAAAGACATTATAGTGAGCATGACCAAACCAGAACCCCAGAGAGGGTGGTCAGATTGGGTCTACAAAGCAGCAATACCTCAAGCACGTCAGGCACAACATGCTACGCCTTAACATCAATGTAATTTCAAAAGAAAATTAAATAGCAATACTAAATAATATGGCACTTCATCCCACGCGGTCTTATTTTCTATGTAATCCGATATTTTGTAATATGCTTTCTTACATAATTTAGCCTTAATTATGGTTTTAAATTTATTAATTAGCAAATCTCGAATATCGTGGGGAAGTTTGTTATAAAAACGTATACATTGGCCCATGAACGAATTGCTGATTCTGTAGAGACGCGTGACATGTACAGCGAGATGGTTTTTATTCCGAGTATTAACAATATGGATGTCACTTAATTTTTCAAACTTGTCGATATTCTTTTTTGTATACAACAAGTTTTCATATATAAATATAAATCTGAATAGCCTTGACGAAATCAAAGTATTTCTAGTTATTAAAAATGTCCCTTCGCTATTCTTCAAACGAACTAATTTGGATGAAAGACGTTCAAAAAGTAGTCATAATCTACCGTAGTTACATTTATAAATACATTATTACGGGTATAATAACACTTCAGCACAAATCAATGTATGGACCAGCTAACTCTAGGAATTATTTTGACATTGTCACCTCTAACTTACTGCTCTCTGGAAATCATTCCCAGAATAACGAAATGGGGAAAAATTGGCCAAGTTCTCTTTACAAGCAATTATAAATTAGATAAACGCTTTATAAAATTAATGTGACCACCCATCCAGGGTGCTTCATACAGCCCGTCGTCGTTGCAATCTTTAGGAAAGGCTTTTAGGGGACGTCTTTTAGTTAATTATAGATATTATAATATATAATATGTCACAACAACAATCAATAAGACACGTTTAATGTTTGATAACACAATTTATTAACTTCATCTTTCAAATTATATCTCACCTGCATCTTTTTACCTTTTTTTTTTTTTTTTTTAAAAACGTAGCCCCACACTAGGATTTATTCCTGTGTCGTGGGTGCGCTTACAAACATGAAAATTCACAAACACAAATACCCAGACCGGAACAAATATATGTGGATCACACAAAGATTTGTCCCGTGCGGGAATCGAACCCGCGACTATTAGACACAGTGGGCGGAGCAGCTCAAGCTCTTAACAACTGCGCTAAATCTTTGAACACTATTGAACAAACACATTTCTGGGGGTAATCCATAAGATAATAATAATAATATTAGCCCTGTTAAAAAACTGTCCCACCGTTGGGCACGGGCTTCCTCCCAAACTGAGAGGGTTTAGGCCCTAGTCCACCACGCTGGACCTGTGCAGGTTAGCGAACTTCACATACCTTCGATAAACTCTTAGGCATGCAGGTTTCCTCACGATGTTTTCCTTCACCGTTAAAGCAAGTGATAGTTAATTTTTAAAACGCACATGTTTTCTACAAGCAGAGGTGCGTGCCTGGTTTCGAACTCGAGAACCTCCGACTTTGCAGTCCAACGGTCTAACCACTAGGCTATCACTGCTTTTCAAATCCATAAGACACATTTATAAATCCAATACTTTTATATTACAACATAATTCACAATACTTTTGAATACTCATATATTGATCACAATAATGCTTCGCCTTCAACGAATTAACCAGGAATGAGCTAAAATTGCGTTACGCCGGTGTTTTGTAAATTTAATGACGGTAGACAATTTCTCAAATGACAAATTATTGGCACCATCTGATATAAAATAATTAATAGAAGCTGACATATGAAACTATATGTAGTTCCATCTAAAACATTTTATTTTGTACTAGACACAGGATTTTATTTTGTACAAGAAGTTATACACC
Source organism: Phalera bucephala (assembly GCA_905147815.2). NCBI lineage: Eukaryota > Metazoa > Arthropoda > Insecta > Lepidoptera > Notodontidae > Phalera > Phalera bucephala. The sequence continues at coordinate 6,757,582 of LR990632.1, read as the reverse complement.
TCAATAATTAAGTTTCTTTAAAATGCGCTTAGTCGTGTTATGAGGAAATTAAAACTATCCCTCAGAAATCGTGCATTTTCCGGGATAAAAAATTAACCTAAAATAATCTCTGAAAGATCTTCCATCTTCCAGTGATAGTCCAGTCCAGTAGAGTTTCCGCCCGAAGAGACAATCCTAACTGAATCATCGGCTCATGCAAGAAATCATGTCTGTGTATCTAAATCAAATGTGTATGAATAATTTCGGGTGCGTGCATTTAACCACTAACGAGTTTCTCATGAGGAGACAAACTTGAATCCAATATCAGTTCAATGGAATTCATGTGTAGGCAAAATCACACATTTTAACGTAACCTTGAAGCTCGCGACTAACAATAATAAAAATAAAAACGATTTTTGGTTTATCCCGTGAAATCCCGGATTGTTTCATTTATCTTAGATTTTAAATTAGGATATCAGCTATTACCATACCAAATGCCTTTGGTCCGATCGGTGGGTTTTGCGTGATTGAAACCCAAACACACAGACAGACAGATAGATAGACAATAATTCCAAAGAAAATTGTGTCGATCTGTATATCGATAAGGAAGTTTATATCTCTTAGTAAAATTTTTAAATAAAATTCAATGTACAGATTCGGCTGGGTTACAGTTTTTTATATGTATAGATTATGCTAACAGTTTCCCTCGACTTCGCACTTAGTATTACTTTACTTCGAACCTAGTCGTCAACAGCGCCACCTACCAGGTCCAACTAAAAGGGGACAACTAAAACTAGGTGCACCTGAAACGTGAAAAAAAATCATCGAAAGTGGTTAAGCTGTATAGGAAAGAAGAAGAATTACGAACACACGCACACTGGAATTCTACTAACATTATAAATGTGAAAGTTTGTATGTTTGTTACTCAATCACGCAAAAAGGGCTTAACAGATCTGGATAAAATTTGGCCCACACATAGTTTATTACCTGGATTAACACATAGGATACTTTATATCCCGGAAAAATGTAAGGTTCCTGTCTAATGTCAACGCGGACCAAGTCGCGGATAGAAACTAGTTTTATATACAAGGTTAACATAATAAACGCAAGACCTGAAAGTAGTTTGATCTAAATCGATAGCTGAATTGATTCCAACAATTTTTTTTTTGTATCATCCTTTTTTTTATTTGCAAAAATGCGGTTACTCGTTTAGTGCGCTATAATAAAATAAATTTTATCTTCATTCATATCAATACGGATAATTAGCCATGCCGCCTCCGCCGGGTCCCGGAAGAAGAGGTAGACCTAAGAAATGCTGGCTTGATGTCTTTAGGGACGATATGCATGCCAATGGCCTCGCCACAAAGGATGCCGAAGACCGCGCGAAGTGGAAAAGAAGAAGCAAGTAAGCGGACCCCGGGCTCCGAAGCAACAGCCGAGGATGCTACCGGGAACACGCTCAGACGAAGAAGAGATCAATACGGAGAATTCAAATGCATTTCTGAAACGTATTTCTCAATATTCAAGTTTCATTATTAATTGGGGTATAAAAGAGCTTAAAAAAGGGTAAAAGTTTTAGTACTAAATTTGTAAAGCAATTATCTAATCGGAAGTCTTGTGTCATTTACGATACAGCTTCTAGAAAGTTAGAGAAAATTAAAATTAAAGAAAATATCGCAATTGATCTTATAAATTTTTTGACAACAAAAGTTGTAGACTTAAATCTTAATGTCATGCTCGTAGTTAATTTATTTAACCAAATTTGTGCTCAAGATTAAAACATTATTTGTGAACAACTTTATTTTAATTACGCTTTTAATATCTTTCTCTTGTATAATAAAAGCCGTTAGCTTGTTGAGACTGTTTGTAATAATGAATATAGATAAATCAGAAAACAGAAGTGAGATTAAAATAACGTTAGTAATTATTCATAAAATTTAAGTAACCATGAAAAAAAAAAAATGTTTCTGTTTAGTACTGAGTTCTTTGATTAACGCGAATATTACATATAAAACAAAACTATTTTTCGGATTTTATCGCGGTTCATATGGTTTGATTTTTAAGTTCCTGACGTTTCGAGTGCTTTGCAGCACCCATGGTCACGGGAAGGACTGAGGTGATGAGAGAACTTGAGGTCTATATATATATACACATATATATATATAGAACCAAATCCAAAACCAACATAACATGAATAACAATGCTAGGTTTTGGATTTGATTATATTAATTACCGGATCCTAAGTCGATGGAAGCACCCAGTTATCTTGTCTATTGAAATTAGGATGCTTTTTAATTTCAATAGCCTCGCGAACCATCCTTGGTAGGAATCTGTTCTTTCACGAGGATTAGTGGTCTATCAAATCTGATGTTATGGCGGGTGCGGTCTAAGATATGTTCACAGACTGCAGACAGTCAATTCTCTGTCCATTTTCTTTTAAAAGATGTCTAGTTTATTTCAGCGTCTTCATTTGCGGCTACCTTACCTTTTTATATTTCGTAGGGACTAGGTACTCGTAGTTATTTTTTGACTCATTGATTTCCATTCTCAATTGCAAGCCCCTGAATATAGAATACCCTAAGGCTAGGTAGAATGATCTTTCAAGGGTGGCTGGCAAAAATTGGATAAGAATATCCGGGGATTGTACTCAGTGGTTTGGAATGGGTGAAGTTTATGTCTAGCAACGGACAGCTATAAATCGATGATGATGATAGTGATGAAGGTACGTTTAATGTACAGTTTCAGCAAAATCCTTTAATTAGTTTTTATTTCTTAAGTAATCAACATTCATACATCTATCTTTCAATAGACCGTGTTTTATGCGAAGGGCATGTCAAACGTCTCCGTAACCGGCGAGCGTGTATGAGAGTGGAGGAAGCCAGAGAGGTCTGTAAGGAAAGAATCTTGTAGAACTCTGCCCCTTTGCCTACCCTGCAAGTGATCTGGCGTGATGATAAAAATAGACCGACGTCCATCATTACAAACTTTCGCGGTTATAATATTAGTAGGATAGTGATATGTCACGGACCTATAGTGGTGCTCTTTTTCTCTGGCTACTACCATTTATATAAGTAATGTAGGTATTACCTTGCTATAATCATATAGCAATGACAATCTTGAATGACAAAACAGATATACAATGCGAAAGTGGAAGGATGTAGGTACCGGAGAAGACCTAAACTATCTTACCATGACCAAATAGACCGTGTCTTATCTGAAGGGCAAGTCAAGAGTCTCCGTAACCAGCGAGTGTGTATGAGACGAACTATGAGAGTGGAGGAAGCCAGAGAGGTATGTAAGGAAAGAACCTGTTGAAACTCTGTACTCTCTGCCTACCCCGCGAGGGAGCTGGCGTGATGATATACATAGATAGATAGATAATCAAATAGTTAATTTAGGTAAATAGAAGTTTCTACTCTTCACTTAGGCTTGGCTTTCATTCATTACTAGTTTCTGCCCGCGACTTTGTCCGCGTTGACTTTAGACAGGAACCTCATATTTTTCCGGGATAAAAAGTATCCTATGCATTAATCCAGGGAATAAACTATCTGCGTGCCAAATTAGCCGATTTTGCATGATTGAGTAACAAATATCTAATCGTAAACTCTCACATTTATAATAATAGTAGGATTTATGTGGATATAAGATTTCGCTCTTCACTTAGGCTTGTTGGTACACCTGCTGAAGGATGGACGAGGCTCTGACAACAGCTTTCCCTGTGGGGTTGGGAGGTCAGACGGCAGTCGCTCCCGTAAAAGCAAATACAGCCGCATGGTAAGAAAAAGAAGGATAAGGACCAGGGATAGGGCTCCGCCGCAACACCTCGCCCGACTCCTATGATAAGAGGGCTAGGGCTACCGTATCGGAAGTGGACACGGTCAAAGAAGCGAGCCCCAACCCAAACCAGGAAATTCCGCTTCGTAAATCGAAACATTGGCACGCTGACTGGACACGCGATGGAGCCGGCGACGTACTTTCCAAGCGGAGGGTAGCCGTGGCGTTTCTGCAGGAGACTCGATGGAAGGGCAGCAGATCCCGGCTCTTTGGGAACGGCTACAAGCTGATTTACACCGGTGCTCCTGGACGTGAGAACGGGGTGGCCATAGTGCTCTCCGGGGAGTTCCAGGACAACGTCTTAGAGATGAAACACTTCAGCGACCGGCTCATGATCGTGAGAGTTCTTATTGAAGGGGTTACGACTCACTTGATAAGTGCCTACGCGCCACAGACTGGTTGTAGTGACACAGATAAGACGAGGTTCTGGAATCAACTCAACGAGGTCCTGAATGGCATCCCATTGTCACAGGCAGTCGTTTTGAGTGGTGATCTAAACAGTCATGTGGGCGAGGCGAGTGGGGAGTATGAGCGTGTACGGTGGTCACGGATATGGTTCTCGCAATGCGGAGGGGGTAGATATACTCACAACGTGTGCGACAGCCGACCTCGCCATTGTGAAGACGTATTTTAAAAACAAACACGAGCATGTAATCACCTATAGGAGTGGGAGACACGCTACCCAAACCGATTTCCTACTAACCTGGAGACAACAAATCGGTAAAGTATCCAACTGTAAGGTCATCCCTGGAGAGAGTCTCACTGGTCAACATCGTCTCCTTGTCATGGATCTCGGCGTAAGACCAACTAATAAGCCCATTGAGCCAAATCAGATGGTGGCGGCTTGATAGTTATACGTCCCAGTAGTTCGCCTCAGCGATTGGTGATATGAGCGCTGTTACCGATGGCGAACCAGTCCAGGACCTTTGGGACAAGTTTCAGGCAGCTATCACTGGTACGGCAAAAGCAGTGCTCGGCATGTCAAACGGTGGACGCAAATGTGACAAAGAAACTTGGTGGTGGAACGATACAGTTCAGATGGAGATACAGGTCAAGAAAACCCTCTTTAAAAAGTGGATTTCCTGGAGACCACGACGCATACAGGGCGGCAAAACGTGCCACTAAGGAAGCTGTTGCCAGAGCCAGGTGAGACCACTTACAGCCGTTATACGACAAGCTGGAATCGCCTGAAGGTCCGTAGCTTATCTACTAGTTGGCACGTTTCAGACTCAATGCGACACAGGTTATTTCCAAGCGTCGCTGTGTTAAAGACTCTGACGGCAACCTGTTGTGCGAGAACCTCGCGGTAAAGCAGGCATGGCGCTCGTATTTCCACGGACTGCTGAACCAGCGGCATAAAAAGTCGTCACCGGACCTCCCGCCAAATCAGGGACTAGTGCCACTTATAACGTTTGAGGAAGTCCACTTAGCTCTTCGTCGTAGGAAAGCTGTCGGATCCGATGGTGTCCCCATCGAAGCCTGGAAGGCGATGGGTCCTCGTGGTGTGGGCATATTAACCAATTTTTTTAACCACATACTCCTTACCAGAAAAATCCCCGACCAATGGAGGCTAAGTATTATTACTCCTGTCTTCAAAGGCAAGGGATCGGTGCAGGCGTGTGGGAACTACCGCGCTATAAAGGTAATGTCTCACACCATGAAGCTCTTTGAGCGGATAGTAGACTCCTGGATCCGACAGGAAAGTACAATCTCGGAGTGTCAATATTGGATTCGACCTGGTCATGGGACCATGGACCCTGTTTTTGCCCTAAGGGTCGTCATGGAAAAATACAGGGCGAAGATTATAATATTAGCCCTGTTAAGAAACTGTCCTACTGTTGGGCACGGGCCTCCTCTCAAACTGAGAGGGCTTAGGCCATAGTCCACCACGCTGGCCTAGTACGGGTTGGCGAACTTCACACACCTTCGAGAAATTCTTAGGCATGCAGGTTTCCTCACGATGTTTTTCCTTCACCGTTAAAGCAAGTGATAATTAATGTTTAATACGCACATGCATTTAGAAAAGACAGAGGTGCGTGCCTGGGTTTGAACCCGAGACCTTTGACTTTGCAGTACAACGGTCTAACCACTAGGCTATCACTGCCGCGGCGAAGATTACGCCGCGGCATTTAATGTTCTTAAACATGCAGAAACCCTTCGACTGTTTCCCTCGGGTAGCGATCTGGTGGGCACTGAGATCCAAAAGGGTGCCAGAGATCTATATTGACATTATCTGGGATATGTATCGCGATTCCGGTTCTTTTGTACGGACCGCTGTTGGCGACACCAAACCCTTCCCCATCACAGTCGGGGTCCACCAAGGCTCGGTTCTCAGTCCTTATCTGTTCAGCGCGATATTAGATGAAGTCGCGAAAAGCATCAGAGATGCACATGAGCAGCCGCGGTGGCTGCTTATGTATGCTGACGATTTCGCGCTGGTGGATGCGGACGAGGGAAGACTGGTGCGACGTGTGAATGCGTGGTCGCTTGAGTCGCTTGAGAGCAGTGGTCTTAGTCTAAATGTGGCCTGTAATACTACAAATTATTCTTTTTATTGAATTATTATTATTATATTGAATTATTCTTATCTATATTACTTTTCTCGGTATTGTTTTGTTTTATTTAATACAGTCATAATGAAAGTTGAATATAAATGACTCCGCTGAGTATATATTACCAAAATGTCCGTGGATTACGTACTAAGACACATAATTTATTTAGAAATATAAGTTTGAATTCTTTTGATATAATTGTTTTTACGGAAACTTGGTTGGTGGACAGTGTATGTAGTAGTGAATTGTTCGATAAACGCTATGTGGTATGGCGACGGGATCGCGATTATAGTCGGACATCGCAGTCGCGGGGCGGTGGTGTTTTAATTGCAGTCCGAAGAGATCTGACCGTGATTGAGAGGTGCGATTGGGGAAGTTCCGCAGAGGATATCTGGGTCACTATTGTGCTGAAGAAGTCTAGGCCGGCCGTGACTTATAATGTACATCTTTGTGCTCTCTATTTGTGTAAGGAACACTCAGGTAATTCTTATGGTACTCAATTACAAAACTTTACCACCAGACTTAATCACTTAATGCTTACACATATATTAGATAAATTAATTATATTAGGCGACTTTAACTTTGGCAATCAAGTCGATTGGATCGTGCCGGTGGACGGTGGTGATCTTTTGCCTTCAAACTTTTCCTGCCAATACATAACCGAATTTATGGACACAGTCGACACCTGTAGCTTAATTCAGTATAATAATATACAAAATGTGAATAATAATAATAATAATAATTTATTTATTAAGCATTCAATATAAACTTAATTCTAGCACAATTGATGACATATAATTTATGAGTATAGAGGTACATAATTTCATAATTATTAAATATATTAGTAGTCCAAATTTATACATTTTCATTTTTGAGATACATTAGTGAGGTCCATTTATTGTGGCTTATAATGTACTGCTGGTGCTTAAAATAGGGAAACCCTGAGCTATAAGCACCAGCAACCTTCCAGTGACTCTTAATTTGATCATTATGGCACCTATTAATGTATACAATTAATTAATATTTGATACTTGGAATTTATATACTTAAAAATGTATAGAAATTATATATATTTCCTTACATACCTATTTTAATTATATATTTATATAATTAAAATAGGTATGTAAGGAAAGAACCTGTTGGAACTCTGTACTCTCTGCCTACCCCGCAAGGGATCTGGCGTGAGGTTATAGATAGATAGATAGAAAAAATATAATTGATAATTGAGATGCTTTCCCTAATTGGTAAGTATGTGAGTTTTTCTGTATGTATATAATATTATTAATTAAATTAATTAGAGTATTGTGTTATATATTTAAATCTATTTAAATTTAAAATTACATTTATTGTATAGGATGAAGAAGTTTTTCTGTTTCGTCATAATTAAGTTGCAATAACCATTTTATTAATGTTTTTTTGCATTGATATTTAGATGTCGACTTGATATCTAAATTCTTATTAATATTATTGTAAAGGAAACTTCCCAAAAAATAGTAAAATTTCCTGCTAAATGAGGTTTTACAATCGTATGGTCTAGATATACTAAATCTACGCGTAGTACGGGAAAAGGAGGCTGGTGGCGACCAATGGACTACACTGTGTTGCTTAGTAATTATATGCAGGATAAATAGTTGGCGTACTGTCAGAACATTGCAATATTGGTAGAGTTCCACAGTAGGAAATCGTAGAGGCTTAAATGTGCTTACTTTTAATACAGCTCTCTGAGCTCTTTCAAGCTTTATTAGTCGATTTTTAGGAGCACCTCCCCAGGTGGAGATGCAATAGATCAATATAGATTGACATAGTGAGAAGTATACTGTTTTTAGCAATTCTGGTTCAGCTATATGTCTAGTTTTAAAAATAAATATAAGTTTACGCACTCGGGCTGTCAATAAATCAATGTGCGGAGCAAAGCTTAGCTTCTCATCTAGGGTTATCCCAATGAATGATAGACTTCTGGATCTGATTTACTCTAATAGCCCTGTCACTGTTACTAAAAATTGCACGCCATTAGCAATACCGGTGGACTTGCACCACAAACCCCTGAGTATCTGTGCAGAATTCGTTGAAATACATAAACTTGAAGAAAAAGTGTCTGCCAAATACCTATACAATAAAGTTTACTATGTGGCCATAAAATCTGAGTTAGACCAGGTTAACTGGAACACGTTCCTATGCACTGAATCATTAGATCATGCGGTTACACTTTTTTATAAGAAACTTTATGACATAAGAGATAAATTTATTTCAGTAAAGTCAATACGCCACTCATCTCATCCTCTCTGGTATACTTCGGCATTAATTAAACTCTTAAAGGAAAAAAGGAAATACCATCGGAAGTACAAATTGTATGGCAATCTATGCGATTATCAATCATTCTCCTTGCTTCGTAGCAGAGCTGTTCAGCTTGAACAAGATTGTTTTAACAGCTATATTGAACAAATAGAATCCTCAATTAGAAGGCTTTTTGGACCTTTATTAAAAGTAAAAAAAGCGAGTCTGCGTTTCCTAAAGTATTAAGAAATGCCGATATATCGGCTGACATTGGTGTGGAAATAAGTTACTTATTCGCACAATATTTCAAAGCAACGTTCCAAGACCCAAGTGCCGTGACTTATGATCCGTCTCACTTTGTGAATGTCAATTCGGGAATAAACTACATTAGTTCCATACACATTTGTACCGACGAAGTCCAAAAGTTATTGAAGGCTCTGGACCTTTCTAAATCTGGGGGTCCCGATGATATTTCACCATTATTTATTGTAGAGTCAGCCAAAAGCCTTGTATTGCCTGTCTGCATACTGTTTAGAAGATCTGTAACGGAGGGTGTAGTTCCACAAATCTGGAAATCCGCTTTCGTAACGCCAGTGCTAAAGAAAGGAGATAAAAGTATAGTCGAAAACTATCGCCCCATATCCAAGTTATGCCTATTTGCCAAAATCCTAGAACGAATTGTATACAATCAAGTATATTCAGCTATCCAAAACACTTTTGGTGATGAGTAGCACGGGTTTCTCCGTAGACGATCTACCACGTGAAACTTAATCTTGGCACATGACTTCATCTCTAAGGGTATGGATCAAGGCTCTCAGGTTGATGTCGTTTACACCGACTACAGCAAATGTTTAGATAGTTTTGATCATCACGTGCTTCTGCAGAAGTTAATGGCGACCGGGATACATGGCAACTTATATCGTTGGTTTAGTTCATACATAGAGAATCGAACGCAGGCAGTAGTCTTGCACGGCTATACCTCTGGCTGGTGCTCTATCCCCTCTGGAGTGCCGCAAGGATCGTTATTAGGTCCCTTGCTATTATTGCAGATATCAAATCCTGCTTCAAACATTCATATATATTATTATACGCTGATGATATGAAAATTTTCAAAAGAATGACTAATACCTCTGACTCAGTACAACTGTAAAATGATCTTAATATATTTGCAAATTACTGCACACAAAATAAATTACAATTAAATATATCTAAATGTGCCTACATAACATTCTCGCGCCAAAATAATAACATCGGGTGTGGATATACTCTAAACCGCCAAAGAATTAACAAAGTAACTCATATCAAAGATCTTGCTGTCATTTTTGACAGTAAATTCCTTTTTGATAAGCATACTGATCACATCGTCAATAAGGCGTCAAAAGCTCTCGGTTTTATTTTACGAACTTCGGCCTGCTTTCGATCTCTAAAAACCATTAAGATATTATACTGTTCCTACGTACGTAGTCACCTTGAGTATGCCTCCCAAGTGTGGAATCCACAGTACCAAATTTATAAATCTCGTATTGAAAATATACAAAAAAAAGTTCCTACGGTACTTGGATTTCAAAGCTCAATGCCAATCTATTGATTATTATGATCGGTGTAAACGATATCATTTTCTGCCACTAAAGCACAGGCGCACCGTGAATGACATTTGTTTCCTGGTAGGTATCGCTAACGGTTCAATAGATTGCCCTGAACTTCTCGCTAATAAAGTACTTCGTACTAATCAATTAGGTCTTAGACAGCGTCCCTTGTTAAATGTACACTTGTTCTCTTCGAATTATAGACGAAATGCGTATTTCTTGCGTAGCGCAGTCAGCTTTAATTCTCTGTCGTTACAATTGGGGTTAGACCTCTTTTGTACCAGCTCGAGTTCAATTAGAAAACGTATGAGTACCGAGTTTTTTTGTAGATAGCAACCAGCGTTAGCTCTTAGTTCCACCTATCTAGTTGCCCTGGTGAAGTTCTTTTTGTGAATGTTCTTACTTGTCATATTTGTATCTACAAATCATAATCATAAGAATATTTTTTATTATTTAAACCTTACTAGTTCTAATTCTTATTAAGTTTCGGCCTGGTTTGTTTGTAGTTGCGACTGAATTATGTAGATGCTAAATGCGGAAGCTTGTTATTAGCAATTTGTAATATGTTTATGTTTTTATCTCATCTGTATCATTAGTCTGTAAGCTTTCCTAAAAATAAATAAATAAATCTCCTACCCGTTCTCATAGGCGAAGACCAAGTCGAACGAACGGACCAGTTTAAATACTTGGGATCTGTACTCCACGCGACTGGGGACATCGATTACGACGTCAAGGCTCGCATTGCAGCAGCTTAGGCAAAGTGGCGAGGGGTGGCTGGTGTTATTTGTGACCCAAAAATGTTGGTTAAGCTAAAAGGACAGGTCTATAAATCCATCATTAGGCCTGCCCTTTTATATGGAGGCGAAACGTGGCCAATGCTTGAACGGCACAAGCAAGAGCTGTGTGTCACGGAAATGAAGATGCTGCGCTGGATGTGTAGAATGTCGAGGAAAGACCGCACGGTCCGTGACATAGCAGACAAAATGCAGGAGAGTCGCCTACGATGGTACGGCCACGGAAACCGGCAAATTACGTGGGGAACAAGTGGCCTGGCCATGCCGGCTCCGCCGGGTCTATAGATACATATACCTATATATATATATACACTGTACAATATATATATATATATATTGTACAGTGCCCTATTTATATAGTAATAATATAATAATATACCGTTAGCCTAAAGCGGATACTAACCTACTTCGGCCACATAGCTAGGTGAGATGAAGATAGCCTCGGAAAGCTCGTGATAGTGGGTTAAGTAGACCGAAGAAGGCCTCGAGGCAGTCGCCAACACGGTGGTTCGACCAAATACGGGATCTGATAGAAATATATTTCAACACCGCTCTACGACTGCCCAAAATAGAGAAGAATGGAAAAGTCTTCTAAACAACTGTGAGATGGCATCCTCCTGATATTGACACGACGCTCAGCCATGAGGAAACGATCGAGAAGAAGAAAACTTATGTCCAGCAGTGAACTGCTACAGGTTTATGACAATAACTACGATCCTAGATGAATCACATTCATACAAAATAATTTTAGTCTATCTTTCAGAACTTGGTCCACACACAGCCATGCGCTGACATCTAGATGCGACACTTCCATTCCGGATTCGAAACATTATCTGTCACGCGAGTCACGTCCACCGATCTCTCGAATCTATTCCTGTTTCGGCGAACCAAACCGTTCCTTCCGTGGAATAAATAAATAGGATGGGGAAATGTCTGGTTTGCACAACGCCAGGTAGTTATAGTTAGAATAATCAAGTACCTAATACAGTGTATTTGCTATTATTGTGTACATATGACAAATTTATTTTACTATGAACTGTTACAGACTTCTTTCTCTCTCTCGATGGTTTAGGCCAATGTTCGTACCTGGATTTCTACAACCAGCTATGTATGATTTTTTTTTTAGTCAAGTCGTAACTGGTTACCAGTCCATATCGAGTGATGAAATACGTGAGGAACTAAAATCCTGCGATATAATTTCTGATTGATTGTTAGGCATTTCGAAATAAGAAAATTGCGTAAAGGTATAAGAGTATAGGCAACTATTAATTTGTTTAACAGTCATAGAATATAAACCGAGCATAATGTTGCATCAAAGGTAATAAAGTTAATAACACCATTCTTAACAAAAAAATGCTACTCATAAATACGCATATCCCGTTTTATTTTTGACACCTATAGCTACTCTTCTACTCACAAGTTGTAGGAAACTTTCCTGAAATTATTTACATGCAAAATTCCACACTTCAGAAAATAGTCAAGTTTCTTCGACGCAATAGGAATAAATTGTCAGTTTTTGAAAAACTGTAGATGTTTGATGTGTGATGTAAACTGCATATCCAAAAAAAAACTTGTTATAGTTTGAACAGAATGAGCCCATATAGGTGGGCAAAAATCACTACCGAATGGCGACCAGATAGACACCGACGCCGGGGAAGACCTAGAAAAATATGGTGTGACGACCTTAACGCCTATGAGGAGAGATGATCTGATATGGCTGAGGATCGGGTTAAGTGGAGAATCATGGGAGAAACCTTTGCCCAGCAGTGGGACGAAAGAGGAAAATAAAAAAAGTTTTACTATATTTTTTTGCTGTAAATCGATACGCTGACCCATTAGTATGAAAATATTAATTATACCGTATCGCTAGTGATTTTATATGCTATCCTTGTCACACTAAAGATTTACTAAATAAACGTGAACGTTACAACACGCTTAGTCGTTAGCATCAAGGTAACATTTTCAATTTTCTTGTGCTAAGCTCAAAACTTTCCTAAAATTATTGAAAAATTCTAATTTTCAGAAAGTAAGCAAGCTTCTAATGAGGCAGTAGGAGTAAATAGACATTTTTAGAAAAACTGCAGACGATTACCTTATCATCACGCCAAATACCTTACGGGTAGGTACAGAGTACTGAGTTTCACCAGGTTCTTTCCTTACAGACCTCTCTGGCTTCCTCCACTCTCATAGTTCGTCTCACACACGCTCGTCAGTTACGGGATCTCTTGACTTGCCCTTCAGATAACACACGTTCTATTTGGACATGGTAAGATACCCTAGGTTTTCTTCACCATCTTTGCACTTTAACATTATATACCTGTTTTGTTAAACTTTCTTCTGACACTCAATATGCCCGAACCACCGGAGCATGCCCTTTTTCATCTTTACACAAACGATTACCGATTACCTTAACATCCGAAAATTCTGCGTGTTTGTGTTAGGGATTTTTTGCTGACTACGCTATTACAGGAAGAAAAGATTATGCTATTCTAAATATATAAATATTTGTTTTGCAAAACAACAGCAGCCTACAGTAATATTGTTTCTGTTATTGGTAATATTACGGCGCTTGTTTCACTCGGAATTGCTGAAGTTGCTATGATTAAACATTGACTGTATGGGCGCAGTTTGGGAATCAAATTTATGGGTCAATTTGAATTGCTCAGGAATTTTCATGGGAACATCGTGAGTGTGCGGTAATTTAATGTTTTAATCCCACATTGTTATAAGATGTACAGTCCTCCAGCAGGTACTTTGCTCCATAAGCTGGACCGATAACCTGGTGGTCTCAGATGGAAGCCCGATGTGTACTGCAATTTTTTAGAGGAAGACTTCGTCGTGCCGTGGACGACGTTGGGATGGTGATGATGATACATGTTGCTGTGGCCCAAATAAAGGCTTTGGATGGGTATTTACATAGGCATCCTAAGTTAACTATAAATTAAATGAGCAAAAGCGTTGGCTATTATTCGCTATAACAATTAAAGAGGTAACGTATAAACACACCGTCACCCCTATATTCTGCAAGAGGAAAAGGTGTACTGAGTACACCCACTTTTCGCTGACGATGTTAGGTCCTACGTAATAGGGGGCGAGGCTATTGCTTATCCGGACTCATACTAGGAAGTTCTCGTTAAAAAACTGCATTTGCCGACCTAGAACTTGAATCCAGGATCTTGTGCTCAGAGAGAACTGGCAGAAATCGTCACGTAATAAAAAAACGTTGTGCCTCCTCCAGGCGACTTCTCCCTCTCTTTCTCTCTGACTCTTTCTATTATATACGGTTTTATGCGTGTGTGCGTGCGAGTATCGAGATTCGAGCAGCAAGCATTGTGCGCGGTCAGCTGTATAACCTTAAACACGTGTAAATATTATTTAACCTTATATTTTGTTATTGTTTTAATTCACACAGGTTTTATATTGTGTCACTATTTCAATTTTATAATAGAAAGTCGAGAAACAGAAACTGAAGCAAGTGTAAATAATGCAAACTAAGAAAAGTAAGTTCATAAATCATATAATTTCTAATAAAGAATTTTTTATTTATAATTGATCATTCACCATTCAGAATTGTATTTTTAGTAAATCACTATTTTCCCTAAAATATGAAATGAAATTTATTGATTTAGATCCTTAATTTACATTTTTGTTTTAAGAAAATGATAATAAATAAAATATACAAATTAGAGAGACAGAGAGAGAAAGAGAGTTGAATAGAAGAGGGCTACGCTTTTTGGCGTGTTATTATCAATAGAATTTACATATTAAATCAGGTTTAGAGTTAAAAAAAATGTAAAAAACTTCATTTCTGAAGACCCAGACCGCACATTTTTTTTTTATTATACTCGTATCATCCAAAAGGCGAGTCTGCCGGAATAACGAACCACTGAATCCCGCTTGCCCGCTTCCCAATAATCAAATTGGAAACGAAAAATGATAGTCATGTTTTTAATATTACTAGCGACTCATCCAAGGCCCTTATTCGCTATCACCAAACGTGGTGCGTTGCGAAAATTTCGCGAAATCGTGTAATGCTATCCTGTATACCAGCGTTTCTTAAACTTTATTATGACCTGGCCCTGATTTTTTAATGTTTCCCCGCCGTGACCCACAAGTTTTTTAACCCTTCTATAGTCTTTTTCACGAGACATAGGTACGGTGAAGTTTGATCATGTTCCATTTCAGGCACAATATATTTAAGAATATTGAAAATATAGAATCCAAAATATTGTATATAAACAGGAATATAAAAATACATCAAAAATCTACTTTAGTTTTCATTGAAATCATATACTGTTCATTATATTGCGTAATTATTTTAAAAAGTTAAAATTTAATAAAACTCTGTTACTCAATTATGCAAATTGTAACGGTTTGCATTTTAGGGGCTCACATAATTAAATCGTTACAATCGATATGTTGTTTTTAATATATACAATATCGATTGCCGATTTTTTACGAATATATTATTCTATGTATCTGACTGAAATATTTAGTATTCTCATGGTCAAGAAATGAATAAATAAACGTGAATGCGCTATCTTGACATATTAAAACAAAAAGTTTTATAGATTTTTTTATTAATAATAAACGTAAGTGACGAATCAAGCGATTTCTCAAATGATTCTGACCAATGGCTTGATTCGTAAATAAATAATGAGATTATTTTATTTTGTTCCTAAATATAATAAAAATATTATTAATATCAATTTATTCTTCGTTATAAACTTTCACGATACGATATTCAATCGATTATATTTCATACTCACCACAAATCCTAAACTTCGGCGTACCCATGACTGGTGAAAATGACTAAAGTGCATATAGGGAAAATAAAACAACACATTTTAGTGTCAATGTCCATGTGATAGTGGGCGGTAACAATACGCAGGGTGCAAGGCGCAGGGCGTGTAAAACAAAAGCTACGCAGGACGCGTGACGACCACCACTCACTCCTCAGTACAACAGCGGAGCGAGCGTTCGCGCTGACACAAAAGCAACACGTCTCTTGATCATGAACGAGTATGATTGTTTGTAATAATGGGACAATGCTTCGACACAGTATTTTATTTTAGTGGCCCTGTGCCGAGTCGCGACCCACCATATGGGAAACGCTGATGTATGCTACTGCAGTACCCAGGCAAAGATCATTTCACAATGCCATCAGAGCGTGCCGCGGTACGCTTGTAATTGGTCATAGCGAATAAGACCCAGCTTTGCATGGGTAGCACGGATAAATATCACCACGACTCTGCCAATTTGCACAAAAGAAATCATAAATTATAAAGCTGAACCTTTTTAGTGAATCATTCTATCTATTGGTGAAAATTAAATGAAAATCCGTGTGTTGGGGGTAAAGTTTTAGGGGTGAACGCTTCGATGCTGGTAACGGTGAAAGGTGTGTTTATTTTCGGTTTAACAGTCATCTGCATGGTGGCATGAACAAAATCTAGAACTAACACTGGTAGCAAAATATCTGAGGATGCCCATAATAGTTAGATATTAATATTTTCATATGGAATGCAGTGAGATTAGCTGCTCCGCGATACGTCCGTCCGCTCGCCCCGTTACCAATCGAATGACAACGCAGAGTCGTCCGCCATCTTACATCAACTATCTGTCATTGGTTAATCGTCATCTGACAGCTGTTATCTGTCATCACAGCACAACTAAACACACTCAAGCAATTAAGGCTACTAAAATAAAAATAACTCTTTGACATTTCATTAACTATGATCTTCAAATACTAGGATACGGCAAGTATATTAGTACCAGAAATTAGCGTTTACATGGGAAAAATATGGTGGATGATTTCAACTTATGTTTAGCATATACATTTTTGAAGCGTTTGCAGAACTGTGTTACCGCGATGTTATGCTCGGTCAGTCTGTTGTGGGTGACAGTTAGCCTCTAAATTCGGGAACGTATGAATTCATACGTACATAATTGCCCCATAAACTCGGGAACGTATGAGTCTATTTTTTATCGGTTTTGTGGCTCAACACTAAATCATAGCCATAGCCAATGTTTTAACAAAATGTAGAGGAAATTATTCTCATTCTGTTGATAAATAATAATAATTTGTAGTCTGTGTTAGTGGTATCGTGAATGGATAACGTAAACATCCGATAAGCGCGCATGCCTGCTAAGCGGCTGTCAAGTGCCGTGAGTGTGAACAAATAAAATATGTTATTGTTATTGATGAATGTATCATTTAAGAATTCTTGTAAGAATGTGTTAGTAAAACGTTTATGTACATTATGTTGAAAAATGTAAGGAAATGTATCTACGGTACGACACCTTTTTGTGATTTTAGATTATAATTTCATAAAATAAACGTTTACTTGTATATATTTATGTGTATAATGCTATAATAGGATGTATTCTTTCTATTTTTGCGAAAAAAAAGGTCAAAAACCTTTACATTGTTGTAAAAATTGTTTCGTTTTTCTCGGTCTACCTAGGCCGAAATCTAGGCTATTTTTTAGTTGCTTTCGAGGTATTTTTAGATGTTTCTCTGTTTAGATGACCTTAAATTATATGTGCGGGTTTATTTAATAGCTATTAACGATTAGAAAGCGCAATAAATAATATCTCAGAGTTTTCTGAAAATTTTCCTAAAAATATATATGTTTAAGTAAAAATTTTTGCATTTTTCGGGTCCGAATGTTTGAGGTAGGAATTTTAAAAGTGGTAAACTTTGTAAATGTGTACTTAAACATGTTTTGTTAGTCGTTTACTAGTAATGTCATTTACTTTTTATTTCAAGTGAAATTCGCTATAGTTTTTGATAAAATATACTTTTTTTGCAAACGCCGGCAAAGAATGGACTCGCCCGCCTTGGCCGCCTTTGAAAAAGTACTTCAAATTTTGGCAGTGTTTCCCGATCAGAGGGTTTAGTCGCATTTCCAATTTTGAGCATCTCCATGCTTTGGAAGGCACGAAGCGATTAATCTCAGGTATAACTTGAGGTGATGCCGCGTGGTTCCCGACTTAGAATAGGACCAACCCATCTCATCCCATCGGGTATCGTACAAGGCCACTAAGGGAAAACTAGGGAATGGGCACCAGCGTTCCCTTAACACTTCTACGACCAAAAACTGCGCTCGCCAATCCGCCTGCTAAGCGTGGCGAGTATGAGCTTGTTGAGCTAGAAGAAGAGATAGGCAAGTTGCACTGGAGTATTGTTGGTTTATCGGAGGTCCGAAGAGAGGGCGGGGACACGAAAACCTTAAAATCCGGCAACTTGTTTTACTACCGGGAGGGCAAACAGTCCCAAGGTGGTGTCGGATTTATCGTCCACAAGTCACTGCATAAGCAACGTGTCCATCACTAGTGTGACGAGCAGGGTAGCGTACTTAATACTCAGAATATCCAAAAGATATTAGCTGAAGGTCATATAGGTCTACGCACCGACCTCGGCATACTCAGATGATGAGGACATTAGTAGAGCCATACACTTCCAAAGCACAATTTACAGTGGTTTGATTGATTGATTGATCCGACCGATTTCGGCCATGGCGACCACTTTGACCCCTAGTCGGAGTAATGCCGCTGATGCGCTCGAAGATGGCTTATGTAGCCTATCTTCGCGGCGAAACTCCGTGCACACTGAGGGCACGTGAGTACGCCGTTCTCATAGTTGTATGATATGGCAGCAGGTGGGCGGGCCTTTAACTGATTGCGTTTGGCGTCAAGGTCAGCTTTACGCTGAGCCTCGAACTCGTGTACTTGGCTGTTCACCATCCTGCGCCATTCTGGCCGCTGTGCTGCCAAACGTTCCCAACGAGAGGGCTCTATGTTGCATCTCTTCATATGTCGCTTTTGGACGTCCTTGTACCGGAGGAGGGGACCGCCATGATTCCGCTTGCCCTTCTCCAGTTCAGAGTAGAAGATGCGCTTCGCCACTCTTTCCTCCGCCATACGAGATACGTGACCGCACCACCGAAGCTCTCGACGCATTAAATAGGCCTCAATGCCACCAACATTGGCTCGTCGCAGAACTTCGGTATTTCGCATTCTGTTGGACCATCTGATCCTAATGATGGTACGGAGGCATTTAAGGTGGAAGCGATCCAGAGTGCGAATGTGGCGGCGGTATACACACCACGTCTCAGAAGAGTATAGGAGGTTTGGCAGCACGATTGCCATATATACCGATATCTTAGTGGGCAACTTAAGGTTATGCGAGCAGAAGACCTTGGTACATAGCTTGCCGAATGCCGCAGCTGCGGTACCCACCCTGCTATTGATCACAGCATCAAGGTCATACTTGGATGTTACAGTGTTCCCCAGATAGCGAAATCTATCCACCTGCTTTAGCACATCCTCAACAAGTTTTATGGTCAGTGTCTCGTGACCGTGTATGTCCAGGGACATCACCTCTGTCTTATTGACACTGATCTTTAAGCCGAACTTACGGCAGGCTTGGTGGAATGCGGACATCAGCTGTTGCAGGCCGTCTAGGGATTCTGATAGGAAGCACAAGTCATCAGCATACATAATCTCAGTGATCAGTGCGTAAGAGACTTTAGTGCGAGCCTTAAGTCGAGCCAAGTTGAAAAGGCTGCCGTCTCTGCGGAAACGGATGCGGACTCCCTGAGAAACAGTGTGTAAGACCTCTCTAACTACCACCGCAAAGTATAAGGCGAATAGAGTAGGCGCTAAGACACATCCTTGCTTCACCCCACAGGTAACGGGGAAGAAGTCTGTCTGTTCACCGTCTACGGCAATGCAGCATTGCATGTCGTCATGCAGGAGTCTAAGAAGTCTCACAAACTTTTCCGTGCACCCGAGCTTACCTAGCACCAACCATAAAGCTTCCCGAGGCACACTGTCGAACGCCTTCTCCAGGTCAACAAAGCAAAGGTACAGCTGACAGCCCTGTTCCCTGTTCTTTTCTTGCAATTGACGCACAGAGAATATAGCTTCGCATGTCCCTCGGTCCGGTCGGAAGCAACGTCCGTCTAATGAATTTCTTAAAACAAGAAAACATTATATCTCATTCTCAATTTGGTTTTCAATCTAATAAATCAGCAGAGGAAGCAGCGATACAGCTCACAAATCTTGTTGCTAGCAACTTGGACAAAGGTCGGAAGTGTATCGGTATCTTCCTTGACTTGGCCAGAGCCTTCGACACAATCTCAACGGACTTACTTCTGAGGAAGCTTGAAATGGTTGGTATACGCGGCTTGCCCCTAAAAATTATCTGTCAGGAGATCAAGTCAGTTGTCCGTCTCCGTTAACCTGCGGAGTTCCTCAAGGGAGTGTGCTGGGCCCAGGTCTCTTCCTGATTTATATCAATGAGCTCTGCGAATACAAGCCTTCAAAAGGTAATAATATGCAGATGACACTGCCCTCATATTTCAGGGAGATACCTCGGCGGAAGTGCGACACCTTGCGGAAAAAGGACTTCAACAGGCATCTCTGTGGTTAAATAAAAATCTTCTTACATTAAATGTTAACAAAACGAAGTACCTAACGTTTTCTATAAATAAAACCACACAACCCAATTCAAACTTCACTCTCAAAGTACACAGTTGTAACAACATCCACTCAGCAACATGCGATTGTCTACAACTTCAGAAAACCAACGTTATCAGATATCTCGGCACTCAAATTGATGATAACCTATCATGGCATGCACAATTAGACATCCTATCTGCACGTACGCGCAAATTAATATGGCTTTTCAAAAAACTTAGAAACGTACTTAAATTTAAAATGTTACGGACAGTTTACTACGCCCTAGTCCAATCAATCCTAGGTTACTGCATACCAGTATGGGGTGGAGCCTGTAAGACAAAATTCATAAAAATTGAACGAGCACAACGATCTTTACTTAAAGTAATGTTAAAAAAGTCCTTTCGTTATCCCACAGAGAGTTTATATAAAGACTGCAATATATTGACAGTAAGACAACTATTTATCCTGCACACTTTACTTCGAAAGCACAAAGATATGACATACGATGCTAATATAAACTATCCTGCGCGAAGAAATAACAGAATATGCAAAACCACCAAGCACAATACTGCCTTCTTCAGAAGACATTCATGTTTCCTTGCTCCTTACTTATATAATAGACTAAATTCACTTCTTAATATATTCCCAAAGACCTCGTATAAATGTAAATCTACTATACAAAAGTATCTATTAAGCTTAAATTATAATGACACTGAATCCCTATTAATAATTGTTACCTGATTTTACATACTGTAACTACTTCAGCACTCACACTTATTTATTCACTTATAAACACACATTCCACGCACGCGTATTTAAACTTATCACACTTACACATTGACATACACACCCAACCGCATGCACGCTCACACACACATACACATACACACACACACACACACACACACACACACACACACACACACACACACACAAACATACACCCACACTCATTTCACGAAAGATCAAGTATATTATGTCAATACTTATACATATATAACCATAAACACCACATTAGATAGTTACCTTCACCTATAACCTGCCGTGGAGAGAGACCTGGAGTCCTGAAATACAGGGTTACCCTAGTTTAGGCTCCAGTCCACTCCAAATAGAAACTTCATAAACAATTTTACATTAAATAGATTTAATTATGAAATATTAATGTAGCTAGTATTGTTCTGGAAAAATAAATAATTTTTTACTTTAAAAAAAAAAAGCCAAACTGGGTTTCAGGCAGAATCTTTTCAGACAAGTTCTTTAGGCGGTTTAAGAGAACTCTAGCAAAGACCTTTCCGGGGATGAAAGGAGCGAAATACCGCGGTAGGAGTTGCAGTCAGATTGGTCACCCTTGTGCTTGTAAAGAGCACTTATGCGCGATACTTTAAAGGTCTCCGGAACGCGCTCCTCCTCCCACATGCGAACAAATAGTTCCCACACTAACGTGTGCAACTCCTCTCCGCCGTATCCTATCAGCTTTCCCGGTATAAGCGCAATGCCAGCCGCCCGTTTGTTTTGTTGCTGTCTGATGGCAGTAACAACCTCGTCACGCAATAGAGTCTCGTCCAGCTCAAAGGCGAGAAGGGGCTGAGGCATTAAACCGATACTTTGCAGATCAGCTGATCGATCCACATTTAGCAGGATGTTGAAGTGCTCCGCCCAGCGGTTTAGTATATCCTCCTTGCTTGTCAACATGTGACTACCGTCTAGACACTTTAAAGGCACCCGAGCTTGGTAGGATGAACCAATCAGCTCACGTACCTCACTGTAGAACTCACCCAGCTGGTTTGTGTCAATGAGCCATTGCATGTGACTAGCTTTGTCCTGCCACCACTTGTCTTTCAAATGTCGAGACAGCTTGCGCAATTCGAGGTCACTAGCTTTAAGAACCGCAACGCTTCCTCTCTGCCTTTTGTACTGTCGCAGGAGATCTCGGTGTTTGTCGAATGCTGCCCGCAGGGTTTCATCATTTCCATCAAACCAGTCTTCGTTGCGACGAATTTTTTTACCCAGTACAGTTGAAGCGGTATCCATGATATGAGATGACTTAGTTCCCCAGGCAGCATCAACATCACCTACCCCATTAGCTGGCATCAGCTTTTCAGACAGGGCTTCAGCGTATTTCTCCCTGACCGCGATATCTTCTAGCTTATCCAAGTTCAAAGAAGCAAGCTTTTTTATAAGAGATCTACGCGGGCGACGGAGGCGGATTCGTAGCTTAGTGACAATAAGTCGGTGGTCAGACCAGCAGTGCGCACCACGCATGACGCGGGTGACCTGTACTTGGCTGAAATCTTTGTGTCTCACGATATCATAGTCAATCAAATGCCAATGCTTAGATCTTCGGTGCATCCATGTTGTCTTGTACTTGGCGGCAAGTCTAAACATAGTGTTCGTAATTGCCAGACCGTATTGAGCACAAAGACTGAGCAGCAACTGACCATTGCTGTTCATGTTGCCAACTCCATGTCTACCCAGAACTCCAGGCCAAGCCTCATAGTCCCGTCCAACCCTGGCATTGAAATCACCCAGCAATAAAACCTGCTCCCTGGCGTTGAAGCTATCGAGGCAATATGTCACTTCCTCATAGAACTTTTCCTTGATGTCATCAGACTTGTCTAACGTTGGAGCATAGACACTGATGACATTAAGGTAGTTGTCTTTGTCCAGGTGAAGGCGCAGTGTGGTTACGCGGTCTAAGATATGTACAGGGTACTTCTCTAAATGCTTTGCTAAGTGATTCTTGATGGCAAAACCTACCCCTGATCGTCGAGTTTCGGAGGCAGCGGTACCTTTCCAGAAGAAAGTGTAGTCGCCACCTACTTCCACCATCTCTCCTTCATCGGGGAGATGTGTTTCGCTGAGAGCAGCCACATCCACGTTATAGCGATGAAGTTCCCGAGCTACTATGGCGGTCTTACGTTCAGGGCAGGCGTTGACATCTCGATCAAGAAGCGTTCTCACATTCCACGCGCCGAATGTCATAACAGGTGTTCTTTTCAAATTTCCTTTACGGCGTCGACCACGATTTGAATGATGCGATGATAGCCGCTGTTACTACCATCTGCCATGTCGGGACGAGCATTTTTTTAGGGCACCTTTTCTAGCCCCCTCCCCAGCTGAGCGGGGAAAGCAGTGCCTCCCTAAACAGGGCTGCTTTGACATCCCAAGTGCTGCCGAGCCCGTGCTGTCGTCCCAAATGTGCAGCGCGGAAATGACCACGGCGTGTTCTCACGCCCCCGGGACCGCCTGCGTGCAGATATCAGACTATAGCGTTGTACGCTTTTGTGGTATTGGGTGATAGTGAGAAAAAACACTTCCGCTTACTTTAAGTATCCTTTAATGTCTGTTCTACATGACTCTTATACAATTAATGCTTACATAGCATAATACTACACGCTACATCATCCCCCTAAAATAATAAAAAAAAAATTACATACAAGTACATTTTTTTTTTAACATTAACCAAAAAATCAAATTACATTTTATATTTCTTAGTCCTATTTTTATGAACAATCATAGGTTTATTTCATGTTTTATTTAATAGTGAATAGTAACATTAATAACAAAAAATAATAATTATTAACTTAATACGCACTGTTGACAATATAATGAAAATCAAATATTATTGCTTTAATTTATAACAAAAAAAACTGCATGTTACATACAAGGATACACGTTACATTGTTACACTGGGAATTTTAATCATGTTTTAAATATTCTTAAAAAAATTACTGGTTACTCCATAATACATTAATAGCTTATCGTAGTTACATTTATTTTCAAAAATTTTCCTTTCTATATTCCTTAAATTCTCACATAATGATCACGTATTGATACCTTCATTGCTCTAAAACATCTTATCTTTTTTTTCTCGTCTTAATTCAAACAATAAAATTCTTTGACATTATCATTCCTTTCTTTAACTACTTAGGCAGGTATACATTTTTAACATAGGTCCTAACTCATGTCGGACTCTAATCTCTTTTATCCTATTTATCACATTTTCATTTAGGTACATTTCATTTATTTTGTCGACTTTTCGTATTTATTTTCACAAGGGTCATAATTTAAGACTTACATAGTCTCCAACAATTTTCACAGAGAAATCTCGTTTACACCATGATCAAACTGAGGAACTCAACCCTTACTTTTACCTTTATTTACTTGTATACCTTATACCGACCTATAAATAATACAGCTTTTCAGCTACTTTCTCACACAATACCACGACATTAATGCTTTACATTCCCAAAATGAATCCTTTGGTCTTTAAGAAACCTGCATCGCTTTTGGGTGATCAATCGATTTGCTTGTCAGACCTTATTTACCGAATTATTCATATCTGCTGTTTAACATCACTTCAAACAATCAAAATTAATTTATAAAACAACTTTATCCGATTCTAAACTAGGTTTACCATTACTTACAAACCATCATTTCTATATATCTTTTCATTTAATAATATAACAGTAACTTCTTGCGCACTAAAGGCCACAAAAGATGTTTAAAAGTACTAATATTTTATCAAAATTGTTTTCACCTTGCATATTTACCCATATTTGAAATTTCCACATAACTTTTAAGTAATAATAAACCACAGTTCTAGTACATTATGCATTGTTATTAAAAATGCTACAAACGCATCTTTGTATTCTCACACGTTATTGCTGATATAGCTAAAACAAATTGCATGCACCATTCCTAAGCTTATGGTATCGGTTTCAGATTCTAAAACATTGCCTTTTCCGAGGAAGTCGTAACGCTCAACACTATTTAATTATGACATCAAGTAACAGTAATATGAAACAGATAATGACATAATTGTAACAACTATTTTAGTGGAATGCCCGTTATGAACCTATTTATAATAATTCTTGTTACTTCTAGTTTAGATTAAGCTGAATAATATTTCAAGAAAATGTACTATCAGAATATATTTTAAAATTGAAAAAATTGTAATTAAAAAAAAGTGTAAGTGCCTTCCTTAACAAATCTTACAAAATGCTTTCAAGTACATATGATTACATTTAACTCATACGAGATCTAGGACACATATTCCGTTATTTTTTATGTATTGTCAACAGGCGGTTTATGTATATTATCGATTTCACATATTCAATCCATGTTAAAAATAGAACTCTAATAGTACGATTAAACACAAAAACAAATAGAATTGTCCGGTTAAACATGAAAAAAATAAAAGAAAAAAAAACAATGTCACAAATCATCACCACACTTCACTTCCTGGAGATTCTGACTCCATGGCTTCTCATCTCGTGCTCACCTCTACACCTACAGCTCCCAGCTGCACCATCATCAGATGCCAACGACTCCCAGCGCTCAGCAAGTCCACATAATTGCTATTCTTCTTATACATTTTTTTTCAGATTTTTTCAATGCTTTATTTGTTTTTATTAAAATCTTCATCCAAAAAGTATCTTCACTTAATAAAACTCTAGCACAGAACTGCCCAAAGGCAGCCCTGGCAGGGTCGCCATATAGCGTTGTACGCTCTTGTGGTATTGGGTGATAGTGAGACAAACACGTCCACTTACTTTAAGTATCGTTTAATGTCTGTTCTACATGACTCTTATACAATTAATGCTTACATAGCATAATACTACACGCTACAAGACAAAGCCTAGTTTGCATCAGGCTAGACCTCTCTACTTTTACCCATCGCCACAGGACTTTTGCGTACTCGGAGTCCAGTAACGGAAGCGGTCAGATGCGCAGGAAATATTAAGGTGCACAAGTATACCCGCGAGACACAAGTGCACATATTCATCCTTATCCTTCTGGGCCCAGTGGAACGGAGACCGTTACGACCGGAGAAGGACTCAGAGGCACATTAAATATTAATGTCAAAAGGAAAAGATAGCGTCTGATGAAGTCTACGCTCCGACCTTCTTATGCACATACCCAAAACCCCGAGAACTTTCAACTCGAATTGTCAAACCGCTTCGAATTGCTATACAGTAACGCATCAGTGGACGAAATCAACAACAGGCTAGTAGAGAATGGCCATACGGCCGGGTTCAAGTATTTTAAGCCCCACCGTAAAAATCTATCTATCTATCTATAACCTCACGCCAGATCCCTTGCGGGGTAGGCAGAGAGTACAGAGTTCCAACACCGTAAAAATGGGCCTAAAAAACTATCTGCATACACCCGAAACCTCATGGCTGAGCGACGTTCCATGACGCTCCAAGCCTCCGATGATGCTAAGTCCTATAGGCAGCTCAATGGACAGATATTGAAGTCCTTGCGACACGATTTACGGTCCTTCAATACAAGGCGTATTGAGGAGACCATAGTACAGAACAAGGGTTCAAAAGTGTTCACAAGAGACGCGTCTATTGGGCAAAGCCAGTTGACGAAGCTGAAGACGGAGGACGGGAACGTAACTTCGAATAGGTCAGAGGTGCTCAGGAGATAGAGAGGTTCTATGGGCAGTTGTATACCTCAGTAGCTGAACCTGTTGTTAACTTGGTAAAAGACCCAAGAGTTAAGCTAACCCGACACTACACTGAAGATATCCCGGACATCAGCCTGTATGAGATTAGGATGGCTCTCAAAGAACTCAGAAACAACAAACCGCCGGGCGAAGACGGAATTACCGCAGAGCTTCTGAAAGCGAGCGGATCGCCGGTACTTAAAGTCCTTCAGAGGCTGTTTAATTTCGTCTTACTCAAAGGAAAAACGCCGAAAGCATGGAACAGGAGTGTGGTGGTGCTATTTTTCAAGAAAGGTGATAACACTTTATTAAATCACACTGCTGAGCCATGTTTATAAGTTGTTTTCGAGAGTCCTCACGAATCGTCTCGAACGCAGGCTTGATGACTTCCAGCCTCCCGAACAAGCCGGTTTCCGGAAAGGTTTTAGTACCATAGACCACATACATACGCTGCGGCAGATTATACAGAAGACAGGAGTATAATCGGCCACTATGCTTGGCGTTTGTAGACTATGAGAAATCCTTCGATTCGTACGAGACATGGGCGGTTCTTAGATCTCTCCAGCGATGCCGCATTGACCATCGGTACATCGAAGTGTTGAAGTGATTGTATAATAACGCCACCATGTCAGTACGAGTACAAAGGCAGTAAACGAAGGCGATCTCCATAAAAAGAGGAGTAAGACAGGGAGACGCCTTCAAGGTCTTGGAATGGCGAGGACTTGGCATCAACATCAATGGCAAATACATCACTCACCTTCGATTTGCCGCCGACATTGTGGTCATGGTCGAGTCGCTGGAAGATCTAGGACGAATGCTCGGTGACTTCAACAGAGTATCTCAACAAGTGGGTCTTAAAATGAACATGGACAAAACGAAAATAATGTTTAATGTCCATGTCGTACCCACCGCACTCACCGTTGAGAACTCAACTCTTGATGTTGTCGACGAATACTAAATGTATTCGTCGTCCTGGGACAGGTAGTCCGGTTAGGTAGCTCTAACTTTGGGAAAGAGGTCACTCGACGAATGGAACTCGGCTGGGCAGCGTTCGGAAAACTGCGCAACATCTTCTCATCCAAAATACCTCATTGCCTCAAGTCTAAAGTTTTTAGTAAATGTGTGTTACCAGTGATAATATATGGATCAAAGACGTGGTCTATTACTATAGGTCTCATAAAAAAGCTCGGAGATGCTCAGCGAACTATGGAGAGAGCTATGCTCGGCGTTTCTCTACGTGATCGAATCAGGAATGAGGAGATTAGTAGAAGAACCAAGGTGACCGACATAGCCCTTAAGATTAGCAAGCTGAAGTGGCAAGGACCGACGATCTTGTGAAAAGCGCAGGAAGTCGTTGGATGCAGGTGGTATCGGACCGGTTACGTTGGAAAGCGATTGGGTAGGCCTATCTTCAGCAGTGGACAAGTATAGACTGAGATGATGATGATGACTTGGTTTGATAGTCGTTAAACCAAGTTCAAAGCCTTATTCAGGGCTTGATATGGTCCAATAGCAACTGGCGTGAACAAGTCTGCCTTCATTATTGAATTTGATTATATATTGAAGACCTTTGCCCAGCATTGAGACGGTATAGGTTGGTTTATAATTATTATAAATTTTTCTAGTGATACATATAATTTATCGTAGTCTACTGCATAGTGCATTTGTTGGAATGTTTTGATATACATGTCACTATAAACATCAAAAATGACAAAACAGATATACAATGCGCAAGTGGAAGGATGTAGATACCGGAAAAGACCTAGACTATCTTACCACGACCAAATAGACCAAGTCTTATCTGAAGGACAAGTCAAGAGTCGTCGTAACCGGCGAGCGGGTATGAGACGAACTATGAGAGTGGAGGAAGCCAGAGAGGTATGTAAGGAAAGATCCTGTTGGAACTCTGAACTCTCTGCCTACCCCGCAAGGGATCTGGCGTGATGTTATAGATAGATAGATATAAACATTAACAATAATAAGTGCTTTGTTAAGATTACACCTCCATTTAATGGAGGCTTGGCTAAAAAAGCCATGCCGGCAAGTGAAACACGGCTTTTGTCCGGACACCAGGCCGACAACCTGTCATAACATAATCCCTAGCTTGACGCAGGTTGTTGGACAACCTTAAAACCTTTTCGCGTTAATACCCAGAAAATCTAAATTGTGGAACGGTGTGACCGATTATAATCGGTGTAAAACATGATGGTGTTTTTGTGTCGACTTTTGGCACGTGTTAACAGCATTTTTAGTGAAGCTGGTTCAAGACTATGGTTGCTTTCAAAAAGGTGAATCAAATCTAGGAGCGCTATGCATCAGACCGGTAAATGAAATTACCACTATGTCCTCTACGATACCCAAGGCCAGATGAACTGAACACTAAGTACACCAAGGCCCACTTACACGAAACAGGGTTAGCGTTACTTAGCGACTGACTCGAGGATATAACGTTAAATTACCTTATTGCCTAAGGTTATAACCTCGAATTGAAGAACGAACGATTTGGCGCAGTGCGTAAGAGCTTAAGCCGCTCCGCCAACTGTGTCTAATAGACGCGGGTTCGATTCCCGCACGGGACTAATCTTTGTGTGATTCACAATTATTTGTTCCGGTCTGGGTATTTGTGTGTGTGAATATTTATTTTTGTAAACGCACCCACGACACAGGAATAGATCCTAGTTTACTAGGATTTAATCTGTGGCTACGTTTAGGCTACGTTAAAAAAAAAAGAATTAATCAATAGGTAACGCTAACTCTAGTTTGTGCAAGTGGGTCTAAGTACACTATAGTTACCGCTTATGCTGCTACCAGAAGGTCAGCTCTGCAGTACTGTTGCAGCATTAGCTGAAGCAGGGACCAATTTTGGTCTCTCTCTTTGCTACTTTCAGCAAATATTTTTACGTCACCTCATTTAAGCTATGGTCGGATCAAACTAATTCAAATCGGGTTGTTTTTGGGACTGACAGTCCGAAAGTCTTTATTCTAGTACAAATACAATAGTTTGCGCTAGGTGTCGCTTGTTTATATTGATGAATACTATCACGTATTTCAAATATTGCACAACTGCCCCTTTCACCTTAAAAACTTCCCTCACACCTGTCGAAGAAACATTTAGTAATCTCACATTCGTCATTTTCTGCTATTTCATTCAAAAACCGCTTCCAAAAACATTTCTAGCAAATTCGTAGAAAAAAGATTCCTTCACTGATAATACGGCATAACTCCAAAATTCTATCATTCAACCTTACATCTTAATTCTTCGTCCGACAATAGGCGGACGTGAACAATAGCTTTCGATGTGAAATATCGACTGGTAGGCCTATTGTCCGTCCCCTGATATATTAACTTCTATCAGTAGGTACTGGATGGTCTGTAGACGCCAGTTTTACATAGAATGAATTATTACCTTGGTCTGCTTTTAATAAATTTGCAGTTTAATAATTTTGTACTTAAGTAAATTGTATGCATGTAGAGAAATTTAAAAAACCATTAACAGGTTTTCGCGGTTTTGCTCGGTCGACAACAGCGTCACCTACCTCGTTCAAATATAGCTAAGAACCATCCAGAATATCCATCCTATAAGTATAAAACAATCCTCAAAATCGGTCAAGGCGTTTAGAAAGAGAAAAATTACGGACAGACGTAAACTGAAATCCATACACATAAATAAATTTGAATTGTCTGTGTGTAATATGAAAATAACAGCTTTTTAATAAATATATATGAAAGTACATACAGTATTTATAAAAACAACACAATTTTTAAAATTTTTGTCTGTCTTTCTGTTTGTTCCGGCTAATTTCTATCTCATCTGAAGGGCAAGTCAAGAGTTTCTGTTACGCCGACCGTGTATATGACATATGACGAACTATCAGAGGGAAAAAAGCCAGAGAGGTGTGTTAGAAAAGAACCTGTTGGAACTCAGTACTGTTTGCCTAACCCGCAAGGAATCTGGCGTTATGATGAAGATAGATAGATATATAACTATACCTTTAGAAAAATAGTAAAGATCTTACACGATTTCGATTCGTAGCCCCACAATAAGAATTATTCCTGCGACGTAAGTGCGTTTACAAATATGAAATACACATACACTCAGACCAAACCAAATATTTGTGGATACCGGGATAGAACCGGCAACTCTTCGATCCTGTCTCTTAACCACGGGACCAAGCCTTCCATTAAATTCATATCCTCATTGCCTCCTTGGTTAAGTGGCGTATAATGCGCGTAACGATAACGAGGTCCTTTGTTCGAATTCTAAGTCAGACAAGGTTTAGTTTTCCAAACAAAAATTAATTACTACCAATCTAAAGTCTAAAATTGTGTCCAGTAAAATATCTACAGTCCCGCTAATTGTTTAACATTTTCAACCCATAGCTACCCTATGCTGAGTGTAGGTCTCTTCCATGGCACTCCATTCTCTTCGGTTTTGCATTCTTCGCAATCAATTCTTTCTGGTCACCTTCATCGGGTTATCAGTCCATCTCGCAGGTTGTTTTCCTACATTTTGAGGGCCAGTTCGCGGTTTCTACTCAAGTATCCTTTTACCCCATCTGTTGTCCGATCTCCAGCATGTGTCCTGCCCATCTCCGCTTTCTTTTCGCTATCACCTGAACTATGTCGGTAAATTTTGTTCTTTCCAGGATTATGAATCTATCTATATCATCACGCTAGATCTCATGAGTTTCAATAGGTTCTTTCCTTACATACCTCTCTGACGTCCTCCACTCTTATAGTTCGTCTCATACACGCTCGCCGGTTACGGAGACTCTTGACTTGTCCTTCAGATAAGACTCGGTCTATTTGGTCATGGTGAGATAGTAATGGGAATGCTCCGTTGGTTTGGGCATGTAGAAGGAATGTCAGAAGAAAGAATGACAAAATAGATATACAATGCGAAAGTGGAAGGATGTATGTACTGGGGAAGACCTAGACTATTTTCTCGGATTATGATATTTTAAACACGATCTCTTAGCGATACACCCAAAGTGGCTCGCTCCATAGCAATTTGGTTCACACGTAGTTTATTGAAGTTTTTTTCATATCCTCATCTTTATTCCTCTGACGTCGCCGGGTGGGTAAGTATTGTAGCTTCCAATGCCCCAGTATCATGTTTAAGTATCATAACGCTTGTACGCAATTCGGAGTCACGAACTGTTTTACCTAAATTCTTGCATAAATACAACTGTTATTGTTCACGTCTATTGCTCCCCTTACTATTGTAATGTTTTCACGCAATTGCTTTAGTGAGAGTGCGATCTTTTTGAGTGTATGTATGTTGGTATGTTTTTTACGTGGTAAATTTTAACCAAATTTGGCGTGGTAACTGAAGACAATTAATGCATTATTATTATTACTAGTGGTCGCCCATAGGTCGATATTTGACCTACTCTTTCATCGTTTGCTGGTTATGTTTGACATTCAGTAAGACTATAGACAAATAATATTAAAGGCAAACATCAATTTGACGTGTATTGTGTTAAATACATGGTAGTGTGTGTAATGTTTTTTTCATTGATTTAATGTATGTTTTATGCATAATTTTAAAAAAATATTACCATCCTGCTCTCCTTCTCTATATAAACTATAAGTGTGGGAAATTTCATACTCCTCCGTCCGCGCAATTTTCGTAAAAAGTTTGTGCTTCACGTATTAATATATAGATAAGCCTATATTGTCCCACTGCAGGGCGAAGGCCTTCAGGCCTTCTCCCCTCAATTATTCCACTTGTCCCGGTCCAGTGCAAGCTGATGCCAGTCCTTGTCGTAGAAATCCAGCTCGTCTCGCCACCTCTTTCTGGGCCTGCCGTACTGTCGTCTTCCTGCCTGGTGGCACCCACTGTGTGGTTGTTTTAGCCCAAAACGCATCTGACATGCGGCAGATATGTCCGGCCCAGTTCCATTTCAGTCTTGCAGCTGGATTAGTTCATGCACATTATTTATTAATTTTCAAACCGTATTGATTTTATTGTCTTTATTTGCCTCGCTATATTTGTTTAACAAATGTGGTCACGTAAGAAAAAACAGACTATGTAGGTATGCATGTATGTATGTACGTGTCAATTTCTTTGCCACGCTCGGTAGCTTATACGGCTTAATTAACTATGTTGTGGCAAAGAGTATATATATTTTAGTGGAGCGTTTGCGAATCAAGAAAGGGATGGGATTTTTTTTATTATAGTTAAAATACTGCCTCGTTGGTTTAGTAGCAAAACGAATCTCTTTGTGATCACAAGGTCCTGGGTTCAAATTCTAGGTCGAACAAATGTAATTTTCCTAACGAAAACTTCCTAGTATGAGTCCGAAGTCTGGAATTGTGCCCGGTATATGGCAATAGGCTCTCTCCCTGTTACATGAAACCTAAAATCGTCGGCGAAACCTGGGTGTACTCAGTACACCTCTGCCACCCCCGGGAAATTTAGGCGCGACGGTGTTTTTGTGGTTATGAATCTAACCTAAGAGAAGTACTCACCAAAAAGCATCTTGTGTAGTTAGAAGTTTATATTTTTCGATGTAATTTAAAAAGAGGATTGCCATGGTAGGATACCTTTATTTTTTTATATTTTACAATTGTTTAATATTCCAGGAATAATATAGCTAGCTGTCAAATAGCGTTGGTACGTTTACGAAGCACAAGTTCGGTTCTATTTGAAAATACTTCCTAGTAATTAACTAAAGCTGATTTGTTAATAGACTAGGATCTCAATCATTACTATCTCATAGAACTTTGAAACAAATAGTAGGACCAAGTTACTTTACGTTCGAGTCATTCTGTTTACTTTAGCGAGATACAAAGAAAATATTTGAGTTCACGTCCCAGCCGGGATCGCGAATGAGTACATCGGATTATGCATCGTATAATTATGTATACATGTGCTAAAATTTAACGGATCCTCTCTTTGATTGTGCGAAAAATCAGTCGTCGAAATTCGAAAACCAAACAACGGACTTCCGAATTGGCGTGAAAAGAGTATTTTTTCTTTTTTATATTTTTAAGGAATGTATGTGAAGCGAGTTGATTATTGGTTCTTTTAACAAGCTTCGATTGAATTTGCAATGTTCGTATGTCAGTTTTTCTTTCCGGTTCAAATCTTGTGACACATATTTCAAGCACTTGCGAGTATCCGATTGAGCTGAAATTTGGCATAAATTCATGACAATGCAATAATATAGTATCATGGATCTGGTCTGATGATGGAGTCGAAAGGTGGCCATAGGAACATGTGAACTATACAACGTAACCCCTCTCGTGTTTAGGCTTTTTAGATTGGTATTAACAAGTACTATACAACCAGATAGTGTTTGGGGTCTGATGATGAAGCCGAAAAATGGCCAATGGAATTATCGAACTACCCGATATAACCCTGCCGTGTTTGGGCTCGTTGAATTTATCTTGACGAGTATTTTAGACCCAAGGATGCTACCCGAGGTCTGATGACGGAGCCGGAAGGAAGCCATAGGAACTCCTCAAGTTTGTTGTTTTTGCTATAAAAGCTTTTTTTTAAAAGGGTCTTTAAAAGATAAAATTTTTAAAAATCCGTTCTTGTCGGTTTTTATTTCTGTATGTGTTTGACAGATAGGTAACACTGTTTATTTATCATCATCACCAATCAAAAGATCTCTTTTGTAGGGCAAAGGCTTTCCCCAAAGATTGCCATGATGCGGAACGACGACAACTAGTTTTGTGATGTAAGGTCACTAGGTAGCGGGCTAGATTCCAACATGAGACATTGATGACGGCACACTCCTTCGTTCGGTAGCACCAACGATGCTGCTGTACGTGTCTCGGCTACATTACACCACGCAAGCCAATGGCATTGTGGAGAATGCCCAACAGATGACGATATACTCTGAGGGTCGAGAAACTGAACTCACAAATCAATGCGGCTTTTAATTCCTTTGTTGTTCGAGTTCCCATTGGCAACCTTTATTAGCGAGGAATTCTGACCAAAGGGATTCAAGAGATTTCGTGGAAGACTACGAGACACCCCTGCACAGCGCAACATGTTTCCGGAATCACATGTTACTTAGATTATAAGTTTAATATATTATTATATGTCTGTAAGGTATACAATCAAAATGTCTTTAATTAGAAAATATTCCTGCATCGTCGGGGCATTTTATACATCTGGCCCATATTCTATGGGAAATATTTTCTAATTAAAGACATTTTGATTATATACCTTACAGACACATTCACCCCTTTACATTCCCGACCTTTGAACTTTACCAGTCGTGGGAAGTATTAATTGTTCGTCAGTTACATATTCTGCACACTATAGTAAAAAAACATTCGTCCTTACCCTATAATAAATCCTTAATTACGTCTAAAAGGAGAAAAGATATAGTATGCACTGACGGTTATGTTACGAAACATGCTTATGTTAATAAATACTTCCCGTTTCTAGGGCCATTTTTATATAATAAGCTAAACAAAACTCTAAACATTTATGCCCTAAACCAAACTCAATGCAAATCCGTAGTAAAGGAATATTTACTTCACCTAAATTATGATGAAACTGAAAAACTCCTACTCCTGTTAACATGAACAAAAATTACGTCCCTGTCCCCAGCCCACCTGAAATGTTATTGCATAACACACCCTCTTACACCCACACACTCACATTCACTCAACACACAAAGAGGCCACAAATACACAACCTTAATATTTATTCTTTTTTTTTTTTAATATAAATTAATAATAATCAATTAATACATTATTATAATTGATATCCAAATAAAAATTGTTATTTATATTAATGGAAAATTGCTTATTGTTGTATTGTCCATGTTATGCTAAGCTCTATGTTGTTGTCTAGGGAAGAGCATTGTGTCTGGGATACAGATAATATTATGTTATCTAGTCCAGACACAAATGTTTCCGCAAATTTGAGCAGATTTACACAAGATTGTATTGCACAAAGTAATTAAGGTAATGTAATGTTCTATTCTTTGAAATAAATCATTATTATTATTATTATTATTATTATGTATGCATTTATTTAAATACAATTTCTTATAAAATATATATAAAAATACAAAAAAACAAATATTCTTATATATATTATACAAAAAATGTGCTCCACTGATAACGGGGTCTACGACCCAAGCTACCGGTGGTCAGGGCTCCAAAGAGAGAAATCTCCTCACTATGCGCGCCGTGTCCAATACTACCACCTTCTGTATCAGGCCCTTCACCCAACTGCCAAGCGAGAGCTTCTCGAGGTGTTTATCGAAGCTCTTCGCTATTAGGCCGTTGACTGATACGACCATCGGAATAATGATAGTTGAATCAACATTCCACATGGCGGTAACCTCATGAGCCAGGTCCAAATATTTAGATATTTTTTCTTTTTCGGCCTTCACAAGGTTCTCATCATGCGGAATGGTGACATCAACTAGCATTACACGACGCATCGATCGATCTATTATCACGATATCAGGCTTATTGGCTACAATAGTCCTGTCCGTGATAATAGATCGATCCCAGTAGAGCGTGATATGACCACTTTCGAGAACTGGAAGAGGCTGGTACTGGTAGTACGGTACTTCAGAGTCCACAAGGTCATATTTAAGAGCAAGTTGCTGATGGATAATCTTGGCCACTTGGTTGTGTCTGTGCAAGTACTCTCCGTTAGCAAGACGAGAACAACCGGAAACTACATGTCTAATAGACTCACCGGGACGGTGGCATGCCCGACAAATGTCAACCGTGCCGTCCTTTAGGATGTGCTTCCGGTAGTTGTTCGTCATGATAACTTCGTCCAGAATTGCAAATACAAACCCTTCAGTTTCCCCAAAAAGGTTGCTGAAGCGTAGCCAAGTCACGGAAGCGAGCTGGTCCACATCAGGCCCTGTAAGAGCCCGATAGAACCGTCCGTGTAGCTCCTTGCCCTTCCATATGGCTGTGCGGTCCGAAATACTTAATACCTGGGGCCTTCGCCAGTTCCCGTTTGCCAAGGAAAGCGGAGTTAGGCCTCTATCGATTGCGGCAACATCTCGATACATCACCACGGACACACTCAAAAAGTACTGTCTGAGATTGCACACCTCGCGGTTGTGTAGTGTCTTAGCGTTTAAAAACCCACGACCACCGCACCTCCGCGGGATGTACAACCTCATAACAGACGACCGCGGGTGATGCATACGATACGCTGTCAGCAATCGACGGACCTTTCTATCCAGGGCATCCAGTTCAGACTGAGTCCACCTTAGTATGCCAAAAGAGTAAGTAAGAACAGGCATGACCCAACCATTGAAAGCTCGGACCCTATTTCCACCTGATAGAAGGCTTTTTAACACTTTCATCAGGCGGGCAAAGAACCGATCTTTCAATGATTGTTTCATATCCTGTTCAGCTATACTTAAGGCTTGTGACATACCAAGATACTTGTAGGAATCCATTTCAGAGAGAGACCTGAGGGATATATCTTCAGAGAGCTGTAGATTAAAAGAATCTTCAACTCTCCCTCTTTGTACATGGATGACTGCACACTTGTCTACTCCAAACTCCATTCCGATGTCGTTGCTAAAATTATTATTATTATTATTATTATTATTATTATTAAAATTAAAGAAAGAAGAAAAGAAAGAAAGAAAGAAAAAATATTTATTCAGCACAGCACACAAAAAATATATGAAAGGTAACAAAAGAAAATAAAAACGAAAAAAGACAAATAAACTGCTACTGCTTCTTGTGACGTTTGCCTCGGTGTGAGCTGTGCCGAAAGGCATTGGGCTCAGCATGTGTTGGAGGGGAACAAAGTCTCCCCCAACGCTGGTTTTCAGCCAAAGCCTCCTCAGCTACTATTTATTGTTTATAAATTTTACCCTTAATGCTGACGCAATCGCGTATACTGCGTATTACAAATACAGTCAATACCTAATTATGTAATATAAATGAATAAATAAAGAGACATAAATATTGTATACATATATAATGAAAGAAAAAGTTATGATTTACTATGTAATAAAAAGCGTGTTTATATAGTCACAATATAATATGTAGTACCTTGTGCTACCACAGGTGGCATGGGGTATAAATTTATTTAATTACTATTGCAAATGTTGCGTTGAGCGAGTGAGAATCGTTTCGATTGCGCGGAACCGGTTCTCCGCGCGGCATTCCGGCGCATCTTTGTTGATATCACTCCACTCACGGGCACGACGCGCTGTGCTGTTGCGTAACTACGTAATATAATATTAAGTACTTAACAATAAACCAGCAGATTACGTATTTGCAAATAAATAAGTAAATAAGTGACGAATACAGTCGTGTGTTAATACTATAAGTAATATAATAATTATAAGTTATGGGTGAAGTGCATATAATATAATACCATGACCAGACATTTTGATTGTGCCTAAATCAGTCTTACCATCTCTTACACAATAGTATAGGCATAGGTTTGAGGAGTTCGTAGCGTTGTGCAACCGAGGTGATCTTAACAATCACCTCAGTTAAGCACCAATCGACTCAGTCGGTCTAAGATTGGTGAAACTTTGTGGCATTTTCAGTATGTACCCGACCTCAAATATTTATTCTTTGCTTTTTGAAGTCGGTTTGCCTTTTGTAAAAAGTTTTTTATTTACATAAATGCTCTGGGAGTGGAAAATATTACAGATTTTATTAATTTTATTGTAAAGATGGTTCCCAACTATATGGTAGTGACGCTGAGCAGTGGCTGTATACGATGTGTAAGTGGGACATACTTTATAGGACCGACGACTTTTCTCAGCATTGGCATCAATCGAATAGTACAGTGTTTCCGGACAATGGTTTAAAGCACAAAGAGCTGCCCCACTGTCAGAAATTTGCAATCTGTATATAGTAGAGTTGTAGGATATCTGAAGTAATTAAATTCATGACATTGAGGACAGCTCTCTGTGTACGTTCCAGTTTGATAAGATACGTCTTTGGAGCGCCACCCCATACCGTAATACAATACGTGAGTACTGATTGGAATTGCGCGTAGTAGACAGTTTATAGTGTGCTGGCTTCTTCACAATGTCTTAGCTTTTTGAAGACGTAAATGAGCTTGCGAACCCGTGAAGATTTTCTAGATGCGACTTCCAGTTTAGAAATTTGTCAATATGGATCCCGAGATACTTAACACAGGTTCACCTTGTTATTTGTGGACAGTTATATGGCAAGTTGGTCGAGCTTAGAAAACAGGTATTCGCTTTAAGCACTTGGGAATCAGGAATGGAGGGATGGATTGCAGAGACAATGGTATAAACACCTCATTTGTAAGGTCTTTGCTAAGTATAGATTGATTTATAATTATACTTCTGTGTACATCTACAAGCATAACAAGATGTATTCCGGAAAATGATTTCATAAGAATCTGAAATTCTGTCCAGCAATTTATTACAGTCCCGCCCAATAAGTTTGACGAACACGGCTTCTATCCATTCTGATAGATTGCATTTGTGGGTCCCTCCGTTCGAAGGCGATATTTCAAGATAAATAACATCTTGTATCAGATTGCTAACGCGTTATGCCCCTTGTTGTAGGACCCTGGACGCTTCTGACCGTACGTTCAGGATTATGGTGGGGCGATGTACACTTGCGATTAGTCGTAAATTAATGTTACTTGGAGATGTCGCCTTGTTATGATCATCATCTCAGCCTAGGGATGGGATGATGATCATATGGGATAATGAGGAAGGATGGATGGGTTAATTTAATTCTAGGTCAGGAATCACGCGGCTTGTTATGATAGTCGCATGCTATTCTGACCAATTTCGAGGAGGAACTATTGGTGTAATACTTTAAGGATTGATTGTGTTACATGTTTGGAGGTTTA
Organism: Phalera bucephala; assembly: GCA_905147815.2. NCBI lineage: Eukaryota > Metazoa > Arthropoda > Insecta > Lepidoptera > Notodontidae > Phalera > Phalera bucephala. Next base: position 6,717,830 of record LR990632.1, on the reverse strand, counting down.
GTTTTATAGCAAGTGTAGTGAGCTAATCGTCGTAGCGAGCTTTGGAAGATGCCCTTATTTTGCAGCGGAAGTGCTTTGGTCTCACTGACATCATCTGCCATCATCAGTAACCGAAAGATGTCCGAAAGATTAATTATTTGATTAGGCTTTAGCTTTTGCTTCGCAAGAGCAAGTCAAGAGTCTCCGTAACCGGCGAGCGTGTATGAGACGAACTATCAGAGTCGAGGAAGCCAGAGAGGTATGTAAGGAAAGAACCTGTTGGAACTCTGTACTCTCTGCCTACCCCGCAAGGGATCTGGCATGAGGTTATAGATAGATAGATAGATAGATAAGTGCAATATTTCAGAAAGACTCTTCGCAATTTATTTACTTCTATATTATGGTAAGGTAATACAGCCCAATCATAATTTTCTGGTAACCATGTTATAGATCATGAAACTGACGTATTTTCTGACGATGATATCTAGTTCTGACAACTTATAGCTTATAATTGATATAAGAATTTTAAGATATATTTATGTCCGGATTGATAAAAAATTTAGGTAGTAAATTAACCAGGACCTAGTTCGGATTGGTGTAGAAACTTTATTAAATGTTTATTAAACGAGTGCGACTTAAAACAGAATTCAATCACAAATCGCTCGTCTGCAACTGTGCTGTTGGATTCAATAACGATCACACTGATAAATGGGATGGGAAGCCATTACAATTTATGGTTAGTTTGCTTTATCTACCGACGGATGTGACTGACGTAACTTGATAGTTATAATAAAATCTACCAAGTTGGAGTTTTATTTTTTAGTTATGATAAAGTCTTTGTCGAGCAGTGATAGCCTAGTGGTTAGACCGTTAGACTGCAAAGTCACAGTTCTCGGGTTCAAACCCAGGCACGCACCTCTGTGCATTAGAAAGCATGTGCGTGTTAAAAAAATAACTATCACTTGCTTTAACGGTAAAGGAAAACATCGTGAGGAAACCTGCATGCCTAAGAGTTTCTCGAAGGTGTGTGAAGTTCGCCAGCCCCCTCAGTCTGAGAGGAGGTCCGTGCCCAACGGTGGCACAGTTTTTTAACAGGGCTAATATTATTATAAAGTCTTTGTCTATATGGGTCTATATGGTTTAGTATGATGTTTCTGTCACCTCAGAGACCTGAATGCAAATAATTTGACGATAGCAAGGTGATATGCCATCCTTGTCACTCTACACATATGCTTAATACACATGAACGTGACAGCACGCTTACTCGCTATCGCCAATCTTAAGCTCTTTGTTTATGAGAGATGGTTTTCGTCGGGTAGTGGCAAAGTAGAAGCTGGTTTTATACCAAAAATATGAATTTTCAAAATAGTAAAAAAATTACCATTACATGCAATTGGCCTGGAATTGTATCGAGTATAATGTCAAAAAGCTGGCCTACTATTACATCGGTACCAAAATCGCTGGCGTGTTATAATTGAGCGTATACAGCACTTCGTTGGTCTAGTGGATTCAAATCCTAGGTCGATCTATTCAATCAATCAATCAGCCTATCGCAGTCCAGCTGGACATAGGCCTCTCCTAACACGCGCCATTGCACACGGTCCTCCGCCTTCCGCATCCAGTCTGTCCCAGCGACCTTTTTGAGGTCGTCGGTCCATCTAGCTGGGGGCCGTCCTACCTTACGCTTACCAAGTCGCGGTCTCCACTCTAGGACACGCTTGCTCCATCGGCCGTCGGTCCTTCTGCAGATGCGACCAGCCCATTGCCACTTTAGCTTACTGAGTCTGCGAGCTATGTCGGTAACTTTGGTTCTTTGTCGGATTACCTCGTTACGAATTTTATCCTTCAAAGAGACGCCGAGCATAGCTCGCTCCATAGCCCGCTTTGCGACTTTGAATTTGTGGACTAGTCCCACTGTGAGTGGCCACGTCTCAGCCCCGTAAGTCATAACAGGTAGGACGCATTGGTTATAGACTTTAGTCTTCAGGCATTGCGGTATAGGCGAAGAGAAAACGTGACGTAGTTTGCCAAATGCTGCCCAACCTAATTGAATCCTGCGGTTGATTTCTTTCTCGAAGATGTTTCTACCAAATTGGACAACTTGTCCAAGGTAGGCATATTCCCGAACAACTTTGAGCATCGAACCATCGACGTAGATCGGTCCCGGCGTGACATGTTCATTAAACATGATCTTGGTTTTATCCAAGTTCATGCCGAGACCGACACCTCGAGAGGCTCCATTTAGGCTATGCAGCATTTCGCTTAACTGTTCCAGTGACTCTGCCACGATGACGATATCATCGGCATACCGAAGGTGTGAGATGTATTCGCCGTTGATGTTAATGCCCCGCCCAGTCCAGTCCAGCGTCTTGAAGACGTCTTCGAGTGCATTGGTGAAGAGCTTGGGGGATATTACATCCCCCTGTCTTACCCCTCGACGATCTATTATAGTTTAAAATTCCCAATATGAGTTCGGAGTCTGGAAATATGCCCGGTATATGGAAAAATGCCTCCTCGATCTAACATCGTCGGCGAAAAGTATGTATACTCAGTACACCTCTGCCACCCCCGCTGGGGAATATAGGCTAAAGGTTGTGTTCAGTACCTCGGTCCTACTTTGTTTAGGAGGTATGACGGCATTGATTTTGTTCTAGTTTCTGCCCGCAACTTCGTCCGCATTGACTTTAGACAGGAACCTTACATTTTCCGAGATAAAAAGTATTCTTTGTGTTAATCCGGCTAATAAACTATATGTATTCCATCCAAATCAGTTCACCCGTTTTTGCGTCATTGAGTAACAAACATCATACCAACAAACTTTCACATTTCTAAAATTAATATGATTTTATAATTTGAATAGTACTATCCCAGTCAAAGGAGCACTACATGGCTTCTTCTTCATCTTCTTTAAGTTATGGCTTCACACTAATTTTAAGTGTATTTTGCCAGTGTCCAGTGAGATATGTAATCGTATTTGTTAATTAATCCCCGATGAACTTGATGACAACGATAATGAAATTAATGAAGTACTACCCCACCCTCGATAGTAAAGCGGTGGATACTTTACATACCAATTGCAACGGCTGTTTTGAGGGAAGTCGAAAAGGCACGTTTTATCACTTTGTTACAATTACTTCATTCATGCACATGTAAGAACACATAATGGTTAATATTCCACCAACATTACACATTATTAGTCGAAATAACACAAGTGTTGGAAATTAAAACAAATTGAAAGCATCACTCTTCGACTTCCCGCCAAAACTCCACTACATGGTTTATAAAAAAAATATTATTTAATTTTAAAAAAGGAATAAAATTTGAGCGTTGTAGATTAAATGTGGGTTGACAGCTGTCATTTTAAACACGCTATATTTTTCAAAGTAGCCAAGTTGTGCTTGTCAACCCTCGCTTTTGTTAAGATCCCCCTTGCTTTGTGCCCTCTTTTCTTACCTACGAGTTATCATGTAATTACCGTACAACGAAGGGGAAACAGACACAGGATCCTTATTCTCTTTGACCAAACGCAACGCGTTATCATAACTTCATGAAACCATCATATAATGATATTCTGTATGTCACTAGAGTGAGGGCTTACCGAGATCGACCATTTACCGGCCGGGAAAGTGAAAATAAAACAATTAATTTACGAAAAAAAATAAGGGACGGATACATTAAGCGCGAGCACGGAAATAAAGTATATAAAAAACAAGTTTGTACATTTTCTAAAAAAGCACCACACAAAGAAATAAACAACTGCTTTACAAAAACTTTGGTACCATTATTTTCCATGTTTTAAGGTAAATTCTATTGATTAGTTCTTAAGCATTTCGCGTTGGAATCAGAAAATTTGCAGCTATAGAGATGACTTTAGATTTTTTTCCATCGAGAAAATACTGATTGATTTGTATATTCCTTTCACTAGATTCTAAAATATACAGTCAACAATCATATTTCGAAATATTAAGTCTCTAATCCATATACTTCTTGAAGTGGATTAGAGACTTGTTTTTATCGCGGTAGCACCATCATTTAATGAAGTTATCTATCTATCTATATCACCACGCCAGATCCCATAGGAAAAAAGAGAGTGCAGAGTTCCAACAGGTTATTTCCATACATACTTCTCTGGCTTCCTCCACTCTCATAGTTCGTTTCATATACGCTCGCCGGTTACGGAGATTCTTGGCTTGTCCATCAGATAAGACTCGATCTGTGAAGTTATCGTACCTGTTTAATTGGTCATAATGAAGGGCCCTTGTCTGAGTTTAAATTAGAGATGTATGTCTCATTTGGAACATTTAAATCAGCTAAATTCAAGCTCAGTCGGCCCACTGAATTACATGCCGTCGCGTATTCGTTCGTTCTGTGAGACGGCAAGTTTAGTGAATGTAAGACCGAGATTCAGTTTCACATTGGAGTGAACTATGAAGCATTTCGTTTGTTTTGTAAAATTGGCACCTTTATATACGGACTGGAGAATGTAAGATGGAGATTCAGATACAAATTAGGTATTTTTTTGTATACAAATATTTTGAATCTTGTTATTCTCATTCATGTTCCACATCACTGATATTATTATCAGTGAAGATCGATACACATAGGGTATAACAAATTGATTTAGTTCTCAAAGCTTTGTTTTCTTCCCAATTTAAAAGTTGATCATATTTAGTGAATAATGATTGTCTATTACATTTTCAGAAATTTTAAGACGGCTATCGGAGTTACTGACGGCACTGATGATGGCGGTGATGTGGTCGCGTCTGTGTGTTTGTATTTCATCTCATCATAGGTGTATTAAGTTAAAGTCAAGTTATAAACAATACGACGATTTGACGACGATTTAGCGCAGTGGTTAAGAGCTTAAGTCGCTCCGCCCACTGTGTCTAATAGTCGCGGGTTCGATTCCCGCACGGGACAAATCTTTGTGTGATCCACAATTATTTGTTCCGGTCTGGGTATTTGTGTTTGTGAATTTTCATGTTTATAAACGCACCCATGACACAGGAATTACTCCTAGTGTGAGGCTACGTTTTTAAAAGAAAAAAAAGAAAAAATAATCTGCTGCCTTTACCAAGTGCAATTCAAAAATCATCACCAAAATAATATTAATTTTTATTACCTACAAATCTTTTTAAACTTTGCCTCAACTGCGTTCCATTACATAGACTCTTCTTTACCTTAAAACCAATATCTGCTACATAAAATTTTATCCCAACACTTCCAAGCTAACATAATATTGAGACACCCATAAAAGAATCAGAAAAAAAAATCTACATCCACAATTCCTACTTATACCGATAAGTAATATAATATTCACTGAATCTAAGGAGGGATCAGCAACCAGATTACCAAGAACTATCTTTCCTTACTTATTGAGCAATTACAGTTTGTAGTTGAGGGATCAATGTAGATTGGTGGTGCTACACAATATATGGAGGCACAATTCTGTTGGGAGATGATCGGCTTTGCCACCCTTAGATGTCGTTTTGTGTTAGTTCGCCCCACTGTGATATGGGGGTGTGTTCGGCCGTAAAAGTATTTTTATTGCTTTTAGCGGTAGATTTGTCGTCAAATTGTTGACATTGGTTGAAATAAATTCTTTGTAATTAATTGAGGCTGCCTGGTCTAGGGGTGTACAGTGTGAATGGCCGCGTTTATCTTCCGTGGCACAATTGTTTCACAGAATCTTTTTTTATTCACGTAAATCATTAGAGAACAATATTTATGAATCATCAGAAAAGTAACATACTCTACCACTACTTTGAGATGTCATTCCTGTGAAGAAGAAGGGGAAAAACCCCATGGTTACACTTTTAAAATAAAAAAAACCGTGCAATTTTCCATCTTAAAAAGAGCCATGCTTAATAGAAGCAAAAAAGGGAATGTTAACTAATAGTCTAGCTAGTTATCTATTTAATCATTTTTATCCTTTAATAAATCTTCTATTGTATTATTATAGTTTGCTTACAAAGAGTCCTATTAACACAAGTTATGAACTTATTTTCACCAAGTGGTATCAAATAGAATTAATATATAATTTAACACAGTGGCCCATGGAGGATTTGTGAATTTTTGATTTAATTTTTTCTGTCACATAGTATAGAAACGCGTTACAGAGATCTTTCTTTCCCGTGAGTTCATGAGCTCTTTTTTGGGTTAGAGTGCTGGGTGTAGTTTTACAATCAATTGTGTTTTTATTATAAAAATATTTTCTGCTTTTTATTCTCGTGCATGGTAAAAGTAAAAAAATATGATGCTATTTTGTTCAAGTGAGGAGTTCCTTAGGCCACATCCAACATCATCTGACCCTGAATACCACCTAGAACTGTAGTCAACGGTTTCACGGTGTCATGTTTAGAATTAACTATGGCCACCTTCCGGCTTCATCATCAGACCCTGCGCACCACCTAGGGATATACTACCTATTAAGATAAATATAACGAGCCCTAACACTACGGGGCTATGTTATTTAGTTTAGAAGATCCTATGACCCACCTTCCAGCTTTATCGTCAGACCCTGGGCACACCTTAGGATATAGTTCTTTTCAAGGCAAATCCAACGAGCCCATACACGACGGGGGTTGAGTTACGTAATTGAGGTGTTTCCATAGCCACCTTATTGGAAGCTTATTGGAAAGTCAGTCTAAAATCATTTGCAAGAATTGTACCGAATAGACAAACACCAAAGCGAGTTGATAAAAACGAGGTTATAATAAAATAAAAAACAACATAAACAAATAAAAAAATAGTCGTATCGAAATAATTGTTCAGTTGTTTCACTTCTATATTTATAGTCAGAGGGCCTATAGTATTTTTCACTTAGAATGGGTAGTGATAGTTCTAATTGCCAAACGAAATTATACTTTATTCAATGGCAATAAGAGGCATGACCCTTTTTTATACTTATGGTTTTATGCCTTAACACCATTGAATTAAATTTTAATTTGAATGTGACGTTAGTATGACGCTAGTGAGGTGATATGCCATTCTTGTCACACTGCATATTTACTAAATAAATATGAACCTTACCGCACGCTTACCCGCTAGTGTCACGCTAACTTCAATCTTTTCGTGCTAAGCCCTCTGGTTATAATTTATTTTATAGACAACTTTAAGTATACGTGAACAAAACGCTGTTGATCGGTAAAATTCAACTTTGCGGAATTTTGCAAGTACAAATGGCGAATATAACATCACAAAGAAACGCTATGTCCACAAAGGCGTCTGGAACCACGTTCATGAGTTTTTGTCTCCGGGATATCTCATATTACGACACTCGGTTGATGAATAGCGTCGGGATACGGAGACGTGACGACTGTCGCCTTTGTACGTACATACACGGTATAGATAGTTCTATATGGTAAGGGTTCACGGAATAAAAAAGTACCTTTTCTTAGTTCTGTGGTATGAACGATGTACAAACTCAAACTCAAATCATTGATTATGTATGAGCCCTGCAGGGGTACTTGCAAATTGTCAAGTTTTAATTTCTACAACCTTTTATTTAACTTGCAATGTTTGCATGTCTGTCTGTCTTTCCAGCTCGAATCATATGATCCATTTTTCAAGCACATGCACATTCGATTGAGGTGAAATTTGGCATACGTATATAAGTTCGGTGACAATGGACTATACCACGTAACCCCTTCGTGTTTAGGCTTGTTAGAATGGTATTGACATGTATTACACAACCAAATAATGTTAAGGATCTGATAATGAAGCCGAAAGTAGCTAATCGACCTGCCAAACTTTAGTGGCAATAGGCGGCACATTGCTCGTAGAACTGAGATCCGTTGAGGCAGGAAGGTTCTCAAGTGGGACTATGTACCTACCAGTGGATATAGAGTGAGCAGGCCCTATACGAGATGGTTCGCTGGTAAAGTTTGCGGGTAAAAGATTGATGCGAACAGCACCAACTGGTCGCTGTGGCCATCTTTGGGGCGGCTTTTGTGCGGCAGGGGACGTCCTGCCGCTGATAATATTCAGTCGGTTGCAGCATATCAACCAAAGAGGTTTCATACAACGTTCGTCCATAGTGTCGGACAACTACTATCTACTCACTCCTGTTCCTCAACAAAAGAACAGCGACAAGAAACAGGCGATCTTTAAGGAAGCCTTTATTCTGCGGTGGACGCCTTTCAAAGCTTAAAAGCATCGGTATATCGAAACAAGATACACTTTTGACGTCCCCAAATTCACGAGAGTAGTTATAGTTTAGTTATGATATAAACATAAATTAGGGCATATTATACTTTACTCGTCTTACTTAAAGTTGTATTTGCAAAAAAGCGGAAGCCTGCTAATTTTGAACTACCGTCTACTTTTGCCTGCCTTTTCGTGGTGCCACTTTTTGTGTGGCGAGCGTGTAGCTAACTATGTTTAGTCGAAGAGGCTTCGTAATAAATACCTCTACAGATGTTACGCCCGTGATAGATTGACGTAACATGACGTCATTGGACCGCGTAATGGTTGGCCAACTCTTCCTAATATCAGGCCAATATATTTTGTACTAGAATTGTCAGTTTGCCAGAGGAAGGAGTCAGGAATATTTACCTTTTTACGCATATTTAAAACTAGCTGTACCCGTAACTTCATTAGCGTTATTTTCAGACGTGTATTTCACACCCTTAAGCTTTGCACCCTTAAGCACAAAAGGTAGCTTTTGTCCTTACCCTGGATAAAATCTAATTCGTTTCCAAATTTTTATCAAAATCTGTTCAGTGGTTTGCGAATTAAAAGGTTACGGACAGACAGACAAAGTTATTTTCGAATTGATAATATTAGTATAAATTTTTGGACTGAATCTAAACGATCTTAGTAAGTATTTAGTAGCAGTTTAGAAGAGATTTTCTTTAAAAATGATGGATGTTAAAAGTTTTGGTTAGACCAGTACTTTGTGCATTGGGCAAATGAATGGCAGATAGTGACCTAATTACAAATTATAATAATAATAATCATATTAGCCCTGTTAAGAAACTGCCCCACCGTTGGGCACGGGCTTCCTCTTAAACTGAGAGGGTTTAGGCATAGTCCTCCACGCTGGCCCAGTGCGGGTTGGCGAACTTTACACACCTTCGAGAAACTCTTAAGCATGCAGGTTTTCTCGCGATGTTTTATAGTTAATTTTTACAACGCACATGCTTTCTCAAAGACAGAGGTGCGCGCCTGGGTTTGAACCCGAGACCTCTGACTTTGCAGTCCAACGGTCTAACCACTAGGCTACAACTGCTTTTACAAATTACAAATTATAGTGATGACATATTTAAAAACAGTTTGTTTCGTATTAAAGATAGTTTAGAAGTCCCTTGCGGGATAGACAGAGAGTACAGAGTTCCAACAGATTATTTCCTTACAGACCTTTCTGGCTTTCTACACTTATTGGCATACAATATTTTTATAATTAAACCTTCTCGTAAAAGTGATTTTGAAATTGAAATATTAAAAAGTACTTATTATTTATCTTCGATTTTTAAAAGTCGTTCATTGAATCTGTGTCGGAATTAAATATGGTGTTGTCATTGTAAATAATAATTGAGACGCAATAACACGGCACGAATATACAAATTGCTATTTATTGCCTCAACACAAATAGGCGCGAATCGGGGAAAATATTTTCCTCCACCGTTGTTATAATTTATCGGTTGAAAGAACGAGGTAACATTGAAATATAAATTCTCATTTTTTTTCTGTTCAAACGAGATTAAAGCGTTTCGTAAATGAAAAATTTGGAGCCCATTTTCTGTATGCGCAGTTTTGGCTAAAAATATAATCTATCATCATGCCAGATCCCATGCAGGGTAAGCTGAGAGTACAGAAATATCGTTGTTATATTATGACATCACACACATATTATGACACCAACTAACTCATCAAAAATCAGTTTCGAAATAAATGGAATTGAATCTTTTTTGAATGTTTTGGATGGTTAGATGTTTGTAACTCAATCACGCAAATACCTCTGAAAGGATTTGGATGAAATTTGGCACTAGCTAGTAACAGATCCAACCAAATAATTGATCCAAGTAGCTAGTAATAGATTCAATCAAATACATCTTCTCATCCAAAATATCTCAGTGCCTATAGAATAAAGTTTTTAGTCAATATGTGTTACCAGTGATGATATATGGATCAGAGACGTGGTCTCTTACTATAGGTCTATAAAAAAGCTCAGAGTTACTCAGCGAGCTATGGAGAGAGCTATGCTCGGCGTTTCTCTACGTGATCGAATCAGGAATGAGGAGATTCGTAGAAGAACCAACGTCACCGACATAGCCCTAAAGATTAGCAAGCTGAAGTGGCAATGGGCGGGCCACATAGCGGGAAGATCGGACGGGCGTTGGGGCAGAAAGATTCTAGAGTGGAGACCACGTATTGGCAAGCGCAGCGTGGGACGACCACCTGCCAGATGGACCGACGATCTTGTGAAAATCGCAGGAAGTCGTTGGATGCAGGTGGCATCGGACCGGTTGCGCTGGAAAGCGATTGGGGAGGCCTATGTTCAGCAGTGGACAAGTATAGGCGGAGATGATGATGATGATGAGTAATAGATAATTATTACCTACTACTTTCTGCCCCCGACTTTGACCGCTTTGACTTTAGACAGGCACCTTACAGTTTTCCGGGATAAAAAGGATTTTATGTGTTAATTTAGGTATTAAACTATCTGTGACTGCCTCGTTGGTCTGGTGGCAAAGCACATCGCTTTGCGGTCGTGGGTTCAAATCCTAGGTCGGACAAATGTAGTTTTTCTAACGAAAAATACCCAGTATTAGTCCGGAGTCTGCAATTGTGCCCGGTATATGGCAATAGGCTCCCCCTATTACATGGGACCTAACTGTCAGCGAAACGTGGGTGTACTCAGTACACCTCGGCCACCCCCGCTTGGGGAATATAGGCGACACAAAGTTTTTTTTAACTATCTGTGTGTCAAAATTCATCCAAATTCGTTCCGCCGTTTTCGCGTGATTAAGTAGTAGAAAATAGTATATACTAAGTTGATATTCTTCTAACTATGAGAGTGGAGGAAGCCAGAGAGGATGTAAGGAAAGAACCTGTTGGAACTCAGTACTCTCTGCCTACCCCGCAAGGGATTTAGCGTGATGATATAGATAGATATTCTAGATGGGACAGAATATAATTTTCCGTAGGAAAAAAATCAGTATCAGTCCAAAAACTGGAATTGTGCCCGGTATAATCGCAATAGGCTCGCCCCTTATTACCTCATCAGCAAAATGAGTATAAACAATAAATCTCTGCCGCCCCCGCTCAAGGAATATAGGCGTGACGGTGGACATTACTTTTTAATTATTTCTATATATCTATATTATTACGCTAGATCCCTTGTGTATTAGGCAAGGACAACAGAGTTCCAACAGGTTATTTCCTTAAATACCTCTCAGGCTTTCTCCACTCTCATAATTCATTTCATACACCAGTTACGGAGACTTTTGGCTTGCCTTTTACATAAAACATTATATTTGGTCATGGTAAGTTAGGCTAGATCTGCCCCGGTCCCCTCCCTGCACTTACATCAGCAGGGGGGCCTTCAGGGTCGCGAACGCAAGGGGCGGGGGCCGTGAGCGTCCTTAGCGGCGACCCCGAGGAAGGGCGGCGTGGTGTGGCCCACATCGCCGTTAGCACCGCGTTGGTACGGGGGGAGCGTGTCATTAAGTCTCCCCCCAAAGGCGGGCTCTTCAGAGCGCGGCACAAAAGAGGCACTGGTGCATTCCATACGGAAATCCCGAAGCCCCTCCAAAGTGCTGATGTCGGCCACCCTGGGATTTTTAGTCAGTAGGAATCCGACACGCCTCGCGAGCTTCCCCCGAGGTTCGCGGAAGTCTTATGCAGAATTTTCCCCAGGAATAAAAAGGTCTGCCCGGTACCTACATCCTTCCACTTTCACATTGTATATCTGTTGTGTCATTTGTTTTTCTGTCATTCGTTTTTCTGACATTCTTTTTATATAACCGAACTACCTACCCTTTTTCATCTTTACACCGATACTATTTTTAATACCTACACTCGTCCTTACTACGCTGTTGCAAATACGGTCGGCCAGTTTGACTGGGCACACCTTCCACAGAGCTCGCATTTCAATTAATGGATATAAACGACAAAACTTTTTTTTAAGTTGGGACTCTGCCCCCTAAGCTTGGACTGAATTGGCTCCCTAACCAAACCAACAAATCTTAGCAAGCCTCAAACAATAAAATTTAACTGGAAGCTTATCAATAATCTACGAGATACTCGAACAGGCTGTTATCAGCGTCCATTACTTGTTACTGCAATTACATCTGAATAATGGTGCAGATAATACTCCGCTCATATTGTTTGAAGGTACTCTCAGTTCCTTGGATTTACGAGTCGCCACGACACTGAAAATGGAAGCTGTGTTAATGTTTGGTGTCTTAACTTAAGAGATAAAAAACAACAAAATCGTTACAAAAAAAAAATGAAGACTGCCTCGTTCGTCTAGTCCAATATATTGTGAGTGGGGCTCACGAGATCCTAAATTTTAAATCTTAGATCAGACAAAGTGCAGTTTGTGCACTGAAAAGATTTCAGTTGTCCCGAGCCTGAAGTATACCATACAATAGACATGTCCTATATATCGACAAATTCTAGGATTTTTCTTTATTTTAAACAAAAAAACTAAGTAGAGTATAGTAAAGTGCTTACATATTAAAAAGTGGCTTTCGGACACCACGAATATAACAAATGACAGTATACTTTAGCACGTTTTAAATTTAAAATTTATAAACACTTGGGTCGCATTGGCATATTAGACTTTCAGTGGAAAGACGTCCACTACAAGACAGAAGCCTTCTCTGAAAATCGACATAACGACGGTCTTTGTGTTGTACATACAGCAAGATTATGATTAAACAGCAAATTTTGAAAACTGGCACTTCATATTCTAACTACATACAGTGTTTCCCCCTTTTGTTCATATAATGAGTATGTATAAATCGAACATTTATTATTCTCGTATTCTCACATGCGATAATCTATCTCGCCACACACGCAAACCCACATACACACACACACACACACATACACACACAAACACTCTCTCACACGCACACACACAGATATGGAACACACGAATATAAATGTAACTTACACAATATTTCTAGCTTCACTAATCATCTCGTAACAATGTCATAATTGGGGGCCTGGTAATCCCTCAGACAGGATAATTTTCCTAGTGCAGATACCAGTCTCTCACAAAGGTGCTGTTTGTCTCATTAAGAAATAGGCTCGTATTACATTGTAAGTACCTTTTGTGAAGAGGAATATATAAACTATTATTATTATTATAGAGCTTTTACTCGCGACTTTCACGAGATCATCGGTCCATCTTATAAAGGCCTGCCCACTCTACATCTTTCGATACGTGGTCACCACTCGAGAACCTTTCTGTCCCAACAGCTATCCGTTCTACGAGCGATGTACCCCGCCCACAGCCCCGTAACTTTAGCAGCTCTCTCTTATGCCCATTGGCTTATCTTAAGCGTTCTTATGAGGCCCATCGTAACCATGTGTCAGTGCGGTAAGACATCACTGGTAATACACACTGATCAAAGACGCTGCAGCATTTGGTACGAGAAGATATTACGTAGCTTCCTGAACGCTGCTCAGCCGAGCTTAATCGACGATTGATGAAATGTCAACAACATTGAGCGGTAGGTTCTACATTAACATGATATTCGTCTTGTCTATGTTTAACTTTAAAGGCGCTCGTAGCGATCACCATGTTAAGCAGTGTTCGACTCGCTCGGCCAGAGATGGGTGACCGTTTGTGGCATTTTCATATTCGAGTGTCTCCGTGCTTCGGAAGGCACGTTAAGCTGTTAGTCCCTGTTACCACTTAATGTGATAGTCGTTAAGCCGAGTTGGAAGCCTAATAGGCAACTTGATAAGTTCCAAAAACGAGCAGTTTATCCACAGCTACACGCTCAAAGTCTGTGGGGGCCGATATTAAAAACAACATAAAAAATTGCTAATATCATATATATGCTGATGATTTACAAATATATGTGTCCTTTCGGCCAGTTGACAAGGAAATAGCTATTAAAAAACTAAATGAAGACCTTACCGGGATAGCAGCTTGGTCGGAACGAAATAGCCTCGTTCTTAATCCTACCAAGACGAAGTATGTGCTATTCGGAACCAAACAGAAACTAGCTTACCTATGCTCTCCCATTGAAATAAGACTTATTGGTGAGACTATCGAACGTTCGTATGAGACTTATAATTTGGGTCTGTCTATGGACGACGCTTTGCGTTTCGAGAAACATATCGCTGAGTGCGCACGTAACTGTTTCTACAGATTGAGGCTGCTATACAAAATTAGACCCTTCTTATCGGAAAAACTGCGAACACAACTAGTTGAGTCACTAGTCTTGTCCAAACTTAATTATGCGGACACGGTATACGGCCCAAGGCTACTTGCGCATACGCAACGGTTGATCCAAAGGGTCCAAAACGCATGTGCAAGATTCTGTTTTAATGTGCCACCGAGAAGCCACATAACCCCCTTTTTAAACCAACACTACTGCCTAAGAATGAAGTCCCGACGCAAACTACACCTGGCGTGCCCCCTCTTTGGTGTTCTTAAGTACAAAACTCCGAAATACTTGTACGAGAAGTTTACTTGGGTAGCAGCCAGAAGAGGCTGCGCCCGTAGGCAATGTTCACTACAACTCTCCATCGAACAGTATAGTTCAGCCGCTTTCCGGAGTAGTTTCAGGTACGCAGCCTCCAAGTGTTGGAATAATCTGCCGCCGCCAATCAGAAACCTGGAATCCATAAATAGATTTAAGATTAGACTTAAAAAACACTTGGTCGAGGTGCAGCGGCAATATAATAATATTCTATCTGAATATATCTGTAATATAACACGAATTGTAATGAATAAATAATACATACCCTAGTAGATAGATAGTTAAATGCCCCTTCACGTTCACTGTTTTTGATAAAAAGCACACACACTTTCTCTCAATAACTCGCCTGATTAGTGGGGACCTATAAATTAAAAAAATGAATAATATATGTATATAATATATATATTACTATCATCATCATCATCATCATCTCCGCCTATACTTGTCCACTGCTGAACATAGGCCTCCCCAATCGCTTTCCAGCGCAACCGGTCCGATGCCACCTGCATCCAACGACTTCCTGCGATTTTCACAAGATCGTCGGTCCATCTGGCAGGTGGTCGTCCCACGCTGCGCTTGCCAATACGTGGTCTCCACTCTAGAATCTTTCTGCCCCAACGCCCGTCCGATCTTCGCGCTATGTGGCCCGCCCATTGCCACTTCAGCTTGCTAATCTTAAGGGCTATGTCGGTGACCTTGGTTCTTCTACGAATCTCCTCATTCCTGATTCGATCACGTAGAGAAACGCCGAGCATAGCTCTCTCCATAGCTCGCTGAGCAACTCTGAGCTTTTTATGCGACCTATGGTAAGAGACCACGTCTCTGATCCATATATCATCACTGGTAACACACATTGACTAAAAACTTTAGTCTTTAGGCACTGAGGTATTTTGGATGAGAAGATGTTGCGCAGTTTCCCGAACACTGCCCAGCCGAGTTGGATTCGTCGATTGACCTCTCTCTCAAAGTTGGACCTACCTAACCGGACTACCTGTCCCAGGTAAATGTATTCGTCAACAACTTCAAGAGTAGAGATCCCAACGGTAAGTGCGGTGGGTACGACATGGACGTTACACATTATTTTCGTTTTGTCCATGTTCATTTTAAGACCCACTTGTTGAGATACTCTGTTGAGGTCGCCGAGCATTCGTCCTAGATCTTCCAGCGACTCCGCCATGACCACAATGTCGTCGGCAAATCGAAGGTGAGTGATGTATTCGCCATTGATGTTGATGCCAAATCCTCGCCATTCCAAGAGTTTGAAGGCGTCCTCTATGGTGATCGTAAACAGTTTCGGAGAAATGACGTCTCCCTGTCTTACTCCTCTTTTTATGGAGATCGCCTTCGTGCACTGCCCTTGTACTCGGACTGACATGGTGGCGTTATTATACAAGCACTTCAACACTTCGATGTACCGATAGTCAATGCGGCATCGCTGGAGAGATCTAAGAACCGCCCAAGTCTCGATCGAATCGAAGGCTTTCTCATAGTCCACAAACGCCAAGCATAGTGGCCGATTATACTCCTCGGTCTTCTGTATAATCTGCCGCAGCGTATGTATGTGGTCTATGGTACTAAAGCCTTTCCGGAAACCGGCTTGTTCAGGAGGCTGGAAATCATCAAGCCTGCGTTCGAGACGATTCGTGATGACTCTCGAAAACAACTTGTAAACATGGCTCAGCAGTGTGATGGGCCTATAGTTCTTTAATAAAGTGTTATCACCTTTCTTGAAAAAGAGTACCACCACACCCCTGTTCCATGCTTCCGGCGTTTTTCCTTCGAGCAAGATGGAATTAAACAGCCTCTGAAGGACTTTAAGTACCGGCGATCCGCCCGCTTTCAGAAGCTCTGCGGTAATTCCGTCTTCACCTGGCGCTTTGTTTTTTAAGTTGTTTGAGAGCCAGGCTGATGTCCGGGATATCTTCAGAGTAGTGTCGGGTTAGCTTGGCTCTTGGGTCTTTTACCAAGTCAACAACAGGTTCAGCTACTGAGGTATACAACTGCCCATAGAACCTCTCTATCTCCCTGAGCACCTCTGACCTATTCTACGTTACGTTTCCGTCCTCCGTCTTCAGCTTCGTCAACTGGCTTTGCCCAATAGACGCGTCTCTTGCGAACACTTTGGAGCCCTTGTTCTGCTCTATGGTCTCCTCAATACGTCTTGTATTGAAGGACCGTAAATCGTGTCACAAGGACTTCAATATCTGTCCATTGAGCTGCCTATAGGACTTAGCATCATCGGAGGTTTGGAGTGTCATGGTACGTCGCTCAGCCATAAGGTTTCGGGTGAAGTCAGATAGCTTTTGAGGCATATTTTTACGGTGGGGCTTAAAATGCTTAGACCCGACCGTATGGACAGTCTCTACCAACCTATTGTCTCTACCAACCTATTGTTGATTTCGTCCATAATTATTACTATAATTTTAAATATTTTCTATTATACTACAATAATAATATATACAACAATACTATGTATATATATAATAAAACAGTTATAACTTACCTCAGGGTCTGGTTCACTCACGTTTAGGCTTCTCTTCTTCATCTGTCATATTTGCAGTGTATTATACAATATACGGGCTGTAGACCTGACAGCGTAAAAGCTGTAAACATGAGAAAATAAAATAACTTTAGAAAAAAAACACAATTTTAAAATTACATAATTTAACGACTTTATTAAATGATACTGTACAAACTACTGTCGTAGATAGATAGACTGTAGTGCTAACCTCCTGGTTCCTTAGGTTTATTAGTCCATTCAAAAGTGGTGGTGGAGCGGCGACATATGCGCATCAAGTAATGGCGTCATGGTATTTTAAACACTTCACCCATAACTCATAATTATTTTCTTTGTCCGTATAAGTAAACTTATCACTAGTTAAGACTCAACTATTTTCGGCACTTATTTCCTTACTTGTTTGCAAACCTTGTGTAATCTAATACTTTACCGTTAAGCACATAATAGTAAAAAGGTTTTGTATATTGCATAGTTGCCTATGAGCGGAGCGAGATCAACACATATGCGCCGGAATGCCGCGCGGAGAACCGGTTTCGTGCAATCGAAACGATTCTCACTCGCTCAACGCAACAATTATAAGTGATCAAACGAACTTACCTGAAGTGAAGTTCGATCATTATTATACGAAGTCCTTCGTTCGAAGATATAAACTATATTGGCAGCTCTCTCGAGTCGCTTGGCAACCGCGCGTTATTCAGAGAATTAAAAAGTCAACGCCGCCTCTATGGTATCTGTGGACATAACCTCTGCAAGCATTCCTTTTAGAAGTAGTACATTTCAACTTTACCAACGGGCAGGGCGGGTTGGGTACTTATATCTTCGAACGAAGGACTTCGTATAATAATGATCGAACTTCACTTCAGGTAAGTTCGTTTGATCACTTATTATACTGTGTCCTTCGTTCTCGATATAAACTATATTAGCAGCTGTTTAGAGCTATAAGGGTAAATAATCAACCTCGCGCAGTCGTGGCCAACGGACGTGTTGTTGGTTTCTGTGACTTTACTAATACCTCAGCGCAAAGCACTTTGAACTCTCGCACAGTAGTCTAACAGCGCAAAATTTGCATTAACGATTCCCTAACAGTGTATCAAAGATCAACAGTTAATTAGAAGTGTCACATCGAATATGCTAAGGTCACCTAGCAAGATTACCGGCTCCGCCCCTGAGCTCAGCAAATCGGCAGAACCAGGCAACGTCACTCTTCGAAAACGTAAGCATGATGACGAATTCTCTGACTCATTTAAGTCTTTTACCAAAGAAATCATGAGCACCCTCAGTAACTGGAAAACAGAAATGGAAAACAGTATTTCCCAAATTAACGATAACTTAAATACTGTCATAAAGTCCGATCTAGCTAAGCTCAATGAGAATTTTGGCGAATTGAAGTCCGAAATCAGTAATATTCGGCTCGAATATCTCGAAATTAAAAATTCAGTACAATGTTTGGAATCAAAGCACAAAGAGGTCATGACCTTAATTTCCGAATTACAAGTCTCGGCTCAATACAACAGTAATGAATATGAAAGCCTCAATAAGAAAATTGAGTCGTTGGATCAAAAGAACAGGACCGCGGATGGGTTAGACTCCAAGATAGATTCTCTTATATCCAAAAACAGACTGTTACAGTTGGAAATTAACGCTAATAATCAGAGAGAGAGACGTCTTAACTTAGAAATTTTAGGACTCATTGAACTAAAGGACGAAAACCTCACAGACATCATTATAAATATTGCTAAGCATGCTGGGTTGGATATCTCACAGAATGATGTAATCGAAATAAATCGCGTCACTCCCAAAACCAAGCAGCAAGGTCGCCCTAGAAATATTGTAGCTAAATTAAGAAACCGGCTCCTGAAGGACAATATCATTTCTGGTGTGCGCAGAAACCGGCTTACAACCAAGGACTTAGGTGTACAAGGAACTGGATCACCTGTTTATATCAACGAACATCTCACGCCGTATAATAAGCAACTTCTGAAGAAATGCAGGGATAAAGCAAAACCCAAACAATTCCAATACGTATGGACAAAAAATGGAAGAATTTATGTGAGAAAGAACGATACCTCCCCTGCAATCCAAATTCTAGAAGAAGACATCAAGAAAATAAATTAACAAGACATCTATTGAAAAAAATCTTTTTTATCACAATTTTCTATTTTGTTACTTTGATTTCAATTTTATTATTGTGTTCCTTAAATACGGCAAAAGCAATCACTACAATTATTGATACTGTCGCAACGCACTTTACCGTCCTATCTGCTATTAGTCGTCTTGCATACTCTTTGACACTCGGCGGCCGTCACTACAATAGCTGCATTCCAATACTATCCGCGCGCACAATTCATGTGCGACGTTTAATTCTTATCACCAATTATCGTCTTACATTGCTAGTTTCATACTTTTTTTGTCTATTATTTAAGGTTTACCCCCTAACCAACTTTTGCATAGATATTATAAACATCCGATTTATATCGTATATTCTATCAATTCAACAGATAGCACACTCTTCATCAAATCATCTCTTATCTTATTTTCATAACTTGCATCCGTCCATTTTCCTAAATGAGGTGGATACAGGTGTGTTTCGTACAACCAGATTTCGCCATAGCGTATTTGATCACAATGTGTTAGGAGTTGAACCTATATTTTATTTTATTATTACAAAATCCGTAGTCAATAATCGATTCATTATTCTCAAGGACACAACTAACTCCATAATTGTTTTTGTGGTTAGTGAATTTATTACCTTTAAATATAAACGCTCACCTGTTATTAGCGGTCACAGTTTAATATTCCGGATTTTATCTACAAACTTATATCGTTTTTGTAACTACCCCACAAAATTTATAAATATAACTAACACGAATGCATTATTATCTTACGTTAATATTTTAAATGCAATGTTTTTATTACACTACACTAAATTAAAGTTTTATATTGGACTTTGTATGTTTAAACACAAATTCATGCCATTGCGACTGATTAAACATACCTTTAATACTTACAGAGACCACGGACTTGATAAGCAACATACTTTTAAAAATATATATTTATTACACAGTTCAGGCTATTTGTTACTCATGTTTAGTAATCTCCACATTTACAATGTCGAACCATAACTTACGTGTTTATTACCAAAATGTTCGTGGACTCAGAACGAAATGCTTGGACTTACGACTAAACATTCTTTGTAATGATTACGATGCAATTTTCATAACAGAGACGTGGTTGTGTGACGGTATTTTTGATAGGGAGCTGTGTGACGATAGGTATGATGTGTTCCGTGCTGATCGTGACCCGATCGCTAGTGGTAAAGTGACGGGAGGTGGTGTGATGATCTTAATCCGACGATCGTTTGGAGCATTCCGCCGTGAGCTCGTTCATAACACCCCTACCGAACTACTTTGGGTTATAGTACCGGCGTGTGCGGTTGGAGCTTCCGTAGACTTACAATTGTGTGTTGCTTATATGCCTCCCAATCCCCTGCGAGTACCTTCAGATATTAACGTAATTATTGACACGACTAAATATTTTATTGAACTAAAACCTAATGATAATTATTTATTGATTGGCGATTTTAATTTGCCGTGCATCTCCTGGAATGATAATAGACCCATTTATCAATCACGCGGATCCGTAGAAGTACAAAACGCTGCCATCCGTCTAATAGAGGAACTTGGATATTTTGGTTTGACACAATATAATTCCCTAAAAAATCACGCTGGTAATACTCTAGATCTAGCTTTTTCTAACCTTCCTTTGTCATTAAATCTTTGTTCAAACCCGCTCCTTAAGGAGGACCGTGCACATCCTCCATTTAGTTTAGATGTTTTAGATCTATCATTATCACCTCTCAAAGAGTCCTCGGCACCGAAACGAAATTTCAGGCGTGGCGACTATGACAGCATAAATACACATTTTGATAAACAGGACTGGCAACTTCTCTTGGGCTCAGGCACCATTGATGAGGCAGTTGGTACATTGTATGATCACATATATTGTTGTGTAGAAAAGCACATCCCTTTAATACAAAAAGCTAAATCGTGGTCATATCCCACCTGGTATTCGCCAGCGTTAATAAAAATTATAAAGGAGAAGTTCAAAGTTCACTCGCGTTGGAAAAAATACGGTAATCGACTGGATTACGACGAATTTTCATTGCTCCGAGCAAGAGAACGTCGAGTCCAGGAATCTTGTCTCAAAAAATTCACCAGTAAATGCGAAAGTAGTATCAAATTACAACCTAAAACATTTTGGACGTTTGTAAAGGCCACGCGCGGAGGATCTAAATATCCAAAGCGGTTATGCTTAAATGGTATTGCACATACTGAAGGGAAGAATATATGCGATGCTTTTAACACGTTTTTCAAAAACGCCTTTGGTGTGCCGTGTAACAATCACGTACCAGCAGCAGCACCGACAATAGGTAATAATGTGATAAGTTATATACAAACTTCTACTGATACTGTGTGTAGATTATTGCAGGGCTTGGACGTGTATAAAGGTGCTGGCAATGACGGTATTCCTCCTCTATTTTGGTCAAGTTGCGCCAAGTCACTGGCAACCCCTATAACTATGATTTTTAATAGATCTTTACGCGAAGGGGTATTTCCTAGTCACTGGAAGATCGCACACATCATACCTATACACAAGAAAGGCTCCAAAGCTGAAATAGAAAATTATAGGGGTATTTCAATACTAAACACTATTGGGAAAATCTTTGAACTTGTGGTATATAATAAAATTTATCCAGTAGTTACTCAATCCATACCAGCCGCTCAACACGGTTTCCTTAAGAAGCGGTCCACCACCACTAATTTGGCATGTTTTTCGAGTTTTGTTCTGGAGTCCATCGAGCGTGGCGGACAGGTTGACGTGATCTACACTGATTTCGAGAAGGCCTTCGATCGTGTGGATCACATCATCCTCATTAGAAAACTAGAAAATATTGGAATACACGGCGACCTACTGCGTTGGGTTATGTCTTACCTCTCTAATCGCTCTCAGGCCGTAGTTGTGGGTGGTTTTCGCTCAGACTTTGTTAATGTTCCCACTGGAGTACCGCAAGGTTCGCACTTGGGTCCCTTGTTTTACTGTGCGTATTTGTACGATATAACAACATGTTTCAAATATTGCAATCACCTTATGTACGCTGACGACACAAAAATTTTTCTTAAAATACGCAATGAACAGGATTGCAAGTTAATGCAAAAAGACCTAGATAAATTGTCTGAATATTATACAAGAAATAACATTACCTTGAATATAAAAAA
Organism: Phalera bucephala; assembly: GCA_905147815.2. Taxonomy (NCBI): domain Eukaryota; kingdom Metazoa; phylum Arthropoda; class Insecta; order Lepidoptera; family Notodontidae; genus Phalera; species Phalera bucephala. Next base: position 6,695,388 of record LR990632.1, on the reverse strand, counting down.
ATGTGAGTGCATTACCTTCACGCGCAAAACTAAACCTTTAAAATATAACTATAAATTCAATAATAGCTCAATTAATCGGGGTTATATTGTACGAGATTTAGGGGTATATTTTGACCATAAAATGTTACTAAGTGATCACATCGATCACATAGCCAAAAAGGCTTTTCAAAGTCTTGGCTTTGTTATTCGTGTGTGCAAGCGATTCACAGATCTGGCAGCGCTTAAAAATGTATACTTCGCATATGTACGAAGTATTTTAGAACATACCAGTCCAATATGGTCCCCGCAATATGTTACTTACAAGCATCGTTTGGAGCGAATTCAAAAGATTTTCATCAATCACTTAAACTATCGCTACCGCAAATGTCAAGAATCATATGAGGAGGGGTGTTCGGAATATGGCCTTTTAACCTTGGATCAAAGGCGCACTGTCTTAGACATGTGTCTACTGTTTGACACTGTCCGCGCTAATATTGATTGTTCCGAGCTGGTGTCTAAAATTGGCTACTGTGTGCCTTCGCACCGCACGCGTCATATACGTTTATTAGACGAACCACGACACTATACTAACTATGCAAAAAACTCTGTCCTTTCGCGTCTTATCCACACTTACAATACTCATTTTGGTCATGTTGATCTCTTCTCGGGCACAAAATACTCATTCAAGAAAGAAATTATGAATAGCTTGAAATAATAAACTATCATCTACATCATCACGCGGGATCCCCAGTGGGGTACGTAATGAACTAAGTATAATAATAATATACAATAAATGCAAATAATTAGATACGGCCTTATATGTATCAAAGTATATGTATGTATGATGCTAGCAATAAACAGATACTTAGGTTTACATATATATAATTACAAACTTAATATAATTATAGTTAATCATGCCCACAAAACGATACGAAATGGTAACTAATGTATTTGTCTCTACTCAAATTTCACTTCTTTATCCTATGCTTTACTTACCTGTTAAATCTACACTATAACATATACTTTTAAAAAGCTAACAAGCTGAATGTCACTGTTTTACACGTTCTACAGATCAATGTACTAGTGATTGCTCTCGGTAAATCTCTTACTTTTTTGGTCATTTGTTCTTAGTTTATTCAGGAAAACCTATTATTGGCTATACTATATGTCTCCCACTATGTTATATTTACTTTTTGTGATGCTGTTGGTTTTCTTACTAAATAAATAAAAAAAAAAAAAAAAAGTTGAAGTATACCACATAAAGGTTTTTTTTTTTTTTTGAGCGTGACCTCTAAAAATAACATATCATTAGTATATTTGTACTATAACACATTCCCGTTCTTTGTTTTGCCATACAACACAAACACAACAAATATATACACATATATTGTTTCTTACAACCAGTCTGTCTAACTTATTTAAAATAAATTTATATAATCAAATTCTATAACATATTATGTTATGTAGTGTAGATCCATCCCAACAAAACCTTTAAAGCACCTGTTATATACCTTTATACCACACCTGTTGTCCAAAATTCATTAATACCGGGTAATATTAATCAATCATTACTTATCAGATATCAGTGCAGTCTCTATCTGTTGTCTTCTATAGAGATCTTTCTTCTATAGATATCTTCTATATAACAAGAGTTGAGGAATTGCCCATCTAGAGTTTTGTTTATATAAAATTAAATCCTTTATAATAATTCTTGTATCATTGACAACCATTATGAGACGAACTATGAGAGCGAAGAAAGCCAGGCAGGCATGCAAGGAAAGAACCCGTCGGAACCTTGCACTCTCTGCCCACCCCGCAAGAGATCTGGCGTCATAATATGGATAGAGATAGATAGATAGCTAGAAACCCTTACTGTGTACTAGACCTGAAAACAAAGTCTGTTAGTACCCAATCTATAACAATATGATACAAATATAACAGGGAAACCTATTTCCCCACTAATGTGTCTTCCAACTGCCATGTGGTTTTTTTTTTTTTTTTTTTTTTCAAATGATCTCCTTTTGAGTACGGTACCAAACGAAGGCTACGAATTAACTTGGTGATTATAAGAATGTTTTTGCTATCATTACATATTTTGTTTTTTTTTTTTTTTTTTTAATATCAACATTCGGCTATATTTAATGTTAGTTATATTTTTAATCTTTAAAGATATACATATATAAAAATTTAACATTTTTTGTACTAGAGGCCTTTGTACTAATGAACTTATATGGAATTAAGTCCGGTGAAGCTGTAAAGGCCTCGCGGCCATCAGCGTACATCACTCACACACACACCTTATCTGGAGAGATTCCTCACGTAAGGCTATGTGCTTTACCTATATAATCTCGTCCCCCCCCCCCCAATTTTAGAGTCTGGAACGAAGGGCAGTACTAATGCGTGGTAAACAAACATAACCTACCCCAGTGTTATTACTATACCACTATTATTAATTCAATTTAAATTTCGAAACTATCCCGGAATCATTTCCATGTTCTGAGTGTGCGCCGACAAATAAATCCTTGGCTACCTAAATATTTATGTATTACTTAACGATTCGTTCTTGCGCAATAACGCCCGCGAACGTTCGTTTTGGCAATACGATTGGAGCACTCCTGAACCAATTACATTACTGATACTAAAAATACTAAAAAATACACTCCTAATTTAGTAATAACTTAAGAAGCGAATAAGTTACAGTCGACTAAACCGAACCATGGGTTACAACTGTATCATATTGGGAATCCTATTCATAACTGAATTATTTCATACCATGAAATTTTCATTTCATACCACACTTCCTTTGCTTCTTTGTATGTGACTGTATTTATAAGTAAAACCAAAAATTGCAATGGGTAACTTTCTAGTTAGTTCTAGATGTCCAACCGTGAGAATTGAGTGTTACTCAACTTATTATTATGTATCCCCCATTAATAATAAATAAATAATATCAAGTTCCTTAGGACTTACATTATTGCTGATACTACATAATATTTATCATACATGTGATAAGAATATACTTTTGATTATTCTTGTTTAAGATAATCCATACTTTCAAATACTGTAACTCAATATTTCATCCCCCGTAACTTGTCAACATAATATCATTAAATTTTCAAATGGATATTATTATCAAGTCATTTGCATGACTTTATTTTCTTTTTATATATAGATACCTATTTATAAGATACATGTAACATGTGGATGTAATAATTTAAATATAACAATACCAAAATTGCAAATTTTTGTATATCCAATATTTTTTACTGAAACACCTTTAAATAAATTACAACATATATAGTGCTCTAAAACCAACTTGTTACTTTAATGGTAGCAGTTTGTGCTTGTGTTATCATAACTATACCAGAAAACATCACTGGTGTTCAAAATAACTGTACACATTCCAAACTAATTACAAAACTATTTTTTATAGTTATTAATTTCTTGAATAATCTTATTTAATTACATATTATTTATTGATTATCATATGATCAAACAAAAATACAGTAAAAACATCTAATTCTCCAAATGATGAATTGATGTATAGCTTTCCATTGTGTGTGCCTCAAATTCCTAATATTATTAAGTACACTATAATTGATGCAGGAAATAATCAAGAACCCAAAACCATTGAACTCCTTACATGATAGAAAACTGAATAGGTACTAATAAATTTTCTATTAGTATATTTATTATGACTGTAAGGTCTAGCATAATAGCATTTTAATAAAAATGGCTATAAATTATATTTCAAATTATTAAACAATAGTGTTTCTAATAATATTGTTTCTATACATAATGTTAAACCTATGTAGGACAAGATTCACTTGTCTGAAGTGCAAGTAATTGCACAAAACCAATAAAATTATGTTTGTCGTTGAAGGCATTATTAGTGTCATAGATACATACCACAGTCAGTGAATACCTTTAGCCTCCAATATTATGGTTTCTTTGTAAAACCCATGTTGTATTCCTGATTGTTTTTCTGAATTTTTCAGCAACTTAAAAACCAAGTCCTTGTGTAAAATGCCTATCATGATTTTTGTACCTCACTTTCTTTGGTAGGAGATTTCCAATGTCCAACGTGATGTTGTTTTTGGTGAACTGATAGGTACAGTGTGACTTAATATTTTCACACCCAGGATGAGGATTGTTGGTCTATATTGGTTACAACGGTGGTTGTTTTATGAAATTTTAACTACTGGCTATGACTAGCTAGTTAATAATTCCATATTGATAATCCACTATATTAACACTCCTTTTATGCAAAATATATACTGCTGACCTTAAAGGTTCTTATCTCAATAAAGGTTTCATGACTGTGTTGTTAGGATTAATCTTTTCTGGCTACCCTGCAAGGAGTCTAGGTTGATAATATTGATAGATAATTATTAGTTCTATGTTAACTGGATAGACCAGGTATTTTATATTATCTTTTAAGTATCTTTGTGCATAACACAAATTATCCCACAACCTGCCTGCCGCAGCATCGGTAGGATAAGATATTATATTTGGAATGTATCCACAGTCCTGTTGCTAGTCAGTTACAACAGGCATTGCCATTAGTATATTACTTTGGCTTATTTGGTTATAAACCCTGTTCAGGAATAAGTATTGCTGGATTTAACTTTTGTAATACAAGTACTCATAATTTTGCACAATTCTTTGTGTAATAAGCTCCAGTTTGGGCTATTTCAGTATTATTATACAAGTATGTCTAATAATGAAATCAATAAAAACACTATGTTTCTGCAAAGGAGTGACTTTTGTTATTAATAATGTATTGTTATACATAAACAATGTCACTTTAATTACCCTTTCAGTAAGTCTCCTTTTGGAGATATAATATGACAAATTGCTTATAGCAATAGTCTTTGTATTTACTGTTTTAGGCATGTTTAAGGTATGTATTTTAGGTAACATTTTTGATTCTTACCATTGTAGAAATGTGAACTGCACAGGAACACCTCATGGATGAAACCTATGAGTAGTATGACCTTCAGCACATATCTCGTATGGGCCCCAAGTCTTGCGGATCACGCCGATGTATCTCGTACACCACTCGTGTCCTTGAATTATCGTCAAGTCTTGCGGACCACGTCGATGTATCTCGTACATCACCCGTGTCCTTAAAATGCCATCGATCCTGAACAATCATCATAATTGATGAACGTCCCCCTAATTTCTCTTATTGGAGGTATAACATTGCCAATTTATAGACGGTTAATAATCGTTTTCAGGTATATTTCGTGTTAAACTGTTTGTACACGAATAGGAACATAGACTTCATAAGTTTACTTTTCGGACGACGAAGCTTTCTCAAATTTTAATATGACGAAACTCACGTCTCCAAATATTAGATATTATATAAATAAACAAGTTAAGCTGAAAAACACCACAAATAAACAACTATCGGTTGATCTTTTTAGAATGTCCTTCTTTGCCAGGACGACAACTTTTCTAAATTTGCCTATACGATGTTTTAAATTTATTTCACAAGGTCACTTGAGTATATTACAACCTTTTTGTTATATAATATCAGTGCCATAACAACATAATTAAATTAATTGTCGACCAAAAACTTTATTACAAAGCGTCGGCTGCCGCGCTTTCAAAAGAATGCTTGCAGAGGTTATGTCCACAGATACCATAGAGGCGGCGTTGACTTTTTAATTCTCTGAATAACGCGCGGTTGCCAAGCGACTCGAGAGAGCTGCCAATATAGTTTATATCGAGAACGAAGGACACAGTATAATATATAATTATACCTCATACCGCCTGCGCAGGCACAGAGTACTATGTATTGTACCATTTTAGTCCTTTTTATTTTATAGTAAATGTTAATTTTTCCACTCATAATATATGTATACAATTTCCTTTTCCCTTTAATTATATATACACATTTATAATACATATTCAGGTGTACGTATGTGTTATATCTGTATTATGCAACGTACGCGATTGCGTCACCATTGAGTGTAAAACTTTTATGTGCAATAAATAGCAAATGAGGAGGCTTTGGCTGAAAACCAGCGCTGGGGGAGACTCTGTTCCCCTCCAGCACATGCTGAGCCATTTGCCTTTCGGCACAGCTCACACCAAGGCTAATGCTGCAGCAGCAGCCTATTGTAGCTTAAATTTATTTTGTCTTTTTCTTTCTCTGTATTTGTTTATTTTTTTTTTATCACGCAACCTGTCCCACATTTTGTGATTTTCAAATGTGCGCTGTGTTGAATAAATATTTTTCATTGCATTTCATTTCTTTTTTCATTTTTCATTTTTGATTTTTTTTTTTCATTTTTAATTTTTCATTTTTTCATTTCATTTCATTTTAACAGCAGGTGGCCACAAACCTGCCTCCACCAATCCGGACTGGATCCGCGTTGTGGAGTATGACCTATTTCTCTCTCACCTTGATTTGTGAGAGAAGGTTTTTGCCCAGCAGTGGGCAGTATAGGCTGATAATATGATATATATCTCAACCTTTTTTAATTTAAAGATAGAGGCATATAAAATCTACCGTCACCTCGCTATAACCATCAAGATTAGACCTATAAAGTCAAAACAACTAGATATAAATCGTGTTAAATGGCCTACTATTGTCTCAGATCAAGACGGATCGCTTTGTCGCCAAAATCTAGATTAACCGTGTTGAGACAGTAACTCAGTGGGCGGTTCCATTACTGGAACCATTGTTTGTTCTGATTTTCCCTTTTACGGAGCTTATTTTTCTGTAGTTGCTTAGATTGGGGGTTTATAGATATCAGGAAGCCAGAGCTTTTAAGCTCTGGATATTCGAAATATTTGGATAGCTCTTTGCTCTTTGCTAGGCTGTATTATGATAGACGAATTGCATTATTGGTCTTGTCGGTGCATTTTATATCAGTAAAATCTCTCTATCTATCTATATCATCACGCCAGATTCCTTGCGGGATAAGCAAAGAGTTTAGTGTTCCAATAGGTTATTTCCTTACATACCACTCTGGCTTCCTTCAATCTCATAGTTCGTCTCATATCTGTAAACAAGACATGGAAAACAATAAATCAATTCGAAATAGGACCCGAGTGCTTCGAACGAAGACTTTGAATTTATTGTGACGTTAGCGAGTAAGCGCTGTCACATGCATGTTTATTTATAGAATGTCGATTGTCTTCATGTAAACGTCAATGTCTTCATGCCAAAAACTCTAAAGAATAATTTAGTGTCTATGAATATATTTAAAACTAATAGCTTCATAACGATCCTTGAAATTTTCTGAACAGTAAAAAAAACTACCTTCTAAAAAGCAATTTTCAAAATAAACTAGAGTAGGAGTAATTAATCATTGCTTATCAAAATATTCATAAATTAAAACTGGCCAAATTGAGCGGTAACAAAATAACGAAACACGTCATTCTTAGCTTGGCTTTTTAACAAATTAATACTTACCAAAGCGAAAGGAAGGTGGACTTAGTACACCAAAGTTTCACTAGTGGGGTTTATACCCAACACGACAGAGTTAATGCATTCAGAGACATTGCATTGCAGACAGAGTTAATTATTCCGTGTGGTGCCGGCAGGGCAGAATAGCACCACCCCATATCTTCCCGTGGGTATCGTAAAAGGCGATTAAGGGAGTGTGAGAAAATACTGACTCCTTGTATCTTTCTCACCGTGATACTGCTCCGTCTGTCTGAGTCCTTCTCCGGTCGTAACGGTCTCCGTTCCACTGGGCCCCGAAGGATAAGGATGAGTATGTGCACCTGTGTCTCGCGCGTATACTTGTGCACCTTAATATTTCCTGCGCATCTGACCGCTTCCGTTACTGGACTCCGAGTACGCAAAAGTCCTGTGGCGATGTAAATCTAGGGGTCAAAGTGGTTGCCATGGCCGAAATCGGTCGGATCAATCATCATCAATGCATTCAGATGTTTTTCTTCACCATTTTCACAAGAAGCTGGAATAGCGTGTGTGATGGTGGCTTCTCCAGTCATACTCGTAAACGGGTGCTGCTGGTGGGGACTGGCCCGTCCTCTATCCGTTGACTGATTAAACATTTACCGTAGTACTGTTGAATTCGTCTCGTTCGGCATCACACTGGAGCTATAACCATTATTTTGTATGCACCCTTCACATTTTTTATACTTATCTTTACAACATCTCTATTTTGTAAATAAGAGGACGTACACACTGGAGAGGGGAGACACTGGCTGATAACATAAATCTAATCTATACTTAAGCTCATCTACTTAGCTCTTTCTGCATTGTTTTAGCTTTTTCTCCCATACCCCATTAATGCAATGTATACAAAAAGTATTGTAAAATTTTTAAAAAGATTAACCGTGTTTTTTCTTGCCCTTCTTCTCCTCATGACTTTCCAAACAGATGGTTAAGTCTTAAGTAATCAATAATTTTCTCTTTTTGACTATTTATAAGTGCATTTTGTCTACATGATGTTTTGATTTTGATTCGCTTGTATTCATGAGGTTTGTCGCTCAATATCCGGCTCACATATTGGGGTTTTTCAATCTATGTGTGCAATCTTGCAGTAATGGCTGTTCCAGTAGTCATACTCGGGAACGGGTGCTGCTTGTGGGGATTGGTCCATCTGGAATCCTTTAGACACTTGCTCTTGAGAAATAACATCATTAGTCTCATATCTCGGTCGTAAGGCATCACACTAAAGCTAAATCGTAAACAATTAATTGCAACCTGCAGTGGAGGGCGCGTCCCCATCCAGTGGCAAAGTAGTAGTTATATTAGATAAAATAAAGTAAATTGACTATTTGTAAGTGCCCTCAATAGGATTATAAAATATTTAGGAGTGAGTTTTCATTTGCTTTTAGAATATGTTAAAATAGAAGTTTTTTTAAATAATTACCAAGTTATAAAGTCTTTAGCTTTCTATTGTTAAAGGATATCTTAATAATATAAAATAAAAATAAAATAAAATATTAACTTTTGAAAAACACGCTTTATAGCGAAAACAAAAAATAGGGTTTCAGTCCCAACAAATGTTCCCTGAAAACTACCTAATGGGCGGGGTGAGCTATGATTACTGTTAGCAGTCAAAAAGATTTCGAAATTGTTCATGCTTACAATTCTTTAACATAATCCACACCACCTACCACCATAATCTTCACCCTCACCCCCGTAACTTCAATATCAACGTCCCGCTCATATTAATGAAGCAATCTCCATAAATTACCGCCTTGTAATTTCACGGTGGTGTTGTAATTATTACGGGGTATCACAAGTTGTCATTTTGTAAATATTTTGCGACCGGACGGCAGTAATCATAGTCTGCGAACCGAACCGGTAATTTTACACTTTCCTATAACATTATATGTGTAGGAAGTCCTCTTTACATCACACGATTATCTGAACGAAATAATGTCTAAAATATCCCCGTTTTCGAGCTGCCCATTTTATGTCGACTCCTTTACTAGCTGTTGCTTGAATGGGAAGGATACAAACCGAATGTAAAACCTATTTTTACCCCCGAAATAAAAGGGAAAATTTGTCAGCATTATAAAAATAACAAATCGCCAAGTATAAAATGACTACTGCAGTCACATTATAGTAGACAAATGATTGTTGTTTTTAATCATTTTTAAAATAGTGAGCAATGGTTGCTTAAAGTGTTCTGCAATTTTAAAATGATCAGTGTATTATCGTGTGTATGTATCGTCTGCAGTTTTAAAATGATCAGTGTATTATCGTGTGTATGTATCGTCTGCAGTTTTAAAATGATCAGTGTATTATCGTGTGTATGTAAAGTAAATTTACTTCAAGCCAATATAACGTTCCAATGATTTGTTTAATTTACTTGTGCGTGCTTTAACCTTAAAATTTAAAATTATGGAAATTATAGTTTCATACCTCACGTTATTTTGAGTGTTGTTGAGACATATTATATTTTCTACTCGCAAATCTGCTGAGCTATGACCGTTTTTATAATGAAAATATTTTTATTTATTAACTAATTAACGCACACGACACGCATACGTGTCACTTCTCCATGAACCGAAATATTCAAAAAATTGTACTACATAAACATTTCTACATTAAAGTTGCGAGTAATTCACCAACATAGCGCCATATTGGGCATAAAATCATAGTACATGCACAAGAACCGACCAAGTGTCACGCTTCTTTAAATCGGAACACTCAAAGAATCGTCTTACATAAACGTTTTTACATCGAAATGCCTGTAATTTGCCAACAGCACCATACCGGGTACACAATCACAAGTATACATATAGTAGTTATATATTTAGTAGTTTTATGGACACACTACACGACTACCTGCACCATTCCAAAATCGGAACGCTCAAACCATCATATAATATAAACATAAATATTACCAGTAATTTGTAACTCACTGCCAGATAGAATACACACGACACGACTACTTGTCTTGATTTTATAAATCGAAACAATCAAAAAATCGTATGATATAAACCTATCAACATCAAAATTGCCAGTAATTTGCCAACACAGCACCATACTTGCTGTAGAATCACAAGTCACGGTGTGTTTTACATTATTCGATACACACATGTTCGGGTTGGTTACTCCCCTTAATTAGGGGGTTGGGAACCATTTATATCACCCCTGTAAGTTGGGAGATTAACTAAGTTAAAAATGTATGGAGCGGGGTGAAACGGTCTGTTCGTTTTAGTGACGTCAAACTTAAAAATAGCGACAGCGAATAATGGCTCCTATAATATTTTGTACTACTAATATGTTTAATAAAAAATTGGTATGTTTTGTTTATTGAAGTAAACGTCAGACCAGTTCGGGTTACGGAATTTACGCTAAGCATTCTTAGTTTGTCGAGTCACTTACATACTGTTATTCATCAAATTCATGTAAATCTAAGTTCCAGTGTAAGTGGAGATACTGTCGCATATACACTGTACACAATTCCAGACCATTTTTCGAATGAAAAACCTCAATAATTTGTGATGGTCACACCACGCGCCACAGGATCAACCATGCGAGAATTTAAAAATATTATTTGCTAGTTTCTGTCCGTGAAGTCGTCCGCGTTGACTTTAGACCTCCCATGTGTTAATTCAGATCCGTTCAGCCATTTTTGCGTGATTAAGTAACAAGCATCCTAACATTCAAACATACAAACTTTCACATTTATAATATTAGTAGGAAGTAGGATTAAAAACATAAAAATCGAACAACAGGTATTACTATTTAAATAAAAACATACGTCAATATTAAAATAAATACACCGATTTTTTTTTAAATTGCTGCGCGCACACACCGTAACGCCTTTATTCCCCAGAGGGGTGGCAGAGGTGTACTGAATACACCCACGTTTCGCCGACGATGTTAAGTCCCATGTAATAGGGGGCGAGCCTATTGCCATATACCGGGCAGAATTTCAGACTCCGGACTCATACTGGGAATTTTTCGTTAGAAAAACTACATTTGTCCGAACTAGGATTAAAATTGCTGCGCATTTTCTGTAATACCAAAATCTACCAACCTTTTATTTGATGATAAATTATCAAAATAACTTAACGTCGACTTAAAACGTTAAGATTAATACATCGTGTTTTATTTGAATGATTAATAGCGAACACGTGTTGTGTGCTATATTTTTGTTTTCAACACGCGTTGTTTTAGCCATTGGAGTTATAAATGTATTAACATATATGAAAGTCGGTCTGTATTGTATTAAATAACATCATATACTATCCCACTGCTGGGCAAAACCCTTTTCTCACAAATCAAGGTAAGAGAGGTTAGGGATACTCCACCACGCGGACACAGTGCAGCTTGGTGGAGGCAGGTTAGTGGCCACATGCTGGTGGAACTTATCAAGCACCCTATAAGGCTTCCAACTCGGCTGAACGACTACCACATTAAGGTATCCGGAACCAACGGCTTAGCGTGCCTTCCGAAGCACCGAGACGCTCGAATATGAAAATGCCACTAACGGTCACCCATCTCAGGTAAACCACGTCGAACGCTGCTGAACCTTGGTGATCGGTAAGAACACCGCGGTCGCACAGCACTACCAGCGCCTCTACTAGTATTCGTTTGTGAGTAGAAAATAATTGGTATTTGTAGATACCACTCCACTTTCATTTTTGATGACATGATTAATAGCCTCTTTTGATACCACTGAAGTCGAACTTTGGGGTATCTCAGGACCTCTTTAACTCTCTTTAAATCGAAAAGAAGTATAATAAAGAATAAGACTTTTAAGCGGCTCAAAATTATCCCATTTTGGAGTTCCATAACTATTAATCAGTTTTCATAGTTACGAAACTATAGGCTTAATTTTTAAGGCCCACAGATTATTTATTCTATTTTTTTTCTCTGAATTCAACAACAATGCTTAACGTAAATATGAGTATAATATCCATGCAAGAGTATGTAAGTGTAGTCTATTATCAATCAAACTTTAAAACCACCGTTTTTAGATGTTTTAGTTGTGATTGCAATCTATAACTAGTGTAATATGAAGGCGACAGTATATCTGAAGACATCGTAATGAAAATACTGTTCGTATCGTAATGAAATGAAAATCGGCGTTTTTATTTTGAGTGAAAAAAAGTAGTAGTAAAAGTCAAGAGTCTCCGTAACCGGCGAGCGTGTATGAGACAAACTATGAGAGTCGAGGAAGCCAGCGAGGTATGTAAGGAAAGAACCTGTTGGAACTCTGTACTCTCTGCCTACCCCGCAAGGGATCTGGCGTGAGGTTATAGATAGATAGATAGAGAAAAAAAGTATTTTTTTTTAAATTTAAAATAAGTTCAATTTGAAATACTGCAAGAATATCCAAGTCAAAAACACAGTGCCACCACAAAAAAAAAATCTTCATCGCCTATTTGCACGCCTGACTAAATGATATATCGTTGTTTCACAAGTTATTAATGTGGTTCACTCCATATCTTTATGACGCGGTTGGCCGTTGGCAAGAATGGGGTGTGATTAAACTGTGTGTTTATCAATCTTTTTGGCAAGAATAAGGGGATTATTTTGGGGTCTGCAGTAGGTAATACTACTACTACTATATGATACTATATGATTGCAATGTTTTATACTCTTATTATATTTGCCCACGGCTTCGCTATAAATGAATTTGTGTCAATTTTACCGTAAAGAGAACATTTTATCAGCCATCATTTAAATATTATGTCTCCAAATAACCACTGGATCAGGCTATTTCAGTCAGAAAACATGAGATATATTCTTTACTATCCAGACCAATATATGTTTAAAGCCTAAATTATTCAGACTACCGTCTGCACCTCCACAAAATTTTATTCAAGCAAGCTGTTTTCATGTGATTTAGTAACAAAAATCCAAATATTCGTGTTGATAATATAAGTTACATATGCCCTTCTACAAAGCAATAATCAACTCTTTACATGCACAACATTTTGATCACAGAACAATCCAAACAGAAAGTTCAGGAGTGTAAGTTTTAGATACAAAAAAAAAATCCTGTTTTCAATGATCATTCACTAGTACAAAACGAACCCATTGCTTCAAATCTTCATTATAAACGCTGTATCGAAAAAGGGCACAATTAGGGCTCGGCCTAAACAAACAAACAACTTTGCAACTTCAATAAGGGAACGCAAATATTTACACAGACACTAACAATCGACGAATCACTAGACCTTGGTGTTTATGAAATTTGTTCTGCACTTTGTCCTTTGGGGTTGTTTGTGGTAGGTCATGTGGGTGTTGAGAATCGTGAATGTTGAATAATTGGTGAAAATTTTCTAAATATAGAGATATCAAATTGTCAAACAGTTTAAGAACCGACTCAAAAACACCGCAAATTTTAAAGGTAGATGGGAACAACATGAAACACGCACCGATCAGTTGAATAAACTGTCTTTTTTATAAGAAGTGTAATAAAAAGGAATAATTTAGTACCAAAGAATGACTAAAAGTTAAGTAGCGCCTCGAACTGTCTGTGATAAGTGATTGTTAGGAGCCTATATTCTTAAGAATCTTCGTGCTTTAGAAAGTATATTTAACTATAGGTCCCGATGTTGCAAACACAAGTTGGAACTACGGGCAGCTAAACAATTTCCTACGGCTAATACGAACCTCCTTTCACACTGGTTTGATATATGGAAAATAAACTTTTTTTTATTGCTCAAACATTCTTCTCTAAACTCCACTCCATGCATGAACTATGTATATTTTTTATAATATAAAAAAACAATGAACATATAATACATATAAATTACACCGATACATCATAACTGCCTAACAGCGAAAGAATTTCTCCCCGGGCAATATACGGCGCCGGATTCATCAATTTAAAGAAAATGACACGAGAACTGCGAGTGGAAATTATAAAAGCGCACAGCTGTGCGCCATCCAAGTATTTTATTCTGTAAGAAATATTATATTGCTATATACATGGTTGGATTTTTTTGTTGAGAATCACTGTTATTATATACATTTTTATGACTTTCATACAACCTTATGTAATTTCATACATTCAGAGCTGCCTTTCATGTTAGTTAGATCGTATGTAGGTATAATAAAAAAAAATTATAGGGTAGAAAGCGGACATCCCGCTTTCAGACCGCCGAAAACTATCAGACGAAGTAAAGGGTATTTTTATATAATTAAGTCAATAATATTTTGGTTGCCTCATTGATTTATCGATGCAACCGGCTAGAAATCACAACGTCCTAGGTTATAAATAAAGGTCAAGGAAGTATTATTGATGTTTTCTATGCAAAAATTCTTTGTAACAGTGGCGAATTTGGAATATTTTTTCGTGATAAATTAGAGAGAAGAGTGAATGCAGGGAATAGAGTGAATGGTTCGATGGGATGCTCCCTTGGTTCGGGCAAAGAAAATAGATAGAATGAAGAATATAAATAAAAATAATATCAGGAGAAAGAATGACAAAATAGATATACAATGTGAAAGTGGAAGCATGTAGGTGCCGGGGAAGACCTAGACAATCTTACTATGAGCAAATAATGTCTTATCTGAAAGTAATCGGCGAGCGTGTATGAGACGAACTATGTGAATGGAGGAAGCCAGAGAGGTATGTAAGGAAAGGAACTGTTGAGACTCGGTACTCCCTGCCTACCCCGCAAGGAAACTGACGTAATGATATAGGTATATAGATAAAATAGCAAAAGATTTTGTGCATGTTACCTATAATATTGAGACCTAATATAGTCGGAAAAATATGGATGACACGGTACACCTCTGCCACCTCGCTTGAGATATGTAGACGTGACTATGCATTTTTCATTATTTTTAGAAAACAAACAGCATAGTATTGGTAATTATTTGGTATTAATGCTTTTAAAGCTAAGATTTACAAAAAACTCACATGTTCAATCTATATCTTTTTTCCTCTATAATTATTTTCTTGGAAATGAATGTATGTAGATACTAAGTTTCGTTATTTTTACTGCACTGTATTTACTATACTCTATATAACTCTAGGTCTTTATGTACGCTCACCATCATTTATTGTATAAGTATATGACTGTTTGTTTCCTAAATAAAATAATAATAAATTTACTTAAATGGAATGAAGATCATGTAAATCTAATAAGCAATAAAAGACGCATTAAGGATGTGAATATCAGTAATGTCTTGCTTAAGCAAATGAAATAAGAAAATAACTCTGGTCGAAACGCCTTTGTTTATTTGGAAAACAAACTGAAATTACTTATAAAATATATTCAAAAGTAAGTGTTAAATAGGATTACACATTCATACTTCACAAATCATAAAGATGATATTCAAACCACCTGTCACAAACTTGGCTCTGTCATTCAAATATTATTTTCGTAGGGATATGAATATTCGAAATGAGTCAGCACGCATAAGTGCGTTGACGCCGACTCGTGTCGTAAATCATACATTGTCAAGCCCTTCCGTTCTCGACTAGGCGATATGCGACGGTGTATTGAATATTAATGTTAGTTCTAACCTATATCTTTTATGTGAAGACCTCATTTATCATAATTAGTGTGATAGTGATGGATTTAGTTAACTGCCTGTGATAAAAAAACGCTCGTAGAACTGACGGCCGTTGGGGCAGAAAGGTTCTCGAGTGGCGACTTCGTACCGAAAGACGTGGAGTGGGCAGGCCCCCCAAGGTGGAGCGACGACCTGGTGAAGGTCGCAGATAAGAGCAGGATGCGAACAGTACGAAGCCGGTCGCTGTGACGATCTTTGGGGAAGGCCTTTGTCTTGCAGTGGTCGGCTTTCGTTAATGATGATAAAAAAAATACTAAAAACACCGAAAAAAGTCGGATGTGAGTAATGTAATTAACTGAATAGAGAAAATTAGTACCATAAATGTATGTATTTGAAATTGTATATTTTTTCTTCCGCCAAAAAACTTCCATTGCAGGATATCCTTCCCCAGCCACCTAGTTAGTTGGGTTGCCATTTCCTATTTAGCAGCAGTTATTTAAAACTTCATGTCTATCTTTCTATCTAGTGTAGAGTTTAGTAGTCTGAATGCAGAGTTACAACTGTTTTTTCCTTATAGATCTCTCTGGCTTCCTCCACTCTCAAAGTTCGTCCCATACACGCTCGCCGGTTACGGGGAGTCTTAACTAAAACCCCTATTATCGTAACAACAAAAACATTTGTTTTTATTGTTCCTGTTACCCATTCCTATATCTAAGTCATATTTAAATGCTAAACCCTATGGCGTTAAAGCTACAGCATGTGCCAAAGGAATAAATATACATACATATATATTTACACTCGAAAAACATCGCCACCATCTTGGTAGTCGAACAAGAATGCTCTTTCAAAATGAGGAAATATCGAAAAAATCTCAGACCGGAAAATCACCTAAACTTCCATCCTCCAGGAACGAAAAAAAGAATTAAAAGGGTATATTCGTTTTCAGAAACTAAAAACTAAACAATCTTTCTCTACCTATACTATAAGAGCACAGTTTAAAAGGTATCAAAAAACTTGGTACAATTTTTTATAGTTTATTTTTTAATACACCACCCAAAAGCTTATTTTTCCGAACTCATTTTGAGTGAGCAAAGCTATCTAGAGCTCGCAATGGGATTAAAAACGGAACATACAAGTTCTCCATACTTTTGCAATAACTCAAAACAACTTCCCCGCAAGTTATAGTGGTGCGTTTGGACGTCGGCCAAAGTTATTGCTGTTTTAAACGTTATTACGTAAATTGTTATTAGGTATGATAAGGACTACATTCGTACGTCTAGTGCAAGGATATCAAACTTGGCACGCATGATGACACGCATAAAAAAAGGCATAACTAAATTCCTTTTTTAATTATGAATCCCAAAAATGCCTACAAAAACTCCTTATTTTTGATAGGTATTTTTAGGGTAGGGACGACTAAATTCTAACTTCGAGTTTGAAAGGATTGGAAAAATTAAGAAGTGGTTTAAAAAGGTTTACAAGTTGTTACTTAACAGACAAACGTCCAAACAGATGGACAAGAAAGTAAGTTATATTGTAAAGCTAAAACCTACTGGAAGTGTGTTTTTAGGCATGTATTAGTTTTAGTCAGCTCATTAAAAAGTTAGTTTAACATCGACTGCAAATGTTCACTTAACAGATAAACAAACAGATAGACAAGAAAGCGAGTTAAGAAAAATATTCTAAAGATAAACCTAATGAAGCTGTGTATTTTTTGTTATTCCGCAAATGATGTGCCTTAATGATGTGTACCGATCCCTATACTATATCCTATCCGCTACGCCGTCCGCGGCATTTTCTCACCAACCCTCCCGCTGCCCTTACATCCCTTCTTTCGGATACATATATCGCACATAGGATCCGACACCAACCTCGCCGTCGAGATCAAAGAATCCTTTGCCTGCTGGCCGGTGCAAAGCACCACGGCGAGACTCCTAGTATACGCCCTCCCTGATAGCGAATACCCAAGCCGAGGCCGTTCCGCCTCAAGAAGGAACTCTTGAACTAGTTGCCCCCTTGCCTATCTGGCTCGAGCGTAGTAGTTGCACGCTCACCCTCTTACCAGGTGAAGCTGTAAAGGCCCCGCGGCCAACAGCGTAGACCATTCACACACACACGATGTATACCGATAACTCTAAACAACTCCTAGTTGGAAAGTTATATCGTGTTGGACGTTCGCCAAAGTTATTGCTGTTTTAAACATACATTATGATATTATACTGGCTCGTTGGAATGTTTTACTGTTAATACTCGTACCATGTAATAATCGTGATGTGTATTTGTTGGGGATTTGTGTAAATTATTACGGGGGATTTATGGAAACTTAGCTCAGGAGGGGGATTTGCGTGATACACTTAGATATTATCCGATAGGCAAGTTGAGAGTCTCCTTAACCTGCGAGCAAGTATGAGATATATTGTTAGGTCTCGAAATAATGTTCGAGATACTTTTTATCCCGAAAAAAAATCACGGCTATTGCGACACTGCTGGTATTTATTCATATTATAATAGCTAAACTAATTTTATTGAACTTTATATGAAGGTGTCTTACACTATAAAATAAAACAGTACACTTTTTATGTCGAAAACTAGCAAGTCTTCTGCGGAATATCGATTATTTCTTCATACCTAAACGGCTGAACGGATTATAAAGAAACTTAATATGAAAGAAACCAACAGATATACGAGTACAATGCGAAAGTGGAAGGACGTGGATCTCGGGGAAGACCTAGACAATCTTACTATGACCAAATAGACCGTGTCTTATCCGAAGGGCAAGTCAGGAGTCTCCGTAACCAGCGAGCGTGTTTATACACGCACTAAACTAACTATAAAATTGAAAGAAGCAAGAAAGGTCTGTTAGGAAATAACCTAATCGAATTCTCTACCCTATGTTTTCCTATTAGGGTTTCAAAGTAATGACATCGATACAGAGAGATAAAACTGACACGTTTAATGGAACATTAAACATTATAAGAAACTAGTTGCTACCCGCGACTCCGTCTGCATTGACTTAAGACAGGAACCTAACAATTTTCCGGGATAGATATTATCCTATGTGTTAATCTAGGTGATAAACTATCTGAGTGCTAAAAAATATCCAAATTAATTTAACCGTTGTGGTGTGACTGAGTAACAAACACAAACTTTCACATTTATAATATTGGTAAGATTCATAAATAATAGCGACTTTGGTTGAAATGGCAACATTACATACCCTCTGCAGTAGTAGATTAGCAAAGTTAAGATACTAGGCTACTAGGGTAGCAATCATCAACACTCTTTGAAGTAGTACCTAGAGCACGCATGTTTCTATCGAACAGCTAAATGACCCCACTTATCCCTGCAATCGTCAAAACTTTCAACTGAATTAAAACCATTATCACATATTGAACACAATACTTTACACTACTAATACACAAATCCCCACGCATAATTCTTCCCCACAATCTATAGCTTAACATCGGGATTTTATTTCAATAAATTTCACTTCACCAAAATCCATTAAGCCGAGGCATCTATTAAAACTGTACAATGAATTACACATTAAAATTCAGGGGGAACAATGCACTACTTTGTTCCAGAACACTGCAATTTCGAATCATAATCCTTTTGGATTTAATACGTACCTTATACATCAATTGTATGTTGGCCATATTTCAATGTCAAAAGCAGGACGCGTACGGAATCGTCTAATAAATTATGCGTGAAATATCATTTTGTGTTTATACCGATTATGAGATTAATCATTGTTCTATAGTATCTATACTTAACATTATAAACGTGAAAGTAACTCTGTTTGTTTTCACGCCCAAACTCCTATACTCCACACCAAAATGTAGATGAAAAAGGATGCAAAAAAACATAATTTAAACGAGTAACCGTGGAGTTTCTAGCCCTTCTTATTCATAGGAATGTCATTCCGAAGTGGTGGTAGAGTTTTTGTTACTTTTCTGACAGTTCATATATACTGTAATGGTTTACATGAATAAAAATATTCTGATTAAGATTCTAAACTGCTGAAAAGATTTGGCAAAGAACAAGGCTATATCCCACAGTGGACACAAGATATTCTTTGTCATAAAAAAACTGATTGGATGAAAGTTAATTCAAGAACCCATAATTTCTCTACTCATGATAATTCTCTACGTTCCTTAAATAATTGTCTCCTTCAGTGCCCCTCTTATCGGACTGATTTCATTCACTCTTCCTTCTTTATCCAATCTATCCTTCTATGGAATGGATTGCATCTGGACCTCAAGATGGCTAACAATCGTCTCACTTTTAAAAAAAATCTGCAGGTCTATCTACTACATAACATGTTGGCAGAATCTTCTAAACGTTAGTAGTTCATGCCGTTATGTCACACTATCTGGTTCATATATATGTATGTATATATTATATTTAAGTATATATATATGTATTTATGTATAGTATTATATTATATATTGGTATATTACTGTCTTATTGTTTTCCCTCCTTTTTTAAATTCTCATTTTTTAGAACCTACCACAGTTGTTCCCACACCACCTCAAGGTAGACTGGCAGAAAATGCCTCAGGCATTAAGTCCGCCTATGTACACATGTGCATAAAGAATAAATAAATAAATAAATTTCTCAAGTTAGGAGTATGAAAATTCGAAATTTATATTCAGGCTTTCAGTAAAAAATAAAGATTTAAATATTTCAGCGTTTTATGCCTGAAAATCACTAGTCTAAAATTGTGGATACAGCAAGTACATGTCATATCTAAAAGCTTAAGCATAGAATTATACCCGATATGATGGCGTTCAGATTAGCTTAACATTCGGACCTGACACCATCAGCTTAATATGGGTGTATGAAATGCGCATCTGTTTCACTTTATTTCATAAAAATTATGCTTATTTCTGAACACGCCATGCTCATTATTTTTACTCAATATTCATATGTCTGCCTGTTTGACTTTCCGGTTCAAATTTTGTGTTCCATTTTTCAAGCATTTGTCCGATTAAGCTGTAATTTGGCATCCGTATGTAAGCTCGGTGACGATGCAATAATACGGTATCATGAAGCTGATCTGATATTGGAGTCGGAAGATGGCCATAGGAACATGTGAACTATACAACTTAGCCCCCTCGTATTTAGGCTTGTTGGATTAGTCTTGACAAGTACTATAAAACGAGATAATGGTCAGCGTCTAATGGCGAAGCCGAAAAGTGGCCAATGAGGCAACCCACCCGTTTTTGGACTCCTTGGATTTGTCTTGGCCAGTACTTTAGGCCCGGGTGGTGTCCACGATGTGCTGATGGAGCTGGAAGGAGATATTCCTCAATTAAGTAAAATAACCTTCTTGTGTTTTGCTATAAAAATTTGATATTAAAAAGTTCTTTACAATTAAAATTATTACTACTACATAACCATTACGCCTTACTGCTAGAAAAAGGTTTCCCTCTCCTCCTTCCATACAATCAAACTAATGGCTCTTATTAAATATATTAAAATAAAACCGGGATTCAATTCCAAAAGCAACCAATTTTCTGGTAACCCTCATAATTTAATACCAGTCTCGACCATTCATAGGATCGATACACTAATACAGGGGTGACATTAACCTAACATAGTGCGACAATGGCCACTATAAATTGATCTGGCAATTCACAACCGGATCTGCGGTGCTATTGGATTATTGTTAGTGTATATCCCCGGCAGGGGTCATTTTATGTTGGAGATTAATTGTGATTTTGATGAATTACCGACCGCAAATTGTTATTGCTTCTGTGATGTATTGTGTTGTTGGAATTTAGAGATAAACAATAAAAAGCCTTCGCGCTCTTAATAGGTATGTTTATTTAAAGCATTGATAGTTCAGTCTATAGAGTGCTCGTCTAGATATAGGGCCAGGGTTTAAACTCCGGCTAACACCTTCAGGTGTGTGTGTGTGTGAATGATGTACGCTGTTGGCCGCGAGGCCTTTACAGCTTCACCGGACTTAAAGGCGAGCGTGCAACCACTACGCTCTAGCCAGCCAGAAGGGCAAGAGGCGACATACTCGAGGGCGCCTCGAAGAGGCGCCCTCGGTTGGGACAGTCGCTGTAGGGGGACGGGTGCACTACTAAGTGCACCGGTCAACCGCCGGCTATGGGAGGGGATCTACTACTACGTCGTCGTCGTCGCCCGTATTCTGAGCGGAAAGAAGGGATGACAAAGCATCGGGGGGGTCGGTGAGAACATGTCGCGGCCGGCGGTGGCAGCAGGGGTCGGGGGGGAGATCGTAGTCGGCGGTGGCTACGATTAACGGATTCGCATGGGTAGATGCGTTCGCGAAGTGACGTGTTGACGCCTTTTTAATAAAGGCGCGAATAGGTTCGAGACCTAGATCAGGTGGAGGTCGACGTTCCGTACGAACCAGGGGGCTCCTACGGCTTCACGGAGAGCTCCGTTTATCGATGTGAGAGGGGGCCGAATGCCCGAACACAACACACGCATAAGTCATGATGAGTCGAACGCAAGTTTTGTAAAGTGTCACCTTATTTCTAAGGGACATTTTACTCCGCTTGCAGATTAACGAATGGAGACGACCGAGCACTGACCGACCGACCGACGACTGAGCAATGATGCTCGGTGACGGACCCGCTTGATGTGCGGGCCGAAGGACATGGTACTGTTTAGGGTGACCCCCAGATATTTGACCTCTTTGACCCAGGGAATGAGTCGGTCGAACATGGTCACTTGGCCGAGATTACTTCTAGGGCGGCGCAGGGAGTGGCGCGGGGTGGCACCTCTGGAGAAGAACACCGCAGCGCTCTTGTCCGGGTTCACCTCAATACGCCACTTCCTGAACCAATTCCCTAGGGAATTGGCGGATGCCTGATGGTGTCTTGTAATGAAACCCTTATTCCTATGCGAGACGTAGAGAGCGGTATCATCCGCGAATAGGGCTAGATGCGCCTTACTCGAACGAGGAATGTCGTTCGTGTAAAGGCTAAACAGGAGCGGAGAGAGAACTGAGCCCTGTGGGACTCCAGCACTGATGGAGTGGGAAGTGGAGCGCGTCATTTCGACGCGATAACGGAAGGCGCGATTCGACAAGAAGTCTCGTAAGATGAGCACGAGTCTGTCCGGCACACCCAATCGGTAGAGCTTGTAGATCAAGCCGTTGTGCCAGACTTTGTCGAATGCCTTCGCGACATCCAGGAAGAGGGCGCCCGTGTAGATGGGTCTTCCGGGTCTATTGAGACCGGAGAGAATGTGCTCCGTGATGCGGTGCACCTGGTGGACACAAGAGTGTTTGGCTCGAAAGTCGAACTGCTCATCGATAAGGATACCCCTGGACGTTACGAAGTCTTTGAGCCTCGCCAGAAGGAGGCGCTCGTATATCTTAGCCAGGGAGTTGAGGAGACTGATAGGGCGGTAGCTCGCGGGGAGATTGCGAGGTTTGCCGGGCTTGGGAATGCCTATGACGTCCGCCTCCTTCCACTTAGCGGGGAAGGTGCAGTTCGTCATGGCGGCGTTCAAAATGGCCACCAAGAGGCAGATGAGTTGGGCGGGCAGGCATTTCAGAACGCGATTCGAAATGCCGTCAGGGCCGGGGGCTTTTTTAGTTTTAAGACCCATAATCAGATCTTCGACCTCCGTTTGCGTGATAGGAGGCAAGGAATCGACGAGGGGGAGGGATGCCCTGCGCTCGACTTCCCTGTCGACCGCGTCGACGTGGGACTGGTCGACGGACTGAGAGCTGGGGGCGCACTGGCTCTCGAGGGAGTCGGCGAGAAGCTCGGCCTTTTCGTCGTCGTCGAAGGCTGGGGGTGCTGCGCCTGAAGGGCGGGACAGCGGGGGCATGTCAGTCGTGAAGTCGGATTTGAGGCTACGCGCCAGCTGCCAGTAGGCCAGATGCGACGGCGCGATGCCCTCTAGGAGGACACCCCACCGTTCCTCCCGGACCTCCGCGACACGACGCTTTACCTCTCGTTGTAAAGCGCGCATCCGGGCCCGATTGGCTTCGATGGGGTAGGAGTCGTACGCTCGGATAGAAGCATTCTTGGAACGAATGAGATCCCTAACATCGTCCGACAGTCGAAAGCGGTTGAGGTAGAGATCTTCCGCCTCGACTTGCTTGGACGATCGACTGACAGCCGATCGGATGTGCTCGGCGAAGGCATCTACGGCCTGATCGGTGTCCTGAGGGGACGGGATGGAGTCCGAGCTGAGAGGCTGAGGGGGAGGGTCGGCATCCGCCAAGGCCGTGCTTAGCGCATGCCAATCCACCACCGTCTTGTTGGGTCGCTGAGGGGCGGAAGGGGGGGAACCGAGTCTCATGACTACAGGTCGATGGTCAGAGTCGAGTTCCTGGACTACTTCCAAGGAGTGCAGCCGTAGGGTGACACCCTTCAGAAGCGCCATGTCTAGGACGTCGGGTCGGTGATTGAGATTGTTAGGATAGTGGGTAGGATGCATAGGTGCGATGACGTCAAAGTCGAGAACGTCGACCAGGGCGTCAAGGCTCCTACCGTTAGGGGAACTGGTGAGACCGTTCCAGGCCACGTGTTTACTGTTGAAGTCGCCCGCCAGAATGACGGCGCTTCCCAGATTGAGGAGTGCTTCAAAGTCACTCCTGAGAACGGATTTAGTGGGGGAAAGGTATACGGAGGCGATCACGATGGGCTGGTGCCCCGTGAGAGAGACGCGACAGACCGAGGCTTCGATGTTGGTGAGCGCGGGGGGATCGAGAGGGATGCAGTGAAGGGACCTCCTGTAGTAGATGAGAGTACCGCCTCCGCGGGAGCCGATTCTGTCATTACGCACGAGGTTATAGTTTGCGATCCTAGTATCGCGTTGTGCGGGCTTTAGGAAGGTTTCCTGCACGAGGAGGATATCAAGTTGGTGATCTCGGAGGAAATCAGCAACCTGATCTCGCTGGGAGCGAAGGCCATCGGCGTTAAAGAACGCCAGGGATAGGTTGTGGGGCTTATGGCGGGGAGATCGTAGATCCATTATTGGGTGCGGGGGGGTTGGGTTCTGAGGGACGCCAGGACGTCATATACGTCCCTGTATTCCGCGGCCAGGAGAACCTGGTCCGCCAAGTTGGTGGCGGCGCGGAGTCGAAGGGCGAGTTCGCGGACTCTGGGGAAAAGTGCGGGGCTTATCACCGCCGAGACGCTCATGATGAGGTCGACGTCCTGACTGACGTTAGTGGGCGGAGGGGGACAAGCCGCCACCGGCTGGATCGCCGGCGCGCGCTTCGGGGGGCGGGCAGGGCCCACTGACGCAGGGTGGGAGGCCGCGGTGTAGGGCAGCGGCTTCACCCACGCGTTGGCGCCGAGGGACGGCCTGAGCGGCGGGGGAGGGGGGGTCAGCTTCAGTGGCGCGGGAGCGCGGGGAGCCGTGGTCGCTGGCGCAGAAGGCACCGGACGAGGGTGCGCTGAGGGCGCGGGGGGGTGTTGCGCTGAGGGCGCAGAGGGGGGGGCAACCGCGCGGGGGCGGCGGCGGCCGCCGCGCCTCGCCCGGCCGCGCTTCCCCTTCGGGGCCTTGGGGCAACCGCGATAGTTCGCGGTGTGCCCCTTGGTGCCGCAGAGGACGCAGCTGGGGGGCTCGGCCGCCGTCTCCTTCGAGCGGGCGCACTGGGACGTCGCGTGGTCCCCGATGCACTTAACGCATCGAGGGCGCGCGTGACAGTTACGGGCAGAGTGCCCGTATAGCTGGCAGTTGTGGCACTGCCCGGGCGTGCCACGTTTGTGGGGGGCCTCCACGGAGAGGCCAGAAATGTGGCACATGGCCTTCAGATCGAAGACCCTACGGCCGGACTCGGTGCGGTCGAGGACGACCAGCACCATGTCGTACGCCTCCTTGGAGCGCCCATTGACCATTCTGTGCACCTGGCGCACAGGAAGGTCCTGGGAATGGAGGTCGGCCTTGATGACGGCGGTGTCCAGCTCCCTAGGGACACCGCGGATTACCACCCTGAGCTCCCTTTCCTCCTCCAGGGTGTAGGTGTGATATGCGATCTTGTTAGATCGCAGGAAAGCGGATAGCCGTCGGTGGTCGTCCGAAGACGCCACCTTGACGGCTATGCCTTGCGCGGTGGAACGCGCGTGCGTATAGTGGATTTGGCGATAGTAAATCGCCTTGGATATGCGCTCCCAGGCGCTCTTGTCCTGAATGACAAGCGGCGGGGGAGTGATTTTCGGACGTGCGGGGCGCGCGAGGGGGGAGGCCCTCGCGGCCGCGTTGGGAGACGGAGACGGCCGGGGGCCGGAGGGGCCGGGAGAAACGGAAACGTTTCCGGCCCTTTGAATTTTGGGCGGCGGCGAGTCGCGCGGTTTGCGCTCGCTTCCCATTTGCGATGGGAACGAAGTCGTCCTCCGACCAGAGCGACGAGGACGGGGACCGGGCGGGGGCGGCGCGTCGCGCGGACGCGTGCTCGACCTCCATGTCCGAGTCCGAGAGAGGCTCGGACCCGCATGGCGAGACGGGGCGGTCGGCGGGGGTCTGGGGCGGCGCAACTAAATCAGTTCGCGGCGCGGCGAACGGAGTCGCGGGGCGCGCAGAAGGCGTGGGGTGCGCGGGGCCGGGGGCCGACGCGCGCGCGGGTGACGCGTCGGGCGAGGCGGGCGAGTACGTCGCCCTGAATGCCCGGACTATGTCCGGGCAATGTAGGACGATGTACTTGGTGAGGTCCCGGACGAACTCCGGAGGGAAGTCTTCCGCCATTTCCAGAGGGGAAATGGCAGGGCGAGTAAACTAAAAAAGGGCCCTAAGACCCGGGCGTGAACGATGCCCTGATCCCCCCACCGGGTAGCGGCGGGGGGGGGGGGGTGGCACTACCGGGGAGACGCGGTGTACCCCTTCGCCTTAAGGGCGAACGGGCGGCACCAAACCCTAGCTGCTCCGGGGCGAAGAGAACCGCCGCACGGAGAATAGGATAGTGGGATGGGTTAAGGTAGGGACCTGGTGCAATCAAGAGCCCTGACTAGGGAAGCCCCCAAGGCCAGAGCTCAAGCCCTTCCGAGATGGCCGCCCTCTGAAGGAGGGAGGCGAGCGCTCGGGTCCCGCTCAAGCCCGGCTTACGACACCGCTAGGCGTCCACCGGACTTACCACGAACGGACAAAGACGTGGATTTACAATACGACACTATTATATAATCGAATTAAAAACCGTTGAGTAAAAACCGCGGGAGGGCCGGCCGCGCCGTTAACCGACGCGGCTGCCTAGCAACCCACGTGATTGGTCACACCGGGCGATACGCGAACCGTACCTACACGAGACGCAAAAGCATACGCACAGCGAATGCAATTACGTAAACACGCAAGCACAAAACACGTAAGCACAGCCGCGACAAACCACGTAGGTCTCGGAAAACGACCGTTACGAAAACGCGGGAAGGCCGACCGCCGTCAGAACGGCGTGTCTACCTAACGGCTCGCCTTGTTGCTACGCGCGAGCCAGACGCGGAGAAGCAATGTCGCAAGCCCGTATATATGTACGTATACACGTATATGAGCCAACAAGATCACCACTCCACGCAAGCGCAGGCGCTTCCAACAGAGCAAGTCGAAATCTAATACGTACGTAAATACGAAAATAGCGAGCGGGCGGGCAGCGCAGCGACATGACCGAACGCGCGCAAGGCACAGCCAGAACTCAACACCTTCAGGTTTTTCGAAACATTAATTTAATTTACATGCTACTTGTAAATTTACTTAAAGTTCTTGTAGCGCTGTGGGATTGCGATGTTCATAGCGAACACCAAGGTTGAGCAGCGTTTGAAGCTCTCAGTTTGGGTGATTATTTGTACCATTCCTATATACAAGCGTAGGATGACGCTACATACATACATTTTTTTGATAACCTATTTCGTATCGATGCTGGGCAAACGTCTTCTTGACGTCGTAGGGCCATCTATATTTGGGTCTGCCCCGACGTAAGACTCTTGTTGGTTGTCATTAGTGGTAATTCTTTTATTTATTTATTTAATGCTTTATGCACTACAGGTACGAAGGCGGACTTAATGCCTGAGGCATTCTCTACCAGTCTACCTTAGGGTGATGCAAAAACTAGTGAAGTAGGTGCAAATCCATAGAAGATAAAAATAAAGAGATAACATAGATATGGTATATATATATATATAACTAATATATACATATAATAATAAATACACATATACATATGAAATTAAAATTGAGATGATTCTGATAAAGTTTTGAGAAGATAATCCTGTACTTTATTTTTAAAAGACGAGCGATTCTATCGGGGTTTAATCTGCTCAAATATATATGTCAGAGCATATTATTTGAGCAATATATGACGATTACAGTAATAATGTCAGGCAGTGCAACTATGAGAGTCGAGGAAGCCAGAGAGGTATGTAAGGAAAGAACCTGTTGGAACTCTGTACTCTCTGCCTACCCCGCAAGGGATCTGGCGTGAGGTTATAGATAGATAGATAGATAGATGTCAGGCAGTTATTGTTATTTTAGTGACTTTTAATATTGCCTATAGACAAACTTTTTGCATTTAATTATTACTTGAGTGTATTTAGTTGTGATGCGATAACAGATAGTCGATGTGAGACGGTGGACGGCCCTACTTTGTGATTCTATTGGCTACGGGGTGAGCGGTCAGACGTATCAATTTTTGCATGCATCTTCTGATATTTTGCTACCAAATCTGGATATCAAGGAAGATCAGTGCACTGGACAAGAACCTAGTGTTATTTCAAGATTTCTATGTCCGGCCACCACCCGGACGACTATGAAAACGAAGATAAACCTACCTTTTACTGTTATGAGCATTGACACGGCCATTTGGATAACATGGGCGCCGATATACAAGGTGTAACATAATAAACGCAAGACCTCAGACACCCCGATTAGAGAATTGCTTCATAAATTCAAAACGAAGACCGAATTTCCAAAATTAGAGGTTTTTACCCTTTTTTAAGCACTTTTATACCCCAATTAACAATTAAACTTAACGTGTGTGTGTTTTGAGAAATACGTTTTGGGAATGCATTTGAAATCTCCCTATTGCTATGAATCAAGAATAAATTTAGTTTTTTTAGCGCACTGGAGGAGTAAAAGCATTTTTAAAAAAAAAATTATAAAAAAATCTAAGATACATTAAAAATTGTTGGAATCAATTCAGTTACCGATTAAGAACAAACTACTTTCAGGTCTTGCGTTTATTATGTTACAGCTTGTATACATACATTCGAAAAACATTACAGTCTTTTTGGTGCAGTCAGGTAAAATACGATGTTCTCCTTCATTTAACATGCATAGAAAACCCTAGTAAATATTTTAAAAGCGGGTAATTTTTACCCTTTCAACGGACCATTTCAGTTTTACGACCCAAATATGACAAGCTATAAAATTAATCCTCTGATATATTATTAAAGTATCCCTTTCAGACTAAGTTGCTCAGCGAGCTATGGAGAGAGCTATGCTCGGCATTTCTCTACGCGATCGAATCAGGAATGAGGAGATTCGTAGAATAACCAAGGTCACTGACATTGCCCTTAAGATTAGCAAGCTGAAGTGGCAATGGGCGGGCCACATAGCACGTAGATCGGACGGGCATTGGGGCAGAAAGATTCTAGAGTGGCGATCACGTATTGGCAAGCGCAGCGTGGGATGACCGCTTGCTAGATGGACCGACGATTTTGTGAAAATTGCAGGAAGTCGTTGGATTGGGGAGGCCTATGTTCAATAGTGGACAAGTATAGGCTGAGATGATGATGATGATTCAGACTAAACAGCTAGAATTACTTGTTGTACGACTATCAACTTTATTTTTTCAGTAATAAAGTCGCATTGCGAATTTTTAAACTTTATCCGAGGGCTACGTTATGGTAACGTTGTCGAGAAATCGTGCTGTCACGTTCGTCTTTATTAAGAAATTCTGTAGTGTGAAAAAGATAGCGTTACGCTAATGTCAACGACTGACGCTTTAGCGCAGTGGTTAAGGGCTTAAGCCGCTCCGCCCACTACGTCTAATAGTCGCGGGTTCAATTCCCACACGGGATAAATTTTTGTGTGATCCACAATTATTTGTTTCGGACTGGGTATTTGTGTATGTGAATTTTCATATTTGTAAACGCACCGACGACGGCACAGGAATGAATACCAGTGTGAGGCAAAGTGTAAAAAAAATGTTGGTCGTGCTATACCCTCTGTTCTATCTATCTATCTATATCATCACGCCAGATCCCTTACAGGGTAGGCAGAGAGTACAGAGTTCCAACAGGCTCTTTCCTTACATACCTCTCTGGCTTCCCCTACTCTCATAGTTCGTCTCATACACGCTCGCCGGTTACGGAGACTCCTGACTATACACAGACAGATAAAACCCGGTCTATTTGGTCATGGTAAGCTAGTCTACCCTCTGTTGATCATAAAATTACTGAGATATCTTAAAACGTCGCGTTATGGTTTAAAATCCCTTGCTAAATTTTACTATAGACTACAATAACATTTTGTAAGCTTCAATGATTATGGTTACATATTCAATTTTAAATCATGATTGAATATTACAAAATGCAATTGTAATCATTAATCTGATTACATTTTGCCCAAATCTGTCCGTGTGAATGTAATTCCATGTAAGTTAAAACTGATGTTCCATAACTTCTTTAAAACAATAGGGAAAAGCCATAACTTTTCAATTTTGTGATAAGTCTATTAATTATTAATACACTTATATTATCTTGTTTTGCTTATAGTATTTTGCACAGGATGGGTAGTGATAGTTCTAATGGCCAAACCAAATTATACTTAATGCGATGGCAATCAGAGGCATGACCCGTTTCTATACTTATGGTTTTATGCCTTAACACGAATATTAATAAATATTGAATTAAATATAAATTTCGTTTCGCAATTAGAACTCTCACTACCCATCCTATGTTAAAATACTAAAGGAAAGCACATACAAGATTTTTCTCATAGTTACTAAATTATAAATAAAATTCGAGCCCATAAAAAATTTCATCCCCTATTTTATCACCCTGAGGGTGGTATTTTTTCTTTAAATTTAAATGGAACCAAACAGGAAGTATACCCTTCTAAACAAAATTTTCCAAATCGGTTCATAAATGATGAAGCTCTGAGGGAACAAACATAAAAAATACCGAATTAAGAACCTTCTCTTTTTTAGAAGCCGTTTAAAAAAAAACCTAAAAAGCAAAATAAACACCGTCACGCCTATATTCTCTGAGCAAGGATAGCAGAGGTGTATTATAATACGTGTGGTATGTATATACAAGCGGTAACGTAATTGACGCAAGACCTAAAAGTACTTTCTTCTAAATAGGTAACTGAATTGATGCCAACAATTCTTCTTCTT
Source organism: Phalera bucephala (assembly GCA_905147815.2). NCBI lineage: Eukaryota > Metazoa > Arthropoda > Insecta > Lepidoptera > Notodontidae > Phalera > Phalera bucephala. Next base: position 6,664,156 of record LR990632.1, on the reverse strand, counting down.
CTTCAAGTTATGGCTTCAGACTAACTATAAGTGTATTTTGCCAGTGTCCAGTGATATATATATATATATATATATATATATATATATATATATATATATATATATATATATATATATATATATATATATATATATATATATTTATAATCGTGTTTGTTTAAATTAATTCGACTCCCGATGAATTTGATGACAACGATGATAATGAAATTAATGAAGTACCCCACCCTGGATAGTAAAGCGGTGGATACTTTACATACCAATTGCGACGGCCGTTTTGAGGAAAGTCGAAAAGGCACGTTTTATCACTTTGTTACAATTACCTTCACTCATGCACATATAAGAACACATAATGGTTAATATTCCACCAACATTACACATTATTAGTCGAAATAACACAAGTTTTGAAAATTAAAACAAATTGACAACATCACTCTTCGACTTCCCGCCAAAAAAAAACCGATGCCAACAATTTTTAACGTTACTAAATTTTTTTTAAATTTTCTAAATATACTGTTACTCCTTCAGTACGCTATCACAAACTAAATTTATTCTTAACTCAAAGCAATACGGATATTTCAAATGCATTTCCCAATACGCAGACAAACACGTACAAGTTTTGGTCTTTATTGGGGTATAAAGGTTCTTAAAAAAGGGGTAAAAGTTTTAAATTTGGGACTTTGGTTTTCGTAATGAATTTGTGAAGCAATCATCTAATTGGAGTGTCAGAGGTATTGCGTTATACGATACACCATGTATACAGCCTTATTTTTTTTTTTTTTTGAAAACGTAGCCCCACACTAGGATTTATTCCTGTGTCGTGGGTGCGTTTACAAACATGAAAATTCACAAACAAATACCCAGACCGGAACAAATAATTGTGGATCACACAAAGATTTGTCCCGTGCGGGAATCGAACGCGCGACTATTCGACACAGTGGGCAGAGCAGCTCAAGCTCTTAACCACTGCGCTAAATCGTCCGTCAAATATAAATATTGCCATCGAGGTTAGATTCCAACCAATGTAGACCAACACAAACAGATATTTATTATAACAACAGAACACAATGTGTCTCTTTGTGGCTACAATTTCTTTTTTAGGGTAAAGAATATTAAAAAAAACTTCTCATACTGAGTTCTTAGATTTACGCGAATATTTATTTTTGATTTTTAGTTCCCGACGTTTCGAGTGCTTTTCAAAAGGCCTTTTGGATGTCTAACACCTAAGTCCTTTCCGTGACCATGGGTGCTGCAAAGCACTCGAAACGTCGGGAACTAAAAATCAAAAATAAGCCGCGATAAAATCCGAAAAATAGTTTTATTTCATAAAAAAACTTGTTGCGTTTTATGGCCTATCTGCCTTTGATTGATCTGTGGTTGATTGTATACTAAGAAAGATGAACCATAATATAAAGCAATAAGAACTATTTTTGGCTGCCTCGTTGGTCTGGTGGCAAAGCGCATCGCTTTGTGATCACGAGGTCCTGGGTTCAAATTTTAGGTCGGACAAATGTAGTTTTTCTAACGAAAATTTCCCAGTATGAGTCCGGAGTCTGGAATTGTGCCGGGTATATGGCAATAGGCTCGCCCCCCTATTACATGGGACCTAACATCGTCAGCGAAACGTGGGTGTACTCAGTACACCTCTGCCACCCCCTCTGGGGAATATAGGCGTGACGGTGTGTGTGGGTTTTGTTTTTAAGAACTATTTTTCTTCGCCATTTGAACTTAAAAATCACTATTATTAGTTTATAGCGCTTAGGGTGCATACACAATAGTGGTTTAACTGGCGAGTAGAACAGAGGGTGTGGATTAGTTCTCTCCTTGTATGTGGGGGTTTTGCATTGTTAGCAGTTTTGTGGATTCATTTATTTTAACATCTTTGATTTGTATTTTTAATATATTTCTATTTAGTTTATTAAAACACCGTCATGCGTATATATCCCCAAGCGAGGGTGGCAGATATGTTCTATGTACAAAATTCCCCGATGATGTTATGTCACATTGTTATACTCTCTTGACATTATATTGGGCATAATTACAGGCTTCAGACTGCTACTCAGTTTTTTTTTAAAAACTCATCCCCACACTTGTATTGATTCCTGTGTCGTGGGTGCGTTTACAAATATGTAAAATTTACATACTCAAATACCCAGTCCGAAACAAATAATTGTAGGTCACACAAAGATTTGTCCCGTGCGGGAATCGAACCGGCGACTATTAGACACAGTGGGCGGAGCGGCTTCGCTCTTCACTACAACGCTAAATCGTCCATCTATTCTTCTTCTTACAAAGATAAGCCTTAGTATGTAACACTAAGTCTAACCTAAAATTTGAAGCCAGTACCTTTTTTACTATCTTTTACTTCCAGAAGAATGACGCAGAAACTTACGCCAACAATGGCCCCTCCATTCCTCAGAGCATTACAAACATCAAAACAAGAGCGCACAATGCTAACACGACTGTGCACTAACAATGCCGCTTCGAGCGGCTTAAGCTGGATTTACATAAGAGCATGCGACAACAGAAACATTCTGAGGCAACGTTCTCATTGGAATGCGAGCAGATGCGATTTTTGCCTACTTTTTTGAGGGTTCGTATAAGTGGGAAATAAATATGACACACACACTTATCGCCTATAAATATTCCTCAAGCAGGGGGTTCAATGTTGTTCTAAGTACACCCATCTTCTGTTGGCAATATTTGGTCGCTATGTTAAAAGAGAGCATATCCAATGCCATTATACCGTGCATAATCCCAGACGTCTGGTCGTTTTGATATTTTTACAAACGACAAATTTTAAACAAGACTCGACTTTAACACCCTTATATAAAGCTTGAAAACCTTTAAACTACTAACGGCACTTACAACATTAAGCAATTTGACACGACCAAGCTTGGTTTGATACGACCGGTGACGGTTTTAGACGAGTTAACGTTAAAATTTAGCTTATAAGAGCTGCAGTTGGATAAGCTATTGCTGTATATTTGATAATCTTTACTCCATTCACAATAAGTATGACAGTATAATAATATTTATTTTTAACAGGTACGTATATTACATTTACATTTGTCCGACCTTACATTTGAACCCAGGACTTCGTGATTATAAAGCGCGTTATTCGCAAGTACGCATTAGACCAACTCGTCGTATACTTACATTTATCAATTTTGATAGAATACGTACTCTTCGGACTCAAATGTAGATGAAAGCTGGAATAGCCTGAAAGAGAGTTCGGTAGAATCCGCCAAAGAAATATGCGGTTGCTCAAAGAAGCATAGTACAGCAAAAGGTGATGCATGGTGGTATGCGGAGTTACAAAGCTCCGTAGAAAGTAAGAAGAAAGCGTGGCAGGACTATGTTTCTTCTTTGAACCTGAATGCTACTATGACAGAGCAGGCAATGCAAAAATGCCACTAGACCTTTAGTGAAAGAATGACGTGAAAGAGCCAGTGTGATTAAGGAGGAGAGGCTGGCGATGAACTTTGAGAACAACACCAAACTCTTACGGAACAAGGTGAGAAAGGCTCGAGGCGATTTATCAGGCGTCAGAATGGAAACGATACAATCTAAGGATGGTGACATTCTTGCAGACACACAAGCTGTGCTAAACCGGTGGAGTGAATATTTTGGAGAAATGTATGGGGATGATACCCCGGATATAAAAACTCGCCTTTGTGTTCGTCTGCGGTACCAGAATCAATAGAAGACATCACTACGGAAGAAGTTGAATGGGCGATAGGTAGTATAAAAAATGGTAAAGCTGCGGGAGTAGACATGATATCTGCCGAGACGATCAAATATGGTGGAACTTGCGTCCGGGACGCTTTCTGGGTCCTTGCAAACCTTTGCAGGAGGACCGGTGGAGTCCCTACAAATTGGCGCTGCGCAGTCATAGTACCCTTGTATAAAGGCAAGGGCTCACAATATGACTGCGCCAATTACAGAGCCATCAGTTTGATCAGCCAAGGTGTACAGTAAAATTTTTGAACGGCGAATGCGCGAGAATTCTGGTCGAATGTTTTGCGAGGCACAAGGGGATTTCAAGTCCGGAAGAGGATGTTCGGATCAAGTTTTCCCCCTCCGCAACATCGTAGAAAAGCATCTGGCAGTGGGTCGGAAGGTTTTCTGCAGTTTTGTGGATCTGGAGAAGGCGTTTGACAGAGTTGTGCGAAAGAGACTTTGGGACATTTAGATGGCATGTATGGTATAGATGGCACTTTGTTGCGAGCCGTCCAGTCCACCTATGTGGTCTGCAAGGTATGAGTATGGGTGGCTTTAACATGTCACCATGGTTTGACGTTGAAACCGGCATCAAGCGGGGTTGCGTGTTGTCCGCTAGACTGTTTATAGTATATATGGATAAAAGTCTTCAAAGACTAAAGGCGATGAATGAAGGTGTACAAACGGGTGACCTACTGGTAAACCATCTACTATATGCAGATGACGCAGTTTTGGTAGCACTAATAGCCACTGATCTGCATACTTATCCGCTAACTTATTATTTTTTCCAGTAAGAAATAATAAATATACTTTTTAATACTTTATTAATACTTAAAATAAACTTTTTATAAAAAAGGACATCAACTTTAATATCAAAAAATAAATATTTGAAGTCGGTGCCGTCTGTTACTTGGCATCGATGTCAAAAATTTATTTATTGCTTTTTGAAGTCGGTTTCCCTTTTTTTTAATTTTACTATTTTAAGTGATGAGTGCATTAATTTATTAATATTTATATACCAATATTATATTATTCTACTTAGTTCTACAGTAAGGTACGTACAGGATTGATATACGTCCTGTTTGCCGTCAAGGAGTCCCCTGTCTCCAAAGTCCAAGGTCCGATACCAATAAAATTAAAATGGGGCCACCTCGGAGCTATATTGTACCCAATCTAAAAAGAAGCAAATCAGTTATTAAAAAACACAGATAAACATAGAACCTCCTCCTTTTTAAAGCGGGTAACAATAGTTCGTAGTGATAGGCACTATATGTTTTAATTACCCTTTCACGCCTAAAAGTAGAGCTCAATAGACCTGTGTCGATCTTTGCTAAAACAATTCAGTGATATGAAACTTAAACGAAAAATACACTTAACAGTTGCACTTTAACAAACATTTGTATCAAAATATCGATTTTAAGTTCACCAGTCAGTATACCTCAGTCGGTAGGCCAAATGTGCCCGAATTTGGTTAATATTATTGAAAGAATCAAATGTTCCAAATGAGGCATTTTGAGATTCGAATCTAAGCACTGTTTCAAATTAAAAATTTGAATAGTTTCGTATCTTGAATCTGTACAGTGATGCATATTTCCCACGTCTACTCAATAATATGCGATTATCGCATCAGCGCAAGATTGTGTGCCAATTAGAACAACGGCTAGTAGAATACAATGAAAAGCAACGTTATTTACTCAACAAAGCGCTTTCAGCTGGGTTTTTCCACGTGTCAGTTGAAGTAATTGCTGGGTCCACGAAAGTTAGATTGCAAACAAACGCAATTACCTTTTTGGTCGTTTATAAGCTTTAGTGTGTTGTTAGCTTTATTTAGCGGTGTGAACAAAAATGTTGTAACTACTCTAAAATTGACTTTGTATTTTTTGACCAGGCGAAATGTTTGAGATGACAATCAGAATTTTAAATTAAAAGTTTTTAAACAGATGAGTACATGAACTAGCCCAATAGTCAACGATTTATGTTATGAGAGCCCTTTGCATTCTTTTACAGGTACCTACGATGCTCTAAAAAGGTAGATAGATTATCCACTTGATCTTTGTCTTTTAGACTTTAGTATTATATGTACCTCACAAACCATCGTGGGTGTCAGTTTCTTAACTGCATTTAGGGCAACTGTACCATATACCATATACATTTAAATATAAATTTGTATATATTTAAAGGAATAAGATGAGTAGTATATAGTGTATACTACTCATCTTAACCTACGGCGCTCAAACTTTGTGAACCAACAGAAATCCAGGCTCAAGATTTTTCAACTATCTATAGAATAAGTACCATGGATGTAAACGTACGGGCAGTATTCAAAATACTACACTGCGCTTATAACTGGTAATGAAGATAAAAGCAATAAAACATTTCACTATGCTCTTAAAAAACCACAATACATTATCACTCTTCTTAATTCAAAGTCATAAATTCCAGTCACACTTAACGCTTCCAAACAATTTGTAGCGGGACCCCTTCAAATCATTTCGTCACGACTCCGCCACGTGTCCGCAGTAGCGTGCTAACAAAACTGTCACGTGACATAGCAGTTAGATATCTCCACTATAAATCATTTTCAGAGGGCTTAGCACGAACACATTGTCGTTAGCGTAACGATACGGAGATGATATGGTATCCTTTTCCTACAACAAATTTAGTATATCAAGATGAACGTGACATCCCGCTTCCTTAACAACGTTACAATCACGTTAATCTGTATTTGCAAAGCCCTCATAAGCCTAATCAAGAACAACAAATAGTTCAACAACGTCATCAAGAAAGCGTGCTGTCACTTTCGTCTTAACTTAGTAAATGCTTAGTGTGAATAGGATAGCATACCAACTCGATAGCGTTACGCTAACGCCAATCTGTTGATGCTAAGCCCTTAGCTATCATTCCGTACACATTTTTGTATGGTAATGATATTGCGGAGTTGCTGTAAGAGGTGGTAAGTGGCCGTGAAATCGGGGTGTTTTTGTTTAGTTCTTTTGAATGGTACAAATGGATACCCAAGAATAGAATTGCCGCCAACAAGCTAAAGGAATTGGATGAGGGAAATTCTTTAACATGCCTACCGATTATAACATCATGATCGGAAGGATAAGGCAGATTTTTAGTAAATATGGTCTTAGTAAATAAGTCATAGAAATGGCCTACTGTTCTGGTGTGTAGCAGTGATAGCCTAGTGGTTAGACCATTGAACTGCACAGTCAGAGGTCTCGGGTTCAAACCCAGGCACGCACCACTGTCTTTTCAGTAGCATATGCGGATCTAAAATTATTATCACTAGCTTTAAAGGTGAAGGAAAACGTCGTGAGGAAACCTGCATGCCTAAGAGTTTCTCGAAGGTGTGTGAAGTTCGCCAACCCGCACTGGGCCAGCGTGGGAGACTATGGTCTAAGCTTTCTTAGTTTGAGAGGAGCCCTGTGCCCACAGTGGGACAGTTTCTTAACAGGGCTAATATCATTATATACTGTTCTGGTGATAGGTTTTTTTGATAATTACGACTACGACAATATGGTATCGGAATCCGTGTCATATATCGGTTTGCCTACATTTCCTAAGCGAAGGTGGCAAAGGTGTACTGGGTATACCCATATTAAGCCAATGATATAACTCTTAATTTACTCCAATAGGAGGCAAGCATATTGCCAATACAGTGCAAAATATTAAATTCCGGATAGCTACTAAACATTTTCCGATTGAAAAATTTCAATAATACTTTGTTTTGAAAGAATGACAAAATAGATACACAATGCGAAAGTAGACGGATGTAGGTACCGAGAAAGACCTAGACTATCTAGTTTAGGTCTTCCTCAATATAAGACACGGTCTATTTGGTCATAGTAAGATTACTATGACCAAATAGACTGTGTCTTATCTGAAGGACAAATCAAGAGTCTTCGTAACCAGCGAGGGTGTATGAGACGAACTAGGAGAATAGAGGGAGCCAGAGCGGTATGTAAGAATAGAACCTGGTTGAACTCTGTACTCTCTGCATACCCCGAAAGGGATCTGGCGTGATGATATAAATAGATAGATAGAACACTTTGTTTGACCTAGAATTTAAAACATGTTAAATCTAGTTATTTCCAGCCGTATAAGGCCCACTAGAAAAACGAGACAATAAAGAATTGAATTAAAGATATAAAGACTAACTTTTATCAACCAATTATTGACTTATGCTATAATAACGGCTAATTTTTCCCATAAACTCATTAATACAAAACTTCCCAATCCTAAAGTTTATTTGAGAAAGTTCTTACAAAATATTCCCTTTCTTGAAAGCAATAGCTACGAAACTTCAGAAGACTATGAACCGCCGAGCAGAAATTTCGCAAAATCACCCTAACCAATTTACTTGTGGTGAAAAATATAGGCAAAATGTCACAGTTGTTCTAATCAGTCCTCAATCTTACACGCTGCCGCCAAACGAAATCGATTTCCAAGACTTCGGCGTTAGTTGGGTGGCGAAAAAATCGTTTTATGGAAATAGTTTATATGCTGGATATGGAATTATGATTTATCGGTCTTTCTACATGGCAGATGACGATCATAGGCTCACTTTTTAAGCTAATAAATGGCGTACATTTATATGAATGGCCGATCAGCCGTTTCAATTTGATAAAGTAACAAAAATCTAAACTCCTAAACTATAACTTAGGTGTTTAATAAATAAATTGGTTCGTAGAAGAATTTGAATATTTTAAATGAAATGCTGTGACATAACTAATTTACGTTAGCTTCAGTTTGATGCTAATTACGATGTTTTTACAGAGGTTGTCTGGGTTGTTTGAATGGGTCCAATTGATATTGCTATAATTCAAAATTTAAAGACTCGTTGTCCCAAAGCCACGTCTTCTTACATAATACGACTTCGATTATAATGAAAATTTATGATTAACCCATTGTAAGTTAATAATAACCGACTGCTTACTAAAGGTTATGAAACAAAGAAAGTACTCGATTACCAAAGTTGCTTTGACTCAACTGAAAGCTAATTCTTAAACGATCAATTTTTAAGTTTCCCTTTGTCTATTATTTCAGTTGCTATTGACTTTCAATCCGTTTTGCTTAACTTCAGATTTCGTGAATGTAAGAAGAAAGTTTAATATGTTAAATGTCTTGCATTTCCGTCGTTTGAGTCCTACGTACATGACCCTCGACAAAAAGAAGAAGGATTTGTTCGCAGTAGATTAGCCAAAGGCGTACTTTTTCAACGCTTCCACTCTGCTTGATTTTGCTGAGATATTTCTTTTGATATTCATTCTCTGGAGAGACAGACTTTTCTGAAGAAACATTCTCTGAAGAAGGATTAGCAAGAAAAAGTTAAGCGAGAAAGCGTGTTGTAACGTTTAGGTTTATTTAGTAATTTGTAGTAGAATAAGGATATAGGACAGGATATTATCAACTCGCTATTGTCACGCTAACGTCATTTGTTTATGTTACTATTGGTTTTAGGTATCCGGAGCTCAGTTGATGCACCATGTTAATAGATACCAACACGTATATCATTGCATTCTTTGTGTTTCACAGTATAATCCAATCAAGCTATGATATCTCTTCTATCGGACCTATATCTGAGTTCCCACATATCACACGTTACCCCTAGGTATCCCTGGTTCATAAATTATGAATCCCGCGACACGATACAATCTCGGTCGATGGGAGTATTATGCTGCGATCGTATCTGCCCCACCCTCATCCATGTATGAATATTTTTCAAATTTTCGCTTACCACACTCCAGTTGAGTCATCGTGACTTTGATTTTGATAGAAGTATTGTAAAAAGATCTTTGCTAAGGTACTTTGAATATGTGCGAAGAATTTTAAAATTAAAATTTTATTAAGCCGCTTGGATCACTGGATATACTAGGAGGTTTGATACCTACGCAAAGGACAAATCTCAAGTGATCATTAGCGTCGGTTCGGATATTTTGCATGTAAATTTCATCTCTGCAAATGCACCCACTATGCAGAAATATTTTTAGCAACAACTTTTTTAAATACAAATAATCGCATATCTGTGTTTCCCAAAAGGGTAGGTGAAGGTGTTCATAATTGGGTCACCAAACTTAAGACTAAAATTTTTAGGTCTCTTTACGAGATTTTATTAAGCTGTTCATTTGAAAGTTATTTAACCTTTTGTCCTTGATTTTGATAATTTATACATACATGACAAAAAGATCTTAAAATCAAGAAAACCTTAGAATCAAATTAGTCAAAATTAAAATGTTGTAAGTGGATGATACCAATACACTGAGGAAATTCATTCATTCGAACAGCAGACAATTGACGTTTGTGTCCTTCATTCTCATAGCCTAATTTTTATATTTATCTTCTCTATCTTCTTAAGAAGTTTCAGGGATCTCAAATATTTAAGATGGGCTGTTCATTCATAAACACAAAACACCACAATATTTCTAATCGTTGTATCACATGTCGAAGTACCTACAAGTAGCATTTGAAATTTCTCTTTTCTTCAGTAAGAATTCTTTCATTGAGCAATCAACAATATAAAACCTAACCATAGCTTACAATCAGTGACATTTACGCTACATTATTTTGCTAATGACATTGTAACGACTCTAGGTCCTAGACGATGCCTAAAAACCCATAAACATACACATGAAATCAAACCTTCTGTCCGGAACAGAAGAGTGATTGCCGCATAATGTCTCTACAATATTCCCTTGCGTGATCCAAACCCAGTAGATTGAGCTCATTTGTATTATTGACTAATGTCGCTTTTGAATAAATGACGTAACACATTAACTTGATACGGGATCATAGCTCCGTTAATGCTTACAATAGCACTGTTATGGTTAAAGGAATTAGTTTTGGGTTTGTAACTAATGGGGAAATGTTTTTTAGGTAGTAAAAAATAGGGGTGTTGGTTTGAAAACTTTGTGCATTTCCTTCTTTCTCTGAAGATCATGTTGGTGCGCATGAATTTGTGAACACATTATTTCATTTGTTTTATGTATTAACTTGGGAAACTTTATCATCTTGTGTACTATTTCACCGAGACGATTAAGCGGCGTAATGTGATCATGGTGCCAATCAAAATTAGATAGACTTCCATGGCATCCCAGTAACGCCCCTGGTAAAATCAGTTTTACATTCATTGTTAAACTGTTGATGATTTTCGTTCTGCACCTGTCTGATAGTTCTATAGACAAGTGCACTATTAGTGATTCTCAAAGTGGTATTTCTTTCTTTTGGTCAAATAAAGTGGTCTTCCATTTGCAAATTTAAGTAATGGAATTCTCCTTAAATATTCTAGTTACGGTATAAACAATATTTCCAAAGGTAACGACAACGTATTTGATATGTGTTGTGTGTTGCAAACAAGTTGCTGAATTACTTTATATATGTCGATTATTCTTAAGTTTATAATATTGTTGCTAATTCTGTATATAGCTACAGTAAATATAGTATATGAATCAACATAATCAACAACGGTAACTATTGGATTCTTTTAACTTGCTACGAGAATTTCGCTTACGCGTTTCAGATTTATCGCAGTCTGATGGAATGTTTAAAACGGATGTTATTATATATGTATTTATTCATTGCAGATTCAGCAGCTTATTTTAAAACAAAGTAAGCACATCGCTCGTAGCGCTGTGTGACCGCGGTGTTCTTACCGATCACCAAGGTTAAGCAGCGTTCGACTCGATCGGCCTGTGGCATTTTCATATTCGAGCGTCTCCGTGCTTCGGAAGGTACGTTAAGCCGTTGGTACTGGTTACCATTTAATGTGGTAGTCGTTAAGCCGAGTTGGAAGCCTTAAAGGCGGCTTGATAAGCTCCAACAGCAGGTGTCCACAAACCTGCCTCCACCAATCCAAACTGGGTCCGCGTGGTGGAGTTTGACCTAATCTCTCTCACCTCGATTTGTGAGAGAAGGCCTTTGCCCAGCAGTGGGCAGTATAGGCTGATATTACTATTATTATATAAGCATATCAAATAAAACTTGCCTTCCTAAACGTAAGATAAACAGCGTGAAAAGCTGAATTCCGCCGTGTTTTAATATTCGGGATACTATAAATACACTGAGGGGACCGCTATGTAATCAATCACCATAAGCGGCCTTTGAGCGCGAAGTTTCGATTAATTATGATTTATGGACAACATCTACACGTCACTGTTCCATTTTAGATGCGTACACGGAACTTTTAAAAAGTACTTCCTTATTTCTCTTTAATGCCTTTAAATTGTACGCTGATCGAGACTTGGAAGCTGAGTCATCGGTTTGCAAATACCCGTAGATCGAATTAAAATTTGTCGCCAGTTAATTGCACATAAGTCAGTTAAATTCAGCTCAATCAGTTTCTACAACAAATTGTCATCATCATCATCATCATAGCCTATACTTGTCCACTGCTGGACATAGGCCTCCTGCAGTGTATTTAACGCGCCCGCTCAACGGCCACGGCCAGTAATAAACCAGTACGCAAGCTAGACGGTTGTTTTACTTAATCGCAAATACTTCACCTGGCGACGAAGACGAACCTACGTACAAAAAAAAAAAAAGGAACAAATAAAAAATGTCCAATTTTATCGGAAATTTGCATACTTTCGATGCAAAAAGCCAAGAATGGCAGATATTCTTCGGTAGACTTCAACAATTTATCAAATTAAATGATATTAAACCCGAGAATCAAAGTGCCGTACTGCTAACGCATCTATCGGATGAGTCATACCGTCTGGTAAGGAATCTTGTGTATCCACGGAAACTAGAAGATGTGCCGTGGAAGGAGCTGGTTGAAGTACTCAATAGTCATTTTCAGCCGAAAAGATCGACATTTGCTGAAAAAAAAAAAAAAAAAAAAAAAAAATTTTAGCCCTGTTAAGAAACTGTCCCACTGCTGGGCACGGGCCTCCTCTCCAACTGAGAGGGTTTAGGCCATAGTCCACCACGCTGGCCCAGTGCGGGTTGGCGAACTTCACACACCTTCGAGAAACTCTTAGGCATGCAGGTTTCCTCACGATGTTTTCCTTTACCGTTAAAGCACGTGATAATTAATTTTAAATACGCACATGCTTTCGAAAAGACAGAGGTGCGTGCCTGGGTTTGAACCCGAGACCTCTGACTTTGCAGTCCAACGGTCTAACCACTAGGCTATCATTTGCTGATAGGGCAAAATTTTATGGTGCCACCAGAGCAAATAGCGAAAGCGTAGAGGATTGGGCGGCGCGTCTGAGGGGACTCGCCTTATATTGTGACTTCGGTTCAGAGCTGGATATTCTTCTCCGTGACAGATTTATTCTGGGGCTGGAAGCCGGGCCGGAAAAAGATCGCCTGTTCGAACAAGATTTGAAGTCATTAACGCTTAGTAAAGCCTTGGAAATAGCTCAGCAAGCTGCATGTGCTCGATCTGCGCGTGCTTACTCTGAAGCAGAACAGCTTGTCAAGCGGGAGTACGTGTACCGTGTGGCTGAGCGCAGGTCGAGGGCGCCGGACGTGCCCGCGTATGCCGGAGTTTCAGGACCAGCTGTGGTGTGTACAGTGTGCGGAATGAAGAACCATAATGCAGATAAGTGTCGGTTCAAGAATTACCGATGTGCTATTTGTGGAAAAAAAGGCCATCTTAAGAAAGTGTGCAGTGCTAAAGTCGGGAAGCGATCGCTAAATAGTATCGAAATTGACGGAAACGACGGCCGTGATTGTAAGGAATGCGACCTGTTTAATTTAAGGTATGTGAACCATGACCCTATTAAAGGGAATGTGAGGGTACATGATGTAGACTTATCTATGGAACTCGACTGCGGCGCTGGTCGTAGTGTCATGTCTGAGCACTTTTATTCAACGCATTTTAAATGTTTAAAATTGTGTAAAACCAACCTTGTATTTTGTCTTTATACCAAACATAAAGTAACACCCTTGGGTTATTTTCTTTGTGATGTTTCATTCAATAATATGAAACGACAAATGGAATTTTATGTTATCAAAGAAGGCGGGCCACCGCTCCTGGGGCGGGATTTTATGACACGATTTAATATGCAGCTAGTTTCTGTTTCTGATAATCATAATTTAAGCGTTGAATCGGAATGCGTCGAGGTGCAGCAGCTCTTAGATGAATTTCCTGACGTTTGGAAGGACGAATTGGGTTGTTTCAATAAATTTGAAATAGAATTGCATTTAAAGGAGGGTGCTGTCCCAAAATTTTTCAAACCGCGACCTATACCGTTTGCCTTAAAAGGAAAGGTAGAAGAGGAATTAGATAGGTTAGTCCGATTAGGAATCTTACTTCCCGTACAGTACTCAGATCATGCCACCCCAATTGTTCCGGTATTAAAAGAAAACGGCAAGGTAAAAATAGCTGGGGATTTCTCTTGTACGTTAAATAAAATTTTAAAAATTGATAAATACCCTTTGCCTCACATAGACGAAGTATTTGCCAAAATCGGTGGAGGACAACATTACTCAAAACTTGATTTAAGTAATGCTTACAATCAATTCTGTTTGTCTAAACCGTCACAAGAGCTAACTACAATTAATACACCAAAGGGTTTATTTAAATACACGCGGCTCGTGTATGGTCTCGCGAACGCTCCAGCTATTTTCCAAAGGGCCATCGAGACGCTAGTTGCGGGAATAGACGGTGTTTCTTGTTGGTATGATGACATTTGTCTCACGGCTCCTAATCGGAATCTGCACTTAGCTAGGCTTCGAGAACTACTGTGCAGATTGCAAAATGCGGGACTAAGACTTCAAAAGGACAAATGTGCATTCTTCCAGGAAAGTGTTACATATTTGGGTTACACTATAGATAGGAACGGTCTGAGAACGTGTTCGAGCAAAGTAGAAGCTATTTTAAAAGCGCCGGCGCCTTCTAACCCGTTAGAATTAAAAAGATTTCTAGGCGTAGTAAACTATTACAGGAATTTTATTCCGAACGCGTCCTCGTTGTTAAGTCCTCTGCATGAGTTACTGAAGGAGGGCGCGGTGTGGGAGTGGGGACAACAGCAGGCCCGCGCGCTGGCCGGGGTGCGCCGCGAGCTGGCCTCGGAGCGCGTGTTGGCGCACTTTGAGCCCGCTGTGCCGCTCGCACTCACCGTGGACGCAGGGCCCGCGGGCCTCGGTGCAGTGCTTGCACATTTAGCCCCGGACGGGACAGAGCGACCGATCGCCTTTGGGTCACGCTCGCTCACTGCTAGCGAGAAGAACTACAGTCAAATTCAGAAAGAGGCCACTGCGATAATTTTCGGTATCAAACGTTTCCATCAATATTTATACGGACGGCAGGAGCCTTTTATTTTGAGGACCGATCACAGGCCACTGCTATCGATCTTTGGTAAAAAGGATGGCATATCAGTAACAGCCGCGCTACGTTTGCAACGATATGCCATAATTCTTTCAGCCTATAATTATACCATTCAGTATATAAGTAACAAAAATAATTTAGTTGCGGATTATTTTTCACGGACACCGCTGCCCCCTAATGAATCAGCTGATACCGATAAGGAATGCGAGGACATGCCTATACCCATATTGTTTATGAATGCGACGACAGAACCGGTTTCTTACGAGAGGATTAAGCGCGCAACGGCAGCTGATAAGGTATTGCAAACAGTGATTCGTTATATGAATCATGGATGGCCGCGTAAAATTACGTGTAAATTTGTTATGCCTTATTTTATGTGTAAGGCCGATTTAGAGGTAATTGGGGACTGTTTATTCCGGGGACATAGAATAGTAATCCCTACAGTATTTCGTGAAGAGTTGCTAAAGGAATTACATTCTGGACATTTCGGTGTCGTTAAAACTAAGTGTACGGCGCGTAGTAGAATGTGGTGGCCGGGTATCGACGGCGACATCGAGCGAGTGGTGGGCAGCTGCAGCGCGTGCGCCGCCGTGCGAAGCGCGCCGCCGCGCGCGCCCCCCGCGCCCTGGCCGCGCCCGCCGGCTCCCTGGCACCGCATTCACATCGATTATATGTCTTTAGGGCAAACGGTATACCTCGTCGTTATAGATGCGTACAGCAAATGGTTAGATTGTATTCCTATGAACTGCGGCACCTCAACTGGCGCGTTGATAACTAAATTAAAAGATTTATTTTCAGTTTTTGGAGTTCCGCACGTAATCGTATCGGACAATGATATTAAAATTTGTTCCTCCGAATTTCAAGAGTTTTGTCTAAATAACGGTATTAAATATTTAAATTCTCCTATATATCATCCATCTAGCAATGGTCAGGCCGAAAATTCCGTCAAGATTTGCAAAAAAATGATTAAATGCATTATTAGTGAAGGTCAGATCTCGGTCCGCCAGATCCATGAACGATTATTAAATTTTTTATTTGAATACAGAAATTCTATTCATTGTGCTACGGGTGTAACGCCTGCAAAATTAATGTTCGGCCGGGACCTAAGATCTAGACTGGATCTAGTTTTGCCAGAGACTAGTAATCACACCATGGTAAAATCGGAAACAAGCCTAAATAAATCAAGATGTTTCCAAGTAGGCGAAACCGTTTGGGCGAAGTGGTTTTCGGCACGAAAAGCTAGGTGGGCGATAGGAAGAATTATTAATAAGAAAGGAAACAGGATGTATGAAATTTATTTTGGAAATTATAATACAACATGTTTGCGACATGTAGACCAAATACGTAAATGTATTTCGAACGATTATGTACGAAATGTGAATGATAATTCAAAAGACATAGCAGTATATGTACCCTTGCAGCCTTCCGCACAATCGTCACCACAGCCAATTGAGATAGAATATAATTCGCCAACCTCTTCTGATACTGCTTTAGTGCCTAGTACAGCCGCAACAATATCAGAGACGGCCCAAATAGCGCAGTCTGGTATAGATTCTGATACTGGTGGGGGAGAGGAAGGTGATGAATGGGTGGAAGCTGCGGAGACTATAGAACCTGATTGTAATGAGCCCAAGAGCCCTGCCGAAAATGTCGACCAACCCAATTCGTGCGGGAGATCTAGGAGACCAATTAAGGCAGTTAATTATAAGAAGTTTTTTTGAAGTTATGTAAAATAATTATAAATACATTGTTAGATAATGGCAGTATTGAAGTAACGTGGGAGGAGTGCAGTGTATTTAACGCGCCCGCTCAACGGCCACGGCCAGTAATAAACCAGTACGCAAGCTAGACGGTTGTTTTACTTAATCGCAAATACTTCACCTCCCCAATCGCTTTCCAGCGTAACCGGTCCGATGCCACCTGCATCCAACGACTTCCTGCGATTTTCACAACAAATTGTGTACTGCCACAAATAATTTTAAACTTCACAAGAAATTGTCAACTGTTGCAATGAATTATAAGACTATCACGACAACCATCAACTGCTATAGTGCTATAAGGATCTTTTGGCCTGTGGATGACATTAATAGGAGGGCGTTGGTGTGAAATTAACATTTAGAAAAAAAATTCTACTCCCAGGGAAATATTCCAAAAGGTTACTAATTAAAAAAAGAACTTGACATGAAGCGATATTTTACTTGAAGATAGCGTTAGTTCTATTATGATCACAGGCCAAAAGATCCTTGTGTGACCATACAATGAATTATAAATAGCTACAAATTAGTTTCAACTACCACAATGAAGTGTCAACTGGTTGAAGTGTACTTACTCCTGGGAACTGAGCTATCAGTTGCTTAACATTTTTTATTGCACATATCGGTACCAAAATGGTTTTAGCAGGTTTACCATAATCTCTTTAGCAGTTTTATTGTGAAGAAATGAAGCTATAAATTGTGTTTATCTTATATCTAAGCGACTGCATCTATGCTAAATTGCGTTTTGACGAGTAATCGAATGCGATTGCGCCATTAAAATCAACCGTACCGTAGCAGTCAGTCGCTTGATCGACCGTCAGCGAAAAAGCGAAGTAATGGTCGCAACTAGAGTTTGAATGTGTGCGGATTTGGACACGGCATCTTGCTTTTGAAAAGGAACTTAATCGCCGATCATCGGTACAAGAAGTCTGCTTTAGCTCAAGGCATCAGCCGAAATACATGTAATGCAGGACACAGGACAAAGATAGCCACGACAAACGATTCCATGCTGTACGCATCCAGTTTTTACCTGCAATGTTTACAGGATCATCGATGTACCTTGCGGGGAGGCTGGTACATTCCACGTCTTCGGGTACGGGTACTTACTGCTACTTTAGTTTAGCAATTCTCCTGCGGATCTCCGTAAGTGGCAACATCAAAAATATACATCTCCAGATATCACAAACGGAATACTGTATTAAAAATATTAATAAGCCCATTAAAATATTTCCAAAACGACACCGCACAGTTGAAACCACATAAATTATTTAATAAATAACAGACAACATCAAAGGAGAACATCAAAAACACTTCCATGTTCGTAAAACGTACAAAAAATAAACATAAATATCATCCGCTAATGGCTTCAAATAATACTTTAAATAACTTAAGTACGAAACGATTTTTCAAGCCATAAATTTCTGCGCTTATACTGGAATGCTCAATGAGTTCTTTATGTAGGCTCAGGGAAAAATAAACTTTATTTAATGAGGGATAAAGATCATGTTATTTATTTGGTTGCGTTCGTGCTCGAAATAAAATGCTAGTAGTGTTTTAATTTCCATCTGACAGATGCTTTAGTGTATATAAAAACGGGTAGTAATTTCGGACCTTATATTGTATTACTCACTAAATTAATTAAACATAATGATTTTAATTTAAAAATACACACAGTCACGCCTATATTCCCCAAGCGGGGGTAGCAGAGGAGTACTGAGTACACCCACGTTTCGCCGACGATGTTAGGTCCAATGTAAAAGGGGGCGAACCCTATTGCCATATACCGAGCACAATTTCAGACTCCGGACTCATACTGGAAATTTTTCGTTAGAAAAACTACATTTGTTCGACCTAAGATTTGAACCCAGAACCGAGTGATCACAAAGCGCGGCGCTTTGCCACTAGACCAACGAGGCAGTATTTAAAAATACCTTTTTGAAAACAAGCTTTTATAGCAAAACCACCAAGAAGATATGATGTACCTTGCTTGGTTGAGGAGTTCCTTTGACTTCCTTCCGGCTGTACAGTACTTTTCAATACCAATCTAACAAGCCCATACACAAGGGGGTTACACAGTATAGTTCACATGTTCCTATGGCCAACTTTCGACTCCATCATTAAACCAGCACCATAGTACTATATTATTTTAAAGTCACCCAATTTACATATGTAAGCCAAATATTAGCCCAAAAGAATACCGGCAAGTGCTTGAAAATTAGATTACAAGATTTGAACCGGAAAGACAGAGAAACACATACGAACATTGCAAGTTAAATAAAAGCTTGTACACATGGAGCTGGGCCGGATATATCTGCCGCATGTCAGATACTAAAACAACCACACAGTAGGGTCCAACCAGGCGAAAAACGACAGCGCGGCAGCCCAGAAAGGGACTGGCATTAGCTTGCACTGTACAGGGATAGGTGGAAGAAGGGAGAAAGGGCTTTCCCTTTGCCTTGGATTGGGACAGTATGGGCTTATAATAATAATAATAAAACTTGTATAGCGGCAGTATAGTGACATAATGCTTTATTTTCTTCTTTCAAATATCAAATAACAGACGACAGAAAGAGAAAAATCAGTGGGTGGGCGAGAAAATTCACCAGCTATATATCGTTTATTGGATTAAGTATCATTAATGGAGCCTCTCGGGGTGTCGGTCTCGGCATGAACTTGGATAAAACCAAGATCATGTTTAATGAACATGTCACGCCGAGAACGATCTACGTCGATGGTTCGATGCTCGAAGTTGTTCGGGAGTATGTCTACCTTGGTCTGTCCAATTTGGTAGAAACAACTTCGAGAAAGAAGTCAACCGCAGGATCCGATTGGGCAGCATTTGGCAAACGTCACGTTTTCTCTTCATCTGAAGACTAAAGTCTACAACCAATGTGTCCTATCTGTTATAACTTACGGAGCCAAGACGTGGCCACTCACAGTGGGACTAGTCCACAAATTCAAAGTCGCACAG
Organism: Phalera bucephala; assembly: GCA_905147815.2. NCBI lineage: Eukaryota > Metazoa > Arthropoda > Insecta > Lepidoptera > Notodontidae > Phalera > Phalera bucephala. The sequence goes on along the minus strand of LR990632.1, from coordinate 6,644,433 downwards.
TGGGCTATGGAGCGAGCTATGCTCGGCGTCTCATTGAAGGATAAAATTCGTAACGAGGTAATCCGACAAAGAACCAAAGTTACCGACATAGCTCGCAGACTCAGTAACTGGATGCGGAAGGCGAAGGACCGTGTGTAATGGCGCGTATTAGGAGAGGCCTATGTCCAGCAGTGGACTGCGATAGGCTGATTGATTGATATCGTTTATTAGTAAGACATGATAAGGATAGTCATTAAACAGCGATAACCTGCCTAAATACGAGCTATAAGCTAGTACAAATTACGGTTATCACAACCATGTATGGGAGTTTTACCCGACGACGGCAAATTTAATAGGAAGGGTTATGTTTTTAGCAGTCTACCTAAGTATTTATTTACGTATGTTCCACCGTAGCACTTAATTTACTCCTTCCATTTTAAAAAGACAGACAGACAAATATACGAACGGAGCAAGTAATATAAAAGCTTGTAAAAAGTATAACAAATAAAAATCGTGACTAGTGAAACTATAAAAAGCTGGCAAGTCAGAAAAACACAGATGGACTTGATATTTAAAAATAAATTTACATAAGTTTCTAAGAGTATTATTAGTTTACTAAATAGGATCGTATTTAATTTCTAAAAACGACGATTTCCAAGTCGTTAAGCTTTTTAAAAATAAAGTTAAGATGCTCATAAATTGATTGGAGCGGTCACGTTCCATTTTTTATTTACTAAATAAATAATGCTGTGAAATATTAAAACGAAACTAATACTAGATTTAAACTGAATGGGAAAAATAAAAATATTTATTGAAAACTAGCAGATTCCCGCGGCTTGGCGACTGGTCAACAATAGCGTCACCAACAGTTCCAATTATAGCTGGGAATCATAAAAATAAAAAGGGTCATCAAAGATAAATAGGGTCATCAGAGTACAAAAAAAAGTATCATCAAAATCGGTCACGCCGTTTAAGAGAAAAATAATTCTGAAAACACGCACACAGTGATTCTATATATTAAGATGAAGTGTTGCAATTACATTTAAATGGTTAACAATATATATAATAATAATAATAATATGAACAGACTGCCTCGTTGGTCTGGTGGCAAAGCACATCGCTTTGTGATCACGAGGTCCTGGGTTCAAATCCTAGGTCGGACAAATGTCGTTTTTCTAACGAAAAATTCCCAGTATGAGTCCGGAGTCTGGAATTGTGCCCGATATATGGCAATAGGCTCGCCCCCTATTATATGGGACCTAACATCGTTGGCGAAACGTGGGTGTACTCAGTACACCTCTGCCACTCCCTCTGGGGAATATAGGCGTGACAGTGTTTTTTTTTAATAATATGAACCTATACTAGCCCTATAACTATCCTAGAAGTTGGATGCGTACAGCACAAAGCCGGTCGTTGTGGCGGTTTTTAGGGGAGACCTTTGTCCTGCAGTGGACGTCTTTCGGCTGAAGAAGAAGAATACTAGCCCACTGCTGGGCAAAGGCCTTCTCTCACCTATCGAGGTAAGAGAGATTAGGTCATACTCCACCACGCGGACTCAGAGCGGATCGGTGAAGGCATGTTTATAGCCACCTGCAGTTGCAACTTATCACGCCGTCCATAAGACTCCCAGCTAGGCTTAACGACTTCCACATTAATATGTTGACAATACTAGTAATAAGATATTTAAGGACTGTCATTTGCTTTCGTTATCCTATTTTCGCATCTTAGCTTCTTAACCCCACCATATCCTACTACACATTCTACTACACTACACCATATGCCCCAAGCGAGAGTAGCCAAGATATACCAGGTACACTCACATAGTGCCGACTATGTTAGGCTTTAGTATAATGGAAGGCGAGACTATTGCCATTATAGCGGGTACAATGTCAGACTTCTACTGAGAAATTTTTAATTACGCCTTTTTTTGATTAAACCAACGATTCGAATGCTAGATTTTTGTAATTTCCAGACGCACAATGCGCCCCAAGAGCAACAAATTAATCTTTTATTTAATAACCTTCAATAAAAATAACTTGGAAAGTCGAAGAAAAGAGAGGAAGAGGAAGGCCAGGGATAAGTTACACCAGTCAATTAATGGAGAAAGGTTCTGTCAAGTCATATAAGGAACTCAAAAAGTACGCTTTGGGAATGGTTAAATGGAGAAAGATGCAGCTGCAACAAGAGTTCAACACTTGAATTAGAATGAATGAACCAAAACTTATTAAGTCTTCAAGTTCAAAAACAAACGAGGTTCTCAATTTGCTTGTACATTTTTGTTTCATATCATTTTTTAATATCACAAAAAGCATACGAAGTGATGCACATAAATAATTCTCAAAGACAAAACGACAGCCCACACATTTCTCACTAATGTTGCCGACCATTTGAATCTCGCTCGCCCAGTTAGTCAGACTTCAAAAGAATGTATACTTAAACAAAAATTAACAATATACCCGACAGCATAAGTTCTAAATTCGTACGGACTTGTTGTAGACGTGAAAATGCATGGAGCACCTAAAGATGTTAGAGATTTTGAAAATTGAAAAATTAAATTTCGGAACAAATATTCGTATTCGAAGAAGTGTTGTTGAGAGATATAAATTATAGAGTAGCCCAAATAGGTTTTGAATATTAAAATGGGTTTTTAATATCTAAAGAATTTTCTGAATGCGTTGAAAGCTGGTTATACTAACTTAAGTAACACTTTTATTTGATGTGTTAAAGTACTTATATACCTTTTGGCATATTATTTTCTAATAAAAATGATTAAAGATGCATGTGCAACGTACAAAATACTTAAGGCAATAGCTGTAAGTAATTGGTTTTTTAATCGAAGACTAAATCGTTTCCGACCATTTTTAACATACGTATATTTTTTTTAGTTCCCCAGTCTACCGTAAAGACAGTTTAACCATTACTTAAAGAAACACGACAATATTTTTTTTTTTTTTTGGAAGCTCTAAATTATCTATCTATCTATCTATATCATCACGTCAGATCCCTTACGGGGTAGGCAGAGAGTACTGAGCTCCAACAGGTTCTTTCCTTACATACCTCTCTGGCTTCCTCTACTCTCATAGTTCGTTGAAAATAATCGTTCTAAATTATGTTGGCACTATATGCTTAATTAAAGTAACAATAACACGCAACCATATATTTAGTGGTCGGTCGATTTAGCGCAATGGTTAAAAGCTTAAGCCGCTCTGCCCACTGCGTCTAACAGTCGCGGGTTCGAGTCCCGCACGGGACAAATCTTTGTGTGATCCACAATTATTTGTTCCGTTCTGGGTATTTGTGTATGTGAATTTTCACGTTTGTAAACGCACCCACAGGAATAAATCCTAGAGTAGGGCTACGTTTTAAAAATATATATATATATATATATATATATATATATATATATATATATATATATATCTGAAAAGTGCGGAGTTAATTAGTAACCGATACTTTGCTCCAAAGAATATTTAAATTTAACGCGAATGAAGTCTGAAACTTATTATTAAACTAGTTGAGGTACTTTTTATATTCATTTGATTAATATGCAAAGAATATTGGTCGAATGGTAACATTTTAAATCTGCACCAATACTTAATTTCTCCTCAACTGTGCCTACGTTAATTTAGTCCATTAAAAAAAAGATCAGACTTATAACGAGAAAGATAAGCTGTATCTAGAACGTGCCCAACTATTGCAGAAAGGCCAAATTGTATCTTTATTTATAAGCAACCGAAATCAATCAAATAGAAAGCAAAAACCAAAGCACTTTTAAGACGGACAAATGCAAAGGTTCATCAAAATCAGTTAAAATAACTATCTCGTAATTTATGATCAATCAGACTCACAGTTCAAATACTTTTTATGTTTAGATAAAGATGATTGATCACAATTATTTTAATGATATTTTATACGCCACGGCCCTTTACAATCGTATATTAATTAAGTACATAGTTATGTATAGTTTTAAATTTTTAATTGGCACAGTAAAGTATTCAAATTTTACTATAAACATGTTGTAAATCAAAATCAAACAGCACCCACGAAGAGGCGTGATCCAAAATATAAATTCAAGCACACGGTAGGGGAGTAAGCACCCATTTCTGACTAAATTCCGAATAAATTTAATAATAAGTCATCTCCGCCCCACCCTAAGCCCGTCGCGGATTTATTAATGCGCCCAGATGTCTTCTGCATATCGCTAGTTCGGGGAAACTGTGCAGAATTCGCAAACCGCTACGCGAGGGGCATTTGAAGTCAAATGCAGCTTTTATTGTCGGCTTCTGTGACCCCTCTGATTATCGGAACTCGTGTCTGTGGGTACACTATATGTACACTATATGTACACAGGCTTACAATAAATAATTGTTGATAATAAAAATTAGGTATATATATATATATATATATCTGAAAAGTGCGGAGTTAATTAGTAACCGATACTTTGCTCCAAAGAATATTTAAATTTAACGCGAATGAAGTCTGAAACTTATTATTAAACTAGTTGAGGTACTTTTTAAAAGCACTTTTAAGACGGACAAATGCAAAGGTTCATCAAAATCAGTTAAAATAACTATCTCGTAATTTATGATCAATCAGACTCACAGTTCAAATACTTTTTATGTTTAGATAAAGATGATTGATCACAATTATTTTAATGATATTTTATACGCCACGGCCCTTTACAATCGTATATTAATTAAGTACATAGTTATGTATAGTTTTAAATTTTTAATTGGCACAGTAAAGTATTCAAATTTTACTATAAACATGTTGTAAATCAAAATCAAACAGCACCCACGAAGAGGCGTGATCCAAAATATAAATTCAAGCACACGGTAGGGGAGTAAGCACCCATTTCTGACTAAATTCCGAATAAATTTAATAATAAGTCATCTCCGCCCCACCCTAAGCCCGTCGCGGATTTATTAATGCGCCCAGATGTCTTCTGCATATCGCTAGTTCGGGGAAACTGTGCAGAATTCGCAAACCGCTACGCGAGGGGCATTTGAAGTCAAATGCAGCTTTTATTGTCGGCTTCTGTGACCCCTCTGATTATCGGAACTCGTGTCTGTGGGTACACTATATGTACTTATATAAATGTTGCTTAAATTATGTGTTGAATGAATTTATTAATGAGGTAGTGATCTCATTTGTCATGGCCAGATTTTCGGCATAAGGTTATTTTGGGAAGTGCGAAATTCGCAAAAATTAAAGTCAACTGTAGCATGTTCCGAGTCATCAAAATGCGTATATTTAACTTTAGCTTTAGCATAAGTTACAAAATTACTTTTATTTAATAACGAAATGAAAATACGCAATTTTAAATTGTGTATTTTATACTTTTTAGTTCAAAACTTAATCCAAAACGTAGGTGTATACGATACACCTGTGCCACCTTCGCTTAGGGAATACTGCCATTGGTCATATACAGTAGTAATTTTGGTCAGAAAATAATCTAACTTGTAATAGAATCATGCATAAGTGATGCAAATGTTTTCAAATATAGACGGCAATACACAGTATTCGAGATTAATTCATACATTTACTAAACTAATATTTTATTATTTTTACACGAGTCGGAATATATGCGATAAATAAAACTAAGCAATTATTAATGACTATGTTTGATCTCATCAATTCTTCGCTACAGTCTCATAATAGAGTGATTAGTTAGTTTTTGGGGCCCTTAAGATACGGACAAAAACGATCAAATATTGATACAAATTCAGATTGCCACGTTGGTCTAGTGGCGAATAATGCGCGTAGATCACGAGGTTTTGGGTTCAAATCCTAGATTGGACAAAAGTTTATAAATCGAAAAATTTCCAGTATCAGTTTGGCGTTGTTGCCGGTATAATAGCAATAGGCTTGCCGCGTAATACATGAGACTTAACAGCGTCGGCGAAAAGTGGGGGTATAAAGTACACCTCTGCCACCCCCGCTTGGGGAATATGGGCGTGATGGCGTTTCTTTTTATTATTTTATTGTACAACTTAAAGTGTTTGGATGATTTTTGCTGAAACAAAGAAACAGCAGAGAAAATTTAGACAAAAATTGGCATGGAGGTCGATTATAAGCTGGAATAATATAATGTATATAACATAGTCAATTTTACCTGCTTGGTATCGTATAGCTAGTATAGAATGAACTTTATAGTCATATTTATGTACGTGCTACTTGCACAAAAATTCACTTTGATAAGTACTAAGAACGTTTATAATTTTGGATAGTTTAAATAGTATGAAAAAGTTAAACTAAGGCCCTAGTGAAAATTGGAGGTACCTAATTTTTATTATCAACAATTATTTATTGTAAGCCTGCGTAAAATATAACAACAATTTGTAGTAACCTTGAAATTAAAAACACTTTTATATGCAGAACCATCATCCAAACAACCGTATTTTGTATTTGACCGATTTTTACATCGAATATCTCCCAGCCAATCACCTGTCTCTACCCGTGTTATACAGAATCCCCTTATTTCCTTAGGGATTATACGATTGTATGCCGCCTCCGCAAATGTTTGATCAATACCACAGTATACATTGTTAGAACGGAATTCCATTTCATCGCTGTGTTTTTGTAGAGTTCAGTTCTTAGGTTTCTTTTAGACTGTGGTTCGGTTTAATTATTCGGTTTAAGTACCGTAGATTGATTAATTGGGAATGTGTCTGAGATATTTCTAATTCATAGGCAATGCGTATTGTTTTCGTGAACAATGTTGTATTAAATAGATTGTTGATTTATATCTTCATGCAATTTACAGTTATAGCTATCTGATAAAACTGAACACAAATTATTATAATACCTATTTATCTATATCAACACGCCAGATCCCTTGCGGGGTATGCAGAATGTACAGAGTTTCAACAGTTGCTTTCCTCTCTAGCTTTCTCCACTCTCATAGTTCATCTCATACACGCTCGCTAGTTACGGATACTCTGTCTCTGACTATGACTTGTCCTTCAGATAAAACACGGTCTATTTGGTCATGGTAAGATAGTCTAGGTTTTTCCCGGTGCCCGGCGAAGGCGACGGCGCCGGGTTGGAGGCACAGCTCGCCCAGGTTCCCCAGCCCAGTAGCCCGGGGTATAAAGCCCCGGGCTACTGGGGCTAATCCCCCCTGCACCAACATCCGCAGGGGGGCCCTTGGGGTCGTGGGATGTTGGGGCGGGGGTCCTTAGTGTTCTTCACGCGCGACCCCGAGGAGGACGGCGGCGTGGGGTAATTCATGCCGCCGTGAGCACCGCAACGGTGGAGGGGAAAGCGGATCCAAAGTCTCCGCCCGAAGGCGGGCTCTTCGGAGCACGACATAGAGGGGCACCGGTGCGTTCCTAACGGAGATCCCGGAGCCCTTCCCCGAAGTGTCGATGCCGGCTACCATGGGATTTAGTCGGTAAGAGTCCGACATGCCCCGCCAGCTACCCCCAAGGCTGGCGAAAGTCCATGAGGATTACCCAACGTGAAAACAAAAAAAAAATGTCTTCCCCGATTCCTACATCCTTCCATTTTCGCATTGTTTATCTGTTTTGTCATTCTTTCTTCTGACATTCCTTGTATATGGCCGAACCAACGGAGTATACTCATTCCCCATTGTTATAAAAAGATACAAGAAATTTAAAATAAATTATTTATTGAAATAATCTTTATTATATATAATCAAATTTATTTATCTAAGTATATAATACTATTTACCTACCTTAAAACCTTACCTGCCTTACTATCTTTTCTTTATTTTCTTAGAAAAATGTTGATGTATTGAGTTCTTAGATTTACGCGAATATTACCCATGAAATAAAACTTTTTTACGGATTTTATCACGGTTTATTTTTGATTTTTAGTTCCCGACGTTTCAAGTGCTTTGCCGCATCCATTGTGAGGTCCCTTCCGTGACCATGGGTGCTGCAAAGCACTAGAAAAGTCGGGAACTAAAAATCAATAATAAACCGCGATAAAATCCGTAAAATAGTTTTATTTCAAAATGTTTATGATTTTTCTTTTCATTTAGCAAGTCATAAGCCGATATCAAAAGCGGCAAATGCAATTATATCGGAACGAATAAATAAATTCAGTCACAACGCCACTACCACGGCGGAAATACGACTTTATGGAAATACTGAGTGGTAATAACTACAAGGCGTTGTAAGAAGCGTTAGCAAAACAAAACTGTAAAAAGTAGTATTTTTTATATCGTGCAAAATTAACATGACATATTTAAGTTGGTCTGAAGGAGAAGTCAAGAGTCTCCGTAAACGGCGAGCGTATATGATACAAACTATGAGTGGTGGCGAGCGTATATGATACAAACTATGTGTACTGAGTACACCCACTTTTCACCGACGATGCTAGGCACGACGAGCCTATTGCAATATACCAGGCACAATTCCGGACTCCGGACTCACACTGGGAAGTTTCCGTTAGAAGAACTTAATTTGTACGACCTAGGATTTGAACTCAGGACCTCGTGATCTCCAAGCAATGCGCTTTGCCACTGGACCAACGAGGCGGTCCAGAACGAGGAAGACCAACTTAAATATCAATTTATCTGTCTTTATCATTACGCCAGATCCCTTTCAGGGTAGGCAGAGAGTACAGAGTTCCAAAAGGCTCATTCCTTACATACCTCTCTGGCTTCCTCTACTCTCATAGTTCGTCTCATACACGCTCGCCGGTTACGGAGACTCCTGACTTATCGATAAGATATGCTTAATAAGCTAAAATTGTTTTATTAAATAACAAATACTTTCTCTTATAACTGTCGGTCAAAGAATAGGTTATACTCCGCCACGCAGACCCAGTGTAGATTGGTGGAGGCAGGCTTGTGGTCACCTGCTGTTGAAGATTATTAAACCGCCTAAAAAGCTTCCAATTAGCATTACAACTATCACATGAAGAGGTAACCGGGACCAAAGGCGTGTTTTCCGAAAAATGAAGACGCACAAATATGCAGATGTCACAAACGGTCACCCATCTCAGACTGATGAGCCAAACACTAAGCTTCACACTAATCTCAATCTTTTCGTGCTATGCTCTGAGCTCTTTATATCCGATAATAACCCCACAGTCACAAATCATTAAATATTTTCTTCAAAATAACTTTTTCTGCGTTCAGTGCATCAGTAACAATCGATTTCCGCCACAGTTATTGGCGAAGCACCCCCGGAAGGCACGAAGTAGCGCGCTAGCTAGACACTCCTTTAAGGATGTTAAGTTTTGAATTACGTACATAGATTTACATGCATAGCGATGGCCTTGAAGGGCAAGTCATGAGTCTCGGTAGTTAGCAACCGTGTGTGAAAGGATCCATGAGAGTGAAGGAAGATACAGAAATATAGTGAACCTAATAAAAACCTGTTCTCTCTGCTTACGCTGCATGGGATCTGGCGTTATGACATGGATAGAGAGATTTATGCATGACCTGAGGGCTTAGCACGAATAGATTGATGTTATAGTATCGTTGACGAAAGTCGTGCTGACACGTTCACCTTTATTTAGAAGGTAAATCTGAAGTGTGAATAGGATGGCATATCAACGTGGTAGCATTACGCTAACGACAATCTGTTCATGCTAAGCTTTTCCTGTTTAAAAATAAACACCGTCTACCCCAAGCAGTGGTGGCACAGATGCACTAGATAATAAACAAATTAAATTTAAAAATACCTTTTTAAAAACAAGCTTTTACAGCAAAAACACGAAGAAGATGTCTTGCTTAATTGAGGAGTTTCTATGGCTTCTTTCCATCTCAATCATCAGACTCTACACACCATCCGGGTCTAAAATACTCGTCAAGACAAATCTAACGAACCAAACACAGCGGGGTTATGTTGATATATTGGGTGGTTCCAGTGGCCACCTTTCGGCTTCATCATTAGATCTTGAACACTATCTGGTCGTATAGTTCTTGTCAATACCAATCTAACAAGCCTAATTACGAGGAGGTTATGTTAAATATTTCACATGTTCCTATGGTCCTATCACATAAACATGGATCACAAGATTTGAATCGGAAAGACAGACAGACAGACGGAGAGACAGATAGACATACGAACATTGCAAGTTAAATAAAAGCTTGTAATAATGGGCTCCATATTATATGGAGACAAATGATTTATCTTCTAAAACAACATCAGACATCTAGACTTAAAGACATCTCACATAGTTTAGAAACTTCATAAGTTTTGAGTGAAAATGCGTAGCTCTGAGAGCAAATTGAATGATAACATTATAAGCGTGGTTCTCTTATCTCTGTTATTTCTGAAAGTGTAGTCAAAGCTAGATACTTGAAATTTCGAAAATATCGTAACATTTTGTTACCTTTCGAGCGTCCCTTGAGCTAACTAACTAGCTTTGATAACCATTTTATTTTTGTTTTATAATATAAGCGTGGCCCCACACTAGCATTTACTCTGTGTCTGTTCTGTGTTTACAAACATAAAAATTCACATAAATAAATAGCCTGACCGAAACAAATAATCGTCCGTCACATTAAGTACCTACCTGCTCCTAGTTGCCTCTAAAGGTGATAGTCATTAATCCAAGTTGGATGTTATCATCAAGGTTGAGAAGCGTTCGGCTCGGTCAGTCTGAGATGGGTCATCATTTCTGGTATTTTTATATTCGAACATTTCCGTGCTTCGGAAGGCACATTAAGGCTTTGGTCCCGGCTGCTACTTAAATGTGGTAGTCGTTAATCTGAGTTGGATGTGATCACCAAGTTCAGCGTTCGGTTCGGTCAGTCTGAGATGGGTGATCATTTGTGGTATTTTAATATTCAAGCGTCTTCGCGCTCTGGGAAGCACGTTAAGCCTTTGATCTCGACTACCGCTTAATATCATAGTCCATTATCCGAGTTGGATACCATGCAGGTGGCTTGAGGGAGTTCCAACAGCAGGCAGTTACAAGCTTGCCTCCACCAATCCGCACGGGGTCCTCGTGGTGGAGTATAACCTAATTTCTCACCTCGATTTGTTTATGTTGTACTATGTACGTCACCTCCTTCCTCTTCGAGAAAAAAAGGTCCGAGAAGCCTTTTAAACAAAAACTTAAACAAAAAGAATTAAACGAAAACTACTCAGGCCCAGAAAGAGGTGGCGAGACGAGCTGGACTCCTACGACAAGGACTGGCATCACTTGCACTGGACCGGGACAATTGAAAGAAGGGAGGGGAGGCCTTCACCCAGCAGTGGGACAGTATAGGCTTATAATAATAATAATAAATCTCAATCAATAATTGATTTCATAAAAATATCATCATCCCTTTTTATCCTATTAAAAGTAGTAAATTTGCAATACAGACGTAAACAATTAACCAAGTTCGATTAAAACTTGAGTAACCGAATCAAATGAAACCCAAATGGAAACAATAAAACAAACATTAATTAAACTACTTCCCTTCACTTAATCACAAAACTAAAGCGCGATCAAGATAATAAATAAATAATAATGGCCTTCGTAATTACTTTTACGTGTTAACGAAAGATTAACTTTTTGTTAGATTAATCAACTTCTATGAGTGTTAAATTAACACGTTACTCTTAGTAATATAATAATAATTTGTGAATGTTTGGATGTTTATTACCTAATCACTCGTACACTAAAATATCTGACCGGAGTGGAGACCACGTATTAGCAAGCGCATCGTGGGACGGGCGCCTGCCAGATGGACCGACAATCTTGTGAAGTTCACAGTTAGTCGATGGATGCAGGATGGAACGAACCGGTTACGTTGGCGAGCGATTGAGGAGGTCTATGTTCAGCAGTGGGCAAGTATAGGCTGAGAAGATGATGAGAGGGCTTCTATTTTCAGCCGAAAGACGGCTACTACAAGACAGATGCCTCTTCAAAAGACTCACATAAAGACCGGTTTAGCACGATGAGACTAACGTTAACGTGATGCTAGCGAGTAAGCGTGCTGTCACTTTCACGTTTATTTAGTAAATTAGTATGACAAGGATGGCATATCAAGTAGCTAGCTAGCGTAACGCTAACGTCAGTCATTTCGTGTTAAAGCCCTCATAAGATGCCAGATGGCTTGGTGAGTATGACTGAGATAATATGCAATAATAACAAAATATATAGATGTCAGGTCTCTATGTAATACGGGCCGAGAATATTCCCATAATACTAGACATAATTCTAGACTCTGAAATGCGGGGGGGTTTTGATTAATTTCTTTTAAATTGATTATAAGCATTTCGGCATAGTATAGACTATGTTTGTTTGATTTGTTTCGGTGAGTTCGGTATATACAAGCCGTAACATAATTAACGCAACACCTAAAGGTAGTTTGTTCTAAATCGACCACTGAATTGATTCCAACATTTTTAATGTCTCTTATATTTTTTTTTTATTTGTGAAACATGCTGTTACTCCTTCAGTGCGGAGATTTGGATTCACATACGGAGATTTCAAATACATTTCTGAAACACATTTCTCAATACGCACATATACACGTACTAGTTTCATTGTTAATTTGGGTATAAAAGGGCATAAAAAAAGGTACAATACTTTTAATTTAGAAATTTGATATTCGTATTGAATTTGTAAAGCGATTATCTAATCGGAGTGTCTACACTTGACCTGACCTCTATAATTGACCTTAGAAGGTCTAGCGTTATTTACGTAACACCTTGTATATTTTTAGGACTGAGCCTTCCACTCATTCTCGCCACACTTCTGTAAGCCAGGCTATAAAATGGTCTTCTTAGATGACACCAAGGTTTGAACTACGAATTGTCTCGGGCAGTTTTAAGTGTCTTAAAGCGCGTAACATGTTTAATTAGAAAGTATGGTTGATATACTCTTACAAAAAATAGATTTGAATGTCCCATGCAAATCAACTCGCTTCAACCCACCGTTATATATACCCAATTCTTCTACTAATTATACGCAAAATAGATATATTAAACGTACAAGTAGAAATTTTAATAAATTATGTAAACAACACGATCTTCATCCCTACACATTGAGCGTGTCCTCGGTAAGAAGGTGTGTTAGCCTTAACTTCTTTAAATAAATATAATATGGAGACTACACAGTTAAATTAACATGTTACCTCTATTTTGTTTTCGTTTTCTTTTCTATATTTTAATTATGATTTTGCTCACGTAATACTAAAATATTTATATAAGTGAAGACCTGTTATTAGCTTTCAGTCTTCTGTTCCGATGCTATTATGTTTGGTTTGCTGTAAGTTTTCCATATTGTAATAAATAAATAAATGGGACAAACTGGATGCGGAAGGCGGAGGACCGTGTGTAATGGCGCGTGTTAGGAGAGGCCTATGTCCAGCAGTGGACTACGATAGGCTGATTGATTGATTGAAATAAATAAAAATAATGTCATAATTATCACGACCTTAGAGTTTATTTTAAAGATTCCAGAGTTATTCATTACGATTATGGTATTTATTTTAACATATCCAATACGGCGAAGCCACAAAATAAGAAGCTTTATTATGTAGGCAAAGCCACTGGATAAAATTGTGTATAATGAAACCGCATATATTTACCACGAAAACGAAATTAGACTACGTAAAACAATATTTGTATTACACTGAAGGTTTCTTATTTACTAGCATTCGGGAATCCGAAACTGAAGTGGATAATGTATGTTGATTTATCGGCAATTTGTCGAATCATGGCGGGAGGGTGAGCGTAGAAATTGCTTTTCATTATAACGATTGATCTTACGTAAGATTTAATGGTTATTACCTGGAATAGAAAATTATTAGCGTTGAAAATTGTTTCACCAGTATTTAAAGAGTCACGAAAATTGGTAATGAAAGTCCATGACGTAGAAAAATATGACAGATTAAAATAAATAAGTCCTTATAGCGCCAACTAGGTGTAGGTTTACTTGCCATGATAAATACTACTAAACCAAAACATGACGATTCTACATGAAATAACATTATTTTTCGGAATTTATAGCGGTTTCTTTTTGATTTTTATGTTCCCGACGTTTCGAGTGTTGTGCAGCACCCATGGACACGATAACAGTAACATACGTTTTACAAAAACTAATGTAGAACGAGCAGCATTATTGTACACAATAAACTCCATAAATATTATCATTTAGTGGAAATCTTTACTAACGTTAAGGGCATGGAACATCAATTGTGATTTGCACCATCGATGTGTCGCCTCTCATAACTTGTACCAACGCATAAGTGCCCTTGAATGCCGCCCTCGTGACCTAATAGGTCGTATGATAAATTCTGCTTGATCACTAATTAACAAAGTCACAGTGTATTAAAATAACCAATGTTTCTTGTTAAGTGGTCTATATTGTTGACACATTGTTAGTTCTTTGATAGACTTCGTGGAGCTGATTTATATATATATAGTGTATAATAGACAGGCGCATAAACTTATCAATGCTACACCCACTAAACTGAAAAATATATAGCGGTTTCTTTTTGATTTTTAAGTTCCCGACGTTTCGAGTGCTGTGCAGCACCCATGGACACGGTAAGGACTGAGGTGTTAGACGTCCAAAAAGTATAGTTGTTCCGGGGTACCCTTAAATTTCTTAATTATTTTTGTTGGTCCGATCCACGCAGAATGAGCTCACAGTGTCTTGAGACCTTGCAGTGTTATGCTTGGTTTTGGTTATATTAATTACCGGATCCCAAGTCGATGAAACTTAATAATCGAAAATAAACCGCGATAAAATCCAAAAAAAAGAGGTTTATTTCATGTGTTATATTTGCGTAAATCTAAGAACTCAGTATGAGGTTTCTATTGTGTTTAGTTGAGAAATACCTAAGGTCACCTTACAGTGTCATCAGCAGACCCTAGATAATAAATATCAAAGGCTATAGTACTTTTTATGACAAATCCAACGAGTTTACGAAATTTGATCTGGAAACGGACTTTGATCTGGATGACGGACAATTTAACGCAGTGGTTAAGAGCTTAAGTCGCTTCGCCCACTGTGTCTAATAGTCGCGGGTTCGATTCCCGCACGGAACAAATCTTTGTGTGATCCACAATTATTTGTTTCGGTCTGGGTATTTGTGTGTGTGAACTTTCATGTTTGTAAACGCACCCACGACACAGGAATAAATCCTAGTGTGGGGCTACGTTTTTTTAAGAAAAAAAAAAAAAAAAAAAGAAGATAGACTGACAGACATACAAAAAGAGCAAGTTAAACAAACTCGCCCAAAAGGGGTTGGCAGAAGTGTATTGTGTACACCCACTATTTGCCGACAGTGTAAAGTCCCATGTAATAGGGGCGAGCCTATTGCCATTTTACCTGGCGTAATTCCAGACTCCGAATTAATACTGTGAATTTTTAAGAAAAAGCTTAATTATCTATCTATTTATATCATCACGCCAGATTCCTTACGGGGTAGGCAGAGAGTACAGAGTTCCAACAGATTCTTTCCTTACATACCTCTCTGGCTTCCTCCACTCTCATAGTTCGTCTCATACACACCCGCCGATTAAGGAGACTCTTGACTTGTCCTTCAACTAATACTTGGTCTATTTGGTCATGCTAAGATAGATACAAAAGCTTTTTGGAAACAAGTTTTATAGCAAAAACACAACGAAAATATCTTGCTAAGTTTAGAAGTTCCTATGTCTTCCTTCCGGCTTCATCATCAGACCCTGAACACCATCTGTGTCTAAAGTACTCGTCAGCCCAAACACGGCGGGGTTATATTGAGTAGTTTGGTGATTCCATTCCGCCTTTTGGCTTCATCATCAGACCTTGAACACTATCTGGTCGTACAGTACTTGTCAACACCAATCTAACAAGCATGAGGAGGTAACGTTAAATATCTCACATGTTCCAATGGCCACCTTCCGACTCTATCATCAGACCAGCAATTATTGCATTGTCATCAAACTTATATTGGGTAGTTGGGTGATTATATTCCGCCTTTTCGCTTCATCATCAGACCCTGAACACCATCTAATAGTACCAGTACTTGTCAATACTAATCTAACAAGCCTTAACACGAGGGGGTTACGTTGTATAGTTCATATGTTCTTATGGCCACCTTCCGACTCCATCATCAGACTAGCTCTATGGTACTATATTGTCCCATTGCTATTGACTTTACATACTTGTACCAAATTTCAGCTCAATAGAATACCCGCAAGTGCTTGAAATATGGATCACAAGATTTGAACTGAAAATACAGGCAGACAGACAAACATAAGGTAAATAAAAGCTTGTAAACAAAGTGACACAAATATAATACGTTGAGCTTTATCTCGAGGACCATGTAAATACTTTAACTTTCGCTCTGCGTATCCTCCCTTATATTATATAGTGTTTATACACTTCAGTACTCTTTTAAAGTAACATCATATTTCTTAAGACCCTTATTATTTTATTTACCTTACTATGACAGAGTACTGAAGTGACAACGTAATTACTGCTCATTACTATGTTAGCCTTAGCATGGATAAGCTCCAACAAAATCCAACAGACTATAAAGGTTCAAAATATTTCGGTAAATTACACGCAGTAAAATCAGGGTGAGCGGCTCTGAGGCATCATTTACTGGTAAGTAAGGGGTCTCTTGTGAGCCCCGCGTCCTTAATCATCCCTTACCTGCCTCGTAGAGTACTCGAGCCAAAGCAATTAGATTAAAGGATACAATAGCAACTCGAGAGATTTGTTAGTTTTGTAGCCCAAGAGATAAAAGAGGAGCGGTTCATATAATTTAAGGTTTACTTTCCGTTCATAAAGTCTCTGCACATGAAATTATATTTTCCCCGTAATGATATATTTTTCTAAGAAGGTTTCAGACAAGACAAGAAGAAAATATATATGATTTTTCAAAAAATATCCAAAATCTATTAGTATATACGTATATCAGCTTTACCATGCTTTTTCTGATGCACTATTCGCATTTTTTGTATTTCATATATTTCTTTAGATTTTCATTTTAGAAATTGGACTCCTTAGAGTTTGGTCGCTAATACCATGATAAGAACGATCATTTTTTCATTTTAAAAAATATGAGAGGTAATAACGACGCAACAAAATGTGATAGTGGGAGAATAGATAAATCACCAAATTACTTAAACAAATTAATGAAATCCATCGGGGCATGTGGGTACTACTATTTACTATGAGTAAAGCGTCGTTAGACTAGCGAGTGTGTTAAATTATAGCAATGAATGAAATAGGAAAGCTTCGGAAAGGCAATTACAAATAAGCGGAAGAGTACATATACTACAGCAGAATATTTTCTCTAACTGTCCAAACGTGATCTACAAAAAATGTAAAACTGGCCACGTTAAGGATATGCTGTCACCATTTATAGAAAAATATACGTTTAACAAAAACTAATGTAAAACGAGCAGCATTATTGTACACAATAAACTCCATAAATATTATCATTTAGTGGAAATCTTTACTAACGTTAGAGACATGGAATATCAATTGTGGTTTCCACCATCGATATGTCGCCTCTCATAACTTGTGCCAACGCATAAGTGCCCTTCAATGCCGCCTTCGTGACCTAATAGGTCGTATGATAAATTTTGCTCGGTCACTAATTAACATAGTCACAGTGTATTAAACTAACCAATGTTTCTCGTTCAGTGGTCTATATTGTTGACACATTCTGAGTTCTTAGATTTACGCGAATATTACACATGAAATAAAACTATTTTACGGATTTTATCGCGGTTTATTATTGATTTTTAGTTCCCGACGTTTCGAGTGCTTTGCAGCACCCATGGTCACGGGAGGGACTGAGGTGTTAGACGTCCAAAAGGCATAGTTGTTCCGGGGTACCCTCAAACTTCTTAATTATTTTTGTTGGTCCGATCTACGCAGAATGAGCTCACAGTGTCTTGAGGTCTTGCAGTGTTATGCTTGGTTTTGGATTTGATTATATTAATTACCGGATCCCAAGTCGATGGAAGCACCCAGCCATCTTCTCTATTCAAATTAGGATGTTTTTTAATTTCAATAGCCTCGCGAACCATCCTTGGTAGGAATCGGTGTTCTTTCACGAGAATTTGTGGTCTATCAAATCTGATGTTATGGCGGGTGCGGTCAAGGACATGTTCACAGATTGCAGACTTCTTTGAGCGACGGTGTTTTAGGTGTTTATAATAAACCGCGATAAAATCCGTAAAATAGTTTTATTTCATTGTTGACACATTGTTAGTTCTTTGATAGACTTTGGGGAGCTGATTTATATATAGTGTATAATAGACAGGCGCATAAAACTTATGAATGCTACACCCACTAAACTGAAAAAATGAAGATTTATAAATTTTTATGAACGTTTTATATGAAGCGGGTTATTTTTACTTTCAGTGAGTCTCGTCACAGCAAAAGATGTCGAGGGTCACAAGAGTGCACGAAATGCAAGTTAAGTTGCTGACATAGATACCTAGTTTAAGCTCTGTTAATGCCTGTTTTTCATTGACCCTATGTAAAATTGTAGAGATATTCCATTTAGAGCTGACCCTACAGCTAGAGCGTACAATAAAACCACGTCAATAAAATATCCTAACGAAAGCAAACAAAGCTTCATACAACCAGTATATGACAGCTACTAGAGCACACCGCTATCACGTTCGTGTATATATAATAAATTTGTTGTGTGAAAAGGATGGCATCTCTACTCGATAGCGTGACATTAACGTCACAATGTGTTCGTGGTAAGCTCTATATAATCAAAAATAGACGTTCTGCATTCATTGCATGAATAGAAACTCTAGCTGCTGATAGCCTATTCAGTACTCTATCTACTGAAGCCGGAGCGTACAGAATAATAAATAGCCAAACATTACGATGAAATATTCAGGAGTATTTGTATAGGCATCTTCAAATGATCAGCTAAAAGCCTATCTACTGATTACAATCTTCATCACGTCGGTCGCCGACTTAACGTCTGTGGGAAATAACTGAATACTGCTATTTACACATGAAATAAAAAAATTCTTTTCACATTTTATCTAGGTTTATTTCTGATTTTCAAGTTCCTGATGTTTCAAGTGCTTTGCAGCACCCTTGGTTCAGAAAAGGACTAAGGCGTTAGACGTCCATAAGACATAGTTATTCTGAGATATCCTCAAACTTCTTAATTATTTTATTGGTTCGGTCTGAATCCGACGATTTAGCGCAGTGGTTAAAAGCTTAACCCGCTGCACCCACTTTGTCTAATAGTCGCGGGTTCGATTCCCGCACGGGACAAATCTTTGTGTGATCCACAATTATTTGTTCCGGTCTGGGTATTTGTGCATGTGAATTTTCATGTTTGTAAACGCACCCACGACACAGGAATTAATCCTAGTGTGGGGCTACGTTTAAAAAAAAAATGAAATGAAATTATTGTAATGCTTGGTTTCGAATTTATTTATATTAATTACCAGATACCAAGTCGATGGAAGCACCCAGCCATCTTCTCTATTGAAATCAGGATGTTTTTTTTTAAATTTCAATAGTCTTACGAACCATTCTTGACAAGAATCGGTATTCATGGACGAGTTTTTGAGGTCTATTAAAAATTATCCGCGATAAAATCCGAAAAATATGGTTTTATATAATGAATTTATAAATTTATTAATGAATGTTTTATATACAGATATACAATGTGAAAGTGGAAGGATGCAGGTACCGGGGAAGACCTAGACTATCTTACCACGACCAAATAAACCGAGTCTTATCTGATGGAAAAGTCAAGAGTCTCCGTAACCGGCGAGCGTGTATGAGACGAACTATGAGAGTCGTGATGATATAGATAGATAGATTTTTATTAAATGCGGAAGATGTGCGGGTCAAGCTGACCGACCGTATTCACAACAGCGTAGTAAGAAAGCGTGTAGGTATGAAAGATATTATCGGCTTAAAGATGAGAAAAGGTATGCTCCGTTAAGGTAAAGTCGGAGGAAAGAATGACAAAACAGAGATACAACGCGAAAGTGGAGCGATGTAGGTACCGGGCAAGAACTAAACTATCTTACCATGATAAAACAGACCGTGTCTTATCTGAAGGGCAAGCCAAGAGTCTCCGTAACCGGCGAGCGAGTATGAGACGAACTATGAGAGTGGAGGAAACCAGAGAGGTAAATAAGGAAAGAACCTGTTGAAACTCTGTACTCTCTGCCTACTCCGCAAGGGATCTGGCGTGATGATATAGATAGATAGAGAGTAATGTCATCCAGTTTTGAGATATAGAAAATTGCAAGTTTCAAGTGTTTAGATCATCGTGAAGTTAGTTTATAATGGATTGCAAAATGTTCATCAGGTATAAAAGCAATATTATTACAAAGTGCTTATAAAATACTCCGATCAAAACCAATATTTGCGGATAACACAAAAACATGTCCTAAACTGGAATCAAACTTGCAACTATTTGATCCAGTGAATCTAGCGATCGACTTACACCACTAGACAAAGTCATCGTCGAATCTAGGAAATATCTATCTATATTTATATCATCACGCCAGCTCCCTCGCGGGGCAGGCAGAGAGTACAGAGTTCCAACAGGTTCTTTCCTTACATACCTCTCTGGCTTCCTCCACTCTCATAGTTCGTCTCATACACACTCGCCGGTTACGGAGACTCTTGACTTGCCCTTCAGCTAAGACACGGTCTATTTGGTCATGGTAAGATAGTCTAGGTCTTCCCCGGCACCTACATCCTTCCACTTTCGCATTGTATATCTGTTTTGTCATTCTTTCTTCTGGCATCCTTTCTATATGCCCGAACCAACGGAGCATACCCTTTCTCATCTTTACACAGATACTATCTTTCATACCTACTCGCTTTCGCCTTACCTTTTCGCTTTAGGAAATATATCCCAAAATTCCCAACCAAATGAAATCCAGCGTACGAATTTCACCACAAACTTGTCGATATGAACAATGAAAATGGCTTCTGTTTCCCAGATACATTTCAAATGCATCTCACAGCCGTTTTCACCTGCAATGAGCATTCCACCCGTGCGGTCTTTAATCGTATGCCATTCGAGAACTAACGGATTTACGGTTGAAATTTCTAAATGCTGTTAACACGTCGGAATCGGGAGACGGAAACGTTACCGATGACACAATATGTATAACGTTATTTATAACCGCGATAGTAAAGATATTGCGGTAATAACAATTTTTGTTACTTTTAGATAACGGTATCGAGTAAAGTAAAATTAGTTCAGATGAGAGAGAAGTGTAGATGTAACACAGCTATATTATTTCATAAACACATTCCAGTTCCTCATAACAATGTTAAATCATTATATTAATACGTAAAGCAAAAACTATGTACCCCTTTTTACGAAAATCGCGCACACGGAGGACTATGAAATTTCCCACACTTATAGTTTATATAGAGAAGAAGTGCTAAATGCTAATATTTTTTTTAAATTATGCATAAAAATACATTAATTCAATAAAAAAAACGTTACACACACTACCATGTATTTAACACAATACACTTCAAATTGTGAATAGATTAACATTGTTTGTCTTTGATATTATTTGTCTATAGTCTTACTGAATGACAAACATAACCAGCAGATGAAAGAGTTTTTACAAAAAAACATCGTTTACAGAGAAGTTTTTTATCATTAATTAAATTATCGAAATATGTATGTCAAGTTCAATGGACAGCATTTTCTTTATTGCATGTTTTTTTTTGTTTCAATAAAACAATAAATTTAAATAAGCTATTCTTTATTTTAATCATTTTTTGGATTTTTTTATTTAAATTTCCTATAATTTGTTTGAAAAAATAGGCAAATTAACAGTGTGGCCTTGGCGAAATCTGTGATCATAGAAGTATAGTCTTTGACAATAGAACCTTAATAATGTTCAAACTTATAATTTAAATTAATTATGGTCGAATTTTGACCAATGGGCGACCACTAGTATTAATAATTATGCCATTATTCAAATCCCGCCATGATCCAATCGTCACTACAGAGCAGCCAACTCATAATCCACGCCAGTGCTGATAAATTCTCAATAGTTTATTATGCCAAAAGAACCACAGATAATAAAAATAAGTTAATTAATTAATAAAATAATGTTTACACAAGTATCAGAGCCAAAATTTGTTTATTAACGTTATTACAACGATACTTGTGCGCAGTAAAAGTTAAAAATCCTATATAGTTGCGTACACCATCGGACAGTGGCGATAGCGCGGGTTAATAACATAAGCACTACATGGAACATTTCTAGGAAAAGAGACAACTAACCGGAGTAAATAAGATACCCACCAATAACGTTGATCAGTTATTGCCGTTATTTGTTCCATACCGTTATAATATCAGCCTATACTGCCCACTGCTGGACAAAGGCCTTTTCTCACAAATCGGGGTGAGAGAGATTAGGCCATACTCCACCACGCGGTCCCAGTGCGGATTGGAACTTATCAAGCCGCCTTTTTAAGGCTTCCAACTCGGCTTAACGACTACCACATTAAGTGGTAACCGGGACCAACGGCTTAACGTGCCTTCCGAAGCACGCAGATGCTCTAATATGAAAATGCCACAAACGGTCACCCATCTCAGGCCGACCGAGTCAAACGCTGCTTAACCTTGGTAATAGGTAAG
This sequence comes from Phalera bucephala, assembly GCA_905147815.2. Classification (NCBI taxonomy): domain Eukaryota; kingdom Metazoa; phylum Arthropoda; class Insecta; order Lepidoptera; family Notodontidae; genus Phalera; species Phalera bucephala. The sequence continues at coordinate 6,621,914 of LR990632.1, read as the reverse complement.
AACACCGCGGTCGCACAGCGCTACGAGCGCTCATACCGTCAAGTATCGTTAATTCTACGTCAATAACGGAACATATCACAACGTTATTTGAAATGTAACTATTTTAAATTAGCGTTATTTTTTAAAATACCAAGACACAGTAATATGTAATTCGTTGCTAAAACAATATTGGTCCAAAAAATAACCTTGAGTCTCGGCTTTACTCCTCATTTTAAAAAACGTGTTTGACATTTCTCTAATTGGCTATTCTAAATTAACACCGGAGGACCAATTTTAGATATTTCTGCTAAAACATTCGTACATTTTGCAGAGAATTTACCAATCAGTAAAATCTTATTAAAAATTAAAGTTGGGGATTTCTACGAAAGCGGTGCTGATGAAAATATATTTTTAAAAATGCTGGAAATTGACTTTTGAATGAATGAATGAAAGTTTTGTTTTGGCGGGAAGTGGTATAGTGATGTTGTCAATTTGTTTTAACTTCCAAAACTTGTGTTAATTCGAATTATAATGTGTAATGTTGGTGGAATATTAACCATTATGTGTTCTTATGTGTGCATGAGTGAAGGTAATTGTAACAAAGTGATAAAACGTGCCTTTTCGCCTTCCCTCAAAACGGCCAATGCAATTGGTATGTAAAGTATCCACCGCTGTACTATCCAGGGTGGGGTACTTCATTAATTTCATTTTCATCGTTGTCATCAAATTTATCGGGGAGTCGAATTAATTTAAACAAACACGATTATATATCTCACTGGACACTGGCAAAATACACTTATAATTAGTGTGAAGCCATAACTTGAAGAAGAAATATTGATTTGTAAATTGCTTCGTTGTTGGTCCATGGCACGGCTGGCAATCACGGAGTCTTTGTTTAAAAGTCTAGAACATGTATGAAGGGTTTTCTAGCAATATTTTTTCAGTAACAACTGGAAGTTTTCACAATGGTACAAAGGAAGTTACATAAAAGGACTTTCGTGAAGTGAATGTTGATTTTATTGTGCATCGTTCACGTGGTTCCGAATATTCCATCGAAAATCCAGTTTGTTGAAATATACTAACATGACGATATAAGCGACGACTAAGCACAAATCATTTGATGTATGAGTAACGTTGTCGAGAAAGCATACTGTACCGTTCATCAGCACTTAGTAAATTCGTAGAGAGAAAAGAATGACATATCACTTCGATAGCGTCACTCTAAAGTCAATGCTTTCATGCTACGGTCTCTGTACCGTTATTTTAGAAAACCACACTTAAATACAAAATATTAGAGAATTATTTTGATTGCTCCTAAAGGAATATAGTGTAGCTTAGAATTATTATTGGATTTGTTTTGACTTTGGTATAATATTGTCGTATCTACCTTGATTTCTCTTGAGAATTTCGAACAAACTTTCAATTGACTGCTAATTGGCAATTCTGTGTTTATTTTTAACAAATAAATATTTAGTTTATTTATATCTCTAGGTACGACTGCGTCGTTCATCTAGTGGCGAATAATCACGAGGTCCTGGGTTCAAATCCTTGTTCGGACAAAGTGTACTTTTTCTATCGAAAAATTCCAAGTGTCAGTGCGAAGTATGCAATTATGCCGGGTATAATGGCAATAGGCTCGCCCCCTATTACATTGGGACTAACCATTGTCGGCGAAAAGTGGTTGAACCTACAGAGAACATCCCTACCACCCCCACTTGGAGAATATAGGCTCTATGTACTATTATAAAATAGTAAAGAGCCATGGTAACGTAGTGTAGGTCTTCCCCAGTACCTACAACCTTCCACTTTTACGTTGTATATGTGCTTTGTCATTCTTTCTTCCTACATTCTTTCTACGTGCCCGAACCAACAGAGCATGCCATTTCTTATCTTTACACCGATATTATCTTTCATACCTACGCGCTTTCTAACTACGCTGTTGAAAATACGGTCGGTTAGACCGTTGGATTGCAAGGTCTCGGTTTCAAACCCATGCACGCACCTCTGTCTTTTCGAAAGCATGCGAGAATTAAAAATTAATTATCACTTGCTTTAACGGTGAAGGAAACCATCGTGAGGAAACCTCCATGCCTAAGAGTTTCTCGAAGGTGAGTGAAGTTCGCCAACCCGCACTGGGCCAGCGTGGTGGACTACGGCCTAAACCCTCTCAGTTTGAGAGGAAACCTGTGCCCAACGATAGGACAGTTTCTTAACAGGACTAATATTATTATTAAACGCCCACACGACTCAGGAATAATTCCTAGTTTAGATAGATAGAAGTTACGTTGAATTTTTTATTAGAAACAGTAGAATAACTGCCATTTTGGTGTGCATCTAACCCGTAGCTACGATTCGGGATGTCTACAAAGTCACAGGTAACAACTAGACTATGCTTAAAACTACACGGAAACAATGTAAACAGAAAAGCAATCGGATTCAATTATTTTGTTTTAAAATTTTAACCCGCTCCGAAGTTACGTAAATCCAAATGCTAGATTGCATTTTGTTTATCTAAAAATAAAGTACAAATTGGACGAGCACAGAAAATTCTCGTAGTTGGTACCCCACTAGTGTTGGGAACTTTATACAGTATAAAGTTGGGAACTATCAGAATCCTTTATTTTTTAAATACGGGTAGTCACAAAGTTGATACAATTTAAAAATTAGTTTTACCAAAGGATTACAAATATCAGAAAGGCCAAACAAATTAAATTAAAAGACTAGCCCGCTAAGTTTCTCGCCGGATCTTCTCAGTGGAGACCGTGTTCCGATCCGGTGGTAGATATAAAAAATGTAATAAATTTGACGTTTGTGACTGCTATTGTATTGGCCTGTATAAATAAATGATTTTTGACTTTGACTTTAATTGTAATGCCAAATATGATGCAATAAAACAACATTATAAAATTGAATATAGCGATCTAAATACTTCTCTTTCCGTCACTAACCCATCACTGATAGTTGAAACTAATGCTTTAACATGGCTTCCCAAACAAGGAGACGTTTTTCGAGATTTTGGAGCGTCTCCATGCGAACCAAAAAACGAACCAGTAAATATAACCAATACACTCCACTAATTGAACACAATCGTAAAAACTGGCACAGACGGGCACGTTAGGCTGTTAGATCCTGCTCCCACTATATGGGGTAATTGATAAACCGAGTTGAATACTTTAAAGATGGCTTGATACGTTCCAACAGCAGGTGGCTACAAACCTGCCTACCAATCCGTAGGTCGTGCATAGTGGAGTAAGACCTAAACTATATCTCCCCTCGAATGGTGAAAGTCTTAGCCCAGCATTGAGCAAAGTCAACGCCATTTCAACATACCTGCCCATAATAAATAGATCTTGTATACACATTTTAATTTTATCTGGATGTGAAAGATATAAAACCGATTGTTGTGATGGTCTTGAAATAATACCTTTAACATAAAATAGATATAATTTCTCTGAAGATGATTATGGTTAAGAATTTGAATCTATTATTATAAATAAAGATCAATTGCCGAATGATGAAATGATTATATGTAAGCGCATCACTTCAGAACGGTTGCACCTATTTGGCTAATTCTTTTTTGTAGTGTTTTTAATTATCAGAACAAGAAAGACAAGAAAATGTTAGAAAAAGTGAAAGATTTTGGTTCAAAAATCTCCATATAAAAAAGTGAGCGAGTAAGACAGAAGACAGTAGGGAGATCTTCAAAAATATTGACAGAATGGTCTCATTTTCTTCGTTAGTACACGATGCATTGCGAAGCCGGACAGCTAGTAGTGTATAATAATGAGTGGTTTAGTACTCCATCTGTTTCGACCTCTATTTGTAAAAACCACTAAAGAAGTATAGAAAAGGGCCAGACAATCAGTTTTACACCCGCCTGTTACGTATTTTCACCTCGCCACAACATCTCTCACTGCATGTAACAGTAATTGGGTTTCCACTGTCCAATGACCGTCACTTTGGCCTCGTCAAAAATAGTTGCCGTAATACAAGTCCACTGTAGAATACGCTGAAGTGTTCGTTTTGTGGACAAATTCACTAGAAAAGTAAACTGAAATGTCATACGGACCAGCGGGCCTGGCTAAGTTACATTTTCTTTGTATTCTGTTGTCACAATCGACAGTGCCTTGTTTGGACCACTTGTTTGACACTGTGCAAAATTTAGTCGTCATAGTCAGTGTTCATGTGAAAACCCCTTCGATAGCTCAGTTGCTGGTCCTGAGTTTTCTATCGGTTAGATTTGGGAGTCCAGGCACCGCAATCCCCAAATACAAGGTGAACCACTCACCTTGACTCGTCTCCCGAAGGTAGCTCCGCCGTGCACGGCTGCCTGGTTGTTTCAATCCTTTTATATTGATGTCTTTAGCATACCACCTTATTGTCCGAAATCTCACAAGTTGTTTTGCACAAATAAACCGACGAATAATGTAGTAATTTAAATATTTCCGGTAATCGATCAACACCCTTGCACCCGAATTCAATGTTGTAGTTTTCCAACTACCCTCATATTCCGAGTCGCAGTTTTTTTGCGGTCCACCCACATAATTGGTGAATCACAATGCCCGAACATCCCCCCGCCTAACCAAGACCCGTCTTGGTTCCTAATTATCTATGGGTAACCTACACAATTTAGAAATGGGCCTCATCAGGACACCGTTTTGAGTTTTCACTTCTGCAACCCGTACAACCCCGTCTTTACCTGGTAAAAGTTTGACTAACCGTCCGCGTTTCCAATGTAAAGGAGCTAAATTATCTTCTTTAATCAAAACCAAGTCATTGAGTTTAGGAGGTTCCGTCTGTGAGGTCCATTTGAACCGCTGTTGAAGAGTGTGTAGGTATTCATTTTTCCACCGAGACCAAAAGTGTTGAGACATCTTTTGAATTTGTTGAAACCGAGACAGCCGGTGCACACTGACATCGGTGTAAGGGTATTCAGGGAGAGCCACCAGTGGTTGTCCAATCAAAAGGTGCCCCGGAGTTAATACATCCAGATCCGCCGGATCCGTACTAAGCGGATATAACGGGCGAGAGTTCATGACGGCCTCCACCTTGGTGAAGAACGTGGTGAGCCCTTCGAACGTTAAACGTGCTTCGCCGAGCACACGCTTGACGTGTGTTTTTGCAGATTTAACCGCCGCCTCAAATAAACCGCCGTGGTTTGGACTCGAGGGCGCATTAAATAGCCATTTAATGTGATTCTTCGTCAAGTTCCGTTCAATTTCAGATTGGTTGTCCCGCAAGAAAACATACAATTCTTTTAAATATTTATCCGTGCCCGTATAATTTGTGCCACAATCCGACCGCACTAGTGAGGGTAGTCCTCGACGAGAAATAAATCGCGTAAACGCCGCTATAAAGGCTTCAACCGATAGTTGACTGACTACTTCCAAATGAACACATTTAGTACTTAAACATACGAAAATGCACAAAAAACATTTTTCTATCTTCGCGTTCCGTAGCGAGCTAGATTTAATATAAAATGGTCCGGCAAAGTCCGTACCGACTCCGAGAAACGGACGAACACCCTGTACACGATCTGCGGGCAGATCCGCCATGAAGGGTTGGACAGGTCGCGCCCGGGACCGGTAGCACTGTACGCATTTAAAGGTGATATGACGCGTCACGCGTCGAGCCGAAACAATCCAATAGGTCCGAGATAAAATGGCCGAAAGTGTATTTGCACCGACGTGACAAAATATTTTATGATAATGAGTTACCAATAGTTCCGTGAAGCGACCTTTGCCCGGTAGTAAAACAGGATGCCGCGCAGCGTACGGCAGCTCCGACGCACCTATTCTGCCGCCGACACGAAGCAACTGATCGTTATCAATGAATAAATTCAACCGCCGAAGTGAGCCCTTAATTGATTTCTTTGACTGAAGGGCCGAAATTTCTTCGTGAAAATATGTATTTTGTACAATTCGTATTAAATGTATGGTCGCGTTTCTACGTTCCGCAACTGAGAGATTACCGCCGAGTTTACATGTATTTTTACAATTATTAGCGAACCGTAGTGTGTACGCCGTTACATTTATTAATTTATCGTACGAACTGTACCGATCCAATAAATCGAATTCTGAATCGACGGTATTAAGGTTAACAACTTTAGCTTTCATGCCCGGTAACATGTCCGCCGGAAAGTCCGAGCACTCGCCGGGCCACCGGGCCGGGGGGTCCCGCAACCAGCGCGGCCCCCACCACAGCGGGTGCTGCAGCAGCTCGTCGGCTGTCGCGCCGCGCGACGCCACGTCCGCGCAGTTCATCTCGCCGGGGACATGTCTCCATAAAATATCTACTTTAGATGAAATAATTTGAGATACCCGATTTCCTTCAAACACTTGTAATTTATGTGGTGATGTTTTTAGCCACGCCAATACAATGGTACTATCACACCAACACACGACATCATCAATCGCAATGTCACTCTGCAGGGAGGGGACTATGTGGTTGATAAGCGTAGTCAATAGGGTCGCACCACTCAGCTCTAACTTAGGGATGGTCCGCTTTGTGTTTAATGGTGCCACCCGAGACTTAGCCATAAGCAACCGCATAAAGACATTACCGGCCTCATCCACCGACCGCAAATATACGACCGCAGAAAATCCTACCGATGATCCGTCACAAAACCCATGAACCGAATAACTGCTATTTTTATCCGGTTTCAGACATCTAGGTATTGTAATCTTTTGTAGATTAGGCAAATCCGAAACGATATCGCGCCACGCTCGCACTATATCCTGCGGCGCGGGAGCGTCCCAGTCTACCTTCCGTGAATTATCACCAGTGCTAAGCAATCGTTGTAGTAATAATTTAATTTTGAAAACAACCGGACACACCCATCCGAGAGGGTCGTAAAGGCGAGCCGTCAATGATAAAATACTGCGCCGAGTGACAGTAGTGTCCGTTGGTAGATTCAACTTATACGAAAAACTGTCTGACCTTGGGTTCCACTGTATACCTAAAACCTTCATAAATTCCGATCCGTCTGTATCCATGTTAAATGACTGAGCCGTCTCCAAATGATCCGCTGGCAAGTCGTCCAACAGTTCCGGTGCGTTCGACGACCACTTCCTGAGCTCGTAGCCCGCCGTGTGCATGAGCGCCACGAGCTCGTCCTTCAGATGCCGCGCGTCGCGCAGCGTGTCCGCGCCGCCGTTCAGATCGTCCACGTAACTGTTGTGACGCAGCAGCCGGGCCGCCCGCGGGAACCGGTGCTCCTCGTCACTCGCCAACTGATGTAAACACCGTATAGCGACGAATGGACTGGACTTTAACCCGTATGTGTTTGTGGTCAGCTCATAAACTACCAACGGTTCATCGGGTGACGAGCGCCAATATATTAATTGGTATTTCCGATCGTCCGGATGTATCCAGGTTTGCCGGAACATCATTTTCACATCCGTAGTGAACACAAACAGAGGCAACCGAAAATTAATTATAATTTGTGTGATGTCATTTTGAAGTCGTTCACCCGTGAACAAACAATCGTTGATGGACGCACCGGTGCTGGTGGGTACACTTCCGTCGAAAACTACCCGAATTTTTCCGACGTCGCCTAATTTTTTAAAAACACCGTGATGCGCAAGAAAATAATGTTCCTGTCCTGACGAAACATCAAATTTGGAAACCGTCATATGACCGAGTCTTAAATATTCCGACATAAATTCCACATATTTTTTTTTAAATTCTGGTAGCCGTTTCATTTTTCGTTCTAAGGCCGTAAATCGACGCAGGGCCGTCTCCTTAGATTCTCCCAACCGCTGTCGATCTGGCAACAGTGGTAATCTGACAACATATTTTCCGTCCGAGCCGCGTGAGGTAGTTGTAGAAAACAAATGTTCACATTCTAAGTCCGCCGGGTCCTTGATTTTCAGCCTGGGTGGTTCTTCCGATCGCCAAAATCTCTCGACCGCTTCAATTAATGTAACACCAACATTAACATTTGATTCCGAGTTATCATTTTTTAATGGTTGCGCCGGACCGAAAATCGCAAAATCAAAAATGGTGCCTAAAGCATACAGTCCATCAGTACCGAAATTCACCTTTTCACCATTTAAAATTTGACCTAATATGTCACATCCGAAAATTATGTCAACATTTGACATATTAAATGAACCGTCATCCGAAAATTTTATATGAGCAATTTGTTTACTAAACCTACGCGCTAAATATGAAGTTGGTTTCTTCAAAACCACCGCCGTAACCGATAACAAATAACTCGAATTTACCGGTTTAAAATAAAATTTAACAACATGACAACATTCATTGTTATTAAATCCGCCGACGCCTGTTAACGGTGTTTGGTTGTAATGTCGCCTTAAACCCAAACTTGCTACCAAATCACTCTTAATTATAGTGACTTGACTACCCAGGTCTAGCAGGCCTCTGGATTTGATAAAATCCCCCCGATTGGATTTTACTTCTACAATGACCGTGGGTAAGATGACATTATCCGCTAGCCGAGGTACCGAGGCGACATTACACGACTGTAATTGCTATTCCTGTGGCACACGCGGCACCACAGGACTCGACTGCCGCCCACCCCAATCAGTCCGCTCCCGGCGGTGTCGGGTCTCCCAGTCCCGCTGTTCCCGTGGGTCCGAATCACGCCCGTAACCATCCTTTAACTCGCGTACCCGGTCCATAGATCCCGCGGAACTATCACCACGCCGTGGATAACGCGAGTCTCGAACCGACGACCTAGGAGACGCGTGCCGTGACCGCCGCGACTGAGTAATAGGTGAGCGCCGCCGACCGCCCGTCGCTCTATCGCATTGCGCCGTAACAAATGCGCGCCGTGTATACGGCTCGCCGTCCGCCAGTGAGTCAGAGCGCGCAATGGACGTTGTACAAATTAGTTTGTTATGTCCGATATTTCCGCACCGACTGCATGGTACCTTGCGGGTACACGATGCCGCCAAATGAGTACCGAAGCACCGAAAGCATAAGAATTGTCTTTTAACCCAATCCTTACGTTTAGACCTGGACATGTCAGCAAATTTATAACAGCTGTCTATACCGTGCCCCGACCTCTGACAATAGCCACAGTCTTTAATACGGCCGTAGTTGTTCGCCCGTTCCCGCTGGTCCTGTGCTGGTGGTTCCGTCACAATATTATGCACCCTGCGCTCGGGCCTGTTGTGAGTGCGATCCGCGTAATAAGAAACCGGTTCCGCAGTGGCCGTGTCTATAAGTCTACATTCATGTTGTAGGAATTCTATGAGCTGATCAAAAGTGGGTAAACTTATATTATTGCCACCGTGTTTTTGCTCAAACCGTGTTCTGACGTCAATTGGTAATTTTTGTAGACTTACATGCAATAAAATGTAGCTCCACTCGTTAATTGGAAAACCTAAATTAGCTAATGCCCGCGAAGATTCCAATAACGGGTTCAATATTTTAGTTCGAAGCCCAGCACACTTATTCAACACCGGCAAATGTAAAATCCGCGCAATCAGTGAATCCGCCAACAATCTTTTATTTTCATACCGGCCTTTTAGGATATCCAATGCCGTGTCTAACGACCCGTCCACCATCGGCAGATGTTTAATAAGTGCTTTAGGCTCCTTTTCCACGTGCGAAATAAGATAATGAAATTTTTCCGTTTTAGTGATATCTTTCCGTGTTAAAACCAATGATGTAAACAGACTAATGAAGCTACACCATGAAAAAACGTCCCCGTCAAACGTACTAGGCACAATCCGCGGTAGCCGCGGCGTTGACGCGCCCTCCGTGGGCATGTGGGTGCCGTCAAGGTTCGGATAGGCCGCCGAGACCGCATCCAACTGGTTGTATAACTCCGTGGCCTCTTTGTATTTTACCTCATATCTACCGATTATTTCTTCATCTTCTGAAGAAGTATTGGTCAGTATGCCCTCGTATGACTCCGTTAAAACATTGAAATAGTCATGCAGTTTTTTGAACCGAGCTGATAAAACACCCGAACTACAAGTTTTACTATTTACTAATTTTGACGAATCTACAAACCAGTCGTATTTAATTTTAAATTTGCTTTCAAAAGATTTTGCCATCTTTGGAAAACAATAGAACCTCTAAACACAATGCCTATTACAATTTAAATAATTATTTCTATGCCAAAAGTAGGTACCCCGTTTGTAACCGTTATAAATAAATGAAACCCCTATCTAACCAACTAATTTACGAAAACCCAATCCGGCTCGGGGACCAAAATTATGTTCATGTGAAAACCCCTTCGATAGCTCAGTTGCTGGTCCTGAGTTTTCTATCGGTTAGATTTGGGAGTCCAGGCACCGCAATCCCCAAATACAAGGTGAACCACTCACCTTGACTCGTCTCCCGAAGGTAGCTCCGCCGTGCACGGCTGCCTGGTTGTTTCAATCCTTTTATATTGATGTCTTTAGCATACCACCTTATTGTCCGAAATCTCACAAGTTGTTTTGCACAAATAAACCGACGAATAATGTAGTAATTTAAATATTTCCGGTAATCGATCAACACCCTTGCACCCGAATTCAATGTTGTAGTTTTCCAACTACCCTCATATTCCGAGTCGCAGTTTTTTTGCGGTCCACCCACATAATTGGTGAATCACAATGCCCGAACAGTCAGTATTCGAATTTTTTATTTGAATCCAGTACTCGAGGGGATTTTCTTTCGGGAATATTTTAATCTCCCATTTAACCCCCTTAGGAGATTTCCAAAAAAATCTTTCATGGTACATATTGCGACATTGCGACATTAATCTCTTATTAAACCTCCTTTGAAGAAGCAGGTTTAAGAACCCTTTCTTAATTATATATAGTATACGTCACATAAGGAACTAAGATTCCTGGCCTACCCGTTTTAACTGTGCTTTTTTTTTGTAAGCCTATCAGTACCTACCTATTAAATTTAACTGATGATGAGATGTATGATGAGTACTATTTTCAATCCCTTCAGGACATTAATTATATCTCAATACTCATTTCCACAGCATATAATAAAATCATGTGCGAAATTTGATGCTTTTAGATCTAAAATTTTGAGTCAAGAGATGTATTAAGAAGAGTTTAAAGTACAGAGTCTGCATAAATAGCGAATGTGTATGAGACGAACTATGAGAGTGGAGAAACCGAGAGAGGTCTATAAGGAAAGAAGCTGTTAGAACCCTATAGTCTCTACCTACTCTGCAAGGGATCTCGTGAAGCTATCGGCAGTTTGCTGATAAAATAAATAAAATTTTATGTAATAATCTTCTCCCGCGATAAAAAATCTCAACAAGATAAACTGCACAACGTACGGTCCTCAAATATAAAAGTAGAGTAGCGTGGTACTAGCTCATTTTTCATCTTGTACGAAGTGTTCGCGCGTTATTACCTACATCGTAAGCGGAAGGTATTATTTTTCTTATACACAACATGGCGTTTCCGCTGTGCAATTTTGTTGGGGAAACTTTGTTTAAAGGAGGTTGTGAATTGATGCGTAATAAATTCGTAATTTATGGCGAATTGAAAGTAAGGAATGAAGTTCGTAATTCGAATGTTGCTAAATATTGAATTATGTTTTCGGTCGAGAGGCAAATGGTGTTGCTAGCGATCACGAAATTCTGGATTCCAGTCCTACGTAGAGTTGAGTGTGCAGAGATGCAGAGCCGAAGGAGACCACCTCTTTTCAGTACAGTAAAAGTCCATACATGCTTCTTCATACATACATTCTAGCTGTCTCCATAGCGGAATAGGAATCTATCAAAATTAATAAAAAGTTGAACACTACATTTTTTCAGTAGAAAAACCTAATAATGTTTATATAAGGTTTGTCTACTGAAAATGTTTAGTCGTAACCGGGAGTTTGGGATGGTGCCTAGTATAATGACAACTAATTCATGCCCAATTATATTGGAACATCGTAGGTGAAATGTGTACACAATAAGTTTCTGCTACCCCTGTTTGGGAAAAACAGGCATGACGGCTGAACGCTTCTAGTTTATATGTGTGTAAATTATTAAAACGGTCTATATATAGACACCATTTTTTTCCAGATTGAATATTAATTGAATACGAGGTAGTGAGAATCAACCTTTACACATGAATGAGCTTGAGTGTTTCTAAGTTTTCTTTAGATGTTTTATATTTATTTACTTGTTTCAACGTCATAACTTCAAGACAATATCTTCCTAGGAGTGATTATATAAATCAAACGGAAAATGCACTTTTAAAGGGCCATCGCGAAAAAACGTGTTTTTGTATTCCATGCACTTCAAAAAGTATAGGGATTAGAGACTTAATATCAAGAAATATGATTTTTGAGTGTATATTTTAGAATCTGGTAATAGGAATACACAATAAAACAAAATTTTCTTGATATAAAATTTTTTAAGTCTTCTCTATCGCTTTACATTTTTTGATTTTAACGCAAAACGCTAAGGAACAAGTCTATGGAATTTACTTTAAAACATAGCAAATAAATGTAGCAAAGTGCTCATAAAGCAGTTTTTTATTACATAGTGTAGTCTTTTTAGAAAATGTTGAAAATTGTTTTGAAATATTCGTCGTTTGTTTATTGAAAGGAGAGTGATCGCGGGGAACAAAGTGAATGATGCTTTGCGCGCCGTGGTGAGTAGTCAGTCTGTCTCATCAAAGGCTCGACTGACTATTCACAATGGTGTTGGTACCTAAGCCAGTGAATGATGGGTATGGCAAAAGAAGCATGAAAGTAGAATGCTGTGGAAATGCGCTCTTTACGGAGTATATGTGGAGTCATCCTTGCTGACCGCATTAAGAATAGTGTGATTAGAAACCGATGTAAGTTGAAGGACGACGTGGTGACTAGGATTGAAAGAGGTATGTTGAATTCGTATGGGCATGTGGAGAGGAGGTGTAACAGGCGGCTAACGAAAGAAATATATCGAGCAAATGTGAGTGGAAGCCTCGGAAGAGGTCGCCCAAGGAAAACCTATCACGACCAAAATTAATAGTCTCTTGGAAAAGGATCAAGTGCGTAGCACTCTAAATCGACGGAAATGTATGAAGAGATGTATTAATGTAGATAAATCGAAAAATGTCAGAATCATAGTATGTGGCAAATTGTAGTCTCTGCCTACCCCAGTGGGATAAAGGCGTGAGTGTATGTATGTATGTCGTTTATTTCCAAGCGCGCGCTCAATATATTCATCCCTTATTATTCTTATTTAAAGTTATAGCATCACTGCGTCACTCTTCCGGTTGATAAATAATCGAGGCCCTTAACGTCCCTAGTTAAACTGAAAACAAAATCATTTTCATCACCAACCGAAACACTTCTACTTTAGGGCAAAGGGCTCCCCCAAATATCCCCGCACTTTTATGTTAATTCTACTATATATAATTGAAGTATAACCTACTAATATTGTAAACTAGCGACCCGCCCCGGCTTCGCAAGGGTGAATTATACACATGAACCGTCCTCTTGAATTACTCCGTTCATTGGTGAAATCCGTATGAAAATCCGTTCGGTAATTATTGAGTTTATCGCGTTCAGACCGATAGACAGACGCGGCGAAGGCACTTTGTTTTATAATATGTAGTGATACGGAAGTTTGTGAGGATGAAACACAGGCACGCACCTCCGTTTTTTCGAATGCATATGCGTATTAAAAATAAGGTATCACTTGCTTTAACGGTGAAGGAAAACATCGTGAAGAAACCTAAGGATTTCTCGAAGGTGTGTGAAGTTCGCCAACGCGCACTGGACCAGCGTGGTGGACTATATCCTACATCCTGTCAGTTTGAGAGGTGACCCGTGCCCAACCGTGGGACAGTTTCTTAACAGGGCTAATATATATATATATATATATATATATATATATATATATATATATATATATATATATATATATATATATATATATATATATATATATATATATATATATATATATTTTTTTTTTTTTTAATTATTAACCGTGCGGACCCTCCTGCTGAAATATCTCCTTGGAAATAGATTTTTTTCTTAAACCCTCATTTTACATTTGTGTGTGTGTATGTGAGTGTTTGAATGATCTACGCTGTTGGCCGCGAGGCCTTTTACTTTACCGGACAAGAGGGCGAGCGTGCAACCACTACGCTCGAACCAGAAGGGCAAGGGGGCAACTAGCACAAGGGCGCCTCAAGGAGGAACGGCCTCGGCTTGAGCAGTCGCTATGGGGGAGGACCCTCATTTCACAGCAAAGCTCCCCTGTTAATATCATCTATGGGCCAAAAGATCCTTGTGGGACTATATATGAACACACGCGTATAGTCTAAATTACAAATAAATTATTTTACATAGCATAGTTGTTTTGATTTCTTACTTACCAAAAATTAATTATAAAACGAAGCTTATTTCAATAGCAGGGTCGAAACAATAAATAATACGAAAGGGGTTATGGTATTTCTCCAGCTCCATAAATAAAAATAAACGTTCAAATTACGTACCGACGAATTATATTTTCAACCATCTCCATTAAGATACTTCGAGCAAAAATTTCCGTTGTTGAGAGTAAACGCTGTTCCCAACGCTGTTTATTATAAAAATATTTTTCTAAGAACAACAGGACAGTAGAAAAATAAATTTCAAGGCGGTGGAAAATCTGTTTGAATTTAATCCGTATACTTAGCAGTGGTAGGTCAGTTGGTGATTTCTCGCCTTGCAAGGAGATGTGTAAGGGTTCGAATCTCAATTTGCACATTTGCGTCTGGTTTTTACAAGCTTTTATTTAACCTTGTAAAATTCGTATGTATGTTTGTCCGGGTTAATTTTTGTAAAGATTTCCATTTTCTAAAGATGTCAAGACGACATTAAAAATAATGACAAACTATGAGAGCTGAGAGAGCCAAAGAGATTTGTAAGGGAAAAACCTGTTGGAACTCTGTACTCCCTGCATACTCCGCAAGGCATCTGGCGTGATGCTATAGACAGATATAGTTCTCTTTACTAAATCCCACTATTCAAGCGTTTGCTTGCATCCATTGAGCTGAAATTTAGCATATATATAACTTCCGCAATGCAATAATGTGGAAGCGTGGAGTTGGTACTGATGATGGAGCAGGAATGCAGCCATAAGGAATCTTCAAGTAAAGAAGACAGCGCTAAGGTTTCGAAAATAGACAGAAAATGATTCGTTTGTAACTGATAACGAGACAAGAGGAAAATTTCTTTGTTGGTAATTGGTTACAAAACGCGATTACTAAGAGAGGAAAAGTCTTAGTTTGTAACTAGTGACGAGACGATCTTGTTAAGATAGCAGGAAGTCGTTGGATGCACGTGGCGTCGGACCGTTTCCGCTACAAAGCCATTGGAGAGGCCTATGTTCAGCAGCGGACAAGTATAGGCTGAGATGATGATGATGACGAAACAGGAAGAAAATCTCTTAGTTGTTACCAAATATGGTAATGTAGGCGGCCGAAAAAGCGTTGTGTCGGTTGAGCTAGTTGGAGTTAGATTTGCATGAACAAGTGCAATATAGCTCTAGGTACTGTTCAGGGTCTGATTATGGAGACGAAAGGTAGCCATAGGTACTCCTCAAGCAAACATGGAAGCTCGAGCATGTTTGACCTTTAAACATGTTTGTTTTACATGTGTGTTTAAACGCATTTTTCTTTATCAGTTACGGTCAAATCAAATTAAAATTCGCACTTAAATGTTGGAAAACCCAATGGGCCGTCGTCTACTGAAACATATCCCACGTGATGAAAACTCTAATTCATCTACAAAGCTATCACAGCTAGCCATAATAATATGAAATCACTCCTACTCATCCGTTTATATACCAAATAAATCACGAAGGTAGCTCTCTACCTTCATAACTCCCATGATGTCGGTAACAGGTGCTTCACCCGACATTGACAGAGGATTACACGCGGGCAGGGCTTGTTTAAGCATTTTTCGCGGTATAAAATTACTTTATGACAGCATTTTAAATATCTACGCGTCAGCAAGGGACTAAAATAAAAAGATACGTAATGTATGTTATGCGCGTCTGGAGTCACAAGGAAATCATTTTTGGGTTTTGTGAGACAAAAAATTCTAGAACATTCTAAATCTTCCGTTAGAAAGATTGCATCATTATCATCAGCCGAATTAGGTCCTTTGCCAAAGGCCTCCCCAAAGACAAGGATAGTTTGGCCCGTGGATGACATTGACAGGGGGGCGTTGGTGTGAAATTAGGGTTATCATTTAATAATTTTGATACTTGCAGGAAAATATTTCAACAGGTGGGTACGCACCGTTACTAATTAAATAAATAACTTGGCTAAATTTGATAGCAAACGGCAAATCTGAGACTGTCATGAAGTGAAATTTCATTTGATGACAGCATTAGTTTTGATTTTGGCCGCGAGCAAAAAGGTCCTTGTATGACGGTACTCAATTTGTATGTAAGTGAGTACTTACAGCGATGGTTATGTCAAATTTTTAGGTAAGCTTCTCTTAAGATTTTCGTGCATTATTCTCATGGATCACGCTATACACAAACAATTTTATCGCCAGTCACCATAAGAAAAAATAGGCTATCATTTATGTCTCTGGACAAGAAAAGAAATAACAAAAAGAAATTTTAACCCAGTCCGAAATAACGTAAGTAGAACAAAGATATATACAATGCAAAAGCCGTAAAACCAGGCGAGGTATTGCCATGTATTATTCAAATTCGTCCCACATTCTCAGCGATATCGTCCTTACGTTTGACTGGGCCAACGCAAATAGGACCAAGGTCTTCTAAACGTCGTACCATTGAAAAAATAAAGTATCATGGTCTATTGTTATAGAAATACTACTGCTATAGGAATAGAAATGATGTCATATCTTATGCAAATAAAAAGAGACGCTCGTAGAGTTGTAGTTTGTATGCCCATCACGAAGGTTGAGCCGCATTCGACTTGCTAAATCTGAAATGGATGTCTGTTTGTGGCATCTCCATTTTCGAGTGTCTTCGCGCTTTGGAAGGCACACTAAGCTCTTAGTCCCGTTAACCAGTTTTTGCGATAGTCATTAAGCCAAGTAGGAAGTCTTAAGGCCGCTTGATAAGTTCCAAAATCAGATGGCCATAAACCTGTCTTTACAAACCTGCACTAGATCCACGTGGTGGAGTATGATTTACACTCTCTCTCTCTCTCTTCTCTCCCTCACCTCGATTATTTGGAGAAGGCCTTTGCCCAGCGTTGTGGGACAGTAAAGGCTGATACTATTTATAAAATATCTTCTGCCATTCCATTCAGATCGCAAATAACTTGTAGCAACCCCTGTACATCACTACAAAGCTATACCTAATCACAGATGGCGCCGAAAATAGAATAGATAACAATTTTCTATACATGTCTAGAACGCGATGGGAGAGTGCGCACGACGCGTAACATATATACAAGCCCCCGACAATAACTTTCAGCGGGGGAGTGGCAGGCCCCGTCAGACACAACACCCGTCTGGCTGAAGGATCTTACCGTTGACAAATCCGGCCACAAATTTCCTGCCTAAAACCCAATGTCTGTGGTCTAAAAACGCTTGGGTAATCACGGTTCCGAGCTCAGATATAGGGATGATCAAACTTGTTGGGGTTTCTCTTTCACGTTAACAGACCCGCTGCCTGTTACACTGAGAACTGACATCTCAGGAAAATGTAAATCTACATGGTACACTTATGTAATTTTCACAGGTTAGATCATAGATTTAATAGCTGGTACGAAGTAGGTGTTACAATATTTCAGTATATAATTTCAAAGAAAATTAGACTTGAAATATAGCGAGGTTATATGGAGAAATTATTTATCACATCAGCGAAATTTCCACCCTAACACTTGAGGTGAAGTCAAGATATCTCAGCTTAATTGAAGTGTCGCTTGAAATATCACTCTAAACATCTTTGAAACTCGGTAAGACCCCTTGATTTGTATACATTATAGTATTATAGATCGTAAAAGCAGTTTCAAAAACAAACTTTTATGCAATTTAAAACGGCTAATCAAAATGAATTTTGTATTTATGCGGTTGGCCGTTGAGGAGTTGCTTCGTGTCAGGTCAAGTATATCATAAAAATGGATTGTCATCGGAACCTAACTAACTTGACAATTTTCAACTCTGTAGGATAAAAGGGACTGTTTCTAATTCAGCTTGCAAGATTTAACCTAAACAAATATTGCAAGTTAAATCAAAGCTTATAATAATTTTCATTTAAAAAGATCTTTTTAAAACAAGATTTTATAGCAAAATCACAACGAAGATATCTTGCTTAGTTGAGGAGTTTCTATGGACCCCTTCCTGCTCCAACATCAGACCCTGAAAACCATCCGGGTGTGAAGTACTCGTCAAGATAAATCCAACGAGCCCAAACACGGCGGGTTTATATTGAGTAGTTGGGTGGTTGCATTGGCGACCTTTCGGCTTCATCATCAGACCCTAAACAGTATCTGGTTACAAGCCTAAATACAAGAGGGTTTCGTTGTATAGGTCACATGTTCCTATGGCCACCTTCAGACTCCATCATCAGACCAGCTCCATGGTACCATATTATTGCATTGTCATCGAACTTACCTATGCTAAATTTCAGCTCAATCGGATACCCGGATGCAAGTGCTTGTAAAATGGATCACAAGATTTGAACCGGAAAGACGGACATACAAACATTGCAAGTTAAATAAAACCTTATAAAACTAGCGTATCACTATCTACCGGGTCAGCTAGTTAAAAATGTCAACTAGCTTATCCAACACATGTTCTATTATTACCAAAATTTCATACAAAATGCACTTTTTGTATTTGTAGTTTCCATTTTTTCGAGGAAACATTTACAAATTTTCTTTCCCAGAAAAATATTTATTTAAAATATTTTAATCATTCGAATTAAATGCCAAATTGGTCTATCCGTTCTCAACAACAGTGCAACAAACAGCATAATTTTTATTTATAACACGGGATGAGAGACTAAAAGCTCAACGATTGCCTGTAAAACAGCGTATACAGACCTATAAAGGCTATCTGGCCATCTGGGCAAAAGCCATCTCTCACAAATTCGAGGTGAGGTCAGAGAGGTTAGGTCATAATCCACCACACGGACCAAGAGCGGATTAGTGGAGGCAGGTTTGTGGCACCTGCTGGGAATTATCAAGCCACCTATAAGGGTTCCAACTTAGATTAACAACTACTACATTAAGATTGATGGACGATTTAGAGCAGTGGTTAAGAGGTTAAGCCGCTCCGCCCACTGTGTCAAATAGTCGCGGGTTCGATTCCCACACGGGACAAATGTTTGTGTGATCCACAATTGTTTGTTCCGGTCGGGGTGTTTGTGCATGTGAATTTTCATGTTTGTAAACGCACCCACGACACAGGAATAAATCTTAGTGTAGGGCTATGTATAATAAAAAGTGTTAACCGCGATCAACGGCTTCAAGTGCTGTTTGAAGCACGGAGATGCTTGAATATGCAAATGCCACAAACGGTTACCTATTTGAGAGAGACGGGGCCGAAAACATGGTGATTGGACCTTGATTATAGCTTAGAACACCGCGTTCTCAAGGGGCGAAAATACGAGCGGAAAATACCTTCTTTTTTACGAGGTGAAATGCCTAACGTATACCCTCGGGCCTAGGGCACGGCCCGGGTGGTTATGTGGGGCTCACACCCACTAAAACCCCTCGGCGTCCCACTGCCCTTTTGCCGGCCCATAGGAATCGTCACCAGCATGACCTCTGTGGCACCGCCGGGCTCGGTCCGCAGTTTGGCGCGGACCTCGACACGTGTAGGGGAGTTCGGTCTCCCCCTACAACCTTTTGGAGGCTGCGCGGACGCAGCACTTTTCCGGCGCGGGCCTGCTAAGTGCTAGGACGCCGGGGTGCCCTCCCCGACGCCTGCAGGCCGAGATTACGTTGGGCGAAGGTCGTTTCGGGCGTAGTCCCTGCGCCTTCGCCCAACGCGCCGTCTGCGACCGAAATTGGAGGACGTCTCCTCCCTCACCCGCTCTGCCTCTTCCTTTGCGGACATGACGGCCTCGCAAAAGGCCGCCATTGCCGCCCAGGCGCTCTCGCTCCTAACCATGGATGATATCACGGAAGGGAGCGATAGCGCCTGTCCCCCTGCACCGAGTGCTCCGGCGAGCCGGCGCCGCTCGTCATCCTATGCCGGGCACACCAGCAAAGTGTGCGCCGCCATGTCTTCTGGGGCTGCACAATGGTGGCAGCGCTCTACCTCCTCACGCCCGATCCGCCACAGATACCGCCCGAAGCAACCATGCCCGGACAGTACCTGCGTCAGATGGTACGTGAGGACGCCGTGTCGTCGCCCCAGCCACTCCCAGAAAACTGGCAGCAGCGCAGCGATGACGGCGTGACCGGCAGAGGGATGGGCTAGCTTGCTCCGCCAGCCCTCCAGCGCGACTCGGTGCAGCTCCGTCCGCCTCGCTCTCGGGGCGCAGGGATCCAAGGTGTTGGTAGGATCCCAACGCCAGGCATATATCCGGAGAACGCCTGTGCCTCCAGCTCCCACGGAAGCGTTCCGGCGAGGTGAGCGAAAAATACCTAACCTAACCTAGAAAATTTGAAGTGTAGCCACCAGCGGGCAGTGCTAAATATTCTTTTGTATACGAGGCCTCTTATTTGCGAAGCTAAAATGTTGGCCACGTGATGCTATGTACGGACTAAATAGACTGGAATAAATTTAAAACTCAGCTTCTTAAACCCCTATTTATGCAACACGTTATGTTAAAAATTTAAAACCTTTTTTAATTTAACCGTAAATTTCTCCAAAAGATTCGCAACGCTTTTTGGGCAACCTTGGGGGTTAGATTTTTGACACACATCTTTGACATAAGAGAGGGACTTTTCTTCGACATGAGAAACGGAACACATACTCGTAGATGACAAATCTCAAGACTTGATAATCTTACAGCAATTAGCGCTGCAAGAGGATAGTCTACATAAAAAAATAGTTTTTTTGGTATGATATTTAAATAGAACTCTTTTTGTGCCCCAAATTTGTAAGAAATTAAAAAAAAAAGGAATTTATAACGATGTCTGTTGATTGATCTAGTAGCGTACAATGTGACTGGAGTAATTCGGCTTTGCACTTAAAAAAATAAATTGCAGTCTTAAACCCGGAATATTGAGTATGTTGCGAAATATGGTAGAACACAGTACACCTATGCTTCACCTGCTTGAAAAATATAGCCATGACGAAATTTTAAATATCTAGGTATGTAAAAGTGATCCACTTGAAAAATAAAACTCGATACAAGTAATCTTCTTAAAAGTTCTCTTTTATCGGCAAGAATTATCTTTGCTCTCGTAAATCTTGTTCTATTCATTAACATATCTCTCGTCTCGCTTTAATCAGTGTAATTAAAACTCTTACACCGTCACGCCAATATTCCCCAAGCGGGGGTGGCAGAGGTGTACTGAGTACACCCACGTTTCGCCGACGATGTTAGGTCCCGTGTAATAGGGGGCGAGCCTATTGCCATATACCGGACACAATTCCAGACTTCGGACTCGTACTGGGGAGATTACTTTTTAGAAAAACTACATTTGTCCGACCTAAGATTTGAACATAGGACCTCGCGATCACAAAGCAGTGCGCTTTGCTACTAGACCAACGAGGCAGTACCTTAAAAATCTTTATAGATTATACCTTGCTGCCAGTAATTCTTGTAGTTTACCGATTATTTAATTATAATAAAGGTCTTAGGTAGAAGCAGTGATAGCCGGTGGTGATAGTGATTAGACCGTTGGACTGCAAATTCAGAGGTCTCAGATTTAAATCCAGGCACGCACCTCTGTCTTTTAGAAAGCATGTGCGTATTAAAAATTAACTATCACTTACTTTAACGGTGAAGGAAAACATCGTGAGGAAACTTGCATGCCTAAGAGTTTCTCGAAGGTGTGTGAAGTTCGCCAACCCGCACTGGGCTAGTGTGGTGGACTATGGCCTAAACCCTCTCAGTTTGAGAGGAAACCCGTGCCCAACTGTGGGACAGTTTCTTAACAGGGCTAATATTATTAAAGGTCTTAGGATTAAATGATCATTGAGCCAAAGATTAGGATAAATTTGAGCGAAATATGAACCTAGATGGGTCCAGGTAAAAATATTTTAATCTCTTTTTTAATCCATTTATCTATCGATATCATTACGTCAGATCCCGTGCGGCTAGGCAGAGAGTTCAGAGTTCCAACGGATTCTTTCCTTACAGGCCTCTCTAGCGCCCTCCACTCTCAGAGTTTATTATATACACACTCGCTGGTTACGGCGACTCTAGACTTGCTCTTCAGATAAGACACGGTCTATTTGGTCATGATATGATAGTCCAGGTCTTCCCCGGTACCTACATCTTTCCACTTTCGCATTATGTATCTGTTTTATCATTCTTTTTTTCAACATTCTATAAGCCCGAACCACCGGAGCACTCCCTTTATCATCTTTGCACTTATACTGTGTTTCATACCTACACGCTTTCTAAAGTCAATATCTTCATGTTAAGCTCTCAGAACATAAATAGAAGTGTTTGAAGCCTATAACGTTTTTGTAGCTGATATTTCATATCATGGACGAGCATATTTCTACCCCGGACAGTGATAAATCCTAGCAATTTTTATGACTGGCCAGAAAGGGCTAGTAAATGGATTTCTCGCCGATTCACTTCACCTAGATGTAGTCGTGTGATTTATAACGCGGATACCCCAACCTTTGGGGAGAACTCTGAGATTTTCGGTGTTAGCTTTTGCTTTGTAAATGTTTCTGGAGATATTTCAAATGAACTATGGATTATTTGGTAGCGTCTTGAATCTCAATTGTGCTAAAATCAATAGAATAATGTTGTTAACTTTAAAAGTAAATGATGTCGTCTTCAATATACAAATCTGTAGGCTAATTTCAGCCATTTTGTGCTTTTTTACGGTTATTTCTAAGTGCAGGAGCAGAACCAAAAAGTAGAGGCTTAATTTTTTCATCTTTGTTAATTCTGTAATATTTTGATCTGATGGCTTAGCTCGAACAAATTGACGTTACCTTGTAGATGTAACGATGACCTGGTCTAGATGGCGAGTAAAACGTGGATGCGTAAAACAGAGCTGGTCGTCGTTTGAGGAGGACTTTATCTAGCAGTGGACGTTCTTCTTATTTATTTATTAAAGCAACCAACCAGCCACACAAAGATTTAAGTATAAATAGAGAAATCCTTATATTAAATACAATTTAATTGTCAGAAGAAAGAATGACAAAACAGATATACGATGCGAAAGTGGAAGGATGTAGGTACCAGGAAAAACCTAGACTATCTCACCAAGCCCAAACAGACCGAGTCTTATCTGAAGGACAATTCAAGAGTCTCCGTAACCGGCTGGCGTGTATGAGATGAACTATGAGAGTGGAGGAAGCCAGAGAGGCATGTAAGAAAATAACCTCTTGAAACTTGTACTCTCTGTCTACCCCGCAAGGGATTTGTCGTGATAATATAGATAGATAAATACAATTAAATATTGTTTATCTACTTAAAGGTTGCCCTGCCATGAGCTTAAAAAGCAGACAATTTTCATCTTATACTTGTATAAAATTGACAACTAAATTAACAACAATGAAAGAAAAAAATAATAATAAAAAGTTGGGAAAAACGAAACTTCCAGAGATACGAGTAACATCCAATATGTCGATGATTATGTAAGGTACAAGACTTACTAGTTAATAATTTTAATTTAAAAAGACCTTTTTAAAAACAAGTTTTTTATAGCAAAAACACAACGATGGTACATGGCTTAGGAGTTCCTATGGCTTCTTTCCAGTTCCATCATCAGCTCTCGGACACCATTTGAGTCTAAAGTACTCGTCTAGATAAATAAAAATTGGGTGGTTTTATTGGCCGCCTCTTGCCTTCATCATCGGACCCTGAACACCATCTGATTGTTTAGTACCAATAATAATAATATAATAATGTCCGTCCCCTATGAAACAGTGCAGTTTTCGTCCATCAAACGTCAATTTCATAATTTACAATAGTCTTTGCACCTGCCGGGGTCAGTTCGCTGATTATGTTTCTTCATTTTAAGCAAGTGATCTCAGTAGGAGGTACACAAAGGGCCTCTACGTGTTGGACCCATGTCCCCATGCAAGCCTTTTAAAGGTCCGGGTAAAGCTCGTGAATCTCAGCGAGATACATATCATAATATTCTTTATTTTCCCACCACAATATTGTTTTCAGTACATTGCCTAGAAAGTACTTGTCAATATCTAACCAGCCTTAACATAAACGGTTCATGTTTTATACTTGACATGTTCCTATTGCCACCTTCCGACTCCATCATCAGAGCAGCTCCACCATACAATTTCATTGCCACCAAACATATTATGCAAAATTTCAGATCAATCGGATTACCGCAAGTGCTTTAAAATGGATCACAAGATTTGAACTGGTAAGACAGCCAGACATACGAACATTGCAGGTTAAATAAAAGCTTGTAAAAATAGTGCTGCTATAGATAACTATAGACCTATCCACTACTGAATATAAGCTACTTGCACGCTACTGAGTAAAATACGGTACGCCGACGCCAGATCCTATGCCAGATCCTTTGCGGTGAAGGCAGAATCCTGATTTCCAACGAGGTTTTTGCAGGATTCTCTGGCTTCCTTAACTCTTATAGTTGGTCTCCAACATGCCCGCCGGTTATGGAGACTCTTGACTTTCCCTTCAGATAAGACACGGTACATTTGCCTATTTTATAGTGAATTACGAGTCGGCGAACCAAATCTTCGGTCCCATCGCTATTTTACACCAGATGAGCTAGTCAATTCCTAACCAGTTCTTTACAAAAAAAATACCCAAGAGTCGAAGAGTATAAGATTTTACCGGGACTTACCTATCTACACTCGCTTCTGACCCATATTTCACGCTTAACTCACCCTTCAATACATTACACTGACTATATCTATTAATATTAAAGTAAGCTTACCTGTCGAGCCCGTATCACGCTGAAGGGAACAGTTGACACATATAAAATTTATAACCAGCTTTCGGGAACAGATAAAGGTTAGGTGGACAGAAAGTTTTATTTCTAATACCATGAAGTTTATTTCAACTTAAAAGGGCAACTTCTCAGGTAAGAGTTTGTTTGGAATGAGTTCCTTTTGTTTTTCAATTGAAATTTCATCATCATCATCTCAGCCTATACTTGTCCACTGCTGAACATAGGCCTCCCCAATCGCTTTCCAGCGTAACCGGTCCGATGCCACCTGCATCCAACGACTTCCTGCGATTTTCACAAGATCGTCGGTCCATCTGGCAGGCGGTCGTCCCACACTGCGCTTGCCAATACGTGGTCTCCACTCTAGAATCTTTCTGCCCCAACGCCCGTCCGATCTACGCGCTATGTGGCCCGCCCATTGCCACTTCAGCTTGCTAATCTTAACGGCTATGTCGGTGACCTTGGTTCTTCTACGAATCTCCTCATTCCTGATTCGATCGCGTAGAGAAACGCCGAGCATAGCTCTCTCCATAGCTCGCTGAGCAACTCTGAGCTTTTTTATGAGACCTATAGTAAGAGACCACGTCTCTGATCCATATATCATCACTGGTAACACACACTGACTAAAAACTTTAGTCTTAAGGCACTGAGGTATTTTGGATGAGAAGATGTTGCGCAGTTTCCCGAACGCTGCCCAGCCGAGTTGGATTCGTCGATTGACCTCTCTCTCAAAGTTGGACCTACCTAACCGGACTACCTGTCCCAGGTAAATGTATTCGTCGACAACTTCAAGAGTAGAGTTCCCAACGGTGAGTGCGGTGGGTACGACATGGACGTTACACATTATTTTCGTTTTGTCCATGTTCATTTTAAGACCCACTTGTTGAGATACTCTGTTGAGGTCACCGAGCATTCGTCCTAGATCTTCCAGCGACTCCGCCACGACCACAATGTCGTCGGCAAATCGAAGGTGAGTGATGTATTCGCCATTGATGTTGATGCCAAGTCCTTGCCATTTCAAGAGCTTGAAGGCGTCCTCTAAGGTGGCCGTAAACAGTTTCGGAGAAATGACGTCTCCCTGCCTTACTCCTCTTTTTATGGGGATCGCCTTCGTGCAATGCCCCTGTACTCGGACTGACATGGTGGCGTTATTATACAAGCACTTCAACACTTCAATGTACCGATAGTCAATGCGGCATCGCTGGAGAGATCTAAGAACCGCCCAAGTCTCGATCGAATCGAAATTTGTTCGAGTGAAAAATGGTAGGTTGTGGTGGTTAATGGAGTATTTATATATATTTAGGATCCATACCCGCTGCCTTACGCATATCGTCGCCCCACCTAGCTACAGGCCGCCCTACAATGCGCCAAAAGACTCCACTGCAGAAGAAAGGATCCCCCCCCCCAAGATCGCCACGACGACCGTTAAAATAAATTTATGATTTAATTGACAAATCCTTACTTATTAGTATATAGTATTTTCTTTATGAAAGGGTATAAAATAGAAATAAAGAAAAATATTTATTCAACCACACACACAGACAACGAAATACTAAAAATAGCAAAATACACATTTACAAACACCAGAGGCTGTGGGGGTTGAACAGGGTACCGCCTAGCATAACGTTTTATCATGGTGCAGCGCTGGTCTTCTGGCAGCACTTATAAAAATGCATAAATAAACAAATTACAGTCACACAATGGTCCCACAAGGATCAATTGGCCCGCGACCAAAATCGAAACTAGCTTTGTCATCAAGTGAAATGTCACTTCATGCCAGTCGCAGACTTTCCGTTTGCTATGAAATTTATTCCAGTTATTTTTTTAATTATTAACCATGTTGACCTGTTGCAATATTTCCCTGGAAGTAGGAAAATTTTACTAAACGATAATCCTAATTTCACACCAACACCCTGTCAATATCATTTACGGCCCAAAATCCTTGTCGCACTATAATAACAGTCCCACAACGCTCATTTCGGCCGCAACCAAAATCGGAACTAACGCTGTCATCAAGTGAAATGTCTCTTCATGACAGTCGTAAAGTTGCCGTTTGCTATGAAATTTACCCGAGTTCTGTTTTTGTTTAGTAACCGTGCGGACCCACGTGTTGAAATATCTCCTTGGAAAAAAAATCTATAATAAATATTATTATTATAGATTTTTTTTCTTAAACCCTCATTTCACACAAACGCCCCCTATCAATGTCAACTACAGGCTAAAAGATCCTTGTGGGACTATATATGAACACACGCGTATAGTCTAAATTACAAATAAATTATATTACATACCATAATTGTTTTCATTTCTTTACAACAAAATTTATTTACAATACGAAGCTTATTTCATTAGCAGGGTCAAAATAATTAATAATACGAAAGAGTTGATGGTATTTCTCCAGCTCTATAAATAAAAACGAATTGTATTTTCAACCATATCCATTCAAATTATTCGAGCGAAAATTTCCGTTGTTGATAGTAGTCTGAATTCCCAACGCTGTTTATTATAAAAATATTTTTCTAAGAACAACAGGACAATAGAATAAGTAATTTCAAGGCGGTGGAAAATCTTTTTGAATATAATTCGTAATCTTAGCAGTGGTAGGTCAGTTGGTGAATTCTCGGTTTGCAAGGAGAAATGTAAGTGTTTGAATCTCAATTTGCATATTTGGGTCTGGTTCATCATCATCATCATCTCAGCCTATACTTGTCCACTGCTGAACATAGGCCTCCCCAATCGCTTTCCAGCGTAACCGGTCCGATGCCACCTGCATCCAACGACTTCCTGCGATTTTCACAAGATCGTCGGTCCATCTGGCAGGCGGTCGTCCCACGCTGCGCTTGCCAATACGTGGTCTCCACTCTAGAATCTTTCTGCCCCAACGCCCGTCCGATCTACGCGCTATGTGGCCCGCCCATTGCCACTTCAGCTTGCTAATCTTAACGGCTATGTCGGTGACCTTGGTTCTTCTACGAATCTCCTCATTCCTGATTCGATCGCGTAGAGAAACGCCGAGCATAGCTCTCTCCATAGCTCGCTGAGCAACTCTGAGCTTTTTTATGAGACCTATTGTAAGAGACCACGTCTCTGATCCATATATCATCACTGGTAACACACATTGACTAAAAACTTTAGTCAATTGGGTCTGGTTACAAGCTTTTATTTAACCTCGTAAAATTTCTATGCCTGTTTGTCCGGGTTAATTTTTGTAACCCATTTTCTAAAGATGTCCGCTACAGGTCTAAGACCTCTCTCAAAGATCGTCAAAATGACAATCAAAATAATGACAAACTATGAGAGCTGAGAGAGCCAAAGATATTTGTAAGTGAAAAACCTTTTGGAACGTCTGGTGTAACGATATAGACATATATAGTTTTCTTTACTAGATCTTACTATTCAAGCATTGAGCTGAAATTTAGCATATATATAACTTCCGCAATGCAATAATGTGGTAGCGTGGAGTTGGTCTGATGATGGAGCAGGAATGCAGCCATAAGGAATCTTTAAGTATTCTTTACTCATGTTATGTACATATATTATGACAACGCTAATGTTAATGGTGACGAGACAATCTCTTAAAGATCGTAGGAAGTCGTGGGATGCAGGTGGCATCGGACCGATTACGCAGGAAAGCGATTGGGGAGGCCTATATTTAGCAGCAGACAAGACAGGAAGAAAATTTCTTAGCTGATAACTGGCAGTTAAGCTGGTTATGGCAATTTTTAATTAGGATTCCGTTTATAGTCCGAATAAACCCAAGAGGTAGCTCTCTGCCTTCATAAATCCCATGATGTCGGTAACAGGTGCTTCAGCCGACATTGACAGAGAATTACACGCGGGGAGGGCCTGTTAAAAGATTTTACGCGGTATAAAATTACTTTACGAGGGCATTTTAAATGTCTGCGCGTCAGCAAGGGATTAAAATAAAAAGATACGTAATGTACGTTTAGCGCATCTGTTAGAAAGATTGCGTCTTTATCATCAAAAACTGGTACAAATAGATCCATGATACATTAATATATAGAAGGATATTTTGGCCCGCCGATGACATTGACAGGGGGCGTTGGGGGTGTGAAATTAGGGTTATCATTTAGTAAAATCTTCCTACTTCCAGGGAAATATTTCAACAGGTGTGTACGCACGTTTAGTAATTAAAACTTGGTTGAATTGCATAGCAAACGGCAAATCTGCGACTGTCATGAAGGGATATTTCATTTGATGACAGCGGTCGTTCTGATTTTGGCCGCGGGCCAAAAGTTCCTTGTATGAATGGTTTTTGGTACTCAATTTGTAAGTAAGTGAGTACTTACAGCGATGGTTATGTCAAGTTTTTAGTTAAGCATCTCTAAAGCTTTTTCTACATTGTTCTCCTTTACCTCATTGATCACACTAGGTACATACAAACAATTTTATACCACACATTTTATTGCCAGTCACCTCTAGAAAAAATTGGCTATCATTCATTCTCTCTGGACAAGAAAAAATAACATACAGAAATTTTAACCCAGTCCGAAATAACGTCAGTAGAACAAAGATATATACAATGCAAAAGCCGTAAACCAGGCGAGGTATTGCCATGTATTATTCAAATTCGTCCCACATTCTCAGAGATATCGTCCTTACATTTGACTGGGCCAAAGCAAATAGGACCAAGGTCTTATAAACGTCGTACCATTGAATTAAATAATATTTTATGATCTATTGCTATAGATAACTACTGCTATAGGAATAAAATGATGTCCTACATATCTTATGCAAATAAAAAGTGGCGCTCGTAGAATTGTGGTTTGTGTGTCCATCACGAAGGTTGAGCCGCATTCGACTTGCTAAATCTGAAATGGATGTCTGTTTGTGGCATTTCTATTATCGAGCGTCATTGCGCTTTGGAAGGCACGCTAAGCTGTTAGTCCCGTTAACCAATTTTTACGATAGTCGTTAAGCCAAATAGGAAGTCTTAAGGCAGCTTGATAAGTTTCAAAGCAGACGGCCATAAACCTGTCTTTATAAACCTGCACTAGGTCCACGTAGTGGAGTAATTACTTTACTCTCTCTCTCTCTCTCCCACCTTGATTATTTAGAGAAGGCCTTTTCCTAGCGTTGTGGGACAGTAAAGGCTGATACTATTTATAAAATATCTTCTGTCATTCCATTCAGATCGCAAATAACTTGTAGTGACCCCTGTACATCACCACAAAGCTATACCTAACTACAGATGGCGCCGAAAATAGAATAGATAACAAGTCTCTATACATGTCTAGAACGCGATAGGAGAGTGCCCATGACGCGTAACATATATACAAGCCCGCGACAACAACTTTCGGGGGAGTGGCAGGCCCCGTCAGACACAAAACCCTTCTGGCTGAAGGATCTTACTGTTGACAAATCCTGCCACAAAATTCCTGCCAAAAACTCAATGTCTGTAGTCTAAAAACGCCTGGGTAATCACGGTTCCGAGCTCAGATGCAGGGTTGATCAAACTTGTTGGGGTTTCTCTGCCCAAAATGAACCTCTATATCAGTCCAGACTCAAAACTTGTGCCCATTATAACGTAATACAGACCCGCTGCCTGTTACAGTGAGACCTGACATCTCAGGAAAATGTGAATGTATATGGTACACCTATGTAATTCTCACAGGTTAGATCATAGATTTAATAGCTGGTATGAAGTAGGTGTTACAATATTTCAGTATATAATTTCAAAGAAAATTAGACTTGAAATCTAAGGAGGTTATACAGGTGAAATTATTTATGACATCAGCGGAATTTCCACCCTAACACTTGAGGTAAAGTCAAGATATCTCAGCTTGATTGAAGTGTCACTTGAAATATCACTCTAAACATTTTTGAAACTCGGTGAGACCCCTTGATTTGTATACTTTATAGTATAATAGATCGTAATAGCACGGTTTCAAAAACAAACTTTTATGCAATTTAAAACGACTAATCAAAATAAATTTTGTATTTATGCAGTTGGCCCTTGAGGAGTTGCTGCGTGACAGGTCAAGTATACCATAACAATGGATTGTCATCGGAACCAAACTAACATGTCAATTTTCAACTCTGTAGGTTAAACGGGACTGTTTCTAATTCAGCTTGCAAGATTTGACCTAAACAAATATTGCCAGTTAAATCAAAACATATGATAATCCTTATTTAAAAAGAACTTTTTAAAAACAAGCTTTTATAGCAAAAACACAACTAAGATATCTTGCTTAGTTGAAGAGTTTCGATGGCTCCCTTCCTGCTCCATCATCAGACTCTGGACACCTTCCCGTAAAGTACTCGTCAAAACAAAGTCAATGAGCCCAAACTCGGCGGGGTTATATTGAGTTGGGTGGTTCCAATGGCTACCTTTCGGTTTCAACATCAGACTCTGAACAGTATGTGGTTACATAGTGCTGGTCAATACCAATCCAACAGGCCTAAATACGAGGGGGTTACGTTGTATAGTTCACATATTCCTATGGCCACCTTCCGACTTTATCATCAGACCAGCTCCATGGTATCATATTATTGCATTGTTATCGAACTTACATACCTATGGTAAATTTCAGCTCAATCGGATGCAAGTGCTTGAAAAATGGATCAAATCATTTGAACCGGAAAGACAGACAGAACGACGTTAAACTAAACGTTGTTAAACGATCTGTCAGGAAAGCTAGTTAAAACTGTCAACATCTTTTGGATCAGCTAGATCCAACAGACGTTCTTTTATTACCAAAATTCATACAAAATGCACTTTTTGTCTATCTGAATTTTTTCAATTTTCCGGCAAACTTTTCACAAATTTTCTTTCCCAATAAAATCCTTATCGGTCTAGCCGTTCTCAAGTGACATACTGGTAAGAGTGTCACTTGCAACAGACAGCATATAATTTTGATTTATACCACGAGATGAGAAACTAAAAGCTCAATGAATACCTGTAAATCAGCGTATACAGACCTATAAAGGCCATCTGGCCATCTGGGCAAAGGCCATCTAAGGTAAATAATAATCCACCACACAGACCAAGTGCGGATTAGTGGAGGCAGGTTTGTGGCATCTGCTGGAAATTATCAAGCCACCTATAAGGCTTCCAACTTGGTTTAACTACTACTACATTCATTGGTAACCACAAATAACGGCTTAACGTGCCATCCGAAGCACGAAGACGCTCGAAAGAAAATGCCACAAACGGTTACCTATGAGACCGATGGGACCGAATACTTGGTGATTGAACATTTATTATATGATTGATGATGATATAGCCTTGAACATCGCGGTCCCACAGCGCTAGGAGCGAAAAATACCTATTCACACCTAGAAAAATTTAAGTATAGCCACCAGCGGGTAGTGCTAAATATTCTTTTGAAAACGGGGCAACTCATTTGCGAAGCTAAAACGTTGGCCACGTGATGCTACGTACGGACTAAATAGACTGGAATAAATGTAAAACTCAGCTTTATAAATCTCTATTTATGCAACACATTATATTAAAACTTTAAAACCTTTTTTTAATTAACCCGTAAATTTCTCCAAAAAATGCGCAGAGATTTTTGGAAAACCTTGGGGGTTAGATTTTAGACGCACATCTTTGACATGAGAGAGGGACTATTTTTCGACATGAGAAACGAAACACATAGGTGACAAATCACAAGACTTGATCTGAATCTTACAGCAAATAGCGCTGCAAGAGCATACACCACATAAAAAAATAGCTTTTTTTGGTAGAACGAGACTTTTTTTGAAAGAACTCCTTTGTGCCCCAAATTAGATTGAAATTTAAAAAAAATGGAATTTATAATTATCTCTGTTGATTGATCTAGCAGCGTACAGTGTGACTGGAGTAAGTCGGCTTTGCACTTAAAAAATTTCATTTGCAGTCCGAAATCCGTAATATTGAGTATATCGCAAAATATGGGAGCACACAGGTGTACCACCTATGCCTCACCTGCTTGAAAAATACAGCCATGACTGCATCTTGAATATCTAGTATGTAAAAGCGATCCACTTGAAAAATAAAACTCGATACAAGTAATCTACTTAAAAGTTCTCTTTTATCGGCAAGAATTATCTTTGCTCTCTTAAATCTTGTTCTATTCATTAACATATCTCTCGTCTCGCTTTAATCAGTGTAATTAAAAATCTGTATAGATTTTATCTCGTTGCCAGTAATTTTTGTAGTTTTACAGTTCTTTAATTATAATAAAGATCTTAGGATTAAATGATCATTGAGCCAAATATTAAGATAAATTAGACAGAAATATGAACATGGATGGGCCCAGGTCAAAATATTTTACTCTTTTTTTAAATCCATTTTTCAATCTGTATCATCACGCCGAATCCCCTGCGGGCTAGGCAGAGAGTCCAGTTTAAACAGGTTCAGGTTTCTTCGCAGACCTCTCTAGCTCCCTCCCCTCTAATAGTTCACTTTATACACGCTCACCGGTTACGGAGACTCTTGACTTGCCCTTCAGATAAACATGGTCTATTTGGTCATGATAAGATAGTCCAGGTCGTCCCCGGTACATACCTACATCCTTCTACATTCGCATGCACGAGGAGGGATCAAAAAGTAGTGAGAACGACATACTCCTTGGTAGAAAAAAAAATATTGGCAGTCATAGCTCAGATACATATTTGTAATATTAATAAAAAAAAAATCTTCGATTCTCTTTTGTTTTTTTCTGAATGTAGTCATTTGTTGGCTTCGTGTCGGAACGTGTTCTCGAAAATAGAGAAAAAAAAGGAAGTGCGAGCCGTTATTAAACACCTCTGTTTAAAAAAGTTAAAGACGCAAGAGATTCATTGCGATTTGAAGGCAACATTAGGAGAGTCTGCTCCGCCGTATTCCACTGTCGCAAGGTGGGCTTCTCAGTTTCAAGTAGGGAGAACGAGAACGGAAGACGAACATCGTTGCGGCCGTCCATCGACGTCAGTCACCCAAGAAAATGTTGCGAAAGTCGAGAAAATTGTATTGAGCGATCGAAGAGTTACCATCCGATACTTAAATCAAGAAACGGGCATTTCATATGGAAGTATTTTATCCATATTGAAGCAATCTTTGAATATGAGAAAAGTCTCCGCAAGATGGGTGTCGAGAATGTTAACCGACACTCAGAAATAAAATCGACTTGACATTTCGAAGATATTGTTGGACAAATTTCAAGAAGATTCTGAAAGCTTTTTGTCTCGTTTCGTAACAATGGACGAAACATGGGTCCATCATTTTGATCCCGAGACAAAACAGCAATCTTCGCAATGCAAACGGCCATCATCACCGACCCCGAAGAAGTTTCGTGTCGTGGCATCGGCTGGCAAGGTTATGGCCTAAATATTTTGGGATTCAGAAGGAATATTGTTGATTGATTACCTGGAGCGTGGAACCACTATTACAGGCCAATATTATGCAGCTTTAATTCCCAAGTTGAGGAATGCCATCAAAGAGAAAAGGAGAGGGAACCTTCGAAGGGGCGTGCTGTTTCATCACGACAACGCACCCGCGCACAGGTCGGCAGTTGCGATGGCTGCCATTCAGCAAGCTGGCTTCGAATTGGTTGACCACCCCCCTTATTCACCAGATCTGGCAGCTAGCGATTTTTATCTGTTCCCCAAATTGAAAAAAATACTTAAGGGGAAACAGGTACGAAGACGATAACGTGGTGATGGATGCCGGGGAGAGCTTTTTGCAGGACCAAGACAAAACTTTTTTTGTGAAAGGGATTGAAGCCCTGGAAAAGCGCTGGACTCGGTGTGTAGAGAGACTCGGAAACTATGTAGAAAAATAAATGATTAAGTTACCAATAGTCATTATATTCTATCTCATTCTCACTACTTTTTGATCCCTCCTCGTATATCTGTTTTATCATTCTTCCATCGGACATTTTATATGCCCGATATACCGGAGCATACCCTTTCTCATCTTTGCAGTAATACTATCTTTCTTACCTACACGCTTTCTTAAGTCAATGTCTTCATGTTAAGCGCTCATAACATAAATAGAAGTGTTTGAAGCCTATAACGTTTTTGTAGCTGATATTTCATATCATGGACAAGCATATTTCTACCCTGGACAGTGATAAATCCTAGCAATTTTTATGACTGGCCAGAAAGGGCTAGTAAATGGATTTCTCGACGATTCACTTCACCTAGACGTAGTCGTTTGATTTATAACGCGGATACCCCAACCTTAGGGGAGAACTCCGAGATTTTCGGTGTTAGCTTTCGCTTTGTAAATGTTTCTGGAGATATTTCAAATGAACTATGGATTATTTGGTAGCTTCTTGAATCTCAATTGTGCTATAATCAATAATATAAATGTTGTTAACTTTGAAATAAATGATGTCGTCTTTAGCATACAAATATGTAGGCTAATTTCAGCCATGTTTTGCTTTTTTACGGTTTTGTCTATGTGCAGGAGCAGAACCAAAAGTAGAGGTTTATTTTTTCAGTTATCTTTGTATATTTTGTGATATTTTGATCTGATGGCTTAGCTCGAACAAATTACGTCACGTCACGTTAGTGTAACGTTACCTTGTAGATATACCATCTTTAAATACAGTTAATTCACAAAACTGCCTAGTAGTTGCCTGCGATGGTCCAGTAGCAAAGCGCATCGCTGTGTGATCACGAGGTCCTATGTTCAAATCTTAGGTCTGACAAATAGTTTTTCTAATAAAAAATCTCCCCAGTATCCCCGCAGTCTGGAATTGTACCCGGTATATGGCAATAGGCTCGCTCCCTATTATATGGGATCTAATATCGTTGGCGAAAAGTGGGTGTACTTAGTACACCTCTGCCACCCCCGATTGGGCAATATAGGCGTGACGGTGTTTATTTTTTAATTACAAATTCACAAAATTAACACGAATGTGACGGCTCGCTTTCTCGAGAACGATCCGATTACTCAATCTGTTCGTGTTAAACGCTCAGATTTTGTACCTGCCGAGAAGAGGGTAACCACGACGTCACTACATATGGTGGTGACAGGTGGAGTAGATCTTTGACTGAATGGTGACCACGGAAGGGATATCGCAAACGAGGAAGGCCAGAACAAAGATGGTTTAATGATGGGGTTAAGTGCGTTGGTAAGACCTGGCTAAGATTGGCTCAGGATAGGAATATATAGCGTAAAAGGGAGGAGACTTATGCCCCGCAGTGGGCGGAATAAGCTGGAAGAGATGATTATGACGAAAAAGAGAATGGGGCATGCCTTGCTCATGATGTACCGATATCCTGGTCCAGGTGGCAAGTAAAACCTGGATGCGTACAACACGGAGCCGGTCGTCGTTTGGGGAGCACTTTATCCAGCAGTGGACGTTCTTCTTGTTTATTTATTAAAGCAACCAACCAGCCACACAAGGGTTTAAGTATACACATACCACTCCTTAAATTAAATACAATGTATTGTGGAAAGTGGAAGGATGTAGGCACCGGGGAAGACCTAGACTAACTTACCAAGACCAAATAGACCCAGTCTTATCTGAAGGTGGAAAACTATGAGAGTGGAGGAAGCCAGAGGCATGTAAGGAAAGAACCACTTGGAACTCTGTACTCCCTGCCTACCCCACAAGAGATTTGTCGTGATGATATAGATAGATAAATACAGTTGAACATTGTTGACCTACTTAAAGGTTGCCCTGACATGCGTTTAAAAATTGTCTATTTTGATCTTATACTTGTATAAAATTGACAACTGAATCAATAATAATGAAAGCAAAAATAATAAAAGAAAGCAGGGAAAAATAGAAACTTCCAGAGATACGGGTATCATGCAATATGTCGATGATGATTACGTAAGGTACGAGACTTACTAGTCAATAATTTTAATTTAAGAAGATCTTTTTTAAAACACGTTTTTATAAGAAAAATCCCTTCGGTGATTGTGAAAGGACCATACTTAGTTGAGGAGTTCCTATGGCTTCCTTCCAGCTCTATCATCAGACTTTGGAAACCATCCGGGTCTAAAGTACTCGTCTAGACAAATACGACGAGCCCAAACGCGGCGGGGTTATATTGAGTAGTTGGGTGGTTCCGTCGGCCACCTTTTGGCCTTATCATAAGACCCTGAACTCTATTTGATTGTTTAGTACTTGTTTATATCAATCTGACAAGCCTCAACACGAGGGGTTATATACTTGATCTGTTCCTATAACTACCTTCCAACTCAAATCAATTTCATTGTCACCGAACACAGTATGCAAAATTTAAAATCAATCAGATAATAGTGATTAGTGATCCACTTTTAAAGCACTTGCTTTAAAAATGGAATTGATCACAAGATTTGAACCGGAAAGACAAACAGACATACGAATATTGCAGATTAAATAAAATCTTGTAAAAAGAGTGATTATCATCAGCATAGGCTGATTATATGCAGTATTGGATATAGTAGCTGTCTACTACTAGATATAAGCCACTTGAACGCCACTGTACGATACGATACGACGACGAAAAACCTGCCTATCTATCTGTCTAACTATATTGTCATTCCAGATCCATTGCGGTGTAGGGAGAGTCCAGAGTTTCAACAAGTTCTTTGCAGACTGCTCTGGCTTCCTGCACTCTCATAGTTCGTCTCAAACATGCTCGCCGGTTATGGAGACTCTTGACTTACCCTTCAGATAAGACACGGTACATTTGCCCTTTTTTATAGTGAATCAGTCAGCGAACCACATCTTTGGTCCCATCACTATTTTACCAGGTGAGATAGTCAATTCCTAACCAGATCTCTCCAAAAAAAATACCCGAGAGTCGAAGAGTATAAGATTTTACCGGGACTTACCTATCTACACTCGCTTCTGACCTATATTTCACGCTAAACTCACCCTTCAATACATTACACTGACTATATCTATTAATATTAAAGTAAGCCTACCTGTCAAGCCCGTATCACGCTGAAGGGAACAGTTGACACATAAAATTTATAACCAGCTTTCGAAAACAGATAAAGGTTAGGAGGACAGAAAGTTTTACTTCTAATACCAAGAAGTTTATTCCGACTTAAAAAGGCAACTTCTCGAGTAACAATTTGTTTGGAATGAGTTCCTTTTGTTTTTCAATTGAAATTTGTTCACGTGAAAAATGGTAGGTTGTAGTGGGTAATGGAGTAAGAATAATAATAATAAACCTTTCAAAGGTCCGGGTAAAGCCCGTTAATCTCAGCGAGATACATAAATAATAATAGTATACTTTATTGAACACCAGCAAAAATAAATATATTATAAACAATTTGTAAACAGTAAATAAGTACAAATGGCGATCTTATTTCTGACATAAATTCCTTCCAGACAATCATATTTATATATTTAGGATACAAAACAGGAAATTATTAACATAAGACAACAATTTAACTCGTATCAAAATATATTTTAACAAAACAAATCTATGTCTGATTTATTCACATCAAATATAAAACTAAGACACCAATCTACTTACAGAGTTTAACCACACTTTTACCAATTTAAACAATAACTCAAACCACTCATAAATCGCATCGACACTACCGTTCCCTACGAAATTCAACGAGCAAATGACCGTTGTTAACGCAGTCACCGCCTTTTATAGACATAGTTTTGTCATAAAAATGAGTCTCCTATTATAACCCGTAACGTAAATAAATAACGCAACGTACACATAAATAACGTAAGACCTCTGGCACCCAGATTAGAGCGTTTCTTTATAAATTCAATACCAAAACCAGATTTATACATTAACTTACTTATTAATATGCGTAGAAGTGCAACTGAAATTGATTCAAATTCAAATTCATTTATTCCTTTTTAAATATAGGTAGTTATTACAGATCTTCTCACTTTACAATAATAGATTCTCTACTATGTTTTACCTTTTAAGGCATACAAAGACATGCATGTTCAGTTGTTATAATTATTATTGTGAGTAATAAACATTATTATGATTACAAATTGCAATATTAACATAAATTATTAGTCATTTTTAGTCAAATAAGTAGTATAGGAATTTCTGTATAAAGTCAGCTAAATGGATACCTAACAATTCAAACATTATTTAAAATTACTTAAGTCATCATCATTTAAGAATTCGTCAACAGTATAATAGCATGAAATAAAACTATATTTTCGGATTTTATCGCGGTTTATTTTTTTATTTTTAAGTTCCCGACGTTTCGAGTGCTTTGCAGCACCCATGGTCACGGGAAGGGCTGAGGTGGTAGACGTTCAAAAGGTATAGTTGTTCCGGGGTACCCTCAAACTTTCTAATTATTTTTGTTGGTCCGATCTACGCAGAATGAGCTCACGGTGTCTTGAGGTCTTGCAGTGTTATGCTTGGTTTTGGATTTGATTATATTAATTACTGGATCCCAAGTCGATGGCAGCACCCAGCCATCTTCTCTATTGAAATTAGGATGTTTTTTAATTTCAATAGCCTCGCGAACCATCCTTGGTAGGAATCGGTGTTCTTTCACGAGGATTTGTGGTCTATCAAATCTGATGTTATGGCGGGTGCGGTCAAGGACATGTTCACAGACTGCATACTTCTTTGAGCGACGGTGTTTTAGGTCAGCTATGTGTTCTTTAACCCGAGTTTTTACTGGTCTTTTTGTTTGTCCTATGTAAGAGAGACCACATTCACAATCAAGCTTGTATACTCCTGCATCTTGTAGAGGGATGTGACACTTGACAGATGGTAAAAACTGACTGATCTTCTTCGGCGGCTTATAAAATGTTTTGATTGAAGCACGCTTCAAGATGTAGCCAATCTTGTCTGTGACTCCTCTTAAGTAAGGTAGTACAGCAGGGAGATGCTCGACTGTGGCTCGTTTCACTCGGTCACTGTGACGTTGGCATGGGACTCGAAGCTTATTGTCGTGCAGGACTTGCTTGTCATGTTGAAGCTCGGCAGCCAGATGTTTCTTGTCACAGATCCCTTGTGCTTAAAAAAATAAACCGCGATAAAATCCGAAAAAATAGTTTTATTTCATGTGTAATATTCGCGTAAATCTAAGAACTCAGTATAATAGCATTTATCAGTTAGTAGGGTAGTCAATTTCTTTTTAAACTTAAAGGAATCGGATATAGCTTTAATTGAATTTGGTAATTTATTATATATAACTGAAGCCATACCAATAATACTATTCTTTGCAAGTGCGATTTTGCATTTATGGGAACATATGCTATTTAAATAGTGGGCACGTGTTGGACCCTTCCTTACATTTGAGATTTTTTCATATAATATACCATTCGTTTTCACAAATAAAGCTATTTCTAGAATGTATAGTGCAGGTAATGTTAATAATTAAAAAGACCTAAAAACCGGTAAACAATTATCTTGCATTTTAAACCATACACTGATCTAATACATTTTTTTTGGGCTTTGAAAACGAGCATTTTGTCAGTTAAGTATCCCCAAAAAATTTGCCCATATCGCAGTTTTGAGACAACCAAACCATGATATGCCACGAGTATAGTATTTTTATCAACTTTTTTAGAAAGTTGAGATAGGGCTTACGCAGTCTTATACAGACTTTTACATAATTCTTCAATATGCTTCTTCCGAGTCAAATTGTTGTCAATATGTAGGCCTAAAAATCACAGTCACTTCTTCTATATTACAGTTATTATACATTATATTTAGTTCAGGACATTTAGTTCGTTGATAGAAATTCATGATTTTTGTCTTATTTAAATTAATCCGTAGATTGTTGCTCTTTTACCAAATTATTATATCATCAAGAGTGTTAGGTATGTCTAATTGATAATCATTTATTTTATTACATTCAATTAATGCAGTACTATCATCAGCATATAAAACCATTTTATGTCGATTTATGGCTTTAGGTAAATCATTGATATATATCAAAAATAGCAGCGGACCCAGAACAGTCCCCTAGGGAACACCGTATTTAATATGCCTTTCATTTGATACGTATGATATTTGCTGGCTTCTTCTTAAACATAGTCTGTTAATTTCAGTTTTTTGTATTCTATTACTCAGGTATGACTTTAAAATATTTAAGATATTTCCTATTACACAATATCCACATAATTTTTTAAGTAAAATTGTATGGTCGACGTAAACAAAAGCCTGCGTCATATCTATGTATAAGGCACAGATTAGTTTTCTTCTGTCCACACAATGAACTACAGTTTGCATAAAATCAAAAATGGCCATATTAATTGTAGTACTCTTTCTAAACCCTTTTTGCTCACTGCAAAGTAAATTATATTTGGTTAAATAGCCATATAATGCAGTATAGATTAATTTCTCAAAGATCTTAGAGAATATTGGGACCTTAGCAATAGGCCTATAATTTCTCATATCTGTTTTATCGTCTTTTTTATATACGGGCTTAATGATAACTTTTTTCAAGCTATCAGGAAATATACCATCAAAAATACACTGATTCATTATGTATGCCAACGGAGGCGCAATTAAATCATTTACGTACTTAATCACATTCTTTGAAACACCATCATATCCTACAGAATTTGTGTTGTGTGAATGTTTTTCAAAGTCTTTATAGCTTGCACCATGTCTCCCTGTGTAACTGGTTGCATAAACATAGATTGCATGGTCGATGTATTAAATTTTGTGTTACACGTATTTATGTCTAATTCAATTTTAGTCTCAATTACGTCAATAAAATGATCGTTAAAAACATTCGCTATGTCGGTGGGTCGAGTTAG
The DNA here is from genome assembly GCA_905147815.2 of Phalera bucephala. NCBI lineage: Eukaryota > Metazoa > Arthropoda > Insecta > Lepidoptera > Notodontidae > Phalera > Phalera bucephala. The sequence continues at coordinate 6,580,375 of LR990632.1, read as the reverse complement.
TATTACAGTATTTTTTTTATCTCTATAATGTCACGAATGGGAGAACGTAATAAAGATTGATTTACTATTTGCCATGTAGCCTTTGATTTGTTAGGAGATGTTTGTATAAAGTGAGTATTATGTGCCTTTTGTGTTGACCTTATGTTCATTTTATAACGCTTAGTGTATTGTTTGAACTTGATTCTATTTTTTAGGGTAGGATTTAATCTATACTTCCATAAGAGATTACGTTGTTTTTGACTGCACTTTTTTATTCCTCGTGTTAACCATTTCAGTTGTCTTTTACTTCTTATAGTAACGATTTTTTAAGGAAAACATAGTTTATAGAGTAGGTTGAATATTTGCGTAAAGTTCTCGTAAGCCATATTGGCATTTTGCATCGAATATATATCATGAAATGTTAGGCAGCTAAGAAGAGATCTAAATTTGTTTAAATTTTCTTTAGAACAGTCTTGAATTACTATTTTCCAAAATTTCAATTTACACGTTTTATTTATAGGTACTGTAAGTAATTGAGCCGTATGGTCAGAAAAGACAAGATCTATAATGTCAGCTTTACATTGTTTAGGCAAACAATGAGCAAAATTGTCAATGCAAGTATTGCTGGACATCCTTGTTGGCAATTTTATTTCTAATCTCAAGTCGTAGCTTAAAAGAAAGTGCTCAAAATCTATTGTTACCCTATTTCTCTTGAGAATGTTAAAGTCACCACACAAAATAATATTTTTATTATGTTCAAATTTCGAGGCGCTTGTAGCGCTGTGCGACCGCGGTGTTCTTACCAATCACCAAGGTTAAGCAGCATTCGACTCGGTCAGCCTAAGATCAGTGCCCGTTTGTGGCATTTTCATATTCGAGCGCCTCCGTGCTTCGGAAGGCACGTTAAGCCGTTAAGCCAAGTTGGAAGCCATAAAGGCGGCTTGATAAGTTCCAACAGCAGGTGGCCACAAACCTGCCTCCACCAACCCGCACTTGCTCCCCGTGGTGGATTATGCTCTTATCTCTCTTACCTCGATTTGTGAGTCCTTTGTGCAGCAATGCGCAGTATCGGCGGATAATATTATACGTTCAAATTTTGCTTAATACCTAATGAGAGATGATTAGAATTAGTAACAGTAATTTTAGGAAATGACATTAGTTATTATACTAAAATACTACTACCTTTGTCTTCGACGTGACAGAGAAGTTTTAAAAATCGAAAGCACTGTTGCTCAATGATTCCAAAATATAACTCGCATCAAGAACGTCGTCAGCATCCGCCAAAACATGTCTGCTGCAGGACAAAAGCCTCTCCCAAAGCCCTCTACGCATCGGGCTTATGCCTGTGATCTTCACTAGGTCATCGGAGCATTTAGTGAGCTTTTCTGCCTCAACGGCCGTCCGATCTACGAGCAATGTTCCCCGCCCACTGCCAATTAAGTTTGGCAATTCTGAGGTCATATCGGTGACTCTGGTTCTCTTGCGAATTTCCTCATTTCTGATTCGATCTGGCGGGAAATTTCCAGGTATAACTCTTTCCAAATTATCATTATCCTTTGATTAATCAGCCTTACCCAGCAGTGGTACAGGCGAGAGAGAATAGGTCAACCTCCACTAGGTAAAAACCTACATCCACTATTCTACGTCCAGAACATAAGTTTTGTTCGTCGATTTCAAGTCAAATAAATCGAAACCAACACTCCAAAACGGAGCAATGATAGCACCAGCTGTCCGTAAACAATGCACCATTTCGACTTGCGACCGCAGTTTAATCAGCGCGAATGCGTTTGCGTTGCTCTGTTCCGCATTCATGGTCACTCGATATTCAGATGAAAACGCTCACGGGGGAATTCCATTAATATTGGCCTGGCTTTATTTTTTTCTGAAATTTAGGGCCTGTCAACAATCTCCAATAAAGTACTGATTAGTTACATCTAGATCATCCTTACTCAGCAATTAAAACTGACTAGTTTAGCCGTCAGTTAGGGCTACTCAGAGATGGTGTGCATGGTTACTTGCAAATTTAATTCTCAATTAATCTACTTCAAAGTTTACTCAAGGGTAGTTAAAGAGGCCCTTACTCTTTTTTAACAGACTTCAAAAAGGAGGAGGTTCTATATTCGTCTGTATGTATGCTTTTTTCTTTTTTTTAAATATTTTCCCCGATATTTCAGTCAGTTGTGGACCGGTTTTGATTATTCTTTTTGCATTGCGTTAAGTATAGCTCCAAGGTGGTCTCATTTTTATTTCATTGGTATTGGGCTTTGGACTTTGAAGATACACCCCTCCTTAACGACAAACAATAGGAATGTGCAAATTGAGACAATGTGGGTATTACGTCAATCCTATAGAACTAAGCAGAATGTTAACCGACTTTAAAAAAGGAGGAGGTTCATAATTCAAGTGTTTTATAACTGATTTGTTTATGAACCGATTAGGATAATTCTTTTTTCGCTCGATTCAATATAGTTTCAAGGTGGTCCCATTTTAATTTCATCAGTATTGAACCTTGGACTTTGAAGATACACCAGGGGTGCATAAATCAGGGGTGTATCTCCTTGACGGCAAACAGCATAAATCTGAAAATCTCAGGGATAAAACCCAGAGGGCGTCCGGCCAAAAAGGACTTCTGTGTTTGCAACACCTTGGAACACGATACGACCAACAGAGCAAAGTGGAAGAGGAAAATTAGGAAGGCAGAAGACCCCACCATCAGATGGGAATAATAGTTGCCAAGAAGAAACAGAGAGAGTTCTTAATATTCTTATCTACGGCATTCTATGATGGTAGTATTGTCAATCATATCAAGCAATATTCTGACTATCGTTTACAGTTTGTAATGAAACAATGCTAGCAATAATTATGAATTGTATTGAAGTTAAGATAGCTATAATAGAAGTTATTATTATAACTAAAACACCAAAATTGTAGGGCATTAAAATAAATCCACCCAATAGGCAAATGCAAATTGCTATGTATGGGTATTTGGTAATTACCGAACAGAAGTTTTGCATAATATTCGTGTTAGTAATAGTACAGTGTTAGTAACTGATGACCTGGCAAAGGTTGCAAGATAAATCTGGCCATTTCTTGGCGATTTTGGGAAGGGCTTTAGTCCTGTAATGGAACGACCTGTTTAAGCTCAACACTAATCTGGGGTGTTTGTGCGGTGTAACTTAAACAATGTCCCGCCTTATATCATGCTCTGCGTGCCCTAACACCTGCTACCGACAATGCAATCGGTGTGGCCACCTTCTAGGCCGCAGCCATGTAATTATAATCATATTTGCCGTCGAAACGCTTAGAAGAAGCTCATGATAATTATAAACAGTGTGGTTCTCGGTATACAAAATCTGACACTTTTTCCGTCACTGTTTACCGAAGTGGAATAGCTTAAAGAGAATATAATAACTACTTAAAATGGCTTATAAGAATAATGTCTATCCATATCGACGTGTCCAATGAACAAAGTCCTATAATCCAGTATTTGGCATAAATAAGCTTATCGACGGTCACGAAAGTTGCAATAGTCATTTATTTTGTTTGGCATATGTAACTTTGTTCTACGGGATCGCAAATATCCCTTTCGGGGTAGGCAGAGAGTACAGAGTTCCAACAGGTTATTTCCTTAAATACCTCTTTGGCTTTCTCCACTCTCATAGTTCATATCGCCGACAATAATGTAATTTAAAAAAACAGTGTAAAGAAAGATTTTTTTTAATTTAATCTATAGTAAATTATAATTTTCTATCCGCGTAAGACGAAGCAAGAAAATTGCTTCCTATCCACAAGCTGGACTCATAGCGGGACTTAAGAGTCAACAAAGATAATGTTTACAATTTGAGTTTCATAAACAGCATTGACAAGCGTGTATATAAAACGTGACGTATCAAACCTTTTCTAAAAATACCAGTCACAATTTTCTTTAGAAATGAAATACAATTGTTTTAATAAAAATTTACTTGAAAAACTCCGAGTAAGGAACTCGAGATAGGAACAGAATAAAACGTTTTCTTGGACGCAAGAAAATATCGTACACTTTATCGGGGACAAGAAATATCACGTTCGGAATGTCTGGGGAGTGAGAATGCGGCAAAAAATGTGTACAGACTGAGTAAAAAGTGTTTAATGAATTTTACAATGCTTCAATGCTATTGATTTTTATATATTTTTTTATCTAAGGCGTGTAATGGTGCTTGGCTCAAAGGAATAATGTATAGATGTCAATTTTCTGCATATGTCTAGAGAGGTTTCCAAAACTGATATACCTATACCAAGGATTACTATAAAACCTGTAACACAAATAACGTAAGACCTGAATTATGTTGATCCAAAGCTGCCACTGAAATGATTTTAACTATTTTTTAAAAATCTTTATATATTTTATCAGTATAAATTGCTGTTACTGTCCGCTGTCGGACACAAATTAAATCAATTAGATTTTTGTAAAATATATATAGTTATTTAATAGACGGGCAAATTAGCGCAGTGGTTAAGAGCTTAAGCCGCGCAGCCAACTCTGTCTAATAGTCGTTCAATTCCCAAACGGGACAAGTCTTTGTGTGATCCACAACTATTTGTTTAGGTCTGGGTATTTATGTATGTGAATTTTCATGTTTGTAAACGCACCCCTGGTACAGAAGTAAATCATAGTGTGGGGCAACGTTCTTTTAAAAAAAAAATTGCACAAATGGTATGTAAGTGTACCAGCCAGAGGTATGTAAGGTAAGAAATAATCTATTGGACCTTATAATTTATTACTCTCTGCCTACCCCGCAAGGGATCTGGCGTAATGATATATATAGAGTGTTTAAGAAGGAAACACGTAGTAAATGTGTTATTGTCGTATTGAATTTGTAAAAGATATCTAATTTAATTGGGGCGTCTGCGGTTTTGCATCATTTTCGTTACACCTTATATAACTGATTTCCTTTCAAGGCCGTCCAAGCAAAGGTAATTTCTCGGGGTGTCCTTAAACTTTTTCTTCTTGTACCTACTACATATGTCATTTTACCTCTTATGCCTTCGAAAGCTTACTTATAGTTAATTTATTGGTAACAGCATCTTAATTACTGTTTAACACTTGACAGTTTTTCCTCTGACTGTACATAATAAGGAAACACAGTTCCGTCGAAGACAGAAGTGAAACTTTTTGTCTGCGTCCACCGCTTGTGGTTCATTGGCGGCTTACAAATTCATTAGGTACTGTCGAATTCTTCGATTAACTTGATCAAATTGTGTTTGTCCTTTTATATAAAACTGTTTATATTGTATATGCGGCAATGTTTTTATTAGTCCCCAAAATCTTATATCAGTATCTTTTTCATTCGTTTAATAATAAATTTTGACTGCCTCGTTGGTCTAGTGGTAAAGCGCATCGCTTTGTGATCACGAGGTCCTGGGTTCAAATCCTAGGTCGACAAGTGTTGTTTTTCTAACGATAACTTCCCATTACGAGTCCAGAGTCTGGAATTGTGCCCGGTATATGGTAATAGACTCGCCCCCTATTACACGGGGCCTTACATCGTCGGCGAAACGTGGGTGTACTCAGTACACCTCTGCAACCTCCGCTTGGGAAATATAAGCGTCCCGGTGTTTTTTTTTAATAATAAATTAGTTTGTACTTATTTATTTGAGGCGCTAGATGGCGCTGTGCAAATGCAGTGTTCTTTGCGATTAAAAAAATTAAGCAGACTCCGGCTCGGTCAGCCAGAGATGGGTGACCGTTTGTGTCATTTTCATATTCCAGCGTAACCGTTAAGCCGTCCCGGTTACCATGAAATGTGGTAATCGTTAAACCAAGTTAGAAGCCTTATAGGTCGCTTGATAAGATCCAACAGCAGGTAGCCACAAACCTGCCTCCACCAATCCGCACTGGGTCCGCGTGGTGGAGTTAACCTAATCTCTCACCCTGATTTGTGAGAGAAGGACTTTGCCCAATATTGGGACGGTATAGGCTGTTATTAATATTTATTTATCCATATGGTACCCAAGCAGTGATAGCCTAGTGGTTAGACCGTTGGACTGCAAAGTCAAAGGTCTCGGGTTCAAACCCAGGCACACACCTCTGTCTTTTCGAAAGCATGTGCGTATTAATAATTATTTATCACTTGCTTTAACGGTGAAGGAAAACATCGTGAGGAAACCTGCATGCCTAAGAGCTTCTCAAAGGTGTGTACAGTTCGCCAACCCGCACTGGGCCAGCGTGGTGGACTATGACCTAAACTCTCTCAGTTTGAGAGGAGGCCCGTGCCCAACAGTGGGACAGTTTCTTAACAGGGCCATTATTATTATTATATGGTACCCAAAACAGAAACAACCACAAATAAACTGAAGGCTCATATAATGATTTTAATACTAGGTTGAGACCCAACTCTTGCGTAAACATCATAAACATATAGAAAACGGCAGAAACGCAAAAAAAAACAACTAACAACAACACTTTAGCATTACGGTATGTATCGTTAGAATTACAAAAAAAAAAAATTATAAAGCTAGAGAAATGTATAACAACACATTCAATAGCTGCTTTGTAGACACAACCTGGCTACCGTCTCTGGGGTTCTGGTTCGGTCATGCTCACTATAATGTCTTTGCTTACGGTGGCTGCTTGGCGCGGGTCACTCCCTTCCCTCCAATATGGTCGAGGGGAGTGATGGCTGTTCCAGCAGTCATACTCGTGAACGAGTGCTGCTTGAGAGGACTGGTCCATCTGGAATCCTTAAGACACTCTTAACAGATAACATCATTAGATTCATATCTCGATCTTAAGGCATCACACTGAAGCCAGATCGTAACCTACTAATTGTAACTAATTTTAATCTAAACATTGTACCCACACAATATGATTAAAAAAGGAAAGTAGAAAGAGAAAGAGAAGTAACTAAAAAGACAAGCCCACTGAGTTTCTTCGCCGGATCTTCTCAGTGAAGGCCGCGTTCCCATCCAGTGGTAGATTAGTAGTTAAATTAAATTAAGAAAAAAAAAAAATGTTAATTGACTATTCCTAAGCGCCCCCGCAGGGCTTATACGAAATAAATTATTTGAGTTTGAGTTTGAGTTTGAGATCGTGAGAAAGAGATGTAGGTATACCCCGTGCATAACTCCATTTCTTACTCACAGCGAAGTAACCCAAAATTTTATTGTTCTTAGCCTATCTATGTTTATGTAAATAGCATACAAATTCTAAACAATTCAAAGGATTATACATATATGTTCAAGGTTCGGCGAGTTCCTTTCATTATACCAAATTGGGTGACACAAAATACCAAAACAAATAAACTGTTTCCCAAACAGAGGATAACTTTGAACATACAAGCGTAAAAAGGTCAAAATTACAGCCACCCAGAGGACTGTTTATACAACAAATGTGTATAAATAGGCTTTTATACGGGCCTTTCTGACCAAAGAAATCGTGTGTACCTATCACTCTTTGAAATACATTCGCCAGTGTGAATGTGTACGATGTATAAATCAGCCTGTCAGACTATTCCACTGCTAAGCCTATGTTCAGTAGGTGCAGTCTAAGAGACTTGGTCCACACCATGTATAAAAGGTTTACATAAATAAAGCAAGACCTCAGACACACCCGATTAGATAATTGATTTACAAATTCAATACATACGAAAACCAAATTTTTAAATTTAAAGTTTTTTACCCCTTTCTTAAGCATTTTTATACCCCAATTAACAAAGAAATTTATACCCGTATGTGTGCAAAATACATTTTAGAAATGAATTTGAAATCTCCATATTGCTTTGAATCAAGAATAAATTTAGTTTATTATAGCGCACTAAGGGAGTAACAGCATTTTTGCAAATTTGCAAAAAATTTAAAATACAATAAATATATTTGGAATCAATTCAGTTATAGATTTAGAACGAACTACTTTCAGGTCTTGCGTTTATTATGTTACACCTTGTATAAGTATATTTATATTCTACTCTGTCTCACCACGGTTGTGACTGAAGACTTGAGCCTTCTCTCACAAATCGCGGTAAAAAAGAAACGAACAATTTTTATTTGGCACAGCACAAGAGACACAATATTTAGTAGATAAAAACATACAGATCAAAGATTATGCCATTCAACCACGGAACGTTCTATAACTAATCGTTCAGTAATCGGGAACAGAGTGAATGGTGCGATGGGAAAGCTACTTGGGAGCCGGCACTTAAGTCAAAAGGCGCAGCTGGCCATACATAACGGAGTGCTTGTCCCAACGCTATTACATGGCAGCGAAAGCTGGGTATGTAAGACGGCGAATGAAAGTAGGATAAATGCGGTGAAAATGCGAGCTCTGCGGAAGATTAATTATTAGATTGCTTATTAATCTTATTTTGTAGTTCCACTAAATTAATTACAACGATAATCAAACAAGTATTAAGAATTCCTAACATTATTTTAATAAGTTAAGTGGAGTCACGCTGACCGACCGTATTCGCAACAGCGCAGTAAGAAAGCACGTAGGTATGAAAGATAGTATCGATGAGAAAGGTTATGACCCGTTGGTTTGCGCATATAGAAAGATTGTCAAAATAAAGAATGCCAAACAGATATACAATGCGAAAGTGGAAGGATGTAGGTACCCGGGAAGACCTAGACTATCTTACCATGAACAAATAGACTGAGTCTTATTTGAAGGACAAGTCTAGAGTCTCCGTACCGGCGAGCGTGTATAAGACGAACTATGAGAATGGAGGAAGCCAGAGAAGTGTGTAAGGAAAGAACCTGTTGGAACTCTGTACTCTCTGGCTACCCCGCAAGGGATTTGGCGTGATGATATAGATATAGAGAGATAGAACGAATCAAGCACTGTTTAATTATTAAATTACATCCAATTTTGAATGATTATTTATTATGATTAGATATTATTAATTGTATTCATATTTAGTTTCTAACTTAAACCCTATATAATTATATCGCAATACATTAACATTTTCTTTGAACTAATAAAATATCTGAACTACTTTTAATACTTCATAATCTATCTATATCTATATCATCACGCCAGCTACCTCGCGGGGTAGGCAGAGAGTACAGAGTTCCAACAGGTTCTTTCCTTACATACCTCTCTGGCTTCCTCCACTCTCATAGTTCGTCTCATACACACTCGCCGGTTACGGAGACTCTTGACTTGCCCTTCAGCTAAGACACGGTCTATTTGGTCATGGTAAGATAGTCTAGGTCTTCCCCGGCACCTACATCCTTCCACTTTCGCATTGTATATCTGTTTTGTCATTCTTTCTTCTGGCATTCTTTCTATATGCCCGAACCAACGGAGCATACCCTTTCTCATCTTTACACCGATACTATCTTTCATACCTACTCGCTTTCTTACTACGCTGTTGCGAATACGGTCGGTCAGCGTGACTCCGCTTAACTTATTAAAATAATGTTAGGAATTCTTAATACTTGTTTGATTATCGTTGTAATTAATTTAGTGGAACTACAAAATAAGATTAACAAGTTCATCATGAGAATTTTATTTAAATATTAACATGACCCATTGATATTACTGAAATACGACCGCAATGTAAAAAGACGGCAAAATATGATCCACAATGATGGTTGCAAATAACGCGTATACAAAATTAGTTTATTATAAAAGATATAGCCAAAAAGTGTTTAAATTGCATTTACTTATTTGTGTAATAATAATTTGCATTTAATGTTCAAATCAAACAATTAAAGACAGATCATTGAATCATAACAATTTTGGGGGATAAGGTTGCCGCCATGCTAATTCGGTGTGTTGTGCGGTGAGACTGTGAAGCGCTAATTAATGTTAGTGTTTGGTAGTTGTTAGTTAATGATTAAGGTGGCCGAGTCTGATTTCTCTGAGGCGTTGTGACGTTTTTTTTGGAAGACTAGTTGAGGCGAAGATGCTGGCGATGGATTCGCAAGGGCCTCCCTGTAAGTCGCCGGCAGGTTTGCAAGAACTTCCCTATGAGACGCCAAGGCGTTGTGACGATTGTTTTGAAAGTCTGGTTTGATCGAGTGCGTTGGCGATGGGTTCACAAGAGCCTCTCGGTGGGTCACCGGCAGACATGCAAGATCTTCCCAGCGGGACGCCGACATATGCCTCCTATTCAGTACTATATGATGTATATAGAGTTCCAACAGATTCTTTTCTTACAGAACGCTTTGACTTCCCAACTCTCATAATTCGTCTCATTCCCGACTGTCACGAGCACTGGTTACGTAGATTTGACTCGGATACATATAAGACACTATCTGTTTGGACATGGTAAGATAGTCTAGGTCTTCTCCGCTACAGACACTCTTCTACTTTCGCATTATATCTTTGTCTCTATCTATCTTTAACATCACGCCAGATCTCTTGTGGGACAGGCAGAGTGTACAAAGTCTCAACTGGTTCTTTCCTTACAGAACGTCTGCCTTCCTCCACTCTCATAGTTCGTATAAATTTTAATTGTCGCCGGTTACCGACACTCTTTACCCTTCAGTGAAGTGTGTCTCATTAGTTGGACACCTCTTTTTAGTCCGTTGTCTCTATTTGGTCATGGTAAGATAGTCTAAACCTTCCCCGTTACCTACACTCCTTCCACTTTTACATTTAACAAATTTTATAGGACACCAAATCATCTCAGGTGTAATTCTCGCATAGCATTCATTATCTATCATAAAAGGAATATTCCAAAAAATGTAATATAAAAAAAAATTGAAATTCCAATTGGCTCGTTGTATTAATATTCTTATTAAAATTACTTTCTTTGTGGCGACTAATTTGAATATTCCATTTTGAGCTAAAAGCGTTTCTTGTTAGAGTGCCTACTTGATTTGTACGTATTCAATACATGAGTGATTCAAATCTCGTTCTTAGGTGACGATCGTGCTATGTCGCGCGCTTATTAAGTGGTGGTTTTACTGTCGCACTTTAAATTATGACATATTGTCACGTGACGCGTAAACAATAAGGATAATAAATATAATATAAATGCTTATTACTTAAAAACTGAACAGAAAATAAACAAATACTCGTATAACTGGAAAAGCAAGTAGAACTTGCGCTCTGAGGGTTCTGTAAAGGGCCACCGGATGGCGCAATTTTATTTTTTATCAAGTTTGATGATTTTATGTTATATGGCGACTTATATATAGTGACATAAAAGTCATCGAATTCGATGGTTAATTTTTTTAAACAATTTTAACATTTATCCTTTTACTTGCATTATCAAACTTTGTTTCTTACCAAACATAAACTAAAATAAAGGTAAACTAGTAGTACCCTACAGGTTTTGATGAGTGAGTTTAAATGGCCGTATGCTTCAATGACACGGACTAAGAAGCTGCATTTTTTACACCAATCGAATCAGACGCCTGCAAGTGGTTGGAAAATAGATCACAAAATTAAAAGCGGATAGACAAGATAAATAAAAGCTTGTAAAAATTCTCGAGTACTTTTCTTTTCTCGAGCTCTCGAGAACAGTAAATTCTCGAGTTTGTAAATATACATAGGTACACATTTTATTCAAGGTATGATTCAATATGTTCGAAACTCGCACTATAGTGATTTCAGCATTTCAGTGACTCTCGGTGAAATAGACTGTTTAATAAAACTGACAATGCAATATATATATTACAAAATGACGAAATTGTCACGTGGGTGTTGTTTAATAATTCAGCTTTGTATGGCTTATTATTGACAAATTTGTCAAGTTGTCACATTGTCATCTGCTGCCTGTCATTGTCACTTATATTAAACAAACTGTTAGTCATCGGGGCCCTTACAAACAAATTATTTGCGTCAGCGCTTTTAATCAGTTCTTTTAGAAACCACCCCTTAAACAACGCAAAATGAATTTCAAATTATCTGTCCCAATTTGATAGCATTTTAAATTAGCCTTTCATTGCGTTAATTTCATATGAAATTTAAATATTCAAATTAAATATCACTTAATGATGATTAATCATAGTTACGTATTCTTCCCTTATGAGCTAGCTAAACCCGCAACTTAGTTCGTGTTATTTTAGGCGTAAATTTCACACACACAAGGTTTTTTTGAGGCAAAAAGTAGCCTATGTGCTTTGCCTGGATAAAATATATGTCCTTGCAGAACTTGATAAAAATCTGTTCACCGGTTTGGGCGTGAAAAGTTATCAGACAGTTACTTTCGAATTGATAATATTGGGATTGATAATTTCACCGTCATGCCTATGTATATAAGCGGAGATATATTGTATTTCATTGCATCTGCTTTGATTTCATATGAAACTTAAATTTTAAACGCATGCAAAATATCAATAATTGCTTCCTTCTTCTATAAATTAAAAAAAAAACAAACACGCCACGCCAATTTGCCCGCAGGGCTAGTAAAGATATCCTGTATATGTTACGAACCAAATATTATTAATCACTTGTTAATAATCCATAACATATTTACGACAGTTTACATTATTTAACGCACTTCTGCAATATTAATAAGACAAGTGAAATTGGGCCATTTGATAATATTACCTACATTTCTACCTACTTAAGATAAATTGTATTCCCTCTGTATCTATATCATCACACCAGATCTCTTATGAGTAAGGCAGAGAGAACCAATAGTACAAGTAGTAAATTGTACAATTTAGTAGATCTGGTAAAGGAAATTTACCTTCGTTTAAAATGTACCTAAACTATAATTTTCTGTTTTCCCAAGCATCTGTTGTATTACCATATTATTCAGCTGTAAAACTGAATTAATTAATTCAAATTCTCAGTTTCCCTTTCGAAATACCTTGAGCGCGATTATAAATGTACATAATAATTAGTATGGGCTTCTGTAATATACCATGTAGCAAGGATATGCTACAATTAGAATCGGTAACCGCCGCGGGGAATAACAGTAAAACCGCGGTTTTGTCTTTAACTCATTTAAGCAGACTATCCTCAAAATTTAGGTGGTTGCTGCCGTTTACAAAAAGATTCATAGCTGAATTGAATTCTTAAGTACACGCGAATGTTACACATGAAATAAAAACTTCTTTGCGGATTTTATCGCGGTTTTTTATTATTTGTTAGTTCCCGACGTTTTGAGTGCTTTAAAGCAGCCATGATCACGGGAGAGTCTGAAGTGTTCGACGTCCAAAAGTCATAATAATTCGATGGTGCTTTAAATTTTGGTTCGATTTTTTTGTTTGAGTAAACAAAAAAATCGAACTTAAAAACAAACCACTATAAAATCTCAAAAATAATTTTATATCATATTTAATGATTCTTATTGACTTTTTTTTATATGACGTTCATACATCCATTTTTAATGGTTCTCCTCAAAAATTACTGAAATATTAAACACCTTATATTTATATAGCCTCAACCCTCTTATTTTGAGAGAGGGCCCGTGCACAACGGTGGGACAGATTCTTAGCTATTATTATATAAGTTAGTTATATATTATCTTAGTTATTATTATATAAAAAACCTATATCATCCAGGAAGCCTGCCCTTGAAATCAGCAGATCCATTAGTATGCACAAAGCGACGTTATCGTAATTCTATTGAATTGATCTGCCATCCTTTTTACGCTATATATACTAAATTTGTGTGTGAGTGTGAACGTAACTTCATGCAAGCAATGCTAAAAGCGAGGTTTCATGTGTGCTAGGGCACAAGTATGTACGTGTCTGTTCAATATATGAGCTTGATTGCACCTAAGATGAAATTTAATAGACTGACAAGATATACAATTAGTTATTAAGTTCCAACAGCTCGTTAACGATAGCTCGGTAATAGCGTACAGTTATCGGGCGTCGCAGTTAACCTGTATATGTTATCGATGCAACTTGGTGCATGCGGGTATTATGCTGTAATCAGTTGAAGTAATAAGTAAAAAGCAATGTTTTTTTATTTTGACTTTATCTCATAAGGGTTACAGTACATTTTTGTTTAATAGTTAATGTTTTTTGGTACTAAAATTGTGATTGACGTGTTTCTTGGAACGATGTATCTCGGCCACATTTCAATTTGTTCATCGAATAATAAGCTATTCTTCGAGAATATTAGATGGGCACGACGTGCCTTATTATGATTCTGTTTTTGAATATTGAACGATTTATAATTAATTACATGACTCTGTCAATGTGCCATACCATTTTCGAGAAAAAACAGCGGTGACAAACTCAAGTAAAACCTTTTAACAAGCTTTTATTTAACTTGCAATGGTTGTTAGTTTGGTTTAGGTCAAATCTTGCAAGCTGAATTAAAACCACTTCCTCTTATCCTTTAAAGTAAAATGACAATACATTCTTATGGTAAGCATGACCTGATTGTGCACACAGGATTGGCTCCAGACGAAGGAATTCCTCAACTGTCAACGCCATAGATACTAGATTTTGTATACGCATTTAATACTGATTGGTCATTATAAAATTTACAATTACCTGCTGCATAAAATCTTGTTCTTAAAGAGTATTTTTCAAATAAAATTATATTGTAAAATACCGTCATGATAGGAATCTAAATTGCACTTGACCGAGTACAAAAAGTAAACATTAATTTTAGGATAACATATAAAATATAATTGGGGAAAATAACCTAGCATTATCAACTTATATTCCACAACGTATGTCATGAAATGTTACGCAAAAAATCTTTGAAAGTATCCATTCCAAGGCGAAGTTTCTCGGTTCGCTGGACCGGGGAATTGCGGCGGCGGACGTCATCTCGCGTTTTATTTATTCCTTTCACAAGCTGCAGACGCTTAGCAATGGACGGCTGATTAATTATTTTGTAAACACACCACTGGATTAAATAATAAACTACGCCTAGCGAGCGAGCGTTTCGTCGCATCGGCGAAGACTTAGCTTCTTTAATCAGCTCAGTTATTCCTTTAGCTGCTATCTTCTTACTGATGTGTTTCTAATTTCTTTAATAAACACCGTCAAGCCTATATTACCCAAGCAGGGATAGCAGAGGTAGACTGCGTACACCCACTTTTCCACCCACTTGTTTAATAGTATTTTATTTGTTGTCTTTTTAAAAGAAAAAACGCGCTATTGTGATAACAAAAACCTTGTTTCAGTGGAAGCAAAAGGGCGAATTAAATACTAACTTTGTTTGGGTCTGTTAATGATCTAGGGTATTTATTACCTACCTACGGATTTTCTTGCCTTCACGGTTGTATACAAAGTCTAATATAAATAATTCAAGACCTCAGAAGCCCCAATTAGATTATAACTTGTGTTTCTAACACAATATGCAAAATAAATACCATATATAACTATGACACTTGTATGTGCCAGTTGGACCTTTGACTTCACTCGGCAGATCTGCGGATGCAACCGAGAGCGAAACCGGTTTTACCCTCACCTAATTTCCAACAATGGGGTCACAACTAGCGGTCCTTGTAGTTAATTACGTTCCAACGTTAATTTATTTATTAATCTATCTATCTATCTATCTATAACCTCACGCCAGATCCCTTGCGGGTTAGGCAGAGAGTACATAGTTCCAACAGGTTCTTTCCTTACATACCTCTCTGGCTTCCTCGACTCTCATAGTTCGTCTCATACACTCATATACCATCAGATAAGACTCGGTTTATTTGGTCGTGGTAAGATAGTCTAGGTCTTCCCCGGTACCTGCATCCTTCCACTTTCACATTGTATATCTGTTTTGTCATTCTTTCCTCTGCCATTCTTTCTATATGCCCGAACCAACGGAGCATGCCCTTTCTCATCTTTACACCGATACTATCTTTCATACCTACTCGCTGTCTTACTATGCTGTTGCTAATGCGGTCGGTCAGCTTCACTCCGCACATCTTCCGCAGAGCTCGCATTTCTACCGCATTTATCCTACTTTCATTCTCCTTCTTACATACATGGGTATGTATACCCAGCTCTCGCTACCATATAACAGCGTTGGGACAAGAACTCCGTTATGTATGGCCAGCTGCGCCTTATGGCTTAAGTGCCGGCTCCCGAGTAACTTTCCCATCGCACCATTCACGCGCAGTCGTCTTTCATAACTGTGACTAGTGTTTGCAGATCAGTGGCTGTTGGCGCTATTAAAACCGCGTCATCTGCATAAAGTAGATGGTTTACCACTAAGTCACCCATTTGTACACCTTCATTCATCGCTTTCAGTCTTTGAAGACTTTTGTCCAGATATATTATAAACAGTCTAGCGGACAACACTCAACCCTGCTTGCCACCGATTTTAACGTCAAACCAGGGTTACCTGTTACCACCCACCCGTACGCATGCCTTGCAGTCCACATAAGTGGACTGGACGGCTCGCAACAGAGTGCCATCTATACCATACTCTGGCAAAATGTCCCAAAGTCTCTTTCGCACAACTCTGTCAAATGCCTTCTCCAGATCTACAAAACCGCAGAAAACCTTCCGCCCCACTGCCAGATGCTTCTCTACGATGTTGCGGAGTGAGAAGACTTGATCCGAACATCCTCTTCCAGACCTGAAACCCCCTTGTGCCTCGCACAACATTCCATCAGACTTCACGCGCATTCTCCGTTCAATAATTTTACCGTACACCTTGGCTGCCAAGCTGATCAAACTGATGGCTCTGTAATTGGCGCAATCATATTGTGAACCCTTGCCTTTATACAAGGGTACTATGACTGCGCGGCGCCAATCTGTAGGGACTCTACCGGTCCTCCAGCAAAGGTTTGCAAGGGCCCGGAAAGCGTCCCGGACGCAAGTTCCACCATATTTGATCATCTCGGCAGATATCATGTCTACTCCCGCAGCTTTACCGTTTTTCATACTTCCTATCGCCCATTCAACTTATTCCATAGTGATGTCCTCCGTTGATTCTGGTGCCGCAATCTCGCCTTTGGGCACGTCTGCGGCATCAGCATCCGGGTCATCTCCATACATTTCTCCAAAATATTCACTCCACCGGTTTAGCACAGCTTGTGTGTCTGCAAGAATGTCACCATCTTTAGATTTTATCCTTTCCATTCTGGAGCCTGACGAATCACCTCGAGCCTTTCTCACCTTGCTCCAAAAGAGTTTGGTGTTGTTCTCGAAGTTCTTCGCCAGCCTCTCCTCCTCAATTATACTTGCTCTTTCACGCTTTTCTTTAACTAAAGTTTTAGTAGCATTCTTGCATTGCCGGTATATTTCTTTCCTCATCTCTGTCATACTGGCATTCAGGTTCAAAGAAGATACATAGTCCTGCCACGCTTTCTTCTTAATTTCTACGGAGCTTTGCAACTCCGCATCGCACCATGCATCACCTTTTGCTGTAATATGCTTCTTTGAGCAACCACATACTTCTTTCGCGGATTCCACCAAACTCTCTTTCAGGCTATTCCAACATTCATCTACATTTGAGTCCGAAGAGCCTGCTGTCAAAAGCTTGTCCCGGACTCTGTCTTCATACATTCTCCTCACGCTCTCATCTTGCAACTTTTCAACCTTTAATCTTTCAAGGTCTCCGAAGGGGATACGCTCTCGCCAGTGCCTCCACTTCCTGAACAGACCACTAAACCGCGCAACTACGAGATAGTGGTCTGATTCCAGAGTGGGGCCTCTATACGCACGCGTATCTTGTAGTTTGCTTCGGAGACGGTTATCAACCAGGATCAGATCTATCATGCTTTTTTGTTCATTCCTTCTCCACGTATACAAATGTATGTCCTTGTGCTGGAATATCGTGTTAGACACAAGGAGACCCCTTTCCAAACAAACATCTACAATGAGCTTACCTGCATCGTTCACTCTCTTATCACCATAAGGACCCAGAGCAGCGTCGCAAGTTTGCCGCCTGGTTCCCCATCATCCCCATCCGTTCAGATCGCCACACAAAATCACCTTTTCGTTAGCCTCAGCCAAATCCAGAATTTCCCTGACATTATCCCAAAACTTTTCAAGGTCCTGGAGTGTCGACGAGCTTACGGGAGCATATGCTGCGACCAAAAATACTCTAGTGACACCCAGTTTTAAACGGACCCAGAGAAGTCTCGCATCGCACAGGCCATAATCTCTCACTCCAGAGGCCAGGCGACGGGACAGCAAGATACCCACCCTCATGCTGGCACGACTGCTCTGCGGTACCTCAGACCACAGAGCCATCGTGCCATCAGGAAGATCACAGGTTTCACTGCCCCTCCGCTTAGTCTCTGTTACACACAGAGCATCCAGGCGTCTCTCTTTCATCACATCAATCACCTCATGCATCTTATCTTCCATACCACCTCTTACATTCCAAGTGCCTATTCGGCACTCTGCACCCCACGACTCGCCAGTTCGGGCCCGGCGTGATGGGTGGCGGCCCCCATCGCCGCTTCCACCTATATTCGTACCGACGGGGGCGGGTACGCGTCGCCTCGGGGGGACGCCCTAGCCCGCACTGCGGTACGTCTTCGGTCCAAGATTGCAGCCATAATGACTGACAGGGGTCGCGACGAGCACGCTCTTGGACAGACCTTATTTATTAATATTAATTAATACACCGTCACGCCTATATTCCCCAAACGGGGGTGACAAAGATGTACTGAGTACACCCGCGTTTCGCCGACGATGTTAGGTCCCATGTAATAGGGGGCGAGCCTATCGCCATATACCGGGCACAATTCCAGACTCCGGACTTATACTGGGAATTTTTCGTTAGAAAAACTACATTTGTCAGACCTAGGATTTGAACCCAGGACCTCGTGATCACAAAGCGATGTGCTTTTCCAACAGTCCAACGAGGCAAGTAAGTTAAGTTAATATTAATAATAATTATTTTCATTAGGGGGTCTGTCCAAGAGCGTGCTCGTCGCGATCCCTGCCAGTCATTATGGCTGCAATCTTGGAACCGAAGACGTACCGCAGTGCGGGCTAAGGCGTCCCCCCGAGGCGACGCGTACCGGCCCGCCCCCGTCGGTACGAATATAGGTGGAAGCGGCGATGGGGGCCGCCACCCATCACGCCGGGCCCGAACTGGCGAGTCGTGGGGTGCAGAGTGCCGAATAGGCACTTGGAATGTAAGAGGTGGTATGGAAGATAAGATGCATGAGGTGATTGATGTAATGAAAGAGAGACGCCTGGATGCTCTGTGTGTAACAGAGACTAAGCGGAGGGTCAGTGAAACCTGTGATCTTCCTGATGGAACGATGGCTCTGTGGTCTGGTGTACCGCAGAGCAGTCGTGCCAGCATGGGGGTGGGTATCTTGCTGTCCCGTCGCCTGGCCTCTGGAGTGAGAGATTATGGCCTGTGCGATGCGAGACTTCTCTGGGTCCGTTTAAAACTGGGTGTCACTAGAGTATTTTTGGTCGCAGCGTATGCTCCCGTAAGCTCGTCGGCACCCCAGGACCTTGAGAAGTTTTGGGATAATGTCAGGGAAGTTCTGGATTTGGCTGAGGCTAACGAAAAGGTGATTCTGTGTGGCGATCTGAACGGATGGGTAGGAACCAGGCGGCAAACTTGCGACGCTGCTCTGGGTCCTTATGGTGATAAGAGAGTGAACGATGCAGGTAAGCTCATTGTAGATGTTTGTTTGGAAAGGGGTCTCCTTGTGTCTAATACGATATTCCAGCACAAGGACATACATATGTATACGTGGAGAAGGAATGAACAAAAAAGCATGATAGATCTGATCCTGGTTGATAACCGTCTCCGAAGCAAACTACAAGATACGCGTGCGTATAGAGGCCCCACTCTGGAATCAGACCACTATCTCGTAGTTGCGCGGTTTAGTGGTCTGTTCAGGAAGTGGAGGCACTGGCGAGAGCGTATCCCCTTCGGAGACCTTGAAAGATTAAAGGTTGAAAAGTTGCAAGATGAGAGCGTGAGGAGAATGTATGAAGACAGAGTCCGGGACAAGCTTTTGACAGCAGGCTCTTCGGACTCAAATGTAGATGAATGCTGGAATAGCCTGAAAGAGAGTTTGGTGGAATCCGCGAAAGAAGTATGTGGTTGCTCAAAGAAGCATATTACAGCAAAAGGTGATGCATGGTGGGATGCGGAGTTGCAAAGCTCCGTAGAAAGTAAGAAGAAAGCGTGGCAGGACTATGTATCTTCTTTGAACCTGAATGCCAGTATGACAGAGATGAGGAAAGAAATATACCGGCAATGCAAGAATGCCACTAAAACTTTAGTGAAAGAAAAGCGTGAAAGAGCCAGTATGATTGAGGAGGAGAGGCTGGCGAAGAACTTTGAGAACAACACCAAACTCTTTTGGAGCAAGGTGAGAAAGGCTCGAGGTGATTCGTCAGGCTCCAGAATGGAAAGGATAAAATCTAAAGATGGTGACATTCTTGCAGACACACAAGCTGTGCTAAACCGGTGGAGTGAATATTTTGGAGAAATGTATGGAGATGACCCGGATGCTGATGCCGCAGACGTGCCTAAAGGCGAGATTGCGGCACCAGAATCAACGGAGGACATCACTATGGAAGAAGTTGAATGGGCGATAGGAAGTATGAAAAACGGTAAAGCTGCGGGAGTAGACATGATATCTGCCGAGATGATCAAATATGGTGGAACTTGCGTCCGGGACGCTTTCCGGGCCCTTGCAAACCTTTGCTGGAGGACCGGTAGAGTCCCTACAGATTGGCGCCGCGCAGTCATAGTACCCTTGTATAAAGGCAAGGGTTCACAATATGACTGCGCCAATTACAGAGCCATCAGTTTGATCAGCTTGGCAGCCAAGGTGTACGGTAAAATTATTGAACGGAGAATGCGTGTGAAGTCCGATGGAATGTTGTGCGAGGCACAAGGGGGTTTCAGGTCTGGAAGAGGATGTTCGGATCAAGTCTTCTCACTCCGCAACATCGTAGAGAAGCATCTGGCAGTGGGCCGGAAGGTTTTCTGCGGTTTTGTAGATCTGGAGAAGGCATTTGACAGAGTTGTGCGAAAGAGACTTTGGGACATTTTGCCAGAGTATGGTATAGATGGCACTCTGTTGCGAGCCGTCCGGTCCACTTATGTGGACTGCAAGGCTTGCGTACGGGTGGGTGGTAACAGGTCACCCTGGTTTGACGTTAAAATCGGCGTCAAGCAGGGTTGCGTGTTGTCCGCTAGACTGTTTATAATATATCTGGACAAAAGTCTTCAAAGACTGAAAGCGATGAATGAAGGTGTACAAATGGGTGACTTAGTGGTAAACCATCTACTTTATGCAGATGATGCGGTTTTAATAGCGCCAACAGCCACTGATCTGGAAACACTAGTCACAGTTATGAAAGACGACTGTATGATCAATGGCTTACACTTGAATGTGAAGAAAACCAAGATTATGGTTTTTGAAAGGGAAGAAACCAGAACGAATGTAAGGATTGTGGTTGGTAACGATGTGCTGGAGCAAGTGAATGAGTTTGTATATCTTGGATGCGCCTTCAGTAAGGATGGGAAATACACCGCTGACATAGAGAGAAGAGTGAGTGCAGGGAACAGAGTGAATGGTGCGATGGGAAAGCTACTCGGGAGCCGGCACTTAAGCCATAAGGCGCAGCTGGCCATACATAACGGAGTTCTTGTCCCAACGCTGTTATATGGTAGCGAGAGCTGGGTATGTAAGAAGGAGAATGAAAGTAGGATAAATGCGGTAGAAATGCGAGCTCTGCGGAAGATGTGCGGAGTGAAGCTGACCGACCGCATTAGCAACAGCATAGTAAGACAGCGAGTAGGTATGAAAGATAGTATCGGTGTAAAGATGAGAAAGGGCATGCTCCGTTGGTTCGGGCATATAGAAAGAATGCCAGAGGAAAGAATGACAAAACAGATATACAATGTGAAAGTGGAAGGATGCAGGTACCGGGGAAGACCTAGACTATCTTACCACGACCAAATAAACCGAGTCTTATCTGATGGAAAAGTCAAGAGTCTCCGTAACCGGCGAGCGTGTATGAGACGAACTATGAGAGTCGAGGAAGCCAGAGAGGTATGTAAGGAAAGAACCTGTTGGAACTCTGTACTCTCTGCCTACCCCGCAAGGGATCTGGCGTGAGGTTATAGATAGATAGATAGAGATAGATTATTTTCATATTAATTTAAACCGTAAACATCTTTTATCATTTCTTAAATCTATTTTTGCCGCATACAAATAAAGGTACCCATTTAGAACAAACTAATTTCAGGTCTATCGTTAATTATGTTATATCTTGAAGATTGTTCTAAAATAGCTTAATAAGCTCATCTTTTGTCCGTTTATAATTGCTTCTTAATAGAAGTTTATTAATAGCTAATCATTTTAGTAATAAGCGTTGAAATAGCCTATTATTAATCTAAATACTCTTTTGTTACTGTTTGTTTTTGTCTTTTTTAACGTATATTGTCCCACAGCTGGGCAAAGGTCTCCCCATAGCATTCCAGACCGAACTGTTTTCAGCCATCGTGCGAAGCGCGTATACTAGGTGTCTCGCAGTGGTGCTCTGCACCGGCCGGCGGGCAAGGGATTCTCTGACATCGCCCGCGAGGACGGTGTCTGATCCTATTTGCGGTATCTGTATCCGAAAGAAAGGATGTAAGGGCATCGGTAGGGTTGGTGAGAACATGCCGCGGACGGCGGTAGTGGCTGATAGAAGAGGAGTTTCGTATCCGGCGGTGGCTACGTTTAGCGGATTTGTATGATTGAACGCATTTGCGAAATATCGGGTTGTCGCCTTTTTAATATCGTCGTAGTTGTTCCGGGGTACCCCTAAAACTTCTTAATTACTTTTGTTGTTGTTGGTCCGATCTACGCAGAATGAGCTCACGGAGTCTTGAGGTCTTGCAGTGTTATGCTTGGTTTTGGATTTGATTATATTAATTACTGGATCCCAAGACGATGGAAGCACCCGGCCATCTTCTCTATTGAAATTAGGATGTGTTTTAATTTCAATAGCCTCGCTAACCATCCTTGGTAGAAATCGGTGTTCTTTCACGAGGATTTGTGGTCTATCAAATCTGATGTTATGGCGGCGACCCGCCATAACAAAACCAAGCATAACACTGCAAGACTTTAAGACACCGTGAGCTCATTCTGCGTAAATAGGACCAACAACAACAAAAATAATTAAGAAGTTTGAGGGTATCCCGGAACAACTATGCCTTTTGGACGTCTAACACCTCAGTCCCTCCCGTGACCATGGGTGCTGCCAAGCACTCGAAACGTATCAAGGCCCGTATCTTCTATCACTATTTTGTGAGATAGTCGAATAATGGTACTCTAGTTGCACACAGAATATTTATTCTCTCTCCATGAAATGATCATGAGATATGGTAACGCTCCGCGTTTGGTCCTAGACAATAAGGGTCATGCAAAAGTAAAATGCCGCCTAATGTATGGCGCTCCGTACCAAACATTAAGTTATTGCGTCATAACCAAATGTCCGTTATTTTGGAGGGAATTTTGAGTTTTTTGTATTTTACTAAGTATTTTTGAGATCCAATTCCTCAATTCATAGTTAACATCGATAAAATATTTTGAGGTTAGGTTTAAAAATATACGAATTCTGTACCTCAGTGAGATATTTTCACTACATGATCATTGTTTCTTCTTTTATTGTAAGACCATTACTATGTTCTAGGCGTTTAAATGAGCAAATTACGCATACATTGAGGTTTTTGTTCGAATTTACTGCGCAAACAAAACCATAGCGCGATCTAATTCGATACTAGCGCCATCCATCGTAGTCGGAGTTAAGCTTCTCGCTATAATAACAATACTGGTTATGTTACTTTTTCGATTTTAAAAGTTCCAATTTCTATAAAGCTACAAAAATCGTAATCTGATTTTAAAAAATGTGTAATATTATACAACAATTTCATAGTGACGCAATTGGTACCGACCCGTAGCATTCTCCTTTATCAATATCCGTTCAGTGCTTTGGCGTAAAAATGTTACAAGTTTGGAATTTTAGTTTTAGTATGAATGTCTCTTCCAGTCAAGTCTGACCCTTCAATCGCTTCAAACGACCAGTATAATAAGACCTGTAAATACGAGTCGCTTGCTAACATTACGTGTAAACTTTGCAGCTCAGCACGTTGTTTAGAAGCAGGATGCGCTTTATCGCTTTCAACTGCTGTTTGTACTTCAAGTGGATTAGCAACTTTAGTTATACCGGCGTCTGAGTTTCGTTC
This sequence comes from Phalera bucephala, assembly GCA_905147815.2. Lineage (NCBI taxonomy): Eukaryota > Metazoa > Arthropoda > Insecta > Lepidoptera > Notodontidae > Phalera > Phalera bucephala. Next base: position 6,556,374 of record LR990632.1, on the reverse strand, counting down.
ACCTAATTTTGGAGTTCTAAATTAAAGTGTGTCTAGTATTGGGATGGAAGGAAAACAGTAATTAAAATTACCATATACTACGTATTACCGATATAAACCGAGTCATATCTGAAGGAAAAGTCAAGAGTCTCCGTAACCGGCGAGCGTGTATGAGACGAACTATGAGAGTGGAGGAAGCCAGAGAGGTATGTAAGAAAAGAACCTGTTGGAACTCTGTACTACCCCTACCCCGCAAGGGATCTGGCGTAATCTCAAAAATACAAACATGTTCTTATGACTAATATTACAATAGTTATTAAATATGTAGGTATGTTTGAGAGTACACATCTAGAAACATTCATCTATTTCTATTGGTCCCCACACTAGGCATACCCTGTATCGTGAGGGCCAACAGATATACTTGCTAAGTCACAATGCGTCGGGAGATAAGAGTACGAACGAAAAATAATATAAAAAAATGAAATTAATAAAAGGTTAAAATAAATCATTAAATTAATATGGTTCACAGAAAATGAGCGTGCGTGCGTGCGCATGTGTGTGTGTGTGAGCGTGTGTGCGTGTGTGCGTGTGTCCGTCTTTTTATTTATTTAAAATAGTATATTATTAAGTTTGTGTATAAAAAATGTGAATAAACTATAATATTATTTTCATCTCTCTCATCGTCTCGATCAAATTATAAAGTGTGAAAGTTTGTATGATCGGATGCTTGTTGCTCAATTATGCAAAATCGGTTGAATGGATTTGGATGAAATTTGGCACACAGATAGATTACGTAGATTTACACATAGGATACTTTTTATCCCGGAATAATGATAGGTTCCTGTCTTAAGTCAATGCGGACGAAGTCATGGGCAGAAACTAGTAATAATATAAATGTGAAAGTTTGTATGCATGTTTAGATGCTTGGATGTTTGTTACAAATTCGCGCAAAAACGGCTAAACAGATTTAAATCCATACATAGAATACTTTTATCCCGGAGAAATTGAAAGTTTCCTGTCTAAAGTTAACGCTGACGAAGTAGCGGGCAGGAGCTAGTATAAAATAATATTAAAATCCAATATAGTATTTTCTTTTAATTTAGGACACAAGCTTTCATAACAGTATTTACTTTACATTAATATAAGTAGGCCATTTGACCTGCAATGAATGTCTTTTGGCCTATGATTAAGATGATAATTAGTAAGTACTTAAAAAAAAACATCGTCACGCCTATATTCCCCAGAGGGGGTGGTAGAGGTGTACTGAGTACACCCACGTTTCGCCGACGATGTTAGGTCCCATGTACCAGGGGGCGAGCCTATTGCCATATACCGGGCACAATTCCAGACTCCGGACTCATATTGGGAATTTTTCGTTAGAAAAACTACATTTGTCCGACCTAGAATTTGAACCCAGGACCTCGTGATCACAAAGCGATGCGCCTTGCCACCAGACCAACGAGGCAGTCAAAATAAGTATTTTTATTATATTATATACACAGTTTATCAAATTTCTAAAATGAATGACATGATATCAAAGATAAGATTATGAGTTTATTATTAGTGTAAAGATTCATAAATCTTATAAGATATAAGAAATTCATAAAGGTTATAAGATAGGATAAGAAAGCGTATGCTCCGTTGGTTTGATTGATACGTAGATAAATAGATAACATGGTTCCATGGTACTTAGAAGTTATTAATTTCTAACTAGTAGTACCTACAAATTTGATCGCGATATATTCAGGCATGTATTTCACACCCTTAAGTGTTTTGAGACAAAAGATAGCTTATGTCGTTTCCCTGGATAAAATCCTTGCCGGATTTGATCAAAATCTGATCAGCGGTTTGGGCGTAAAAAGGTTACAGACAAAAAACCACACAGATAGGCTGATAGTTACTTCCAAATTTATGATATTAGTATATCTCTTCTAGTTTTGAAAGTTCCGTTCATGATGTTTCACTCTGTATAAAAAACATACAGAAATCAAAACTTAAATTAATTGACAGCCTCGACTAGGGCCCTGAGTTTGAATTCTAATGGATTTGATAATGATCCAAAAGTTACTTCGTGGTTAATCCTCGTTTCGTCGTCCTACTTACGACATTCATTTCACTTCTCAAACTACCTTTAACTAAAAGAAGAACTGTTTTACCCAATCCAGCGGGGACACAGCTGCTTATTTTGTCACTTTCATTCTTATTCAGAAATTCCGCAACCAGAGCAAGATAGCATGCACTTTCAATAACAATCCAAAAATAAACAATAAATTTAAATCTTCGTTAAGGGGGCTACTGCGAAAAAAACGTGTTTTTGTATTCCATGCACTTTAAGAAGTATATGAATTAGTGACTTAATATTTTGAAATATGATTTTTAACTTAATATTTTAGAATCTGGTAGAAGGAATACACGATTAAGCGAAATTTTCTCGATAGAAAAAAATCTAAAGTCATCTCTATCGCTTTAAATATTATGATTCTAAAGCGAAACGCTTAAGAACTAGTCAATAGACTTACTCAAAAACATAGCAAATAATTGTAGCAAAGTTTTTGTAAATAAGTTTATTATTTCATATGTAGTCTTCATATGTAGTCCAAGTGCGCGCTCACAAGCATCACTGTTTCTCTTCCGATCGATAAATGCTCAATCGCTGTAGGCCCTTTATACAAATAATTGGAAACGAAATTGCGAATACAATAGCACTCCTAAAAAGTTTCAACAAACTAATTTAGTCGCCTTTCCGTACAATTACATTTAAACAGTACAATTAAGTTAAAGCAAAATAGGAACAATACAATATCGCTGGTACCTGCTAACTCGCAGAACGAGCAAGTTTGAGGGCCGAAGAAGTTTTAGCTGTAATTTGACAAGTTTCAACAAAGGTTAGTTCACCTCGGTGCTCCGGCATTTGCATTTATATGGGACGTTGTTATGACACACCTTTAAAATTAGGCACGTCATACTCGAGATAATGAATAGATAAAGCACTTTCTAAGGTAAAACGTTTGTTATCAAAACGGTAAATATTTTCGGTTTCCTATTCTATTTTAGATATTTAGATTTTAGATTAGAACACGGTGAGGTTATATTGAAGAGTCGGGTAGTTCCACTGACCACCTTCCGACTACATCATCAGACCCTGAACACTACCTGGTTGTACAGTACTCGTCAATACCAATCTTAAAAGTCTAAACACGAGGGGGTTTCGTTATATAGTTCATATGTTCCTAGGGCCACTTTCTGACTCCATCATCAGACCGGCTCCGTGGTACCATATCATTGCGTTATGGTCGACTTTACATACCAAATTTCAGCATAGTCAGTCTCCTAAGACCGTTTTACTGGAGTTATAACAATTAAGGTGGATGCCCTCACTTTATATATATATACTCCGTTGCTACAAGTATGATCAGTTAGCATTTTTTTCGAGATCACAGCGCCTCAATATGATTTATACCATGAAATCCACATACACAAACACCCAGACCAAAATAAATATTTCCCACATACAGAGATTTGTTCCATGTGATCCAAATCGTCTGTTATTATTTTTCTATTCCGGTAAATGTCACCATGGTATTTTTTGCATTAATAAGTACTATAACCTTATTCAGGTTCAGCAGACTTGTCCTATACACCCCGTATATACGCTATAGACCTAATAATAAAGGACAGTTGTCAAGATTTACGCAGGGGTGCAACAATTCTTGCCATCTGTCGCCCCTTCCGCATTTGAATTACAAACTACAACTAATGTACTATGTAATTGTATAATTCTTTTCATTCTGTGGGCCCAGATTGCGTCGGATTAACTATTGGGTACATACCCTTATTTTGGGGTGAATAGATTAGATTACCTCTATTTATTGAGTTCTTAGATTTACGCGAATATTACACATGAAATAAAACTATTTTACGGATTCTATCGCGGTTTATTTTTCTATTTTTAGTTCCCGACGTTTCGAGTGCTTTGCAGCACCCATGGTCACGGGAGGGACTGAGGTGTTAGACGTCCAATAGGCATAGTTGTTCCGGGGTACCCTCAAACTTCTTAATTATTTTTGTTGTTGTTGGTCCGATCTACGCAGAATGAGCTCACGGTGTCTTGAGGTCTTGCAGTGTTATGCTTGGTTTTGGATTTGATTAAATTAATTACCGGATCCCAAGACGATGGAAGCACCCAGCCATCTTCTCTATTGAAATTAGGATGTTTTTTAATTTCAATAGCCTCGCGAACCATCCTTGGTAGGAATCGGTGTTCTTTCACGAGGATTTGTGGTCTATCAAATCTGATGTTATGGCGGGTGCGGTCAAGGACATGTTCACAGACTGCAGACTTCTTTGAGCGACGGTGTTTCCGTCGCTCAAAGAAGTCGGCGTCTTGGGATCCGGTAATTAATTTAATCAAATCCAAAACCAAGCATAACACTGCAAGACCTCAAGACACCGTGAGCTCATTCTGCGTAGATCGGACCAACAACAACAAAAATAATTAAGAAGTTTGAGGGTACCCCGGAACAACTATGCCTATTGGACGTCTAACACCTCAGTCCCTCCCGTGACCATGGGTGCTGCAAAGCACTCGAAACGTCGGGAACTAAAAATAGAAAAATAAACCGCGATAGAATCCGTAAAATAGTTTTATTTCTTACCTCTATTTGTTTGTGTGGAATTTGTACCTATTAATCAGAGCAAGGGATTTTGGAGTACTGTTTTTGTTTTTGAAACAGATATACTACACAAAAAGAGAAGGATGTAGGTACCGGGAAAGACCTTCACTATCTTACCATGAACAAATAGACGGCGAAACGGCGAGCGTGTATGAGACTAACTATGAGAGTAGAAGAAGCCAGAGAGCTCTGTAAGGAAAGAACCTGTTTGAACTCAGTACTGCCTGCCTACCCCGCAAGGGAACTGGCGTGATGACATAGATAGATAGATTATTTATTGCTTGCTGCAAAAGAGTACCGTAGCGATCTTTGGGAAAGGTTTTAGTCATACAACCTTTCGGATGATGATTGCTAATGAATGCTTGCCGCATTTCGCTTATTGTGCAAAGTAATGATTCTATTAAGAAAGAATAACTTATTAATAATAATGTTTCACAATAATAATGTTTATTTATTTCTCAAAAATTCCAGTACATTTTTTACACAAATATGTATCCTAATCTTAGGCGAATGTACACAAAAGTGTTAGCATTTGAGGCTGAACTAAGCATAGCCTGTGCCCTCAACGCCAATCCTCTAGGTTACAAGTAAATCATGTAGGTATGTTTTTAGTGGTCTCGCAAAATTTCACTAGTTAAAATTTAGACAACAAAGAGGAAAATCCAAAAAAAAAAATAGAAATAGAAAATAAAAACAGTAATACACATTTTGGGTGTGTAGTCTGTCCTCTCTTTGTGTGTTATGAGATGTGCATGAGTGAGTGTGAGAGGGTGTGTGAGGTTTGAGCGCAAGTGTTACTGTTACAATTTAATTAATTTTGTATATATGTATAATAATCAGATTTAAATAATTGATTACATAATAAAATAAATATAGTTTATACTTTAATCTGTAGCAATTCCTCTGTCTCCTCGTATGTCAGTTTCTGAAGGTATTCACTTACTTTAATTTCGCAGGATTTCTTAGTCAATAGGAAAATGTTAAGAGATGTGTTTATCTTGTTGTAGATGTAAGGGCCAATAAAAGGGAGAAATCCGGAGCTGAATTTTGTTTTAAAAGGGGTTGATTGGGGGCAAACCAAGTGTTTTCTGCATCTGTTTAAAATCCCAGGGTCGTAGATTAATTTCTTATGTTGCGTTATTATTACATTTAGAAGATAAAGCTGTCTTCTCGTTAGAACTTCACAGAAATCGTAAATCAGTGAGGTGAGGAACTGTATCGGTTTAAAGGTGCACACTGTCAGAACAGCACGCTTGGCAACCTCCATAGGTTTAATAGTGGTTTTAGAAGAACCTCCCCAAGATGTAATGCAGTAGTTGATGAGTGACTGGCAGAAAGCATAGTATATTAGCTTCAGTACATGGGGTTCAGCGACGTGTCGGAAGGTCTTAAAGACGTATACTAATTTTCTGATCCTACCACAAAGTATCTTAGTATGGTCTTTAAAGTCGAGGCGGTTATCTATGGTAACACCTAGATATTTTATTGTTTTCAAACATCATTTAATCTAGTTTAGAACATGAGCAGTTTTCTTTACAAACACATTCGTGTGGTATATTATTATATAAATCGAATTGATGTCTGTATTTGAGCGTATGCTGAAGAAAATATATTTGGTTTTGTCCACATTTAGAGTTAATGCATTGCCCTCAAGCCATGTCGTCACTATATCAAAGCCTGATTGGGCAGCATCGAAAGCCTCTTCCAATGTATTGGCAGAAAACGCGAGAGCAGTGTCATCTGCAAAAGAGATTATTTTGCCATGGGGAAGCTTGAGGCTCGCAAGATCGTTTATAAATATGATAAATAGGGAAGGCCCTAGGATGCGGTCTTTTGGAACTCCGTGTGTAATTGGAAGGTCTCCACTATTAAGGTTGCCAATCCGAACACACTGAAGCCGCCCGACAAGGTAAATTTCGAACAGTTTTAGTTGGGTACCTCTGATACCAAGTATTTCCAGCTTTTTGAGTAAGAGTTTTCTGTACCAAAGAAATAGTATTAAAAGCTTTTGCGAGATCAAGGAAAATTATAATGTATGAGGTATGTAATGTATGAGGACATTAGTAGAGCCATACATACTTCCAAAGCACACTTTACAGTGGTTATGGGTGACTTCAATGCGCGGCTGGGCCAACGGGGCGATGATGAATTTGGAGTGGGGCAATTTGGATATGGGCAGCGCAACCCCAGGGGTCAGAGGCTGGCCGAATATCTGGAGAAAGAGGGACTCTTTATGATGAACTCTTTCTTCCGGAAGCCGCCTCATAAGAAATGGACCTGGATGAGCCCTGATGGTTCTACAAAAAATGAGATAGACTTCATCATGAGCACCAAGCGACAAATATTTAATGATGTCTCCGTGATTCACAGGGTAAAAACCGGCAGTGATCACCGAATGGTCAGAGGCACATTGAATATTAATGTCAAAATGGAAAGATCGCGTCTGATGAAGTCTACGCTACGACCTTCTTATGCACATATCCAAAACCCCGAGAACTTTCAACTCGAATTGGCAAACCGCTTCGAATTGCTAGACAGCAGCGCATCAGTGGACAAAATCAACAACAGGCTGGTAGAGACTGTCCATACGGTCGGGTCCAAGTATTTTGAGCCCCACCGTAAAAATAGACCTCAAAAACTATCCAACTACACCCGAAACCTCATGGCTGAGCGACGTTCCATGACGCTCCAAACCTCCGATGATGCTAAGTCCTATAGGCAGCTCAATGGACAGATATTGAAGTCCTTGCGACACGATTTACGGTCCTTCAATACAAGGCGTATTGAGGAGACCATAGCACAGAACAAGGGCTCCAAAGTGTTCGCAAGAGACGCGTCTATTGGGCAAAGCCAGTTGACGAAGCTGAAGACGGAGGACGGAAACGTAACGTCGAATATGTCAGAGGTGCTCAGGGAGATAGAGAGGTTCTATGGGCAGTTGTACACCTCAGTAGCTGAACCTGTTGTTGACTTGGTAAAAGACCCAAGAGCCAAGCTAACCCGACACATCACTGAAGATATCCCGGACATCAGCCTGTACGAGATTAGGATGGCTCTCAAACAACTCAAAAATAACAAAGCGCCAGGCGAAGACGGAATTACCGCAGAGCTTCTGAAAGCGGGCGGAACGCCGGTACTTAAAGTCCTTCAGAGGCTGTTTAATTCCGTCTTGCTCGAAGAGAAAACGCCGGAAGCATGGAACAGGGGTGTGGTGGTACTGTTTTTCAAGAAAGGTGATAACACTTTACTGAAGAATTATAGGCCCATCACACTGCTGAGCCATGTTAATAAGTTGTTTTCGAGAGTCATTATGAATCGTCTCGAACGCAGGCTTGATGACTTCCAGCCTCCCGAACAAGCCGGTTTCCGGAAAGGCTTTAGTACCATAGACCACATACATACGCTGCGGCAGATTATACAGAAGACCGAGGAGTATAATCGGCCACTATGCTTGGCGTTTGTGGACTATGAGAAAGCCTTTGATTCGATCGAGACTTGGGCGGTTCTTAGATCTCTCCAGCGATGCCGCATTGACTATCGGTACATTGAAGTGTTGAAGTGCTTGTATAATAACGCCACCATGTCAGTCCGAGTACAGGGGCAGTGCACGAAGGCGATCCCCATAAAAAGAGGAGTAAGGCAGGGAGACGTCATTTCTCCGAAACTGTTTACGGCTACCTTAGAGGACGCCTTCAAGCTCTTGGAATGGCAAGGACTTGGCATCAACATCAATGGCGAATACATCACTCACCTTCGATTTGCCGACGACATTGTGGTCGTGGCGGAGTCGCTGGAAGATCTAGGACGAATGCTCGGTGACCTCAACAGAGTATCTCAACAAGTGGGTCTTAAAATGAACATGGACAAAACGAAAATAATGTCTAACGTCCATGTCGTACCCACCGCACTCACCGTTGGGAACTCTACTCTTGAAGTTGTCGACGAATACATTTACCTGGGACAGGTAGTCCGGTTAGGTAGGTCCAACTTTGAGAGAGAGGTCAATCGACGAATCCAACTCGGCTGGGCAGCGTTCGAGAAACTGCGCAACATCTTCTCATCCAAAATACCTCAGTGTCTAAAGACTAAAGTTTTTAGTCAATGTGTGTTACCAGTGATGATATATGGATCAGAGACGTGGTCTCTTACAATAGGTCTCATAAAAAAGCTTAGAGTTGCTCAGCGAGCTATGGAGAGAGCTATGCTCGGCGTTTCTCTATGCGATCGAATCAGGAATGAGGAGAGTCGTAGAAGAACCAAGGTCACCGACATAGCCGTTAAGATTAGCAAGCTGAAGTGGCAATGGGCGGGCCACATAGCGCGTAGATCGGACGGGCGTTGGGGCAGAAAGATTCTAGAGTGGAGACCACGTATTGGCAAGCGCAGCGTGGGACGACCGCCTGCCAGATGGACCGACGATCTTGTGAAAATCGCAGGAAGTCGTTGGATGCAGGTGGCATCGGATCGGTTACGCTGAAAAGCGATTGGGGAGGCCTATGTTCAGCAGTGGACAAGTATAGGCTGAGATGATGATGATGATGAGGAAAATTATAAGGCATTTCTTTTTTTTTGTCAATGCAATTGCTAATGAAATCGATAAGAGTATTAACAGCTAGATCTGTTGATCTACCTGCACAGAAACCGTATTGGTTTTCTGAAAGCAGGTCTTCGTTACCAGATACCCCATAAGCCTCGTATTTATAATTTTTTTCAAAAGTATTGATAACGATGGAAGGATTGAAATTGGCCTGTAGTAGATAATACAACTTCTGTCCCCGCTCTTATGAATAAGGCACAATTCAGATTTTTTAAGACTATCAGGGAAAATTCCTTGTTGCAGACAAGAGTTAAATATGAAGGTAAGCGGAAGAACTAAAAAGGTTTGATATGTTTTTAAGAAGGAGTTGCTTATTTAATCATGCCCAATAGCACAATCAGTTTTTAAATTATCAATTAAACTTTCCACCTCTTCCTAATGAGGTGAGGTTCTAAACTAGAACGTATTAAAACAATAAAATATCTAGGTGTGCGTATGAGTGGTTTCTAAAACGAACGAATTTAATTGAGTGGGAGGGCTGTTATTTATAATTAAGTTCGTGGTGGTACTAGGTTTGGCCGCTTTTTTTTTGTTCGATCTTATCAGCTAGCGACTTACCTGCATTTACAAAGTAATCGCTTATTGTATTTAGTGACGATTGGGGAGAATTTGACAGGGACAGGAGCTCATTTGGGTGGTTCGTATTTTTGGAAGTGTTTGTGATTTCTCTTATTACTTTCCATAATCTCTTGTTATCCCCTTGCGCTGCTTGCATTGATGCAAGTCGTAGATCCTTTTTCGTAGGCTCTTTTTACTTTTTACAATATGTTGTTACAATCATTTCTATAGTGTGTGTTGTAGGTTGTTTCTAGTATAAGATTGTCTGGGGAGAGTTTAGATTTTCGATGGAACTTATTTCTATTTTTCATGCAAAGTATTAGGCCTTACGTAATCCACGGCTTAATTATCTTCTTTTGCCTCGATAAGTTTATTATTTTAGTATTATTTTTATGGCTTTCTGAAGATTTTCGGTAAGATTATTTGGGGGAAAATTAGGATTAGGTGAGTCATAAATATGATTAAGATTAATGTTTACTATTTCATGTTTTAGCCTTTCAGAGTAAATTTTTTTTAGGTGGTTAGAGAGTATTGAATATTTTTCTTGAAGTTTAAATTTAGCAAGACAGGGTAATGGTCAGTTAAGGATGTATTAGGAACAATAGTCATAGCAGAGCTTTTAGTTTTATTAGTAGGGCATGACCAATGCAAGTATCACTTTTACTCCGTGTTATTAATGTATGGGCTGGAAGAAGGCCATGAGTAGCCGCAAGGGTCAGGTACCGTTCCCCTTTTGTGTCTAATTTGTTATCATTAATTGCAATATTTATATTATCTATAACAACAATATTTTCACAATTGAAATATTTTGTTAGAACGTCATTTAATGATTCTAAAAATGGGTCAAGGTTTTGGAAAGATGGTGAGCAATACATAGCAATTATTGCTGTGCGATTATCTATAGTAGCTACTAAACAGTTACATTCTTCGAATTTTGGTTCTATTACTTTTAGCGGAAGATATTCTCTATAATAAATCACTACTCCATCGTTTTGTATTGGATTTCTTTTAATTGCTTCAAAATGGTAGCCATTTAAATTAGGAATCCCTAGTGCACGATAGCCAGCATTCGGTAACTATAATTATATCGCAGTTCAATTTTAGTCTAGTAAGTAATATTTAGAATCCTGGCATATTGCAGTTTATGCTGCGTATATTTTGCATCAGTAATAGGTTATCCGATGATGGTATTATAAATTTGTGACATTCTTCAAAATCAGCAATTTGGGACTCTGAGACTGTCACCCTATCAATGTCTACCGACAGTTCATTTAGATTATCTAATGTGAATGATAAAGGACATTTTATCATAATATATTTTCATTACCATAATTAATACCGCACTAGATGAGCAAGTTATTGTGCAATAACAATAACAAGAAAGTAGTTGTGAGAATCGCAAAAATTAATTGCATGTAAAATAATAAGGGAAATATTTTGTAAAGAGTATTATAATTGTTGACTTAATAATAACAGAGTACTTCACCATAGGGTTTTTTAAAGATGTTTTTAGTGGTCCTGAGTATATAGGGTTGTGCGCAATATAAAACTGAGAAAATATGAATTTTGTAGAGTGTGTATGTGTAAAACAATATTGTAATATAAAAGATAACATAACGTAGAGTCCTATTTACTAGAATATAACTAAGTTTAGCGAATGTTAGTCATTCTAAGACTCTTTATTTATCTAGATCCAGTTCGTTGGTTATGCGAATCTGGTAAGTGTCTACGTTTTTCTTCAGATATATTATACCATTTGAAGTCCAGCAAAATGTATATCCATAATTCTTTTTAAACATTTTAGTTTGGTAGTACAGCTTTTGCGTCTTTCGGGTTAATTCGGGAATTACAAAATACGAACACCGACGGAGATTAGTTTCTTTCTTTTTAAAAAAAAAAACGTTGGCCCACCTTGGGAACTAGTATTTATGAGTTGTGGTTACGTTTACAAACATCATGATCATAATTGTATAGTGATGAACTGTCAGTAATGCGACCCATGACTATAATTTTATGTCAGTGTAGAGGAGCCACTGTTAAGCCTCCGGTGTCAGTTGGTGTAGCCCCTCGAATCCGCCGCTAAATTTCCTAGTCGGGCAGTCCTCCACGATGATAGATAGTCTGCACTAGTCTCCACAGCCACAACAAGGAGAATCGGTTATAGCGTTAATTTAACAATTCGTCGAATTAAAGGAAAAATAATATATTTTATGTGGTACTGACAGATTTCGGATTTTTTCTTTGTTCTATGAAAGCTCGCTTCTGCCCAACTTTTATAACAAGTGCAACGGGAAGTAAATTATATGTTTTGATGTGTGAGTTTTAATTGCCAATGGCCATACCATACCTTATGATTGTACGAGGAGGGATCAAAGAGTAGTGAGAATGAGATAGAATATAATGACTTAATAATTTATTTTTCTACATAGTTTTTGAGTACACCGAGTCCAGCGCTTTTCCAAGGCTTCAATCCCTTTCACAAAAAAGTTTTGTATTGGTCCTGCAAAAAGCTCTCCACGGCATCCATCACCTCGTTATCGTCTTCGTACCTGTTTACCCTTAAGTATTTTTTCAATTTGGGTAACAGAGAAAAATTGCTAGCCGCCAGATCTGGTGAATAAGGAGGATGGTCAACCAATTCGAAGCCAGCTTGCTGAATGGCAGCCATCGCAACTGCCGACCTGTGCGCGGGTGCGTTGTCGTGATGAAACAGCACGCCCCTTCGGAAATTCCCTCTCCTTTTCTCTTTGATGGCATTCCTCAACTTGGGAATAAAAGCTGCATAATATTGGCCTGTAATAGTGGTTCCACGCTCCAGGTAATTAATCAACAATATCCCTTCTGAGTCCCCAAATATTGAGGCCATAACCTTGCCAGCCGATGCCACGACACGAAACTTCTTCGGGGTCGGTGATGATGACCGTTTGCATTGCGAAGATTGCTGTTTTGTCTCGGGATCAAAATGATGGACCCATGTTTCGTCTATTGTTACGAAACGAGACAAAAAGTTTTCAGAATCTTCTTGAAACTTGTCCAACAATATCTTCGAAATGTCAAGTCGATTTTGTTTCTGACTGTCGGTTAACATTCTCGGCACCCATTTTGCGGACTTTTCTCATATTCAAAGATTGTTTCAATATGAATTGAATACTTCCATATGAAATGCCCGTTTCTTGAATTAAGTATCGGATGGTAACTCTTCGATCGCTCAATACAATTTTCTCGACTTTCGCAACATTTTCTTGGGTGACTGACGTCGATGGACGACCGCAATGATGTTCGTCTTCCGTCCTCGTTCTCCCTACTCGAAATTGAGAAGCCCACCTTGCGACAGTGGAATACGGCGGAGCAGACTCTCCTAATGTTGCCTCCAAATCGCAATGAATCTCTTGCGTAGTTAACTTTTTTAAACAGAGGTATTTACTAACGATTCGCACTTCGTTTTTCTCCATTTTCGAGAACACGTTCCGACTCGAAGCAAACAAATGACTACATTCAGAAAAAAACAAAAGAGAATCGAAGATTTTTTTTTATTAATATTACACATATGCATCTGAGCCATGGCTGCCATTTTTTTTTTACCTAAGAGTATGTCGTTCTCACTACTTTTTGATCCCCCTAGTATTAACTTAGAAGCTGAATTTTTTACACCGCCAAGAGATTATAGATTTTAGTATTTGTCTTAAATTTCAACTGGATATCTCTATTTATTCCTGAGATAAAGGTCCTTAACTGTTAGACAGACGGTCAGACGGACAAGAAAATGATTCTATACCAGTCCTACATTTCACTCATTCGGCGACGAGTGAAAACCTCATTAGTGTCTATAACGAAACTGTTAGTCCTGCAGAGTTTCTCATTTCAAAATGGCAGACTTTTATATTTATAAGGATTGTATTTAGAGTCATAAATGGATCGCCTTGTAAACTATTGTACTGAATTTGGGGTGTTCAAAACTTACTTATTACGCGATAACAGTTTTTCTAAATATATAAAAAATAATCCTATTTTGGTTAAAAACTCGATTATCGAAGTTTTCACGCGTCCCGTCGCAGGTACGGGACTCTAAAAAAGCTGAGTATGTACACACTTGAGGACTAACCGTCATATATAGTTAAAGCAATAAACATTAATCCACTTAAATTCTGACCCGAAGCACGTATAATAATCTATATCTTAGGTTACGACTGTCCTACTTCGAGGCGGAATAAAAAATAAAATATTTTCACCAAACATCCTAATACTTTTTTGTCACTTTATGGTATCATCAAATCTTTATTGCTCCCGCTATGCGTTTATGACGCTCTCATCTACTACTAGAGACACATTGTCTGTCAGGGATTTTGTAATCTATGTAAATAAAAATCCGTTGCCGAATGTATGTAAGCGCATCACTTCAGAACCGTTGCACCTATTTGGTTTTGTTTATAATTGTCAGGACAAGGTTCGTATGAAGGAAAGTGTTTAAATAATTGTACGGAAAAGTGAAAAATTTGGATTAATAAATATCCATATTAAAAGTGATTGAGTGAATGGGACAGACGACTGTAAAGAGATCTGCAAAAAGATTGACGATGAGTGTTCTCATTTTCTTCATTAACATTCCCGTGCAAAGCCGGAGCAGGTCACTAGTAAATAATAACTATCCCTGCGATATCGAATGAGATACGAGGAGACCGCAGGAGAGTAAGTCACAGACATAGCCCAGGATTACGAAACTTAAGTGGCAGTGAGCGGGGCACATTGGTCTTAGAACTAACGGCCATTGAGGCAGAAAGGTTATCGAGTGGCAAACTCGTACCAAGAGATGTGGAGTGGGCAGGCCCCCCACCGATAACCTGGTGAATGTCGCAGATAAACGCTGGTTCTTACAACACAAGCAGGATGTAGTGTCGATCTTTGGGGAGACCTGTATCCTACAATAGATGTATTTTGACTAATAAAAGAATAATTGGATGCCAATAATGCCCGGTTTCTGAAACTCTCAGTTAAATTCTCAATAGCTATTGATTCTATCTATCTATCAATCTATAATCTCACGCCAGATCCCTTGCGGGGTAGGCAGAGAGTACAGAGTTCCAACAGGTTATTTCCTTACATACCTCTCTGGCTTCCTCGACTCTCATAGTTCGTCTCATACACGCTCGCCGGTTACGGAGACTTGACTTTTCCATCAGATAAGACTCGGTTTATTTAGTCGTGGTAAGATAGTCTAGGTCTTCCCCGGTACCTGCATCCTTCTACTTTCACATTGTATATCTGTAGCTATTGATAGCTGTGTAGCTATTGATTCATTAAAGTTATGCCTAAGATAAACTTCGGTTAACTGTCACTGCGTTTCTGAATACACA
Organism: Phalera bucephala; assembly: GCA_905147815.2. Classification (NCBI taxonomy): domain Eukaryota; kingdom Metazoa; phylum Arthropoda; class Insecta; order Lepidoptera; family Notodontidae; genus Phalera; species Phalera bucephala. The sequence goes on along the minus strand of LR990632.1, from coordinate 6,541,216 downwards.
ACAAGCCGATAAATAACTATTGAAACGATAATCAGTTTCTTTTTTTGCTACTAGATGGGTCTCATTAAGAAATTTAGTCCAACATTAAATTATTTGATTCGTTATTAATACAATTCGTTTCGTAAAAAATATTTATTTGATAGCTTTTAAGTGTGCAAACACTATTTTAGTTAAAAATTTATATTTTATTACTCAACTCTGGCTGTATGGATAATTGTATAGTTATATTTTAAATATTATGAAACGTCAGACTGGTGGATGCTCATTGGTCGATCATTTCGGTATTGTAATTTGGCGCGAGGCGAATATTTCTTTTCAATCGGTATAAAAAGTCGTACTTCAGTTTCATTTTTTTCTCACTATAAATTAACAACTAACGTTGATAATGGAATCTGGGAAGCGGAGGTAAAATTTTACCGAAAGAGAGAAGATGCTTCTTATAGATGTAGCAAAAGGATTTACAAATATAATTGATAATAAAAATACAGGCTTCTGTAGTAGTGACTTTGATACATCAGCACCATATTACAAATTTGGTAAGTTGAATGTTTTCTTTTTATAAAACACAACTTTTACTACAGAATAACTTTATAGGGGGGTTACTTAGCTGCAAAATCAAATGCAGATCTACTTTACTTGTCTTTAAAAATGCAATTTTATTGGGATACTGTGTAATAAAAAATATTACAAATTTTACATAATTTATTATTGTTTTAGTACTTTATGGGTCCTAATGCAGTGTAGTACCATGCAGTAGTAGATTATTATAATACACATTACAAAAAATAATGTATATAATTATTTATTCTAGATCTTGAAACAAGTGCAGACCTAGAAGTAATTAGTAGTAATGCACAGATGGGTACTTCTGAAGAGCTCACAGTTTTGGAGTCAGAAGATTTGGAGACTGAGATCCAATCCACTTCTAAACAAGATCTCTCTAAAAGACCAGCATTACCGCTCGCTAATAATATTGAAAATTCACCAAAAATAAGAAAAATAAGCTTAACAGAAACAAAAAAAAGAACATAAATAAGCTCAGTGCCTCAATAACAAAAAGAAAAAGTTAAAAGCAAATTAACGAAGATGTAATAACAACGAAAAAATTAGATGTTTTAGAATTACAGAAGCCACAAGAGCTAGTCAAATTAGAAAAAATTAAAATATTATTAGATCTTGATGTTGAAATGAAATTTTTTTTATTAGAAAATGCAAAAATGGATTTTGAGTTAAAAAAAAGACATTTAAATATGTAGGACAATAATGGCTTACATTTGAATATGAAGAAAACCAAAATTATGGTTTTTGAACGGGAAGAAACCAGAACGAATGCAAGGATTGTGGTTGGTAACGATGTGCTGGAGCAAGTGAATGAGTTTGTATATCTTGGATGCGCCTTCAGTAAGGATGGGAAATACACCGCTGATATAGAGAGAAGAGTGAATGCAGGTAATAGAGTGAATGGTGCGATGGGAAGGCTACTTGGGAGCCGGCACTTAAGCCAAAAGGCGCAGCTGGCCATGCATAACGGAGTGCTTGTCCCAACGCTGTTATATGGCAGTGAGAGTTGGGTATGTAAGAAGGAGAACGAAAGCAGGATAAATGCGGTCGAAATGCGATCTCTGCGGAAGATGTGCGGAGTCACGCTGACCGACCGTATTCGCAACAGCGTAGTAAGAAAGCGAGTAGGTATGAAAGATAGTATCGGTGTAAAGATAAGAAAGGGTATGCTCCGTTGGTTCGGGCATATAGAAAGAATGCCAGAAGAAAGAATGACAAAACAGATATACAATGTGAAAGTGGAAGGATGTGGGTGCCGAGGAAGACCTAGACTATCTTACCATGACCAAATAGACCGTGTATTAGCTGAAGGGCAAGTCAAGAGTCCCCGTAACCGGCGAGTGTGTATGAGACGAACTATGAGAGTGGAGGAAGCCAGAGAGGTATGTAAGGAAAGATCCTGTTGGAACTCTGTACTCACTGCCTACCCCGCGAGGGAGCTGGCGTGATGATATAGATAGATAAATATGTAGGACCTGTGTGATTACTTTAATATTTTTTTGGTAATGTCATGCCAAATCCCTTGGTAGGTAGGCAGAGAGTGCAGACTCCGCACCAGTGCGACTTTGCACTCCACGACTCACCAAAATGTGTACTGATGGGGCTGGGCCAATACGCGCTCCGAATGGGGAACGCTTTAACCCATACTGCGGTATCAAGGTTGCAGCCATAGTGGCTGGCAGGGATGGCGATGACCACACTCTTGGACGTAGCCTCCATTTATAGTTCTTAATATTTATAGTTAATATAATATTGTCAGTGATTCCGATGCCAAATAATAATAACATCAAAATAAAAAGTTTAAAAAATTAAGTGTGTAATGTTTTCATTTTAGTGTCCCATATAAATATACAATATAAAAACAGATATTTGTTACAAAGATTTTACAAACAAAAATATTGGTCCAACAATAACTGTCGAAAATAATTTCCTTCAGATGTTAACGGATGTTCTATATCTGTAACAATAATATTGTCTTCCAGAGCATTATCACTTATAACAGGATCATTATGTTGCAAAGCTATGCTGTGTAACACAGCTGTGGCAACAATAACAACTAAAGTGTGATCTAATTTTAATCTAATTTTTTGAGAAAGGCATGCTAATCGTCTTTTCCATACACCAAATGTCCTTTCAACTGTGTTTCTAGTTTTTATCTGGGCTTCATTGTACAGATTCTCAGCATTTGTGCATGGATTTAAAAATGGTGTCATCATATACTTTCCACATGGATAGGCGCTGTCTCCCAGTAGGTGACCATTCAGCTCATTGTTGTCCAAGCGCGCACGCAGGTATGAACTATGGTAAACGGTGCTGTCGTGAGCTGACCCATGCCAGCAAGCATCTATATCACGGATCTTTAATGTGGCATCACATACAACCTGTACATTTATGGAGGAACAGAAAAGAAACCTTTTCTGTTCCTAAAAAGTTCTGCATGGTCACCTCCAGGAGACTGAATTGGTATGTGTGACCCATCTATACAACCAATTACATTTGGAAATCCAGCTATATTAAAAAATTGGGTCTTGACTTGTCCCAGCTCTTCCAAACTAGGCATGCGTATGTAATTCCGAGCCATCTTTGCTATTTCTTTGCTTACTTTGTACACAACTCTGGACACAGTGGATTTGTGGACATTTATATCATCACCGACGACTATGTGAAATGCACCTGTAGCATAAAACCGCAATGCGATGAAAATTTGTTCTAACACAGACAATGAGTATTTGCGATGCGCAATTGGAACTAGAGCAGGGCTGATGATATCACTTAGGTGAATCACAGTGTTCTTATCGAAACGATATCTCCACTTAAATTCTTCGTCTGTATACATTTCGAAAGGATTTCTCCTTTGTCTTAAGTTTCTGGGTACAGATATATTAGAAATAAACTCTAATACTTCCAAATCCGAATCTGATGAGCTGCTTGTATTCATATTTATTATATTTCTTGACAATTCCCTCAAAATAAAATCGTCTAACCTAAAACTTTGTATAGTTTGACACAAAATGAAACGTCAAATAAAGTTATGGAACCGATAAACGGCACAAAATTGTCAGTTAAGTTATCCTACGTTTAAACGGAGTTTATCTTATATTGCGTTGTTCGGAAACGCATTTTAAAAGTTATCGAACCAATAGCCCTATTGAACAGATAAACCGGCGACAAAATGACCTCAGAAACCGGGCATAAGTAATATAATTTGAACCACATTCAATTTGACATTCGATTTAGAATATTAATAGCGTACAAATAAGATACGATTTTAATTTGTATATTTCGGCGTACGTTACTGTAAATCGATAGCTAATTATCAGTACTAATCCGCGGCTTCAATTGCGCGATGAATTTTTTGACTAAATTTACACAGCTTATGTGATATTTCTGCTCGTAATGAACTCGTTTACCATTTTGTATGAATCCGTTCTGCTATTTACATGAAATTGAGTGATGAACACGCAGATATTAAGACTTTCTAGGTCAAACCAAATGTAGTTTCGGTATCAACAAATTCTCATAGCAGTCCAAAGTCTAGGATTGTACCCGGTATAATGGCAATACGCTTCTCCTTATTATACGGTACACTTTTGCCATCCTAGCTTAGGGAATATAGGTGTCACCGTAAGCTTTTAAATCTCACTAGTGTCTGCCGTCGACTTCGTCAGCGTTGAATTAAGACAGGAACTTAACATTTTTCCAACACAAAAAGCATCTTTTACATTAATTCAGGTAATAAACTATCTGTGTGTCAAATTTCATCCAAATCCGTTCAGACGTTTTAACGTGATTGAGCAACAAACATCTAAACATACAAACTTCCATATTTATAATATTAGTAGGATGTTTTCAACTAGATTTGGAGTCCAAATCTAATCAAAAACATGATACAATGAAGCGCAGCTCTTTATTTTACATTTTATTTGAAGCTTTACTAGCAATCCAATTGTTAACAAATATATTTTCTCAAGCATACCAGGGAGGTTACACTAGTGACTAATAAAAGTACGGGCCCCACTTTTTTGAAGTCGTTTTCATAATGAAGAAATGCATTATTGGAATGTCCATTCTTTAATTTTATCGTTTACTGGTGACATTATAGTTTATTACAGGCCGATTCAGCAGTAAAATTTCAGCATTTTCAAATGGCAGGACATTGCGATAAAACGATAATGGCCAAGTTAAGTCGTTGAACATTGATGCGAAAATTATGCGTTATGACTCTCTAAGGTCTTTTAGGAATATATTCCAACCTTTACTAGGTAAAGGAGTTGAGACTTAGATTTGAATATACATTTTTGTTTCGCTAAAAAGGTTCCGATAAACTTGTCCAAGTTCAACAGGTCATCGCTCCACCTTGTGGGGGGCGTGCCCACTCCACGTCTTCTGGTATGAGGTCGCCACTTGAGAACCTTTCTGCCCCAACAGCTGTCAGTTCTATAAGCAATGGGCTTTGATGAATCAAAGCGAGTTGTAATCTCGTTGTTGCCAAAATATGAATTTATTAGAAGAGAGGAAAACAATTATATATATTAGTTATTTACGCACATCTATTCAACAACAAATATATAAGCTAATATAAAATTTTAAATCAATAAGATAGTTTCCGCTACATGATTATAAAAGAAATATGTAATAATCAAATGAATATTGAACCAATTCACTTTTGTTCAACAGTCTTACTTCAAGCTATACACAAACTGGGAAAAGAGAGCAATAACTTTTTCTCATCTCTCAACAAACTGTATGAGGCGACGGGGAAGCAACTTAATGATGATGAGAGTATACCTGCAGGACTTAATAATGGAGAGAGTGAGTGCAGTACTTTATTTACATAATCATAGCAAATTATTATCCTTGTTGTTCTAAGCATTTTAATAACAAACATGTTATAATCATAGGATGTGGCCCGGAATGCGACTACATTGACTGCATTGTCAGAAGCAGACATCAAATCTTGTTGTGTACAGATGTTAGGGCAAGCAGAGCATGCGGTTTCGGCACATTACCAACGCTGCGGGACGGGGGCGCGACCTGATCAGTTATAATGTACTGAAATGTACGGGAGACGACACACAGCGCAGCCACGCTCGGTGTGACTATGGACTATTGTGTGGCACTAGTGCAAATTTTAGACCATAATACTGTGAGGTATACAATTCTGAAACGCGCAAGAAGAAATCGTGCAACATTCTTGTTACCATAGATCTTTGCGTACCATAGCTTATTGACAGCAGAATTTAAAAAAAATGAACACTGGTACGCTTATACTCCTTAAGTGGAGAAACAGAGAAGTATTGTGTCCACATTTTGCCGAGAATGTTAGATCACAGCATAATAGGGGACGAGTCCATTGTAACAAGCACAATTGTTACAAGAAATTTTTTAACATTTAATCTGATTTCGGACTCGGACTGACTCAAGTCAACCACACCATGCATACTAGACCAACGAAGAAGTCTTAATAGAACTTTTAAAGGTCCACACCTATATCCATACTAACCAGAATTTGCCAAAGTCTTACCAACATTTTTATGGGTATCATTATACCCTTTTTTCTTTCTTTTTTTGTGTGAAAATCCTCATGGACTTCCGCCAGCCTGGCGGGGCATGTTGGACTCTTACCGACTAAAACCCCACGATGGCTGGCATCGACACTTCGGGGAAGGGCTCCGGGATCTCCGTTAGGAACGCACCGGTACCCCTCTGTGTCGTGCTCCGAAGAGCCCGCCTTCGGGGGGGAGGTTTTGGATCCGCTCCCCCCTGGGATCCGCTCCCCTGTGGGGTATCATTATACCTAGCCCAACTAGAATTGGCAATTTTTTGTAACATACAACATTATGTCACCGTATTACATCCACCAACCTCATAACTTACTAAAGAACTAAACGGAAAGCTTGCCAAGGCGATTATTTCCCGCTCCAGTGATTTAGATTCCCTTAGGACGTTAAATCCGAGAATCACCACCGATTTCCGACTCAGCATTTCTCGTGTGAGGTTTTTGAAAATAATATAAATTAGTGTGCATGCATTGGACGTCTTCAGCTGATGATGATATGAAATTAAAGTCTCTGGTTTACTCTCTGGTTCTGGTTACAAAGAACGTCAGAAGAAGGAATGACGAAATATACAAAAAATAAAACAACTTCAAATAGCGCAAAAACAACATACCTTTTTATGACGCAGGAAAACCTTTATGGGTACCGGGTGTTTGGAGGAACACGGAGAGATTATGTCGGAGTCCTTGGTGCATCGGGTGCATCGACGGTCGGCAAGTTAAGTAAAATTAAAAAAATACATATTTGAAGTTGATGCCGTCGGTCTGCGTGTTCGGTTACTTGGTTAATATAAATGAAATTAAAATGAGACCATGTTGAAGCTGTACTGAACCCAATACAAAAAATAGCATCAAATCCGTGCATAAACAAAGAAGTTACAAAAACACACACATGCACACACACATATTTTGAAGCTCATCTTTTAGAAGTTAAAAACAAATATACAATGCAAAAGTGGAAGTATGTAAGTACCGGGAAAGACCTAGACTATCTTACCATGACTGAATCGACCGTGTTATATCTGTACAGGACGACGTCTGTATAATTTGTATATAATAGATTAAGTTACTGTAGTATATTATGTAATTTAAGTTAGAAATAAGATAATGTCATAGAATCCTAGCGCATAAACACTAGTATAAAATTAGAAGAGTGTAACCCTGAAAGGGATAGGAATAATAGAAGAGTGTAACCCTGAAAGGGATAGGAATAGTAAGAAGAGTGTAACCCCGGAAAGGGACTGGAATAATTGTATCATGATTGGTTTATTTGAGTAATAAACTCGGTACAAAGCCCACTAGTTGTGACACACCAAATAGTATTTAAGAGCGCGAAAAATCACGCCAGACACGTTCGAGCGACTGGACATTGGAAGATTATAGGAAGAAACTCTGCGCGAAGAGGGTCACAACTGGTGGGTGGAGCACTGTTTCAAGACTATTCGGCTTTCATTGAATTCTCCTTCACGACGCATACCAGCCACAGCAGCAACAGGACGCACGACGTACTATTCGTCCTGTTCAATATCTGTCTTCAGATAAAACATGGTCAGTCTTGTCAGTCTTTGTGCCCAGTACAACGGCAATAGGCTCGGCTCCTATTATATGGGACCTAACGTCATCGAAAAGTGTGTTTACATAGAACACATCTGACATCCCCACTTAGGGAATAAAGGTGTGATGTGGTGCTGAGGATTCGCCTGTAAAAATCTAATATGTATTTAGCTGTTAAGATATTCTTACAACATGATGTATAGTGCAACTTATATTTAATAAATATGGCTAAACTCCTACAAGAATTTTCCAAGAAATATGGCTAGCGCGGATCCTCGCAAGCAAGTATCTACACGATATTTTGAGGTACAAAGGAAATTTCTAAAGAACAACGAGTGTCCCAATTTTATGCTCATAATAATTCTTTCACGTGACGTTTTACGAGTTTTGTACCCTTGTACGTGTTGTCCGTTTGCGATACTCTGACACAAATATTTTGTTTTTAGTGTTCCGTACCTCAATCAATGAAAACCGAACCTTTATAGGATCACTTTGTTGTGGCTATGTGTCTGTATGTTGTTAAGACCTTATTAGCTCAGGAATGCGGAGAGGTAACAAGGTAAAACTTGTATTAAAGTCAAAGTCAAAGTCAAAAATCATTTATTTGTATAGGCCAATACATAAGCACTTACAAGCGTCAAAAAATATTAAATTTTTTACATCTACCACCGGATCGGAACGCGGCCTCCACTTAGAAGATCCGGCGAGAAACTTAGCGTCTTTTAATTTAATTTGTTTGGCCTTTCGAATAACCATTTTTTTTGTTTTTTAAAAATTATAATATACATATATATTATGTAAGGTCTATAGTCCGTTGGCGGCGTACAAAAATTATCCTCCCCTCAAAATTTTGCGCATTGGTTAAGAGCTTAATCCGCTGCGGCCACTGTGACTAATCGTCATGGGTTCGTTTGCCGCACGGGTCAAATCAAATCCTTGTGTGATCCACAATTATTTGTTCCGGTCTGGGTATTTGTGTGCGTGAATTTTCATGTTTTTAAACGCAGCCACGACACAGGAATAAATCCCAGTGTGGGGTTTAACCTTTAAGGAAATTTAACAAAAAACAACAGAGTACGAGTAAAGTAAAACATATCGCAATAAAAATATCGCATGCAAATATAAAGTGCAAGCTTAAGTTGTGATGTGGTAGTTAATAAATAAATAAAAAATGGATAATTAACATAACGAGAGCCCGTTGTGGTGGCGCCAATGTGACAGAACGCGGAGTACGTGGAGATTCTCAATTCTCGGTATAGGTGAATTATCTACAAACATAATTAAGTTTATTCGGAACCCCTAGAGCGCGAGTCCTTACTCGCATTTACACAGTTTTTTTACTGGTACATATAACAGGTAAACATAAGACATAAATATAACGTTCTGTCGTGACCTTTGCCGATTTATGTGGGAATTTTCATGACTTGCCTTAAATATTTGAGAAGTTTAACGACGAACTGGTCTAGTGGCTTAGCGTAGGCCAAGACTCGAATAATCGCTGTTACGATCCCTGCAGAGGCAAAATAGTGTTAGTTTTACAAGTTTTCATTTAACTTCGTCTATCTCTCCGGTTGAATTGAATACAAACAAAACCAAAATTATGGTTTTTGGAAGGAAAGAAACCAGAACCAATGCAAAGATTGTGGTTGGTAACGATGTGTTGGAGCAAGTGAAACAGTTTCTATATCTTGGATGCGCCTTCAGTAAGGATGGGAAATATCATCTCTCTATATCAGCGGTGTATTCACCGCTGATATAGAGAGAAGCAGCAGCAGCAATGCAGGGAATAGAGTGAATGGTGCGATGGGAAAGCTACTTGGAAGCGGCACTTAAGCCTAAAGGCGCAGTTGGCCCTGCACAACGGATAACTTGTCCCAATGCTGTTATATGGCAGTGAGAGCTGGGTATGTAAAAGAAGCATAAAAGCAGGATAAATGCGGTTGAAATGCAAACTATACGAAAGATGTCCAGCTGACCGAACATATGCCCAACAGCGTTGCGTGATGATACAGATAGATAGTCTTTCCGGTAAAAATTTTGGTATCCATTTGTCAAGCTCTTGCAGGTATTCGATTGAGCTAAAATTCGGCTACGTTTAAAAATCCGGTGACAATGCAATACTATAGAGCTAGTCTGATAATGGATTCGGAATGTAGCCATAGGAACATGTCAACTTCACAACATAACTCCGTCATGTTTGGGCTTATTGGATTGATCTTGACGACTATCATAGATTTAGGTGGTGAGCATGATTATGATGGATCCGGAAGGAGAACAGAGGAACTCCTTAACTAAGCAAGACATCTCCGTCATATTTACACTATAAAAATTGTTTTTGAAAAGAATTATCATTATTTCTTTTTAACCGACTTCAAAAACGAGGAGGTTCTATGTTCGGTTGTATGTATGCTTTTTTTATGTATGTTCACCGATGTTTCCGTCAATTGTGGACCAATTTTGATGATATTTTTTGCATTGGGTTCAGTATATCTCCAAGGTGGTCTCATTTTAATTTCATTGGCATTGGACCTTGGACTTAGAAGATACACCAGGGAACTCCTTAACGACAAAAAATAGCAATGTGTAAATTGAGATATTATGGGTATTACGTCAATCCTATAGGTACCCTACTATAGAATAATTCACTCGTCACTTAAAATTGTAAAAGAAAAATCCTTGCTTTTTGAAGTCGGTTTACCTTTTTTTATAACAGATTTTTTAGCGTTAATAATTGGCGAAAGTCATTTACAGATTCTGATCATGAATATCTGAACATTCTTCATCTCCATCCTCAAGGTTCAAATTAAATCGTGTGTGATCTTCAATAAATTTTCAGACTACAAGAGCATTCCACTTCGTATGAGTAGGGCTTGCTAAAGTACATGATTGAATAACTCCTCGGCGCCCAGCCGCCCTTAAACGGGACATTCATAGTCAGTGGAGCACAAAATCAGTTCACGGGTGATTTATGTTGTGTTGGCACACCGGATAGTTTTGGGACCTATGTGATCTATGAAGTATAGAAAATAGTATGATCAAAGTACACGGAATGTTGAGTTGTTGGAATTTTACAGGAGTAGCTACAATGGTAATACTGAATGCAAATTCATACGTAAAAAGAAACTAAAACACCGTCACGCCTAAATTCCCCAAGCGGGGGTGGCAGAGGTGTACTGAGTACACCCACCTTTTTCCGACGATGTTAGATCCCATGTAATAGGGGGCAAGCCTATTGCCATATACCGGACACAATTCCAGACTCCGGACTCATACTGGGAATTTTTCGTTAGAAAAACTACATTTGTCCGGCCTAGAATTTTAACCCAGGACCTCGCAATCACAAAGCGTTGCGCATTACCTATAGACCAACAAGGTAGTTTGTTATATTATTTATATATTTTAGTGTGTTATTTTACCTTTACCCTTCTCGTGTGGAGACTTGTCCGCGCATTTGAGTCGAGCGAAGCACACAATATCTATGTACCTAACGGTAATGAACTTTTTTAATTTAATAAGGATTAAGAAGGCGAAGAAGGAGAGAAAATATGATCAAAAAATAAACCTAGCGTGCTTTAACCAAAAAGAAAATACCTATACTTTTCCTTTTCTGCGAGAATCAACAGCCTGTATTATACTTGTATTAACCGAATCAAGTTTAACATTTGCAATCAAATATCCTGGTGAAGGGTGGGTGTACTATACACCTTTGGGTGATAACAAACATAAGACGCTTCTATTTAAATTTTGAACTAGTTTCCAACATCATAAACTGAACCCTGTTGCTTGAAAACCGAATTTTCAACAACAAATCATAATTCAGAATGCGTAGCTGAGCCTTAAGTTTGTGTTAAAAGCGTAGGCTAGCCATTTCAAAGGGACCAGCAATCTTGTAATCAGCCGACCTATTTCGTATTTAATAGGTTATCTAAAAAACATCAAGTGGAAAAGTCAATTTCGTGTAAAAATATAGGTTTGTACAAGCAGAGGCCGCGTAACTAGATTCTTGTTTTAGATTTTCAAGGGTATAAGAGAGAGGTAATTTAGAATTTTACGGTAAACCTCTTACTAATCCTATCCGAAGTCTATTAATAGAATTCGGGACCGCAAAAAACTTTAACATATTGCCCAGTATCATAATATCGATGCCATCATGTATATATTCACCAAGATGACAGAATTATATTGCGTACACTCATATATTGCCTATGAGATGATAGGTCCCAACGTAAGGTCAGGCCTAAAAGCGCGAGTCGGGCGTGATTCGGCCGCAAATTGGGCGTGTATTGGGCCTGAAATCTAAAGACACTCTTCTTTGACAACTGATTGGTCTAATGTTAAGGTCACAGGCTGTTCAACATACTCAACCAAGTAGTATTAGATCAATTCACGCCCTGACAAATATCTGTGTGATCCACAAACACAAATGCAACCTTACGATGAATTTGTTAACATTTTTTCGGTGTCATCTCGACTTCCCTGCTCATTGCCGCTTGAAACAGCTAAAAGTAAGCTAGAGTCAATATCAATATGTAAACTCAAATTTAACAGTCACTGATATAGGCATGATAGTGGAAGGTTCTAATTAAAAAGTTCCGGAAACAACATCAAGGAGTGTGATCTAAAATGTACCGCCGTTTGGAGCAGACGCTAATATGGGAAGATGTCACTTTCATAGCTAGAACTGCAGGATTATGGCGTGTAATTGATCAAATTACTGTTTCGATGCAGCGGACAGGGTAAGATGCGGGTTGAATGCGAGTCAGGAGCGGGTCGGACATGATTAAATGCAATCCAAAGACACTCTGCTTTGATAAATGGTTTACTATTCAGAGCTTAGGCTGTTCAATTTACTGAACCAAGTAATTACAAATTGTATCCTCGCACTGCACAAATATTTACGAATGCTGTTTTACTCTGAAATAATTACATTCTTGCGCTGTCGCATTTCATGTTGAATTCTGTGCTCATTGCTGAATGTAAGCAAGAGTCTACACCGATACGCATACATAAATCCTACAGTCACTGATCTAGGAATGAAAGTGGAAGGTTCAAATTGAAAAGCACCGGAAACAACGTGAAGGAGTGCGATTTAAAATGTATGTATCGACGTTTGGAGCAGGATTGTCGTGTGTGACCTGACAGTTTACTGTTTTGATGGCGCGGGTCGGGCGTGAAATCCAGAGGCACTCTTCCTAGTCGAGTGTTGGGACCACTACTATTGGAAGATATATGTTTTACCCGACTACGGCTAACGGATAGTTGTTATTTTTCTATATATGTATGTTTGTGTGACATGACTGCCTCGTTGGTTTAATGGCAAAGTGCATCGCTTTGTGATCTCGAGGTCATGAGTTCAACTCCTTAGTCGGACAAATCTAGTTTTTCTAACGAAAAATTCCTAGTATGAGTCCGGAGTCTGGAAATGTGCCCGGGACCTAACATCTCGGCGAAAAGTGGGTGTACTCAGTACACCCACTTTCCCCGCTTGGGGAATATAGGCGTGACGGTGTTTTATTTTTATTTATGTTTGTATTTATGTGTTCTACCATAGCACCTAAAATACTTATTCGATTTTGACTAATAAGGTGTCAGTCCATTTGTTATTATAATATCAGCCTATACTGCCCACTGCTGGACAAAGGCCTTCTCACACAAGTCGGGGTGAGAGAGATTAGATCATCATCCACCACGCGGACCCAGTGCGGATTGGTGGAGACAGGTTTGTGGCCACCTGCTGTTGGAACTTATCAAGCGCCTTTAAGGCTTCCAACTCGGCTTAACGACTACCACACTAAGTGGCAGCCGGGACCAACGGCTTAACGTGCCTTCTGAAGCACGGAGACGCTCGAATATGAAAATGCCACAAACGGTCACCCATCTCGGGCCAACCGAGTCGAACGCTGCTTAACTTTGGTAATCGGTAAGAACACCGCGGGCGCACAGCGCTACGAGCGCCTTATTTTTTTTATTATGGTTCAGATAACACTGGCTACGTTTCATATGAAAAAAAGTGAAAGTCACTGATCTTTTTTTGCTATCATATCGAGTGGAATTTCAAACGGAAGATGTGAAAATAGAGATGAAGTGCAATATTAAATATTTAATAATAATATACTTTATTCCACACAAATAAAATAAAATTACATCATAAATAAAAGTAAGGAACATAGTTATCGGTACAGAAAGTCCATTTACCAATCGATAGAAAAACATTTTGACTTCAATTCAGCGTTTATGAATACTCTTTACGCTTTCTATCTGCAGTTCCAAATCGTGTAATTGCTACATTCTGGTATCTGTTTTCTTTTTACATTTTCTTGTAAAGCGAACGCTCACCAGTTTTATAAACGAAACAGCATGAGTATGTGTATCCCTTGGTAACGTTGGCATGTAGGAGCAAGTTGCAGCATCTAACGTCAACGCAATAGGAGCTTTTGATCTAGGCGACAGCTGCCGTGGAATTGTTATTAGTAAGTAACAAGATCAACAATATAGATCTTAATTCGCACAAACATACTTGATTCTCGGCTAATTTAGGTAATAACGCTAAAATTGTGAGAAGTGTTCCAATAGTAGCTCTCGTCAAACTCACAGCATAGCCCTCGTTACGGATTGAACGAGCGGTTTTCTATTTCTACCAGCGTAAACTACAATCAGAGTCCACACCGCGCCCCTGCCACGTCCGCGTTTTTAACGAGTATCGCACTATCTGTAGACGACGTATTGAATTTTAAACTTTATGGCTAAGGTGGGAGATAATAAAATCCAAACTTTTAGGAACTAGAGGGGTTTTTGATTTAATTCCTTACCCCTGATTCGTACGAGCACTTCTAGAACTCGCATTAGTAAAGCGCTGGAAAAAACAAATGACTAATGGTAATTTAAAGAAAAAGCTCTTAAAGCGTTTTTTTTAAATAACCGAAACAGCGCGAAGAATTGATTGTGTGTGAATATAATATAATAATAATATCTTTATTGTTAAAAATATAGTACAACCAAATATGTAACCTATATCTAGTACAATGGGTTAGCGATCACTTATATAAAATGTACGGCTGGTACTTAAAATAGGGAAGCCCTGTGCTATAAGTACCAGCGCTCTTCCAGTGTCACAATTTTGTTAATCTTACGGAGATTAAATACATTAGATATTAGTATACCCAATACATACGTCAGCAGCTAATGATCCCACCCTCTACAAGTCATACCCACATCGTGACTTGTGTTTTTGTGTGTTATATGTTTACATAGTACCAGTTATATATAATGTAGGATAGTTAGCTACCTACTGTGATAGTGTAGTAAGGATGTGTTTATGTTTCACTGTATAGGACAAATAAGATTTTCTGTATCCATATACGAGAGTTGTAATAGCCATTGTGTAACAATTTTTTTGCACTGGTATTTAGTTTTAGAGATGACATCAAGGTGTTTAGTAACTTTGTTGTATAGAAAGCTGCCTAGGAAATAGAAGAATTTTCGGCTAAAAGAGGTTTTACAGGAGTGAAGCCTAGGTATGTATGTGTGCGCACAGATCGAGATGAAGCATAAGGATAATTTGTAGCACAAAGAGCTGACGCACTGTTAGAACCTCGCAGTATTGATATAAATCTTTAGTTGGAAAGCGAATGGGTTTAAATGTACTAACTTTAAGTACAGCTCTTTGCGCCCGCTCAATTTTAATTATATGACTTTTTGAAGCACCGCCCCAAGTAGAAATGCAGTAACCCAAGAGAGATTGACATAGTGCAAAGTACACTATTTTCCGTATATCAGGCTGTGCTATGTGTCTTAGATGTTTAAAGACAAAAATGAGTTTTCGTATTCTGCTAGTTAATATGTGTTATCCCTAGGTATTTGACGGTGGCAACTTTATTTAAACTGGGACATGTACAATGTTGATTATTATTCCTAATATGATTGTGTATAGTAATGTAATTATGGTTAGTGTTTGTTAATTTGGGGTTTCTTATATTAAATGTTACGAATTTTTCCCTTTCACTCAATGTATTTTCCCAAGAGTCTGCAGCAAATATTAGCGCCGTGTCATCCGCAAATACTACTAATCTGCCATTTTCCATTTTGAGTTCACACATATCGTTAACATACGCCAAAAAGAGTGTGGGGCCGAGTATACTCCCCTGTGGTATTCCATGCTCTATCAGTAGTTCGTTACTTAGGAGATTTCCAACCTTAACGTATTGTTTGCGGTTAGTAAGAGAGCTCTGGAATAGTTTCAGCTATTGATCTCTAATTCCAAGTTTTTCGAGCTTTAAGATAAGTTTAGGGACAGACACCGTGTCAAACGCCTTTGCCAGATCTAGGAATATACCAATACACTTTTTGCCTCCATCCAAGGCTTGGACAATATAATTTGTTAGGTCATGCACTGCTCCATCTGTGGATCTATCGGCTCTAAAACCATACTGTCTATCTGATAGCAATTTCTTATTTACAAAATATTTTTTGAGACGGATGTTTATTATCTTCTCCAGAACCTTGTACAGGGCAGGCAGTACAGATATTGGCCGGTAGTTATTGACTCAGCTTCTGTCCCCTGACTTGTGGATCGGATGAATAAGAGCTTTTTTAAGTACGTCCGGAAATACGCCCGTATTAATGCAAGAGTTGATGATATGTGTTAAGGGGGGTGTTAAAATGGTCTTGTATTTTTTAAGTAGATTAGCAGATATACCGTCTACGCCCACAGCACAGTCTGATTTCAGTGAGTTAATTATTCGTTCTACCTCTACCTCATTGGTTTCGAGCAAAACAAAAGAATTGTTTTGTAATAAGCGTGTGTTTTCTCTAACTGAAGTCTCACAATGATCGTTCCATCTTACAACATTATCGGCCAACTCTTTACCTACATTAACAAAATATTTATTAATTTGATCAACTAATTCACTGGGTGAACTACCCATTTTGAGTAAATCGTGAGCAGTTTTATTACTCTTGCTAGTATACGTAGCTTCTCTAATTAAGTTCCATAATCTCTTAGGACTTGACTTCGCTTTAGCTAGTTCATTTCTTTCATATTTCCTTTTCAGATTTTTTAGTAAATCATTACAATAGTTACGGCACCGTTTGAATGTGATTTTAAGGGTTTCATTATTAGGTGAGCACTTCATTTTTTTATACATCCTATCCCTATTTCTAACACACCTAAGAACCCCAACTGTAATCCATGGTTTAATTATTCTTAGCCGATGTGGTACAATAATTAGTTTGGAAGAAGACCGCAAAGCTCTCGATAGCGAATTAATAAAATAGTCCATTGTGTCATTAGCTTGAGTGTAGTTATAAACACTGGAGAAATCAGTAATCTTAAGCTGGGCTTCCAGTTCAATATAATTAATTTTAGTTTTACTGTTAGTTGAGTAGTTTATTTTTACTTTAGTTAATGTTAAGATTACAGCATTGTAGTCAGTAATTGTAGAATCAATTACTAAGGTAATAGCGCTCAATTTTGTTTTTAAAATGACATGATCAAGTGATGTTTTGTTATGGGTAGGATAGTTATGAGCTGGTAATAGACCGTGATAAGCCATGCGGGCTTACTGTCTATCTTATACATTTCATCACACCAGATCGCTGTGAGGTAGGCAGATAGTACGGCACGTATCAGAGGGGCTCCGGGATCTCCGAGTTGAACGCACCGGTGCCCCTCTTGTGCCCCGCTCCGAAGAGCCCGCCTCGGGAGAGTAAACTCCTTTCCCCCCCTGCACCATCCTGATGCTCATGGTGGCATGGGCCACACCACTCCGCCGTCCTCCTCGGTGGTGGTAAATGCTTAGGACCGCTGCTCCAGCGTCCCACGATACCAAGGGAGCAGGGCACAAACCTGCTTCAACCAATCCCTATTGGGGCAGCGTAGTAGAGAATGAGTACGAAGCGCTCGTAGCGCTGTATGACTGCGGTGTTCTCCGCAATCATTAAGGTCAGCAGCGTTCGGCTCGATCAGCCTAAGATGGATGACCGTTTGTGACATTTGCATACCCATAGTTCTCCGTGCTTCGGAAGGTATACAATGCCGTTGACCTCGGTTAACACTTGTTGTTAAGTAAAGTACCTCGGTTAGTTGGAAGCTTGATGAGTTCCAACAGCAGGCCACAAACTTGCCTCAATCAATCAGTACTGGGGCAGTATGGTGAGTTTGACCCATTTTCTCTTACAATGGTAAGTAAGAAGCCATTTAGGAGTAGGACAGTGTAGGCTAAATATTATAATTTTAATAAAATAAAGTCATTTCTAAGATAAGGAAATAAAAAAAAATCATCGTCACGCCCACAGAACCTTGTCAAACGCTAGAGGCTATTGTGTATATGTGCATTTAGGTGATGATGTCAATTTCCAATTTAATAGAAGCCGAACCTATTGCCTTTTTCAGTTGAGACAGGATTTGTCAAAGGGAAGATCTTCTAGCTAGACGGGTGTTGTGTCTAGCGGGGCTACGCCCCCGAGAGTTGTTATTGTGTATATGTGTATATGCAACGCGTCGTAAAAACTAATATCGTATTCTAGACATGTATCGTCGTAATCGTTAATGTCATGTATCGTGTAATCGTTATCGTTTATATATTTAGCGCCATCTTTGGGTAGGTAGTTAGATCTTTGTAGAGATATATAGGAGTCACTATATTCTTACTACGAGTCACAATTGCAGACACTGGACCGCGAGTAAGAATTTTGAAATGGAAAAAGCACACTGTTTTAACACCTAGAATACGAACCCAGGACCTCGTGATTGCCATCCACATTTTAGGTCTCTACTATTAAAACAAAGCAGTCAGACCTAAGCAATTCTGATAAAGAAAACAGTAAATTCCTAATATTGCTACTTCAAAAGACTTTTTCACGTATCACTAACCTTCCGAATATGGCGGAATATTACATAACGAATGATGAAGGGTTTTGGATAAATAGCCAGCCGTGTGCCTAAAATATTTGTACTGAACAATTTTTTAATATTTTGTTAAGCCGAGCCTACACTTGACGCATTTGGGATCTTCTCTTGTTTGATATTAAATTTTAGAGCCCATTGAATGTGTATGTATTTCTAAAGCCATTTTAAAATGTTATGATATAAGAAATTTTACCAACTATTTTCACGGTCATTTGTCACGTGTCAGGATTATTTTTGGTGAAATATTTTGAGGGGAAAATAGGTTTTGATCTAGGTTCATTCATTCTCTGATATTGTCAAATATTTTGATAACAGCTCGATCTAATAGTTTCAAGCGTAGGTCACTCTGCTCATTGGGTAGAGTAATGCATAGAAATAAGACTAAAAGCATAGAGAGATTATAAACGCAGTTCAGCTGTACACTCTTTGTGGACACTTAGTACCATTTAGGTAACCAATTTAAAAATCTTTGTTCATGGTTCGTACCATTCGTACTTCCTTTTTATTCAAAATATTATGGCTTGTCATTTTGACGTAGGCTACACGCAAATTTATCGGTTAATATTTGTTTTTCTAGTGACTGATATCCATGAGTGACTGTGCGTGTCTGTGTTCTCGGCATGGATTTAATACAATGGATTGAGCACTCTGAGAAAAAAACGGGATGACAAGGATACTCACTGAGAGCCCTACGTCTCTTTCTAAGTAGGGTGACCAAAAATTGATACGATTATTGACTTGTTGACATATAAATAACGTACTGAGTTCTTAGATTTACGCGAATATTACACATGAAATAAAACTATTTTTTCGGATTTTATCGCGGTTTATTTTGATTTTTAAGTTTTTAACGTCGGGAACTTAAAAATCAACATAAACCGCGATAAAATCCGAAAAAATAGTTTTATTTCATATATAATTAACGTATAATTCTCGAGCACTGTTTATTGCCGTAATTCTTTCTTTCTACGCATATGCCACATCTTAAATGAGTAGTAGTCAAAGTTTTTGATTAATATGACCATTTTCTTGCCGACTGTACATTTTTTTTAGAATCTGTAAATTCAGCTCCAAATATCGCAAAAATTTAGGATAGTCCCCTAGAGCCGTTTTTCTGTATCTACAAGGGTTAAAATAGTTGCCTTTACTGCCCCATCTTAATCCATTCTGTATATAAAGACGAATTGAGAACCTTGTTCGTTTTGAACTCAGTAATAAATGGTTTACAGCGTCTTTAAACCACATGATAAATAGTTATAGTCCGTATTAGTTTTTCCTTATGGTCACCGGACTGAATCTTAATGGGTGCGAGCGTGACACCGGGCTTTTTGTTATTACTCTCACTCGTCATGGTTTCTTAAGTTGTTTAAATCATAGAAAATTCAATGTTGTGTCTGTGAGTAAGAGTTTAAATTTCTTTTGCATATTTTTTGACAGTACTCAATCCTTTGTTTTATATCCATGGTTCTCGGTAACTTTTTGTTTGTTTTCATGTCAAAACCAAATATACAATAGTGTGACTGACATAACATAAGCTAAGTGCAAATCTTTTTAACGCTCCCTCTATGCTTATCTTCGTCTTATCGTCGTCTCTTTGGAGTCATCGCAATTTCGATTCCAGTACGGGATTTTTTTTTGCCTGACCTACAAATGTTGATCTTGATCTGTGTGTTTGTGTATATGAATTTCATGTTTGTTAACGCACCCATTAAAATAATAACAAGTGTGGGCTTTATCTGGGAAAGGAAGAAATAACTAAATCTGTCTTTAGTTAAAGTTAATTTCTGGATAAAACCAAATATTTCATTACCTTAATAAATAATAAATTGACGTCCCACTGTTGTACAACAACCTTCTCGTTTACGTCATAATTTTCAAAACTACCACAAACGCATGCTTGCCTAAAGTAATTAGATATATAAAGATCACTTTCAAATTCAATAATGACACAACTCAAAAATAGATTTATTTAAGTTAGCACTCTAATAACACATTTATAAAGCATATTTTACTTGGTGACGCTTTTCTAGTTGTGTTCCTATTGCGTCCGAACCGTGATACATAGCAAACCGCGAGAGGAAAATATGGTAGGTGTCTGGGCTCGGAAGCTTTGGTTGCATTGCTTGGCTGGCCACAACCACGGCACGACATGGTACGCTGGTTAATCGGTCGGTATGCATCTAAAATCAATTGCCGTGCTTTATTCCCGCTAAAGCTCGAAAAAGGCTCGACTAATTTAATGTTTTTTTTGTATTGATCCCTTCAATACTGGGGTGGTTCAGGAAAATAGAAAATTAGGAAAAATCCAATAGAACAGGCGGTTTTTTTTTGTGTTCCTGCATTATGGTGATCCGTTTAAACAACAATAAGCCATGAGATTGTTTGACAGTTCAGTTGAAATCGGTCCAGAAGTGTAGGTACGCTTTGTCGTATTAATCTCACATACTGTAATCCTCTGTCTCCACTTAGTTTTGCTGCTAGTTCATTTTTATGTTTTGATAGTTGTTTCTGATAGGCAATGCTGTTTTGAGTAACCTCTTATCTAACTGTTTTCATTTTCAGGTCTTTGTATACATATTTATTGCTTATGTACTTTGGCATATTGAAATTTGCTCTTATTGTTTTTGTTTGAAACCTTTCAAGGATCTCTATATTACAGTTGCTGGCTGCACCCCACAGCTGAATACCGTAGTTCCATATAGGTTTCAGGATGGCCTTGTATATGGGTAATTTGCTATTTATGCTCATTTGGGAGTGTCGTCTTAATAGCTAGTACATATTGCGTAGTTTTGTACCTGCTTCCGTTTTTACCATATGTGTTTTTGCCAGGTTAACCTTCTGTCTAGATGCATGCCTAAATATTTTGCATGTTGTTCTTGTGGGATCAGCTTTTTGTTTAGTATTACTGGAGGAAAGGTGTCTCTTCTGACGGTAAAGGTAACATGTGATGATTTTGTTCGAATTGCTTTTATCCTCCAGGTTTTAAGCCATTTTTCCATTTTATTAAGATAACATTGTAAGTGTACAGATGCTATAGTAGAATTATTGTGTACAGAGAGCAGAGCAGTAAACAGCCGGAGTATAAGAGAGAGTCATGTAGAGTGAGACTCAAAAATAAATTTTAGGTAGTACGAAGATCACATAGTCATCTAGTATAATATAACAAGTGACTAAGAAAGAAAAAGAAAATATTTATTTACCATATTTATTTATATTATCCCGCTAGACCCCTTGCGAGGTAGGCATAAACCACAGAGTTCCAACAGGTTCTTTCCGTACATACCTCTCTAGCTTCATCCATTCTCATAGTAGAGACTCTTGACTTGCCCTCCAGATAAGACTCCGTCTATTCTAAATCCCATTTTATTAATAAAAATCTGAATTATTTATCATCATCATCATCATCATCTCAGCCTATACTTGTCCACTGCTGAACATAGGCCTCCCCAATCGCTTTCCAGCGTAACCGGTCCGATGCCACCTGCATCCAACGACTTCCTGCGATTTTCACAAGATCGTCGGTCCATCTGGCAGGCGGTCGTCCCACGCTGCGCTTGCCAATACGTGGTCTCCACTCTAGAATCTTTCTGCCCCAACGCCCGTCCGATCTACGCGCTATGTGGCCCGCCCATTGCCACTTCAGCTTGCTAATCTTAACGGCTATGTCGGTGACCTTGGTTCTTCTACGAATCTCCTCATTCCTGATTCGATCGCGTAGAGAAACGCCGAGCATAGCTCTCTCCATAGCTCGCTGAGCAACTCTGAGCTTTTTTATGAGACCTATAGTAAGAGACCACGTCTCTGATCCATATATCATCACTGGTAACACACACTGACTAAAAACTTTAGTCTTAAGGCACTGAGGTATTTTGGATGAGAAGATGTTGCGCAGTTTCCCGAACGCTGCCCAGCCGAGTTGGATTCGTCGATTGACCTCTCTCTCAAAGTTGGACCTACCTAACCGGACTACCTGTCCCAGGTAAATGTATTCGTCGACAACTTCAAGAGTAGAGTTCCCAACGGTGAGTGCGGTGGGTACGACATGGACGTTACACATTATTTTCGTTTTGTCCATGTTCATTTTAAGACCCACTTGTTGAGATGCTCTGTTGAGGTCACCGAGCATTCGTCCTAGATCTTCCAGCGACTCCGCCACGACCACAATGTCGTCGGCAAATCGAAGGTGAGTGATGTATTCGCCATTGATGTTGATGCCAAGTCCTTGCCATTCCAAGAGCTTGAAGGCGTCCTCTAAGGTGACCGTAAACAGTTTCGGAGAAATGACGTCTCCCTGCCTTACTCCTCTTTTTATGGGGATCGCCTTCGTGCGCTGCCCCTGTACTCGGACTGACATGGTGGCGTTATTATACAAGCACTTCAACACTTCAATGTACCGATAGTCAATGCGGCATCGCTGGAGAGATCTAAGAACCGCCCAAGTCTCGATCGAATCGAAGGCTTTCTCATAGTCCACAAACGCCAAGCATAGTGGCCGATTATACTCCTCGGTCTTCTGTATAATCTGCCGCAGCGTATGTATGTGGTCTATGGTACTAAAGCCTTTCCGGAAACCGGCTTGTTCGGGAGGCTGGAAGTCATCAAGCCTGCGTTCGAGACGATTCGTGATGACTCTCGAAAACAACTTATAAACATGGCTCAGCAGTGTGATGGGCCTATAATTCTTCAGTAAAGTGTTATCACCTTTCTTGAAAAACAGTACCACCACTCCCCTGTTCCATGCTTCCGGCGTTTTCTCTTCGAGCAAGACGGAATTAAACAGCCTCTGAAGGACTTTAAGTACCGGCGTTCCGCCCGCTTTCAGAAGCTCTGCGGTAATTCCGTCTTCGCCTGGTGCTTTGTTATTTTTGAGTTGTTTGAGAGCCATCGTAATCTCGTACAGGCTGATGTCCGGGATATCTTCAGTGTAGTGTCGGGTTAGCTTGGCTCTTGGGTCTTTTACCAAGTCAACAACAGGTTCAGCTACTGAGGTGTACAACTGCCCATAGAACCTCTCTATCTCCCTGAGCACCTCTGACCTATTCGACGTTACGTTTCCGTCCTCCGTCTTCAGCTTCGTCAACTGGCTTTGCCCAATAGACGCGTCTCTTGCGAACACTTTGGAGCCCTTGTTCTGTGCTATGGTCTCCTCAATACGCCTTGTATTGAAGGACCGTAAATCGTGACGCAAGGACTTCAGTATCTGTCCATTGAGCTGCCTATAGGACTTAGCATCATCGGAGGTTTGGAGCGTCATGGAACGTCGCTCAGCCATGAGATTTCGGGTGGAGTTAGATAGTTTTTGAGGTCTATTTTTACGGTGGGGCTTATAATACTTGGACCCGACCGTATGGACAGTCTCTACCAGCCTGTTGTTGATTTCGTCCACTGATGCGCTGCTGTCTAGCAATTCGAAGCGGTTTGCCAATTCGAGTTGAAAGTTCTCGGGGTTTTGGATGTGTGCATAAGAAGGTCGGAGCGTAGACTTCATCAGACGCGATCTTTCCATTTTGACATTAATATTTAATGTGCCTCTGACCATTCGGTGATCACTGCCGGTTTTTACCCTGTGAATCACGGAGACATCATTAAATATTTGTCGCTTGGTGCTCATGATGAAGTCTATCTCATTTTTTGTGGAACCATCAGGGCTCATCCAGGTCCATTTTCTATGAGGCGGCTTCCGGAAGAAAGAGTTCATCATAAAGAGTCCCTCCTTCTCCAGATATTCGGCCAGCCTCTGACCCCTGGGGTTGCGTTGCCCATATCCAAATTGCCCCACTCTCAACTCATCATCGCCCCGTTTGCCCAGCCGCGCATTGAAGTCACCCATAACCACTGTAAAGTGTGCTTTGGAAGTATGTATGGCTCTACTAATGTCCTCATACATTACTTCGACGTCATCATCTGAGTATGCCGAGGTCGGTGCGTAGACCTGTATGACCTTCAGCGAATATCTTTTGGATATTCTGAGTATCAGGTACGCTACCCTGCTCGACACACTAGTGATGGACACAATGTTGTCTATGAGTGACTTGTGGACGATAAATCCGACACCACCTTGGGACTGCTGTTGACCCTCCCGGTAGTAAAACAAGTTGCCGGATTTTAAGGTTATCGTGTCCTCGCCCTTTCTTCGGACCTCCGATAAACCAACAATATTCCACCGCAACTTGTTTATCTCTTCTTCCAGCTCAACAAGCTTCTCATCTGTCCTTAACGTGCGTGCATTGTATGTCACCAGGGCCAATTTTCGATGTTGGTGGTAGCCGAATCTCTGCCGGAGATTCTTAGCACCCCTTGTCCTGTCGTTACCATAGCTGCTACCGTGGCCAGGACGAACAGGACCGCCGGGGACTAGGGGCCTGGTTTAATTCTTATCTTCCATTTTAATAAATTGGGGGTGTTTGCCATTCTCGCCACGCTTGGCAGGCGGGTTGGCGAGCGCAGTTTTTGATGGTAGAAGTGTTAAGGGAACGCTGCTGCCCATTCCCTAGTTTTCCCTTAGTCGCCTTGTACGACACCCGATGGGATGAGATGGGTTGGTCCTATTCTAAGCCGGGAACCACGCGGCGGAATTATTTATGATTCACAATTATTATTTTTAACTTTGAATAAATCTTAGCAAACTCAAATGAATGAAAAATAAATATGCATTTTTTTAAGCCCAGCGTCATTCTTTACATCGAACGAAACACGCATTGTGTGACACCAAAGAAAAAAAATAATAATAAAAAAATGTGATTGTCCTTATATGGTTTCGTTCCAAAAATATTTGAAAGGGCTCAAACGCTATCTACGTTTTCACAGCTATGCGCGGTGTGTGGCCCCGAAGGGAGAGTACGTGAGGTTTTTTATAAGATTAAACACTCCGTTGGTTCGGGCATATAGAAAAAATGTCAAAAGAAAGAATGACAAAATAGATATACTATGCGCAAGTGGAAGGACTGAGGGTAGTTGAAGTGAAAACATCTTTTATTCGTAGCTCTGTTATAATTTAAATTAAAATTGTAATTTACTCACATTTTATCTTCCTTATGTACTAAGTTTTTATATCCTCTATTACACTCACTCTCACTATCACTTTCTTCTTTTAAACTCATTTAAATCTTCACAAAATGGACCTTTTTACAAAGCTCTCCAACTGCATGGAAGATCTCTCTGCAACATTCTCTGCAAGGATGGATCATTATGAAGATGAACTGAAGGCTGCTGGCGGCGAGGCATCCCATAAATCTATAGCAAGTCTCTCCAAGGACTTCATGGATTTCAAGAGCTTGATGTGGAAGACAGTGGCATCCATTAAAACTCAGATGGAACTGTTGGTGTTGGGCTTAGATCGTCACGAGATGGCTTCCCGAAACAAGGTACTCCTTCTCCATGGTCTTCCAGAGAAGAAAGATGAGGACATCACTTCTTTGGTAGTCCAGACATTAAAAACTAAATGTGAAATTGGCAGCATCAAGGCTTCCGATATAGCGGTTTGTCACCGCCTGGGAGCCGCCGTGGGAAAGGCACGTCCCCTCCTCGTGAGGTTTCAAAGCCGCGATCGGCGTGGTGAGGTCTGGCGCAAGAAGACCGAATTAAAGGGCACTGGGCTGACGCTCTCGGAGTTTTTGACCAAACCGAGGCATGACACATTCCTCAATGCGCGTAAGCACTTTGGAGTAAGGCAGTGTTGGACCTCCGAGGGGAAGATCGTCATTCTGCTTCCAAATAAGGCCCGGCGCAAGATAGAATCTGCGGCTGAGCTGCGACATCTAATAGCTCAATTTCCGGTGGCGGCGTCGACGTCGGAGGCTGCTGCGGAATCCCAAGGTGCAGCGTCTGGCTCGAGTACAGGGTGTCCGAAGCCGGCCGATAAGAAATCGCGCAAAGCAGTGAAGTAGTCTTAGGTACTTGCAATTTACTACTTTATGCTATTTTTAAAATCTTTCTCTCCTATATAAATAGTTATAATCTATCTTTCTAAAATTTCTTCTCTAAAATTTCTTATATAATATTAAGTACTTTCTGATTGTTTAGTGTTTACTACAAGTGACATTAGCTGCGCGCGTTCGGAAATGTTGCGCGCAAGTTTCGAGTTATGTGCTATGTTCGGATGGTTCATGATATCTGGATATCAGTCCTTTATTCAATTTGTGAAAAATCGGCGAGTGTAAAGAGGAGTAGTAGTCGCTTGTTTATTTATAGTTATTAGTAATTTTATATATATTAGTTAATTCATATTATATATATTTATGTTAAATTTGTCAGATGATAGTTTTATATCTTGCTCTTCTTCTTGTGCATCGGATGATAGCTACGCATCAGCTTTTAATGATGATTCCGTTCACCTGCGCGATCAGCTGTCTTCTTATTTCTCTTCTTTCAGAAAATTCTTCAATGTAGTACATATAAATGCTCAGAGCATTCCCGCCCATCATCCTGATTTGTTAT
Source organism: Phalera bucephala (assembly GCA_905147815.2). Taxonomy (NCBI): domain Eukaryota; kingdom Metazoa; phylum Arthropoda; class Insecta; order Lepidoptera; family Notodontidae; genus Phalera; species Phalera bucephala. The sequence continues at coordinate 6,514,202 of LR990632.1, read as the reverse complement.
CATCTTTTGACTCTGAACTCATACACGCTGTCCTTGTCTCTGAGACGTTCCTCAAACCCGCTGTTCCTTCCACACAATTTCCTCTGCCCGGGTACAAACTTGTGCGCAATGACAGAACGGGCAAGGGAGGTGGAGGGGTTGCAGTTTATCTCCGTGGAGACATTACTTATAAAGTTGTTGATCAGTCTCCGAGTATCTATTCAAATTTTGCAGAACACCTTTTTATTGAAATCATGATTAACCACACTAAAATTCTTTTAGGTGTTTACTATAGTCCTTCTTGTCATATTGATTATTTCCTTTCTTTTGAATCTAAACTTGAATATTTTTCATCACTATATGACAACACTATTATCCTCGGAGACTTCAACACTTGTCTGCTCAAGGGTGATACGCGCAGCCGTAAACTCCAATCTCTTGTCTCTTCTGTGAACATGCATATTCTTCCACTTCATGCTACTCACCATGCCCCCCACTGTTCTCCTTCACTTCTAGACCTAATCCTAGTATCCGACCCTAGTAAGGTGGCTGTACATGGGCAACTTCCAGCCTCTTTTTCTTATCACGATCTTGTTTTCCTCTCATATAAAATTCGCACACCTAAACGCAAGTCTAAGATTCTTCTTCTTCGTAGTTTTAAAACTATTGATCTGGATCGTTTGAGAGAAGACGCGGGTAATATTGACTGGTCTTCTGTATACAACTGCGGCGACTTGGACACTAAAGTGATCGCCTTTAATAAACTACTGTTAGACCTTATTGATGTGCATGCTCCTATAAAAAAAGTAAAAGTGAAACATTCTCCCGCACCATGGTTGTCTGACATCATCAAAAAAGAAATGTCTAAAAGAGACAAAGCTAAAAGACGGTATATGAAGTTCCCTACAGATGAGAATTGGTCTCTGTATAAAAAGTTACGAAATCGCTGCAGTCGTATGTGTAAGGATGCTAAGCGACGCCACATTAACGCTTCAGTTCAAAATTTCAATACGGCTCAGGCATGGCAATTCCTTAAGTCTCTAGGTATCGGGAAATCTACTAACGATTGCATCCTAGATATCGACCTTAATGCTATTAATATGCACTTTTCAAAATCTCCTGTCACTTTAGACAATGATATTAAAACTTCAACACTCTGCAACCTTTCTTGCCAACCTCTGCCTGTATGTCCTCAGTTTTCTTTTCGGCAAGTCACAGAGGAAGAGGTCAAAAAATCCATCTTATCGATTTCTACCAAGGCTATCCGTGATGATGGCCTTCAAATTCAAATGCTTCGCCCCCTCGTGGATGAACTTATTTCTGTTATTGCCCACATTATCAATTATTCACTTGAATCTAGCTCCTTTCCCTCAGCCTGGAAGAAGGCCTATGTTTTACCGATTCCTAAAGTTTCAAATCCCTCTTCAGTCTCGCAATTCCGTCCAATTTCTATACTTCCCATCCTGTCTAAAGTTCTTGAAGGTGTTGTCCAGAAACAACTATCTTACTTTCTTACCTCTAACAGCCTGCTTAGTCCTTACCAGTCTGGATTCCGTACTGGCCATAGTACAGTAACTGCACTGGTCAAGATTACTGACGACATTCGATTGGCCATGGAAAACAAACAACTTACAGCTCTGGTTCTACTGGACTTTAGCAGTGCCTTCAATTCTGTCGATTTTGACATTCTCTTGGGAATCCTATCCTCACTTAACGTATCTTCCTCTGTAACTGCTTGGTTTAATTCATATCTTCGCGGTCGCTCGCAGATGGTCCGCTCTAACGAGGCCTCCTCAGGATGGTGTGAACTTTCTGCGGGCGTACCGCAAGGTGGCGTACTCTCTCCTCTTCTCTTCTCGGTATTTATCGATGCGATCACTAAAGTTATAGCTTCACACTATCATCTCTACGCAGATGACTTGCAGCTGTACCGTCATTTTAAGGTCGAAGAATTGTCGGTAGCAATTAATGCCATCAATAATGATCTTAACAACATCAATCAATGGGCTAAGGGGTTTGGACTTTTAGTCAACCCAACCAAATCGCAAGCTCTCATTATTGGTGGCAGGCATTTCTACAATCTCCTGGACCATCAGTCTCTCCCTCCAATAATTTATGACTCTGTCCCTATACCTTATACCACCAGTGCGAAGAATTTAGGCGTGTATTTGGATTGCAATCTTTCCTGGAGCACTCACATTGCGGAAGTCAGCAGGAGGGTATACTTCTCGTTTCAATCTCTCAAACGTCTCCAGAAGTTCCTGCCCTTTCAAACGAGAATAATTCTTGCCAATTCCTTCCTTCTATCACTTTTAGACTATGCTGATGTTTGTTTTCTTGACGCTACAGAGGAACTTCTTGATAAACTCGAACGCCTGCAGAATTTATGTATCCGCTTCATTTTTGGTCTACGCAAGTATGATCATATCTCTGTGTATCGAATGAAACTGAAGTGGCTACCTGTTCGGCGACGTCGGGATTTACATATTCTCACTCTTCTGTTCTCTGTTCTCTATAACCCTAACTCACCTGAATATCTTCGCGAACGCTTCGAATTTCTTATTCCTCGGGGCAAAACTTGTCGTACAGCTACCTCTCTCCTTCTCCGAACTCCCCGTCATACTTCCAGCCTTTATGATGGCTCCTTCACTGTACGTGCGGTGAAACTATGGAACTCCCTTCCACATATCATACGCGTTAGCTGTTCTCTGGATGTTTTCAGGGAAAGAGTAAAAGAGCATTTCCTTTGCAATTGATATAAACTTTATTATATTATTTATATTATTAATTATTTTATATTTATATAAGTATATATCTATGTATATAAACTTATGTATATAGGTGTATTTATTTGTATAGTTTTTAATTTAGTATATGTTAGTATAATTTATGTATGCAGAGACTTCGATATTTGTTTTCATTATTATCTTTGTTTTGTTCGATTTTTTTTTAGAGTTTACTGAATAGTTTGTTGTACAATTGCCTTCACGTATGCGTTAAATATTCTCTTTGCACTCCAAGGTTAACTGGTAGACAACTCAAATTGAGTTAAGTTCGCCTTTGTACATCATATCTGTAAATGTACTTACTAATTTATATAACTTTGTACAATAAAGAATAAATAAGGATGTAGGTACTGAGGAAGACTTAGACTATCTTCCACGACCAAATAGACAGATACACGCTCGCCGGTTACGAAGACTCCTGACTTGTCCTTCAGATAAGACCCGGTCTTCTATCAGTTATTTTTACTTTTCTAAATAACCACCATCACTGGCAAGCAAGGGTGGCAGAGGTGAGCTGTGTACACCCAATTTTGGCGTTGGTATTAGATTAGAATGTAATTGGAAGCAATTTTGATTATTGAAAATTTTGGGACAGAAGAGCAAACAGCATTTTTACGAACTTTAACATATGAAAAATAACTATGGCGATGACTTCATAAGATGGTTAAGAGCTTAACCCACTACGTCTATTGGACCAAATACCAGCAGGTTTAAGACCGATCCTGCGACCACGTGTCCGGAAATTCATACGGGACGAACTTTGTGTTATCCACTAATATTTGTTTCGGACTGGGTGTGTTTATATTAATTTCATGTTTACGTACGCACCCCCAACACATGAATAATTTCTAGTGTAGGGTTCTTTTATTTTAAAAAAGAGAAAATAAGAATAATTCCTCATTTTTAAACATCTATCTCGTGGATGACTGCCTCGTTGGTCTGGTGGCAAAGCGCATCGCTTTGTGATCACGAGGTCCTGGGTTCAGATCCTAGGTCGGACAAATGTAGTTTTTCTAACGAAAAATTCCTAGTATGAGTCCGGAGTCTGGAATCGTGCCCGATATATGGCAATAGGCTCGCCCCCTATTACATGGGACCTAACATCGTCGGCGAAACGTGGGTGTACTCAGTACACCTCTGCCACCCCCTCTGGGGAATATAGGCGTGACGGTGATGACCGGGAGGCGTTAATGGGAAATTAGTGTAACCACTTAATAAAATGTTCATGCTTCCAAGGAGATACTTCGGTAAATTTCACAGCAAACGGCATCTCTGCGACTGTCATAAGGTGACTTGACGGACGTTTTAGCGCAGTGTTAAAGAGCTTATGCCGCTCCGCCCACCGTATCTAATAGTCGCGGGTTCGATTCCCGCACGGGACAAATCTTTAGCTCGTTCTGCATTGTTCTCCCATACTCCATAAATGCAATATATACAAAAAGAATTGTAAAACTCATTTTTAAAAAAGAGTAATCGTGGAGTTTCTTGCCCTTCTTCTCCACAGGAATGACTTTCTGAACGGGTGGTAGAGTCTTAAGTAATTAATAATTTTCTCTTTTTGACTATTCATAAGTGCCTTGTGGTCTACATGAATAAAAAACTTTTGAATTTGATTTTTTTGACTTTGTGTGATCCACAATTATTTGTATAGGTCTGGCTATTTGTGTATGTGAATTTTCATGTTTGTCAACGCACACACGACACAGAAAGAAATACTAATGTGAGGCTACGTTTTTAAAAGAAAAAAGAAAAATAAGATTTCTCTAAAGACTGCGTTAGTTCCGATTTTGACCGCGGCCGAAAAGATTCTTGTACGTCTGTACACAGTGAAACCTAGACTTTTATAAATTTCCTCGGACTTTGTGGCCACATCTTAGAGTGGCGGGCAGCCAAAGTTAAAGTCAAACAAAAAACATTTATAGCCGCGTATATTTCTGGATAAGCCTACAAAGGTTTATTTCGTTTTTTATGCAAGGCTATACACAATAGAAAATAGAATCCGCCAACCTATTGGTTTAATACTTACAGAATATTTTTGTGTAGAAATCTATAGGGGATCTATCTTTAATACGACGGACGATTTAGCGCAGTGGTTAAAAGCTTAAACCACTCCGCCTACTGTGTCTAATAGTCACGGGTTCGATTCCCGCACGGGACAAAATCTTTGTGTGATCCACAATTATTTGTCTCGGTCTGGGTATTTGTGCATGTGAATTACAACACAGGAATAAATCCTAGTGTCGGGATAAGTATATATATATATATATATATATATATATATATAATAAAAAAAAACTTTCCTCTTCACACTATAGCTTTATTAAAAAAAAAGGAACGTGACAGCATGCCCCCCCACTAACGTCACGCTAATGTCATTCACTTGCCCCTTTTCTTAAAAAAATATGTTTCAAACCAACTTTCTAAAGCGTCTAGCCTATATTCTCCAAGCCGGGGTGGTAAAGGTGTACTCAGTACACCCACATTTCACCGACGATTTTAGGTCCCAAGCAATAGGGGGCGAGCCTATTGCCATATACCGGGCACAATTCCAGACTCCGGACTCATACTGGGTAGTTTTTGTTAGAAAAACTACATTTGTCCGGCGTAGGATTTGAACCCAGGACCTCGTGATCACAAAGCGATGCGCTTTGCCACAAGACTAACGAGGCAGTTTGAGGCATTCTATCTACCTATATCATCACGCCAGATCCCTTGCGGGGTAGGCAGAGAGTACAGAGTTCCAACAGGTTCTTTCCTTACATACCTCTCTGGCTTCCTGCACTCCATACTAAATATTAAACTTAAAAAACTCAATCACATTTTCCCAAACGCAACTCCAAAAATGCACACTTTTCAATTCGACACGACGAATGTCAAAATTGTCACTAACAGAAATAACTCGGTTTACTAAAGTCGCTTTTACAGCATATTTTTCTGAAGTTACTATTTTAACTATCTACATTTGAAATCACGCCTTATTGGGAGTAGCCAAAGTTCAAAGTTGTTTGTTCGTTTACTGCCATTAAATAGTACTTGGCCTCTTGACGCCACTTCAATAAAGACTTATGTGATTCGATTTTTATGTAAGCACTTACTCATATGTTATTTTAATATGAACAGGCGGAACATTTCCGTATTTATATTTAACTAGTTTCTGCCCGAAACTTCGTCGGCGTTGACTTTAGACAGAAATCTTACATTTTTCCGGGATAAAAAGTATCTTATGTGTTAATCCAGATAATAAACTGTGTGCCAAATTTCATCCAAATCCGTTCAGCCGTTTTTGCGTGATTGAGTAACAAACTGCCTCGTTGGTCTGGTGGCAAAGCGCATCGCTTTGTGATCACGAGGTCCTGGGTTCAAATCCTAGGTCGGACAAATGTAGTTTTTCTAACGAAAAATTCCCAGTATGAGTCCGGAGTCTGGAATTGTGCCCGGTATATGTCAATAGGCTCGCCCCCTATTACATGGGACCTAACATCGTCGGCGAAACATGGGTGTACTCAGTACACCTCTGCCACCCCCTCTGGGGAATATAGGCGTGACGGTGTGAGTAACAAACATTCAAACATCTAAACACATAATTTCACATTTTATGTTATTAGTTATTATAGTTTAGTCAATTTGCACAAATTTTATAGACATGATGGTGTTTCTTTTATAGAAGCTTTAATTTGACTTGAAATGTTTATTAGCTAGGTCAAATCTTGCTAGTTAAATTAGAACCACTTCTTCGTCTAGGTCTGGGTTTCTCGGTCTGGGTTTCTCGGTCTTGGTGTTTGTGTATGTAAATTTCATATTTGCTAACGCACGCACGACACAGGAATAATCCTGGTGTGAAGGCTACGTTTTTTAAAATACAATAATAATAATTACCTAGTGAACGTAGAGCTGCCTAATTAACATAAATTAATTACAATAGCTAATTGAAAAAAGATCTTTCACGAAAAGATATTAACACCAAATTAGTGACAACATTTTTAATGTTCAACAGAAACGAAACGCAAATTTCATTTCAAATTCGTTTTGAAGACAATAATAATGAAAAGATTCTCTATCTCTCTCTTTCTATTTATATCATCACGCCAGATCCCTTGCGGGATAGGTACAGAGTAGAGTTCAAACAGGTTCTTTCCGTAAAGACCTCTCTGGCTTCTTCCACTCTCACAGTTCGTCTCATACAGGCTCGCCAGTTACGGAGACTCTTGACTCGTCCTACAGATAAGACTCTGTCTATTTGGTCACGGTAAGATAGTCTAAGTCTTCCCCGGTACCTACTTCCTTCCACTTTTGCATTGTATATCTGTTTTTCATTCTTTCTTCTGACATTCTTTCTATATGCCCGAACCAACGGAGCATACCCTTTCTCATCTTGACACCGATACTATCTTTCATACCTACACGCTTTCTTACTACGCTGTTACGAATACGGTCGGTCAGCTACACTTCATTAAATGATTGTGTTAATAAATATTTCAAACAAAGTTTTTAGCTGTCCAAAGTTGCACATAGTAATTTAGTAAGTTACAAAATACAAACCGCAGGGTTGGAAAGTTTTTAAACAACACTCCAGACATGTCGGTGAATGCTCAAAATGGGATTTTTGTTCTTTGGTTAAAGTTTACTTCACTTTTTCAGGGTGTAGCTTAATTATAAATTTGGTACACATACCGTCCGAAAAAATGGGGTAACAAACACAATTGGCAACGGCTTAATGGTTTAAGAGAATCTAATTGACAGACGGCTTGGTGCAGTGGTTAAGAGCTTGAGTCACTTTGCCCACTGGATCAAGGAGTCGCGGGTTGGATTCCCGCATGGGATAAATGTTTACGTAACCCACAAATATTTGCTTTGGTCTAGGTATTTGTGTGCGTGAAATTCATATTTGTAAACGCACCTACGATACAGTAGTAATTTTTTAGCGTGGGGCTATATTTTAAAAAAAAGAATGGCTTGAGCAGCTCAAGAAAATAATGTAAAGTTACGACAATAGGTACGTTGTCTAATAAATTCGATTACCATTGATTATACCTTTAAAAGAAATAAGTAATGTTGCTGTAAGACGAAAGTGATATGATGTGATCCAGACCGATTTCTGCCACGGCGACTGCATCAACTCCGTTATTGTTGACGATCGTGCGCTCGCATGTGGTTTATGTAACCAATTTAAGAAGATTAGCTACATAAATATTAAGAGCTAGAGCACCGTTAATTTAAAATAAATTGATCGCCAAGTGTGGTCGTTCTTTCAATCGTCAAGCTTCAAAGTAACGGTCGATTAGCGGCTGATTTCCTCCACAGTCATTTAATTAAGACGAAAGTAATGTAATTTTAAAAAGCAATTGAACACAAAATTCAACTTATATAATGAAGTAATATATACACTCAATACATATAATACATAACTATACCATAATATCAATAATATATAACAATACTTATATATTCACATAAAAATAAAAACACCTAAATAAAATTAACAACATGTCACAATGTAACAGGCCTTGTCTAAACATGTTTTGTTCTATCTATACTCGCATTTACCACTCTTAGACTCTTTTTTATAACACTTACCCTCTAAATTAAACAAATTTCGCTAATTGGTTCAAATGTTTTATTTTATATTGTATTTTCTCTGTAAGTAATTTTTTTGTAATCTTTTGAGAAAATAAATGTCTTTAACCGTAAAAGTTCTTCATTATCATCATCATCTCAGTCTACGCTAGTTCTCTGCTGAACATAGACCTCCCCATTCGCTCTCCAGCGCCCATAAAAGCCCTTACCATCACATAATTATCTAAGCCGTAAACAACTTCTAACACATGCATTCTGTCGTCCAAATTTGTCGACCGTATGTCACAGATGTGAGACGCGAAGGAGCTAATTTTGTGCAGTTCAAGAGGCGTGTAATTGCCTTAACGGTGCACGATAATGAGCCTATGCAAACTAAAGTCGTTAGCGTCTTGGTGGAGCTAACCCCCGGCCGTACAATAGAAGCGCTGTTTTAATTAACAAGGAATTTTCTATTAATAGCTTGCGAAGTTTCGGATTATCACTGTCAATATTCGTGGAAGTTCACGGCTGTCAGATTAGAGTTCAGTTTAGACAATTTGTCATATACAACTTTAAGGAATGGATATATTCTGCCCTCTAAATGTTTTCGTATTATTATTTTATAGCAAGTCAGATCTGGCCCCAGTATATTAAAAAAAAAACATGTTCTTTCCCTAAAACTGTCCTCTAACTACGATAGTCTAGATTTTGATCAAACACTGGCGAAACTTTTAAGATTTGTTATATTGTTTTTTAAATATAAAGGCTTTGTAACACTTCCATTGTTTTTACATGAGGCTCCAATACCCAAAAGGCAAAAGTTGTTTCCCTCCATATAACTGTAAAAATCAACGTAGGTTTTTTGGAGGGAAAATAGGAAATACGCTTTTGCCCAGAAATTAAAGACAAATAGCTCTTCATAATAATAATATAGCTAGGGTTTATGTTTTTACATTTTGAGAAATGAATTATTGCAGGTGACCGACATAACATTAACATCTCACAAAGGGCCTCTACGGGGTAGACCCATGTCCCTATACCTCACAAAGAAATCCAAACCTCCCGAAAAAAAAATTGTGTAAAGATACAACAATAATAATTTAAAAAAAATAGACAACGAAGTAGAACTAATTATGTGACCATCACAATTTTATTTGTATAAACACAAATGGTGGGTACAGAATATGCAAACGAAACGAAAATCCTATTTTAAAAATTTGCATGCACGCATAGTAATTGTACAGAAGTATATAAATAAGTTAATTAACTTTGTGATGGTGGGACGAGATTCCTATCCGCGTCAGTTTCATTAGACTGGGATGAGCTCATTAGTGTTGGCATTGAAAGCTTGCGAGGGTGATTATATGAAAGTATGTTTGGCTGCAGATTCTTGCATTTGTGACATATGGTAAGTTTGATAAAATGTTGAGATTACTGTCCTAAAAAGAAGGTAATCTTTTTCCAGCCTTTCTGTTCTATCTATCTATCTATATCATCAGGCCAGACCCCTTGCGGGGCAGGCAGAGAGTACAGAGTTCCAACAGGTTCTTTCCTTACATACCTCTCTGGCTTCCTCCTATCTCGTAATTCGTCTCATACACGCTTGCCGGTTGCGGAGACTTGACTTGTCCTTTAGGTAAGACTCGATCTATTTGGTTGTGGTAAGATAGTCTAGGTCTTGCCCGGTACCTACATCTTTCCACTTTCGCATTGTATATCTGTTTTGTCATTCTTGCTTTTGACATTCTTTCTATATGCCCGAACCAACGGAGCATAACCTTTCTCATCTTGACACTGATACTATTTTTCATACCTACTTGCTTTCTTACTACACTGTTGCGAATACGGTCGGTGAGCTTCACTCCGCACATCTTCCGCAAAGTTCGCATTTCTACCGCATTTATGCTACTTTCATTTTCCTTCTTACATACCCAGCTCTCGCTACCATATAACAGCGTTGGGACAAGAACTCCGTTATGTATAGCCAGCTGCGTCTTTTGGCTTAAGTGCCGGCTCCCAAGTAGCTTTCCCATCGCACTATTCATTCTGTTTCCTGCACTCACTCTGCTTTCTATGTCAGCAGTGTATTTCCCATCCTTACTGAAGGCGCATCCAAGATATACAAACTCATTCACTTGCTCCAGCACATCGTTACCAACCACAAGCCTTTATATTGTAAACTATAAGATCGTTCAGTAACCTACGCACCGAGTATATTAACATTTTTAGGATGTTCGGGGCTGCCTTGCTTTTGCAGCGCCTCAGAGATGTTTACGAGAGCCGGTACTGATGGCTTTACTGCCATCATGCGTAAAAAAGCTGCGTTACTGCTGCGCAGGGTACGGGACAGCTGTAATAGCATTCTGGGAATGGTGACGGATGGTGTGTCCTCTCGTATTCTTAAGCAGATGTTGTAGAGGTCCAGCAATTAGGACCGTTATCTTTGAATTGGACGCATATTTGCACTGTTTTGATTTCCTTCGTTTACTACGTTTCGTTTTGACGGACGATTTAGCGCAGTGGTTAACAGCTTAAGCCGCTCCGTCCACTGTGTCTAATAGTCGCGGGTTCGATTACCGCACGGGACAAATCTTGTTCCGTTCTGGGTATTTGTGTATTTTCATGTTTATAAACGCACCCACGACATTGTAATAAATCCGAGTGTGGAGATACGTTCAAAACTTTCACTAGGCATAAGTTCATCTGTATACTAACACTGTGGATCAATGTTGTCCATATATAAAGAATTTATTTTTTATTTATATTTATACGTGAACCCAGTCCCCCACAAGGTCGACCGATGGCCTGGTGAAGGTAATAGGTAAAAGCTGGATGCATTCAGCACACAGCCGGTCATTGTGGCGATCTTTGGGGAGACCTTTGTTCTGCAGTGTAAATAATCATAAATAACATCTTTAGGCAAAAACACATTTGCCTAAAGATGTTATTTATGATAATTTTTTATAAAAAACGTAGCGCCGCACTAGGATTTATTCCTGCGTCGTGGGTACGTTTAAAAACATGAAAATACAGATACACAAATACCCAGACCGAAATAACTAACTGTGGGTCTTACAAAGATTTGTTCCTTGCGGGAATGAAAACCGCAACTATTCAACCCAGTGGGCGGAGCAGCTTAAGTTCTTAACCACTGTTCCAAATTATCCGTCGTATAACGATGAAAAAAATATATCGCCCATGTCAAGTCGTTTAAGTTTCACCCATGTCAGTCACTCACGTAACTGTTGGTCCTGCAAAGTACTCGAAACGTCGATAACTTAAAAACATAAAAAAAAAAAAACACCGTCACGCCTATATTCCCAAGAGGGGGTGGCAGAGGTGTACTGAGTACACCCACGTTTCGTCGACGATGTTAGGTCCCATGTAATAGGGGGCGAGCCTATTGCCATATACCGGGCACAATTCCAGACTGCGGACTCGTACCGGGAATTTTTCGTTAGAAAAACTACATTTGTCCGACCTAGGATTTGAACTTAGGACCTCGTGATCACAAAGCGATGCACTTTGTCAACAGACCAACGCGATAAAATCCGAGAAATAAATTATTTATAAACAAATAAGCACCGTCACGCCTATGTTCCCAAGCGGGGGTACCAAAGGTGTACTGAGTACACCCACTTTTCGCCAACGATGTTAGGTCCCATGTAATAGGGGGCGAGTCTATTTCCATATAAATATATCGAAATAGGAATAATGAAATATATGTTATTTTTCATGTATGCGTATTTCTTTTTATGTTTTGCAGCAGAAACTGTAGTGAAATTTTAGATTTAGTTAATTAGCTTTTTGATCACGGGATAAAATTCCTATAGATAGATATCCTATCTGCATCAGTTCCATTAGACTGGGATGAGTTCATTAGTATTGGCATTGAAAGGCTTGCAAGGGTGATTATATGCCAGTATGTTCGGTTACAGAGTCTCGCATTTGTGACCTACTGTTCTGCGTATCGTTGAGCAAGCTTAGTTATCGATGAGAAATTCTTTTTACCCGACTACCCCAAAAGAGGGGTATTTTTTTCGAGTCTCTTTACGGCTAGATTCATTACACTGGGATGAGCTGCAAAGGGCGATATGCAAGTATGTTCGGCTACCGAGTCTTGCATTTGTAACATACCGTTCTCTAAATTATTGAATATCTATCTATCTATCTATAACCTCACGCCAGATCCTTTGCGGGGTAGGCAGAGAGTACAGGGTTCCAACAGGTTCTTTCCTTACATACCTCTCTCTCTACCTAAGGAAATTATTGAATAAGTTCGATAAAATGTTTATGTAACAGAATTCAGATTCTTTCAATTGACATCATCTGCGAATTGTTGGGCAATATAGAGGTAAGCTGAAGTTATTTTTATCTGACAGCCCTAAAAGGAGGATAATTTTTTTCTAGTCGATATGTGTATACAATGGATATGTTATTTTTCATGTATATCTATTTATTTGCAATTAATATTATTAGTTATTCTTAATGAATCACTTTGAAATATGTTGTATGGTATGTTACTGTCAAAATATTTAAAAGTCATATATTTTTGGCTGCAAAAATCAACCAAACGTAATTTCGCTTGACCCACTTAGATCTATTTGATAATGGAGGTAGATCAAAAGTAATTTTATCTGAAAAATATCGGTTAAAAGTGGTTCAAACCAGTTACTTTTAACAGAAAGTATTTAATACTGACCGTTACCCCCCGGCACAAGTTTATTTTGTATTATCTTTAAGAAATATTACAAATACCATGATTCCAGACTGAAATCTTATTAATACTAAATTACAACATAGCCTATATTACTTCTAGATAACGTAGCTTTCTAAAGATAAAATCGGTTCAGTACTTTCAAGAGTTAATCGATTACAAAGAAACATTATTTTTTGCTCTTTATAACATTAGTATATATTAATATCATCCCTGGTTTAATCAAACGAACGTATGACGAAATTTTGCGTCCTATAAACACCTTTACGATGCTGTACTATATACACTCTGCCCGTACCCCTCGTAGTCTCGTTGGTCTAGTGGCGAATAATGTGCTTTGCGATCACGAGGTCCTGGGTTCAAATCCTAGGTCGGACAAATGTATTTTTTTCTAGTATCAGTCTAGAGTCTGGTGCCCGGTATATGTCAAATCTCCTTTGTGTGTAAATATTTTTGAGGCTATGTGGCTATGGTGAGCGATTTCTAAGTCCAAGTCAACGTGTATGAAAACACACGTTGACTCGGACACGGCCGCGTATTTTTTGTTTAAACTGTTTAAATATTTTACAGGTTGACTAAGGTTATCTTGAATATCTCGAAAAATTGGTCTATAGTTCGCAAAACTGTCTGTTTTGAAGATAATTATTGTTTAAGGCGCTCGTAGCGCTGTGCGACAGCGGTGTTCTTACCGAATACCAAGGTTAAGCAGCGTTCGACTCGGTTGGCCAGAGATGGGTGACCGTTTGTGGCATTTTCAAATTCGAGCGTCTCCGTGCTTTGGAAGGCACGTTAAGCCGTTGGTCCCGGCTACCACTTACTGTGGTAGTCGTTAAGCAGAGTTGGAAGCCTTAAAGGCGGCTTGATAAGTTCCAGCAGCAGGTGGCCACAAATCTGCCTCCACCAATCCGCACTGGGTCCGCGTGGTGGAGTATGACCTAATCTCTCTCACCTCGATTAGTGAGAGAAGGCCTTTGTCCAGCAGTGGGCAGTATAGGCTGATATTATTATTATTATATATGTCAATAACCTCACCCACTATTACATGAGACCTTACATTGTCGGCGAAAAGTGGGTGTACTCTATACACCTCTGCCACCCTAGCTTGGGGAATAAAGGCGTGACGGTGAACTATATACATTCCTGCTCACAATTTCTGAGACAGCAAACGAGAGGTTCCTCTGTGCTTCATAAACTACAAACCTAATAAGCTCTAAGTAATAAAACACACGATACAAGTGTTGCTAACTCACACATCCTAACTCCAGGTTAATTACACTAAACTAGTTCAACTTTAGCGCTTTGAAAACAACGAACCGGGTCCGTAATAACACGGGTGAATACGAAAGGTCAGAATTTCGCTGGTGTTTGCTTTGCTGTTAATAATTATTAATTTTGATGGTATCTCTTGAAGCTTTGAATGTATTTAAAGTTTGCTAAGGTGCATTAGCACTATATTTTTTTCCTGTTTTCTACTATATTAAGGTGTTCGTAGCGCTGTGCGATTTTCTCACCGATCACCATGGTTAAGTAGCGTTCGACTCGATGTGCCTGAGATGGGTGACAGTTTGTGGCATTTTCATATTCGAGCGTCTCCGTGCTTCGGAAGGCACGTTAAGCCGTTGGTCTCGGTTACTAGTTAATGTGGTAGTCGTTAAGCCGAATTGGAAGCTTTATAGACGGCTTGATAAGTTCCAATAGCAGGCAGCCCCAAACCTGCCTCCACTAATCCGCACTGGGTCTGCGTGTTAGAGTATGACTTAATTATTCAAAAGTTACTCGGAGTGTCTCAAATGCAAAACTAATTGTTCCTCAATTTAGGAATCTGTACAGTAAACAACATGTTGAATATATTATACCAAAATTGATCAACAGAAACATTAACGAAAAATAATCTTAAGTACAAATTAAAAAACTACTTTCTTATACAATTAAATCAAGGAACGTTAATAACGTAATGTAATAAAAAAAAGTAAATAAATAATCTATCTATATCATCAGGGAGCTCCCTCGCGGGGTAGGCAGAGAGTACAGAGTTCCAACAGGTTCTTTCCTTACATACCTCTCTGGCTTCCTCCACTCTCATAGTTCGTCTCATACACACTCGCCGGTTACGGAGACTCTTGACTTGCCCTTCAGCTAAGACACGGTCTATTTGGTCATGGTAAGATAGTCTAGGTCTTCCCCGGCACCTACATCCTTCCACTTTCGCATTGTATATCTGTTTTGTCATTCTTTCTTCTGGCATCCTTTCTATATGCCCGAACCAACAGTGGAGATGGCGCTGCCCTCACAGTAAACATCGCTTGCGTATTCGAAATTCTCAAAAAATAAAATTAATGAATAATAGTGGTTGAATTCACCTATATCGAACAAATATACCGTAAATCGCACGTGAAAGTGTTTGTGACAGTTCTCATTTGGTATTTAAAACACAAATCAAGTGAAGTGCTAAGTGTAAAACATTTACGAAAACAACATAAAACATGAAGAAGTTTTTGGCAAAATTGAATATATACCTGGTATAATCCACAAATAACAATATATGATTAAAATTAACGTTCACGAACAATCATAAATAGGTGTATTTTTAAATTTCGTAGTGCATTAAACCGTTGCGAAAAAACGCCCTGTCCGCTGGATATTGGACTTTGAACTCATTACTATTAGCAAATCCCACACAGCTACATTAAACTTCGACGACGACTTAACTGATTGCATTATTGGCGATTGCAATCTAATAACTGCATAGCACACTGGTCAAGCGGCTGGGTGAACGATTTAGGTCGAACGATCGAACCTCGCTGGAGAGCTCTTTTTGTCGTGTCATTTTCTATAACTGGTCACTATGGCTTTATCGAATAAATTGTGTGGTGGATGTAAGCAAGTTATAATTAATGTTAAAAATCTTCTGTCATGTTTAACATGCAAAACTAAATACGATTTGCTGTGCGCTGGTATATCAGAAAAACGATTTCAACGTATGAGTAACGACAATTTACGCACTTGGCAATGTCCCGAATGTAGTAACAAACTCCCCAAATCGGACAATTCTAACACACCCGTCCGCTCCATACGTCCTAATTCACCAACCGAGACCGGAAGTAGTGTTGAAGTCTCGAACGAGTCGCCGTCCTCCAATGTTACGATGAGATGTAAACAACAACGGCACACGGCGGATCGTCTAGAATCTGGAATTACCCTCGATGACATTAGGCAATTATTTAAGGAGGAAATCACAGTAATAGTTCAAACACAGGTGACCCGCGAGCTGGAGTGTCTAAAAAAATCCCTCCAATTTTATAATGATCAATATGAGTCAATGAAAAATACTTTAGAAGCCAAAGCAAACATTATAACAAAATTGGAATCTGATAACTTGGCACTTCAATCCACTGTAAAGGACATATCATCCAGATTAAGCTTGACCGAGCAGCGTATGCGGGATAATAACATAGAAATCAACGGACTCCCGCAGCATTCATCTGAAAACTTATTCGACACCTTCAATCAGCTCACGAAGGGTATTGATTGCCAGCTTAGTGACAATGACGTATGCAGTGCAACAAGAGTCGCCAAATTAAATCAAGACAACACGAAACCCCGCTCCATCATTGTCCAACTCCGGAACCAACGTACACGTGATGTTGTCCTCTCTGCTGTTGCAAAATTTAATAAGAAAAATCAAAATGATAAGCTTAACTCTCATCATCTGGGAATTGGAGGAACTCGTAGTGCCATTTTCGTTTCCGAGCATCTTATTCCGGAAAACAAATATTTACATGCGGCAACCCGCAAGAAATGTAAAGAATTGAAATTTAAATTCGTACGGGTTCGCAATGGAAGAATCTATGTCCGGAAAGACGAATCCCATCAAGCACTTATAATGCGTAATCTGGATAGCCTGAGACTTATTGTTTGATCATCTGTATGTATTTCTTGTCAATGTTGTTAGGTTTAACAATGACATTCGATTCATTAAATATTTATTATCAAAATGTTCGTGGTATCAGAACCAAAACAGGCGAAATCCATAAGAACATATTACAATCAAACTATCATATCATAGTTTTTACCGAAACATGGCTCAATTCAAACATAAACAACAGCGAATTTGTTGATTCTCGGTATGTCGTACATCGAAGAGATCGTGAATATGCAGGAACGTCCAAGAAAGACGGCGGTGGGGTACTAATTGCCATCTCACGGGACATTCCATCCTTGCGAATAACTTCCTGGGAAACCGATCGCGAGAATTTATGGGTTATAGTGCACCTGAATATAAATAATAAAACAAAAAAAATTGCTATCTGCACCGTATACTTGCCGCCTCCGCTTCGTTTGGACGTTCTTAATAGGTTCCTTGACAATATAAATACTGTACTATGTACCTTCGACGATGTTATATTACTAGGCGACTTTAATTTGAACTTTCTTAAATGGACTAAAACTAGCGACGCATCATACACATCTCCTGCTAACTATGACAATTCTTTGGGCTATTCTGTAGTTGACTTCATGTCATTGAGCAATATGCTACAATTTAACGATGTGCGTAATATAGATGACAGAGTTCTGGACCTCGTATTTAGCAACTTGTCTAATCTCTTAGTGAAAGAATCTCCAGACGTCCTCAGCAAACTCGACACTAAACACCCAAGCCTGTCGATTAGCTTGCCTTTTTCTCATCCAAATAAATACACAGAACCAAAGATAAATAGGAGATATAATTATTTTAAAGCTGACTATAATAAAATATGTAATGAGTTGAAAAAAGTTGACTGGATCGGAATATTATCTGCACTGAATAATGTAAACGAAATGATTTCAGCACTATACGACAATCTGAAAAGCATAATAGATACAGCTGTCCCTTTGCATAATAAGTCTAAATTAAATTCCCGCCATGGTTTAGCAAAGCACTAATCAGACGGCTATCTGAGAAAGACAAACTAAGACAAAAATATCGCAAATATGGTAACCCAAGAGACTTAATATCATATGAAGTGCTTCGTAACCATTGCCACAAATTGTATGACGATTGCCAGTCGAAGTATCAGCATAACGTCGAGGCTGACATTGTGAGGAATCCCAAAGCCTTTTGGAGTTATATCAAAGACAGAAATAGCAATAGGTCATCCATCCCCGTAGAGATGCACTGCGGAGATGAAACAGCTGATACTGGATCAGAGATTGTAAATCTCTTCGCACGCCAATTTTCCTCCACATTCAGTTCGGCTACCCGTCCAACTCGTTCTGCTTACTGTAACGTTCCCGACAAGTGCATTTCAGTTATTCAATTTACGGAACGTCAAGTTAAAAATAAAATTAAGGCAATCAGTGCTTTCAAAAGTGCTGGCCCCGACTCTCTACCTTCAGTTTTCGTTAAACGGTGTGGATCAGCACTCGCGCTTCCGTTGTGCTTTATATTCAATCGTTCTCTACGTGATGGACGCTTTCCAAATGAATGGAAGAAAGCGAGAATCACTCCGTTGTATAAAAAAGGTGATCAAAAAAATACCGCAAATTATCGCCCCATTGCAGTTCTATCATGTTTTTCTAAACTCTTCGAATCTCTCGTCTGTCCTATCCTTACTAACCACGTAGACGCGTCTCTTTCACCCAATCAGCACGGATTTAGGTCAAGATGCTCAACTGTAACTAATCTACTTAACTTCACTTCTGACTTGTCGGGGGAGTTAGATCAGGGCCGTGAGGTAGATGTTATTTATGCGGACTTTTCTAACGCTTTCGATAAAGTTAGTCACAAAATTCTGTTGAAGAAACTTGAACATTTCGGTATCCAGGGGTCCTTGTTATATTGGTTTCAATCTTATCTGGCAAAAAGACTCCAATCAGTTATACTGAATGGATATGAATCCTTGCCCTATGTAGCTATTTCTGGAGTGCCACAAGGATCTCACCTTGGACCTGTCCTATTTTCCATATTTATAAACGATATCACGCATCAAATCCTTCACTGCAAGTCATTACTTTTTGCGGATGAATTGAAATTATACAAAACACTACATTCATACAATGACATAAAATTAGTTCAAGACGATCTTGCAAGGATAGAAAAGTGGTGTCAAATTAATCAAATGGAGCTTAATATTGCCAAATGCTATCACATGAGATTCTCGAGGAGGAAAAAGCGAATTGATTCTGGGTACACGATTGGTAGTGTTGGGCTACAGAAAACTACTCTCATAAAAGACTTAGGGGTGGTGATGGATAGTAAGCTTCGTTTTACGGCACACATTGATGCAGTAGTACAGAAGGGCGCAAAAATGTTAGGATTCTTGAAAAGAAACACAAGAGGGTTCAAACACGCAAAGACCAAAATAATTCTGTACAACGCGTTAGTGCGTAGTCATCTGGAGTACGCATCCAGTGTTTGGAGCCCGTTTTATAGTCTGCATTCACAGAGGATCGAAAAAGTTCAACGGATTTTTACAAAACACTTAGCATTTATTTCGCCTGGCATCAGTCATCGAAGCGACTATAACACTCGGCTGTCATTTTTTGGACTTACATCTTTGCGCAATCGACGTAAGTTGAGTAACTTGGGTATGTTGCACAATTGCTTAAACAACAAATTGAATAATTCTGCCGACCTCCTAAAACTTATACACCTAAATGTTCCCTCTAGACTTCCACGACATCCTATAGAAAAACTTTTCCACACTTGCGCTGTAAAATCTAACCTTGGACTGAATGCCCCTTTAACCAGAATGTGCAACGAATACAACCGTTTAAATTCTAAAATAGACATTGATATTTTTTATGATTCATTACCCAACCTAAAACGTAAAGTGCTGAAACTATTATTGTCGATATGAGCTATTATATACACAACATTATTATTTAAAAATAATTTACTTCAATACAATATTATCATTTTAATAATATCTTTCGTTTTTGTATTTTTTTTTGTAGATTTTTTTTTTTTATTTAAAATAATATAATTTGATTCAATATCGATATTTTTATTTTTACGAAAGAATATTATGAATTATAATGATGATTTAAGTGGATTCAATTTTAATTTTAATTTCAACGATTTTTTTTATAATTATGACTTGACACCATTGTGTTGAATTAATTCTGCATTTTTTATATTATATTTCCAACCACATATTATTCATATTTATTGTGCTCGTGATTAATGTATTGTTTTAAGATCTGCAAGCAACTAGCCAATGTTGTGTACACCTGTTATTGGCTCACGTATCAGGATTGTATTCTGATAAATGATTGTACGAATGTAATAATATGTGTGCTGTTGGTGTACCATTCTGAATAAATAAATAAATAAACCAACGGAGCATACCCTTTCTCATCTTTACACCGATACTATCTTTCATACCTACTCGCTTTCTTACTACGCTGTTGCGAATACGGTCGGTCAGCGTGACTCCGCACATCTTCCGCAGAGATCGCATAAATAAATAATATTAATAAAAAAATCACCCCGTGATTTTTTTATTAATATTATTTAATAAAAAAATCACGGGTCACCGTATTTAAATTACTATGATAATTGTCCGATAATAATTTGAACTCGTAACGAGCGGTTGATGTTCACTCACCATGTCCAATGTATTTAAACTTTTATTTGCGTACCTACGCACGATTTGTTACTAAATATTTTGTTATTTAATGTAGACGACTAAACCGAAACGACGACTAAACTAAGCCTAAAGACAAAAGTCTTAAATCAGTGCGTCCTGCCCGTTATGACATATGGAGCCGAGACGTGGACACTCACGGTTGGAATGGTTCATAAATTTAAAGTCACTCAGCGAGCTATGGAAAGGGCTATGCTCGGAGTTTCTCTGAAGGATAGAATCCGGAACGAAGTCATTCGACAGAGAACCAAAGTTATCGACATAGCCCACCGGATTAGTAAGCTGAAGTGGCAATGGGCCGGTCACATTAGCCGAACAACCGATAACCGCTGGGACAAACGAGTTCTTGAGTGGAGACCGCGGACTGGCAAACGTAATGCAGGACGCCCTCAGGCTAGGTGGAGCGATGACCTTCGTAGGGAGGCTGGCAGAAACTGGATGCGAGTAGACGAGGATCGTACCCAGTGGCGTGCACTTGGAGAGGCCTATGTCCAGCAGTGGACTGTTATAGGCTGATGATGATGATGATGATGACTAAACCGGTGCACGGACCAACCTAAATCTGGTTTTTGATGCACCCTTTATGTATTAATTTGAATGTTACCACCAATGTTAATAAATAAATAAAATAAAATCTCTCTCACCTCAATTTGTGGGAAAAGGCTTTGCCCGACAATGGGACAGTAAAGGCTGCTATTATTATCTACTAAATTTATAATATTTTCTATAGGTAATAAACTACGTGTGTGCCAAGTTTCAACTAAATTCGTTTAGACGTTTTTGCGTGATTGAGTAACAAACATCCTGACATCTAAAGAAAGATATTCTTCGAAATAACTCTTACTTTAGTGTACTTCTGCCTCCTGTTTTGTTGTAATCGAGCGCGAAAGCTATAATTATGTTTTTCTTCTAAACGCTCAGCGAACATCCACCCTTATCAAGAACTCGAGTAATCAAACTTTGAAATTGTATTTACAAGATACACATAGAACACACCGTGAAACAGGCAAGTAGTAACTAAAACTGAGGACTGAGTGGCAAAGCTGGACGTACAACCGCAGTGTAAATATATAAGACTAGTTTCTGCCAGCGAATTCATCCGCGTTGACTTAAGGCAGATTTTTTCGGAATAAAAAGTATCCTATGTGTTGATCCAGGTAATAAATTATCTGTCAACAAGATGCCTGTATGTCTAAGATGAAGGCAAAAGTCAGTAGCCCGCTAAACGCTCAAACTGTATGACTAGCACGAATGTTCTCTCTCTATAGCTCAGCCTGTGATTGAAGTATTAAACGCAAGTAAAAATAGTCTTGTCTATATGTCAACACAATTCTTAATACGAGTTTTCTTGTGTAAACTGGTATCACGGTACGCCATCTTAGCACATAAGACAAAACGGTTATCGTCCGCCTAAAGCGACATAGTTGGTCGCAGAATCTATTGCCGTGCTGCCTTTTTTAACGTGGGGAAATCCTCGTGGACTTCCGCCAGCCTCGGGGGAAGCTGGCGGGGAATGTCGGACTCTCACCGACTAAAACCCCACTGTGGACGGCATCGACACTTTGGGGGGGTACTGGGGGTTCTTCTTTAGGAGCATATGGACCCCCCCCCCCCCTACACCGTCGCGGTGCTCACGGTGGCATAGACCACACCACGCCGTCGTCCTCCTCGCTCCTCAGTTCTTACCCTTAGCTTGTATACGTACATATGTACGTAAGTATGTATTCTCGCTAAGTTTCCTCATATTGTTGTGAGTAAAAACATCTTTCAATATTAAGTCCTTGAGATTTTATTGAATAAAATTGCCAGAATCCTTGGGGTAGTCGTCAACTAGTCGTAAGGTCCTGGTTTGATCAGTACATTTATCAAAACCAACTTTTAGATCGCTTTGAGAATTTAAAAATGGTGATATATCCATAGCCCCAATCCGGGAATATTTTAACCATTTTTTGGCGAGACCAAAAATGGATTATACGTTAATCTTTTATTTCGAGGTACCAGACAGGAAGACATAAAAAGTAAGAGATGGTGTAACATAGTAACAGCATAAATAATTGGCTTTCGTTCACCTTCATTGCACAACACTAACTAAAGTAAAGCACAATAATTGTGACCTTTATACCTTTACAAATGAAGTTGAATTTTAAGATTCAAATACTACAACTACGCGTAAATGACCCATGGAATGCTCTTTGATATAAATTATTTATTTAATGTACTTGATTCGATATAAAACTCAATATTTAGTTGGAGTCTATAGATTTATCCCCTGACCTTTAGACCAAAAATACATCGACAAAATGTGAGTGTACTATGTACATACCTAAACAAAATTACGCCTTCAAGGAAAAGGAACGTGAAAAATGTGTACTTGAAATCGAATTGGTGTTAAGTTGTTAAGGTATGGCAATCCTAAACTACCTATCTCTATTCTCTACCTGTAAATATTAACCCTTTTAAGAAACTGTCCCACCGTTGGGTCCGGGCAACTTCGCACAACTTCGAGAAACTCTTAGGCATGCAGGTTTTCTCCTTACGATATTTTTCCTTCACCGTTAAAGCAAGTGATAATTAATTTTTAATACGCACATGCTTTCGAAATGATAGAGGTCTGACTCCATTGACTATGCAATCCACCGGTCTAACCACTAGGCTATCACTGCTGCACACACATAATATAGGTCATTCTACGTTCCCCAAGGATGTCGGCGGCGTGGTGTGGACGTCGTCGTGAGCACCGCGTCGGTGCGGGGAGGAACGTGTTATCCAATCTCCCCCCGATGGCGGGATCTTCAGAGCGCGGCACAAGAGGGGCACCGGTGCGTTCCATACGAAGATCCCGGAGGCCCTCCAAAGTGCTGATGTCGGCCATCCTGGGGTTTTTAGTCGGTAGGAATCCGATACTGCCCGCGAGTTTCCCCCGTGGCTCGCGGAAATCCTATGTAGGATTTTCCCCAGGTAAAAAAAAGTCATTCTTTCATGCTCATCTACTTTGTAACTCAGTAGATACGGTGTTTTTAAACGCCCGGGACGTAGTAATTTGTTCACCGCTATAAAAAATAGCCCAGTTTTTGTTGTTACAACAATTGCCCTTTTGTGTTGGAAACAAAGATAGCTAATAAACATAAACGACTTCATTTTGTACAAAGAATTAGGTTTGCTTTTGTGTTTTACTACTTTATTAGACCACGCTCATTTGAAATTTTAATGTAAAAATACTAATCTGTACTAGAACTGTGGTCGTGTGTGACAGGATAGTAGGACATACCCTGAAAGGTTTCTGATATATTCTACTATCCTGAACAGAAGACCTTAAAAAAATTATATGCTTAGGCAAGCACTAAGAACTTGTCGTAATGAAAAAGTATCTCCACACTATGAATTATTCCTATGTCGTGCATACACAAACATCCAGACCGAAACAAATATTAGTAGGTCATGCAAAGATTTGTACTGTGCAGGAATCGATCCCTTCGCAATCCGGTGGACGAAGCGACTCCAAGTATTTACCACTGGTCCAAGCTATCCGTCAAGTTTTAGATGATGTTTTAGTAAAGCCTTTGAGAAAGCGTGCTGTCACCTTTATAGTAAATTTGAAGTGTGAAAAGGATGGCATATCAACTCGATGGCGTCATACGTCAATCTGGGTGAGAAGTGTATTCTTCTGCGAAACTAAAAGTCATAGAAAAATATGTATAAATCTTATCTATCAAGATAAGAAAAGCTGCATTAAAAATAACACTCAGACATGATTCGAAAATCCGATATTAGCATTGGTGGCAATGGTGAAGGAAAGACCTTAACTAAACAAGATAGCGCTGTCGTATTTGGGGTCGTTAGACTTGGCGTGAGAAACCTTGGCGTGGCCTTTGATGATAAAGTCGGAAGGTAAACGTGGAAACTCTTCAAGTAAACAAGATTGCCCCCTCGTGTTAGGGTTGTAAAAGTTTGTTCTTAAAAAGATTTTTACAAGCTATTATGTAACTTGCAATGTTCGTCAGTCTGTCTGTCTTTCCGGTTTAAATCTTGTGATCCATGTTTAAAACACTTGGGGGTATCCAATGAGCTGAAATTTGGCATACATATATAACTTTGGTGACAGTGCAATAATAAGGTATCATGGAGCTGGTCTGATGATGGAGTCGGAAAGGGGCATTGGGAAAAGGTCAACTATAAATCGTAACCCCTTCGTGTTTATGTTAAATGTGATCACTGTCAAGTATACAACCAGACAGTGTTCAGGGTTTGATGATGAAGCCTAAAGGTGGCAAATGGAACCGCCTAACTTCTCAGTATAACCCCGATTGCTTGGGCTCGTTGGATTTCTCTTCAAGAGTCCCTTAGACCCGGATGGTACCCAGGGTCTGAATATGGAGCTGGAAAGAAGCTATAGGAAGTTCTCACCTAAGCAAGATACAATAGGTGTGTTTTTTCTATAAAAGCTTATTTTTAAGGTCTTTTTAAATTAAGTTTATATCTTATTAAATTTTAAACACCAATAAAGCGCAGTCTTATGCAAAAGCCAAAAATCCATTTGCATGATTTAGGAAACAGGTACATTAAACAGCTTAAATTATAGATTTGTTATACTTAAACAGAGAGAAGTATAACAAAGTTTTCCGGTGTTATTTATTTAACAACACAGTCGAAATAACGAAGTTTTCTTTAGACAACATTTCGAAGGATTCGAAGAAATAATTAGCAATCTTTGAGTGTATTTTCAGCTTCGGTATGGTTCTTTGAAAACAAATTTTGGTCACGTGCAAGTGTTGACTTAAGAATGAGTCCAAGTGAACCAACTTCGGAGAAAGGCCAATCCATCGAGAACCACTCGATAGCTCTTAGGCTTAAGTATACCTACGCATGGATTTTTCAGTCGTACTTGAAATGAAGACAATTTTATGTATGTTGTAACTGTATTCTCGGCCTACAAGAGAACCGGCATGATGATATAGATAGATAGATTTATGTATATTTTTTTTATAACGCATGCCTTTTAAGCACATTTGAGAATTTGGCTGACAGCCCTAAGATAGGTTTAAAATACTTATTTAGCTCCTGTATTTTTGCATAAATTGTCAGCTTCATAAAATAAAAAATCAATCTGTATTGTAAATTGTCCCACTGACATATGGACCCATTCACTATCAATGGGTCACACTCCACTACGCGGACCCAGTACGGTAATGCCGGTAGCAGCATATCAAGCCGCCTTTAAAACTTCGGCATAACGACTGCCACAAGTAGTGATGATCAGGATCAACATCTTAATGTACCTTGTGAAGTACGGAACTGCTCGAAAATTTATATGCCACAAGCGACAATCACGTATTTCAGACTAACCAAGTCGAACAATTCTGAATCTTCGTAATCGCTACAAACACCGCAGAGCAGCAGCACTAAGCGCGTCTCTCCGTAATAATAATATAATATTAGCCCTGTTAAGAAACTGTCTCACCGTTGGGCACGAGCCTCCTCTAAAACTGAGAGGGTTTGGGCCATAGTCCACCACGCTGGTCCAGTGCGGGTTGGCGAACTTCACACACCTTCGAGAAACTCTTAGGCATGCAGGTTTCCTTATGATGTTGTCTTCCACCGTTAAAGCAAGTGATAGTTAATTTTATGAAAGTGGAGGGAGCCAGAGAAGTCTGTAAGTAAAGAACCTGTTGAAACTCTGTACTCTCTGCCTACCCTGCGAGGGAGCTGGCGTGATGATATAGATACATAATTAATTTTTAATACGCACGTGCTTTCTAAAAGACAGAGGTGCGTGCCTGGGCTTGAGCCCGAGACCTCTGACTTTGTTAGTCAAACGGTCTAACCACTAAGCTATCAGCTCTCTCTGGTTGTATTTGATCACTTACGATTAACCGACAAGCCAAGATTCAATGGAAAACCGTTAGTTCGCAGCCCCGTAAAAGAATAGGGGAAAAACACCGTGTATTTCTCTAAGTGTAACATGTATCAAAAGCACCTTGGGCATTATATCCTTCCAACGGGATTCTAGTAAATCCCGGCTTTGTGCGATAAGGAAGAAAGTGTAGCCGACCTGTAGCGTTATAATGCATAAACTTTTTACTTCTTAACTTAATATTGGACACATATTTATCTGAAGTCTATATTCCTCAAACAAAGATGACAGAGCTGTAGCTACTACGCACACTCACTTTTTTCCGATAATATCAGATCCCGAAGTAGTAATTTATTGCCACTAAATCGGGCGCAATGCCAGATACTGACAAACTAAGAATTGAGATTGTCTGTAATATAGATAGATAGAATATCATTATCATGCCAGATTCCTTGCTAGGAAGGAATACAGAGTATCAAGAATTTTCCCATTAAAATATTAAACTTTGTTCGACCTTTAAGCCCGGAATCTCGTAATAACTGTGCATTGTCACCACTGGACAATAAGGCTGTCTATATTGAGGTATATTCTACTTGGCACGGTATTAATTCTTCAATAATTGAAAACTATTTGTAATTACGTAATTCAGTTATTTTCCGCTCTAAGGTATTAACTTAGACAGAGCGTATCAGAAAAGGATAAACAGAAGCACCGATTAGGGCGGCTGAATGGCGCGAATGTAATTTATTGCAGGGCTTGCAATTCGATTTTTCTGCAGTCGCGCGTCACGTTCTAGCGTTGGCCCGCGAATCGGAAGCGAATGAAAGAACAACTGCTTTAGTAGCTTTTTTGTTTAGTTACCGAGTACTTCACCAAGAGTCAGTGACAGAAGTCAAAAAAATCACACGTTGCGTAGAAATTGCCTGGAAGAATTGCTGGTCTCTTAAAGAACTAATAAAGGGCGACCTTCCATTGAAACTGAAGCGGAAGCTAATGGACATGTGCATTTTCTCCATTCTCACTTACGACCTCGTCTTAGACAAAGTTGCAGAGGTCCACGAGTCGCAGAGGTTGTAGTTTGCCAGCGCAACATGGAGCGCAGTATTCTCTAGGTAACTTACTGACCATGTCATAAATAGTATACTGCGCTCCATGAAACAAATAGCCGATGTTGGTCAAAAAGCTGCCAAGCTGAAATGGTGTTAGGCTGGTATGTGTATCGCATGACGGACACATCTTGGGCATTAAAAATCACCAACTGATTTCCTCTTAATTTTATACGGCATCGCAGCAGGCCCCGTTGGAGATGACGGGATAAAGTGGACGCCTTTAAAAACGATTGACGCTCAATAGCCCTAAATAGAGTGGAGTAGAGAAGATGGAAGGAGGCCTTTGCCCAGTAGGTAGTGGGACACTGGAGGTTAACTAACTAACACCGAGTACTTGGGACTTGGATACTTACGGCGCAGTCAGACCATTTATTCCGCTTTAATCACCTGAGTGATATCACTTGGAAATTTAAAAGCAAGAAATTACTGCTTGGTTAGTCTGGTGGCAGATAGTGCACGTTGCAATTATTAGGCCCTGGGGTCAATTTTTAGGTCAGACAAATATAGTTTTCTATGGAAAAAATCCCAGTATCAATGTGGAGTCTGGAATTGCGCCCGGTATATGGCAACAAACTCGACCCCTATTACATGAGACATAACATCGCTGGCGAAAAGAGTGAGTGTACACAGTTCATTTATTTTTTTATTTATATTATTGTTTAATGTGGTGTGGGAGGCGCTCGTTACCCTGTGCATCCGCGGTGTTCTTACCCATCACCAAGGTTAAGCAGCGTTCGACTTGGTCAGTCTGAGATGGGTGACCGTTTGTAGCATTTTCATATTCAAGCGTCTCCGTGCTTCGAAAGGCACGTAAGTAGTCCCGGTTACTATTTAATGTGTTAGTCGTTAAGCCAAGTTGGAAACCTTATAGGCGGCTTGATAGGTTCCAACAGCATGTAAAGTTGGAGTATGACCAATCACGCTCACCTCGATTTGTGAGCGAAGGCCTTGGCCCAGCCGTGGGGCAATATAGGCCGATATTATTATGGTATTTACTGATCACCCAGGTAATTATATTCTACTCGACATTTTTTCTCGTTTTAGGTATTCTATAACTACCTAAGGGAAAAATACCTAAATAAAAAAAGAAGGTACTCCATGGGCCAGCCGAACAAAACATTATAAGTTAAATACTAGCCCGCTAAGTTACTCGCCTGATCTTCTCAGTGCAGGCGCGCTCCGATCCGGTGGCAAATGTAAAAAAAATATTAATTTTGAGTTATGTAAGTGCTTTTTATTGGCCTTCACAAATAAATGACTTTTGACTAAGATTAACTATCCAGGAGATAAAATTCCTTGGTTTTAGTTTTTTGATCAGTTATTAAATGACTATCATATCCCCTAACACCCATATGCAGCAGGACTTGAGGGCTGCCTCCGTCAATGCAGGCACTGTGGCCGCATTCTGGGCTGCTTCTATATAACTATAGCATGTTTGCCGACGAAACGCTAAGAAGAAGTTATTAACTGGTGGATAATATATAAATAACAGAATGACTAATAATAACTAATATTATATATTTGATATGCGAGACCTAGACTATTTTACCATGACCAAATAGACAGTGTCTTATCTGAAGGGCAAGTCAAGAGTCTCCGTAACCGGCGAGTGTGTATGAGACGAACTATGAGAGTGGAGGAAGCCAGAGAGGTATGTAAGGAAAGAACCTGTTGGAACTCTGTACTCTCTGCCTACCCCGCAAGGGATCTGGCGTGAGGTTATAGATAGATAGATAGATAGAACATGTGTAAACACTAAATCAGTTAGTAACTTGTTCTGTTGTCCGTAAACCTTTAAAAGTGCTAACAGCGTTTCATATTCACAATTCCACCACTTCGGTATGATTTTTCCTAAGAAATCTACACTTTGAGCAATTAAAAAGCCGAGCGTTAATGAGATAACAAATAAAATATCCTTCGTTAAAGAAATTACAAACGCAACGGCGAGAAGGCAACAGCTAAAGGAATAACTGAGCTGATTAAAGCAACTAAGACTTCGAGGCGACCGGACGCTCGCTCGCTCAGCGCTGTTTATTATTTAATCTGTGGGTCTGTTTACAAAATAAGTAATCAGCCTTCCATTGCTAAGTGTCTGCAGCTTGTGGAAGGAATAAATAAAATGAGAGATGACGTCCGCCGCCGCAATTCCCCGGTCCAGCGAACCGAGAAACTTAACAGGACGCCTAGAAATGGATATAATCTATAAGCTTTTTGGCTTACGTATCACGTAGTGTGACATAGGGCTTGGAAAAATTATGAGTGGAAAAAATCCTTTATACAAACTGTTACATAATTAACGCAAGACCTGAAAGTATATGTCTATCTATCTGTATCATAACGCCAGTTTCCTTGCGGGGCAGGCAGAGAGTACAGAGTTCCAACAGGTTCTTTCCTTACATACCTCTCTGGCTTCCTCCACTCTCATAGTTCGTCTCATACACGCTCGTCGGTTACGAAGACTCTTGACTCGCCCTTCAGATAAGACACGGTCTATTTGGTCATGGTAAGATAGTCTAGGTCTTCCCCGGTACCTACATCCTTCCACTTGCGCATTGTATATCTGTTTTGTCATTAATTACCCATTTAAACAAAGTAGTAGTTTGTTCTAAATGGCTAACTGAATTGATTCCAACAATTTGTAATGTATTTTACATTTTTTTACATTTTGCCAAATAATCTGTTCTCATCCAACTCCTTCAGTGCGCTATATCAAACTTAGCAAATGAAGCAAATGTATTCATAAAACAAATTTCTTAATATACATACATACAGTCTCATTATTAATTGGGGTATAAAAGTGCTTAAAAAGGGGTAAAAAACTTTAAATTGGGAAGTTTGGTTTTCGTTTTGAATTTGTGAAGAAATCATATAATCGGGGTGTCTGAGGTCTTGCGTTATTTATGATATACCTTATATATTTATTTATTTAAGGCTCATCATTGATTACACAACAATACATTTACATAAATTTGCAGTACAATGTATACAAGGTGTAACTTAATAAACGCAAGACCTGAAAGTAGTTCGTTCTAAATCGGTAACTGAATTGATTCCAAGAATATTTAATGTATCTTACAATTTTTTTTAAATTTGCAAAATATGCTTTTACTCCTTCAGTGCGCTGTAAAAAACTAAATTTATTCTTGATTTGTACCAATAAGGAGATTTTAAATGCATCCCTAAAACGGATTTCTCAAAACGCACACATACACGTACAAATTTCATTGATAATTGGGGTATAAAAGTGGGTATAAAAATTACCATTCCTGCTACCTGCTTCAGTCACTTAGTTGTTAGCGCTCCAGAGTGTCATTTCATCTAAATATATTCTCCAAGCGGGATTGGTAGTGGTCTACTCTATATACCTACATTTTGCCAAAGACGTAAGGTTTCGATGTCATAGATTTAAAATTATTGTGTTTAAAGTTACTGGACTCCGGGACCGCTACAGAAAGTTGTCGATAGAAAATCCCCAACAACCATTGGATTGACCAACCGATCACACCATACGAGGCGACAAAAAGTGTCTGTACACTTGTCTCTTGCCCTTGACAACAATGAACAGTGGGCGCGGAGGACTCATAATACAAGTTTTTGTTTTTTAAAATAATTCAGATAGATTTAATGAAAAATTTTAGAGCCTATCTTATGTCTTTTTTCGTATATATTTTATACCTATCCAATCTACCATTGAGTAAAATATTTGCCATATATATTAATAGTAAAATTAATTTACTCCGTACATTAAATTGACGACCATTTTATCTTCATTTTTTATATAAATATCATATAACTAAGTATATTTATACTGTAAAAAAAAAACGACTTCAAAAAGCCTAAAATAAATATTTGAAGTCGGTGCGGTCGGCGAAGTAACCGACTGCACTAACCGGTACCGACTTCAAATATTTTTTTCTTGCTTTTAGAAGTCGGTTTTTTAAAAAAAAAAAGATTTTTATTAGGAGTTAGGGTTAGGTTTCCTGATAACTTGATTTCTAAAATACTTTTATACAAGCATTTATTTCGAGCCCAAACGTACCAATAATTTTGCAAACCGTGCCGGTAGTGTAGGTGTTTTTAACTGTTCATTTACATATATGCGTCATTAGTCGTTAAATATGAAATATATTTGCATATTGTCGACAATATAATACTTCGTTTGATATTAAATAATCTTTATTGTGCTGTCGACCTATTGCATGAAATGTGTTTGAAATGTTGGATGATTTAGAAAATATTTCATGATGATCAAAATTGGCTCGTGATCTGAAATTGTGTCTGGTTTAAAGGCAACAAATTGCTCCCATATTATATTCCCTGTCCCACAGCAGCACACCTCTGCCATTAGGGTTTTTTTTTAATTCTATCTATATATATCATTGGTCTACTGGCAAAGCACATGGCTTTGTTATTACGAAGTCCTGGGTTCAAATTCTAGGTCCGAGAATTGAAGTTTTTCTAACGACTAATTCCCAGTATGTGTCCAGAGTCTGGGATTGTGCTCGGTATATAGCAATATGCTCGCAGCCTAAACATGGTTGCGTAATGATTTAGAAAATATTTCCTTTAACAATAAACTATAGTGCGGCAAGGATATTTCGGCTTGTAGATGACTTAGGCAGGGAGACGTTGGTGCGAAATTAAATTATTTATTAAAGCTTTCCTACTTCCAGCGAAATATTTCAACAGGTGGGTGGGCACAATTGCTAATTAAAAAAATTATATTGGTTAAATTTCATAGCAAACGGCAACTCTGTGACTCTCATGTAGTACCATTTCATAGATTTACGTCAATATTACCTATGAAATGAAACTTTTTCGGGTCTCATTTCTTAAATTTTCGCCCATGTCAAGTCGTTTAAGTTTCACCCATGTAAGTCGCTCCCGTAACCGCGGGTTCGAAAAATAAATTATTTATAAAAAATGAACAAATAAATACCTTCACGCCTATATTCCCAAGAGGTGTACTGAGTACACCCACGTTTCACCGACGATGTTATGTCCCATGTAATAGGGGCGAGCCTATTACCATATACCGGGTACAATTTCAGATATCGGACTCATCTCATCATCTCATACTGGGAAGTTGTCCGACCTCACCTTCATTTAAACTCCTAGGTTGAAATGGAGGTGAGGTGATCTCAAAGCGGGGCAATTTAGGGTTTCAATCAATCAATCAGCCTATCGCAGTCCACTGCTGGACATAGGCCTCTCCTAACACGCGCCATTGCACACGGTCCTCCGCCTTCCGCATCCAGTCTGTCCCAGCGACCTTTTTGAGGTCATCGGTCCATCTAGCTGGGGGCCGTCCTACCTTACGCTTACCAAGTCGCGGTCTCCACTCTAGGACACGCTTGCTCCATCGGCCGTCGGTCCTTCTGCAGATGTGACCAGCCCATTGCCACTTTAGCTTACTGAGTCTGCGAGCTATGTCGGTAACTTTGGTTCTTTGTCGGATTACCTCGTTACGAATTTTCAAAGAGACGCCGAGCATAGCTCGCTCCATAGCCCGCTGTGCGACTTTGAATTTGTGGACTAGTCCCACTATGAGTGGCCACGTCTCAGCCCCGTAAGTCATAACAGGTAGGACGCATTGGTTATAGACTTTAGTCTTCAGGCATTGCGGTATAGGCGAAGAGAAAACGTGACGTAGTTTGCCAAATGCTGCCCAACCTAATTGGATCCTGCGGTTGATTTCTTTCTCGAAGATGTTTCTACCAAATTGGACAACTTGTCCAAGGTAGGCATATTCCCGAACAACTTCGAGCATCGAACCATCGACGTAGATCGGTCCCGGCGTGACATGTTCATTAAACATGATCTTGGTTTTATCCAAGTTCATGCCGAGACCGACACATCGAGAGGCTTTATTTAGGCTATGCAGCATTTCGCTTAACTGTTCCAGTGACTCTGCCACGATGACGATATCATCGGCAAACCGAAGGTGTGAGATGTATTCGCCGTTGATGTTAATGCCCCGCCCAGTCCAGTCCAGCGTCTTGAAGACGTCTTCGAGTGCATTGGTGAAGAGCTTGGGGGATATTACATCCCCCTGTCTTACCCCTCGATGCAGCTCGATCGGGTTGGTCTTTTGGTCTTGGAGCTAGACGGTTATTGTGGCGGTATCATACAGACATCTCAACACCTCGATATAGCGCCAATCGATGCCACATCGCTGCAGAGCATCCAAAACCGCCCAGGTTTCGATGGAGTCATCGAAACCTGGGCGGTCAAACCAATCTGCCGAACAGTATGGATGTGGTCTACGGTGCTGTAGCCTTTTCGAAACCCGGCTTGTTCCGGTGGCTGGAACTCGTCAAGTCTTCTAGCGAGGCGGTTTGTGAGTACTCTCGAGAACAGCTTGTAGACGTGGCTCAGGAGTGAGATGGGTCTGTAGTTCTTCAGCAAGGTTTTGTCACCTTTTTTGAAGAACAGAACCACCGCACTCCCGCTCCACGCTTGACGTGTTAAGCCCTGGTGGATGACGGAATTAAAGAGGCTCGCTAGCTTTTTTAGGATTGCAGTCCCGCCTGCTTTTAGGAGCTCAGTGGTGATTCCGTCATCGCCTGGCGACTTGTTGTTTTTGAGCTGCTTGAGAGCCACTCTGACCTCGTCCTGGTTGACATCAGGGATGTCTTCCGTGTGGTGGTGTGTGAGTGGGGCTCTGTGGTCGTCAGCGCTGGGTCTCGTGGGTTTAGTCATCCGTGATGCGTACAGGTCTTTGTAGAAACTCTCAATTTCCTCGAGTATCTCGAACTTGGAGGTCACGGTTTTGCCACCCGCAGTTTTAAGTTTCATCAGATGGGATCTACCTAGCTGGCGAGCGAAGACTTTGGTGCCTCTGTTCTGTTCAATCGCAGCCGCGATGGCGCGGGTGCTGGAACATCGGAGGTCACGTCGCACCCGCTTCCGGATCTTCCGGTTGAGGTTCCTCCCATCCGGCGAAGACGCCTGCGTGGATGACATTTCCCGTCTCTGCCTCATAAGTTCAAGAGTCTCGAGCGAGAGTTTAGACTCTCTGTTACCGCTTTTGCCGGGAAACACCTTCGAGACACATCCTGTAGCGTTTTGACCACTGTGTCGGTTTTCTCGTCAACATTGCCTTCGATTTCCAGTAGGTCGAAACGATTTTGAAGCTCCAGTTGGAACTTTTCGGACCCTTAAGCTATTTGAGGCGCAGTAGGTCTGAGAGTAGACCTCATCATACGACGCTTTTCGGCCCTGAAGTTTATATTTAGAGCGCCTCGGACAAGTCGGTGATCGCTGCCGGTATTAAACCTGTTGATCACGGAGACGTCTCTAAACATAGACTTCCTGTCAGTCATGATGAAGTATATCTCGTTCCTCGTCACAGTGTCGGGGCTTCGCCATGTCCACTTTCTATGAGGCTTCTTCTTAAAGAACGAATTCATCAAGAAGAGCCCCTGCGACTCCAGAAAGTTGACCAGCATCTGCCCCCTGTGGTTTCGGCGCCCCACGCCGTGGGGTCCGATTATCGTTTCGCCGCGTTCTTGTACTCCCACTTTGGCATTGAAGTCCCCCATAACAACGTTGTAGTGAGCCTTGGTGGTGCCATGTAATGCCTTGGCGATATCTTCATACATGGCTTCGGCTATGTCGTCGCAGTATGTCGAAGTCGGCGCATATACCTGTACCACCTTCAGGGTGTATCTGTCGGTGATTTTAATTATGAGGTACGCTACCCGTGTCGACACACTGCTGACTTCCACAACGTTGTTAGTGAGAGCTTTGTTGACCAGGAAACCGACACCGCCCTGAGAGGGCCGATCACCTTCCCGAAAGTAGAACAGGTGGTCTGACTCAAGGGTTATCGTGTCCTCGCCCTGTCTTCGGACTTCGGATAACCCCAATATGTGTTAGTTTATGCGACCTAGTTCTACCTCCAGTTCAGTGAGGTGTTGGTCCAGCCGTAGAGAGCGTCCATTGTACGTAGCCAGGGTCAGGTGTTTTTGGTAGCCTTGTGTCGTAGCCCGGAGATTCTTCGCACCCCCTGCCCCGCTGTTACCGCGACCGCTACCGTGGCAGCGGACAGCGGGACTACCGGGAACTGGGGGCCTTTGGTTTAGGTGCCTTATCATGTTAGGAGGTTTTTTGGCCTACTATACCACGCTGGCCAGACGGGTTGGTATAGGGTTTATTTCGAATTTTCCTTTTCTGGTCCTTGATCGGACGACGTTACTGCCTTTGGTGGACTCTTACCACCAGCCTAGCAAAAGTAAGGCTACTGGGGCATTCTAAGAAACCTGCGGGCTTAGCAGTAAAAGATAACTAAACGTGACGCTCAAATATTACTATACCGAAAGGCACCCAAAATGAAATAAAATTAAGCGGTTTTTACATAATTGTTGGTAGTTTTCTCCACCAAAACATACGAGAGTGGATTTTTTACATATCCGATAATCATTTTTACCTCAATACTCAATTACATTATTTCTTACCCTACTCTTTTCTTTTTACAAGGTTTTCTATAACTTGTAATGTTCATATGTCTGTCTTTCCGGTTAAAATCTTGTGCTCCATTTTTCAAGCACTTGCAGGTATCCGATTCTCGATTCGACAGCTCAATCGAGCTGAAATTTGCCATACGTATGTAAATTCAGTGTCAATGCAATAATATGATACCATGGATCTGGTCTAATGCTGAAGTCAGAGGCGGCCATAGGAACTTGTGAACCATACAAATTAAGCCCCACGTATTTAGGCTTATTAAATTGGTCCAAGTATTATACAAATAGATTGTGTTCAGAGTCTGATGATGAAATCGAAAGGTGGTCAATGTAATAACCCAATTACGTAATATAAACCCTCCGTGTTTGGGCTCGTTGTATTTGTTTTGACGAGAACTTTAGACCTGGATGGCGTCCAAGATCTGATGATGGAACCAGAAGCCATAGGAGCTCCTCAACTAAGCAAGATATCTCCGTTATATTTTTGCTATATGAACATGTTTGTAAAAAGGTATTTTTAAAATAAAATTATTATTATTTACGAGTATTTCCTATCTCACCATTTTGCATTTTTTGATTGGATCCCCTAACATTTTTTGAAGGTAGATCATATCGGAATAGAACATTCAAATAAAACTGATCTCATAGGTGATCAAAACTAGGGGATCGGAATAACCCTTAAATATTTGGTTTTTATGCACTTTTAGCGGGTAATTATCGCAAATAACAGGTTACCACTCGTTAAAGCGCGCAACATGTGTATTAAACAATAATAGAAGAAAGGGTTGGTATATTTATCATTTGGAGAAATTTCGTTAGTGAATGAGAAGGCAGTCTTTTCTGATTTCCACATCGTTTAACTGCGGGAGTGTATATG
Source organism: Phalera bucephala (assembly GCA_905147815.2). Taxonomy (NCBI): domain Eukaryota; kingdom Metazoa; phylum Arthropoda; class Insecta; order Lepidoptera; family Notodontidae; genus Phalera; species Phalera bucephala. The sequence continues at coordinate 6,477,234 of LR990632.1, read as the reverse complement.
TCTTTTTAAATTAAAATTATTTTCACCAAAACATACGTAACTAGAATTTTTAAATATCTGATAATATTTACCTGTTACATCAAGATCAAATTACATTATTTCTTTGCCTATTCCTTCCTTTGTTCCTTGATCTGTTGGATTATACAGAGATTATTTGTGTTCCAAAATATAGTTACATCAGTAGCATTTGACTACTCTTGCAAGTTACATACAAAGGGCTTCTTGCAAAGAGTCTGGCAGGATTACAAAGGGATACTGTCGGTTCTAAACTTTAATGATATAAGTAACATTTTGAATACTGTAAATCAAGCCTTTTTTCAGAAACCTTGCAACTAGTAGGGCTGATAGTCACGTTTCGCATACATTTGACTCTATTATAACTGTATTTGAATAATGATGTCTTTGAGATAAAGTTTTTTGGGAAAAAACTTTCGGGTTTCTCGGAAAGAAAACTTAGACAATTGGCAAATAAGAGAGAGGAATGCGGTTTGAATTGTTAGTATGATGGGATATGATACTTATATTTCTACACAATATAAATCACCCTATACTGTATAACTGCTAAGCGAAGACGTACTTTTATAGATTATTATTATTATGAACCATTTGTGTCCCACTGCTGGGCAAAGGCCTCCACTCCACTTTTTCCACTTCTCTCTGTTTGTTGCCATGTCATGCCAGTCTTTCAAAAACTTGTACAGTTCGTCCCGCCATCTCCGCCTGGGTCTACCGCGTCGTCTTTTAGTATTTCTTGGGGACTACTCAGTTAGTTTTTGGCCCATTGGTTATTTTTCATGCGGCAGATATGTCCGGTCCAGTCCCATTTAAGCTTGGCGGCTTTTTGACATGCGTCGCCAATTTGCGTTATGGAGCGTTTATAAATAAAAAAATAAATCAGCGTCACGTCTATATTCTCCAAGCGGGGGTGGCAGCGGTGTGTGGGTACACCACATTTCGCCGACGATATTAGGTCATATACCGGGCACAGTTCCAGAGCCCGGACTGATACTGGGAGTTTTTCGATATAAAAACTACATTCGTCCGATCTAGGATTTAAACACAGGGCCTAGTGACAGCAAAGCACATTGTTCGCCATTAGACCAACTTTCATAAATCAAGGTAAGAATAGGTCATGCTCCACCACGCAGATCCAATGCGGGCTGGGAAGACAAGTTTCGCCTATCCGCAATTAAACTAGACTAGAAAGCTTCCATTTTGGCTTAACGAATATTATATATAGTCGTAACCAGAACTAATGGCATAGGTCGGCTTTCAAAGTCCGGAAACGTGTGAATATGGAATTGTCCCAAACGTTCACCCATTTTAGATTGATTAAGAATCAGGATCAGAATATTTTTTTATTCTGTAAACCATTATAGTATTTATGAATCGTCAAATAACAAAGACTGTACCACCACTTTAAAATGTCATTCCTGTGTAGAAGAAGGGCAAGAAACTCCACGGTTTCTCTTATAAAATAGTATTTTTACAATTTTTCATCTACATTTGTTGTGGGGTATGGGAGAACAATGTAGTATCAGGGGAGTCTAAATTAAATAAACCAAGTTATACTATTCGTGAGAATTGGCTACATGGTTCTCTCATTTACATACTATTTAATACAAGATTTGAAGTTATTTTCACTAAGTTGAGTGAGGTCAAGTAGGATTTTATAATAGAATCTAACACAATACGTATGAATTTTAGACATACAAAATTGCCGTTGATTTAATTTATTTCTACGTCGTTTGCAATCGTCGTAGTTATTGCAAATTCTATGACCTATCTGATTCGATCTAAATATTTTCTATAGATATAATGTTTCCAACATTATGTTTTCATAAATATACTGACACGGGACCGTCACAATATTGGCTGATATTCTTTAAACAATTCTCTTAAGGCCGGTTTGAATATTTAACTTAAGATTAGATTTGCCTACTACGGATAGAATTTTGACACATTTTGTGATGAAAATCTGTCAAAATTCTACTGACAGTAAGCAAACACATCCGTGAGTTGCGAGCGTGCGTGCGGGAGCGAACCCGCGACTATTAGACTCAGTGGGCGGAGTGGCTTAAGCTCTTAACCACTGCGCTAAATCGTCCTAATAGCCTTTTTTTTGTAAAGCTAAATGTTGCTTAGCATGTAATCACCGCTTCCCTACAGCGTTTCGAGCGCCTCAGGCTCCCAAACTGGGAACAAAATTAGTTTCTAGTAGATTGGCTAACTTTCCATTAAACCTACATAGTATTACGTACGGCAAGTTTGACTTAAGTATGTTCTAAGTACTAACAAAGCTATTTGCCTTTGAATGAACATAAAACTGAACTACTGTATCTTACTAAAGATTTGAGTTAAATGAAAGTTTGAGTTGTTGATTCTACAATATTATAGTGAGTAGTTTTCTTTTGTTTGGCTTGAAAACTTTTCCACAGAAATGAGATTACAATGTGATTGTAGAGTCTGTTACTTTTTAGACCGTTCACAAATATAATAATAGTAATAAACAGAAATGAAAGTTATTCTGATTATATAAAGTCTGTGAAAGATTCCCGATGCTCTATGGAAATACTATAAAAGGAACTTTTACTACACTAGAACCCCAAAAAGCTTCTTCCTTGCCCTATTTCTAATTATTTCATTCAAGTTATCGCATATAGTATGACAAAAACGGAAATGTCGCAAATTTGGTAACTGTACAAGAGCGCAAAAAAGGAATAAAATAAGAGAAGATATCGCATCTCCACTCAAATAGCGTCATAACTCAAAAATGGTATTTCTTTGTTTTTATATATTCGGGTCCTCACTAAATAATAATTTTAATTTCTATAAAATGGCATATCATTTTAATACGTGAAGCAAAAACTTTGTTGAATGAAACGAAATTTCCCACACTAATAGTTTATATAGAGAAGGAGTGCAGAATGCTAACGGTTTTTTTTAAATTATGCGTAAAAAATACATTAAATCAATAAAAAAAACATTACACACACTACCATGTATTTGACACAAACACGCATATATACTCTTTCGTTTATTGTTAAAAAGTCTGTGGTCAAACTGAGAATAGATTTATATTGTTTGTCTCATGTTTGTCTTTAATATTATTTGTCTATCGTCTTACTGAATGTCAAACATAACCAGCAAACGATGAAAGAGTAGGTCGAATTTCGACGAATGGGCGACCACTTTCTATAAAATGGCATATTATACTCTGGGCCACTTTGTTACGGTGTTTTGTGGGGATTTCACGTGTTTCTGAAACTTGCAGGTTAAGTAACTTGAAATGACAAAAAAGAAACAATTTCGAGTTGTGACACTTTTTTTTTTTTTTTTTTTTTTTAAACGAAGCCCCGCACTAGGATTTATTCCTGTGTCGTGGGTGCGTTTACAAACATGAAAATTCACACACAAATACCCAGACCGGAACAAATAATTGTGGATCACACAAAGATTTGTCCCGTGCGGGAATCGAACCCGCGACTATTAAACACAGTGGGCGGAGCGGCTTAAGCTCTTAACCACTGCGCTAAATCGTCCGTCAAGAGGATATCTTTTATATGCATAAAAAGTTAGAAAAGAAAGAATAAAGAAGTTTAATTATGATATATACTGGCGATCTATGAAAGCTATAATGTTTATCGGCATGAGAAAAGTAACAAAAACGAGAAACAGAAATTGTGTGATATCAAAATTGATGCAAGGTCCAGGAGTTACTGTTTCAATTTTCAAATCTTGTATACACCTCCTATAGATTAGTTGCAACAGTGTGTCGCATCAGTGAATAGAGTCGGAGGTATGTATGTATAATTATGTATACACTGCTATTTCAATAAGCTGCCAGAGGACATCACACGGTTCGCCTGATTGCGACATGTGCCTTTGATGTGCCGTCTTTACCGTCACTACGTCATTTCTTGCGGAAATTGTATTCAGTTGTGCTTGATTTTAAGGTTGATTTTCGTAGGCCTTTAGTAGTTGCCATTTTATGAGTGCAGTATATATATTGGGAGGTCAAGTTAAGAGTCTCCGTAACCGGCGAGCGTGTATGAGACGAACTATGAGAGTGGAAGAAGCCAGAGAGATATGTAAGGAAAGAACCTTTTTGAACTCTGTACTCTCTGGCTACCCCGCAAGGGATCTGGCGTGATGATATAGATAGATAGAAGTATATATTTTTAGCTTTTCTCTCTCCCTCTCCACTAGGGATCTTGTGTGATTCTCTCTCCCCTTAACTATAGCAGCCGTTGGTAGCGCGTCCACGGTATTCTTCGATCAGTAAGGTTAAGGAGCCACCGCGACAAAAACATGTTTTATATCCCATGCATTCCAATAAGTATATGGATTAGAGACTTAATATTTTGAAATATGATTTTTCACTGTATATTTTAGAATCTGGTAAAAGATACACGATTAAACGAATTTTTTTCGATAGAAAAAAAACCTAATGTCATCTCTATTGCTTTACATTTTCTGATCCCAACACGAAATGCTAAAGAACTAATCAATTGAATTTACCTAAAATCAGCAAAATAATTATAGCAAAGTTCTTGTAAAGCAGTTTTTTATTTCATAGTGTAGTTTTTATTAGAAAATCATAAAATTTGTTTCTGCGCATACGACATTTGCTCACTCTCCCGGTCGATAAATGGTAGATCGAGGTAGGCCCTTAAGCAGTTTTCGGCTTAAACGGTTCGAGTCGGGTGACCGTTTATAGCACTTTCACATTCGAGTGTCTCCGTGCTTCGGAGGCATGTTAAGCCGTTGGTCCCGGCTACCTCTTATATGGTAGTCATTAAGCCACTTTGGAAGTCTTATAGGTGGTTTGATATGTTTCTAAGTTAACAAGTTAAAAAGAATAACAGTTACTATAATCCAAGATAAAGCTCCGAAATACATTTTTGTACAAACAAATGTGCGATTCGGGGACCCTCGTCAGAAAAAAAGTTCCTTACGTCATTTTTTCAACTGTAAACGTGGCTGAATATGTCGATTTTTATTGATTATATTATTGTATTTTAGTCACACTCTTTTTCTCTCTCTCTCTCTGTCTCACTCCCTCACTCACTGACTCACTGACTCACTCATTCACGGACTCGCTTACTGACTCACTCACGGACTCATCAATAATTCACTCCCTTACTCACTCACTGTCCCACTCACTGTCCCGCTCACTGACTCACTCACAAACTCACTTGCGGCCTTACTTACTAACTGACCCACTGACTCACAAACTGACTGACTTACTGACTCTCTCTCTTACTGACTCACTCACCCGCTAACTCACTGACTGACTCACTCAAGCAATCAAGCACTCACAAATTCACTGACTCGCTCAATCACTCTCGCACTCACTCACTCACTCACTCAATCACTGACTCACTCATTCACTAGCTCACTCACTGACTCAACACTCACTCACTGACTCAACACTCACTCACTCACTCAATATAATATTCCAGATCTAACAACATTAAGCTCGCCACCTATATATTATATTAAGACCTAATATTATCGTTACCAAGTGGCCTATACACAGTACACCGGGGTACAACTCTGACATCCTCACTGGCGGAATATAGACGTAATATTGTTACACATGGGTAAACTTTCGCAATGCAAAATCAAAAGTTTTTCATTCATGTTGACCAAAAACCACTTATAAATAGTCAAAAAGAGAAAATTATTAATTACTCCCGACTCTACCACTCATTCGGAAAGTCATTCCTGTGAAGAAGAAGGGCAAGAAACTCCGCGGTTACTCTTTTTAAAAATGAGGGTTTTACAATTCCTTTTGTATACATTGCATTCACTGGAGAACACTGCAGAGCGAGGTAAATAAAAGTGCTTAAGTATAAACATAAGTGTATTTAGATCCATTGTATTACTCAGTGTCTACATAGTCGTCTCTTTTACAAAATAGAGAATGATACTTTAACCAATCAAATTTGCCTTGAAAGTTTCCATAATTCCATCCAATCAAAGTACAGCCATTGAATTAAGTTCTCAGCTTTAGCCATTTATCTATCATCATTTTCTAACTGCCTGTCACACTTCCTCACCAGTTTCAAAGTCAAATCCGAACTGCTAATTGGACAAAAACAAAAACGTGTCAACCACAATCAATGTTACATTCGAATGAGAACTCTGCCTTCATAGTAATAAATTATAATTTACAACAAATTCTTTGCGTTTGATATGTTATTGCAAAATTCATTTCCAATTGATTATCGAATTAGATTAGGTATATCCAATTGTGACGGTCAATTTGGTAGTTCCCAAACACGGGACGGAATTTATTTAGTTTGCACTCGATTGGGCTGTAACTGGCCGGGGGCCGGGCCGGGCTAAAAAGGGACAAATTAGAATACAGTTCATTTAACACCATTCTATTTTTTAATTGACAAGAAGTCGGTTTTTAAAAGAATTACCTTAATTAAATTTATCATAAATAAGCTTTTCTGGCTCAAATAATATAGAGCTATTTTTAAACGTCAAAAAGGAGGAGGTTTTATGTTCGTCAGTAAGTATGCTTTTTTTTTCTTTTATGTATGTTCGCCGATATTTTAGCAGATTGTGTGTGTGGTAAATTCAGTTACAGTGAGTATTATATCAATCTTATACTAGACTTTCTGTAGAACTAAGTAGATAAAGTAAATATTAATAATTAATTCACTCATCACTTATAATTGTAAACTAAAAAGTTTTTCAATAAAGGAAAACCGACTTCCAAAATCAAAAAATAAATATTTGCAGTCTGTGCCAAGTAACCGACTGTACCAACCGGCACCACCCACTTTAAATATTTATTTTTTGCTTTTTGAAGTCGGTTTTCCTTTTTTGATAAAGTTTTTTATGTTTAATTAAAAAGTTTACAGTGCCGTTTTCGGGCGCTATCTTCAGACCTTGAACATTACAAATTTTTATAGTACTTGTCAAGACAAATCAATCGACATCTAACATGGCGGAAGTAGGTTGTATAATTGGAGAGTTCCCATGGCCACCTTCTAGTTCCATCATCTTATCAGCTTCATAGTACCATATTATATTATTTTAAAGAGAACAAAAAGACACATACGAGGAGTAAAAAAAGAAGAAAAAATATTTGAGGTAAAATATCGTGAAAAAACACACGATGGAAAATTTCTAATAAGGCTTTATTTTATTTTTGTTTTCTTAGAAAACGTATGACTAACACACTAAGAATTATTTCTGTTTCATGAATGCGCTTACAGACATGAAATTCACATACACGAACATCCAGACCTAAAACGAATATTGGTGGATCACACAAACATTTATTCCGGGCAATGATCTAATCCGCGACTACTTGATCCAGTGGGCTGAGCGGCCTAAGCTCTTAACCTTCTAACCTGTCGTCAAAGTAGTCCCTAAATAACTTAACATTTCACTTATACTCTATCTAGCATTCATCTTGAGATTCTGGAATTTATTTCCAAACAGAAATTAAGCAAACTGACCAACTGACGCCAAGAAAATATTTCACCCAAACAGACGGTAAAGGGCAAAGATTAAGTTAGTTAATACAGCACAGACCTGTTAAAAATAATAGACATACCTCCAAGCGACCCCTTCGAGTTCCGGTGTTGCGCGGAGTTTTCGAGGAGGCTGGTCTAGCCCGATCATAGCCATTCGGAACTTGGTCTAACTTCTCATCTTATTTCATAGTGAATAGGCTATTATTAAATCAGAAAGCTACATCTTCGGTTCCATCGTACTTTCCTTCTACCAACCAACCTATTGTGTCCCATTGCTGGGCAGGTTTCCCCCTACTCCTTCCAAATATTTCCTATCTGTGGCTAATGATGTCCCATTCAGGCTGATATGCATCGAGAAGATCGCGCCACCGCTTTTTAGGCCCACGACGACGATGATGAACGACGAAGTGCATGAGTTTGTATATCTTGGATGCGCCTTCAGTAAGGATGGGAAATACACCGCTGACATAGAGAGAAGAGTGAGTGCAGGGAACAGAGTGAATGGTGTGATGGGAAAGCTACTCGGGAGCCGGCACTTAAGCCATAAGGCGCAGCTGGCCATACATAACGGAGTTCTTGTCCCAACGCTATTATATGGTAGCGAGAGCTGGGTATGTAAGAAGGAGAATGAAAGTAGGATAAATGCGGTAGAAATGCGAGCTCTGCGGAAGATGTGCGGAGTGAAGCTGACCAACCGCATTAGCAACAGCATAGTAAGACAGCGAGTAGGTATGAAAGATAGTATCGGTGTAAAGATGAGAAAGGGCATGCTCCGTTGGTTCGGGCATATAGAAAGAATGCCAGAGGAAAGAATGACAAAACAGATATACAATGTGAAAGTGGAAGGATGCAGGTACCGGGGAAGACCTAGACTATCTTACCACGACCAAATAAACCGAGTCTTATCTGATAGAAAAGTCAAGAGTCTCCGTAACCGGCGAGCGTGTATGAGACGAACTATGAGAGTCGAGGAAGCCAGAGAGGTATGTAAGGAAAGAACCTGTTGGAACTCTGTACTCTCTGCCTACCCCGCAAGGGATCTGGCGTGAGGTTATAGATAGAGTGATAGATAGACCACGACGATATCCGTGTTCTTAGACCCATTCTGTGCTTGTTTTAGCCCACCTGTCACCGTAGAGTCATGTGGGTCATGTGACCAGCCCAATCCCACTTGAGTCTAGCGTCGTGGAATGCAGCACAGAGTTCCACACCCAAGATGCTGCCCTCCATTGCCCTTCGACAAACCTTGAATTTGGACTAAAGGAAAAATCAAACACGCGGGGTGTTTGATTTTTTAAATTTAGGTAGATACACGCTGTGCAAAAAATGGCACCACCAAAAGGCAAACAAAAGTGGACGGTGCCAAAATTTAAAGGCTTCCGCTTTTTTGCAAATAAAATTTTAAGTGATACGCGTAAGGTTCAGTATGTCCTAATTTATGTTAATATTATGACTATAACGACTCACGTAGATTTGGGAAAGTTTTTGAGTATAATTTTTGAACGGAAGTGTGTATCTAGTTATTATGATAACCAATAAATTTAAATCATTCAGTCGAAAGACGTTTATTGAGGGACAAAGATCCCCTCCCCAAAGACCGCCATGATGACTGGCTTTATGCTGCATGCATCTACCTTTTACCTGCGACCCTCACCAGGTCATCGGTCCACCTTATGAGGGACCTGTCTACTCCACGTCTTCCAGTACAGGTCGCCACTCAAGAACCTTTCTTCCCGTATCACTTCAACAGCAACAGTAAAAATTGTCAAGTTTCTTTTAGAATATACTAGCAACCAGCCCCGGTTTCGCACGGGGGAATTATGCACAGAAACTTTCCTCTTGAATCAGTTCGGTTATTGGTGCAACCCATATGAAAATCCGTTCGGTAGTGGTTGTTTATCGCGTTCAGACAGACAGACGTAATGTATTCTAAAAATACTAAATAAGATTTATGGATTTTAGTGCATAATTTTTAAACTTTATGTGTTTATCAAAATGTAGCGTATTAAAGAAGGCAGCGAAGGCAAGAAAGATATTTTAAGTCTATTTACTTTTATTGATCTCTAATACTAGCATTGAACCTATTTATGTAATTTATGTTACTTAAGTAAGAACGTTAAATTCCAATATAAATTTATTGATGTAATTCTTGTTGTAAATAATTTTGTTTTAGAAAATTTGTTTAGTATAGAAACAAAATATTGTTTATTTGGGAATGTGACTTATTGATTAGCTTAGTTTTCGCTTGTATTATATGTATATAAAAATTGTTTGCAATTCTTCTCCTCCTTAACGGCTTGACCGATTTCAATGATTTCTTGTACACTGATGGGGTCACCTAGATGGTACCTGCTTAGCTATAGTTGGATTTAACCCCATACAATTCCAGATTCCAGATTGTGACCGAGATATTTTTTTTTACAGCGAACCTTACTTCAGCGCCGTTTTGCGGTTAAAGGAATTATAACCTACGCCTCTACATAATATTTACGGTATAATCTTTGCAAGTAGAAATTGCTAGGCGACCTTGATGGGAAGCGGGACTCGCATTCAGTTTCCTCCCGCAGGAAATGAGCAGTGCTTTGACGTCCGTACTGAAGAAACCTTGAGACACACTGCGCCCAGATATAGTTACTATCTGTTTATTTAATTATTTATTTTTATTTGGACATCCAATAGCTTAATAAAAAAGTATAAAGTTGCCAATAGTACTAGCAGCGTATTATAGTTATTTTCTTCCCTGTTTTTGTACCTATTAATTGTATTCGGGGATGGGCAAAATGTAATCAGATTAATGATTACAATTGCATTTTGCAATATTCAATCATGATTCTATCATCCGTCATCGATTCATCGGTTGGTATGGCCACATAAAGAGAAGACCTCCCGATTATGTGGGTAATATTACGGCGAATCTAAACCTAGTAGGGTCCAGACCCGGGGGGCGGCCAAAAACAAGATTGGCTGGTGTGGTCAAGAAAGACCTGTGTATCTGCAATGCCTCTGAACACGACACGTCCGACAGAGCGAAGTGGAAGAAGAAAATTAAGAAGGCAGACCCCACCATCAGATGGGAATAATAATTGCGAAGGAGAGAGAGAGAGAGAGAGAATATTCAATCATGATTCGAGATTAAAAGTGTAATCGTAGAAGTTGAAAATTATAAAATGTAATTGTATTCGTTAATCATTAATACACCATCACGCGTATATTTCCCAAGCGGGGGTGGTTGATCATTAATCTGATTGAATTGTGCCCATATCTGGTTGTATTCTGATGTGCGGTGCTGAATAAATATTTTTCTTTTCATTTCTATGTGATGAAAGGTCTGCGAGAATTTGGCGTACATACTTATTTATGACAAATCAGCATACACAGTTTTATTGCTGGAAAAAGGCATTTATCCAAAACACCAAGTGGACCCTGTGCGAATTAGTAGAGTGATAAGTACAAAGTAAAGTTACAAATCAAAATAGTTGTATATAATCCCAAAGTTGATAACGGAATTTTATCTATTTATCTATATCATCACGCCAGATCCCTTGCGGGGTAGGCGGAGAGTACAGAGTTCCAACAGGTTCGTTCTTTACAGATCTCTCTGGCTTCCTCCACTCTCATAGTTTGTGTCATACACGCTCGTCGGTTACGAAGACTCTTGACTTGCTTGTCAGATAAAACACGATCAATTTTATCGATGTAAAGAAATTTGCAGCTCCCCTTGTAAATGTGCAAAGCTGTTCCTAATATTTTTGATAACTTAAAGTAGGTAGTTACTATATATACCTGATTCTTCTGATCACTAATTACATAATACTTACTAATTATATACATTAGTAATTATATTACTGATTTTTTGTCAAAGAACTATTAAGTCTGCCTCTTTGGTATAGTGGACAATAATGCAACTTGCGATCACGAGGTAGAGCCTAGAATTATATCCAGTAAATGGCAATATGCTCGCCGCCTGTTACATGGGACCTAACATCGTCGGCGAAAAATAGGTGTACACTGTACAACTCTGCCAGCCCTGTTGGGGAATATAGGCGTGACGGCGTTTTTTTTTATTTTAGAACTACTAAGACTAAGAACTTATTACGTCTTCTATGAAAAAGTAAAGTAACAAACAACATTTTTATGAGCAAGTATCCAGAACAGACAGTAAACATCTGTGAATATAAAGGATAATTAGATTTAAAAAAACCTTTTTAAGAACAAAATTTTATAGTAAAAACACAACGAAGACATCTTTCTTAGTTAAGAAGTTCCTATGGCTTCCTTCCCGCTCCATCATTAGACCTTGGCTTCCATCCGGGTCTAAAGTACTCCTCAAGACAAACCCATTAAGCCCAAACACGGCCGGGTTATATTGAGTAGTTGGGTGGTTCTATTGGCCACCTATCGGCTTCATCATCAAACTCTGAACACTATCGTGTTGTATAGTACGTGTCAATACCAATCTAAACGCTTAAACACGAGGAGATTACTTTGTATAGTTAACATTATCTTAAAGCCACCTTCCACCATTAGACCAGCTCTATAGTACCATATTATTGCATTGTCTCCGACTCACATACGGTTGCCGAATTTCAGCTTAATCAGATAACCGCAAGTGCTTGAAAAATGGATCACGAGAGTTGAACCGAAAAGAAGGACAGACAGGCACACGAACATTGCAAGTTAAAAGCTTGTAAAAAAGCAGAACGGACTACTAAGAAAAAACAGATACAGAAAGAAAACTATTAGATTTTTTTCACTTTTAACAATCTTTCATTTTCTTGCATTGTTCATATGTCTATCTACACCATCACGCCTGTATTTCCCAAGCGAGGGTAACAGAGGTGTACAAATACACCCACGTTTCGCCGACGATGTTAGGTCCCATGTAATAGGGGGCGAGCCTATTGCCATATACCGGGCACAATTCCAGACTCCGGACTTGTACTGGGAAAAAAAATAAAATAACCCAGAAACCTCGTGATCACTAAGCGATGCGCTTTACCACTAGACCAACGAGGCATATGTCTATCTGATTTTTGAAAGGTATCCTCAAAAATCAAGAAGTCATCAACTGAAATCCCCTCCAGATGTGTTACAAACTTAACTACAAAACTCAAGATACCGTGACAGTACGTAATTCACCGATGATTTACCGCACCAATTGTTTTCTATTAAATTCCCAACAACAAATAACTACTTATGTAATTTCACTCTGTTTCCTTTAGCCTCTGAAATATGTCTGCTATACCGAAAGCTTTCAGCGGACCTATCGATTATGTTTGAGACCTAAACTAAAACCGATTATTAGTTACATTACACTTACACCACCAAAGCCGATATTGTGGAGTATGCTCGTAAGAAGACCATGTACACTCTGAGGGTCGAGAAGCTGAACTCGAAGAACAATATGGCGTTTAATTCGTTTGTGGTGCAAGTTCCCACTGTCAAGCCGGAGACCTTTATGAGAGCGATGAATTCTGGCCGAAGGGGAGAGAGAAAATTTCGAAATTACATGTTAGATTATAAGTTTAATATATTATATGTACGTTAGTCTGTAAGGTATATATGAGCCTGTAAATTGTAAAATTTCTGATGCCTGAAATGAATAAATTATTATTATTAAAAAACGGTATGCAATATGAAATTATTATTGCTATATCATTCAAATTGGAATAAAAGGAAAGATAAATACTCTTTTTTAAAACAAACGCCTCACAGAAGTGTCATTTTCAGAAGTTTCAAGCTCTCTGAAATGTTTGCCAATACAACTAGTATGGGAACACTCTATTCTAAGACCTATAGAATAATAAGAATGATTAATAATGTCAATAAAGAACAGTGAGAGAAAGAAGCGAGAGAGTAACTACAGTCTCATAATTCGTCTCATATACGCTCGCCGGTAACGGAGGCTCTTGACGTACACATCTGACAAGACACGACACGGTATATTTGATCGTAGCGATATAGTCTAGGTTTTTCCCGGTTTTCCTAGTTTTTCCTAATTCTTTCCTCCGATATTATTTCTGCATATCCAAACCACCGCATATCTTTTCTCATCTTTGCACCTATACTTTCATGCCTACACGCTTCCTTACTACGCGGTTGCGAATGCCGTCGGCCAGTTTACCTGTGCACATTTTTTGCAGAGCTCGCATTACGACTGCATTATCCTGCTTTTATTCTCTTGCTTAGATGAAAAATGACATTGTCTACGAAACGCCTTAATATACCCGAAAATCACGCGAACGAAATCACGGGTCACGGGTTTGGTCATATCGATCGGCATTTGGTATATAATGCATATTTACCAACTTTCGATCGATATGACTAAATAGACCGTATCTTATCTGAAGGGCAAGTCAAACGTCTCCGCAACCGGTTAGCGTGTATGAGACGAACTATGAGTGTTGAAGAAGTCAGAGAGGTCTGCAAGGAGAGAACCTGACAGAACTCTGTACTCCCTGCATACCCCGCAAATATTAACAAGAATATTATAATAATAATAAGGCATTAGAAAATAAATGTAATTATACAAAAATAATTTTGTTCAACTTACAGGCTCAAAGAATATTTAACTTACTGACTAACATACACATAAAATATAAAAACTTCTAAACTAAGTAACATGTATCGCCGGCGACATGTTGCGCTGGGCAGGGGTGTCTCTCAGTCTTCCAAAAAATCTTCTGAATACCACACCTTTTAGCTCGCACATGAAGGTCTCCAGCTTGGTGGTGGGAAATCGCACATGGAATTGAATGCCGCATTGTTTTGCGACTTCTGCTTCTCGACCCTTAGAGTGAAGAAAGTCTTCTTACGGGCGTATACCGCAACGTCCTCGGCTTGAGTGGTGTAGTGCAGCCGAGATACGTACAGCAGTGTTATTGGTACTGTTGAACGAAGAAGTATGCCATCGTCTACCGGTGCAGTCCCACACCGGTTTCGTCGGGGAGGCTTCTTCTTCCTCTCCACCTTGATGAAGCCTTCCTCATTAACTCGACCTTTCGTACAGGCCTTACCGGTTGTCTTCTCTGGTGCGCGGGCGGTGGCGGCGTAATTACAACTAGAAGTGGTCGTATAAACGTTTGACGTCACCAGGGAGGCCGCGGTGCTGGCGGCGGGGAGCGGTGTGCCGGCAACGCATCGGCCGACTCAAGACTATCGAAGCAAAGGCTCTGATATGATGATATAGATAGATAGCCTAATAGACGTACTATTTAATTTGGTTCGATCAAAAGAGCACCAAATAGAGCCATCTGACAAGTCAAAATGCTTGTAAAATGGCACCTTTTCCATAACTCGCATTTCGAAATAACCTATCCTATGTACAATGACCATTACCAGACCATTAACACTAATGTATCGCGAGCAAGGAAACATCGGTGACCTAATGCACCGACATAACGTTCAAATGTCGTGGGAAGTGAATTCCCTTGTATTAGCTGCGATGCGGTCGACAAACGATTGTGCCGATAATAGTACTGAAAAGACAGTTGTACAATGATATCGTGGAATTTAGCTGGCTATACTGCATTCGCGATATTTAAAAAACCTATAGTAAAAAGGCGAAGGAACATGAAATAAAGCTATTTTTCGGATTTTATCGCGGTTTATATTTAATTTTGAAGTTCTTAAGTTCCCGACGTTTCGAATGCTTTGTAGCACCCATGGTCACGGGAAGGATTGAGGTGTTAGATGTCCGAAAGGCATAAATGTTCCAGGGTACTATCAAACTTCTTAATTATTTTTGTTGGTCCGATGTAAAAATTGCGTCAATTTTTATTTTTCCTATTCATAAGAATTGTTTATATTCTTCTTGAAGAAAATAAATATAAAGCTTTAAAATAGACTTATAGGCTCCAGATTCTATTCTGATTCAGATAATTCATTTTGATCGAAATGGTATAAAAAACATTAAGTTCTATAGCCCCTTGTTACTTAAGGTAGTGAGTATACTCCATTAGAAATAGGCCCAAATCCTTTTTCATTTCTCATTTCATATGTACAAATAATTTCGTTTAACTTTTCACTCATATTTTTGCCTTGAATTATCGCGGTATATGTAGTTACTGGAAGTAGAATAGCGTAACCCATCTTTGTAAATATCTTTAAAAACGAGTAAAGGAGTAAGCATATTTCTTGTATTTAAATATTATACTTTTAAAGTGAAAATGCATAAATAATATGATATATCAACTTACATTTGGAGACCAAACTCTATCTAGACTTATTTTTAAACTTAGCCCATTACACAATTGTCGGATAATACTCTTATAAGTTCGGCAACAGGTTTTAACCGTGTAATGCCTTTGTGTGCTCATAACTTTACCCAGTAATCGACATAATTTCGTATTTGGGCTTAAATGGTAAAATGACTGACATACTGCTTTGAAAATGTGATAACATTTGCAACAGTCAAATCGACCTTAAACCTGCCTCCGCCTGTAGCCAAGTGAACCTTCTACAATCGTTAACTACTTCTCCTGTTTTATTTACTTTTTAATCTAATTTGTTGCAGGTGCCAAGATAATTTAAGCGCTCCTCGAGACTGTCCAAGGTTAACCTTGCAGTCATCTAGGGAGACCATTCTGGATCCTGGCTTACATTAGTTGCAATGATGGGAATGGCGGACTTAGTCCTAGAAAAAAAGTCAAGTGGGCGAAACAATGAGCTATCGATTGTGATAAGACAATAGAAAATGCTTGCTACTTTCCCTCTGACCTGTTAACTTAACTGACATTGTTATATGTGGGAGGAGTAGGGTAAAAATCGTTTTGTATTACGTTGACTGTAGAAAGTCCACTTGGCTACAAGCGATGTTAGCTTTTTTGATGTAATTATATGATACAATTAATTAAAAATAGGTTTTCGCACAAATTTGGACACATATGATATACTATTATTATTCTCAACCTACTAAGGTTGAGAATGAAATGAAGGTCATCGTACTATACAAAAAATAGGGTAAATCGAACGGTACATGTCGTAGTGCTACTTCTCTCCTTCTTCGTACTCCTCTTTATTCTTCCAGCCGATACGATAAGTCTTTTACTGTTCGTGGTATCCGTCTTTGGAACTCACTTCCACACGCCCTACGTGCGAGTTCATCTCTGGATGTTTTTAAGAGAAGAGTCAGGGAACATTTCCTATCTGTTTGCTAATTGATGCATACATACAACTTTTTTTACTATTTATGTATGTGTATGTAGGTATATTATATTTATTATATGTATGCAGTATTTGTGTAGTGTATGTAATTTATTTATAATTATGTTTAGGAATTTTATATATTTTCCTTTTTCTCTGAAATGTGTGATTGTATAACTGCCCTCTTATTTTTCTGTCTTATCTCTCAACACTCTAAGGTTCGCTGGAAGAGAATTCATATTCTGAGTTAAGCTCGCCTTTGTATATGACTTTTGAAAATGAAAATTACCTCTGTTCTGTATACAATAAAGAATAAATAAAAATAAATACATATATTAAGGGACAATTCGAGATCTTTAAAATTATTTCAAATGAACGCTGTCACGCCTCAATTTCCAAGCGGGAATAGCAGAGGTGTACTGTAAACACCCACATATTGCCAACGATGATAGGCTCCGGCGTAATACGGAATAAACTTAATTGGGCACAATTGCTATTGACTGCGACTGAGATTTTTTAGCTCAGAGTTGCTCAGCGAGCTATAGAAAGAGCTATGCTCGGCGTTTCTCTACGTTATCGAACCAATTCCACCGACATAGTCCATAGATAAGCTGAAGTGGCAATGAGCGGGAAACATAGCGCGAAGGACGGACGGGCGTTGGGGTAGAAAGATTGTAGAGTGGGGACCACGTATTTGCAAACGCAGCGTGGGACGGCCGCCTATCAGATAGACCGGTGATCTTGTGGGGATTGCAGGAAGTCATTGGATACATTTGGCATCGGACCGGCTGCGCTAGAGAGCGATTCGGGAGGTCGATGTTGAGATGAATGATGAGATTTGTTTCTATAGAAAAAGCACACTTTAGAGCGGACCTAGGATTAGGACATACCCAGGTCGCCAGCCAAACAAAAACTCAGTAGCAACCCGGAGTCTGGAAATAGTACTCAGTACAATGGCCATAGGCTAGTTCCCCATTAAAGTGGAACCTAACGCCGTCGACGTTAGGTAGTCGGCAGGAACGTTGTGGCAGGGTTTGACAAAGGGAAGATCTTCAAACCAGACGGGTGTGGTGTCTGGCGGGGTCTGCCACTCCCCCAAGTGTCGTTGTTAGGGGCTATATACCTACAAGGTGTAAAATAATTAATACAAGACCTGAAAGTTTGTTCTTAATCGATTACTAAATTGATTCCTACATTTTTTTTAATTAGCAAAACATGCTGTCACTCCTTCTGTGCGCTATAACAACCTATAACAAAATATAAATTTATTATTGATTCAGACCAATACGGAGATTTCAAATACATTTCTAAAACATATTTCTCTATACGCATACACACACGTACAAGTTTCATTGACAATTGAGGCAAAAAAATATTTAAAACAAGGGTAAAAAAAATTTAATTTGGAAATTTGTATTTTCCATTAAATTTGTGAAGTATTGGGGTATCTGAGGTCTTGCGTTATTTACGATACACCTTGTATATGTTACGCGTCGTACGAACACTCATATCGTGTTCTGAACATGTATGGAGAATTGTTGTCTGTTCCAGAGCTGTAGAAACCCGATTCGATCCCGGGCCAACATAAATTTCTAAACAGATTAGAGGGTCGCAGCAACAAATAATTTAACTTTACAATAATTTTCTACCAAATAACTTTTATTACAGGAATATTTTCGTATTTGCGGTAGACAATACATGCCGCGGGTCGGAGGAACACAAGCCGCGGGCCGTGCTTTCGACAGCCCTGGTCTATTTTATATTCGGCGCCATCTGAGGGTCATAGCTTTGTAGCGATGTATAACGGTCGCTAAATGTGGTTGTACACCTCTGCCATTCCCACTCGTAGCGGTGTGCGACCGCGGTGTTCTTACCGATCACCAAGGTTAAGCAGCGTCCGACTTGGTCGGCCTGAGATGGGTGACCGTTTGAAGCATTTTCATATCATAGCGCCTCCGTGTTTCGGAAGGCACGTTAAATCGTTGGTCCCAGTTACCACTTAATGTGGTAGTCGTTAAGCCGAATTGGAAGCCTTATAATATTTCAATCATGTTTTATAAGTTTTAATTATGTTTTTTCTTAGTTTTAACTTCGTTTAGTCTAGATAGTTTCAAATTCTCAAATTTCGATATATTTTTAAAATGATCTTATTTCGTAATTAATAAGTTTCTATTTACTTTTCTCTCTAATGATTAATTAATATGCTCACTCCTCTCTTTCGTCTCCCGCGATACAGGTACGCCTAGTGCGGGGGTCATTGCTACTTGTGTTTGTTTCTTTTGATTTGAATAAACTGATTTTATTATTTTGATCATTATTTATAGGCAGCTTGATAAGTTCCAACAGCAGGTGGCCACAAACCTGCGTCCACCAGTCCCCACTGGGTCCGCGTCGTGGAATATGACCTAATCTCTCTCACCTCGATTTGTGAGGGAAAGCCTTTGCCCAGCAGTGGGATAGTGTCCCACTGATATTATTATATTATATATCGCCGCTTATGTTTTTAACCGACTTCTAAAAAGGTTCTTCTTTTTTTGTATGTTACGAGATCATTCCGCCAATTATGAATCGATTTTGATGATTCTTTTTGCATTGAGTTCAGTATAGCTCCAAAGTGGTCCTATTTCAATTTCATCGAAATTGAACCTTGGACTTGGAAGATACACCAGGGAACTCCTTAACGACAAACAATACGAATGCGTAGATTGAGATATTGCCATAGAACTAATCAGAATATTAACAGACTTCAAAAAAGGAGGAGTTCGACAATTCGTCTGTGTTTTTTTATAACGTCTTTCTTTATGAATTGATTTTGATGATACTTTTTGCGTTGGGCTTAATATAGGTTCGAGGCGGTCCCATTTTAATGAAATCGGTATTGAACTTTGGACTTTGAAGATACACCAGGGGACTCCTTAACGGCGAACAGCACGAATGTATAGATTCCGTTATAATGGTTATTATATCAATCCTGCAGGTACCGTTCTTTACAAATCAGCAAAAAATTATGATATAGGCATATAAATATTAGTAAATATATATTCAATTCACTTGTCACTTAAAATTAGAAAATAGCAATCTTTTTTAAAAAAAATTGATTTCTAAAAGTAAGAAATAAATATTTGAAGGCGGTGCCAAGTAACCGACTGCACTAACCGGTACCGACTTCAAATATTTATTTCTTGCTTTTGGAAGTCGATTTTTTTTTATCTTTGTTTTCATACTCGTCCGCATGGTGGCCGGACATAGAAATCTTGAAACAACACTAGGTTCTTGTTCAGTACACTGGTATTCCTCGATATCCAGACTTTTGTAGCAAAATATCAGAAGTTGGAAAGGTTAGCTACTCCGTGATACGTCCGACCGCTCGCCCCGTTGCCAATAGAATCACAACATAGCGCCGTCCGCCATCTTAAATCGACTATCTGTCATTGGTCGGTCGTCATCTGACATCTGTCGTCGCACAGACAACTAAACACAATCAGACAACTATTAAAGGCATAGAGTTCGTGTATAGGCAAGATTTAAAGTTACTAAAATAACAATAAATGTAATTGTCAAGTATTGCTTATAAAATATTCCCACTTAGGAAATAATATGTACGTATTTTTACTCATTTTACAGTGATAGCCTAGTGGTTAGACCGTTGGACTGCAAAGTCAGAGGTCTCGGGTTCAAACCCAGGCACGCACCTCTGTCTTTTTGAAAGCATATACGTATTTAAAATTAATTGTCACTTGCTTTAACGGTGAAGAAAAACATCGTGAGGAAACCTGCATGCCTAAGAGTTTCTCGAAGGTGTGTGAAGTTCGCCAACCCGCACTGGGCCAGCGTGGTGGACTATGGCCTAAACCCTCTCAGTTGGAGAGGAGGCCCGTGCCCAGCAGTGGGACAGTTTCTTAACAGGGCTAATATTATTATTATTATTATTATTTTTACTCATACACCGCATTCAGAGATTCCTCACTCAATTCCCTCACAAATTTTCACGTGCATATTAATCAAAAGTCAACAGCATTGTTCGACATACTTCGAACCCGAATGTGACCTGCTTTCTGTTTGTGTCAAGCATATCACATTAACCCGGACACAATACGTCCAGAGCTGTAAATTGATGGATGAAACGTATTCATTCAATGCTGACAAAAAGCGCCTGATAAATTAAACGGTTCTTTCATTTACAGTTATTGGGTTTAAATGAAAGCTTTTGTCATGTTATTAACGTAGAGAACACTTGTATTTTGCTGACTTTCTTTTTAAAAATGTTGAGTATAATCACGCAATACGTAATATAAGTATCTTAAATGAAACAATTATGTAATTAAGGGGTTTAAATAAAAGCTTTTGTGATATCATTATGGTAGCGAACACATATTCTGAAGGCCAATTCTCGTATTTAATTTACACTGAAACTGGATGCTGACTAAATGGAGATTTAATTTTGATTTGACTCGCAATTGGTATTCTGTTACACTAAAAGTTTGGTCTGATTTCGGTATCATCTCAGTATAATCTAGTGTTGATCACATTTCGATTTATTATCGATCTCTCGACGATTCTCGGCTGCCATAGATTAAATAAAAAACATTAAACAAACTGTAATGTCAAACTTATAAATATCAGTATTGCCAATTTGTAGGCAAGCACCGGAAGTGTCGGTAATTTTAAATAAAATCTGATTATTATATTTCACACAGAAATAGAGATATAAACGTATAAATAAATAAAAATTACTATAAATATAATCAATTAGTTATATTTTTGGGTATTCTGATTTAATTTTCATTTAATACTCGTTTGATGTGTCTGAAAATATGGGCATTTTCATCTACGTGCATGTCCACCCCACACACTCGAGCAAGTACCCAAGGCCATAAAAATTCATAAGGTATTAGAAAAAAACACCTCGCGAAAATTGATGTTGTTTACAAGGTGTTTTGAATCTTATTGTTTTCCATTATAAGAGTATGGCAAAACTAGTCATCCCTCGCCAATTAGAGCTACTCCTAGATTTCTTGGCGCGCGGCTACTAGGGCGCGTTCTGGGCAAAGAAGGGAACGCGCTTTCAACAAAATTGTGGGATCAGTGCGCTTTGATTTTTAATGCCGACGTCGGAGACATCCAAAAGTCGGCGCAAGAGTAGAAAAGGTAAGTAGTTTATCGTATGTATTATTTAGATTTGCTCAACATTACTATTCTTAGTGATAAAGTACCGTTTTGTTTCTAGAACTACAATCGATATAAGAGCCGCACTTAGACAAAACAAAGGAACCATAAAATCGGACTCCTGAAAACTGGTAGAGGGCCAGTTGACAAGATCCATTTAACTCCTGTGGAAGAACGCTTCATTGGCATTTTTGGAGGTTCTCCTGGGTCAGTTCTCCACTGCCTGCTGTCAGGCAGAATCCACTTGATGTATTGGTAAATATTATATTGGTGATATTTATGTACAACTCTATAAAGAAATTTTGAAATATTCTAATGTGTGTGATTTGTTTGTAGACTGTTGAACTGAATACTAGCAGTGGTGGGAATAATGGGAATGAGGGCACGAGTGGCTTTGTCCTAACAGGAGACAAGCAGGTCAGTTTTTAGTAAGTATACAACCAACAATATAATAACCACTAAAATAATTTTATTGATAACAAGTCTTTAGAAAATGTATTTATCTTTAATTGCCCACAGGGTTTGCACGACCATTTGCTGCACAGCTGCGCCCGTTATCAATGGATGTACTTACAGCAGCTGGTATGACCGGGACTAGCATCTCGTCAGTTATGCTCCGGAAGTCCTGATGCTCTAAGCCGAGCCTGATTGGCCAAGCAACAAGCAGCCAACACAGCAAGCATTTACAATTTTTGTAGCCATCTTAGGCTTGTAATGCAGCTGCTTTGCTACTAATAGACATCTGAAAGAAAAGGAAAATTGAAAATTACAACCATCCTATTATACACATTGTTGATTGATAAATATATACCATTGTTGATTAGAAAACTAATAATTTTAAACAATGCTGATTAATATTTGTTAAAAAGACAAACCATTGTTGATTAGTGACTATAAATAATTTATTTCAGTGTATTCTATCTTTAAATTATTAAGTAAATACATATAAGTGTTTACTTACACATTATTGATTAATAATTTGACTATAGATTGTTAGTGACATATTTTAAATGAATAAATAAGCACCTATTTGATTTCATTAAACATGTTTATATTAACAAACCTTAATCTTGCTTTTGAAACTCCTATAGTGCGTTCCACTACACTCGGGGCTTCAATATGTTTTTGGTAAAACCAAGTTTCAGTAAAACCAAACGAATACCCACTATCACCTGCAATTTAAAAGTCATATTGTGCAGTGTTTATAGTTGTTATCTTATAATGTGACTTCTGCAAACAAATACATACCTAAAAGAAGAATTGATTGATCATCCTCAATGACCTCATTTAGATAACCATTTAATGGGTGGTCCCTCGGAATAGTTGAATCATGGGTACTTCCGGCCTGGATGTGTCTATACAGAAAATATTTGGTCTGCATCACAAATCTGAAAAGCAAGGATTTTTTATAACAATCAATAATAATAAAGTTTAATAATTATTATTTCATATTAATTAATCTATACTTACTATCATAACATGCTAATAATGATACCCTTTACGGCAGTTATATGCCTCCTCATGTTCTCAAGGTTTTATGATGGAGACATGAGTACCATCTATGCAGCCAAAACCTCCAGGGAGCGCATATTTGGAATAGAATCTAAAATACAAAAATCATACACTTGTTATTATTAGGAAATTTTAATACCATACTGCTACAAATTTCAATAATAAGTAGGTAAGCCTGCTTCTAATTCTTTCCCTTGCCTCTCTTGTCAAGTTCTTGAAAGTTCACGTACTTGCCGAACACTTTCGAGGTGGTTTAAACCATCTGTCACTTGCTGCACAGCCCTCGACACACTGGGTTGTGACAAAGCATGTGAAATGCTTTGTCCCACCACAGTTTGGTATGAACCACTTGCATAGGGTTACCAAAACCTAGGAAAAAAGGTAATATTAGAATCATTTTTTAATATTTAAGAATATACAATGCAAGGAATCTAGCGTGATGATATAGATAAATAAATATATGGCTATCATATTGCATATATTGAGTATTTACCTCGGGTATGGAAAATGTGTGTTGTGTATAGGTAAGTAATAGATACTTAAACTAACCTTCACAGCAGCATCCAGTCCATCGTTACGTCTTTATATGGGGCTTCAGCTCGTCAATAAGGTTTTCCACGAGCTATCGTGAGTCTGTAAGTTTTTACAAACTCTGAATCGCTCATGTGAAAGGCGTCAGTAAAACGACGATCACGTAAAGTACGACGACGTTGCCTACATCTTTCCGACGCTGCTTCGTCATCTGGTCGTAGTGCTATCAGATAATAATTCCACCTTAAGCCAAATCCAATCATTTTACGTGAAATAATTTCGTAAAACCTTAGAATAAAATTAATTTTTATGCGTATAACCAACTATTTGCAATGTCTCTCCAGTCAAATTCGAGTCAAGCTTCAGTGTCATTTCAATCTCAGATTTGACGTTTGTTATTGTACGAGAATACCAATTGTTTAGTTTATGTTAGTTCAAAATGCTACCAGAATACGGTTTACAAGTTTTTCAACTTTCGGTCCGATCTCGATTCGGTATATGTCATTGAAGGATTCGAATATGTTAAGAGAATACCAGTTGTGAAGTTGATGAGATTAAAATCAGATCCGAACTACATTTTGAACACTTTTAATTACGAGAATTGGCCTTCTGAAGGCCAATTCTCGTAATTAAAAGTGTTGTTCTCTGTTGAAAATTATTATCGAAAATGTTGAGTATAATCTAGTGCTGTGCAACGCTGACAAAAAGGCCCTGAAAAAAGTAACTATTATTTAGTTTGTAATTATTGGGCTTAAATTAAAGCTTTTGTATTGTTAGCTAGGACAAACTGAAATTTTGCTGACTACTACTATCGAAAACGTTAAAAACATATACATAGTAGGACAACTGGAACTACGTTGCGTCGAGGATTAAGAGCCTAAAGATCTATATATATATCATCACGCCAGATCCCTGGCGGGGTAGACAGAGAGTATAGAGTTCCAACAGGTTATTTCCTTACAGACCTCTTTAGGTTTCTTCACTCTCATAGTTCTTCTCATACACGCTCGCCGGTTACGGAGACTTTTGACTCGTCCTTCAGATAAGACTCGGTCTTTTTGGTCATGGGAAGATACTCTAGTTATTTACTTTTAAAATATAGCATCAAACAAGTAAACAAAAACTAAATAAAGAACATTCTATTTCATTATTAAATGCGTATCATCAATAATATTTTTGCTTTCATCTGAAACTATAATTTGAAGGAATGGCATCCATCCACCAGACTAAAACATTTCTGCTTCGTTCGTAAATGTCGTAGACATTATTACATTTTGTCTGTCTAGCACTGAAAGTTGGCGAAGTAAGCACTATCCTCTGTTCATAAACAAGCTTTATATTTAGTTGAAGAGCAAAGAATTTCACTGAAACAGCAATATTTTTTCAATTCGCGTCAGTTTATTTGTTTGACGTGAAAATGATTTAGCCGGATTCGGTTGATATAGAACCTTATTAGAATTAAAACCAAAAAAAAACTCACATATAAACCGAGAAAATGTTTTATTTCATGTCTGACATTTGAGTAAGAAATGCAATGTCTTATTATCGTATTAAAAAGACTTACGGCCAGTTTCAATATTTAACAAGAATAGATTTGCCTACTATGGATAGAATTTTGACACATTTGTATAAAAAATCTATCAAAGGACATTGTTCTGCGCCCATACAAGATTTGCCCCAGGACCAACAGCAATGAAAAAATACTTGTAGGATTTCAAATCATCTATTAATTCTTTTAAGGTATTTATTATTTAACGGACAAACGGGGGAATCGCAATATTGCACAAAAAGTGTTAGTTTTTGAGGTATAATTCAGTAGGTATTAATACCTATGAAGTTATATTGTATGTTGAAATTCAGTAAAGATGTTGGAAACTTCGATATAAGTACTTACAATACTTTGAAATATACGTTTTAGATTGCATATTGTTCGTTAGATACCGATATTTACCATTATTTTAATAAAATATATAAATATTGATGGCATGGGTCAAATGTTCGTTAGTTCTGGGGCAATTTTCGACATTGTCCTTTCTCCTTTCAGTAAGCAATTTCTCCATTTTCAATATTCAACTCAAAGATACCTATCTTTGAGTTGAATATTGAAAATGGCCATTAATAGTCTTCGTTACTTCATTTTATGTATTCGCCGTAAGAAAATATTGCTGCTGCAAAAAAACATGCTTTTGAACTTCATGCACTTCAAGAAGTATATGGCTTAGAGACTTAATATTTCGAAATATGACTTTTGCCTGTATATTTTAGAATCTGGTGAAAGGAACCATTAAACGATTTTTCTATATAATTTATCTATAGAAGAAAAATCTAAAGTCATGTCTATTGCTTTGTAACTAATCAATAAAATTTATTTAAAAACATAGCAAGTAATTGTAGCAAAGTTCTTGTAAGGCAGTTTTTTATTTCATAATGTAGTTTATTTGGAAAATGGTAAAATTTGTTTTTGCACAAATTCAGTGTATTTATCTTTTCGTTTAAAATTTGCTAAAACATTACGTGATTAATGGACGACCACTAGCATTCAAACCTAGAACCTCGTGGTTTCAAGCTGTACTCCACCTCACTAGACCAACGAAGCAGTCATCACTTTAATATTGCATAATATTAATGGACAGACGAACAACTTGGTCCAGTGGTTAAGTCACTCCGCCCACTGGATTGAGTAATCGCCGGTTCGATTCAGAATCAGAATCAGAATATTTTTTATTCATGTAAACCATTACAGTATTTATGAATCGTCAGAAAAGTAACAAAGACTCTACCGCCACTTCGGAATGTCATTCCTGTGGAGAAGAAGGGCAAGAAACTCCACGGTTACTTTTTGAAATAAGAAATTATAAACTTTTTCATCTACATTCTGTTGTGGGGTATGGGAGAATAATGTAAGTTGGTCATCAGGTGAGTCTAAGTTAAAAAAGCGAAAAATACTATTCATAAGAATGGTTCCCTCATTTACAAAAAAAAAGTACACATTATGTTAAATTAATAGAAGGAAGAGAGGGAATGTTAACTAACAACAGTTGAATAGGTTGTCATGACTTAAGTGGAGCTGGAATAGCATGTATCCAAGCATTTTTATCTTTTAAATAATCTTCTATTGAATAATAAGCTTGCTTACAAAGTGTTTGTTTTACACAAGCTTTGAACTTATTTTCACTAAGTTTAATGACGTCAATGGGAATTTTGTTATAAAATCCCGCACGTGACAAATCTTTGTGTGACCCACAAATATTTGTTTCGGTCTGAGTGTTTGTGCATCTTCATTTCATGTTTGTAAACGCACCCACCACATAGGAATAATTAATCTACCTTTTTCATTTTCCTTTGCACTATTTGTAGTACCATGTATATTTGGAGGTATCACTGATGCATAAGTTACAGGTTTTGTCATCTAGTTTAGGTGTCACGTTGTTCAATATTTGTAACATGTGCTCCTATTTTCTTGATAAATTAAATGAAAACACTGTCACGCCTATATTACCCAATCAGGGGTGGCAGAGGTACTGAGTACACCCACTAGAATGCAGTGCGTTCTTTGCCAACGAGCCATGCATATGGATTGTTTTACCGAATATCACGACTCAATTATGTAGATTGTTATTCGTCCCAATGTTCCCATTTCAAAACAAATATAAAAGCGAATTATTTTCAGTTTCATTTGGTTAAATATTTTTTTAGTAGTACACCGTCACGGCTATATTCCCCAGAGGTGGTGGCACAGGTGTACTGAGACTGTACTGGACTACCAACTGAGCTTACAATATTAAATTATAATTATTCATTATGTATATAAAACCTTATTCTAATTGCAACTCTGATAAAAGGTAATCAATAAACTCTCTAACTCTGATAAACAGCATGTGCCAAAATATATTTTATAATTAGAAAGTTAAAATACAAGAAAAATAATAATGACTTAGGTTCAACCACAACTCTTTAATATTTCTTTTCTGAATTTTGGTTGTGAGATATTAAATATATCAATATTCTCATTTTTAGATGTAAGTCTTTACAATAAAAGACAAGGCAGTCTAGGAACAGGCGTATGTTTACCAACATCAGTACTACATGACCGGATGTGGAACAAGGGACGGGGTTTTAGAGGCAGCCGCGCAGGCACGTTAATAAAAAACTTAATGAGAAGAGGAGGGTAGTCAATGACGCCATTAATAATTTTATATAATCATCTGAAAACGTGAAACTCCACGTTATATCTGAACTAAAGTATAAATATTGAAACCAACAACCGCTCACTAACAAACTTTAATTATTCGCACTAAAAGTTGCGGTGATTATGCATGTTAACGAATTCGTGGCGACGGACGGATTACTAAAGTATCGGTCAGAGTGAAGACCGATGAGCGAAAATTTCTATCTATCACACTCACTTGGCTTACACGCACAGTATCCTTTCACATACACTTACATACACACATATGTGTATGTGGCACACACAAACACACACGCACAGACAAACTGTATATCCTCTCTATTTTATAGTAAACTATAAAAAGGGAGGATATACAGTTGCCCTTTAGAACATTGTCGAAAATTGCCCCAGATACAACAAATATTTGACCCATTCTTTATCTATTTTATTAAAATAATGGCAAATCTAACGGGCAATTTGTAATCTAAAACGAATATTTCAAAGTATTGTAAGTACTTATATCGACGTCGCCGACATCTTTACTGCATGTCAACACACAATATAACGACATTTGTATTAATGTCTACTGAATTATAAACTCAAAATCTAATACTTTTTGTGCAATATCCCGCTTTACCGTTTAATAATAAATGCCTTAAAAGAATTTATGGGCGATTTGAAACCATACAAGTATTTTTTCAATGCTGTTGGTTCTGGGGCAAATCATGTTAGGACGCAGAACAATGTCCTTTATTTAATTTGTCATTTAGTTTATACCTAATCTAATACTAAATATAATTTTAAGTTTCGGGGGCCTGGTGACCCGTAACACAGGTATTCTTATACCTATCTCGGGCACCAATCTCTCACAAATGTCCTATTATTCTATTAGATTAAGCTCGTACTGTACTAAAGCTGCACTTTTGTGATGAGAAAATAGATTATTATATTATTATTATTTATTTATTATCTATCTATATCATCAAGCCAGATCCCTTGTGGGATAGACATAGAGTACAAGGTTCCAACAGGTTCTTTCCTTACTGACCTCTCTGACTTCCTCCAATATAACAATAAGAAGTTGAGTTACAAAAAAGAATGGTAAACATAAAAGCCAGTCCAACGGAGCAATTAAGTTAATAGACTAGCCCACTGAGTTTCTCGCTGAATTTTTTCAGTGTGAGGCAGCCTCCCGATCTGGTGATGGTTTCAATAAATTTAATTAGTGTGTGTGTGAATGTTTTACTTTTTAGTTTACAGCTGCACTCGACAAGAGGGCGAGCGTGCAACCAGTTCGCTTGAGCCAAAAGGGCAAGGGGGCAACTAGCTCAAGGGCGTCTCAAGGAGGAACGGCCTCGGCTTGGGCACTTGCTATGGGAGAGAGCGTATACTAGGTATCTCGCCGTGGTGCTCTGCACCGGCCGGCGGACAAGGGATTCTTCGACCTCACCGGCGAGGTTGGTGTCTGATCCTGTGTGCGGTATGTGTATCCAAAAGAACAAAAATGTAATTTTTTTTTGCGTAAGCGTTGTTGTTGGCCTATGCATTAATAAAATATTACTGACTTTTGAATCGCTCACAGAACTGACGAAAACTGAAGTAAAGGTTCTCAAGTAGTAACCACGTATGGCAAGGTAGGTACTTTTGTATGTTTACAAAAAAATACATATTTACATTGCTTGAAGTAGTTTGGTTATTAGTTTCGTTGGTGTGGTGAAACATAGCGCGATTATGGAGTTCTAGTTGGATTACTAGTCAGACAAGGTATAGTTAGATATCATCATCGGGTTACCAATGAAGATATATCGATCTATGTTTATCATCGCTTACTATTATTATTTCCTTACATACCCCTCTGGCTTCCACCTCTCTCATAGTTCGTCTCATACATGCTCGCCGGTTACGGAGACTATTAACTTGCCCTTTTGATTGATGATAGTAAGGAGATGTGTTCTGATATCTCTTGTGTGAATAAATGTATACAGAATACATCTTTCCATTTCCGCTAGAAGATTGTAGGCAAGACAGGGTTCTTTTTTTATATTTAAGTTCTGTTCCTATTCATTATGAAATCGCTCTACTCAGTACTGCGGAACATCCTTAGATCTTGCCTCAGGTTACCAGACCCTCACGACCTAACATATTTACAATAGATTCATCTGAAATTTAAATCAGTTTTAGGTATACGTCTATTAGATTTTATTCCGATAATGGAAGAAGTTTAGAGAAAAATGAAGGCTGTAGGAACAAATTTTGCTCTGGACCTTTAAACATTATAATCTTTCTGATCTTCGAAAGTTTACGACTGCCTCGTTGGTCTGGTGGCAAAGCACATCGCTTTGTGATCACGAGGTCCTGGGTTCAAATCCTAGGTCGGACAAATGTAGTTTTTCTAACGAAAAATTCCCAGTATGAGTCCGGAGTCTGGAATTATGCCCGGTATATGGCAATAGGTTCGCCCCCTATTACATGGGACCTAACATCGTCGGCGAAACGTGGGTGTACTCAGTACACCTCTGCCACCCCCTCTGGGGAATATAGGCGTGACGGTGTTATCTATTTCTTGTGATGACGAAGTTGAAGGTTCCAAACCCGTCTTGCTTTTTTTAAATGTTATGCTAGTATCATTCGCTAATAGTAAAGTATAACATTGCAAAGAAACCTTCAAGTTTAATAAGTAAACCTGGTAAGTTTTCAGTAGACCGGATAAATGAGGTGCGTGAAATTTCCATCAGATTTGCCATTTATCTCGAATCTCGCCAAAACAACTCAGTAAAAATTTTTCACATAATATTTAAAATCAAGCTTTTAGAGCAAACAAAACAAAGCTATCTTCCTTAGTTGGGGAGTACCTTTGGCTTCCTTCCAGCGTCATTAGACCTGGGACACCATTTGGTTCTAAAGTACTCATCAAGACAAATCGGCTCGGCAGGACAAACAAAAAGACCGGTAAAAACTCGCGTCAAAGAACACATAGCTGACCTAAAACACCGTCGCTCAAAGAAGTCTGCAGTCTGTGAACATGTCCTTGACCGCACCCGCCATAATATCAGATTTGATAGACCACAAATCCTCATGAAAGAACACCGATTCCTACCAAGGATGGTCCGCGAGGCTATTGAAATTAAAAAACATCCTAATTTCAATAGAGAAGATGGCTGGGTGCTTCCATCGACTTGAGATCCGGTAATTAATATAATCAAATATAAAACTAAGCATTGACATCGTGAGCTTATTCTGCGCAGATCGGACCAACAAAAATAATTAAAAAGTTTGAGGGTACCCCAGAACAACTATGCTTTTTGGACGTCTAACACCTCAGTCCCTCCCGTAACCATGGGTGCTGCAAAGCACTCGAAACGTCGAGAACTTAAAAATATAAAAAAAAATCCGAAAAATAGTTTTATTTCAAGGGTAAGTTCACTTTACGATAACTACAAATGGTTTGGGCATAGCCAAAAGTGTGCTGAGCATAACATTTATGACGTTATTATAACGTAGTCAAGAAAGAACGCTGTCGCGTTCATCTTTATTTAGTACTAGCTGTTACCAGCGGTACGCACGCGTTTAGTCTGTAATTTGACATATGTCTCTAAAGCGCAATCTTATTAAACGCTAACGCCGTCTCATAAAAAAAAACATATACAATACTTGGGTACATTTAAACTTTTCTACCTACCCTGCCAAAGATCGTAATCTGGCGAAATAATACTTAAAAAAGGTACATTGCGAGCTAAGTATGTAACAAAGTTTTGTCAGTTCATGTCGTGTCAGCCTTCTTGTAAGAATATACAGTTCATGTTCATGATCAAAATTATGTTTAGATATCTTAAATAAATGATTATACAATGTTTCGTGTACGGGCCATTCATCGTTAAAGATTTTTCTCCAGAAGAGACAATCCTGAATGCACCGTCGCTTCATGCACGAAATCGTGTTTAAGTGTTTAAATCAAACGTGTATGTACAATTTTAGGTGAGTGCTTTTAACCACCGAAGTTTCTCGTGAGGAGACGAACCTGAGCTAATATTGCAGCTAACTAACAATAATAAAAATAATAAATTTTATTTTTTATCCCGATATTATCCTGCATTGATTGTTGTTTCCGGGATAAAAAGTATTTATTATTTTAAGTTAGGGTATAAGTCATTACCATACCAAATTTCATTGAAGTCCGTTCGGTAGTTTTTGCGTGATTGAAACACCAAGAGACAGACAAACAGACAGAAAGACAGACAGACAAACAATAATTCCAAAAAAATATTTCGAAAAATATTTAATGTACAGATTCGACTCGGTTACAGTTTTATTATATGTATATAGATATTTGCAGTGCGAAAAGGATGGCATATCAACTCGCTAGCGTCACGCTAACATCAATATGTTCGTGCTCAGCCCTTTGGCCAGAACCATCTGGGAAACTGTTAATTAGGGGGACCCTTAGGCTGAGTTACATCAGCTAACGTCAAATACTCCACTAAACTAAATTAAATAGCGTCCGTTAAATGACACGATTGAACTAGTAACTCACTAAGTGGCACAAATATGAACTATTGACAGAAAAAGAAGTCCGTTAAAGCAGAAGTTCTCGCGGTTTATTTTTAAGTTCCCGGCATTTTGAGTGCTTGACAGCAGCCATCACGAGAGGGTCATGGGAAGAAGAAAATAAACCGCGGTAGTATGAAATATAGTTTTATTTCTATCTATCTATCTATATCATCACGCCAGATCCCTTACGGGGTAGGCAGAGAGTACAGAGTTCCAACAGGCTCTTTCCTTACATACCTCTCTGGCTTCCTCTACTCTCATAGTTCGTCTCATACACGCTCGCCGGTTACGGAGACTCCTGACTTGTCCTTCAGATAAGACCCGGTCTATTTGGTCATGGTAAGATAGTTTTATTTCATGTGTAATATTCACGTAAATTCATTAAGTTCTAATTACTTTTGACGTATAAACATTTTCTTTACCAGTAACGGGTAATTTTAATCGGAGCAAATGTTTATATAAACCGTTGCTGTTATATTACATCCGTCGGGCAAACGCTAGAAAAAAAATGGCCGGAGGCCGGGATTGCGACCGTGTACATTTATCAAGTTTCCTATCCCTGCATTTTGTTTTACAAAATGTGGGTTGGTGAAGCTTCAGCTATATAAAACAGCTAGTTCACTTCATACTAACAGTGGTACTCACACCGAATAATCTACGTATAGAGTGATTAACTGTGAATCTACATAAACGTATTTAAAATCGTTTTAAAAACCAGGTTAACACTTAAAGACTAAAAGTGCAAAGGACCGTTTAACCTACATATGTCGTATTTGTCAATGCAAAGAACCTAAGCATTTCGGTGATAGAAACCACTCATGGTTTCTATGGTCACAATCCGGCTCCATCATTAGACACTTGATACGAAGTCTATAGTACTTAACAAGACATCTAATGAGCTCAAATACAGCCCTTTTGTGTAGTTCTTAGTTGCTGTTGTAGTAGCCTTTCGGTATCATCAAATCAATAGACATACGAGCAACAAAACAAAACAGTAACCACTTTTGTATTGTATACGTTCAGCATTTACCCACGCATGATCTCCATTAACTTTCAATTCTTCAAAACTCCTCCTATGATTGCAGTATCAATGATATATGGCTATATTGTTCCATGGAGTAACTAAGCTATCCTTACTTAAGCTGTGCTAGTGCTGAATAAAATCCGGATTTTCATAAATCGCCTACAACAATCGGATCTGCTGAGTGCTTCGTGATTAAAGTCTAAAATGCACAGGTGTAACGGACGAGGGATGTTATTTCCGTGGAATTATGTCAGGTATTTTTAACAATAAAAAAGATTATAGGTTTAA
This sequence comes from Phalera bucephala, assembly GCA_905147815.2. Lineage (NCBI taxonomy): Eukaryota > Metazoa > Arthropoda > Insecta > Lepidoptera > Notodontidae > Phalera > Phalera bucephala. The sequence continues at coordinate 6,443,351 of LR990632.1, read as the reverse complement.
AAAATTAATGAGGTTTAAAGTGGTACATGGATATTCCATTTAAACCGAAACCTGTCCCATAAAAGCAGTCTGTAGCCTGAAAATTGTAATAAACTATGAATTCCTTTTACATAGGAATCTTATATCGTTGGCGATATGCGTGTCTACATATCTTTACCAAACCTTTTTGGAAAATATAGGTCTGACGGTAATTATTTATTTAAAACAAGAGAAACGAACAGGTTATTATATTTCACGGCAACATAATATACCTACATACAAACATGTCTATATCACCAACAGGATATTTTTGCTGGAAACATCGATATTCAGTACAATATGCAAAAGTAATCCACTCCTGTAGCTTTGGATTTGAAACTATTATATCACTTCGGACACCATCCGCAATGTGAACTGACCATGTCACGGATTCAACGTATGTTATATACAAACGTAACTGACTGGATTATTTATACGATTGTTCACAAAGAATGACCAAGCCTAAGATTAACTCCATAAAATGATGAAATCTGACAAGGGTCGCACAAAAACGCAACATCTAAAGAGCATAAAACTAGAGGTTGTGGTGATTTTAAGGGAGGTTCATAACCTGCAGTAAACATATTTCAGTTGATATAGTTAGTATAAATCAGAATAAACAGTTCATAGTCCTTCGATCCCATCGCATTGTTCCTAGTCCAAGGTTCCAAGGTTACGCAATTCATCTACATTATCACTAAGGTCAATTACGTCTTATTACCGGAACGTCCAGCCGGTCTGTTATGTACTAATCCTCCATCTTCCATTCCGTGATAGTCTATTTCCTCGAAGGTCCACTTCCTTAACTGTCTTATTACTGGAACGTCTATTCCTCGAACATTCATTTCCTTGAATATCAATTTCAGTATCTACGATTCACATACCAAGTTGATGTCTTTGACTTAGAATTTTTTATAGAGAAGTGTCTTTACTAATTAAGGTTAGTTAATTCTCCCCACAGGTGAATCCATAGATATGAATCATCATCTGCCTTTAACCTTCCACTGCTGGACATAGTACATTCCTCGACTACTCTAATACATCTAATTTCTGCTGGCCACCCTACAAAGATCATCGCTCCACCTAGCCTGAGGGCCTAGTCCTGCACTACGTTTGACAATCCGTGGTCTCCACTCAAGAACTCGTTTATCCTAGCAGGCAATTCTTCGCTTGTATCCAGCTAACTTTCACTTCAGAAAAAAAATTCCAAACATAGCTCTTTCCATATCTTGTTAATGACATTTTTTTGAATCAGTTCAGATCATTTATCAAATTTAATAATTATGGGCAGAAGCCCATTACAGTTCATGAAGTTATAAATAGAGGGTGTTATGTGTAGCTTCTAGTTCATCAGGTTAAGCATTAGGCATGCTATTTGCAAGCCGTGCTGCCGCCGTGTGTCGCCACATGTAATTGCGAGCCGGGGCTAACAGACAGCGTGCCATTGTTCGTTCGGCAATAACTGCGCGATATATCTCTTGCACCTCGACTCGCTGCGGATGCACTTAAATTAATGGCTTTGAATTCAATGCACATATTGCAAATGCAAATATCGATGTACATATTGCTGGCTGAGTAGAATAGTAGCATAGAAAAAAAGCAAGAACATGTAAAATTGAGCTTGAAGGTTTTGTAATGAATATTAACCAAATCTCTTAGTTGTGTATTTATTATATTCAGCCAGTAAATTATTTCATCTTTGCTACTTAAAAGATTGACAATATATTGACATATATCTTGCTCTCTAGGAGGCAAATTTTGATTAGTGATAATAGATTGCAATCGACCACGAAACCCGGTATTGGCGGCAGATTTTTGACCACTTACTATTGGAACTATCAAGCCGCTCATAGACCTTTCAACTTAGGTTACAACCTTTAAACCTTAGAAGCGGAATTAAAGTAACGTCGTCAGGACAGCAGCTATGTCGATTTTAATCAATCTTTTTGTATTAGTATTGTATTGTATTGTATCTCCATCTATTTTGTATAGAATCGCAATCAAATTTTAGTGGTAACCGGGATCAGTGACTTAGCGTGCCTTCCGAAACACGGAAATGCTCGAACATAGAAATATCACAAAAAGTCGCCCAATTCAGATTACGCTACGCTACGCAAACATACATTCAAATAGAAAACAAAATTAAAATATTTCCGGTAGTAGTGAATGCATGGAGTAGTGGTTAAGAGCTTGAGCTGCTCCGCCCACTGTGTCGAATAGTCGCGGGTTCGATTCCCGCACGGGACAAATCTTTGTGTGATCCACAATTATTTGTTTCGGTCTGGGTATTTGTTTGTGAATTTTCATGATTGTAAACGCACCCACGACACAGGAATAAATCCTAGTGTGGGGCTACGTTTTTAAAAAAAAAAAAAAAAAAAAAAAAAAGAAGTTCTCTGCATACAACAATTTTAATGTAATCCCAAATATATGTTTCGGTCTGGGTGTAAAACATGAAATACACATTTCATGTTTTAAATGCGCTCACGACACAGGTATCATTACTAGGGTTAGGCTACACTAGAAAAAAGATAAACAAAAACATACACTCATAAAACAATCGATAAAACAATGACGGACAATATAGCGCAGTGGTTAAGAGCTTAATCCGTTTCGCCTATTGTTTCTAATAGTCGCAGGTTCGATTCCCGCACAGGACAAATCTTTGTGTGATCAACAAATATTTGTTGCGGTCTGGGTATTTGTGTATGTGAATTTTTATGTTTGTAAACGCACCCACGGCTCTGGAATAAATCCTAGTGAGGGGTCCAATCTAGGTTTAAAAAAGAACAATGTTAATTTTCCCGGTTGAAGTAGTGAATACGGAGAACACACAGGGAATGCGGTCCAATGCGGTCACCCGGCGCAATATTTCCACTCGCACTCTCAGATTGCATTTCATGACATTTCATATATCATTTTCGTCTGACTGACGCCGCTGGTATTTCGTAATTTGTTGTTAAGAGAACAAATTCGGAACTACTGTTGGATTGAGAATTAAGGAAACAGATTGGTGACAGCTTAATTTGAGGCTTTCATTGGATCGAGAAGTTGTTGTTTCAATACTAACACGGAACAATCTTTATGACTGTCACTCACACTGATTTGTTTCGGTCTGGGTGCGTGCATATGTAAAAAAATCCATTTGTGTATACGCACAACGTATGAAACCGTCATTTCGTCGGCTTGGTGACTCTAAGATGGCATCAGAGAAATTTTAGCATCATTTGTATTTTAGCGACTCCGAGCTTCGGATGCCATTTACCACATGCTAACGTCAATATGCTTGTTCAGTTACAAAGACAATTTACGATTACGATTTACGATAAAAGTACTATTGAGTGTATTACATTTGTCTGAGTTGTACGAACCAGACGAACCAAGGATCTATCTACAATGGAATGGGAGGCGAACGAATGTTAACGTTTCTAAAAGTGCGCACCAACTCACCCGAGTATTGACTGCGTCTATTTAATTAAATTCTTCTATCTAATAAATGAGTTTGCTTATACGATTGCAAATTAGAACTTGTTTTGACTGCATATACCTAGTGTGGGTGAGAATCATGACATGTAAGTGCGTAAAAATATGTTTTTTTTTTTCTATCAAAACAGTTTTAGCATCAGTCCGTTGTCTGGAATTGCAGTCAATCTATTTATATTATCACACTAGTTCCCTTGTGGGGTATGCAGAGAGTAGAGGAATTACTATAATGCCAAAGACTTCGAAATCAAGAACTCATGACTGATTTCCACTCTATTTGCCAATAGACCAACGAAGTTTCAGAGTTGATGGTAAAGGTGTGTAAATAAATCTATACAAATCTATACATACATACACATACAAATAAATAAAATTGAGGTATCTGTTTGTAATGTCAAAATGACAGATTTTTACTAAATGCATATGAAATTATATACGGTCTTGTCTATCTGTCGGTCTACTGTTCCGACATGGTTCCGACTAATCTCCGGCTGGGCCGAATTGGACGGGACTGGCAGATAGCTGATGTTATGAGAAGTAACGAAGGCTACTTTCATTTAAGAAAAAAATTAAGTTTCCGCGCAAAAAAATAATACCTACGATATCCAAAATTTCATTCGGACAAAGTCACGGGATACAGCTAGTAAAGAATAACATTCTAAAACGCTTTAAATTAATACAAATTGAATTAAAACGTAAACGCGTACATTTAAAACCCACTCATAAAAGTACGCACGCACTCTTACCCGCAACAAAATAAACTTCTAAATTCTTCATTCCAAACATTCCCAGCCCGTGATCTCGGCAGGCAGTTGCGGGCCTATTAAATCAACGTTCCACCCGTTCTTGTGTCTTGTCTTACTTACACTTAAACTTTAGCAATTTTGAGGAATGCTCTATGTATGAAGCCTTTATGCCTGTAACTTTGTAACAATAACACGGTTTTAAACTTTTTATTGCTTCCATTCCGCGTTCGGGCACGTTCCCCCACTCTTATGGAATCGTTTTAAATGATAAATGAGAGGCCTGGATTAAGAGGTATGTCTTTAATGAAATATTTGGATTTGGAACGGGCGTGTCATTAATTCAAAATGGGATTTAATGTACATTTGTCTGTGGGTTTCGGGTATTTTTATTATTTGATTTTAGATAATAGTTGTAAAGAGATTAATTCATTGGAATGAGCCTAAAGAATTTTGATGACAGGACTTCTCTCAAAGAGATATTTCATACTCCACCACTCGGACCCGTTGAATAGGCCATGTTCCAACCCTCGGACCCATTGCGAATTGGTGCAAAATCAAAACCTAGTTGACCTTGCCGTAGTACCCGTTCGCATACTATGGAGAGGTGAAGCTGAGTTAAAAGTCTGTCACAGACAAAAAGCAAGGGTTGGGAAATCAATGAATTTGTGGCAGAAACCTTCGTGGCAGGATTTGCCAAAGAAAGATCTTCCGGCCAGACTCCGACACCAGACAGAGATCCGTTGTTGTAGGGGGCTTGTATATATGAAACGCGTCTCGAACTCTAATACCGCGCTCTTGATCTATATGGTGGAATGTCAGCACCATCTATTGGTAGATAGTCGCAGCTTTTTGTTGTTTTTGTAGCGATGAATAGGAGACGCGATAAATTAATTAAATTAATGAATTTCGGACCGTATCAATTTTATTGTCTTCAGTTATCACGCAATATTTGTTTATAAAATTGGCCACTTTAAGAAACAGTTTTAACTTACAGATTTTTGTCCAACATATTGCATTATAATTATCAAACCAGGGTATTCCAATGTCAAACATTGATTTTTTATCCAGAATCCCATTCCGTCAAATCGGGCGATTAAACAAACGAACGGGCAATCAGACAAAACATTCCTTACTGTTGACTAAAGAAGGTTTTGTGCTCAGATGCAGTTTCATGCTCAAAAACTTCTAAATAGTCGATCATAAACCTTTGCTTTTTAAGTAACCAACGGAGTCCTAATACAATTTTATTATAGTGCCTACCTAGATGTATAAATTCGATCTACCTATAGTGCCTACCACTTTATATACCAATTTATATACCAAGTCATTAAATAACTGTGGGAATTCATTATACTATCTATCTATTTACATCACCACGCCAGATCCTTGCGGGGTAGGCAACAAAGTACAGATTTTTAAAAGGTTTTTTTTCTTACAGACCTCTCTCGCTTCCCTCCTCTCCCATAATTCGTCTCATACACGTATTATCATACATCGTATGCGTTTTCGTATTATTATACTATCCTATAATGATCGTGAAAATATGTCTGTATTTTTTTACACATTATCATGAATAACCTAGATATTAGCCCCCTGCTTCGATACGCTCAACCGCACTTATCAAAGATCGGAAACCAGTGAGGCAACCTATTCCCTTCTATGATAGACGTGTAGCATAAGGCTCGACACATACCTTTAATTCATTATCTATCTGGTAAGCGAACATTTGTTAGTGAATCCTGTAAATGAGGTATTCAGTTATACTATAGTGAGACAAGGATTTTTTGGGCCATTGATGACATTGGCAGGGGGCGTTAGTGTAAAATTAGGGTTAACATTTAGTGTTTTTTTTAATTCCAAGGTGATATTTCAGCAAGTGTGTCCGACAGCATGTGAATGTGAAAGTGGAAGGATGCAGGTACCGGGGAAGACCTAGACTATCTTACCACGACCAAATAAACCGAGTCTTATCTGATGGAAAAGTCAAGAGTCTCCGTAACCGGCGAGCGTGTATGAGATAAACTATGAGAATCGAGGAAGCCAGTGAGGTATGTAAGGAAAGAACCTGTTGGAACTCTGTACTCTCTGCCTACCCCGCAAGGGATCTGGCATGAGGTTATAGATAGATAGATAGATAGATAGTGTCCGACAGGTTTCAACCAAACCCCGCGACTATTATGAAGTGAAAGACCACTTGAAGACGTCGGGGGAGGGCTCCCCGACGTCAGACCAGCCGCAGGCCCAAGAAGAGAAGGCGCCGTGTCCCGCGCGTTTTATACGGAGACACACACACAGACGTGGTCTGCGTCATAGACACAGACCGAGGCCCGCCCCGTCGCAGACGAAATGCCCACGAGGCGACTCCTGCGACAGAGCACTCGGCCAAGTGAAGGACACCGGGGGGTTTTCGTGGGTGCGAGCCCCACATAACTGCCACACCAAGCCTACTCTGGTGTGGCAGCACGCGGCAGGCATTTCGCCCCGAAAAAATAAACAAAAAAAAGACCACTTGAAGACAGCGTTAGTTCCGATTTTGGCCGCGGGCCAAAAGATCCTTGTGTGACTGTACATTGACGTTTCACAAATATGTTACGTTTGTAATTGATGAATATGTTGCTTTTCTTGTTATACGTGATTTTTGAAGCGTAAAAAGCATTTTCTTTTTTATTTAGCTTTTAAATATGTTTAATTTTATTGAATTATATTGTTTGAATTATAAACTGAATTATAAATTAACCCCGCCTTGAAATACACAGTCCATAAATCAATCAATCAATCAGCCTATCGCAGTCCACTGCTGGACATAGGCCTCTCCTAACACGCGCCATTGCACACGGTCCTCCGCCTTCCGCATCCAGTCTGTCCCAGCGACCTTTTTGAGGTCGTCGGTCCATCTAGCTGGGGGCCGTCCTACCTTACGCTTACCAAGTCGCGGTCTCCACTCTAGGACACGCTTGCTCCATCGGCCGTCGGTCCTTCTGCAGATGTGACCAGCCCATTGCCACTTTAGCTTACTAAGTCTGCGAGCTATGTCGGTAACTTTGGTTCTTTGTCGGATTACCTCGTTACGAATTTTATCCTTCAAAGAGACGCCGAGCATAGCTCGCTCCATAGCCCGCTGTGCGACTTTGAATTTGTGGACTAGTCCCACTGTGAGTGGCCACGTCTCAGCCCCGTAAGTCATAACAGGTAGGACGCATTGGTTATAGACTTTAGTCTTCAGGCATTGCGGTATAGGCGAAGAGAAAACGTGACGTAGTTTGCCAAATGCTGCCCAACCTAATTGGATCCTGCGGTTGATTTCTTTCTCGAAGATGTTTCTACCAAATTGGACAACTTGTCCAAGGAAGGCATATTCCCGAACAACTTCGAGCATCGAACCATCGACGTAGTCGGTCCCGGCGTGACATGTTCATTAAACATGATCTTGGTTTTATTCAAGTTCATGCCGAGACCGACACCTCGAGAGGCTCCATTTAGGCTATGCAGCATTTCGCTTAACTGTTCCAGTGACTCTGCCACGATGACGATATCATCGGCAAACCGAAGGTGTGAGATGTATTCGCCGTTGATGTTAATGCCCCGCCCAGTCCAGTCCAGCGTCTTGAAGACGTCTTCGAGTGCATTGGTGAAGAGCTTGGGGGATATTACATCCCCCTGTCTTACCCCTCGACGCAGCTCGATCGGGTTGGTCTTTTGGTCCTGGAGCTGGACGGTCATTGTGGCGGTATCATACAGACATCTCAACACCTCGATATAGCGCCAATCGATGCCACATCGCTGCAGAGCATCCAAAACCGCCCAGGTTTCGATGGAGTCGAAACGTCGTCTCGTAGTCCACGAAAGCCATACACAGCGGCTGATTGTACTCTTCGGTCTTCTGTACAATCTGCCGAACAGTATGGATGTGGTCTACGGTGCTGTAGCCTTTTCGAAACCCGGCTTGTTCCGGTGGCTGGAACTCGTCAAGTCTTCTGGCGAGGCGGTTTGTGAGTACTCTCGAGAACAACTTGTAGACGTGGCTCAGGAGTGAGATGGGTCTGTAGTTCTTCAGCAAGGTTTTGTCACCTTTTTTGAAGAACAGAACCACCGCACTCCCGCTCCACGCTTGAGGTGTTAAGCCCTGGTGGATGACGGAATTAAAGAGGCTCGCTAGCTTTTTCAGGATTGGAGTCCCGCCTGCTTTTAGGAGCTCAGTGGTGATTCCGTCATCGCCTGGCGACTTGTTGTTTTTGAGCTGCTCGAGAGCCACTCTGACCTCGTCCTGGTTGACATCAGGGATGTCTTCCGTGTGGTGGCGTGTGAGTGGGGCTCTGTGGTCGTCAGCGCTGGGTCTCGTGGGTTTAGTCATCCGTGATGCGTACAGGTCTTTGTAGAAACTCTCAATTTCCTTGAGTATCTCGAACTTGGAGGTTACGGTTTTGCCACCCGCAGTTTTAAGTTTCGTCAGATGGGATCTACCTAGCTGGCGAGCGAAGACTTTGGTGCCTCTGTTCTGTTCAATCGCAGCCGCGATGGCGCGGGTGTTGGAACATCGGAGGTCACGTCGCACCCGCTTCCGGATCTTCCCGTTGAGGTTCCTCCCATCCGGCGAAGACGCCTGCGTGGATGACATTTCCCGTCTCTGCCTCATAAGTTCGAGAGTCTCAAGCGAGAGTTTAGACTCTCTGTTACCGCTTTTGCCGGGAAACACCCTTCGAGACACATCCTGTAGCGTTTTGTCCACTGTGTCGGTTTTCTTGTCAACATTGCCTTCGGTTTCCAGCAGGTCGAAACGATTTTGAAGCTCCAGTTGGAACTTTTCGGACCCTAAAGCTATTTGAGGCGCAGTAGGTCTGAGAGTAGACCTCATCATACGACGCCTGTCGGCCCTGAAGTTTATATTTAGAGCGCCTCGGACAAGTCGGTGATCGCTGCCGGTATTAAACCTGTTGATCACGGAGACGTCTCTAAACATAGACTTCCTGTCAGTCATGATGAAGTCTATCTCGTTCCTCGTCACAGTGTCGGGGCTTCACCATGTCCACTTTCTATGAGGCTTCTTCTTAAAGAACGAATTCATCAAGAAGAGCCCCTGCGACTCCAGAAAGTTGACCAGCATCTGCCCCCTGTGGTTTCGGCGCCCCACGCCGTGGGGTCCGATTATCGTTTCGCCGCGTTCTTGTACTCCCACTTTGGCATTGAAGTCCCCCATAACAACGCTGTAGTGAGCCTTGGTGGTGCCATGTAATGCCTTGGCGATGTCTTCATACATGGCTTCGGCTATGTCGTCGCAGTATGTCGAAGTCGGCGCATATACCTGTACCACCTTCAGGGTGTATCTGTCGGTGATTTTAATTATGAGGTACGCTACCCGTGTCGACACACTGCTGACTTCCACAACGTTGTTAGTGAGAGCTTTGTTGACCAGGAAACCGACACCGCCTTGAGAGGGCCGATCACCTTCCCGAAAGTAGAACAGGTGGCCTGACTCAAGGGTTATCGTGTCCTCGCCCTGTCTTCGGACTTCGGATAACCCCAATATGTGCCAGTTTATGCGACCTAGTTCTACCTCGAGTTTAGTGAGGTGTTGGTCCAGCCGTAGAGAGCGTCCATTGTACGTAGCCAGGGTCAGGTGTTTTTGGTAGCCTTGTGTCGTAGCCCGGAGATTCTTCGCACCCCCTGCCCCGCTGTTACCGCGACCGCTACCGTAGCAGCAGACAGCGGGACTACCGAGAACTGGGGGCCTTTGGTTTAGGTGCCTTATCATGTTAGGAGGTTTTTTGGCCTACTATACCACGCTGGCTAGACGGGTTGGTATAGGGTTTATTCCGAATTTTCCTTTTCTGGTCCTTTGGTGGACTTACTGCTTTTGGTGGACTCTTACCACCAGCCTAGCAAAAGTAAGGCTACTGGGGCATTCTAAGTTTTTCTTTCGCTTCCAGCCCAGTAAGGAAGGAAGTTTGAAAAAAATAAAGAAAACAAATCAGCAACCCTTAAGATACCTCTTAGGTTTAAAAGTCTAGAATGTTATCCCTATTTTTAAATAGTCTTACGTTAATCTTTAAAGGCTATATTTTATTTCGTTAACTTTTATTTATTTGTATTGTATATTGATTACGCGGAAATTAAGAGGAACAGCCAAATGGAGATATCATAATATAATGATATCATATTTATTATCACTGCAAAATAGTAAAGACCTTGATAGAATTGATTCAACTAAAAGATCCCTTTTCTTAGACACGAGTTAATAACATCGTGGAAATAGGCATATGCTGAACAATCAACGGAGAAAATATGAATGACTAGCTGTTACATTACTAGCTGTTATTTTGTAATTTGACAGAGGTAGACTGGCCTCCCTGGGATGGCACAGATCCTGTACTGACCTAAGACGCCTTCATATTAAGTATCTTCAAATTCCGTTCAGCCGTGATAGAATGAAGAAATAAAAAAAAACCACAAGAATCGTGCATTTTTTCCTTAAACAAACTAATATGCAATGTTTCGTGACCGGGTCATTTATCGTTAAAGAGTTCACTCCCGAAGAGACAATCTTGACTGCATCATCGGTTCATGCAAGAAATCATATCTGAGTATCTTTTAAATTAAGCCGGTTCTTTGAGCGACGGTGTTTTAGGTCAGCAGAAGTCTGCAGTCTATGAACATGTCCTTGACCGCACCCGCCATAACATCAGATTTGATAGAGCACAAATCCTCGAGAAAGAACACCGATTCCTACCAAGGATGGTTCGCGAGGCTATTGAAATTAAAAAAACATCCATCGTCTTGGGATCCGGTAATTAATATAATCAAATCCAAAACCAAGCATAACACTGTAAGACCTCAAGATACCGTGAGCTCATTCTACGTAGATCGGACCAACAAAAATAGTTAAGAAGTTTGAGGGTACCCCGGAGCAACTATACCTTTTCGGACGTCTAACACCTCAGTCCTTCCCGTGACCATGGGTGCTGCAAAGCACTCGAAACATCGGGAACTTAAATACCGCGATAAAATCCGAAAAAATAGTTTTATTTCATTTGTAATATTCGCGTAAATCTAAGAACTCAGTAGATGAAAATTATCTTCATTATTTCCTGCAAAAGTATTTCAACGCCAACTCACCCAATTCCTGCTTAATTTAATGTAAAGATAACGTCGAAAAGTCGCTTGTGTATGTAATACCCTAACACCTATAATAAAGCTAAATTAGGTAGCGTCTTTATCGGTCCACTGAGCTTGATATAGGTCACATCCTGCTGGTAATTGTGCGCACTACGGCCCATATACCAACTTCTAACTAGTTATGTAGTCTCATTAAATGCCGCCCGGAGCTCAACTAAGTACCACCTTTGCGGTAACTAACTGGGTGTCTTGGAATGTAGAAAGTTTTTTTGCGCACTTTTAGGCAAATTTATAGGGTAATTTGTGGGTGGATGGTTAAACAATAATTTAATATAATATTCGGAAAAAGTAGGATTAGTAAGAACTAATCCTACTTTTTTCCGAGTTACAGAATTCTCTTGAATTCTGTAGAGAAAGACGGTCTGTAACGGTCTACGTTCTATCTGCTCCGTAAGGGGTTTAATGATAAACATAGATAGGTGATTAGACATAAGAATCATATACGTTGCAAGCTTTCAATTATCTTAGCAAACGCGCCATAAACTTTATACAGTGTTGAAAGTAACAGACCTGAATGACTCGGCCCAGTGGTTACTAGTTTAAACCATTTCGCCCACTGGATCCAGTAGTCGCGGGTTCGATCCGGCCACGGTCCAAATATTCGGGAGCTATGTTTTTTTAAAAATAAAATAAAGGTGAAGGATGTAGGTACCGGGGAAGACCTAGACTATCTTACCATGACCAAATAGACCGTGTCTTATCTGAAGGGCAAGTCAAGAGTAACCGGCGAGTGTGTATGAGGCGAACTATGAAAGTGGAGAAAGCCAGAGAGGTATGTAAGGAAAGAACCTGTTGGAACTCTGTACTCTCTGCCTCCTACCCCGCGAGGGAGCTGGCGTGATGATATAGATAGATAGAAAAAAACATATTTTTTCTGAATTTAATATTACAAAATCTTGCTGTAAACATTAACTAAATAAACCAAATCTATTAAGAAATACCTCAAAAAGATTATTTGAATATGTAAAACAGCATAAGAAACATAAGAAAAAAAAAATTAATGAATGCAATTTCGCAACTAAATAAATCTTTAGTCTAGGAATCCCTTACTAAGATTCTTTGCATATTAGGTTTGACAAAAAGCAATACAAGACAAGGAGCGCTCGTAGCGCTGAGGCGCTCGTAGCGCTGAGGCGCTCGTAGCGCTGTGCGACCGCGGTGTTCTTACCGATCACCAAGGTTAAGCAGCGTTCGACTCGGTCGGCCTGAGATGGGTGACCGTTTGTGGCATTTTCATATTCGAGCGTCTCCGTGCTTCGGAAGGCACGTTAAGCCGTTGGTCCCGGTTACCACTTAATGTGGTAGTCGTTAAGCCGAGTTGGAAGCCTTAAAGGCGGCTTCATAAGTTCCAACAGCAGGTGGCCACAAACCTGCCTCCACCAATCCGCACTGGGTCCGCGTGGTGGAGTATGACCTAATCTCTCTCACCTCGATTTGTGAGAGAAGGCCTTTGCCCAGCAGTGGGCAGTATAGGCTGATATTATTATAATACAAGACAATAACGTATCTCTGAATTTAATTTAGCAAAAAATTCCTGAATAATTTTAATTTATAAAGACCTTTTTTGAAAACAATCTTTTATAGCAAAAACACGACGAAGATACCTTGGTTAGTTGAGGAGTTCCTATAGCTTCTTTCTGGCACCATTATCAGACCCTAGACACCATCCGGCTCTAAAGTACTCGTCAAGACAAATCCAACGAGCCCAAACATGGTGAGGTTGTATTCAGAAATTGGGTGGTTCCATTGACCACCTTTTGGCTTCATTATCGGACCTTGAATACTATCTAGTTGTATAGTATTTGTCAACACCAATCTAACAAGCCTAAACACGAGGAGGTTAAGTTATATATTTCACATGCTCCAATGGCCACCTTCCGACTCCATCTGATGATGGAGTCGGAAGGTGGCCATGAGCAGCATGGCCGGAGCAGCTCCATGGTATCATATTATTGCATTGTCACCGAACTTACGTATGCCAAATTCTAGCTTAATCGGATACCGACGAAACGAAATATACGAAAATGCTTGTGAAATGCACCACAAAATTTGAACCGGAAAGACAGACAGACACACGAACATTGCAAGTTAAATAAAAGTTTCCAAAAAGCACCGCAATAAACAAATTTATTTATAAGAGTATTCTGAAGTTATTTACTCACCGCCATATAATTTCATCATACGCTTCCGTGCCGTATAATACATCATACATCGCTTGATAGCCACTATCGTGTGGAACACGCAACGCTCCTTGTAATCGGTCTAAGTTATAAACTTTTCACCTAGCAGGACATAAAACATTACTGAAATACATTACTGTGTACCCCAGTAATGAGAAACAGAAGAATTGTAGGCCTATATTATAATATAATAAATAATAATAATATTAGCCCTGTTAAGAAACTGTCCCACTGCTGGGCACGGGCCTCCTCTCAAACTGAGAGGGTTTAGGCCATAGTCCACCACGCTGGCCTAGTACGGGTTGGCGAACTTCACATACCTTCGAGAAACTCTTAGGCATGCAGGTTTCCTCACGATGTTTTCCTTCACCGTTAAAGCAAGTGATAATTATTTTTTTAATACGCACATGCTTTCGAAAAGACGGAGGTGCGTGCCTGGGTTTGAACCCGAGACCTTTGACTTTGCAGTCCAACGGTCTAACCACTAGGCTATCACTGTTTCACTGTGCCCATATTGCACAACGAAAATTAGTCTTAAATCTAGTTTTAAAACTAACAAATTTGTACAAAAATCAGTTTTTTAAACTAGATTCACGTTTGATTTACATTCTGAAATACGGGCCTTAGAATATTAAACTCCATTTTGCGTGGTTAAGTATAACCAATACTCTCTCAACTCGATTTGCAATCTAAATTAAGTATTTTGTCCGATTGACACTAAGCAATGCTATTTCGTATTGGCAAGCGCAGCGTGGGACGACCGCCTGCCAGATGGACCGACGATCTTGTGAAAATCGCAGGAAGTCGTTGGATGCAGGTGGCATCGGACCGGTTACGCTGGAGAGCGATTGGGGAGGCCTATGTTCAGCAGTGGTCAAGTATAGGCTGAGATGATGAATGCTATTTCGCAGCGTTTTCCAAACTTTATATGCCCTAGTCCAGCTTTTTTTTAATTAATTGTAGCCCTACACTAGGATTTATTCCTGTGTCGTGGGTACATTTACAAACACGAAAGTTTACACACACAAATACGCAGACCGAAAAAAATAATTGTGGATCACACAAAGATTTGTGACTATTAGACACAGTGGGCGGAGCAGCTTAAGCTCTTAACCACTGCGCTAAATCGTCCGTCCAACAAGTTTTTGATCCTCCTAGTGCATATAGGGAAGATAAAAAACACATTTGGATGTCCATGTCTATGGTAGTGCGGGAGAACAATCTGTAAGACAAAAGTTACGCAGGACGCAAGACAACCACCGCTCACTCCTCAGTGCAACAGTGGAGCGAGCGTTCGCGTTGACAGCAAAGCAACGCGTCTCTTGATCATGAACGAGCATGATTGATTGTAAATAAGGGACAATGCTGCGACCCGGTATTTTATTGCAAGGCCCGGTGCCGGGTCGCGACCCACCTTATGGGAAACGT
This sequence comes from Phalera bucephala, assembly GCA_905147815.2. Taxonomy (NCBI): domain Eukaryota; kingdom Metazoa; phylum Arthropoda; class Insecta; order Lepidoptera; family Notodontidae; genus Phalera; species Phalera bucephala. The sequence goes on along the minus strand of LR990632.1, from coordinate 6,428,326 downwards.
TGCTGTATGGCATTAACCGGCACCCGTTATTAAGAAAAACTAATATACAAACTGTCTCATTGGTCTAGTAGCGAACATTGCGCTTTGCGATCACGAGGTCCTGAATTCAAATCCTAGGTTGGACAAATGTAGTTTTTCTTTAAAAAAACTTCCCAGTATGAGTCCGGAGTGTGGAATTGTACCTGGTATGTAGCAATAGGCTCGCCCCCTATTACATGGGACCTAACATCGTTGGCAAAAAGTAGGTGTACTCAGTCCACCTCTGCCACCCCCGCTTGGGGAATGTAGGCGTATATTTATTTATTTTATTAAGTATTTCTGCTCCATCGTCACTGAGCAATGCTATATCACATCAAGTGCAAGCCAGCAACAGTTATTAAGAAAAACTAATATACTAACAATTAAATCAGAATATCTAATCGTCTACAACATTTCGATCAAATATTTGTGTAACCAATAGTATTAATAATGAAGCCTGGCTTTCACTGGGTAATGAGCGAGCGGAATGGAGTACAACTAGTTTAAACTTCTACTATGAAAGAGTTGATAATTTGCCTTTCACTGCAAAAGCGAAGGAGCGCAGAGAGTCCGTGTTCGACTATTTTAACTCACTGAGCAATTTGCGCTAACCTCTTGCTTGGTGGAAGCACTTGTATGAAATTTACTATTGCGAGTCCGTTTTGATTGCAGTGGAATCCGGGCTTTACGGTCTGAGAGTTCTGTCTTAAGCGGACAGGCGTCCACATTAGGGCAAAGGCTTCTGCTACGCATTCAACCTCTACCCGCGACCCTCACAACCTTCTCAGTATTCATACAGTGAAATATATATCAATCAATCAGCCTATCGCAGTCCACTGCTGGACATAGGCCTCTCCTAACACGCGCCATTGCACACGGTCCTCCGCCTTCCGCATCCAGTCTGTCCCAGCGACCTTTTTGAGGTCGTCGGTCCATCTAGCTGGGGGCCATCCTACCTTACGCTTACCAAGTCGCGGTCTCCACTCTAGGACACGCTTGCTCCATCGGCCGTCGGTCCTTCTGCAGATGTGACCAGCCCATTGCCACTTTAGCTTACTGAGTCTGCGAGCTATGTCGGTAACTTTGATTCTTTGTCGGATTACCTCGTTACGAATTTTATCCTTCAAAGAGACGCCGAGCATAGCTCGCTCCATAGCCCGCTGTGTGACTTTGAATTTGTGGACTAGTCCCACTGTGAGTGGCCACGTCTTAGCCCCGTAAGTCATAACAGGTAGGACGCATTGGTTATAGACTTTAGTCTTCAGGCATTGCGGTATAGGCGAAGAGAAAACGTGACGTAGTTTGCCAAATGCTGCCCAACCTAATTGGATCCTGCGGTTGATTTCTTTCGCGAAGATGTTTTTACCAAATTGGACAACTTGTCCAAGGTAGGCATATTCCCGAACAACTTCGAGCATCGAACCATCGACGTAGTCGGTCCCGGCGTGACATGTTCATTAAACATGATCTTGGTTTTATCCAAGTTCATGCCGAGACCGACACCTCGAGAGGCTCCATTTAGGCTATACAGCATTTCGCTTAACTGTTCCAGTGACTCTGCCACGATGACGATATCATCGGCAAACCGAAGGCGTGAGATGTATTCGCCGTTGATGTTAATGCCCCGCCCAGTTCAGTCCAGCGTCTTGAAGACGTCTTCGAGTGCATTGGTGAAGAGCTTGGGGGATATTACATGCCCCTGTCTTACCCCTCGACGCAGCTCGATCGCAGTTGGTCTTTTGGTCCTGGAGCTGGACGGTCATTGTGGCGGTATCATACAGACATCTCAACACCTTGATATAGCGCCAATCGATGCCACATCGCTGGAGAGCATCCAAAACCGCCCAGGTTTCGATGGAGTCGAAGGCTTTCTCGTAGTCCACGAAAGCCATACACAGCGGCTGATTGTACTCTTCGGTCTTCTGTACAATCTGCCGAATAGTATGGATGTGGTCTACGGTGCTGTAGCCTTTTCGAAACCCGGCTTGTTCCGGTGGCTGGAACTCGTCAAGTCTTCTGGCGAGACGGTTTGTGAGTACTCTCGAGAACAACTTGTAGACGTGGCTCAGGAGTGAGATGGGTCTGTAGTTCTTCAGCAAGGTTTTGTCACCTTTTTTGAAGAACAGAACCACCGCACTCCCGCTCCACGCTTGAGGTGTTAAGCCCTGGTGGATGACGGAATTAAAGAGGCTCGCTAGCTTTTTCAGGATTGGAGTCCCGCCTGCTTTTAGGAGCTCAGTGGTGATTCCGTCATCGCCTGGTGACTTGTTGTTTTTGAGCTGCTCGAGAGCCACTCTGACCTCGTCCTGGTTAACATCAGGGATGTCTTCCGTGTGGTGGCGTGTGAGTGGGGCTCTGTGGTCGTCAGCGCTGGGTCTCGTGGGTTTAGTCATCCGTGATGCGTACAGGTCTTTGTAGAAACTCTCAATTTCCTTGAGTATCTCGAACTTGGAGGTTACGGTTTTGCCACCCGCAGTTTTAAGTTTCGTCAGATGGGACCTACCTAGCTGGCAAGCGAAGACTTTGGTGCCTCTGTTCTGTTCAATCGCAGCCGCGATGGCGCGGGTGTTGAAACATCGGAGGTCACGTCGCACCCACTTCCGGATCTTCCGGTTGAGGTTCCTCCCATCCGGCGAAGACGCCTGCGTGGATGACATTTCCCGTCTCTGCCTCATAAGTTCAAGAGTCTCGAGCGAGAGTTTAGACTCTCTGTTACCGCTTTTGCCGGGAAACACCTTCGAGACACATCCTGTAGCGTTTTGACCACTGTGTCGGTTTTCTCGTCAATATTGCCTTCGGTTTCCAGCAGGTCGAAACGATTTTAAAGCTCCAGTTGGAACTTTTCGGACCCTAAAGCTATTTGAGGCGCAGTAGGTCTGAGAGTAGACCTCATCATACGACGCCTTTCGGCCCTGAAGTTTATATTTAGAGCGCCTCGGACAAGTCGGTGATCGCTGCCGGTATTAAACCTGTTGATCACGGAGACGTCTCCAAACATAGACTTCCTGTCAGTCATGATGAAGTCTATCTCGTTCCTCGTCACAGTGTCGGGGCTTCGCCATGTCCACTTTCTATGAGGCTTCTTCTTAAAGAACGAATTCATCAAGAAGAGCCCCTGCGACTCCAGAAAGTTGACCAGCATCTGCCCCCTGTGGTTTCGGCGCCCCACGCCGTGGGGTCCGATTATCGTTTCGCCGCGTTCTTGTACTCCCACTTTAGCATTGAAGTCCCCCATAACAACGTTGTAGTGAGCCTTGGTGGTGCCATGTAATGCCTTGGCGATGTCTTCATACATGGCTTCGGCTATGTCGTCGCAGTATGTCGAAGTCGGCGCATATACCTGTACCACCTTCAGGGTGTATCTGTCGGTGATTTTAATTATGAGGTACGCTACCCGTGTCGACACACTGCTGACTTCCACAACGTTGTTAGTGAGAGCTTTGTTGACCAGGAAACCGACACCGCCCTGAGAGGACCGATCACCTTCCCGAAAGTAGAACAGGTGGCCTTTTTTTTTTTTTTTTAAGTGGGGAAATCCTCTTGGATTCCCGTTAACGACGGGGACGTTAACAGGTTATGTGGGACTACTCGCTTCAGTCGGCGTATATCCGGCCGTTACTGGAGCAAGTCCTACCCACTAAAACCCCACCGTGTTCCATCGCCCGCTATAGAGGCAAGTCACGGGGACGCGGACATACTTCCGCGACCCGTCAGTGGCTGTCCGTTTTTCGAACTCGACTTTATCGGGGTATCCCCGCCCTGGTCCTTCTACATGGTGAGGGCGCACCGGAACACTTGGCGCGTCCTCCAACCTCGGGGGCCAAATGTTCTGCGTAGACGTCAGCAACCCCCGTTGCTGTCGTCCGCCGGCCCCCATCACGGTGGCATGAGGTCGGCAGCCGCCCGTCTCCTCCGCCCGACTCTCCGACGACGGTTCGGAGCAGCGAGGGGATCATTTTCCCTGCTCCGCTCCACCGCCTCCTTCCGCGAAATAACTTCCTCGCAGAAGGCCTCTACCGCCAGCCAAGACCTTTCGCTGCCGACCATTGCTCTCACTACAGTGGGCAGCGTGATGTCTCTCCCTATTACACCCGTGAGGACACCGCGCTGGGCCGCCCAGGCAGGGCATATTTCCAGCGTATGTTGCGCAGTGTCCTCAGTGGCACCACACTCATGGCACCTTGGGGTGACTTCCCTCCCGGCTACCTTCCACAGGTACCTGCCAAAGCAGCCGTGCCCCGACAGGACCTGCACCAGCCGGAAGGTAAGTACCCCGTGCTTTCGGTTCGCCCACTCCGCGAGGACTGGACGCACCGCCCGTATGGTTAAGTGGCCGGCGGTTGGCTCGATCAGCCGCTCCCGCCACTTACTCACTGCGCTTTCTTGCGCTTGTCGCCGCCATGTCACCAGGTCTTCTGGCATCGTGCTGCCACTGTCCTCTCGGAGCTCCGCTCTACGACGATAGACGGCAGCCAGCACCTTGGCCTCCAGGTCCCAGGGTAGTGTCCCGGCTAGGACGCACGCCGCCTCGCACGATATGGTGCGGAGAACAGGTGGCCTGACTCAAGGGTTATCGTGTCCTCGCCCTGTCTTCGGACTTCGGATAACCCCAATATGTGCCAGTTTATGCGACCTAGTTCTACCTCGAGTTCAGTGAGGTGTTGGTCCAGCCGTAGAGAGCGTCCATTGTACGTAGCCAGGGTCAGGTGTTTTTGGTAGCCTTGTGTCGTAGCCCGGAGATTCTTCGCACCCCCTGCCCCGCTGTTACCGCGACCGCTACCGTCGCAGCGGACAGCGGGACTACCGGGAACTGGGGGCCTTTGGTTTAGGTTCCTTATCATGTTAGGAGGTTTTTTGGCCTACTATACCACGCTGGCCAGACGGGTTGGTATAGGGTTTATTCCGAATTTTCTTTTTCTGGTCCTTGATCGGACGACGTTACTGCCTTTGGTGGACTCTTACCACCAGCCTAGCAAAAGTTAGGCTACTGGGGCATTCTAAGTTTTTCTTTCGCTTCCAGCCCAGTAAGGAAGTTCATATATATAATAATAACTACCTACTTGGCCTAATGACGCATGGACCGGCTGGACATCATGACATCCCGGATTTTAATCCTAGGTCAGTCAAAATGCTATGGGTGCTTGCTGTAAAAAAAAATCTCAGTAACAGTGTGAAGCCTCGAACTGAGCCCAGTATAATGACAATTGGGTCTTCCTCTTTATATGCGGGTTTACAGAGCAGCAGTTGTCTGCTTGTAAACGTACGCTGCATATACGCCTTATAGCATTTTTTAAGTGGACACACGCAACTAATGTTCACATTAAGTTTATATAATACACGGTGTTATTTTATTCGCCCTAAAGTGAAAGTCCAGGTGATGCCTATTATTCACTGGTAATAACAAAATGAATAAGTTTCAAAAAGTACCACCTTTCCAAATATCATAACTAGGATGAAAATACGAAACACCAAATGCCCCTCCATGTCATTTTGCACTTGATATAAGTGTTTTTAATGCACTAAATCAGTGTTTTATGGAGATTTTACTTATTGAAGTGTTCTTTTTTATTTTTTTGTATTACCAGTGAACAATAGGCATTGGATACATCACCTGGGCTTTCGCTCTAGGACGACTAAAATTACATCGTGTATAACCGCTAGTCCTCATATATTGCACCAAGCCGGCTGTACCGTCGTCAGACACTGGTAGTGCCAGGTTCCTATTACTCCGCGCCGGCAATAGAGCAATACAATTAGGTACCAATCTCAAACGTACCCTTTTAATACGAATTCAATATCGGCAGGAGAATGAAATGTGACTCATGCCTTGTATGAGAACGATGTATTAGGTCAAAAATAGTATTATCTTTGTACTTAGCTACTTTAAAAAGAATATAAATGCGTTCTAAGAACAGAAATGCGTTTATGGACAATAATACATTCACGCAGTGTCTCAAGACAAAAGTCATAGGTGTGTGTTGCCAGTGATGAGGTATGGCACTAAGACATGGTCGCTTACGATGAGCCTCATAATAAGGCTCAAGATGAACCAAGGGGCGATGGCGAGAGTTATGCTCGGAGTCACCCTACGGGTTCGAGTCGGAAACGAGGAGATCCGCAGAAGGACCGAAGTCACTGACATACTACTAAGAAATACTAAATTTAAGTGGTAATGGGCGGGGCACATCGCTCGTAGAACTGACGGCCGTTTGGGCAGATAGGTTCCCGAGTAGCGACCACGTACTGGAAGACGTCAACTGGGCAGCCCCTCTACAAGATGGACCAATGACCTGGTGGAGGTCGCGGATAAAGCTGGTTACGTACAGTGCAAATCCGGTTGTCGTGACGGTCTTCGGAGGAAGCCTTTTGACTGAGAATAGAAGATGGATTCTTCTTCTTTTTTCTGTTCTTCTTCTTCCGATGCCTTTTCCAACTATTAAAGGTTGACTATCAATTATTCTAGTTCGCCCTTATTCTGTGTGGTACGGAAGGCTTTTTTCTACGACCCTCACGCCTTTTACCGGCAACTTAGCCCATCATAATGACCCGTAAAAGATGATATCTATCGTGCCTGAGCACGTGACCGAGTCATGCAGTTTTTGTCTTTTTATGAGGGTCATAAGTTCCCGTTCTTGATTGGCTTGTAGCAGACCTTCTTGGTAGGTGACTTTTTGAGTCCAACTTTATCGTAGATTCGCTTATATGTCCACATTTCGAATGTTTCAATACGCTTTTTGAGGTTTTCCTTGATGAACCACGACTTACATCTGTATTTAATAGGGTTATTTTATTTTATTTATTTAGGATCACCAACATGACATACAATAAAAACATTCGAAAACTAAATTAAATAAAATCTTAAACTAATTGTTGTCATATTTATAGGCAACCACGGCATGCAAATAGTGAGAACTTAAAAGATTATTTAAAATTTTATTGTATACAAAAAGATAATAAAATATAGAATTTCTTGAAGGGTTGCATGTAAATATATATATATATATATATATATATATATATATATATGTTTCCGTTTGTGGCCGTTTCAATGCTAGTAACGGTGAAAGCTGGGATTATTTTCGTTTTTATTGTCATCTGCATGATACACTGATCTTCCTTGATATCCAAAGATGCAAACAATAGTTGAAAATTAATATTGTCTCATGGTGTGAGGTTAGCTGCTCCGAGATACGTCCTACCGCTCGTCTCGTTGCCAATCAAATAACAACGCAGCGCTGTCCGCCATTTTACATCGACTATCTGTCATCGGTAAATCGTCATCTGACAGTTGTTATCTGTCATCGCTTCACAACTAAACACACTTAAGCAATTATTAAAGTCATAGAGTATGTCTATACACAAGATTAAAAGGTTATTCAAATGAAAATAACTGCTTGACTTTCTATTAATTATGATCGTCAAATAATAGGATACGACATATCAATGTATATAACCAGCCTATATTGTCCCACGATGTCCATCATCTTTCACAAATTGAGGTAGAACCTAGTGCGGACTTATCATCTTCGCTTATCCAATGATTGGTAACCGGGATCAACTGTCTAACGTGCCTTTCGAAGCTCGAAATGCTAAGCAGTCACTCATCTCAGATCAAATGAGTCAAACGCTGTTTTACCTTGATTATCGCTGAGAACATAACGATCTGCCAGCCTTACGAGCGCCTGATACGCTGTTACAACCTACACATATTACAACATACATATATGGTTGAAAAATTACATCCATCTGAATAAAGCTTTCGCCACACAGCCGACGGAGCGGGACGACGGCGTTCGGCCGGCGTAAGGCAGCACATCTTCTTCTTCTAACTTCAAACATCAACACTAACATCCCGCTCATGTCCCGCTCGCATGCGTATCGCGTCTCGCTCCCGCCATGCTTCGTTTGTTGTTCGTTTATAACGCGTGCGATGCGTTTTAGCTCTATTATCTATGTGACTGTTAACTAGGAGCATCAAACAACACTAGTGTCCCGCTCGCACTGGTATTGACGTCTCGTCGCGCTTTGTTTGCTCGGTGGTGCGATGGCGGTGGGTCGCAGCGTTTGTCGTTGCGCCGACCGTGGCGGAGCTGAACGGCGTCTCCTTTACATTTTAAGTAATATATTAGAATCTTTATATTTCAGTACATTACATCTCCCCATGTTCCGCCCGCAATGTGACCGTGCCCTATATAAACGTGGACCTAAATTAAAAACAATAGTAATATTAAAATGATCTCGGAACATCAATTCCAGGAAATTCACAAATTAGGTAAGATTATCAAAACAGAATTCTCACGAAATAAGCAAGCAAACGAGGACTGTACAAAAATAAAAAAAAAGTTATTAGAGTAATAAATGTCTTTTAAATTGACCATGAAACTCAATTAGCGTCTGTTAATAAAATTGTTCGTCCACTTCGCCCAACGTTTTTATTTCACTGCCTGTTATTTTATTCTGTAATTTTCGACGAAAATGCTTGTAATTTGTGAGTACTTTTCTCTTTGTAAGGTTCATAAATAAATTAAATGAAATGTTTCCCGGATGGAAACGAGAACGTCTGTAAATAAGGCTTTTGATAGGTCACTGCCTCGTTAGTCTAGTGGCAAAGCGCGTCGCTTTATGATTACGAGGACTGGCTTCAAATCCTAGGTCGGACTAATGTAGTTTTACTAACTAAAACTTCCCAGTATAAGTCCGGAGTTTCGAATTGTGTCCGGTATATAGCAACAGGTTCGCCCCCTATTACATGGGGCCTAACATCGTTGGTGAAAAGTGGGTGTACTCAGTACACCTCTGCCACCCCCGCTCAGGGAATATAGGCATGACGGTGATAGGACACTCATTCTTCGTAATAAAACGCTACTTAATATTACTATTTCTCTCACCTTTCTTATTCCCGAAGGAGTGGGCAAAGGTTATTTCTTTTAAAACGTAGCCCTGCACTAGGAGTTATTCCTGTAACGTGGGTGCGTATAGAAACTTGAAATTCACATAGACCCGAACCTAATATTTGTAGGTCTCACAAATGTTTGTAACATACGGGGATCGAACCCGCTTCTACTGGTCCAGTGGGCGAAGCGACTTAAGCCCTTAACGACTGAACCAAGCTGCCCGTCTTATATAATATGTAAATCCGAATTTTATCGCGTATGCGACTTTCTTCAACAATCTTTTGATCACCTATAATAATTGACTGATATATACAAGCATCATCTTCCAAACGGGTAGAGCCTTAAGTATATACAAGGTGTATCGTAAAGAACCCAAAACCTCAGATAAAACCTAAATTATACGAAAATCAAATTTCCAAATTTAAAGTTTTTTTACACTTTTCTTAAACACTTTTATACCCCAATTAACAATGAAACTAGCGCGTATATGTGTGCATATTGAAAAATACGTTTTAGAAAACCATTTGAAAACTTCCTATTGCTTTCAATCAAGAATAAATTTAATTTGTTATAGCACACTGAAGGAGCGAATTAAAACAAAATGTAAGATACGTTGAAATTGTTGGAATCAATTCAGTTAAGGTACGGGCAAACCAACACGTTCAACCGCGGCCGCGATGGCGTGCACGGTGGCGATTAGCTCTTGCTATAATATTTGCATGGAAATGTTTATACTAACACGTCCTGCGTCCTACACGCGCTATCTGGGCGGCGTCTGCACGCACAATCATAGGGAGATACTAATCGCCACCGTGATCGCCGCGGGGGACGCCACCGCAACCGCCACTGAACGCGTTGGTTTGGCCGTACATTTACGATTAACTTAGGACAATTTACTTTCAGGTTTTGCGTTAATAATGTTACACCTTGTATATTTTAAGTAAAGCTGTTTCGTGCCTTTTTTGTAATATATAACAATAATATAGTAGTGATAGCCTAGTGGTTAGACCGTTGGACTGCACAGTCCGAGGTCTCGGGTTCAAACTCAGGCACGCACCTCTGTCCTTTCGAAAACCTGTACGTATTAAAAATTAATTATCACTTGCTTTAACGGTGAAGGAAATCATCGGCAGGAAATCTGCATTCCTAAGACATTCCCAAAGGTGTGTGAAGTTCGCCAACCCGTAGTGGGCCAGCGCGGTGGACTATGGCCTAAAACCTCTCAGTTTGAGAGGAGGCCCGTGCCCATCGGTGGGAATATATAATAAAATAAAGAAAAATAATATAAGTAAGAATTAATTAGTTACTTTTTTATTTGTTGATTCGTATTCAGAATGAAGTGTGTCTACTATGTATATACCAGCCGCCTGTAAACATTTTAATAACAATGCATTTATTTCAGAGATGTTGTAACAGACCCTACACCTGCCATTCCCTTTTCAATCTACCGCTGAATTCTAATCTACTAATTAAAACTCTTTTTCCAGTGACAATAGTTCTCTCCACAACAATTTTTCAATATGATTGTCAGAAAACTGTTGATAATACGCCGTTTTTGCATGAATTAGCATGCAAAGACTGCTTGAGGGTATACATGCCGGTGTGTGCTTCAGACAACATCACTTATACGAATCCTTGCAAGCTGAATTGTTACAACGAACGTCTTGAATTTAAGCACAGAATCACAATAAAAAGGTAGGTTAACAATTATAAATCAGTTAGACGTCCGCTTAAATCCTTACGATTATTTTCTGAAATCCATAGCCCCACAAATTAGTGATGAACTCGAGCCATGTTTTCACTCGAGTGAATTGTCTAACTCGGTACTCGAGTAAAAATAAATGTTACTTAAGTCCGCTTGCACTCGAGTTACCAAATTAACTCGGCGCACCGAGTCGATTCGATAAGCGTCAGATAGATGTATTTTTACTAGTTCACTATGTCATCAGGTTATAAACAAGTTCATATGTGCATACATTGGAAAGTAGACAAACATGATCTTAGTTTAATTTGTGAAGTGGTTGTGCTATAATTGTTTTTTTATACGAGTTATTAAAGAAAGGTATCTTATTAAGGACAAGGTAAGAAGGACAAGTCAAGAGTTTCCATAACTGGTGAGCGTGTATGAGACGAACTTTGAGATCGAAGGAAGCCAGAGAGGTATGTAAGAAAAGAACCTGTTGTACTCTCTACCTACCCCGGAAGGGAACTGGCGTGATGATATAGATCTTATTAAAAATGCTTTAACTACAGTACTCGAAACTCAACTAGAGCGGTAACTTTCACTCGAGTTGCCCGGACTGTAAATGAAATGTGATCTTGCAAACTGAATTAGAACCACTTCCTCTCATCCTACGAAGTTTAAATTTGACATGTTGGTTCAGTTACGGTGACAATGCATTTTTATGGTTAGCATGACATTTATTTTGTGTTTACAAACGCACCCACGACACAGGAATAATTTGTGGTAGTAATGCGACTCGAGTGAGATATAGAAAATCGAGTCAATCGTGCTATTTTATTACGTCACTCTAGTTATACTCGAGTTTTCGAGTAACTCATTCTACATCGAGGTTTGGCTCCAGACGAAGGAAGGAAATTTTGTATAAACATTTAATTTTAATTGGCCTAAAATAGTATCATAAGTTTCCTGCATAATGGCTTGTTTTTTAAAACGTTCTTTTCTATTATTTTTTAGTGATACTAGTTACTATTCTTTTACAGGTACGGACCATGCATTTTGGGAGACAAATAAATATTCTAATATACTTGTATTACTTTTTGTCAATAATTTATTTCTATGAATATGAATTTACGATTAAATGTATGTTCTTTACGCCTATTTTCCCCAAGGGTAAGCAGCCAGCAGAGGTGTTATGCACTACCACTTTTCGCCGACGATGTTAGTTCCCTATTCCCCAAGCGGGAGTGACAGCCATATACTATGCACACCCGCTTCTCGCCGACGATGTTAGGTCCCATGAAATAGAGGCCGAGCCAATTTCCATCCATTTGGCTGCTAATGAAACCGTTATAAGTAGAATACATACGTACATTCTCCAGCATTATTTCATTTCAGTAGGGTACAAACAATCATATATAATATATACCTAATCACCAACCTGTGCTATACTTATAAGCAAATTTTATCAAATTTCTTGTTATAAGCGAAGGCCGCTCCACTGCATCGAGTACTCGTAGATTCGGTACCCGCATAGGATAGATATTTGTCGCATCTGGGTCATGAGTACAGTTTTTAAACGGCACATAAACGTCAAAGTGTATACGCATACAGAGCTTAGGTGGGTGGGGGGTAACTGATAAAACGGGGATCACTCTGTAATCGTGATCACTTCGTCGCTGTTCATTGCTGGAGCAGTAAGCCTCGAGTCTGAGAACTGTGTCAGTCAGTTGTGTCAGTCAGTTGTGTGATAAGTTGTGTGATAAGTTGTGTGTTTTTCATCGTACCTGCATCCAATAATCGAGTTAACCGCTGAGGGCTTGTTTTCTCGCCCTGCTTTCTCTCCCTGCTTCTGCCCACAATGAGTGATCAAGAAAGTAATGATCCTCCGTTATATTTATGTGACCCACAAATATTTGTTATGGTTTGATTGTTTTTGCATGTGAATTTCATGTTGATAAACACACCCACGACAAAGGAATAATATCTAGTGTACCGCTCAGTGACTGATAAATGATAGTTGATAAGTTTGATAAACACAGTATATTTCCTTCGATAGCTCTATGATATAATGATTGCAAATGATATGATTTATAAACGCTAAACTGATACAAAATTGCTATATTACAGCGACGCCTCCGACAGCCTGGCTTAAACTGCCCCGATTGAACTGCACGCATGCTGCTCAATCGCGTAAAATGCTGACGGGGTGTTCGGTTGCACAGTGTACCGAAGATCTAGTGTGGGGCGTTAAAAATCTAAAAGCAGCAGACTGTTACTATCCTTGTCGAAAATTTTAATGTTTCCAATGCCTCACGATACTGATTTGTCATATCTTGATGAGGATTGATTTAAATCCCCAACTACTAGATTTAGTGAGAGGAACGGCCCTCGCTATAACTACTAGACCGAAATATCGGCGTCGATAACATTAGCGAAACGTGCATTTACACAGCACACCTCAGTCACTCCCGCTTGAAAGATATTCGCGGAGCTGTTTATTTCAATGCACCAAATTTTGAAACAAAGAGCCCATTCTGTTTCCGTAACTTAAACGAAATTAAAGCGACTTGACTACTTCCTCAAATGCCGTCTGATGGAAACTTGGAGACAGTAGAACGAGTACCATCTTATATTGAACCACTCTGCTTCCCCCTGCATCTATCTGAGATGAACTAAGATGGGCAAGTTAAATAAATAAGAGGGGTCTTTGTAAATTGGATGGATTGTTATTCTACATTCGTCGTAGCTAATGACTCGGGGCAGACGGCACGTATTTTTATTAGATTTGGGCAAAAAGTGGAGAATAGTTCGTTAGGATAATGGTAGTGACAACTCGGTAGTTATAATAAAGTTTTGGAGTCTGTTTGCTGTTACTGTTTTAAATGGGATAGAATTGAGCGCCGAAAATGTTAACGACTGCGTGTAGATCGCCCTGAGCAGAGTTGAGCAATAATTCATTGTAAATAAAGATAAACACCGTCACGCCTCTACCATCCTCAAGTGAGGGTGGCAGAGGTGTACTGAGTACACCCACTTTGTCGACGATGTTATGTCCCATGTAATAGGAAGCGAGCCGATTGACATATGCCGGGCACAATTCTAGACTCCGGACTCATACTGGGAAGTTTTCGTTAGAAAAACTTCATTTGTAAGACCTAGGATTTGAACCCGTGTGATCACCAAGCGATGCGCTTTGCTACTAGAGCAACGGGGCAGTCAAATTAATTGTAAAAAATTAAGTTGCCATTAAAATATTCCGGATTTCGTCGCGGCCTATTTGCGGTTTTATAGTGTCCGATGTTTCGAGTGTTCTACAGCATCCATGATCACAGAAGGGACTAAGGCATTTGACGTCTAAAGGTCATTGTTATTCCGGAGTACCTCAGGGGGATTCATTAAATTTCCAATAAAATTTCAATTGATTAATCCTACAATTAAAAAATGGCCTGAGGGGCCAGCCAAGTGGCAAGCATTTTGTTTCTATTCTCTTGTTGCAATCGATAGCATAGCAGCGAGGAAGATAATTCCTCCGCCACCGACTACGACCCTCCCGATGCTCTTACTTTCCTTCTTTCGAATACAGATACCGCATACATAATACAGACACCGACCTCGCCAAAGAGGTCGTAGAATCCCTTGTCCACCGCCCGGTGCAGAGCACTACGGTGAGACACCTAGTATATGCCCTCCTCCAGAACAACTACCCAAGCCGAGGCTGTTCCTCCTTAAGGCGTCTTTGAGCTAGTTGCCCGTTTGCCCTTCTGGCTCGAGCGTAGTGGTGGCACGCTCCCCCTTTTGCCGGTGAAGCTGTAAAGGCCCGCGGTCAACAGCTTTGATCACTCAAAACAACACGGTAGTTTTGACGTGTAAAGTGCCATTACCGTACATTTTTCGGCAAAGTCCACTTGGCTTCAGACTCTATTCATTGGATCGATTAGTCTTCTTTTCTTTTTTAAAAGGTTTATTGTCTGTCTGTTTGTCTATTCGGTATACATTTTGCATTCGATCTAAAACTACGTTCCCGATCATCTAGAGGCTTGAAACTATAAACGTAGCTTAGGATGACAATGCAACTTTTAATAAACAGAATCATATTTTATTTTTTATTTTGAAAGGGAAGAAACCAGAACGAATGTAAGGATTGTGGTTGGTAACGATGTGCTGGAGCAAGTGAATGAGTTTGTATATCTTGGATGCGCCTTCAGTAAGGATGGGAAATACACCGCTGACATAGAGAGAAGAGTGAGTGCAGGGAACAGAGTGAATGGTGCGATGGGAAAGCTACTCGGGAGCCGGCACTTAAGCCATAAGGCGCAGCTGGCCATACATAACGGAGTTCTTGTCCCAACGCTGTTATATGGTAGCGAGAGCTGGGTATGTAAGAAGGAGAATGAAAGTAGGATAAATGCGGTAGAAATGCGAGCTCTGCGGAAGATGTGCGGAGTGAAGCTGACCGACCGCATTAGCAACAGCATAGTAAGACAGCGAGTAGGTATGAAAGATAGTATCGGTGTAAAGATGAGAAAGGGCATGCTCCGTTGGTTCGGGCATATAGAAAGAATGCCAGAGGAAAGAATGACAAAACAGATATACAATGTGAAAGTGGAAGGATGCAGGTACCGGGGAAGACCTAGACTATCTTACCACGGCCAAATAAACCGAGTCTTATCTGATGGAAAAGTCAAGAGTCTCCGTAACCGGCGAGCGTGTATGAGACAAACTATGAGAGTCGAGGAAGCCAGAGAGGTATGTAAGGAAAGAACCTGTTGGAACTCTGTACTCTCTGCCTACCCCGCAAGGGATCTGGCGTGAGGTTATAGATAGATAGATAAATAGAATCATATTTGTTTGGTACAAATAATATGAATTAAACTGTGTGTTTTGCCAAGAACAGCTCAGCTACTCTCTACACATCTTACTATCATCTATTAATATTGTAACCTTAATGTACGATAGAACTAACTAATAACCAAAATATTTCACACTTTTGACAGTGCAATATTTAGTTTGACTTTAACAGTGTAACCGTAAGCGATCATCGAAATGGTGGCCGTGTCTTTGCGTTATTAAACGATCTATAAACATATTTCATCACGAATATCGTGCTATTTCTGTGTTGAATGTGCTAAAAGATGAATATGTATATCCATACACACTACAGTAGCTCATCCATTCTCACATTGCCTGAGTCACTAACAAAAACTAATAACTTCCAACGAATAAAGAAAATACACTCCGTAAATACATTCGCAAAAAACTGAACAAATGATCAAAAGAGAATACCAACGAAACATCGCAGTAGTAAAAACAAATGAACCAATGAAATGAGACTCTGTACAAAACACACGTCTAGACGAACAAGGCATAAAAACCCATTACAGTTATGATAGCGTTAGCTGCATACAATTTGTAGGCGAGACTACAGCGTAGTGGGACAGCTAAATCAATAAATAAAATAAATAAGTCAACTTTTATTGAGGGGTTAGTACGAACATATTGACGTTATCGTAACGTTTTTGGAAAAGCGTGATGTCACGTTCATTTTTATTTAGTAAATTGTGAAAAGTATGGCATTTGAAATCTATAGGATTACGGTGAAGTTAATTACTTCTGTTCGCAATATACCTTCAGTTTCACTGCTCGACAAAGGCCATATTGAGATCAGAGAGATACGAAATTATTATAACAAATACAAAAATAATATATTTAATTTTACATACTGAGTTCTTAGATTTACGCGAATATTACACATGAAATAAAACTATTTTACGGATTTTATCGCGGTTTATTATTGATTTTTAGTTCCCGACGTTTCGACGTTCATCAGATCTGATGTTATGTGAAAGAACACCGATTCCTACCAAGGATGGTTCGCGAGGCTATTGAAATTAAAAAAACATCCTTATTTCAATAGAGAAGATGGCTGGGTGCTTCCATCGACTTGGGATCCGGTAATTAATATAATCAAATCCAAAACCAAGCATAACACTGCAAGACTTCAAGACACTGTGAGCTTATTTTGCGTAGATCGGACCAACAATAATAATTAAGAAGTTTGAGGGTACCCCGGAACAACTATGCCTTTTGGACGTCTAACACCTCAGTCCCTCCCGTGACCATGGGTGCTGCAAAGCATTCGAAGCGTCGGGAACTAAAAATCAATAATAAACCGCGATAAAATCCGTAAAATAGTTTTATTTCATATTTAATTTCATTTTTTGTTTATTTAACAATATACACAAATATACAGATTTATATTTAAATAGACCTCGTTGAATGCCTCGTTGGTCTAGTGGCAAAGTGCATTGCTTTGTGATCACGAGGTTCTGGTTTCAAATCCTAGGTCGGACAAATGTAGTTTTTTAACGAAAACGTCCCAGTATGAGTCCGGGGTCTGGTATTGTGCCCGGTATATGGCAATAGGCTCGCCTCCTATTACATCGGACGTAACATTGTCGGCAAAAAGTGGGTGTTCTCAGTACACCTCTGCCACGCCTGCTTGGGGAATATAGATGTGACGGTGTTTGTTTGTTTACTATTTTTTATTTATACAGATTTATTTTCCGCACTGGGTCCTTGGTAGAATATTTTTTGTTATTTTTTTAATTGTTATAATAACTTCGTGTCTCTCCCATCTCGATATGAGCTATGTTGAGCGGTGGACAGCAACAATATCAAAGATTTTGTTTGGGCACTGCCCTCGGTATGTAGTGAGCTCTCTGTCTTTAAGCTGTGAGACACACTGAGAGCAAATTAATTCTTAATTCTTTATTGTACACATAAATTGTTACAACTAATAAAATTAAATTTACAAGGTAAATGAATGTTCAAAGCCGAGCTTAACTCAAAGTGGAGTTCTCTACCAGAAAACCTTTGAGTGGATAGATAGATAGATAAACTCTTTATTGTGCACCAATAATGTAACAAATAGTTATTGGACATAAACAACATCACAAGTAACACAAAGGGCGGCTAATGAGCGATCTCTTCCAGGCAACCTTAGGATGGAGAAGTTTCAAGTGATAGGAATGAACGGGGGTGCACTAAATTAGAATGATAGTAACGAGAATTATTAATATTACTTAAATACAATAACAACAAATGACGTTGAGTTAAAAATACAGAAAATAAAATCATTATAAATACTAACAAATACATATTTGAAAAATGACTCGAAACTATAATAAAGGTGGTAATACCGGATCTGGTAAGCGGTTTGATAAGTAAAATTCCTTTACTTGTTCTTTAAAGCGTTCTAAAGTCGACGCGCGCCGTATAATGTCAGGCAAAGCATTCCAAAGTCTGACTGCCTGGACAGCAAAAGACCTATCATAGAAACTGCTACTATGCAAGGGCATCTTTAGACTTAGGTTTTCGGAGGACCTTAGACATTAAGTACCAGAGTTTTGGGAATACTCGAAACACTCTTTGAGATAAGATGGAGAGGGAGAGTTAAACAATATATTATAAAGGAGGGAAAAAATATGAGTATCCCGGCGTAATCGAATCGGCAGCCACTAGGGTTGTTTACGAAATGTGGACACATGGTCATATTTCCGCAAGCCATTTACGAACCTGATCGCAACGTTTTACAGTCTTTCTAGTTTATCTAGTTGGTCCTCTGTTAAATCTAGATAGCAGGCGTCAGCATAATCTAGAATCGGGAGCAAAAGAGATTGCGCAAGAGCAACCTTAGTGGCAGTGGGTAAGAAATTGCGAAGTCTTCCTAAAGATGCCGCTGTAACGAACACTTTGGAACTAATGGATTCTAATTGCGGACCTAAGTTTAGGCAGCGGTCGATCAAAACACCAAGATTTCAGTGATACAGAAATAAATCATAAAAATGAGGATAGAAATAAGTGTACAACACAAAAGATAGTAGAGGCATAAACTACATATATATTTGTAGTTTATACTTTATGTGTTTATGCTTTTTAATAACAAGGGGCGAAAACGGGGGGTGAAATGGTGGGAGAAATGGTGGGAGACCAACAATCCATAATGTGGGTAGCCATTTAAAAAAATTAAGTACTAGAAAGTACAGCGAAAATAAAGCACAGATTAAATAAAAGAAAAAACAAAGTGTGCATCGAATTTTGCCGGGAATTTTCAAGCGTATTCGAGACGAATTTTCTTTTCACACAAACCGAATGATGCAACTAGGCGCCTAATCTAACTTTTAGTATGCGAATGTTGCCATTCGCTAACAATGTTGGTCATTCTGTGGCCTCTCTCGTTGCACGAATAAAAAAAAAAAACAAATAACTTTACTTGATTTGGAAGATCGTCTCTGGGCCCAGGGTTCCCTTCGGGTAAGGTTGGACGGTCTGGGTATCCCCAAAATTTCTAGTATCTCGCTGTCAGCTTTTCTGCCCTCGGTCAACGCAATAAAAATATAATATAATATTAGCCCCGTTAAAAAAACTGTTCCACTGTTGGGCACGGGCCTCTTCTCAAATTGAGAGGTCATAGTCCACCGTTAAAGCAATTGATGATGGTTTGATGGTTAATTTTTAATACGCACATGCTTTCAAAAAGACAGAGGACGTGCCTGAGTTTGAACCCGAGACCTCTAACTTTTTAGTCGAACGGTCTAACCACTAGGCTATCACTGCTTTCATGATATATTAGTTAATAACATTTTAGGAAGAAGTGATAGCCCAGTGGTTAGACCGTTGGACTGCAAAGTCAGAGGTCTCGAGTTCAAACCCAGGCACGCAACTCTGTCTTTTCAAAAGCATGTGCGTATTGAAAATTAATTATCACTTGCTTTAACGGTGAAGGAAAACATCGTGAGGAAACCTGCATGCCTGAGAGTTTCTCGAAGGTGTGTGAAGTTCGCCAACCCGCACTGGGCCAGCGTGGTGGACTATGACCTAAACGCTCCCAGTTTGAGAGGAGGCCCGTGCCCAACAGTGACACAGTTTCTTAAAAGGGCTAATATTATTATTATTAACCTTTTAGGACCATCCTTGAGTACTATTGAGCCAGTGTGTTTGACTGACGCCAGAAATAAGTTGCTGCTGGCCTGCCCTAACACTGGCTTGCCAACAATCCTGCCCAATGGGATGGGCCGCTCTGCGAGTTGGTCCGGAATCAAGTCTGCAGAGCGTGCAAAAAAAACTTGTCTTCGTCATGAGGGATTTATACAGGAGATTTTTTTGCTATGACTAAACGCGACGCGTTACAAGAACTTTGTGCAATCGTGTAGTGGTATTCTGTATGCCAATGAAATAAATATTAACAATTCTTTGACCATTGGACAGCTATATTACCAAATGTAACATTGACCCGGTAGATGGCGCTGTTGGAAAAGATTAGATCCATTTAATCATCTAGGTGATATGCATTGCTATAACACGCGACATACAACCCGATATTTCGCGAACGCGTCCAATCATTGATCCGCTAATCGTAGCCGTCGCCGACTACGAACCTAACTCCCCTCCTATCAGCCGCTGCCGCTGTCCGCGGCATGTTCTCACCAATCCTCCTGATGCCCTTACATCCCTTCTTTCGGATACAGATACCGCACACAGGATCAAACACCTACCTCGCCGGCGAGGTCGAAGAATCCCTTGCCCGCCGGCCGGTGTAGAGCACCACGGCGAGACCTAGTAGGTATATGCCCTCCCCCATAGCGACTGCCCAAGCCGAGGCCGTTCCTCCTTGAGGCTCCCTTGAGCTAGTTGCCCCCTTGCCCTTCTGACTCGAGCGTAGTGTTTACACGCTCGCCCTCTTGTCCCGTGAAGTTGTAAAGGAACCGCGGCCAACAGCGTAGATCATTCACACATACACACAAAAAACACGCGACATATGAATAAATTAGATCAACCGCAATTTCGTCTGTCTAAAACTTGCACGTCTTTCATGAGGTACTGTATTAGATTCTATAATAAAATCACACTTGACGTCACTCAACTTAGTGAAAATAAATTCAGATCTTGTATTAAACGCACGCTGTGCAAGCGAGTTAAAAGATAAAAAAACTTGGATAGGTGCTGGTGCAGGTCCACTTGAATGTAGATAACATGTTCAGCTATTATTATTTAATATTCTCTGTCTTCCTTTTCATAATTTAATAAAATTGATCAGTTTTTTTCCTCATTTCTTTATCTGTAAATGAAAGAACCATGTAGCTATTCTCATGAAAAGTATAACTTGGTTAATTTAATTTAGACTCACCTGATACTACATTGTTCTCCCATACCCTACAGCAAAATATAGATAGAAAAAAATGTAAAAATACTATTTTAAAACAGTAACCGTGGAGTTTCTTGCCTTTCTTCCCCACAGGAATGGCATTCCGAAGTGGTGGTACAGTCTTTGCTACTCTTCTGACGACTCATAAATACTGTAATGGTTTACATGAATAAAAAATATTCTGATTCTGATTCTATCGATCGGGTGTTAAGCCGCGGAAAACTGATAGTCTACACTGATATTATAAAGAGGAAAGATTTGTATTTTTGTATGTTTGTAACGAATAAACTACTAGACCGATTTCAAAAATTATTTCGCCATTAGAAAGCTACCTTAGCCAGAAGTAACATAGGCTATATAGCATAGACCCGGTAGGTAGCGCTATTTTTGACCGGGTATGAAGTCGCGAGAAACTGCTAGTATTAAATATAAATGCAATTCGCTCACCCCGACTTTTCTACGTATGTACGTGTTAATCTCAGAAACTACCAAACGAATTTTGATTCGAATTTTACCAATAGTAAACTGATTCATGTGGACGTTTTGCATAAATCTATCAATATCATCATGCCAGATCCTTTGTGGGATAGGCAGAGAGTACCTAGTTCCAACAGGCTCACCCCTACAAACCTCCAGTCATAGTTAGTCTCATACACGCTCGCCCGTTACACAGACGTGTCTTACCCTTAAGATTAGACACGGTCTATTCAGTCATGGTAAGATAGTCTAGATTAGTCTGTAGGTACATAAACCCTATTAATCAATCTACGACTGTACTCGTTAGATGAATTTAAAAAATACTGGTGAGTGTAGAATCATACTTACGTCATGTCGCCGGAACTGAACCAACATACCTCACATAAACTCAAATCGTTTATTTTGCACAAACCCTGCGGGGGGTTTTACAAAGTGTCATATTTACATTTTTTTTAACTTACTAATCTACCACTAGATCAGAACGTGGCCTCCACTGAGAAGATTCGGCGAGAAACTCAGCGGGCTTGACTTTCTTGTCTAATTCTCCTTTTTTTTTTCATATTTATTGTATAGATACATACATTTTTAGATTATACAAAATCATTAATGCGATCCAGCTCCATTGTGATGCCTTACGACTGAGATATAAGACTATTTTTAAATAAATGTTATAATGAAAAGCTAGAGGATTCTGGGTGGACCAGTGTCCACAAGCAGCACCCGTTCACGGGTACGACTACTTGAGCAGCTATCAAATCTCAACTCCGTAGAATGAGAGGAAGTTCTAATTAAATCAACTTATAAACTAGCAAACATTGCAGGCTAAATAAAAGCTTGTTAATAGATCAAAGACTTGGCGGGCACAGCAGAGAATATTTTTTAACTCTCTAACTTTTTTAACATTCGTATGCTACACCCGCGAGCAAGTTCGACGAGGCCAATTTTCCGCAGATTTCTACGAGAACAAACTTATCGAGTTTTCTAATATCCCCGGGACAGTAACAACTTTATCATTCCCTTTATTGTATGTGTAAAAATCCATGACAGTAAAAGTAGGGCGAATGAATTGTAAGCAATCTCGTATAACTAAGTTTTATTACGAGAAAGTTATAATCAGCTTGTACTGTCTTACTTCTGAAGCTTTGGAACTCTGTACTCCCTGCCTACCCCGCAAGGGATTTAGCGTGATGATATAAATACATATTGATTTACTACTGAGTAAAGACCTTCTCTGACAAAACGAGGTTAGGGAGACTGGGTTATACATCACAACGCGGACCAAGTGCGATTGGTGGAGGCTAGTTTGTGGCTGTGGTCACGATTTCCGGTTACAAATTATTTATATTAAGAGTATTTTATCTGACTTTGAATTGTTCAATAAAATA
Source organism: Phalera bucephala (assembly GCA_905147815.2). NCBI lineage: Eukaryota > Metazoa > Arthropoda > Insecta > Lepidoptera > Notodontidae > Phalera > Phalera bucephala. Next base: position 6,405,664 of record LR990632.1, on the reverse strand, counting down.
AATAGTACTTAATTTGATTTGCTGATTAAACGTAAACGCTGATTTTAAATGGTATCTGATTTGACTCAGCTACAAATATTTAATGAGGCCGGCCATTTTTAAGTTAGTTCGATTCGAGCACTCGAATGGAGCAGACGTAGGAATCGGGTGACCAGGATTTTTTAAAAAGTGTATCGTGTACCTACACGGAATTAATGTTCGAGATTAATGATATTATGATAACCATATATTTAAAGTTTTTAAATTGGTTCGTTACGCTGTTGGAACTTATTGATCCTTTAGGCATCTAACTCGAGCTTAACGACGACCACATTAAATGGCCGCTGGGATTTCAGACTGGTCGAGCAGAACACTGTTTAATCTTGATGATCGCTAAGAACACAGCAGTCTCTGGAGGCTAGGAGTGCTACTGCTATAACTATATTATTACGCTTGATCCCTTGCGGAGTACAGAGTTCGAACCGGTACCGAGAATAGGCTAGAATACCTAGAAGATATCGTGAATATTAGGTGTAGTCGACATTATCTCTAAAAGAGAAATTAAACCTTAAGTTGAGCAAAATTTTAATAAAAATACAGTGAACTCTTAAAAAAACATCGACTAAACGTAATCGTCTCTAGACTACTTCTTCTGAAACTTATCAACTTGATTAATCTCAAGATAAGCCCACCTTGTATAACGGGAACGTCTAAATACAGAAGCGGTTAAAAAAATGAGTCCACAGCGTAGATTATACAAATACTTCAGTCCGTATTTTCAGCCGCCACACGAATTGAATTTCGCATACATGGATTCATATGTATTTATGGAAGTTTAGTGTACAGCTGCATTTATAACATGTATAAGTCGTGAACGGCTGATTTTCGTTCTGTAATAGGGGCCTTAATGTTTGACATTAAATAACATTTAAACGGTTAAACATAAGTTGACTCTTATTCCAACTCGAGGGTGAAGATATTTTTGTACTCCTCTAAGAAGTGCACTAAATGATGAGAAACGCCGGTTCGTAGCATTTGAAGATCCCAAAGACCCTCGATCGGTTGAAAGAACCTAAGCATACTACTGCAATGTTTATTTGGCTGGTAAAAGTCTCACATACCTCGGTCTTTCCAATAAAATGCTGATACAAATATCATCTTAAAGAAAAGGTCTACACTAGCAGTGCGTAGACCGTTCTTTAAGATGACGGATATGAGACGTATAGAGGCTGATAGATAGTGATGAAAAAGGAACAGTGAGGAGGCTCTACAATCTATTCTGCGCCTACAGCTTCCTTAATGATGATAATGCGTGTTCCCCATTCCAGATAAGCACCTATCATTTTTCATCTCTGACCTTCATTAGGGAGATATAGCGTCTTTTGTTTTTCGGCTATCGTTTCTTTTCATTTTCATTCATTTTTGTGATATCCGGGTCCTGTTTATGATTATGACTTTTTATACCTCAATTTACTAGCAAATATTGTATAGTTAAAACACTTCTATTTATCTATTTATATAATCAAGCCAGTTCCCTTGCGGGGTAGCCAGAGAGTACAAAGTTCCAACAGGTTCTTTCCTTACTGACCCCTCTGGCTTCCTTCAGTTTCATAGTTCGTTTCATACACGCTCGCCGGTTACGGAGACTCTTGACTTAAAAGAATTTCATAGCTTAATCAGGCTATGCAGACTCTGGGCAAAGGCCTTCTTTATGAAAATTAGAGAAAGAGAAATAGAATATGTTCTACTGCACTTTGCGTAACCAGAGCGGATTAGTGGTGGTAGGTTGCTCTTGATTGGAATAGTATAAGTTTTCCGATGTGCTTTTTGAAAAATAGTAGTCATGATATATGTGAAGATAAAACCTATAAACCCTTGTTTCGCTGGAGTTCACCAATGCCCAATTTCCTATTAGTACCGGTTTTTTTTCATACTTATATAATTTATATAAAGCACACTATTTATTTTTACAGGCTTTTATTTATTAACTTTTTCAAGCAAAGAAAGAAAGAAAAATAATTTATTTTGTGTTCACACAACAACACTAAAGAACGAAATCAGTAACAAATGTAATTAACATGACAAAGAGTAGTGTGTGAGACCCAAAATTGGTCCCTGCCTCAATTAATGCCAAAGCTGTATTATGCTGCAGCGCTGATCTTCCGTCGGCGCCATATTTCGGTAACATCACGGGCGGTCTCATTCAGATATATGTATTAAAGGCTAAAACTACTGAGGCATATATATATAAAGCGCTCGAGCAAACGAGGGGTTAACAAACTAAAATTAAAATTATGTCTTGTGGAAACCTAATCTTTCAAAAAATCTTTTCAAAAATATATATTTGTTGTCTGTAGACATTTTGTAGTTTTTTATTATTTGATAATTGGCAGCACTGTTTCGTTTTTCTGTCAATCAATGTCAATCTTAGGTGTGCCCAAGCAAAATGGCGCGTACGACGTGGCAAATCGATAAATCATGGTGACGTGGCAATTGTTTGGACGACTGGACGACTGTGCAACCCGATTTACATAAAATACCCAAACCAAAATGTTCTTGTCGTTATTAAGTACCTATATGTGAGACACGCCGTAACCCCCTGCATCGACGAATGGCTCCCCTTGCCTATCGCATGCATAGCCCGACGTAAGTTTTATGTACTTATATTTTGCATATTAACAAGGTGACTTTTGTATTTACAATTAAGCAGCCGCACTGTTTTTAGGGCACGAAAAGGAGGAGGCAGGTTGTTCCAGCACCGGGTTGCAACGTATCTGAAACTGCCACGGAAAGCCGCGGTTCTGTGCCCCAGTACCAACAGGAGATATGAAGAAGCCCTAGTGTTGTGCTTATTGTGATCCCGGCACCAAGATAGTTTTTTGTACAGATAATCTAGTTTTTTTGTGAGTATTATTCCCAATAACATTGTAGCCAAATGAAGTTTTCTGCACGCTCCCATTTTCATAAGGTTCCCTCTGTTTAGGTATGGCGTAACGTGAGTTCTTGGAGGTATAGGGTAGCAGAACCGAGCACACGCATTTTGTACGCGCTGGATGAGCTTCTCCGTCTGACCAAGGAAGCATGTTCCATACATAGTGTCGGCATAATTCAGCTTAGAGAGAATGAGTGACTCGCATATTGCGCATACTTTTCGCATACTTGATGCGCATATCCACATTTACGTAAAAACGGATTCTGTACAGTAATTTAAGGCGGTAGAAACAATTACGCACAGCGTGAATTATATGAGACTCAAAGTGGAGTTCTCCGTCAAAGACTACACCCAGGTTGCGAGCCTCTTTTACTTGCTCAATGGGATATCCTCTGATCCTTATATCAGAATCAATAGAACATGTATTGGCAATGCTGGTTTTTGATCCGAGAATGATAAATTTTGTTTTTTTTTTGGGTTAAGAACTAATGAGTTTTCACTAGCCCACTCAGCTATGCGTTCTAAGTCCTCATTTATTTTTTGACAGATTTGGCACAGTCTCGAGTATAGAAAGACGTATACGCAGATCATCAGCATAAAAATGGTATTTTATGTTGGGTATGCAGTTGGTTATGTCAGCAGTGTAGAGGATAAACAGAAGTGGACCAAGAATGGAACCTTGCGGCACTCCACGACTCACAGAGCTACAGGATGGCGACAACTTGTTTCCATCGCAGCTGCTTGTCAACGACTCGACAAATTGGGATCGGCCACTTAGGTAACTGTGAAACCATTGTATAGCACCAGTATCAAATCCATAGTATGCAAGCTTTGAGAGCAACAGTATGACATTTATCTAATCAAATGCACGGCAAAAATCAAGAAGGGTGAGAATTGTGCCCATGCCATGGTCTCTAGCTTCTAAAATATTATCAACCACATCAAGGAGAGCAGTGGCTGTACTATGTCCCTGTCGAAAACCAGATTGTACCGATGGCAGTATTTTGTGCTGGTCTAAGTACTCCCTGCGCTGATTGCACACTACTTTTTCCACTATTTTAGATATACAAGGTAGTAAACTTATAGGCCGCAGCTCTTGAATGCTGGTTGGGTTTGCAGTTTTTGGGATTGGTTTGATTATTGCTACCTTCCACTGATCAGGAAATACGAAAGTTGAAATAGACTTATTGCACTTGCGGTTGAAATGAGCTGAAATTTGTGAAATGAAAATGCAGTAATATGGTACCATGGAGTTGGTCTGATGATGGAGTCGGAAGTTAGCCATAGCAACATGTGAAATGTAACGTATACGTGTTTAGGCTTGTTAGATTGGTATTGACGAGTACTTCAAAAATAGTTAGTGTTCAGGGTCTGATAATGAAGCCGAAAGGTGGCCAATGGAACTACCTGACTACTCAATATAATCTCACCATGGTGGGCTCGTTAGATTAATCTTGACAAGCACTTAAGTCTTGAATGGTGCCCAAGGTCTGATGATGGAGCCAGAAGGATGCCAAAGGAACCCCTCAACTAAGCAACATATTTTCGTTGTTTTTGCAATTAAACCTTGTTTTGAGGCTTTTAAAATTAAATTGATTATCTTCAGTAGAAAGACCTCCACTGCAAGATAAAGGCCGCTACCTACTCTATTTATTTGTAGCAGTATTATTCCTGTATACTTTTACACTGTGTGTTTTGCAGGTTACCACATACTTCGTATAACAACCGTCACGCCTATATTCCCCAAGCGGGGGTGGCAGAGGTGTACTGAGTACACCCACGTTTCAACGATGATGTTAGGTCCCATGTAATAGGGGGCGAGCCTATTGCCATATACCGGGCACAATTCCAGACTCCGGACTCGTACTAGGAAGTTTTCTCTAGAAAAACTACACTTGTCCGACCTGGGATTTGAACCCAGGACCTCGAGATCACAAAGCGATGCGCTTTTCTACTAGACCAACGAGGCAGTCAATGAAAGAAGAAGAAAGAAAATAAAATTTATTTTGCAACGAGAATGTTTACAGTACAAACGTTGGTAATATTAAATACGTTACATGACCTTGCTACAAAAACGGACCCAACTTAGCATAATGATGGCTGCTTATGCGATCGACGCTGGTATTCCGTTGAGCTGCTTGGTAACGTCATGGACGTTAACCAAAAAGCGAGAAGAAAAAAAGGCGAGGAAGCCAGAGAGGTATGTAAGGAAAGAACCTGTTGGAACTCTGTACTCTCTGCCTACCCCGCAAGGGATCTGGCGTGAGGTTATAGAAAAAAAAACAATCAAACAAAAAAAAAAATTCTATTTATCAGATCAAGGAATAAGGCTTGTAATAATGTTTTGGGGAAATGCCACTGATAGGGATATAGTATTTAAGGCGCAAAAACGATGTGTAAGAGCAATGTGTGGCATAAATGTAACAGACAGTTGTAAGCCTTTTTTTAAGCAATTAAAATTATTGACAATGCCTTCACTTTATGTTCTAGAAACTGCAATGTTTGGTAAACAAAATATGAATATATTCGTTCGTATAGGGGATATAAAAAAACAACCTATTAGACAGCAATACAAATATCTTATATGTAATAAAACTAAATTCAAAAGTGCGGCTGCTCGTAAGAGTGTCTTAGGAATGGCTACGTGCATATATAATAAGATTCCAAATGACAATAAATTAATTAATAATGATAAGGAATTTAAATCAAAACTAACGATATTTTTAATTGAAAAATGTTATTATGCCATAAATGACTTTTTATATGATAGTAGTATATGAGATGAACTATGAGAGTGGAGGAAGCCAAAGAGGTATGTAAGGAAAGAACCTGTTGGAACTCTGTACTCTCTGCCAACCCCGCAAGGGATCTGGCGTGATGATATAGATAGATAGTATATGATGTTTCTTTCTTGTGTTCTCTCTTTATATTATACTTGCTATCATTTCATTCAAATCGATTGGGTATTCTGTAAAAAAACATTCACTAATAATTATACGTATGTTAAATTATTAAACTTAAAATTTTAATCTACTAATTTCATTAAATTTGTATACCATTATGGTGAAACAGATGAACTTGGAAAATAGCATGTACTAACCATCAAATTCTTTTTTACCTATGTTACAAATAAATATTTCATTCATTCATTCATTTCCTTCATTTCATTCATTTCGTTCATTATTTTCATTTCGTTCATATAGTTCAATTCGTTCATTTCGTTCATTTCATTCCGTTCATTCATTTCATAGGTCTGAGGACTCGTTATTTTATATTTATTTTTTCCCTGCGTTTTATTAGAAAAGTGACGTCGAAGACGTCTTAATACAGTAGTTTAAAACCAGTCATCAGATTGATAGATGACGACTTCTTTATCGTAAAATATGGAGGTTAGTTATTAGTTTTATTTTCAGAACTTATTACTCATAATACTTTCTAGGTCTGATTTGAAGTACAATTATTCGTGATCCGATAAGTCGAACCATGAAAATTCGTGAAGGATGTAGGTACTGGGGAAGACCTAGACTATCTTACCAGGACCAAATAGACAGAGTCTTATCTGAAGAACAGGTCAAGAATCTCCGTAACCAGCGAGCGTGTCTGAGACGAACTATGAGAGTGGAGGAAGCCAGAGAGATATGAGAGGAAAGAACCTGTTGGAACTTTGTACTCTCTGCCTACCTCGCAAGGGATCCGGCGTGATGATATAGACCGATATATAGATATAACATTATGAAGCGATAAATGTTTTGGTTGATTTTTAACTTAAAAGCTTTTTTTACTTAAACTGAGCTTTAAAAAAGTTTGCACGTAAGAAACATATACATGAGTAAAAAAAAACTTTTTACTTTTTAACAAACAACGACATAGCCAGGAATGATGCCTGCGTCGTAGGTGAGATTCATCATCACAGCCTTTTTATGGTCCGTCTTCGGACATAGGCCTCCTTCAAAACCTTCCAAGTCACTCTCTCCCGTACAAATTGCATCCAATTTAGACCCGCGTGTCGTCGGATGGCGTTAACCAATTTCTCAGGTGGCCGGCCTCAGCCCCGCGTGGTCTCTCTTGGTCTCCATTCTAGAACCTTTCTGGTCCATCGCTCTTAGTTCATTCGCGCAATGTGTCCTGCCCATCTCCATTTGCGGCTTTCAATTATGTTTACCACGTCTACCGCTTTTGTCGTTCGCCTTTCGATCTTGAAGCGTTATCCCGAGCATTGCCCTTTCCATAGCTCTTTGCGCGACACTTAGTTTTTCGGTCGACTTTTTTGTGAGCGTTGTGGTCTCCATTCCATACGTCTTGACTGGCAGGACACATTGGTTAAACACCTTGCTTTTCAGGTGCTGGGGAATTTTCTTTAATGCCAAGATGGTTTTGTTGGCTCCGTAGGCGCACCACGCCTGCGCTATTCTGCAATCAACTTCGGCTGTTTGGTTTTTGTAGCCCAAAATTATATGGTGGCCTAGATATATGTAACTGTCGACGATTTTTGTTGGTAGTTGGTGGTTGCATGCGTCTGGAATTTTTTTCTTAGTTTTTGTTTTTGATGTGTCACTAGGCCTATCTTTTGGGACTCCATCCGCTCCTCCTCTCCTCAATCATTTTAATCACATCGTCGACAGAGTTCGCCAAAAGCACGATATCGTTAGCAAATCGGAGATTACTAATACGCTCACCATCAATATTTAGACCTTTAGTATTCCAGTCTAGCTTTCTAAATATGTACTCCAGAGATGTTATAAATAGTTATGGTAACAGAGTATCTCCTTGTCGTACTCCTCTTCCGAGGTGACATTAAAAACATAAAATTCACGTACACGAAACCCAGACTGAAACAAAAACTCCATACATCAGTCTGGCTGCCTACGCTGTAACCACCAGATCAAACGCCGAAAACTTTTATCAAGCAACTCAAAAAAATTAAGAAGCCTCATAGCTAAAATAGCATTCATTCAGTTCCCTTTGCCCCAGTTTTAAAAATACTACTATAAAACACGACTTTTTTTGTTTTCAGGCTCAAAAAGCAACAAAATTTAGCAGCCCATATAAATGACGGCCTGTTTAATATCCACCAAAAAATTCTTCCAGGGAAGACCCAAAAATCGAGTTGAAAGTTACTGCGAAACCGTGCAACAAACCAAGCGTGCAGTTAAGCTCGATTAGCCAAAGGGTGTAAAGGTCGACAGGATAAATAATTTCTCGCGTCGAGGTGCCCCAATTGCCTTTTAATTATGATTTAACTAGCGGTAAGCCCTGATTTCGTGCGACCCTTAGCCAAAATATTAGCTCCGTTTTTTAATCTTGTATGATTATTGGCCCAAATATTGGCTTTGTTTTGCCAAACCCATCTTGCCAGGAAGATGTCGGGCATCTGGTATCTACAAGACGTCGACAAATGAAAGGAGGCCTATGCTAAGCCAATAAAGTTAATTGACCATTTCAACGATGTCAAAATAGTTTTTTTTTCTGTTATCTTTTAAGGAAAGAACCTGTATTCTTTACTTGCTGCCTACCCTGCAAGAGATCTAGCGTGATTATATAGTTAGAATGATAGATCTTCTAAGCAGTAGCAAAAATATCTTGTTGAATCTTGGGTAAATCATGCACTCCTCACATGGTGTGACCACGTCTCTCTGAATTAATTAAACTCTCAATGTAAACACATAGAGAATCTTTTGTCATATCATTCTAGTGCAATATTTCTTCAAATCTTTACTCATTATGTCATCAATTTTGTGAATACTTTGGTGTAAAGAGGTTATAATATCAGCCTATACTGCCCACTGCTGAGCAAAGGCCTTCTCTCACACATCGAGGTGAGAGAGATTAGGTCATACTCCACCACGCGGACCCAGTGCGGATTGGTGGAGGCAGATTTGTGGCCACCTGCTGTTGGAACTTATCAATCCGTCTATAAGGCTTCCAAGTCGGCTTAACGACTACCACATTAAGTGGTAGCCGGGACCAACGGCTTAACGTACCTTCCGAAGCACGGAGACGCTCGAATATGAAAATGCCAGAAACGGTCACCCATGTTGGGCCAATCGAGTCGAACGCTGCTTAACCATGGTAATCGGTAAGAATACCGCGGTCGCACAGCGCTACGAGCGCCTCGTAAAGAGGTTGTACCTCCGACAATCCCATCTGGCACAAGGTGGGTTATTTTTACAAGCTTTTATTTAACTTGCAATGTTCGTATGCCTGTCTGTTTTTCCGGTTCAAAGCTTTTTATTCATTTTTCAAGCACTTGCGGTAATTTGAGATGAGCTGAAATTTGGCATACGTACGTAAAGTTGATGACAATGCAATAATATGGGACCACGGAGCCGGTCTGATAGTGCAAACAGAAGGTAGCCATAGGAACATGTGAATTATACAACGAAACCCCCTCGTATTTGGGTTTGTAAGATTGGTATTGAAGAGTACTTTACAACCAAATAGTGGTCAGGGTCTGGTGATGAAGCCGAAGCCAATGGAACCACCCGACTACTAAATATAACCTTACCGTGTTTGGGCTTGTTGGATTTGTCTTGACGAGTACTTTAGACCTGGAAGATGTCTAAAGTCAGATGATGGAGCCGGAAGGAAAGCATAGGAACTCCTCAACTAAGCAGGATAAATTTCGTTGTGTGTTTGCTACTAAAGCTTGTTTAAATTATATATTGCCTATATTCCCCACGCACCCCCGCTTGGGGAATATAGGCGTAACGGTGTTTTTTTTAGCATAGGTGTGCTGAGTACACCCACGTTTCGCCGACGATGTTAGGTCCCATATAATATGGGGCGAGCCTATTGCCATATACCAGGCACAATTCCAGACTCGTGCTGGGAAGTTTTCGCTAGAAGAACTATATTTGTCCAACCTAGCATTTGAAACCAGGACCTCGTGATCACAAAGCGATGCGCTTTGCCACTAGACCAACGAGGCAGTCTTGTTTTTAAAAAGCCTTTAAATTAAAATGTGTATAAGGACACATCTTTAATTATACTCCATCATTATCATCAGCTGCAAGTTAGCTGCTCCAGGACAAATAATATCTATATGTTAATACGTGAAGCAAAAACTTTGTACACCTTTTTACGAAACTTGCGCGGACGGAGGAGTATAAAATTTCCCACACTTATAGTTTATATAGAGAAGAAGTGCAGAATGTTAATATTTTTTTTTAATTATGCTTAAAACATACATTAAATCAATGAAAAAACATTACACACACTACCATGTATTTGACACAATACACGTCAAATTGATGTTTGTCTTTAATATTATTTGTCTATAGTCTTACTGAATGTCAAATATAACCAGCAAACGATGAAAGAGTATGTCGAATATCGACCTATGGGCGACCACTAGTAATAATAATCACTTATTTATTTTCAGGCGAAGCTAACCCTCAAAGATTGCTACGACAACAAACTTTGCGCTGAATCCATTCAACATTTACCTTCCAATTTTACTTTGTAATGCAAGTATTTACCATCTCAATCAAACCTAACAGTAAAAAATGCTGCATAATACACTTTACAACCAGCAAATTAACGATGACCGAACTCAAAAGTGAGGCAGCATCATTAGCAGGTAGCGGATTAATCAAAAGGCGTTTACAGGCCCCACTTTTTGTTAATTGCACGCAAAATTAGCTTTTCATTTTCGTAAAAGGCGATGACGAGAAAAAAGCCGCTCGGTAAACAAAATGAGCGGTTGATTATGATATTAAATTATAACGCTTATAAAAAGGCTTGTATTTAGCACTGAATAAAATATCTGTATGGGAACTAATATAGGTAACAACTAGCTGAATAAGCCAGTTCCTTTTCTTGTGTATATCGTTAACGGCGATCTAAAGCTTTCAACATATATATTGGATATTTTTTTTAACCACTTATTCGAGGGACGTACTATTCTCTATCATCACGCTAGATCCCTTCCGGGGTAGGCAGAGAGTGCAGAGTTCCGACAGGTTTTTATATAAGGGTATGCACCGTTGGTGCGGACATAGAGAAAGACTGTCGGAAGAAAGAATGACAAAACAGATATACCATACTAAAGTGGAGGGATGGAGGTACAGGGGAAGACCTAGACTATTTTATCATGACCTAATAGACGAACTATGGCACCCATTATTGTAAAATGACACTTGGGCAGTGTAAATTGAATCAACTAAAGGGTACTTTGGGGATGCCATCCCTTATGCAACATAAAAACAAGGCTATGTTGTCTTCTTTTCAATATATATGGGCTATTTCTTACATTTCTAAAAGAAGACGGCCTTCCTTTAGCTTACTTGTCGTACGCGAGTAAATAAAAGAGAGACGGTCAGCAGCCATTTTACTCAACTGCCTCAAAAGGAGGGCAAATTTATCGTGTGTATTTGTTATGGTTGTACTTTGTTTTTGTATCTTTTGCACACTTAATAGCGACTGTATGTGTCGTATGATTTATCTTAATTGTAAAATTGACATAGGGTGTATTTAAATGTGGCAATATGAGGCCCAAGGGCGAAAAAAAATATAATTTATTACCTATATCAATATCTATATTGATACGTTTGCGGGGTAATTAAATGCCGAACAACGTGCGAAGTACTTTATTAGGCGCTGTACACACAAAACAGTACGTCGACTGCAAGTAAACACCAGCGCAAAATACACACCAGCACTACTGTCGTTAGTACCCAAATACTGCTTTCAAGTCACTAAGTCATTCGTAGTATCCGTATATCGTTGCTAAAGTCGCCGATGTATTCCACTTAGATCGCTTGTTCTCCGATTTGATCACTATCGCTTCCGAGAAGAGACTGTCTCCATCCCCGCGCTCTGTGTTCCTTTTATACTCGTATGAAAGTTCTAGAACGGACGCGAACCTTCTAAGTACATCGATAGAAGTAAATCAAACAATAGCCGGCGCGGCCCACAAAGCGGTATTATTATTACATACCTATTTGTACGTGAACAAATAGGTACTTGTATACCGCGACCGCGCGCCGGCGATAATTAAAGGGGAGGAACCTCCTAGACGTTTCAGCACTTAGGCGCGGATGCTAGGTCTTACTCGACAAGTCACTAGGGGACCTAACGGTATGTCATTTTAAAATTAACATACCCCGATAACCCCTTATCGGGGAATTTTCGAGATATCGGGGTGTATTGAAGTCGTAACAATATTATGAAAAAGTCACATACGAAAACCCATTTCAGGCTGAGTCAAAGACACGTTGCCCGTTGCCCGTTACCTGTTGCCCGTTGAAGCCGTTGGTCCCGGTTACCACTTAATGTCGTATTTATTATTCCGACTTGGAAGCCTTATAGGCAGCTTGAGAAGTTGAACTTGCCTCCAACCAATTCGCACTGGGTCCGCGTGGTGGAGTATGACCTAATCTCTTTCACCTTGATTCATGAATAAAAGCCTTTATATCAGTATATACAGCTGTATTAGCTTATACTATCCCACTGCTGGGCAAAGTCCTTTTCCCACAAATCGAGATGAGAGAGATTAAGTTATACTTTGCACCGCAAACCCAGTGTGGATTAATGCAGGAAGGTTTTGAGGCCACCCGCTGTAAGATCTTATTAAGCCGCCTATAAAGCTTCCAATTTGGCTCAACGACATTAAGTGGTAACTGGGATAAATGGCTTAGCGTGTTAAATATGAAGATGCCACAAACAGTCACCCATTTCAGACCAACCGAGTCGAACTCTGCTTAAGAACACCGCGGTCGCAGAGCGCTACAAGCACCCCGAATCTTCCCTTGTTCGTTCATAATATCGTCTTGTTATAATGTAATTAATATCAGGGCGCAAGAATGATACCTATGTTTGATTTTACATCCTTTCTATCAACTATCCGAATACACGCATTCTGTTTTAGACAAGGTTCATATATGGAATGTTTGTAGAATCAGTGGAAGTAATTTTAATTTTACCTGAATTCGTATAAAACTGGATTCCGCGCTAAAGCTCTTGTCGGAAGCATCAGAAAATTGAACTGTCAGAGGCAGCCAGTTGGCCAGGCTCCAGCAAACCACCGGTGATTAGATATTCCCTGCTCATGCATTATTATTAACTTTACTTACATAAACTTTGGGATATGTGGAAGCAAATTTAGATTAAGGTAGATAAGTAACTGCGACGTTTATGATATAATAATAATTGCTATAAACTTAGTCGCTATTCCATTGAAACCTAATTATAATACAGTTTAATAAATTATGCGATGTTAGGCACTATTACTGCAACGCTAAACTTTTACATAACACACCCTCTCACACTCACTCACGCACTCCATCACCTTACACAAAGAGAGGTCACACCACTTGTCACTACTTGACACACTAACACCTTACGCTAACTATTTAGTTTTAGGCTAGTTAAATTTAAATAAAACAATTCTCGAGGGGATTGGCGCTGTACGCCGAAATACAGGTTTTCCTAGTTCGGCGACAGAGGCAACCACTATATTTAAGTACCTGTCAATTAGCCTAAGATTATTTTAAAACACTGTTGTATTGGTTTTTTTTATGGTTAAATAAATTATTATTATTATTATATATGTATCTCGCTAAGATTCACGGGCTTTACCCGGACCTTTGAAAGGCTTGCATGGGGACATGGGTCCAACACGTAGAGGCCCTTTGCGAGAAGTTAATGTTATGTAAGCCACCTGCTGAGATCACTTGCTGAAAATGAAGAAACATAACCAGCGAACTGACCCCGGCAGGTGCAAGGACTATTGTAAATTATGGAAAGAAAACAAGGGCTATGCAAATGGGGTTTGATGGACAAAAACTGGACTATTTCAAAGGGGACGGACACCGGCCATAATTAGTGATACCTAATTACCCGTGGCCGGCGGTGACTCGCCGCTTACTAGATGGGCCCTCAAACGGTCGTCCTAGGACAACTGAGGGCAACACCGGTGTGAGCGGCTCAGGGGTGTAGAGAGGTGTGCTGCGCTTTCTCCGAAGTTACTCGCGGCGTTATGCCCTTTAACACTTCCACCCCTGGAGTACATCGATGTAGGAACGCATTATCTTCCTACGTCGATATAGCTCTCACGGCTCCTCTCTGGACGGCCAATTAAGGCTAGCCAGAGCCGAGAGTCCTGCGGGCACCCTTCGGTTTCCACTCGACCGACGAAGACACGCCGAGTTGGGGGCCCTGACCGACTCTCTGAAGCACTCGGGTCCGTGGTGTCGTTACTCACCAACAGCTCGCCACAAGCTGCCCTGCGGGCTTATTATTATTATTATTATTAGTTTAGTATGGAAGTAGTTCCATTGACACCTAATAATAATACAGTTTAGTATATAGTTTCACAAAAATGATTATGGGCAACTTACAGGCCCATAGAATATATACCTTACAGACTAACATACATATAATATATAAAAACTTATAAACTAAGACACATGTGTTGACGGCAACATGTTGCGCTGTGCCGGGGTGCCTCGTAATCTTCCACGAAATCTCCTGAAGACGACACCCTTCAGCCATAACTCCTCGCTCATTAAGGTCTTCAGCTTGGCAGTGGGATCTCGCACAACAAACCGGTTGGAACTCGCATAACAATACAACAAAACAAACAACTCTCTGGCTATTGCCATTTACCGGGCACAATTCCAGATTCCTCGTCCCCTATTACATGGGTACTTAAAATCGTCGGCGAAAAGTGGGTGTGCTCAGTACACCTCTGCCACCCCCGCTTGGGGAATATAAGCGTGAGGGTTTGTGTGTGTGTGTGTGTGTTTATACTTATATTCTAGTTATTTTTCTTTAATTTCGACATTTTATCTGTATGTATGCCTCAGGTGTGGTTATATACAGCATATTTTTTTAGTTTAGTTATAGCTTTAGTGCTAAAAAATTACTCGATTGCATAACAATTGGGTCTTAGAGCCCAGAGAAGATTTTCTCGAAAATGGGGAATCATAGAATTTTTCGAATATATTTCTGATATCCCTGACTGAGACAAAATAATACCTAATCCCTAATTACAAATTATTTTTTTTTTCTTACCTGGCCAATTTAAGGTAATTTTTGCATAACGATAGCGGAGAGGTGTTGCTTAACGCAAAACCTCTACGCCATCGTACTCAACAGTACTCATGGTTACGTTGTGCAGAAACGTTCTGAAGGCATAAACAGCTGCCTCGCAACCGGCCGCACCGAAACCTAGCTGATCTGGTTGAAGTTAGCTACTGGCATAGTCCTTTATTTTTGTAAAATATAATTTTGCAGCGAGGCGTCGATATGTACTTCCAACTGCGATCTTTTGTATGCCCATATCTTTTTTAATCAGGGCACTGTTAACACGGCCAAAAAAGCATTAGATTGACCAGTGCGGTCAACTCCGTCAAAAGCGCTTCGACAGCAACGCCACTGCTACTACTGCTATATATATATATATACTACTAGATCTGCTAGATCTTTTAGATGTTGTGAAGTTAAAGCATGCTGCCCACTTTGGGAAGGACCTAACCGCATTGGCAATATCTTCAACTGTCCCATATAGGAGAGTGTCAGTAGTCACAGGAGGATTCGGCAAGTGGAGATTTGTTTTATTTGCAGAGGACATGCTTCATGGTCTCAGTTTCCGTGTTACAGCTTCTGCATGCCGAGTTGCTGAATAGATTCATCTTATATCATCAGGATAAGAACGAGTACCATTATGTTATACCTATCCTATGTTATGTTAAAAACAGTTTTGGGTATTATTCAATTATTTTTCCAATTGTAGGATCAATTAATTGAATTCCATTTGCAATTGAATTAATCCCTCTGATGTAGTTCGGAAAAACAATGCCTTTTCGACGTCAAACGCCTCAGTTCCTCCCGTAACCATGAGTACTGTTGAGCACTAGAAATGTTCTATCTATCTATATCATCACGCCAGCTCCCTCGCGGGGTAGGCAGAGAGTACAGAGTTCCAACAGGTTCTTTCCTTACATACCTCTCTGGCTTCCTCCACTCTCATACTTCGTCTCATACACACTCGCCGGTTACGGAGACTCTTGACTTGCCCTTCAGCTAAGACACGGTCTATTTGGTCATGGTAAGATAGTCTAGGTCTTCCCCGGCACCTACATCCTTCCACTTTCGCATTGTATATCTGTTTTGTTATTCTTTCTTCTGGCATCCTTTCTATATGCCCGAAACAACGGAGCATACCCTTTCTCATCTTTACACCGATACTATCTTTCATACCTACTCGCTTTCTTACTACGCTGTTGCGAATACGGTCGGTCAGCGTGACTCCGCACATCTTCCGCAGAGATCGCATTTCGACCGCATTTATCCTGCTTTCGTTCTCCTTCTTACATACCCAACTCTCACTGCCATATAACAGCGTTGGGACAAGCACTCCGTTATGCATGGCCAGCTGCGCCTTTTGGCTTAAGTGCCGGCTCCCAAGTAGCCTTCCCATCGCACCATTCACTCTATTACCTGCATTCACTCTTCTCTCTATATCAGCGGTGTATTTCCCATCCTTACTGAAGGCGCATCTAAGATATACAAACTCATTCACTTGCTCCAGCACATCGTTACCAACCACAATCCTTGCATTCGTTCTGGTTTCTTCCCGTTCAAAAACCATCATATTGGTTTTCTTCACATTCAAATGTAAGCCATTGTTCATGCAGTCGTCTCTCATAACTGTGACTAGTGTTTGCAGATCAGTGGCTGTTGGCGCTATCAAAACCGCGTCATCTGCATACAATAGGTGGTTTATCACTAGATCACCCATTTTTACCCCTTCAGTCATCGCATTCAGTCTTTGAAGACTTTTATCCAGATACACTATAAACAGTCTAGCGGACAACACGCAACCCTGCTTGACGCCGATTTTAACGTCAAACCAAGGTGACATGTTACCACCCACCCGTACGCATGCCTTGCTGTCCACGTAGGTGGACTGGACGGCTCGCAACAGGGTGCCGTTTATACTATACTCTGGCAAAATGTCCCAAAGTCTCTTTCACACGACTCTATCAAACGCCTTCTCCAGGTCCACAAAACCGCAGAAAACCTTCCGGCCTACTGCCAGATGCTTTTCTACGATGTTGCGGAGGGAGAAAACTTGATCCGAACTGTTAGTAACTTAAAAAAATAAAGAATTAAAAAGTTGTATAGTATTCTTGAATGAATATAGATATGAAAAACAAGCTTCTCGCTTTTGAATTTTAAACTTGCAAGACATTTGGAACCCTCGAGCTGAGAATCCAAATCTTTTAAGTATAAAGCGCCAATCTAGAGGATCCCCATTCTATCAAATTGAATGTTGGAATAACATGATCACACGTACTGAACCACAATCACTGCAGTACGTGATCTTGTTAACAAAACAGTATTAGTTAAGAAAACGGAGATAGAATCAGTTTGCTTGCATAGTTTTAGTTCCTTTTTACTTACTACAAAACCGCATATCGGTCCCATAGAACAAAATTACATATCCGAAACAAAATAAATGGCATTTGCAACTCTCGTGCCCGGCGATAAGATTCTTCATGCCATATACAAATACTGGATTATAGGACTTTGTTCGTTGGACACGTCGATTAATGATAAACTCAGAAGCGAAATGGATTAAAGAAAAGTCAGGACAGCATCTCACTACAGCAAAGTCACAGGAACATCATAAAAATTATATCATTGTATTACAATTTTAACATCATCTTTTTACATTTTTCTCTTGAAATTACATCAATGTTAAAGCGTAGCGTGTTGTGCCTGATGAGCTTGGGGTATTGCTGCTTTTAGACACAATCTGACCACCGTCTTTGGGGTTCTAGTTCGGTCATGCTCACTATAATGTATTTGCTTGCGGTGGCTGTCTGGCGCGGGTTACTCCCTTCCAATATGGTTGATGGGAGTAATGGCTGTTCCAGTCATTCTCCAGAACGGGTGTTAGTTGTGGGGGCTAGTTCATCTAGAATTCTTTAGACTCGCTTTATAAATAACATCATAATTCGGTCGTAAGGCATCACATTGGAGCTATATCGTAAACTATTTAATTGTAATCTAAACATTGTATCCACACATCATGACTAAAAAAATGGAAAGGAAATCAGATAAAATAAATTAAATTAAATAGTTTATTTTTGAAGCCTTTCAATCTGATTGTTACACATTCCAAAAGAATTGAGCTGTTATGAATATAAATGGTTATTCTATATATGGATAGTCGCGTAAACTTCATTTTAACTAACAGTTTTTCTCTCAGATGTACAACTGTAAATAATAATATTTGGTTACATAGAAACTATGATTTTAAAGCTACAGCTATTATAAATGTTTGTTTTGTAAATTACCAAATATAACTAAATACAAAAGTCGTAACTCAAGTGAGGGCGAATATTTAAATGATAATGTTACTGGTACGTTCCGAAATTGGAGATGTGGTAAAAACTAAAGACGCCTGATATTATTTCAGTGCATAGTTTTATCCAATAGAAGAACTTAGGTATAACTGATGTTTTTTTCAGTTTAGGATCTATTTCAACTGGAATTAATATAAAAAGTGGTTAACATTCTTAATTCTAATAAAACACTTTATTTAAGTTTAAGATATTTTAAACTACCGAGCAAAACGATTTTTACTAATTATCTCAGAATTTTAATTTAGAATCACTTTAGCTCTAAAATAGGCTGTGTTAATAACTTTACTTAAGATAGAGTTTTTAAAAGTATTATTTTGGATAATTGAATACGTAAAATTAAATTTTACTCCATACATTAAATTCAAGATCTTTTCATTATAATATTAGCCCTGTTAAGAAACTGTCTCACCGTTGGGCACGGGCCTCCTCTTAAACTGAAAGAGTTAAGGTTATAGTCCACCACGCTGGCCCAGTGCGGGTTGGCGAACTTCACACACCTTCGAGAAACTCTCAGACATGCAGATTTCCTCACGATGTTTTCCTTCACCGTTAAAGCAAGTTATAGTTAATTTTAAATACGCACATGCTTTCGAAAAGACAAAGGTGCGTGCCTGGGTTTGAACCCGAGACCTCTGACTTTGCAGTTCAACAGTCTAACCACTAGGCTAGCACTGCTTCCAACAATTTTTATTTAACTTTCAATAACAAATGAAACTGTATGTGTAATTAAATGTCGAATGACGTGCGAAGTACTTTATTAGGCGCTGCACACACAAAACAGTACGTCGAATGCAAGTAACACCAGCACTACTCTCGTTAGTACCCAAATACTGCTTCCAAGTCGCTGAGTCACTCGTAGTATCCGTATATCGTTGCTAAAGTCGCCGATGTTATCCACTTAGATCGCTTGTTCTCCGATTTGATCACTATCGCTTCCGAAAAGAGACTGTGACCGTCCCCGCGCTCTGTGTTCCTTTTATACTCGTATGAAAGTTCTAGAACGGACGCGAACCTTCTAAGTACATCGATAGAAGTAAATCGAACAATAGCCGGCGCGGCCCACAAAGCGGTATTATTATTACATACCTATTTGTACGTGAACAAATAGGTACTTGTATACCGCGACCGCGCGCCGGCGATAATTAAAGGGGAGGAACCTTCTAGACGTTTCAGCACTTAGGCGCGGATGCTAGGTCTTTCTCGACAAGTCACTAGGGGACCTAACTGTGTGTCATTTTAAAATTAACATACCCCGATAACCCCTTATCGGGGAATTTTCGAGATATCGGGGTGTATTGAAGTCGTAACAATATTATGAAAAAGTCACAGACGTAAACCCATTTCAGGCTGAGTCGAAGGCACGTTGCCCGTTACTCGTTGAAGCCGTTGGTCCCGGTTACCACTTAATGTCGTATTCATTAATCCGACTTGGAAGCCTTTTAGGCAGCTTGAGAAGTTGAACTTGCCTCCAACCAATCCGCACTGGGTCCGCGTGGTAGAGTATGACCTAATCTCTTTCACCTTGATTCATGAATAAAAGCCTTTATATCAGCATATACAGCTATATTAGCTTATACTATCCCACTGCTGGGTGAAGTCCTTTTCCAACAAATCGAGATGAGAGAGATTAAGTCATACTTCGCACCGCAAACCCACTGTGGATTAACGCAGGAAGGTTTTGAGACCACCCGCTGTAAGATCTTATCAAGCCGCCCATAAAGCTTCCAACTTGGCTCAACAACTACTACATTAAGTGGTAACTGGGATAAATGGCTTAGCGTTTTGAATATGAAGATGCCACAAACGGTCACCCATTTCAGACCGACCGAGTCGAACTCTGCTTAAGAACACCGCGGTCGTAGAGCGCTACAAGCACCCCGAATCTTCCCTTGTTCGTTCATAATATCGTCTTGTTATAATGTAATTAATATCAGGGCGAAAGAATGATACCTATGTTTGATTGTACATCCGTTCTATCAACTATCCGAATACACGCATTCTGTTTTAGACAAGGTTCGTATATGGAATGTTTGTAGAATCAGTGGAAGTAATTTTAATTTTACCTGAATTCGTATAAAACTGGATTCCGCGCTAAAGCTCTTGTCGGAAGCATCAGAAAATTGAACTGTCAGAGGCAGCCAGTTGGCCAGGCTCCAGCAAACCACTGATGATTAGATATTCCCTACTCATGCATTATTATTAACTTTACTTACATAAACTTTGGGATATGTGGAAGCAAATTTAGATTAAGGTAGATAAGTTACTGCGACGTTTATGATATAATAATAATTGCTATAGACTTAGTCGCTATTCCATTGAAACCTAAAAATAATACAGTTTAGTATATAGTTTCACAAAGATGATCATGGGCAACTTACAGGCCCATAGAATATATACCTTACAGACTAACATACATATAATATATAAAAACTTATAAATTAAGACACATGTGTTGACGGCGACATGTTGCGCTATGCAGGGGCGTCTCGTTATCTTCCACGAAATCTCCTGAAGACAACACCCTTCGGCCATAACTCCTCGCTCATGAAGGTCTTCAGCTTGGCAGTGGGAACTCACACAACAAACCGGTGGGAACTCGCATAACAATACAACACAACAAAGAACTCTCAAACATCGTCGGCATTTCGGTGTTACACCATACACCTTTACTATTCCCGTTTAGGGAATTAAATTTAATAAAATTATCTAATGTCAAGGAAAAACGTATGTAAAGTAACAAAGATGAAGATCGCTTTCAATATTGATATCGGAAGGTTCCTGTGGTTACTCCATGTGTATCCATTTTTAAATTTAAAAAATAGTCGCCATTTAAACTTTCTATTTACTATCGAAATCAATATCGGCGGGCTGCTGCAGTTTCGCAATATATATCGAAAATGGCCGTCATTTTGAAATCTTTAGTTAATATAACTTTCGGTATGTTACTCCAAATACAAGAGCACTAAAATAATATCGTTGAATATGTATTGAGGCCTAAATTTATGATTACATCATTTGTTATTTATATAACGTGCACATATTAATGTAGGTTAATGTACAACACGAAGATACGAAGATCAGGTTAACTGAAAGACAGGGAAAGGCTCCATTATGAAGTTGAGCTTGCTGAGTATCAATCACAAGCAAAATAAGCTAATTCAGAAAAAAGAAAGGACAAAGATGAAGCAACGCTCACTCACAACTCATATGTTCGAGCCTATGCGTTCGTTCTTCAGCAATGCTTACACTCACATTTCCTCAAAACTTCTGATTTTTTTTTATTTAAAGCAGCTATAGTCCTACAATTTCACAATCGAAAGAAAATAATAAATCTAGTAGATACGGAACTATTATTGGGGACGATATCATCAGCTCTCGAGGAGCTAATATAATCGCGTCGAGTTTGTGGCATTTTCTTCATCGTTTTTTACATTTTTTTTGAAGATTTTGTACTAACTGACCGTTGATTTTGCTATAAATTGAAAGAGTATGTTTTTTGGAAGTATCAAATAATTGATTATAATACAATGCCTTGATCTTCAATTCAATATAATTACCTTATGGCGTCCGAAATGTGAACGTCTCCGGTGGTTCCCGTTGGCGTTGTCGTAAATTACCAAATTTAGGTAACGGGTACCACGAAGTGCCAACTTCTTTACAATAACAACTTTATTCTTATTCTAACAACCTTATTCTTATAGACTGCCTCGTTGGTCTAGTGGCAAAACGCATCGCTTGGTGATCACGAGGTCCTGGGTTCAAATCCTACGTCGGACAAATGAAGTTTTTCTAACGAAAACTTCTCACTATGCATCCGGAATCTGGAATTGTGCCCGGTAAATGGCAATAGGCTTGCCCCTATTACAGGGGTACCTAACATCGTCGGCGAAAGGTGGGTGTACTCAGTACACCTCTGCCACTCCCGCTTGGGGAATATAGGCGTGAGGGTGTGTGTGTTTATTTTTATATCCTTGTTATTTTTCTTTAATTTCGACATTTTATCTGTATGTATGCCTCAGGTGTGGTTATATACAGCATATTTTTTTAGTTTAGTTTTAGCTTTAGTGCCAAAAAATTACTCGATTGCATAACAATTGGGTCTTAGAGTCCAAGAAGATTTTCTCGAAAATGGGGAATCATAGAATTTTTCGAATATATTTCTGATATCCCTGACTGAGATCCTAATTACAAATTAATTTTTTTTTTCTTACCTGGTCAATTTAAGGTAATTTTTGCATAACGATGGCGGAGAGGTGTTGCTTAACGCAACACCTCTACGCCATCGTACTCAACAGTACTCATGGTTACGTTGTGCAGAAACGTTCTGAAGGCATAAACAGCTGCCTCGCAACCGGCCGCACCGAAACCTAGCTGATCTGGTTGAAGTTAGCTACTGGCATAGTCCTTTATTTTTGTAAAATATAATTTTGCAGCGAGGCGTCGATATGTACTTCCAACTGCGATCTGTTGTATGCCCATATCTTTTTTAATCAGGGCACTGTTAACACGGCCAAAAAAGCATTAGATTGACCAGTGCGGTCAACTCCGTCAAAAGCGCTTCGACAGCAACGCCACTGCTACTACTGCTATATATATATACTACTAGATCTGCTAGATCTTTTAGATGTTGTGAAGTTAAAGTATGCTGCCCACTTTGGGAAGGAGCTAACCGCATTGGCAATATCTTCAACTGTCCCATATAGGAAAGCGTCAGTAGTCACAGGAGGATTCGGCAAGTGGAGATTTGTTTTATTTGCAGAGGACATGCTTGCTGGTCTCAGTTTCCGTGTTACAGCTTCTGCATGCCACGTTGCTGAATAGATTCATCTTATATCATCAGGTATACGTATAAGAACTTGTACCATTATGTTATACCTATCCTATGTTATTTTAAATACCGTTTTGGGCATTATTCAATAATTATTCCAATTATACGATCAATTATAAGATCAAAGTTGTGCGAAAGAGACTTTGGGACATTTTGCCAGAGTATGGTATAGATGGCACTCTGTTGCGAGCCGTCCAGTCCACTTATGTGAACTGCAAGGCATGCGTACGGGTGGGTGGTAACAGGTCACCCTGGTTTGACGTTAAAATCGGCGTCAAGCAGGGTGGCGTGTTGTCCGCTAGACTGTTTATAATATATCTGGACAAAAGTCTTCAAAGACTGAAAGCGATGAATGAAGGTGTACAAATGGGTGACTTAGTGGTAAACCATCTACTTTATGCAGATGACGCGGTTTTAATAGCGCCAACAGCCACTGATCTGCAAACACTAGTCACAGTTATGAAAGACGACTGCATGATCAATGGCTTACACTTGAATGTGAAGAAAACCAAGATTATGGTTTTTGAAAGGGAAGAAACCAGAACGAATGTAAGGATTGTGGTTGGTAACGATGTGCTGGAGCAAGTGAATGAGTTTGTATATCTTGGATGCGCCTTCAGTAAGGATGGGAAATACACCGCTGACATAGAGAGAAGAGTGAGTGCAGGGAACAGAGTGAATGGTGCGATGGGAAAGCTACTCGGTAGCCGGCACTTAAGCCATAAGGCGCAGCTGGCCATACATAACGGAGTTCTTGTCCCAACGCTGTTATATGGTAGCGAGAGCTGGGTATGTAAGAAGGAGAATGAAAGTAGGATAAATGCGGTAGAAATGCGAGCTCTGCGGAAGATGTGCGGAGTGAAGCTGACCGACCGCATTAGCAACAGCATAGTAAGACAGCGAGTAGGTATGAAAGATAGTATCGGTGTAAAGATGAGAAAGGGCATGCTCCGTTGGTTCGGGCATATAGAAAGAATGCCAGAGGAAAGAATGACAAAACAGATATACAATGTGAAAGTGGAAGGATGCAGGTACCGGGGAAGACCTAGACTATCTTACCACGACCAAATAAACCGAGTCTTATCTGATGGAAAAGTCAAGAGTCTCCGTAACCGGCGAGCGTGTATGAGACGAACTATGAGAGTCGAGGAAGCCAGAGAGGTATGTAAGGAAAGAACCTGTTGGAACTCCGTACTCTCTGCCTACCCCGCAAGGGATCTGGCGTGAGGTTATAGATAGATAGATAGATAGATATAAGATCAATCAATTGATTTCCATTTGCAATTGAATTAATTCCCCTAATGTAATTCGGAATAACAATGCCTTTTAAACGTCAAACGCCTCAGTTCCTCTCGTGACCATGAGTGCTGTTCAGCACTCGAAATGTCAGTAGTAATAAAAAAAATACTAATTAAAGAGTTATATATGTATACTGTTGGAGTATTCTTGAATAAATAGATATGACAAACAAGCTTCTCGCTTTTGAATTTTAAACTTGCAAGACATTTGGAATCCTCGAGCTGAGAATCCGAATCTTTAAAGTACAAAGCGCCAATCTAGAGGATCCCCATTCTATCAAATTGAATGTTGGAATAACATGATCACACGTGCTGAACCACAATCACTGCAGTACGTGATCTTGTTAACAAAACAGTATTAGTTAAGAAAACGGAGATAGAATCAGTTTGCTTGCATAGTTTTAGTTCGTTTTTACTTACTACAAAACCGCATATCGGTCCCATAGAACAAAATTACATATCCGAAACAAAATAAATGACATTTGCAACTCTCGTGCCCGTCGATAAGGTTCTTCATGCCATATACAAATACTGGATTATAGGACTTTGTTCGTTGGACACGTCGATTAATTATAAACTCAGAAGCGGAATAGGTTAAAGAAAAGTCAGGACAGCATCTCACTACAGCAAAGTCACAGGAACATCATAAAAATTATATCATTGTATTACAATTTTAACATCATCTTTTTACATTTTTCTCTTGAAATTACATCAATGTTAAAGCGTAGCGTGTTGTGCCTGATGAGCTTGGGGTATTGCTGCTTTTAGACACAATCTGACCACCGTCTTTGGGGTTCTAGTTCGGTCATGCTCACTATAATGTATTTGCTTGCGGTGGCTGTCTGGCGCGGGTTACTCCCTTCCAATATGGTTGATGGGAGTAATGGCTGTTCCAGTCATTCTCCAGAACGGGTGTTAGTTGTGGGGGCTAGTTCATCTAGAATTCTTTAGACTCGCTTTATAAATAACATCATAATTCGGTCGTAAGGCATCACATTGGAGCTATATCGTAAACTATTTAATTGTAATCTAAACATTGTATCCACACATCATGACTAAAAAAATGGAAAGGAAATCAGATAAAATAAATTAAATTAAAAAGTTTATTTTTGAAGCCTTTCAATCTGATTGTTACACATTCCAAAAGAATTGAGCTGTTATGAATATAAATGGTTATTCTATATATGGATAGTCGCGTAGACTTCATTTTAACTAACAGTTTTTCTCTCAGATGTACAACTGTAAATAATAAGATTTAGTTACATAGAAACCATGATTTTAAAGCTATAGCTATTATAAATGTTTGTTTTGTAAATTTCCAAATATAACTAAATACAAAAGTCGTAACTCAAGTGAGGGCGAATATTTAAATGATAATGTTACTGGTACGTTCCGAAATTGGAGATGTGGTAAAAACTAAAGACACCTGATATTATTTCAGTGCCTAGTTTTATACAATAGAAGAACTTAGGTGTAACTGACGTTTTTTTCAATTTAGGATCTATTTCAACTGGAATTAATATAAAAAGTGGTTAACATTCTTAATTCTAATAAAACACCTTATTTAAGTTTAAGATATTTTAAACTACCGAGCAAAACGATTTTTACTAATTATCTCAGAATTTTAATTTAGAATCACTTTAGCTCTAAAATAGGCTGTGTTAATAACTTTACTTAAGATAGAGCTTTTAAAACTATTATTTTGGATAATTGAATACGTATAATTAAATTTTACTCCATACATTAAATTCAAGATCCTTTCATTATAATATTAGCCCTGTTAAGAAACTGTCTCACCGTTGGGCACGGGCCTCCTCTTAAACTGAAAGAGTTAAGGTTATAGTCCACCACGCTGGCCCAGTGCAGGTTGGCGAACTTCACACACCTTCGAGAAACTCTCAGACATGCAGATTTCCTCACGATGTTTTCCTTCACCGTTAAAGCAAGTGATAGTTAATTTTTAATACGCACATGCTTTCGAAAAGACAAAGGTGCCTGGGTTTGAACCCGAGACCTCTGACTTTGCAGTCCAACAGTCTAACCACTAGGCTATCGCTGCTTCCAACAATTTTTATTTAACTTTCAATAACAAATGAAACTGTAATATACTGAGATAATCAATCCAGCTAATTTACTTAAGAATATATATATACAAGCTGTAACATAATAAACGCAAGACCTAAAAGTAGTTTGTTCTAAATCGATAACTGAATTGATTCCAACTATTTTTTATATCTTACATTTTTTACTCCTTCAGTGCGCTATAAAAAACTAAATTTATGCTTGATCATAGCAATAAGGAGATTACAAATGCATTCCTAACCCGTATTTCTCAATACGCACACATACACGTACAAGTTTCATTGTCAATTGTGGTATAAAAGTGCTTAAAAAAGGGGTAAAATCCTTTAAATTTGGAAATTTGGTTTTCGTTTTGAATTTATGAACCAATTCTCTAATTGGGGTGTCTGAGGTCTTGCGTTTATTATGTTACAGCTTGTATATATATATATATATATATATATATATATATATATATATATATAAAACACCGTCACGCCTATATTCCCCAGAGGGAGTGGCAGAGGTGTACTGAGTACACCCACGTTTCGCCGACGATGTTAAGTCCCATGTAATAGGGGGCGAGCCTGTTGCCATATATCGGGCACAATTCCAGACTCTGGACTCATACTGGGAATTTTTTGTTAGAAAAACTACACTTGTCCGACCTAGGATTTGAACCCAGGACCTCGTGATCACAAAGCGATGCGCTTTGCCACCAGATATATATATATTGTTACGACCCCAACATACCCCGATATCTTGAAAAGTCTTAATCGGGGGATGTCGATTCTTAAACACATAACGCACTCTTAGGTCCCCCGGTGAACTAACTAGAAAGATCAAGAATTCGCGCTTAAGTGGCGAAACGTCTAGGAGGTTCCACCCCCATATTTATCGCCGGCGCGCAGTCGCGGTATACAAGTACCTATTTGTTCACACACACGTAGGTATGTAATAATAATACCGCTTAGTGGGCCGCGCTGGCTATTGTTCAATGTACTTCTATCGATGTACTTAGAGGGTTCGCGTCCGTTCTAGAACTTTTATAGGAGTATAAAAGGAACACAGAGCGCGGGGACGGACACAGTCTCTTCTCGGAAGCGATAGTGATCAAATCGGATAACAAGCGATCTAAGTGGAATACACCGGCGACTTTAGCAACGATATACGGATACTACGAGTGACTCAGTGACTTGGAAGCAGTATTTGGGTACTAACGAGAGTAGTACTAGTGTGCGATTAGTTCACGTGTGTATTTGCATACGACGTACTGTTTTGTGTGTACAACGCCTAATAAAGTACTTCGCACGTTATTCGGCATATAATTACCCTGCAAACGTAACAATATTTATTTCTTACAACAAATACGTCCTACATTCATCAACAATCATCTGTAAAAAGAGCCTATTTTTGGGAATTGGGATCAGGTTCTCCCTTAAGACCGCTTTTATACCAAAATTGCTAGCTCTAGCTTCAGCTGTCAGACGTCCATTGCAGTTCAAAAGCCTCCCCAAAGACCTAAATACGAGTATTATAATTAATAAATGAACATAATAAATTAACAAATCCATTTTATGTCACTCTTGCATCAATTAAAATACGAACATGCCTGTGTCAATGAATGGAGCGGAAACTCTTTCGGAATTCCAATTACTTTCACGTATTTCATACTGCTTTCTGCACGCGACTACATCCGCGTTGACTTTAGACAGGAATCTTACATTTTTCCGCGATAAAAAATATCCTATATGTTAATCTAGATACTAAACTAACTATGTGCCAAATTTCATCCAAATCCGTTCAGCCGATTTTGCGTGATTGAGTAACAAATATCTAAATATTATAAGAAGTAGGTTTTCAAGCACTTGCGGGTATCCGATTGAAATGAAATTTGGCATACGTCTGTAAATTTATCGATTTGCTGAAGTCGGAAAGCAAGGAATATATGAACTATACAACGTAACCCCTCGTGTTAAGGCTTGCTAGATTGGTATTGACAAGTACTATATAGCGAGATAGTGCCCAGGATCTGATGATGAAGCCGAAAGGTGGCCAATAGAACCACCCGACTACTCAATTGAACCGTGTTTGGGCTCGTTTAAAATGTCAAGACGAGTACTTTAGACACGTTTGGTCTATCCAAGGTCCAATGATGGAGCTGGAAGAAAGCCATAGGAACTTCTCAACTGAGCAAGATATTTTCGGTGTATTTTTGCTATAAAAGCTCGTTTTAAAAAGGTCTTTTAAATCTATTTTTTTTATTATTAATAATATTTTTTTTGGTCGAGTGGCAAAGTGCATCGCTTTGTGATCACGAGGTCCTGGGTTCAAATCCTAGGTCGGAAATAGTATTTCTAACGAAAACTTCCAAGTTCAAGTCCGGAGTCTGGAATTGTGGCCTGTATATGGCAATAAAAACATCGTCCAATCCGGCTGGTCACCGTGGAAGATCAAGACTAAAACCCTCTAAAGAAGACATCTCAAACTTCTTCAACACCAAGAAATGAAACTCAATCCCAAGAAATACTTAACTCAACTAAAAAGAAGAAAGATCAACATAGTAACTTACAACGTCAGAACTTTATCTACTTACGAACGCTTAATCGAACTTAGCGAAGCACTCATAAGAGTCAAATACGACATAATTGGACTATGTAGAATAAGGAGGACGGGCACCCGGATAGAAGAATATAATAATTTCATACTATGCCACACGGGACACACACCTGGTAAACATGGAGTCGGTTTCATAATAAATAAAACCCGAAAGAACTGGATTGAAAGTTTCATGGGCATAAATGATAGAGTAGCATTATTGAACTTAAACATAGAAGGATTGCCCATGTCAATTATCCAAATATACGCACCGACTGACTTCTATTCAAATGTCAATAAATCCCTAGACCAAGCTTACAAAAACTATATAATAATAGGTGATTTTAACGCGAAAATAGGTCAACCAAGAAAAGATGAACATCTAATAATGAAACCAAATGGGTATGGTTAAAGAAACCAGAGAGGTCAGAGGCTAATTGATTTCACCCTCGAACACAAACTTACCATCTTAAATACTTTCTTTCATAAAAAACCAAACCATAGATGGACCTGGCGATCACCAGGTGATAAATACAAAAATGAAATAGATTACGTACTGTCAAATCAACCAAACACCTTCCAAAACATAGAAGTTTTAAATCTGAACTACCCGTCAGACCACAGAGCAATCAGAGCAACAATGTCTATCACAAAACAGAAGAAAAAACGCACAGCGTATAAAAGCAATCGATATTCATCACTGAAAACTGAACAAGAAATATTATCTTATAAACAATACATCTCATACCAGTTACAAGATTTACATAAATGCCAAGAAGAAACACAAGTACATGCTTTTTATAACACATTAACCAAGGCCATAGCCCAGAGCTTACAGGACGCTCGAACCCCCAACGAAATATCAAAAGAAATCCATAAAGTTCTTAAAGAGCGTACACTGGAACTTATCAAGAGAGGGCAAGAGTTACAACATGCTAAGATAAAAACTCGAGTCACTAAAAATTAACTATCAGCTCTATATAAATTAATAAGTAAATACATAAAAGATGACTACAAAAGCTACAGATCAAAGACTATCGAAAAACATCTAGAAAAAGCAGGAAGCTCAAAAAGGCCCTTAAAGAACTAAGAACAAATAAATATTGGATAGATAGCTTAAACTGTAAGGCCAAAACCGTAAATAACCGAAAAGAAATCATAGATGTAGCAACCCATTTCTATAAAACACTATATAAAGCACAAGGGAACGAGTGTACCAGCCATAACAACGCAAATGATACTGACTCTACAAACATAAGCGGAAACATAACACCAATAACTGAAAAAGAAGTCACACAAGAAATAAAAAGGCTAAAGCTAGATAAGAGCCCAGGACCAGACGGCATTACAAATGAAGCTAAGCAGAAGGCTGCTTGGCCGCTACTGACTCTCCCATTAACACACTTATCTAACCTTATATTAAAAACTGCTGAAATACCATCGCTGTGGGTAGAGTCGGAAATAATTTTAATTTATAAATAGGTGACTCAAATGATATCACAAACTACAGGCCTATAAGCTTACTCTCATGTATCTACAAATTGTTTTACTCCATAATTAACAGAAGAATAAGTGTCACAATAGAAGCAAACCAATCAATTGAACAAGCGGGCTTTCGCAAGAGCTTTTCAACAATAGATCATATACATACTCTAGAACAAATAATGGAAAAATACCAAGAGAAGCAAAGAACACTCTACATTGCATATATTGATTATAAAAAAGCTTTTGATACCGTGTCACATTCAAATATATGGACTGCCCTGCAAGCTCAAAAAGTTGAACAAGAGTATATAGATATAATCAGAAACATTTACAAAGGTAGTACAGCAAAAATAAAACTAGAATCTACTGGTCCTACGTTCTCCATAGGAAGAGGCGGGGAACAAGGCCACCCACTTTTTCCAAAATTATTTATATCTAGCCTAGAGTCAATAATAAAAAGATTCAACTAGAAAAAGACAGGATTAAACATCAATGGCAAGTATTTATCCCACCTACGCTTCGCAGATGACTTAGTTCTGCTGTCAGAATCTAGCATACAATTACTAAACATGATCGATTCACTAAACACAGCTAGTAAGCAAGTAGGACTAGAAATGAATCATTCGAAAACAATGGTCATGACAAATAGTATACAGAGAAGAATATCAGTGGACAATGAGATTCTGAAATATACAGAGAAATACATATACCTTGGAAAACAAATTGGCTTCAACAGAAAACAAAACGAACTTAAAGTAGAACGAAGAGTACAAAATACTGGGAACAAGTACTGGTCCTTAAAAGAGATATTCAAAAGTAACATGCCAACAAATATCAAAACAAAAGTCATGATGTCCTGCCTCCTACCTTGTCTAACATACGCATGTCAAACTTGGAAATTTACATCCAAATTAAAAAGCAAAATCACTACCTGCCAACGTGGAATAGAACGAAGTATGCTCCACATTAAAAAGATGCAAAAAATTCGTCACACAAAGATTAGAGAAACCACCCAAGTGAAGGATGCTGTATCCTACGCTAAAAAACTAAAATGGAAGTGGGCTGGACACGTAGCGAGGCTAAAGGAAGAGAGATGGACCAACAGGGTAACAACGTGGAAGGGTCCAATCGGCAAGCGCCTCAAAGGCAGACCCCACACAAGATGGGAAGATAAGTTGATAAAAATAGCTGGTCGCAAATAGCTCAAGACAGAGACACATGGTATTCTTTAGAGGAGGCCTTCACCTTCACTTGAGGAGGGGTTCATGCAAACAAACTTATATAATATTATCCAGACTTAAACTTTTTTATTTTTCATCTTAAAAAAAATAAACTTTTTATGTATCTTACTTTTTTTGCATGAAATAAAAGGCTTATTATTATTATTATTATATGGCATTATATGGCAATAGGCTCGCCCCCTATTACATGGGACCTAACATCGAAACGTGGGTGTACTAATCACATTCCACCTTGCAAATTCAAATGTCCTATTTCAAAACATGCCTGCTACAATGAATCGGGGTGGATACTCGTTCAGAATTCAATTTCCTTGCACATATTTCATAAGGAGCGGTGCGATTTCGCCAGTTTTCGTGTAAGTAACTTTTGCCACGCCAGATTTATGGCTGCCTAAGTTGCCGTTCTAGTGTTTAGATGTAT
Source organism: Phalera bucephala (assembly GCA_905147815.2). NCBI lineage: Eukaryota > Metazoa > Arthropoda > Insecta > Lepidoptera > Notodontidae > Phalera > Phalera bucephala. The sequence goes on along the minus strand of LR990632.1, from coordinate 6,373,444 downwards.
TTTCTTATGCTATTTTTGAAATTAACTTATTTAAGATATTGTTTGGTATTTAACCAGTAATTAACTTGTTATCTGTACAAAGAAATGAAATTAACGAATCTGTTTGTAATGTCAAAATAACAGCTTTTTACTAAATGCATATGAAAGTATATACGGTTCTTATAACAATAAAAAAACAACTTTCAAATTTTTTTTTGTCTATTTGTTCCGGCTAATCTCCGAAACGGCTGGACTGATTTTGGCGGGACTATCACTGGGCAGATGGCTGATGCTGTAAGGAGTAACTTAGGCGACTTTTATTTTAGAAAAAGATTTTTGTTACATTTCACGCGGACAAAGTCGTAACAGCGTTTAAAATAAATACGGGTGTAACATAATAAACGCTAGACCTGAAAGTAGTTAATTCGAAATCGATAACTGGATTGATTGAACCGACTGCCTCGTTGTTCTGGTGGCAAAGCGCATCGCTTTGTGATCACGAGGTCCTGGGTTCAAATCCTAGGTCGGGCAAATGAAGTTTATCTAACAAAAAATTCTCAGTATAAGTTCGGAGTCTGGAATTGTGCCCGTTATATGGCAATAGACTCGCCCCCTATTACATGGGACCTAACATCGTTGGCGAAACGTGGGTGTACTCAGTACACCTCTGCCACCCCCTCTGGGGAATATAGGCGTGACGATGTGATAACTGAATTGATTCCAACTATTTTTAATGTACCTTAAATTTTTTTTTATTTGCAATATAAATGCTGTTACTGCCTTAGTGCGCTATAATACACGAAATTTATTCTTAATTCAAAACAACACACAGCAATAAAACACATTTCTCAATTCCAACCCATACACGTACAAGTTTCATTGTTGATTGGGGTATAAAAGTGCGTAAAAAAGGGTGAAAAAAATTTAAATTTGGAAAATTGGTGTTCGTATGGATTTTTTGAAGCAATTATGTAATCGGGGTATCATAACACAAAACCTCGTCGTGCTTTATGTTTCAGACCAAGCTTTTAAGCTGCCAGTTAGTAATTTTAAGTGTAATTTAAAACACCCAATTAAAATCAAATGTTCCTTCAAAATTTTGTATCTATGCTGTTGGTCGTTGAGGAGTTGTCTTGTCTGAAGCCAATCTAGGGTATAGAATCAAGTCATGCTTACCAATGAAACGCATTCTCATCGAAACTGAACCAACATGTCAAATTTCAACTCCGTAGAATATGAGGACATGGTTCTAATTCCACTTGCAAGATTTGACCTCGACGAACAAATATTGCAAGTTTAAGCCCTTTGACTGCCTCGTTAGTCTAGAAGTCTTGGGTTCAAAAGGTGGTACAAATGTAATTTTTCTAACGAAAATCTCCCAGGATGAGCCCGGAGCCTGGAATTGTGTCCGGTATATGGCATTAGTTTCGCCCCTATTATATGATATCGTCTACCCTATAATATCGTCGGCGAAAAGTGGGTGTACTCAGTACACGTCTGCCACCCCCGCTTGTGAAATAGGCGTGATGATATTAAATACAAGCTTGTGAATCTAATAGACCGTGTCTTATCTGAAGGACAAGTCAAGAGTCTCCGTAACCGGCGAGCGTGTATGAGACGAACTATGAGAGTAGAGGAAGCTAGAGAGGTCTGCAAGGAAAGAACCTGTTGGAACTCTGTACACTCTGCCTACCAAGCAAGGGAACGGGCGTAATGATATAGATCTATTATAGCAATAAGACAGATTGGTTATCTTGCTTAATCAGAGGACTTCCTACACCGGAGGGTGTCCGGTCTAGGAAGCTTCCGGCTCCATCGTCATACCCTTCTCACCACCTAGGTCGATGGTAGTTTTCAAAACAAATCCAACGATTCCAAATACATAATGGTTATATTATGGCTCACACTCCATCATAAAACCCTGGACACCATCTGGACCTATAGTAGATATTTGCACCTATAGCAGACCTTCAATAACTCCAACCACTACGAGTATGTATTCTTTGTAGTTGAGGAGTTCCTTTTGCCACCTCAAGGCCTCAGCGTCTGACAGACAGACATACGAACAGTGCAAGTCAAATAAAAGGTTTAATAAAAACTAAGCATTTTTTCCTTTCTCTTTAATTTTGTCTACGTTAAAGAGTTTCCGTAAACGCTTCATCAAATCAGAATCCTTACTATTTCGTTATATACCCACGACCCAACAAATATGCCAAATGCACACGCACCTTAAGAATTAATAAGAAAAATATGTATTAGGTAGGGATCTACCGTGGAGCATAAAACGCATTGATAGAGACCTGAGAATACAAGATGGATTACTCCCATTTTCGAGTTTATAGACGATGTTCCGGAACCATCGATCATTGCTCACAAACGGGGCGAAGTGTTGTCTATAGATTTTTGCATTGAATAGAACCAATTCATAATGAAAATCGATCTATAACACACCCTCTGCAGTAAGGTAAGGTATCATAACTGTACACCACTCGAAAACTTTGACGTTAGTGGGACGCTAGCGAGTAATCGTGCTGTCTCGTTCATGTTTATATAGTAAATTTGAAGTGTGACAAGGATGGCATTTCAACTCGCTAGCATAACGCTAACGTCAATATTTTCATGCTAATCCGATCTTGGTTATACATAGTATAATACATCCATATCACGACAAAAAATCTAAAAAATAGGAAAACCGACTTCAAAATGCAAAAAATAGATATTTGAAGTCAGTGCCGGTTGGTGCATTCGGTTACTTGGCACCGACTTCAGATATTTATTTTTTGCTTTTTGAAGTCGGTTTTCCTTTTTTTAGTGAATTAAGATTTTTAGTAATTAGTGAATTAATTATTAATTTATAGCAGTGATAGCAGTGATAGCCTAGTGGTTAGACCGTTGGACTGCAAAGTCAAAGGTCTCGAGTTCAAACCCAGGCACGCACCTCTGTCTTTTCGAAAGCATGTGCGTATTAAAAACTTAATTATCACTTGCTTTAACGGTGAAGGAAAACATCGTGAGGAAACCTGCATGCCTAAGAGTTTCTCGAAGGTATGTGAAGTTCGCCAACCCGCACTAGGCCAGCTTGGTGGACTATGGCCTAAACCCTCTCAGTTTGAGAGGAGGCCCGTGCCCAGCAGTGGGACAGTTTCTTACCAGGGATAATATTATTATTTATTTATTATTATTATTAATTTATATAACTATGTGATATTATTCTACTTAGTTCTACAGTAAGTTACTTACGGGATTGATATGATACTCATAATAACTGAATTTACACATTCGTACTGTTTGCTGTCAAGTAGACCCGTAGTATATCTTCAAAGTCCAAGGTATTCGATAAAATTAAAATGGGACTATCTCAGCGCTATACTGGACCCAATGCAAAAAGAATCATCCAAATCGGTTTATAATAAGAGAATTTATAAAAAAACTCCGATGAATTATGAACCTCCTCCTAGTTTGAAATCGGTTAATATTTTACTTAGTTCTATAGAAGGGTACCTATTGGATTGACGTAATACGAGGCATGCCTTTTAAGTTCTGTCATTTCCATATTTCCCGGCAATTTTGAATTTGGAACTGTTCTATATTCGAATGTGTTTAAATTTTGAATCTCAAAACAGTTGAAAGTATTAGGATTAATGCTATTGTTTAGTCACAGCGTCGATTGGAATCTGACAGGTTACGTACGAAAATGAATCTTTCTAAGGAAAACGTTCGTACAATAATTTTCTACAACTTTAGAACAGGCCTGACACGGCTTCAGTGTTTTGAAGAGCTAACATCTGTGTTCAGTGATAAAGCCCCATGTCTGCGGACTGTCGAACGCTGGTATTTAGAATTCCAGCGTGGACATACTAGTGTTAGTGACAAATCTCGCGAAGGACGCCCAAAATCCGCCTTCACTGAAGATAACATCATTGCTGTGAGACAACTAATTCTCGAAGATCGTCATGTGACGTATCGAGAGATAGAGGCTCTATCAGGCATCTCAGGGACAACCATTCAGAAGATCTTGCATGAAGCGCTTGGTGTGAGAAAGCTAGTTTGCCGTTGGATACCGCATCTGCTTTCCGACGATCACAAGGCGGCCCGCGTCAGATGGTGTAAGAAAACTCTGCAAAGGTTCAACCGAGGAGAGTCAAATCACGTTTACGGCATCATCAGTGGTACCACAGTTTGTTTACCACAAGTCATCGCCGAACTTCGACAATCTAACTCAAAGCGACGCATCATCCTGCACCACGACAACGCAAGCTCACACAGCGCTCGTCAAACGATTAAGTATTTGAAGCAGGAAAAAGTAGAAATTCTTGACCATCCTCCATACAGTCCTGACCTAAGCTCTAACGATTTCTTTACATTTCCTAAAATTAAGAAAAGTCTTCGTGGTCAAAGGTTCCAGTCCGGTGAAGAAGCAGTCGACACTTTCAAGTCAGCCATTTTGAAAACCCCTACTTTAGAGTGGAATAAATGCTATAATAACTGATTTGAGTGAATGGAAAAGTGTATTGAGCTACGTGGTGAAAACTGTGAAAAACTATAAAAAGTATTATAAGGTTCGAGTTGTGTTTTTTTCTTCAAACGACAAAACTTAAAAGGCATGCCTCGTACCCATAATATCTCAATCTACGCATTCGTATTATTTGTCGTTAAGGAATTGCCTGGTGTATCTTCAAAGTCCAAGGTCCAATACCGATGAAATTAAAATGGGACTACTTTGGAGCTATGTTGAATCCAATTCATACATAAAAAAGTAAACCGACTTCAAAAAGCTAAAAAAGAATATTTGAAGTCGGTACCGATTAGTGCAATCGGTTACTTGGCACCGACTTCAATATTTAGTTTTTGCTTTTGAAGTCGGCTTACTTTCTTTTTTAAAAAATAATTTTATTTTACACTTTTAAGTGACGAGTGAATTATTGATTAAGATTTATATACATATATTATATTATTCGTAACGAGGTAATCCGACAAAGAACCAAAGTTACCGACATAGCTCGCAGACTCAGTAAGCTAAATGGCAATGGGCTGGTCACATCTGCAGAAGGACCGACGGCCGATGGAGCAAGCGTGTCCTAGAGTGGAGACCGCGACTTGGTAAGCGTAAGGTAGGACGGCCCCCAGCTAGATGGACCGACGACCTCAAAAAGGTCGCTGGGACAGACTGGATGCGGAAGGCGGAGGACCGTGTGCAATGGCGCGTGTTAGGAGAGGCCTATGTCCAGCAGTGGACTACGATAGGCTGATTGATTGATTGATTGATTATATTATTTTGCTAAATTGTGTGTAGGATTGATATAATAACCATAATAAAGGAATCTAAACATGCGTGCTTCCAAATCCAAAGTTCAACACCGATTTCATTAAAATGGGACCACCTCGAAACTATACTACCAACGCAAAAAGAATCATCAAAATCAGTTCATAGATAAAGACGTTAAAAATAAACACAGGCGAATGGTCGACCTCCCCTTTTTTGAAGTCGGTTAAAATTCTGATTAGATCTATGGCAGGGTACCTCTAGGATTGACGTAATACCCATAATATCTCAATCTACGCATTCGTATTGTTTGTCGTTTAAGAATTCTCTAGTGTATCTTCAAAGTCCAAGGTCCACCAATAAAATTAAAATGGGGCCACCTTGGAGCTATACTGAATCCAATACAAAAAGAATCATCAAAATCGATTCATAATTGGCAGAATGATCGCGTAACATATTGATACGTAGCGGGGTAATTGAATGCTGAATAACGTGCGAAGTATTTTATTAAGCACAAAACACACAAGTACTACTATCGTTAGTACCCAAATACTGCTTCCAAGTCGCTGAGTCACTCGTAGTATCCGTATATCCTTGCTAAAGTCGCCGGTGTATTCCACTTAGATCGCTTGTTCTCCGATTTGATCACTATCGCTTCCGAGAAGAGACTGTGTCCGTCCCCGCGCTCTGTGTTCCTTTTATACTCGTATGAAAGTTCTAGAATGGACGCGAACCCTCTAAGTACATCGATAGAAGTACATCGAACAATAGCCGACGCGGCCCACAAAGCGGTATTATTATTACATACCTATTTGTGTGTGAACAAATAGGTACTTGTATACCGCGACCGCGCGTCGCCGATAAATAAAGGGGTGGAACCTTCTAGACGTTTCAATAGTAAATCGCAGATTCTAGATCTTTCTAAACAGATCGCTATGGGATGTAAGTGTGTGTAATGCATTTTAAAATTAACATTTCCCGATAAGGGGTTTACGAGATATCAGGGTGCATTGAAGTCGTAACAATATATACAAAAAAAACATACAGTTGAATTGAGAACCTCCTCCTTTTTTGAAGTCGGTTATACAACTCAGCAAAATAATATAATATAGGTATATAAATATTAGTAAATAATTCACTCGTCACTGAAAATTGTAAAATAAAATTCCTTTGTCTCCAACTCTGAGCTATATTTAAAATATCAAGTCTCTAGCTCATCGCGAAGATTAAAATCGGTTGCAAATTTGTACGGTCTAACTCACAAACTAGAACGTGAGTTAATAAAACGTAGCGAAATAATAGTTCTTGAATAAGTGTTCGTCAACAGCGTTTGTCGTTTGTTTCCAAAAAAAATGCACTGAAACTGCAGTTTAAATAAATAAACAAGGCAGCTCTCTAGAGCAGACGACACATCTATTTCCATTGACGATTCCAATAAAGTTTTATTGTTCAATATATATATCATCATGCCAGATCCTTTACAGGGTAGGCAGAGAGTACAGAGTTCCAACAGGTTCTTTCCTTTCAGACCTTTCTGGCTTCTTTCACCCCTATAGTATATCTCATACACGCCGGTTACGGAGACTCTTGACTTGCCCTGCGGATAAAGCACGGTAAGATAGTCTAGGTCTTCCCTTGTACCTACAAACTAACCCAATTAAAGCACTAGTGAAGCACCTTTCACCTTAGCTCTTTTGTAAGAAAAAACATACTGTATGTTCTCTATTATGCGCTTGCTGACTCATTGATAAGCTATGGTTTAAGCAGCTACGGGCTCACGTTTAAGACACAGTTGGATTATATAAAACAATTACAAATTAGACTCTTAAAATACTTAGTTAATAAAAAGGTTAAACAACAATGCAAACCTGATTATGAAAACCTGTTTTGTATTTGTAAAATACTTCCAGTACATCTTAAAGTAGAATATCTCATTGCTATTGAACAATATTATAAAACAGATTATAGAGAATTAATAACGCAGAAGTACTATACCAGGCAGGTTAAACGAGGAAAATTCATAATACCATCAGTTAAAAATTATTATGGACAGAGAACACGGCGTTACTTAACACCTGTAATATATAATAACATAAGTTTGTTGAGATGCTTAAGAAAAGATACATCAATTGCAACATTAAAGAAAAAACTTAAAAAAAATATGCTTCTACTACTTAAAAAGTGACAGTTGTTATTGTTTCGATAATAATTAAAAGTGTACTGTAGTGTAAGTGTTTTGTAGACAAACAGAGCGCCTCCTTCGCCAACAAACTGTGTCGTGCAGTTTGGCGAATTTGTATATCATTCTATTTGTAACTATTTATCGAAATTAAATAAATAAATAAATATAAAAAAAAAAAATAACTTTTCATTAACAGCATTTGTTGTTAGATTCCAAAACGATTCTATGTAAACTTTGTTGGCATAAATCAATAAACGTGTTACCGTTCTAGAGCCATGTGAACCGACGCATTTCTATCAGTTGAACAAAAACTAAAGGTTTCGCTATGGCCGGTTTCAATATTCAACTCAAGGATAGATTACTGTCAGTACAATTTTGACAGATTTTCTATACAAAATATGTCAAAATTCTATCTGTAGTAGGCAAATCTTTCCTGTCAATATTGACACTGAGACACTCGTAATGCTGTGGGATCACGATGTTCGGAAGATCACCAAAATTAAATAGCGTTTAGCTTGCTCAGTTTGAAATGGGTGAATCGGAAGACACGTTAAATCGCTGGTGCCGGTTATTACTTGATGTAGATACTAGTCATCAAGCGAAGTTGGAAGCCTAATGGGTGGCTTGATAAGTTCCAATAACAGGTGGCCACAAACAAGCCACCTATCTACGTGTGGTGGAGTAGGTATAACTTGTTCTCTTTCACCTAGATTTTCATTATTTATTTATACTTTATTCACTATTGGTACATAAACAGACTGGTGCAATATCCGAACGAAGCGAGGAAGCACAATCGAAATTGCGAAAAATTCGATTTTTGAGAGAGTAATTTGCCAGCAGTAAGATATTACATAGTCTTATTAATGTTTAATCTAAATCTCAGCCAAATTATATCCAAATCCGTTCAGATGTTTGGACATAATTGACTAACAACTATCCAAAGTTTCACATTTATTACATTAGTTACATTCCTGCATGAATGCTTAAACTTAGTTTACAGAAAACTAAAGTAATTGATTGAACTAATTCAAAGTCAACGCAACGAGGCTCTTTGTTTTACGATGCCTCTAAAAGCCTTAAAAGGCGGCAGTTTCGCGATATTTGCTCGCCGTTACCCCGACGAAAGGTCGTCTTTTTAAAAATGCAAGAGCGCCGACAGGGCACGTATCAAAGCGTTTGAATGAACTACACTTTTTGGGGCCGGTACGTAAGTGAGAAAGAGTTTTAACGTTCATGTATCTTTTTATATGACTGCCTTGTTCGTCTATTGTGCGGGGTTTTGGGTTCGAAATGTAGGTTTTACTAAGTGTCAATGGGTTTCGTACAAATCGTGGCCGGAAAAGCAAACGGCTGGCCTTCCATTGAGATCTAACATCATTCGCAAAATGTGGGTGTACAGAGTACACTATAAGTTCGCAAGCCGCTCTATGACAGATTTCCCTTGCCAAAATTATATAATTTGAACAGAAGGAAATGCATAGGAATATAGGAAGATATGACTATAGATAAAGCGTAATAGGTATGTCAGAATCGTGGCATTTGGCAAGCTGTAGCCTCTGCATATCCTGTTGAATAGGTACAAGGGTGAATGTATGTTTTGTCCCTGATGTCTCCTGTCACTCTTATATCATATACGGAACCCAGAAGCCGATCATTCACATTTGACACGTTTTTTCCACGTATCCAAGACAGATTTCAGTAATGGTTTGTTTGTGCTACTGTTGAGAATTTCTGATCCAATCCAACAGTTCTGTCTCTTTTGACATGACTATATATAAAAGCAAGTGAGTGTGTTATAAAGGCTGCATTTAACTATAAAAAAATAAACACTGTCACACCTACATTTCCCAAATGGCAAATTCGCCATTGATTTTAGTTCCTAATGTAAAAGAGGAGACCCTATTACCATAATACTAAGCTCAATTTGACACGCCGTACAATGTAAATGTTAAAATTTTCCTATTTTTGATACTAGATTTGAGTCCCTAAATTTGATTCTTCAAATTAGTTTTATTTCTGTATCATTGGGGCAGAAACTGCACATGGGGCTCAGAGATTCAACCTCAACAGCCTGTGACTGTGATGCGACTTCAAAGACTATGTTGCACTTGCTGGCCTTTTTGCCCCACCACCTGTACAAGGGAAGATCTGAGCCACAGACGGCGCGATTGTGCTAGCCACTCACTGAGCGGGACAGATATGAACCATTAATACGAAAAGATGAAGAAGCGGCAGAAAGGGTTTCGAGTAGCGCAACACAAGGTGGACCGATGACCTGGTGAATGTTGCAGGTGAGAGCTGGGTTCCTACAGCACATAGGCGGTCGTCGTGACGATCATCGGAAGAGTCCTTTATCCTGGTTTTTATCATTATTTATAACTAGCTTCTGCCCGCGACTTAGACCGCGTTGTCTTTAGACAGGAACCTAACATTTTTCCGAGATAAAAAGGATCTCTATCTATCTATCTCGTGTCGTGTATCTATCATGATATGTCACGCCAGATCCCTTGCGGGGTAGGCAGAGAGTACAGAGTTCCAACAGTTTCGTTCCTTACATACCTCTCTGGCTTCCTCCACTCTCATAGTTCGTCTCATACACGCTCGACGGTTACGGATACTTTTGACTTGCCCTTCAGATAAGACGCGGTCTATTTGGTCATGGTAAGATAGTCTAGGTCTTTCCCGGTACCTAATACCTTCCACTTTCGCATTGTATATCCGTTTTGCCGTTCTTTTTTCTAACATTCTTTCTACATTCCCGAAACAACGGAGCATATCCATTCAGCCATTTTTATGTAATTAAGTAACAAACATCAAAACATACAAACTTTCACATTTATAATATTAGTAGGACTAAGGCCTGTCTCGTTTGGTCTAATGGTCATTATGCAGTTAATGATTACAAGCTCTAGAGATTAAATTCTGAGAGAGTGTCATATGAATTTGTGTCAAAAATTTCCAATACCAGTGCGAAGTCTCAAATTGTGTATCTCCTTTTCACGTTTAGAATTTGATGTTTCAAGAAATATTCACCTCATTGTGTAAAATAGAATCAATTAAATATCGTATCGAGAAAATTTATAATAAAAATGAATCGATTTTTAAAAAATAATAAGGAAACAAAAAGAGAACAAAATAAAATAAAGTCATTATTAAATTACGAATCAAGCCACTGATGAGAAAAATTGTCTGACAAATCGCTTGATTCGTCGCTTACGTGTATTATTATTAAAAAATCTATAAAACTGTTTTTTTTAATCTTCTTAATATGTCAAGATATCTCATCAACTTACTTACTAATTTCTTGGCCATGAGAATACTAAATATTTGAGGCAGATACATAAAATAACATATTGGTAAAAAAATCGGCAATCGATTTTGTACATTTTAAAAAACAACATATCGATATAACGATTTCATTGTGCCAGTCCCTAAAACGCAAACCGTTACAATTTACAATTAAGTAAGAGTTTTATTAGGTTTTAAGTTTTTTTAAATAATTACGCAAATTTATGAACAGTATATGATTTAAATAAAAACTGAAGTAGATTTTTGATGTATTTTTATTTTTGGATTCTGTATTTTCAATATTCTTAAATACAATATGCGTGAAATGGAATATGATCAAATGTCACGTAAAAAAGACTATAGCTTAAGCAACAGCAACGCCTGACCACCACGCCTAATATAAAATCATTATAAAAATAACCAAGATTTCTTTGATAAATTCTTGGTCGTACTTAATGCGAAATTGAGTCCGACCTTTCCATCGTTATTCAATGTTGAATCACTTTATTATATTCCATTATCAACTAACTTTATCTCGCGATTTTGCTTTTCAATAAAATTATCTTCTATTTAAGCCAGCTTGTTAGTCTCTCATACAACATGACAATAAATTTCCTCTCTTGAAAGTTTAGAAAATTTATTAATCTTTATTCATCAACTCCATAAGATTGGACCCCATGATACCACATAATCTACGATCCCAATGACCACCATTAGGATGATGAATTAGGGATAGTGTCGTATACTTACAGATACAAATTCACAGACCGAAACAAATATATTGTAACGATTTTTATACACCACGATATCTCGTAAACCCTTTATCGGGGGATGTTAATTTTAAAACGCATTTCACACCCTAAGGTAGGGATCGGGGACCTGATAGGGGTAGTAATCCATCAAGAAAGATCTAGAATCCGCGTTTGAGCGCTATTACCGCCGGCGCGTGGTCGCAGTAAACAAGTAGATACAGGTAAGTACGTAATAATAATGCCGCTTTGTGGAATGCGCCGGCTATTGTTCGATGTCCCTAGACTTTTCTATCGATGTAGTTGGAGGACTCGCGGCCATTCTAGAACTTTAATACGAGTATAAACGGAACACTCAACGCGGCGACGGACATAGTCTTTCTTCAGAAGCGACAGCGTTCAAATCAAGAACAAGCGTTCTAAGTGGAATACACCAGCGACCTCAGCAACGATATACGGATTCAATGAGTGTCTCAGCGACTTGGAAGTAACTGGGTACTAGCGAGAGTAGTACTAGTGTGTGTTTAGTACTAGTGTGAACTTGCATTCGACGAACTTTTTTGTGCGTACAGCGCCAAATAAAGTACTTTGCACGTTATTTGGCATTTAATTACCCGCAAACGTAACAATATGTAAGTTACAAAGATTTTTCAGGCGCAGTGGTCGTCTTCGTCTCTTCGATCTCCCACACAAACACTCATCATAACAAATATTTATTTATATAATAATAATATTAGCCCTGTGAATAAATTGTCCCACCCTTGGGCACGGGCCTCCTCTCAAACTAAAAAGGTTTAGGCCATAGTCCACCACGCTGGCCCAGTGCGGGTTGGCGAACTTAAAACGCCTTCGAGAAACTATTAGGTATGCAGGTTTTCTCACGATGTTTTCCTTCACCGTTAAAGCAAGTGATCGTTAATTTTTAATACGCACATGCTTTCGAAAAGACAAAGGTGCGTGCCTGGGTTTGAACCCGAGACCTCTGACTTTGCAGTCCAACGGTCTAACCACTAGGCTATTACTATTATATTTATTTTATTAATATTTATTTATTAGACACAAAATGATTCACCCCATAGTGTGTTTACAATCGCGACAGCTCAGTTCTCATATTACGATCAGTCAGCAAACATACAACAAACACACAAAACATTTTATTACTAATATCGCTTCTAAATCGATACCAAGAATTTCATATTCTACACCATTTGTCATCGGATCGTCGAGGCGTTGCGATCAAATAAATTCATTTCAATCGGAAATCGTTCTGACGACTTTTTTATTCGATCCCTGAGACGGCACGTCTGCTCGTCATTTGGTCATTTCTCAGTTTTGTTTCCTCAACGTTTTGATTGAGGCATTTTTTTCTGTATAAAAAAAGTTTGATATGTGCCTGGATTTTATCGGTTGAAACAATGGTTTCTTACCAAATACGTGTTAAATAATTGGAGTTGAGTATAGTGACAGGTTCTGCAGTAATACTGGGATAAAGGACTGTGAAAAATAGGTGTACTATATAAATTTGTTTTGTATTTTGCAGTATTTACGGTATAAACAATAGAAGTAATATTACGACACTTCTTAAAACTGGCTTTGTTTGTTTTTAGTCCATAGATATTATTGTATACTTTCCTCGGCCCGACCGAGTGAGCTGGTAACACACGTGGCGCAACATTTAGTTTGAATTTACAAATCATTCAATAAAAACAAGAAAAATATGTCTCATTTGTCCGAATTAATCACCAGTACAATCTTGCAAATTCTGTATTCACCTCTAAAGTAGAGATGTCTTTTGGGTTGACGTGACCATAGTTCTTTATAAATTTTTAAGTAATTTACGAATGTAAGGATTGTGGTTGGTAACGATGTGCTGGAGCAAGTGAATGAGTTTGTATATCTTGGATGCGCCTTCAGTAAGGATGGGAAATACACCGCTGACATAGAGAGAAGAGTGAGTGCAGGGAACAGAGTGAATGGTGCGATGGGAAAGCTACTCGGGAGCCGGCACTTAAGCCATAAGGCGCAGCTGGCCATACATAACGGAGTTCTTGTCCCAACGCTGTTATATGGTAGCGAGAGCTGGGTATGTAAGAAAGAGAATGAAAGTAGGATAAATGCGGTAGAAATGCGAGCTCTGCGGAAGACGTGCGGAGTGAAGCTGACCGACCGCATTAGCAACAGCATAGTAAGACAGCGAGTAGGTATGAAAGATAGTATCGGTGTAAAGATGAGAAAGGGCATGCTCCGTTGGTTCGGGCATATAGAAAGAATGCCAGAGGAAAGAATGACAAAACAGATATACAATGTGAAAGTGGAAGGATGCAGGTACCGGGGAAGACCTAGACTATCTTACCACGACCAAATAAACCGAGTCTTATCTGATGGAAAAGTCAAGAGTCTCCGTAACCGGCGAGCGTGTATGAGACGAACTATGAGAGTCGAGGAAGCCAGAGAGGTATGTAAGGAAAGAACCTGTTGGAACTCTGTACTCTCTGCCTACCCCGCAAGGGATCTGGCGTGAGGTTATAGATAGATAGATAGATTAAGTAATTTCGGCCAATCGACATTCAAAGTCAAAGTCAAAAATCATTTATTTGTTTAGGCCAATACATAAGCACTTACAAACGTCAAATTTATTACATTTTTTACATCTACCACCGGATCGGAACGCGGCCTCCACCTAGAAGATCCGGCGAGAAACTCAGCGGGCTAGTCTTTTACCTTAATTTCTTTGACCTTTCTGATAAACATTTCTTTTTTTAAAATTGTATTATACAGCATTTTTTAATTTTGCTGATTCAGGAGCTGCTCAAACCCAATCTATTTTATCGTCAAGATAATCCAAAATTTTGTAATACCCTTTCTTTCACAGTCTCGGTTTGATTACCTTTTTAAATTAATTGATAGGCATGTTTCGGATATCTATGGGTAATTTGTTGTAGAAGCGTATACATTGCCCCATTCGTAAGTCAACGTCGTGAATTAGCTTAACAATCTATCTTTATATACTATCATGTCATATCCCTGTCGGGGAAACTAAACAGGTTTGTAAGGAAAGAATGTGTTGGAACTCTATGGGTACGCCCAGCCCACCCCAAGCAGCCTGATAATATTTTTGAAATAAGCATCAATTTATATTTAAGGTTAAAATCCACTTAAGTACTAAGTTGTAATTCCAGAGATAAGTTATTCAGCCTTTGCGATAAATCCAATTAACTAAGAATATCTGAAGATTTTATTATAATAATATCATTATAATTTGTTTCTTAAACATTTGTGTAAAAGTCTGAACAAATCAAGTTACGTTTCAATGAAATCGAATCAAATCCGAAAGTTGCGATAAAGTTTGAGAATTATCGTTACCGTGATTGTATTCGATATTGTTTATTTACTGTTTATAAATTGTTTGTAATTTAATGTTTTGCTGGTGTACAATAAAGTGTACTATTATTATATTATTATTATTATTGTATAATTTCTACTAACTTAAAATCAAAAGTCACACATCACAAAACCGGTCAACATGGCGACCTTTGTGAGAGGCTTTTATTCTGCTGTGGGCGTCTCTCGGCATAAGAAGAAGAAAACCAAAAAGTAGTCACTTAAAAATAGTTAACAAAGAAAAGTCGAGTGTTTATCTTATTATTGGCTATTTGCGGACTACAAACACCTCAAGCGCACTTCGACCCGATGGGATCTTTTGTGCTGTCCTTTGACCTGATGCTATTACGTACCTGGGGATCCAAATACTTCCTGTATCAGGTTGTAGATTCCAGTAGGGAGGAAGAGCTGAAATTCCTCTGGAGTTTGATAGGCCACTCCCAATAGCTTCATTCGCCGCGCCACCAGTGCGACGCAGTTGCAGAGGAAGTGCTTCATGGTTTCAGTCTCTGTACCACAGTTCCTGCATACCACGTCGCCGTACAGGTTCATCTTGTGTAGATGTTAGATTAGTCGCCTTAATTGAAGTGTACTATATTGTAGTAGTCTTTTGCTATCGCTGTCATTCCAAAGCCGAGTGTTTACTTAAGACCCTTCCTTCCATCCTTTCTTTCCTATGAAGAAGAAGGTTAAAAAACGCCGAGGTTATTTTTAGATCGTATGTGGTATTTCCAACCCGTTTTTACATTATTTGAAATAATAATACGTAAATTTAAACGGAGACGTAAGTACGAGTAATTGATGCTATCGAGTTAATATGCCATATTTACTAAATAGAAATAAAAGTGATAGCACGCTTTCTCGGCAACATTACGCTAGGGTCAGTCTGTACATACAGCACCTAGTACGTACTTAGTTGCCGATTTTAGATGACAGGATCAATTGCATCGTCCTTCATGAGAGTACCGAGGTGAACTACGGCTATAAGTTTTATCACGTGCGTCGCCCGTTGCGAACGTGTCTCGCGACTCGTGGGCCAAACTTATTTTCGAGATTGCCTCTAATCTTCTTGTAATTTCTTTTTTCAGTTACACTGTAACTATATAATTAATATAAAATTTTGAATCTAAATAGAAAGAGAAACTTATCACTTTGAATGGACGATTTGGCGCAATGATTAACAGCATTAGGCGCTCCACTCCGCCGCACAGGGCAAATCTTTGTGTGACCCGCAATTATTTGTTTCGCTCTAGGTATTTGTGTATGTAAATTTTCCACGGAATTTTCATGCTTGTTAACGTAACCACGATAAAGGAATAAATCCTAGCGTGGAGCTTCGTTTACCTAAAAAATTGTCCATTTTTTAGGTATCCCCAGTATGGCTAACTGTATAGTTAGCCATACTGGTGATACTACTCGTAGTATAACCACTGAGCTTTAGCAGTGATTTTCATATTTCGTTTGACAACGATTCATGAATCCTATAATTATTCCAATTCTTTGTTAAATGATATCTTAGGCGCAAGAAAGTTTACTAATATCCCTTCTAAATTGTTTGATGGTGAGTGATCTATGATGGCGATGATTTAGTCCATTTGTTACTTGAGTCACTGTATCGGAGAGTTGCAGGTTTGATCCCCAATAATTCCCACACTTTTTGTGTCCGCAATCATTATCATCATCATCAGCCCAAATTAGTCCACTGCTGGACATAGGCCTCTTCCAATGTGCGACACAGAGGCCGATCCTCGGCTTTATGCATCCAGTTCCTGCCGGCTATGTCGTCGTAGACGTTTGTCAATCGCAATCTTTAATCTGAGTGTTTGAAGTTCAATAAAAATGACGTCGAGAATACACCACGACCAAAGTTTCTATAATATATTTAATTTACTCTAAAAGAATCATATCAAGCAATGGAATGAAATAGCGGGCACTTATTTGTGAAAATAAATCTTTACCCAAATCATTGGATCCATCAGAAAGGAGCAATAATCTAGAAAATATATCTAGAATTACTCAGCAAAACCTATTACGGTGGCCGCACATTGGTGTTATCAAAGAAATGGATTATATCGTTTGTGTAGGGACTTAGTGGCAGCGGGATTGTACATTAACTTTGCAGTGACTACATGTTAAGGATGAATTTAACCCTAACTCCTTAAAAAAGGTTGTATTTACAGAAGATTGTTGATGTACTGCGTATTTGGTATAAGAAATATATTAAAAAATGAAGATAGGAGGATCTTGAATGTGTGGAGTAATATTAATTTTACGTTTCCTAAATAATTTTTAATTTTCAAAATAATAGTTATAAAAAACTATCTTGACTACACATTGCAAATGTTTAATTCAATGATAGATTGAATATTTATAAAATATACACGAAAAAAAAGCTTTAGATATACTCTATGCCTGTATGGATGGATGTTTTATTTTAACTAGTGGTCGCCCATAGGTCGATATTCGACCTACTCTTTCATCGCTTGCTGGTTATGTTTGACATTCAGTAAGACTATAGACAAATAATATTGAAGACAAACATCAATTTTACGTGTATTGTGTTTTTTTCATTGATTTAATGTATGTTTCATGCATAATTTTAAAAAAATATTAGCATTCTGCACTCTTTCTCTATATAAACTATAAGTGTGGAAAATTTCATACTCCTCCGTCCGCGCAATCTTCGTAAAAAGGTGTACAAAGCCATCAGTTTAATCAGCTTGGCAGCCAAGGTGTACGGTAAAATTATTGAACGGAGAATGCGCGTGAAGTCCGATGGAATGTTGTGCGAGGCACAAGGGGGTTTTAGGTCTGGAAGAGGATGTTCGGATCAAGTCTTCTCACTCCGCAATATCGTAGAGAAGCATCTGGCAGTGGGCCGGAAGGTTTTCTGCGGTTTTGTAGATCTGGAGAAGGCATTTGACAGAGTTGTGCGAAAGAGACTTTGGGACATTTTGCCAGAGTATGGTATAGATGGCACTCTGTTGCGAGCCGTCCAGTCCACTTATGTGGACTGCAAGGCATGCGTACGGGTGGGTGGTAACAGGTCACCCTGGTTTGACGTTAAAATCGGCGTCAAGCAGGGTTGCGTGTTGTCCGCTAGACTGTTTATAATATATCTGGACAAAAGTCTTCAAAGACTGAAAGCGATGAATGAAGGTGTACAAATGGGTGACTTAGTGGTAAACCATCTACTTTATGCAGATGACGCGGTTTTAATAGCGCCAACAGCCACTGATCTGCAAACACTAGTCACAGTTATGAAAGACGACTGCATGATCAATGGCTTACACTTGAATGTGAAGAAAACCAAGATTATGGTTTTTGAAAGGGAAGAAACCAGAACGAATGTAAGGATTGTGGTTGGTAACGATGTGCTGGAGCAAGTGAATGAGTTTGTATATCTTGGATGCGCCTTCAGTAAGGATGGGAAATACACCGCTGACATAGAGAGAAGAGTGAGTGCAGGGAACAGAGTGAATGGTGCGATGGGAAAGCTACTCGGGAGCCGGCACTTAAGCCATAAGGCGCAGCTGGCCATACATAACGGAGTTCTTGTCCCAACGCTGTTATATGGTAGCGAGAGCTGGGTATGTAAGAAGGAGAATGAAAGTAGGATAAATGCGGTAGAAATGCGAGCTCTGCGGAAGATGTGCGGAGTGAAGCTGACCGACCGCATTAGCAACAGCATAGTAAGACAGCGAGTAGGTATGAAAGATAGTATCGGTGTTAAGATGAGAAAGGGCATGCTCCGTTGGTTCGGGCATATAGAAAGAATGCCAGAGGAAAGAATGACAAAACAGATATACAATGTGAAAGTGGAAGGATGCAGGTACCGGGGAAGACCTAGACTATCTTACCACGACCAAATAAACCGAGTCTTATCTGATGGAAAAGTCAAGAGTCTCCGTAACCGGCGAGCGTGTATGAGACGAACTATGAGAGTCGAGGAAGCCAGAGAGGTATGTAAGGAAAGAACCTGTTGGAACTCTGTACTCTCTGCCTACCCCGCAAGGGATCTGGCGTGAGGTTATAGATAGATAGATAGATAGATTGTGTCAAATACATGGTGGTGTGTGTAATGTTTTTTTCATTGATTTAATGTATGTTTTATGCATAATTTAAAAAAAATATTAGCATTCTGCACTCCTTTTCTATATAAACTATAAGTGTAGGAAATTTCATACTCCTCCGTGCGCGCAATTTTCGTAAAAAGGTATAAAGTTTTTGCTTCACGTATTAATATATAGATTAATCATATCTTATTATTTGAAAAAAAATCTGCATTTTGGGTCCTCCGGGCACACTGTTCACTGTTCTTAACAACTGTCTGTCTATCAACAAACAAGAATAATTTTCAAACAACAATTTTCTGGATCATTGACGTTAGTAATTCCCTTAAATATATCTGAAGGATGCAAGTCGCAGTGGGGAGACACATTGCTCATAGAACTGAGGGCTGTTGGGACAGAAAAGTTCTCAAGTAGTGACCTCGTCCCGGATGTCGTATAGGACGCACTAGGCAGGCCCCCGAGGTGGATTGATAGCCCGATGAAGATCGCAGGTAATATCTCGATGCGTACAGCATAAAACTGGTCGTTCTCGGTTAACTTTAGCAAGGGCTTTGCTCTGTAATAGACGTTTATCGAATAATAATAGTGATAAGCTCACCAACCGTCACGTGGATTCAAACAAGTTCAGTTAAACGCATAGGTAATGCATACAACTCGGCAGAAGTTTATTGATGTATGTATTAAAAAAAATATCTTGCAATACATTTAAGCGCGGGCGTTAGTACTTCGTAGATAATTCATATTTCACTGAAGACCGTAGGTTCCATTTCAGTTTTGTCGTCGTGATTTGTGAGCTGATCCCGTCTCGTCGAAACCGATTTTTTTTTCTGTCTACGTCTGTCTAATATAAACTCAGTGGTGAGACAAAATACACACATACACACACAAAACGCTGATAAGAAGCGTTTTAGTATTAGTAAGTGTATTTTTACATAGGTGTCACAGATGCTACCCCAAAGAGGAGGTTATGAGACGTTTGAAACTGATATTTCAAACGTCTCATACGCCATTTTATCAAAATAATCTGAAATATCTCTCATAACTGGTTTAAAACCTATTGCCATTACACGATGTTCGATTGAAATCAAATTATTTATCTATCTATCTATCTATATCATCACGCCAGCTCCCTCGCGGGGTAGGCCGAGAGTACAGAGTTCCAACAGGTTCTTTCCTTACATACTCTGGCTTCCTCCACTCTCATAGTTCGTCTCATACACACTCGCCGGTTACGGAGACTCTTGACTTGCCCTTCAGCTAAGACACGGTCTATTTGGTCATGGTAAGATAGTCTAGGTCTTCCCCGGCACCTACATCCTTCCACTTTCGCATTGTATATCTGTTTTGTCATTCTTTCTTCTGGCATCCTTTCTATATGCCCGAACCAACGGAGCATACCCTTTCTCATCTTTACACCGATACTATCTTTCATACCTACTCGCTTTCTTACTACGCTGTTGCGAATACGGTCGGTCAGCGTGACTCCGCACATCTTCCGCAGAGATCGCATTTCGACCGCATTTATCCTGCTTTCGTTCTCCTTCTTACATACCCAACTCTCACTGCCATATAACAGCGTTGGGACAAGCACTCCGTTATGCATGGCCAGCTGCGCCTTTTGGCTTAAGTGCCGGCTCCCAAGTAGCCTTCCCATCGCACCATTCACTCTATTACCTGCATTCACTCTTCTCTCTATATCAGCGGTGTATTTCCCATCCTTACTGAAGACGCATCCAAGATATACAAACTCATTCACTTGCTCCAGCACATCGTTACCAACCACAATCCTTGCATTCGTTCTGGTTTCTTCCCGTTCAAAAACCATAATTTTGGTTTTCTTCACATTCAAATGTAAGCCATTGTTCATGCAGTCGTCTCTCATAACTATGACTAGTGTTTGCAGATCAGTGGCTGTTGGCGCTATCAAAACCGCGTCATCTGCATACAATAGGTGGTTTATCACTAGATCACCCATTTTTACCCCTTCAGTCATCGCATTCAGTCTTTGAAGACTTTTATCCAGATACACTATAAACAGTCTAGCGGACAACACGCAACCCTGCTTGACGCAACAGGGTGCCGTTTATACCATACTCTGGCAAAATGTCCCAAAGTCTCTTTCGCACGACTCTATCAAACGCCTTCTCCAGGTCCACAAAACCACAGAAAACCTTCCGGCCTACTGCCAGATGCTTTTCTACGATGTTGCGGAGGGAGAAAACTTGATCCGAACATCCTCTTCCAGACCTGAAACCTCCCTGTGCCTCACATAACACTCCATCGGACTTCTCGCGCATTCTCTGGTCAATAATTTTACCATACACCTTAGCTGCCAAGCTGATCAAACTGATGGCCCTGTAATTGGCGCAGTCATATTGTGAGCCCTTGCCTTTATACAAGGGTACTATGACTGCGTGGCGCCAATCTGTAGGGACACTACCGGCCTTCCAGCAAAGATTTGCGAGGACCCAAAAAGCGTCCCGGGCGCAAGTTCCACCATATTTAATTATTTACACTCCTTTTATTGTCTTTAACTCAAAGTTAGACCAGTTTCTAAAAACGTCTTTTTTTTTATTTTGTTTGTAGCTAACTAGGATTTATTCTTGTGCCGTGGGTGCGTTTTACAAACAGAAAAATTCATATACTCAAATACCCAGACCGAAACAAATAATTTTGTAATAATTGTACTTCTACTCAAATATTTAGTTAACACATCATTTTTATTTTATAGTTAAGAAACTGTCAAAAGTGAAAAATGTCAAATGTTAGTTTTGTATAGAGCTTTACACACATGACATTCCTTGGTTAAGTAATTTCTTATGACTAAGTATTGACTTGCTTACAGATATGGGTATAAGAGATTTTTAAAATTTTCCTTGCATAATAACTGCGACTACTTTACGTTACCCGCTGACATTCAAACCCCACCCTAGAAAAGTACGATAATGGCCAATAAGGCGCCTCGTTTGCCTAAAGGTTCAGTATTTTTTGCCGATCCATGGAACTTATGTGATTATGAAATTACTCGTATAAAATTGCAGAGTGTCCCTTTGTGATGTAGGTATATAAGGGTTCAAATGGAAAGGTTTCAGAGATCTATGATTGCCCAATCGTAAATATTATTTGTAGCTATAAATTATCTAATTAGAAGCGCGGTCAGGCTGAATTCAGCTATTTTTGATTGGGGTTAAGCCCGCCACACATTCCCACCACTCTAACTTCCGTAAGCCAAGATCCACAATGATCTCCTTAGATCGCACCAAGTTTTGCAACCTTTGAGCATCCCGAGGAACGCTTTAATATTCCTGGAACCCACAACATATTTAATTAGAAAGAAAAGAAAACACGATAAAATAAAATTCCACCTCAATCCTTCGCAAAGCGGGAGACACAAAAATGTGGCGGATCAGAAAAAGATACTTCTATCATAAGTCCTGTTGTAAAGCACATTTGTGAGCCTCATGTTTGATTCCAGTAATAGGTATGGCAAAAACGCTTGAACGCACGGAAATTATCTATCCACATGGTGTAATTTTAGCTGTCGTGGAGTGAAATCCCAGAAAATGTATCCAATGCCTACTGTTCACTGGTAATAAAAAAGAATAAAAAGAACACTTAATTAAGGAATATCTACCTACTGACCTATTCGAATGTCATATCTGAGATGACAATCCGGAACTCCGAATGTATCTACCGGTTAGCTGACGAGCCGCGCCACCCTTCAATGACATTTTGAGCTGGGTATAGGTGTATTACAAGCTTTTATTTAACTCGCAATGTTCGTATGTCTGTCGGTCTTTGTGGTTCAAATATTGAGATCTATTTTTCAAGCACTTTTGGGTATCCGATTGAGCTAAAATTTGGTAAACATATGTAAGTTCGGTGACAATGCAATAATGTATTATGGAGCTGGTTTGCTGATGGAGTCAGAAGCTGGTCATAAGAACATGCGAAACATACAACGTAGTACTTGTTAGATTAGTATTGACAAGTACTATATATTGTATTAGTACTATATATGTATTGACAAGTATTATACAAGTACGACAAGTACAAATTGCCTATTTTTTTTTTCAAACAAAACATTGTAGCCTATAAGTGTAGTTTGTAAAACAAAACAGTGGGGCCCTGGCAAAATCTGTGATTATAGAAGTAAAGTCTTTAACAGTAGAACCTTAATAATGTTTAAACTTATAATTTAAATTAATTATGGGCGAATTTCGACCAATGGGCGACCACTAGTGAAATTATTAAATGAAAAATTTGTGTATTATTCTGGAGATGATATTTATTGAAATAATTTTTTTGAATTTTTTTAGTACTAGTTAATAGTAGGCATTGGATGCATCACCTGCGCGCTTCACGACGATCACAAAACACTCTGTACATCATGACACCAGATTCCTTGCGGAGTGATCGCCTTTCAGATACAAGCTTAACTAATAGCTACTTAATTATTTGAGAAGTAATAAAATGAATTTAGATTTACGAGGATAAAGAAAAAACAGACAGCGTCATGCCTATATTCGACGATCTTAGACCCCAATGTACAGAGGCGATCCTTTTTCACTATCGGTTACTTTATATCACAATCCTTTACAATTGTTATATTTATAATTTTATTAACACAACACATAATTTAATTCTGGACAAAAGTCTTCAAAGACTGAAAGCGATGAATGAAGGTGTACAAATAGGTGACTTAGTGGTAAACCATCTACTTTATGCAGATGACGCGGTTTTAATAGCGCCAACAGCCACTGATCTGCAAACACTAGTCACAGTTATGAAAGACGACTGCATGATCAATGGCTTACACTTGAATGTGAAGAAAACCAAGATTATGGTTTTTGAAAGGGAAGAAACCAGAACGAATGTAAGGATTGTGGTTGGTAACTGTGCTGGAGCAAGTGAATGAGTTTGTATATCTTGGATGCGCCTTCAGTAAGAATGGGAAATACACCGCTGACATAGAGAGAAGAGTGAGTGCAGGGAACAGAGTGAATGGTGCGATGGGAAAGCTACTCGGGAGCCGGCACTTAAGCCATAAGGCGCAGCTGGCCATACATAACGGAGTTCTTGTCCCAACGCTGTTATATGGTAGCGAGAGCTGGGTATGTAAGAAGGAGAATGAAAGTAGGATAAATGCGGTAGAAATGCGAGCTCTGCGGAAGATGTGCGGAGTGAAGCTGACCGACCGCATTAGCAACAGCATAGTAAGACAGCGAGTAGGTATGAAAGATAGTATCGGTGTAAAGATGAGAAAGGGCATGCTCCGTTGGTTCGGGCATATAGAAAGAATGCCAGAGGAAAGATTGACAAAACAGATATACAATGTGAAAGTGGAAGGATGCAGGTACCGGGGAAGACCTAGACTATCTTACCACGACCAAATAAACCGAGTCTTATCTGATGGAAAAGTCAAGAGTCTCCGTAACCGGCGAGCGTGTATGAGACGAACTATGAGAGTCGAGGAAGCCAGAGAAGTATGTAAGGAAAGAACCTGTTGGAACTCTGTACTCTCTGCCTACCCCGCAAGGGATCTGGCGTGAGGTTATAGATAGAGATAGAGATAGACACATAATGCAGTGATAGCTTAGTGGTTAGACCGTTGGACTGCAAAGTCAAAGGTCTCGGATTCCAGCCCAGGCACGCACCTCTGTCTTTACAAAAGCATGTGCGCATTAAAAATTAAATATCACTTGCTTTAACGGTGAAGGAAAACATCGTGAGTTTCTCGAAGGTGTGTGAAGTTCGCTAACCCGCACTGGGCCAGCGTGGTAGACTATGGCCTAAACCCTCTCAGTTTGAGAGGAGGCCCGTGCCTAACGTTGAGACAGTTTCTTAACAGGGCTAATATTATTAAATTTAATGCATAAAAACACAACCTTTCTTAAGCTCCAAACATCTTAACATACAAACTTTCACATTTAAAATATCCTGCCTGCCAGCGGCCACAAATCCGCGTGGTGGAGTATGATCTAATCTCACCTCAATTTGTGAGAGAAAACATTTGTCCAACAATGGGACAGCAAATACTGTTTAATTACTATCAATACCTAAGCATTATCATGACCCAATAGACCGTGTGTTATCTGAAGCGCAAGTCAAGAGTCTCCGTAACCCGCAAACGTGCTTTCTACATTCTCCGAACTATGAGAATGGAGAAAGCCAGAGGGGTCTGTAATGAAAGAACCTGTGAACTCTGCCTACCCCGCCCTTACGAGATAGGCAGCTCCCTTGATCTGAGATGACCATCATTATCATCATATAGCGGTGAATTTTTAAAATGCGAACTACGATCAAAACTTAATGTCAGAGTGGAGGAGCCGTTGTTTAGTCTCTGGTGTCAGCTAGTGTAGCCCCTCGAATCCGCCGCTGAATTTTGGAGTGGGACAGTCTTCCACGATGTGCTGGATAGTCTGCACTGAGTCACAAAAAGAAGACTCAGCGCGGAGTCTGAGGTGATAATACAGATAGATAGAATATCTAAGTGTTTCTACTTCCCACAAATTTCTAACCAAAGTTAATAACTTAAATTTACCTTATCATCGTAAAAGTACAGAAATAACTTAACATTAATTTCCGCGGTATTTAATTTTGATTCTAAACACTTCTTTGTAAAACAATACAAAGGTACCGAAAAATAAAATCTTATAGGTATCTAAGACGAGTTTCTACCCGCCACTTCGTCCGCGTTCACTTTAGACAGGAACCTTACATTTTTCTGGGATAAAAAGTATCCTATATGTCAATCCAGGTAATGTACTATATCAAACTTTCACATTTATAACAGCTATTTTAAGATTATTTAAGATTTTATCTGTGTAAATGATCTACGCTGTTGGCCGCAGGCCCTTGACAGCTTCACCGGACAAAAGGGCGAGCGTGCAACTACTACGCTCAAGCCAGAAGGGCAAGGGGGCAACTAGCTCAAGGGCGCCTCAAGAAGAAACGGCCTCGCCTTGGGCAGACGCTATGAGACATAGCGTCTGCCCAAGGCAGCTAGACAGCCGTGGTACTCTGCACCGGCCGGCGGGCAAGGGATTCTTCGACCTCGCCGGTGATGTCGGTGTCTGATCCTTTGTGCGGAATCTGTATCCGAAAGAAGGGATGTAACGGCATCGAGAGAGTTGATGATAACATGCCGCGGACGGCGGTAGCGGCTGATAGGACGGGAGATTATTTAAGACTGCCTCGCTGGTCTAGTGGCAAATAACGCGCGTAGCGATAACGAGGTTCTGGGTTCAAAACTTAGGTCGGACAAAATTTTTCAATAGAAAAATTTCCAATACCACTTCGGAGTCTGGGATTGTGCCCGGTACAAAAACAATAGACTCGCCCCCTATCACATGAGCCTTAACATCGTGGGTGAAAAGTGGGTGTACACAGTACACCTCTGCCGCCCCATTTGGGTATATAGGCATGACTACGTTTATTTGATTTGTTCAAGTACAGAAGTAACTGAACAAAAATTTCCGTGGTTTTCAACTTCATTTTCTTTATGATATTAAAACTGCCGGAAGCAAGTTTAATAAATCTTTAATTTATTATTAAGTTGAAGCAACAGATTTAATGTTTGTTTATTTAGAAATTACTGCCTGACTGTCATAACTCGTAAAGTTATATTATTTAATTAACAACTCCTTCCGGAACTGTCAAATCAATGATTACTTTGTTTCTTGGTAAAATGAACCATTTTGAATTAAAATGTTTAATTGAAAAGATACCAATAACCTCTTTTAAATGTACCTTACCACGACCAAATAGACCGAGTCTTATCTGAAGGACAAGTCAAGAGTCTCAGTGACCGGCAAGCGTGTATGAGACGAACTATGAGAGTGGAGGAAGCCAGAGAGGTATGTAAGGAAAAAACCTGTTGGAACTCTGTACTCTCTGCCTACCCCGCAAGGGATCTGGCGTGATGATATATGTTGGCCTATAGTGCGACAAGGATATTTTAGGCCATGAATGACATGGACAGGGACGCGTTGGTGTGATATTAGGGTTATCATTTTCAAAAAAAATTTCACTTCTGCCTGCCTCGTTAGTCTAGTGGCAAAGCGCATCGCTTTGTGATCACGACGTCCTGGGTCCAAATCCTAGGTCGGACAAGTGTAGTTTTTCTAACGAAAACTTCCCAGTACGAGTCCGGAGTCTGGAATTTGGAAATGGGACGATTTAACGCAGTGGTTAAGGGCTTAGACCACCCCGCCCACTGTGTCTAATAGTCGCGGGTTCGATTCCCGCACGGGACAAATCTTTGTGTGATCCACAATTATTTGTTCCGGTCTGGATATTTGTGTATGTGAATTTTCATGTTTGTAAACGCACCCACGACACAGGAATTAATCCTAGTGTGGGGCAACGTTTAAAAAAAAAAAAAAAATTGTGCCCGGTATATGGCAATAGGCTCGCCCCGTATAACGTGGGACCTAACATCGTCGGCGAAACGTGGGTGTACTCAGTACACCTCTGCCACCCCCGCTTGGGGAATATAGGCGGTGTGTGTGTGTGTGAATTTCCTACTTCCAGGGAAATATTTCATTAGGTGGGTCCGAACGGTTACTAATTAAAAAAATAACTTGGGTAAATTTCATAACAAACGGCAAATCTCCTACTGTCATAAAGTGACATTTTACTTGATGACAGCGTTAATTCTGATTTTGGCTGCAGGCCGAAACATTCTTGTGGGACTGTATAGTATGACAGTAGTAGTAGTAAATACGTGTAGTAGTTGGATGATTTAGCGCAGTGGTTAAGGGCTTAGCTCGCCCCACCCACTGTGTCTAATAGTCGCGGGTTCGATTCCCGCACGGGACAAATCTTTGTGTGATCCACAATTATTTGTTCCGGTCTGGGTATTTGTGTATGTGAATTTTCATGTTTGTAAACGCACCCACGACGCAGGAATTAATCCTAGTGTGGGGCAAAGTTTTTTAAAACAAAAAAAAAAAAACAAAAAAAAGTACGACTAGAATACCATGGCCCATGGATGACATTGACAAGGGTTTTGGTGTGAAATTAGGGTTATCATTTAGTAAAATTTTATTATTTCCAGGGTAATATTTCAACAGATGGATTTTCTAATTAAAAAAAAAAACTTAGGTAAATTTCATAGCAAACAGCAACTCTTCGACTGTCATTAAGTGACATTACACTTGATGACAGCGTTAATTCCGATTTTGGCTGCAGGCTATAACATCCTTATATGACTTTACTCTTGTGTAAAAAGAATAAGGTATTGATATTTTACGAGAATACCTAATATAATTATTATGGCATTGAGATTAGACTGAATACTGCATTTTGAATACTTTTAATTCCGAGAATTGGCCTTCAGAGAGCGTAGCACGAAAATATTGCCGTTAGCGTAACTCTTGCAAGTTGATATGCCATCACTGTCACACTACAAGTTTACCAAATAAACATGCACGTGACAGCACGGCTACCCGCTAGCGCCACGCTAACGTTAAAGTTTTCGTGCTAACTTACTTTTTCTGAAAAATAGGTTTAAAAGATTTATACAACCAATAGGGTGACTATGAGTTACCCTATAATTGTGAGAATTAATTAGCCGTTTCGTTACGCGGCGTGGTGATTTGAATCTGTAGTATTCGATAATGGATCGTTCATGGTCCTTATGTGCCATGACCAAACGCGGTGCGTTACGATAACGACGGACGATTTGGCTCAGTGGTTAAGAGCTTAAGCAGCTCCGTCTACTGCATCGAAAAGTCGAGGGTTCGATTCCCGCACGGGACAAATCTTTGTGTGACCCACAATTATTTGTTTCAGTCTGGGTATTTGTGTATGTGAAATTTTATGGTTGTAAACGCACCTACGATACAGGAATAATTCCCAGTGTGGGGATACGTCGTTTTTTTTAAAATCAAAAACTTCCTCTCATGACCGTGTACTAGTATTATGTACAAAATATAGCAAACCAGTAGGAATTATTCCTATTCGTGCCTATATTAAAAAGGCGACAACACGACACTTCGCGAACGCATCTACCCATGCTAATCCGTTAATCGTAGCCGCCGCCGACTACGATCCCCCCCCCCCGACCCCTGCCGCCACCGCCGGCTGCGACATGTTCTCTCCGATCCCCCGATGCTTTGTCATCCATTCTTTTCGCTCAGAATACGGTCGACGACGACGTAGTCGTAGATCCCCTCCCATAGCCGGCAGTTGACCGGTGCACTTAGTAGTGCACCCCATCCCCCCACAGCGACTGTCCCAACCGAGGGCGCCTCGAGTATGTTGCCCCTTGCCCTTCTGGCTCGAGCGTAGTGGTTGCACGCTCGCCCTTAAGTCCGGTGAAGCTGTAAAGGCCTCGCGGCCAACAGCGTACATCACTCACACACACACAGTAGGAATTATTCTTGTGACGTAGGTGAGTTTACAAACATTAAATTCACATACACAAATACCCAGACACAAATATTTGTCCTGTGCGGAGATAGAACAACTACTCGATCCAATGAGCGGGGCGGTTTAAGCTCTTAGCCACAGAACCAGGACCAAACCATCATATCACAATGTGAAACAACAATTTTCGTAACATGCTGTGTTACGTGTCATAGCGCATAAGTACCAAGTGGGTGCGATGCGGTCTCTCCCACCATTTGGTTCTACGCCAACACCGTATTTCAGGATCGTCCGTGCGTAATGAACTAAATCGTGGACTCACTAATGCGATTGCGAAGCGTATGCTAATTATAGCGCCGATGCTATCAATTGAGGAACCAATTATTGTCTGTTAGTGTTGTAATTTCAATGAGAATGTGTTTGTTTATGAAACAGTGTAGCTATTGTAATGAATAGTCGATTCTGGAGCAATGTGACACTATTTATACCTAGCTGTATGTCTCCAGTTACGACTTATGCTGGTCGACTGCATTTGCAACAGCGTAGTGAGAGCGTAAATATTTTCTTTTTTTTTCTTCTTCTTTTAAAAAAAACGTTGCCCCACACTAGGATTAATTCCTGTGTCGTGGGTGCGTTTACAAACATGAAAATTCACATACACAAATACTCAGACCGGAACAAATAATTGTGGATCACACAAAGATTTGTCCCGTGCGGGAATCGAACCCGCGACTATTAGTCACAGTGGGCGGGGCGGACTAAGCCCTTAACCACTGCGCTAAATCGTCCGTCAATAATGATAAAGTACTATAAAATATAAATGTAAATATATGAAAGAAATGAAAATGATAAAGTACTTCGCAGTATAAAGCGTGTAAGTATGGTGAATATATCGGTGTAAAGGTGAGATAGGGTATGCTCCGGTGGTTCGGTAATCTAGAAAAAATGACGCAATAATAGAAACAGATATCATTATATTAATATGTGAAGCAAAAACTTTGTACCCCTTTTTAGGAAAATTGCGCTTATAGTTTATATAGAGAAAAAGTGCAGAATGCTATTTTTTAAATTATGCATAAAAAACACATTAAATCAATAAAAAAAACATTACACACTCTACATGTATTTGACACACACACGCATATATACTCTTTCGTTTATTGTAATGGCTGTGTCTATAGTCTTACTGAATGTCAAACATAACCAGCAAACGATGAAAGAATAGGTCGAATTTCGACCAATGGGCGACCACTAGTATATAAAATTCGGCAGTTAAACGATGTGGAAACCAGAAAAGACCAGACCTCTTATTCACTAACGAATTTTCTCCAAATGATAAATATACCAACACTTTCTCCTATTAATTTTACAAGCTTTTATTTAACTTTCAATATTCGTAAGTCTATCAGTCTGTCTTTCCGCTTTAAATCTTGTGATTCATTTTTCAAGCACTTGCAGGTATCTTACTGAGCTGAAAATTGGCATATGTATGTAAAGTCGATTACAATGTAATAATATGGTACCATGGAACTGGTCTGATGACGAAGTCAGAAGGTGGCTATAGGAACATGTGAATTATGTCAACGTAACGCCCTCGTGTTTAGGCTTGTTGTTTGGTATTGACAAGTACTTAACAACCAGATAGTGTTCAGGGTCTGATGATGAAGCCGGAAGGTGGCCATAGAACCACCCGGCTACTCAATATAACCTTACCGTGTTTGGGCTCGTTGAATTTATTTTGATGAGTACTATAGCCCCCTATGGTATCTGATGATGGAGCCGGAACGAAGCTTTAGGAACTCCTCGACTAAGCAAAATACTTACGTTGTATATTTGCTATAAAAAGTACTTTTTAAAAAGGCCTTTTTTCGAAAAACCTAGCCCCACTCAAGGATTTATTTCTGTATCGTGAGTGCGTTCACAAACATGAAAATTCACATACACAAATACCCAGACCGAAATAAATGATACTGGGTCACACAAAGATTTATCCCGTGCGGGAATCGAACCCGTGATTATTAGACACAGTGGGCCGAGCGGCTGAAGCGCTTAACCACTGCGCAAAATCGTCCATCAACCGGGGCCATGTTACGTCAAAAGTATTACCTAATTATTACAAACAATACCACACACACACACACACACACACACACATAAAATATTTTTATTAATTTCCAAGGTATTTTAATGATCCAAATCAACTTACCCCGTTAGGGATAGCTTGATGGTATAGATAGATACAACTCCTAGTAAAATGGTGTGACCAAAGAATAGGTAACGCCCGGACTTATAAGATATCATATTAGGACTTAAAACACCTTAGTTAAAATATTTTAGTGTACTAATTTCACCCCTGTCTTCCTATAACGACTGACAAATATTATACTTAAAATAATAACGAACTTACACATAAGCACACTATAAAACCAGCACCCATAACAACCACTAACTTCGTAAATCTTACCCATTGTCGCCCTCGAGCAGAAAACACAAAAACCTTTTTTTATCCGAAAATAAAAAGAAATGTATTCGAACAATTCGCTGCCCTGAATGGACAAATTTCAAATGGCCCACAATTAAGTATCGCACGGGCGGAAAACATCAGTCACCGGGGCCGCGCTCGCCCGGACACGGTCCGGATAACCGGCCCTCGCCCGGATAACACGCCGCCAACGGATAATTTACGGTACGCAGACCTGTGGCGCGGGCGGGCGTGTCTTTTAGTCGCCTCCATAGATGTTGTTACCTTTAATTGTGTTTCATTTTTTGCCGTTGTGCTGGGTATCGCCGAGCTAGTTCATTTCTCGTATATAGCTTATTCTTCATCATCATCAGCCTATAAGCAGTCCACTGCTGGACATAGGGCTCTCCAAGTGCACGCCACTGGGTACGATCCTCGGCTACTCGCATCGAGTTTCTGCCAGCCGCCCTACGAAGGTCATCGCTCCACCTAGCCTAAGGGCGTCCTGCATAGCTTATTCTTGGTCGAGCTTAATTGTAATCAGTGCTTAAAGAACAAAAACGATACGGTCATGCTCACATGCTTCAAAGAGTAATGCCAGCGGTATGGAAAATAACATCGTCAGCGAAAGGTGGGTGTACAAAGTACACTTTTGCCACCCACGCTTTTACCATATACACCTCTGTTTTCTAGAAACCGCCGTGATATTTATCTATCCGCGGCCCTCGCCCGGATAATACGCCGTCACTGCATAATTTACGCTACGCAGACCTGTGGCGCGGGCGGGCGTGTCTTTCAAGGCGCCTACATAGATATTATTTATAATTGTGATTCATTTTTTCTGTTGTGCTGGTTTTCGTCGAGCTTTTTAATTGATGCTGAGTTTTTAACACCATTGAAAAGACGATCACCTATTACACCCCTACCACACTACTCATTCACTTCAATGTAGATAGCCTGAGCTGGGAGTGGCAGAGGTATATTGAGTAAAACCATATTTCGTCGAGACTGAAGCGAATCTATCTTCTAGACTCTTCTAAGCTCCAGACTGCCACTAAGATATTTTTTCATAGAAAAACTCAATTACTCTTTGCCAGATCTAGAAATCAAACTCAAAACCTTGCGCCTCTCGATCAATGAGACAGTATAACTGTGTTAGGAACATAACCCAAGAAAATGCTACTCGGCAAACATTTTCATTATTTATGATTTTTAGACTTATTATATTTTTGATCACCACGCATTGAAACATGTCGTTATTAGAACACCCTTCTTTGGACACACACAACCATGGATGTAGTATTAGTACCTGATTACAACATATTTTTAGTGCGGGGTCACACTGATAATTATTCCAGTAATGTGCATGCCTTTACAAACATTAAATTAAGATACACACGTACCCAAACCGAGACCGACTTGTAGGTCACACCCGTGGTCACTCACTACTCAACTCCTCCGAACTGAAACCGCGAGTACACCATCTAGAGAGCAGAATGACTTATGCTCTAAACACTTAGTTGTCATCGTTTGGATTGCCATTCCAAGTTCATATTCAACTAAAGGTTTTCATCAAATAAATTGAGTTCAAAAACATTATTTTAATTACATTTGAAACTGCTTGAGGTAACGTTTTATCGGGATCCGTTGATTTTGGACGCTATTATTATGACGGGTTGGCTTTGTTTAACGTCAGTTATATTAAACTTTATGAAGATGAATGAAGATGTTACTTTTGATTGATGATGCTTTAGTGTAGCCAGTGTTCTGAATATTCAAAGTCCTTATTCACTATGACCAGACGCGGCGCGTTACACTTTATTTCACACACATACACAAACACAACACGCTGCGCGTTACAATTTGGTGTACACACATACCCACAACACGCGGCGCGTTAAATAATTACACACACATAAACACAACACGCTGTGCAATACAACTTGTTATACACACACACACACAAACACAACACACTGCGCATTACAACTTGTTATACACTTATACACAAACAAAATACGCTGCGCATTACAACTTGTAATAGACACACACACACACACACAAACACAACACGCTGCGCATTACAACGTGTTATACACACATACACAAACACAACACGCTGTGCAATACAACTTGTTATACACACAAACACAACACGCTGTGCATTACAACTTGTTATACACACATACACAAACACAACACGCTGCGCATTACAACGTGTTATACAGACATACACAAACACAACACGCTGCGCATTACAACTTGTTATACACACATACACAAACAAGACACGCTGCGCATAACTGATTGTTACACGCACACAAACACATCACGCCACGCGTTACAAATAGTTACACACACATAAACACGTTACACATCTTTACACCCACAAACACACCGTCGCACCTACATACATTCCCCGAGTGGAGGTAGCAGCATGATACCAAGTACACCAACTTTTCGCCGACGATGTTAGGCCCCCTGTAATAGTAGATGAAATTACTGGTATATACTGGACACAATTCCCCGCGTGGTTCCCGGCTTAGAATAGGACCAACCCATCTCATCCCATCGGGTGTCGTACAAGGCGACTAAGGGAAAACTAGGGAATGGGCAGCAGCGTTCTCTTAACACTTCTGCGATCAAAAACTGCGCTCGCCAACCCGCCTGCCAAGCGTGGCGAGTATGGCAAATCCCCCCCAATCACTATTATGGAAGAAAAGAAGAAAACCAGGCCCCTAGTCCCCGGCGGTCCTGATCGTCCTGGCCACGGTAGCAGCCATGGTAACGACAGGACAAGGGGTGCTAAGAATCTCCGGCAGAGATTCGGCTACCACCAAAAACGAAAATTGGCCCTGGTCACATACAACGCACGCACTTTGAGGACAGATGAGAAGCTTGTTGAGCTGGAAGAAGAGATAAACAAGTTGCGGTGGAATATTGTTGGTTTATCGGAGGTCCGAAGAGAGGGCGAGGACACGATAACCTTAAAATCCGGCAACTTGTTTTACTACCGGGAGGGCGAACAGCAGTCCCAAGGTGGTGTCGGATTTATCGTCCACAAGTCACTCATAGACAACGTTGTGTCCATCACTAGTGTGTCGAGCAGGGTAGCGTACCTGATACTCAGAATATCCAAAAGATATTCGCTGAAGGTCATACAGGTCTACGCACCGACCTCGACATACTCAGATGATGATGTCGAAGTTATGTATGAGGACATTAGTAGAGCCATACATACTTCCAAAACACACTTTACAGTGGTTATGGGTGACTTCAATGCGCGGCTGGGCAAACGGGGCGATGATGAGTTGAGAGTGGGGCAATTTGGATATGGGCAGCGCAACCCCAGGGGTCAGAGGCTGGCTGAATTCCTGGAGAAGGAGGGACTCTTTATGATGAACTCTTTCTTCCAGAAGCCGCCTCATAGGAAATGGACCTGGATGAGCCCTGATGGTTCCACCAAAAACGAAATAGACTTCATAATGAGCACCAAGCGACAAATATTTAATGATGTCTCCGTGATCCACAGGGTCAAAACCGGCAGTGATCACCGAATGGTCAGAGGCACATTAAATATTAATGTCAAAATGGAAAGATCGCGTCTGATGAAGTCTACGCTCCGACCTTGTAATGCACATATCCAAAACCCCGAGAACTTTCAACTCGAATTGGCAAACCGCTTCGAATTGCTAGACAGCAGCGCATCAGTGGACGAAATCAACAACAGGCTGGTAGAGACTGTCCATACGGTCGGGTCCAAGTATTTTAAGCCCCACCGTAAAAATAGACCTCAAAAACTATCCAACTACACCCGAAACCTCATGGCTGAGCGACGTTCCATGACGCTCCAAACCTCCGATGATGCTAAGTCCTATAGGCAGCTCAATGGACAGATATTGAAGTCCTTGCGACAAGACTTACGGTCCTTCAATACAAGGCGTATTGAGGAGACCATAGCACAGAACAAGGGATCTAAAGTGTTCGCAAGAGACGCGTCTATTGGGCAAAGCCAGTTGACGAAGCTGAAGATGGAGGACGGAAACATAACGTCGAATAGGTCGGAGGTGCTCAGGGAGATAGAGAGGTTCTATGGGCAGTTGTATACCTCAGTAGCTGAACCTGTTGTTGACTTGGTAAAAGACCCAAGAGCCAAGCTAACCCGACACTACACTGAAGATATCCCGGACATCAGCCTGTGCGAGATTAGGATGGCTCTCAAACAACTCAAAAATAACAAAGCGCCGGGCGAAGACGGAATTACCGTGGAGCTTCTGAAAGCGGGCGGAACGCCAGTACTTAAAGTCCTTCAGAGGCTGTTTAATTCCGTCTTGCTCGAAGAGAAAACGCCGGAAGCATGGAACAGGGGTGTGGTGGTACTGTTTTTCAAGAAAGGTGATAACACTTTACTGAAGAATTATAGGCCCATCACACTGCTGAGCCATGTTTATAAGTTGTTTTCGAGAGTCATTACGAATCGTCTCGAACGCAGGTTTGATGACTTCCAGCCTCCCGAACAAGCCGGTTTCCGGAAAGGCTTTAGTACCATAGACCACATACATACGCTGCGGCAGATTATACAGAAGACCGAGGAGTATAATCGGCCACTATGCTTGGCGTTTGTGGACTATGAGAAAGCCTTCGATTCGATCGAGACTTGGGCGGTTCTTAGATCTCTCCGGCGATGCCGCATTGACTATCGGTACATCGAAGTGTTGAAGTGCTTGTATAATAACGCCACCATGTCAGTCCGAGTACAGGGGCAGTGCACGAAGGTGATCCCCATAAAAAGAGGAGTAAGACAGGGAGACGTCATTTCTCCGAAACTGTTTACGGCCACCTTAGAGGACGCCTTCAAGCTCTTGGAATGGCAAGGACTTGGCATCAACATCAATGGCGAATACATCACTCACCTTCGATTTGCCGACGACATTGTGGTCGTGGCAGAGTCGCTGGAAGATCTAGGACGAATGCTCGGTGACCTCAACAGAGTATCTCAACAAGTGGGTCTTAAAATGAACATGGACAAAACGAAAATAATGTGTAACGTCCATGTCGTACCCACCGCACTCACCGTTGGGAACTCTACTCTTGAAGTTGTCGACGAATACATTTACCTGGGACAGGTAGTCCGGTTAGGTAGGTCCAACTTTGAGAGAGAGGTCAATCGACGAATCCAACTCGGCTGGGCAGCGTTCGGGAAACTGCGCAACATCTTCTCATCCAAAATACCTCAGTGCCTTAAGACTAAAGTTTTTAGTCAGTGTGTGTTACCAGTGATGATATATGGATCAGAGACGTGGTCTCTTACTATAGGTCTCATAAAAAAGCTCAGAGTTGCTCAGCGAGCTATGGAGAGAGCTATGCTCGGCGTTTCTCTACGCGATCGAATCAGGAATGAGGAGATTCGTAGAAGAACCAAGGTCACCGACATAGCCGTTAAGATTAGCAAGCTGAAGTGGCAATGGGCGGGCCACATAGCGCGTAGATCGGACGGGCGTTGGGGCAGAAAGATTCTAGAGTGGAGACCACGTATTGGCAAGCGCAGCGTGGGACGACCGCCTGCCAGATGGACCGACGATCTTGTGAAAATCGCAGGAAGTCGTTGGATGCAGGTGGCATCGGACCGGTTACGCTGGAAAGCGATTGGGGAGGCCTATGTTCAGCAGTGGACAAGTATAGGCTGAGATGATGATGATGATGACTGGACACAATTCCAGACTGATACTGGGAGTTTTTCGATAGAGAAACTAAATTTTCCGACCTAGGATTTGATCGCAACGCCTATTATTCGCCACTAGACTAACGAGGCATATGTCGCATCCGGGTCATGAGTACAGTTTTTAAACGACACACAAACGTCAAAGTGACGTATACAGAGCTTAGGTGAGTGGGGGGTAACTGATAAAATAGAAATCACTCTGTATTCTTGATCACTCCGTTGCTGTTCGTTACAGGAGAAGTTAACCTTAAGCCTGAAAACTGTGTTGTGTATCTTGATTGAACTGTGTGACAAGATGAGTGTATTTTTTATCGTGCCTGCATTGAATCACTTCCTTCTCTCTAAAATGGTCGAGGGGGTGATGACTGCTCAAGTAGTCATACTCGTAAACGGGTACTGTTTGTATTTCTCGTGAGACTGGTCCACCTAGAATCATCTAGTTTTCCGTTATAGCATATATTTATTATTAATAAAAATCTATTTAAAAAAAGGTGCACCGACTTCAAAAACCAAAAAATCAATATTTGTAGTCGGCACCGTTTAGTGCAGTCAGTTACTTGGCACCGACTTCAATTTTTTTTATTTTGGTTTATGAAGTCGGTTTACCTTTCTTTAAAAATATTTTTACAGTATCTATACAGAAAATGATGAAAAAAATGAATGGAGAATTAGAAAAAGACAAACCCGCTAAGTTTTTCGCTGGATCTTCTCAGTAAAGGCCGCGTTCCGATACCTTGATAGATTAGTGAGTTAAAAAAAAGGTGTAAATATGACAATTTTTAAATACAGGGTTTATACAAAATAAACGATATGAGTTTGAGGTTGAATCATCATGTTAACCTCTAAGAGCTTATTTTCTCGCCCGAACTCCTGCTTTTGCCCACAATGAGTGAACATAAAGGTAATGATCCTCCTTTGGTAGGAACGTTATGGCAGGATTTGTCAAAGGGACGATCTTCCAGCCAGACGGGTGTTGTGTCTGGCGGGGCCTGCCACTCTTACCCGAAAGTTGTTGTCGGGGGCTTGTATATAAGTTACACGTCGTGCGCACTCTAGTATCGCGTTCGACACATGTATGGCGAATCGTCAGAACCATCTATTGGTAGGTAGTAGTAGGTAGGTAGTCGCAACTATGTAGCGATGTATAGAAGTCGCTACACTCCTTTGTATAATTATATAATAATTTCGCAAAATGATCGTATGATGGTATCCCATATTTCACTGGAGTACCATTAAACGATCATTTTAAATTATCGTAACGTGCCGCGTTACGTCTTCAATTATAATATTGAATAAGGGCTCAGCTTGTATTTGGTCTGCGATATTTTATACCGAATGGGTTGGCTACTCTTGTACCTAATATTAAATAATGGATACCGCCTACATGCCTCAAGCTGGAGGGATAAAAGTGCGCCCACACTTCGCCAGTGATGTGAGAGCCCAATTTTGAAGGGCAGCGAAACTGTTGCCCTTACACAAAAATTACTTAATAATACTACCCTTTAGGAGGACGAGGACGATTTCTCAAAAATAAATTTCTCAAAATGGTGACTTATGAAAAAGAAGAGTTCTATAAAAATCTTTTTAATAAAAATTTAACCGTCTTTAAAAAAGCAAAAAATAAATATTTGAAGTCGGTACCGGTGAGTGCAGTCGGTTACTTGGCACCGACTTAAAATATTTATGTTTTGCTTTTTGAAGTCGATTTTATATTCTGTAAAAAAGATTTTTAGTTTACAATTTTAAGTGACGAGTGAATTATTTACTAATTTTTATTTACCTATATTATATTATTTTGCTGAGTTGTACAGCAAGGTACCTACAGGATTGATATAATAACCAAAATAATGGAATATATACATTCGTTGTGTACGCCGTTAAGGAGTCCCCGATTTCATTAAAATGGAAGCACCTCGAACCACCACCTCTATACTAAACCCAACGCAAAAAAAAACATCAAAATCAGTTCATAGATAAAGACGTTATAAAAAAACTTAGACGAATTGTCAACCTCCTCCTTTTTTGAAGTCGGTTCATATTCTGATTAGTTCTATGGCAGGTTACCTATAGGATTGACGTAATA
Source organism: Phalera bucephala (assembly GCA_905147815.2). NCBI lineage: Eukaryota > Metazoa > Arthropoda > Insecta > Lepidoptera > Notodontidae > Phalera > Phalera bucephala. Next base: position 6,333,889 of record LR990632.1, on the reverse strand, counting down.
CCCATAATATCTTAATGTACGCATTCGTATTGTTTGTCGTTAAGGAGTTCTCTGATGTATCTTCCAAGTCCAAGGTCCAATACCAATGAAATTAAAATGGGAACGCCTTGGCGCTATTCTGAACCCAATGCAAAAAGAATCAACAAAATCGGTTCACATTGGCGGAATGATCGCATAACATACATACGTCGGTTAAAATAGGGAGTTACCAAAATGGGCACATGTATACATGGTAAACCATGTATATAAAGGCACTTTAGGCAAATAATCTTAAAAGATGGTGTCAGTTTTTTTATAGCGTAGGTATACTCTTCATATATATGACTACGCACCTGACTATATTTTTTTTTTTTTTTTGTTTTTTAAAAACGTAGCCCCACGCTAGGATTTATTCCTGTGTCGTGGGTGCGTTTACAAACATGAAAATTCACAAACAAATACCCAGACCGGAACAAATAATTGTGGATCACACAAAGATTTGTCCCGTGCGGGAATCGAACCCGCGACTATTCGACACAGTGGGCGGAGCAGCTCAAGCTCTTAACCACTGCGCTAAATCGTCCGTCGCATATACACGCACTATCCTATCTATAGTCACTATATAGTCCTATCAGTCGGTACCGCCGCCCGCGGCATATTCTCACTGACCCTCCCGGTCCTTACTTTCCTTCTTTCGAATACAGATATCGTACACAGGATCAGAGACCGCCGGCAACGTCAAAGAATTCCGTCCGTCCTCCGGTACAAATCACCACGGCGAGACACCTAGTATACGCCCTCCCCATAGTGAGTGTCCAAGCCGAGGCCGTTCCTCCTTGAGGCATCCTTGAGCTAGTTGCCCCCTTCCCCTTCTGGCTCGAGCGTAGTGATTGCACGCTCGCCCTCTTTTCCGGTGAAGATGTAAAGGCCCCGTGGCCAACAGGTCACTCACGCACGCGCACTCGCACGCGCAAGCACACAGATACACACACACACAATCCTGAATCCAAGACCTCCTAATCTTCAGTTGTACAGCTCCAGTCATCGTCATCATCGTATGGCTATGTACTTTTAACAATGCGACCCACGACACTTAATGTCACAGTGGGGGAGCCATTGTTTAGGCTCCGGTGTCAGCTGGTGTAGCCCCTCGAATCTGTCGCTGAATTTCCGAGTGGAACAGTCCAGCAAGATGTGCTGGATAGTCTGCTCTGTGTCTCCAGAGTCACAACAAGGAGACTCAGTGGTGCCCCACTTGTGTAGCTCTAGTTTCTTCGCCGCATCTTCTCAGTGGAGGTCGCGTTCCAAGTCGGTGGTAGATTAGTCGTTAAATTTGATAAAAAAACATCGGCTGTGTCGGGGCTAGTGTTGTAAAATCGCTTGGGTCGGCGCTTAAACGCTTGAGTCAAAATGTTGCTTAACGCTGGAGTCCAAAGTCGAGTTGGTTTTAGAGCGCTCGAGCAGCGGCTACAGCGTTTTATTTAAAACGCTCTGGTTTTATGGATGATTTTAAGTCATGTGCATACATTGATATTTACTGCGTGGATAACCTATTTATGAAAAATCAGTTGAAATCTACATACACCGAGATTTGTAAAAATATACAGTCAAACCTTTCGTATCAATAAAAATAAAACGGATCTTAAAAATCCGTGCTTTGGATTTATGGCTGGAATAACCAAGATCATAAAATAGAGCGTACCTACTTTCTGGCACGCCGTAAAAGCCAACGAACACCGAACGGGTTTCGATCAACACAAGCAACGATATTTTGCATATAGATAAAGTTGTTTTAAATTCACATGCTCATAACATTTATGATTTCTTGTTCCGGATACATTTGGTTACAATATAATATAAGACTTTCTTCCGTTTTAAGCTGATTGCCAGATTTATATTGGCCGACACGATAAAGATATATCTTTCGCGTAATGTTAAAACACTAGAAGTTCAATAGCGTACAATATTCTTCGAAACTAGTGGTTTCGAAGAATATTGTACGCTGCTTTGCCATACATTCATAGTTTGCCAAAAAATTGACACAGACTTACCGTAAAAAATATTTTCCGATGAATTGTATTACCTTTTAAGTACAGTTACAAGTTTTGGAAGACTTTCATACCAACTTTAGCCACTGTATATCATATACTTTGGTACACGCAGTCCTAATATTTTGTAATATTTTCTCACATGTGTGACGATAAATTCACGCGGTCACATGACTTTTAATGACTTATTATTGCGATTGCGATTGCGATGGCTAGAATCGTTAAAATAGAATAATTATAATCTTACATTATTTTGCACCTTTTATGATTTGGTCAAATAGCCGACAGAACGCGACGGAAGCGCTCGGCCGCCCGACACTGGACACCCGCTTGCACGCGTATTGGCGTCTCTCTCCCCCGTACTTCATTTGTAATCATGTTGAGCGCGACGGCGACCGCTCGTCACGTTTGCCTTTGCGTCAGGCGGAGTTGCGTTGAGTGGCGTCTCCTATACGTGATTTTATTACATTAGAAAGAAAGAAAGAAACGCGCCACCATCGCACTCCCGTCGCGCTGCATCGGCTATGTGGCGAAACCTTTAGTCCTTACCACAAACGCAGTAACATTAAAAATATTTTTATATAAATTTATTATTCTTTTTCATTTTACGAAATCCCTTGGAAATACGAGTTACGCTAAAAGATTGTATTGATTTAAATTCATGCCTATTCGCAGTTAACCGAAGTACAAATTCGATTAGAATACCAACTGTGTAATTATCATCAAAAACCGTTGCAGAGATAGGTCTAGACGAAATAAAGGCCAGAACTTAATAAAATGAAAGCGATGGTATCGTTGTGGGGACGTTAAGTAAACATAGGGCCAAAGGGTTGTGTCTCTTGTTCTACTGATTCTCATTAATGTAATGGTTTACTTAGGGTAACCGCACTATAATCTATAGAAATGCCTTGAGCTTTCATAGAAGATTTTGCCACGGCTAAATATTTTTCATGTATTTATCTACAGGTGATTCGAAATTGGGTATCACGTGGAAGGTCGTAGGATTGATACATCAGTCTGAACAAATTTTAACTCACGGAAACATTTTCCAAGCAGCGGTGGTAGTATAAGTGACCCCACGTAAAATCGCTGACGATGTCAGGGAACGAGTATGTTGGTATTATACTGGACATAATTGCGAACTCCAGACTGCTTTGAAAATTTTTTTGTTAGATAAACCTTAGGAAGACGCTGTCTGACCTAGGATTTGGACCAAGGTCCCCGTGATCGCCACTCATTTTATACCTCACTATACCAACAAAATAGTTTTCTGATATGCAATATACCTTGGTCAATTAGAAGCCTTATAGGCAGCTTGATAAGTTCAAATAGAAGGTAACCACAAACCAGCCTCCACCAGTCGGCACTGTGTCCACATGATGGTATATGACTAAATGTTTCTCACCACAATTTGTGTGACAAAGCTCAGCAATAGTACACTCTACTGGACATATGCCTCTCCAATTACAGGCCACAGAGTACTCCCTCAGCTACTCTCACCCAATTCTTGCCAGACCACCTACTAAGCTCATTCGCTCCATCTAGCCTGAAGGCGTTTTTTTTTTTTAAAAAAACGTAGCCCCACACTAGGTTTTATTCCTGTGTCGTGGGTGCGTTTACAAACATGAAAATTCACAAACAAATACCCAGACCGGAACAAATAATTGTGGATCACACAAAGATTTGTCCCGTGCGGGAATCGAACCCGCGACTATTCGACACAGTGGGAGGAGCAGCTCAAGCTCTTAACCACTGCGCTAAATCGTCCGACGGCGTTCTGAACTACGTTTGCCAATTGCTTGGTTTTCCCCTCGAGAATTCATTTACCTCGCGGCTATCGGTTCTTCAGGTAATGGATCCAACCTACTGCCACTTTAACTTACTAATCCGGTTCACTATGTATGGCCTGATCTATTATTATATTATCATTATTAGTTAGCCTACAGTGTCTTACTGCTGGGTAAAGGCCTCCCTCCATCTCTTGCACTCTACTCTATTTAGGGCTATTAAGCACCAATCGTTTGTAAGGGCGTCTAGTTCGTACCGCCATCTCCTACTGAGCTAGCCGCGATACCGGTTAAAATTAAGAGGGACACAGTTTGTGATTATTTTTGCCTAAGATGTCACCGGCAAGCGATAAGTATGACCAGCCCAATCCCATTTCAGCTTGGCAGCTTTTATTATATACCTTGGCGACATGGAGATTCGCGGGGTAATTTTTGTCATCCGGTAGCGAAAGCCCAGCTAATGTACCCAATGCCTACTGGTCACTGGTGATAAAAAGAGAATACTTCAAAGTAACATTTATGTACTGACCTATGTGAATATCACAGCTAGAATAAAATCTGGAACACCAAAGGTACACCTGATGGGCCATACCCCCCCTGAACGTTATTTTGAGTTTGGCGTTGATGTTACTTATTGACGTGCTCTTTTTAATTTTTTTAACTCCGGATCGACTAAAATAAACCGTATATATATTTCCGTATACCTCTTCTGGGAAAATGGTGCGGAAGAGATTGTTATTTTTTACTGATCTAATATCTAGAGATTTCTTATACAAGTGTGCGTTATACCTTACTATAATTTTCTATTGTAAGGGACACGGTTTTTGTCATTCCCTAACAATAGGCAGGCTTCGAAGTAATAATGGAAATAAATACTAGCGAGTTCTACATTGTCACGCTTATATTCTCCATCGGAGGTGACAAAAGTACACCCAAACTTCGCCAAAGACAATTAGCTCACAAATTTTGCTTGCGGCGTGGTTATTGACATTATACCGGGGAGAATTCCAGATTTCTGCCTGCTACTCCGAATTTTTCGAAAAATCGTTTATAATAAAACTAGTTTAGAAGTATAAATGTAACGTAACTGTATTATTTCATAAAACATTCCAGGTACTCTTAACAATGTCAAATATTAGTAGTTACGCTATTTTTCAAATTCCGCCATAATCCAATCGTCACTCCAGAGCAGCCAACCTTTTTTTATGCACTCTAGTGCTGCCAACGACTCTATTGTTTATTATGCCAAAAGAACCACAGATAATAAAAATAAGTTATATAATTAATAAAATGTTTACACGTTAGACCTGCTTCAGTAGCCCAATGATTAGAGTAGCCACCCCAACATGACAGATTATATGGGTTCAATTCTTACACAAATACCGCTAACTATTGACTTATGCCACTAACCTATAGGGGATAAAATTCCCAAATTAATTAAAGGAAAAAGTCCCTTGCGTCAATTAACTTAAGTTACTAGGGTAGCAGTGAATACTGAAGGTGATTTCCGAAAGTCCCAAAGTGAGGGTGGGGCTATAATTCTTCAAGCGCGAACAATGGTCAGTCACTCGCGCGCCGCTGTCAAGGTCGGCTGTGTTTTTGTTTGTACGCTGCGCTGCGTGCGACAACGAACTTCTTTAAATCATGTCGCAAATATTAAAATGTAACGCCTGTAATATAGTCATAGATGAACTATTGGTTTATGTGCAAAATAAAATATCAGTTATCGACGAAGATACGTTGAAAAGAATTTGTGTGTCCGCATTTACGAGTAGTAAAATCTTCTTCTTCTGCCGAAAGACGTCCACTGCAGGACAAAGGCTTCCCCTAAAGATCATCACAACGACCAGCTTTGTGCTGTACGCATCCAACTTCTACCCGCGACCTTCACCAAGTCATCGGTCCATCTTATAGGGGGCCTACCCACTCCACGTCTTGCGGTACGGTCGCCACTCGAGAACCTTTCTGCCCCAACGGCCGTCAGTTCTACGAGCGATGTGCCTCGCCCACTGCCACTTAAGTTTAGCAATTCTGAGTGCTATGTCAGTGACTTTGGTCCTCCTACGGATCTCCTCGTTTCTGATTCGATCCCGCAGCGTAACTCCAATCATAGCTCTCTCCATCGCTCTTTGGGTGACCTTGAGCCTTTTTATGAGGCCCATCGTAAGCGACCATGTCTCGGTGCCGTAAGTCATCCCTGGCAACACACACTGGTCAATGACTTTTGTCTTGAGACACTGCGGAATTTTGGACGAGAAGATGTTACGTAGCTTCCCGATCGCTGCTCAGCCGAGCTGGATTCGACGATTGACCTCTTTTTCGAACTTGGACCGACCTAATTGTATTCTTCGTCCCAGGTATATATAATCGTCAACAACTTCGAGCGTAGAGTCTCCAACCTTTATAGAAGTTGGTACTACATGGACGTTTGACATGATCTTCGTCTTGTCCATGTTCATTTTAAAACCCACTTGTTAAAAGACTCTACTGAGGTCGTCGACCATGGTCTTGAGGTCTTCCAGGGTATCAGCCATGAGCACGATTTGATCGGCAAATTGAAGGTGAGAGATGTACTCGCCGTTGATGTTGATACCTAGTCCTCTCGAGTCCAGAAGCTTGACAACATCTTCCAGCGCGGCGGAGAACAGTTTCAGGGATATAACGTCTCTCTGTCTCACACCACGCTGCAGTTGAATAGGTTTCGAGCTCTGGTCCTGATGGCGGACTGACATAGTAGCGTTTTCGTACAAACTCTTCAGCACTTCGATATACCGGTAGTCTACTTGGCACCGCTGGAGAGACTGTAGTATTGCCCAAGTCTCGATAGAATCGAAGGCCTTCTCATAATCCACAAACGCTAAACATAGTGGCAGGTTGTACTCTTCAGCCTTCTGTATGACCTGTCGCAGCGTATGTATGTAGTCTATGGTGCTGAAGACTTTTCAGAAACCGGCTTGTTCGGGAGGCTGGAAGTCATCGGGTCTGCGCGCGAGACGATTCATGATGACTCTCGAAAACAGTTTATAGACGTGGCTCAGAAGTGAGATGGGTCTATAATTCTTCAAGAGTGTTTTACCACCTTTTTTGAAGAAGAGAACCGACACACTTCCGCGCCATGACTGTGGTCGCCGTTTTGCCCTCGAGGATGACGGTATTGAATAGCTTCTGGAGAGCCCTCAATATCGGCTTTCCGCTAGCCTTGAGAACCTCGGCTATTATACCGTCATCGCCTGACGCCTTGTTGTTCTTGAGCTGTTTGAGAGCCAAACTAATCTCGTGCAGACTGATGTCCGGGATGTCTTCGGTATAGTGTCGGGTGAATTTGGCTCTTGGGTCTTTGGCCGGTTTGCAGACCGGTGGTTGTACTGATGTGTATAGCTGGCCGTAGAACTTCTCGACTTCCCTCAAGAGTACCGGTGTAGAGGATACAATGCTGCCGTCTCCAGTCTTCAGCTTACTCAACCGGCTCTGTCCGATAGACAGATCTCTTGCGAACACTTTAGGGCCTTTGTTGCGCTCGATAGTCTCTCTTATTTTGTAAGTATTATACTTGCGTACATCGCGAGTCTGAGACTTAGAGATCTGCCTATTGAGCCGCTTGCATTCGGAAACTTCTTCTGAAGACTGCAGGATCATCCTGCGTCTTTTCTCCATAAGCTTGAAGGTAACGCCTGAGAGCTTTTTGGTTCTTTTTGTACGGTGGGTTTTAAAGAACTAGTGCCCGACCGTATGGACAGCTTCCTCTACCCTGCTGCTAACATCGTCCACGTTTATGCACTCACCTAGACCTTCGAAGCGATTCTGCAGTTCGAGCTGAAAGCTATCGGGCTCCTGAATCTGGACAGGTGCTGGACGGAGTGTGGACTTCATCAGTCTAGTCCTTTCAAGCTTAAAATTGATATTCAATGTGCCTCTTACTAGTCGGTGATCATTTAATGAAATCAGAATATCAAACTCTTTACTATTTGAATCCTTGCCGACGAATCATCGTAAAATAGTAAGAAATAGGAAGGGAAAGGAAGTAAGAGAACTTGATGACATCGTTAGTGTGTTTAAAAGCATAGATCCTGATGTAATTCCTGTTTTTGTTGCGAAGAATTTCGAAAATCTACCCCCAGTTTTGTTCGATCACCTTGATTGTACAAAACTGCTAAAAGATCTCAGAAGATTAAATTCTGAGATTGAAGAAGTAAGAAACACATATGTCACGGTAAAACAGTTTGAGGAATTGCGAGCAGATATACAAAATTTAAAGCACGCAACGTTATCGGCACCTATAAATACTGCTGACTATGTAAATACGAGACGGGGTGCTTGGAATCAGGAAAGTGAACCTGTGGGGATGACATTGAGTCACAACTACATCACGGACAAGCACGAGTTGCAGTCTGATAATATAGTAAGAAATTAATGCCCCGTAATAGCAAATCACGAGGCATTGACAATGGCTAGTGATAACTGTCAAGTTGATATAGTGGTGTGTACGCCGTTAGCTCAAGCCAAAAATGATTTACCGAGTGCGCTGAAGACTGCAAGGGCGGCATAGGAGATTCAAGGCGAGAGTAACGAAGAAGCACCAAGTATTCCGTTATCTCCGAAAGCGAGCTCAAGAACTGATTAACCAATCACACTGGCAGTTGCCAGTGTGATTGGTTACCAGGAGCACAAAAAGAATAATGCAGTACCCATCACGCGTCTACTGCCTGAGTCGAAAACCCAAATAAATAACAAAAAGGAAGATACTAGTCCTTGGCAAACAGTGAAAAAACGTAAAAGAAAGCCAAGCTATAGGTATTTGGGTGAAATAGGTAAAGCGGAAGCATCAGTATCGTCCTTTAGAGCTGTTGATAAAAAAATACCTATTTTTATAACGAATGTACATAAGGATACAGTCTGACATTATTGATTATATAAATACTAAAACACAAGAAAGTATATTTTTGGAAAAGGTAAATACGATGAAAGTGTTAGATTACAAAGCCCACAAATTCTTTGTGTCCAAATGCTTAGACGAAAAAATATGGCCTAAAGGAATTATCTTTAGACGCTTCGTACACTTTAAAAATCGAATAGCGGATGATGAGTCCGCGGCGCAGCCGGTCAGTTGATCTCTAACTATGGATAATACGACATACAGATTTGCCAGCTATAATTGCAAAAACGTGAAGAGCGCTGTGAGCGATATTCGACGTTTATGTGACAAATGCGTGCTGTTGCCGGAAGAGTTGAATGAATATCATCGATAGCAGATTTAATTGCACGGGGACATCAGCTGTGGACACGACGGCAGGTTACTGCGTGGCAGGCCGCCTGGCGGTACCGCGCTGCTGTGCAAGACTAGTGTGTTTCATTGTGTTACTGTTATAAATTGCAATAATTCGCGAGTGAGTGCTATTCGCATGAATACAGCTTCTAGTCCATTGATTGTGGTGTGTGTTTATATGCCTACAAACAAATCGGAAAACCTGGCTACGTTTACTGACTGCATGGGAGCTGTAAGTGCTATTAGTAATGATTATGAAAACGAACCTATTTTTGTTTTAGGAGATTTTAGTGCTCATCCCGCTGAATTATTTTTTAATGAATAAAATGGTTTATATAATGAGTTTAAATGGGTCCCAATTGATATAAATATGTTAGGATTGACCTCTGGAACTTTTACATACATAGATCAAGCTTGTGGATCTAAGCGTTGGTTAGACCATTGTGTTGTATCGCAATCAGCTGCAGTGTCTGTGTGCAATGTTCACATTGAATACGATGTGTGCTGGTCAGGTTACTATCTAGTTATATACGAGTGTAAGTTAGATTGTTTGACCCTTGTAAGAACTGTGCCAAATGTCGCTAGTAATATCGTGTGGGGTGAGAGATCAGTCGATCGTATTAAACAATATCGAACTGAATGTCATATATGTCTCAGACTTCTGATGAGTTTCGGAACTGTTGAGCTCGGTATTGTAATGATCCTATACACAGCTCACTTATTGATAAACTTTATTCCGACATTGTGCTTGCATTATCCCAGGCGGCGCGGAAGGGTCAGGTAGGCGAGCGTGGACAGAATAAACAGAATAAGTGGCGGCGCAAAACAATTGTTGGATGGAATAAACATGTTAGTGACAGCTACAGGGCGGCCAGAGCGATCTTTCAGGAATGGTTTTCGTGCGGTAGTCCCACCACTGGTATTATCTATTCAAAGATGGGCGAGAGTAGAAAAATATTTAAATCATGTAAAATGGTATCAGAAGCATCATGATCAATTAAAAATGGATATACTTGAAACTAAGCACAGTAAAAAAGATCTTAGTGGTTCCTGAAAAAATACCAATCGTTTGAAGGGGCGGCCTGGTTTTCCCGTGAATGTAGATGGCACAAATGATTTAAAATGCATTGCTGTAAAATTTAAAGATAAGTTCCTTGTCAGGTCTCCGTTAGGACCGTCATTGCCACAGAGTAGTTATGGGGTTAGTGGCGAACACGTTATTACCAAAATTAAGGCCGGAGATGTATTAAACGCGGTTAAGTCTATTTCAAAAGGCAAATCGCCTGGACATGACGGATTAAGTGTTGAACATGTACAAAGCTTATCGGAATCTGGGGTTTGTTTTGAGACAAGCAGGTCAATTTTCCAACATCGGAGCTTTAAAAGCATTGTATGAGGCTTTCGTAAAAACACATTTAGAATGTAATGCGGTAATTCGGTCTCCATATGAGGCCAAATACAGACTGATGTTGGAGCGTATTCAGAATAAATTTATAAGGTTCCTATATTGAAAACAGTATGGGGTTTATCCCGGATATCCGCTGTTGTATCCAACTTTATTTGTTCTGGGTACATAGGCTATATGAAACTGGAAGCTAGACGGGAAGTAGCCCTAGCTATCTACTTATTTAAAGTCCTTCGTGACAGAGTACAAAACCCAACAGTTTTACAGGAGGTTAGGCTTTATGTTCCTGGGTTGGCGGCGGCGACCGCCACTGCTGCTGGTGCCGCACGCGTGCACCGACCTGCTGCAGCGTACGCCGCTTGTGCGGGCGCTGCACACGCTTAACATGGTTGCGGGAATAATTGATCTGTTTACGTGCTCGCTGAGCGAATTCACGAAAGCCTCATATTTGGTATTATCGTAGAAGATTGTATTAGGTTTAACGTAGATATTGTATTAGTATTTAGTAACTGTGCTACGCTATTGTATTAGGTTATTACCTTTAAGAATAGTGTATTGTTGAGATTAAAATAAATAAATAAAAATGCTGGCCCTCAAATGTGCAGAGTATTGGCTACAATATAACATATTGTGGAATAAAATGAGATCACCCATATACCGAATGAACTTCAATTGATACAGGAATCAGGTTAACAAAGTAAAGTGGGCAGGCTCCTTGTCGGATTCGTATAGGCTGGAATGTGGGGTGCGGCAGGGGGGGGTTGAGATCTCCCTCCATTTTTAACCTGTACATTAATGAACTAGTCAAGGCGCTCAGCGAGCAACATATTGGTTGTCACATAGACGGCGTCTGTTTCAATAACATAAGCTACGCGGACGATATGGTTCTGCTGAGCGCCTCGGTATGTGGACTCAGAATACTGCTCAGTATCTGTAAGGGCTATGCGACTGATAACGGGCTCCTTTATAATGTAAATAAGAGCCAGTGTATGGTCTTTCAGGGTGGACTAAGAAAAGTAACAGACATGCCACCTATTCGACTGAATAGCTCCCCTCTAGAAAGGGTAGATATTTTTAAGTATCTTGGCCATTTAGTAACACCTACCCTGAAAGATGCAGACGTTGAACGAGAGCGAAGAGCGCTGTCGGTTAGAGGGAACATGGTAATCCCGAGGTTTGCACGGTGCTCGATTGACGTGAAAATAACTCTTTTTAGAGCCTACTACACATACAGCTTGTGGACACACTACACGCAAAAATCGTACAGCGCTCTATTGGTACAATTTAACAACGCGTACCGGATGATGTTGAGGCTCCGTCGCTTTTGCAGCACATCGACAATGTTCTCGGAAGCGCGCGTAGATTGCTTCTACACAACTATGCGCAAGAGAGGCACTTCGCTCGTGCGGCGGGTGCGGGGGAGCTCCAACAGCATGCTGGCCACGCTCGCGGACAGGCTCGACTGTCCCTACATTACCCACTGTTGTAAGCTTCACGTTGCACACAGGGAATGACGACATTGGGACCAATTTATCTGATCTGACATTATTTCAATTTCATGGCATGTTTTAATTTTTTAATGTTTAATGTGACTGCTGAATCGATTTTATTTTATTTTATTGATTATGTGCGTCTTTGATACTTTTTTAAATAAATTATTATTATTAATGGTCGTTGGGACGCCGTGTCGCGTAGATCCGCTGTCATCGTGTAATCATATTATCACTCCTATTACCTACTGTGGATAGCCCGTAAGAAATTCTAAGAACTCTAGTAGTCTACATATCCATAATAAATTGTATTATGTTGACACAAATATATATCATCACGCCAGATCCCTTACGGGGTAGGCAGAGAGTACAGAGTTCCAACAGGCTCTTTCCTTACATACCTCTCTGGCTTCCTCTACTCTCATAATTCGTCTCATACACGCTCGCCGGTTACGGAGACTCCTGACTTGTCCTTCAGATAAGACCCGGTCTATTTGGTCATGGTAAGATAGTCTAGGTCTTCCCCGGTACCTACATCCTTCCACTTTCGCGTTGTATATCAGTTTTGTCATTCTTTCTTCGGACATTCTTTCTATATGCCCGAACCAACGGAGCATACCTTTTCTCATCTTTACACCGATATTCTCTTTCATACCTATTTGCTTTCTTACTACGCTGTTGCGAATACGGTCGGTCAGCTTCACTCCGCACATCTTCCGCAGAGCTCGCATTTCCACCGCATTTATCCTACTTTCATTCTCCTTCTTACATACCCAGCTCTCGCTGCCATATAACACCGTTGGGACAAGCACTCCATTATGTATGGCCAGCTGCGCTTTTCGGCTTAAGTGCCGGCTCCCAAGTAGCTTTCCCATCGCGCCATTCACTCTGTTCCCTGCACTCACTCTTCTCTCTATGTCAGCGGTGTATTTTCCATCCTTACTGAATGCGCATCCAAGATATACAAACTCATTCACTTGCTCCAGCACATCGTTCCCAACCACAATCCTTGCATTCGTTCTGGTTTCTTCCCGTTCAAAAACCATAATTTTGGTTTTCTTCACATTCAAATGTAAGCCATTTTTCATACAGTCGTCTTTCATAACTGTGACTAGTGATTGCAGATCAGTGGCTGTTGGCGCTATCAAAACCGCGTCATCTGCATATAGTAGATGATTTACCACTAGATCACTCATTTGTACACCTTGATTCATCGCTTTCAGTCTTTGAAGACTTTTATCCAAATATATTATAAACAGTCTAGCGGACAACACGCAACCCTGCTTGACGCCGATTTCAACGTCAAACCAGGGTGACATGTTACCACCCACCCGTACGCATGCCTTGCAGTCCACATAGGTGGACTGGACGGCCCGCAGCAGAGTGCCATTTATACCATACTCAGGCAAAATGTCCCAAAGTCTCTTTCGCGCAACTCTATCAAACGCCTTCTCCAGATCCACAAAACCGCAGAAAATCTTCCGGCCCACTGCCAGATGCTTCTATACGATGTTGCGAAGGGAGAAAACTTGATCCGAACATCCTCTTCCGGATCTGACACAAATAATCATATCAAAACAACATTTCATACAAAAAAAACTACCAAATTAAAAAGTAAAATCCCTTGTAAAACAAAATCCAGCTTTCTAGAATAAAAGTAAATAAAGAAAGTGATTTCCGAATGTCCCAAGGGGAGGGTAGGGCTATAAATCTCCGCCCGCGAAGAATTGACATCGGGACGCGCTGTCGCGCAGGTCCGCTGAGTCATCGTGTAATCATGCGCTACTATTTCCAGAGGTATGCCGTCCAAAATTCACATAACTTCAGTATTCTACGCATTATACAAAACCAATTTTTAATACAGAAAAAATCTTCTAAATTCAACAGAAAAATTCCTTGCGACAGTGAACCAAGGATAGCAGTTAATACTGGAGGTGATTTCCGAATGTCCCAAAGTGAGGGTGGGGCCATAAATCTCCGCCCGCAAACAATGGACGTCGGGACGCGCTGTCGCGTAGATCCGCCGTCGTCATGTAATCATGCGCGCCTATTACTGAAGGTATCTCGTCAGAAATTCGAGGAACTTATCAGTATTCTGCTATCTTTGGATATCTTTTTCCCCCCACTGTTACCGCAAAAGGGTTGCCAGCAAATGCATAAAAACTCTAGGCAATGGCAAAAGTGATTATATAGATTTGTCATTTAACAAAAGTTCTTTTTGACGTCGATATCCGACGACAACTATCGATTTGAACAGTATCTATATCATCACGCCAGATCTTTTGCGGAGTAGGTAGAGAGTACAAAGTTCCAACAGGTTATTTCCTTACTGACCTCTCTGGCTTCCTCCACTCGCATAGTTCGTCTCATACACCCTCGCCGGTTACAGAGACTTTTGAGTCGACATTCCAATAAAGAAAAACAGTGCTGGGGTCTTAGCACGAAAAGATTCACGTGAGCGTGACGTGGGTCACGCGTGCTGTCACGATCACGTTTATTTAGTTTTGCAGTGTGACAAGAATGGCATATAAACTTGTTAGCGTCAGGTTATCGTAAATAAATCTTTTCGTGATCGTCAAGTTTCCCCCGATTGCGGGCTCCAGCCCGGCACAAGAGGGGTACCGGTGGGTTCCATACGGAGATCCCGGAGCCCCTCCGAAGTGCTGATGTCAGCCACCCTAGGGTTTTTAGTCGGTAGGAATCCGACATGCCCTGCGAGCTTCCCCGGAGGCTCGCAAAAGTCCTATGCAGGATATTTTCCCAGGAAAAAAAAAAACAAAAAAAAAGTTTTTTCGTGATACGCCCTCTGAGATAGTAAGAATCGAACGGCAATTGAATTTATTTTTCTCCAAAACAAATGTGTATTTGTAAGTTCTATTAAAAACGAAATATATTATCATACTAAACATAAGTAGAAATAAAAATTACGGGACCAAAAATCACAATATTTTAAAAGATCACACACAAAGTACCGGATACTGAATTGTTTCTTCGCGAATCTTAATTTCTTCGCCAATTTCAAGGTTCCGAGTTTCAGAAACCGTGTAATGAGTTTCCAAACTCGTTCCATGTCGAGATTTATTGCTCAAAATTACTTTTAACCACAAAATGTATAGTAGAGTTGTATCGAGGGTAGATGCCATGGAATTAAGATTATTTTAGATAGTAATTAAAAAATTTAGGTAGTAATAATGCAGCGCTCGTAATAATAGAGGCGCTCGTAGCGCTGTGCGACCGCGGTGTTCTTGCGGATTACCAAGGTTAAGCAGTGTCGACTCGGTCGGTCTGAGATGGGTGACCGGTTGTAGCATTTTCATATTCGAGCGTCTTCGTGCTTCGGAAGGCACGTTAAGCCGTTGGTCCCGGCTACCACTTAATGTGGTAGTCATTAAGCCGAGTTGGAAGCCTTAAAGGCGGCTTGATAAGTTCCAACAGCAGGTGGCCACAAACCTGCCTCCACCAATCCGCACTGGGTCCGCGTGGTGGAGTATGACCTGATCTCTCTCACCTCGATTTGTGAGAGAAGGCCTTTGCCCAGCAGTGGGCAGTATAGGCTGCAATTATTATTATTAATAATAATAATAATGCAGCATAGTATGGAGACCACACTACGCAACTTATATGCTCAGACTAGAGAAGATCCAAAAAAGATTTCTGTACCATCTAGCATATGCATCTGGTAATACAAAGACAGCAACATACGAATCTCGCCTTAAAAAAATCAAAATGACATTTCTTGTACCACGTCGTCCTCCTATAATACCCATAAAGCTACTTGATGGACCAATGCGTAGATCCGTGCTTGGACGTAATTCACCATTGGCCAGGCTGTGCAAGCTATACAACGCAAGTGACCAATCAATGGATCTATTCGAAATGTCACTTAAAAGATATAACTCTTATTATCGTCCTACACCTACCCATCTTCTTCCTGCGATCATCAGATGATATTAATATAATAGTCACTAGTTAATAAAATTAATAATTAAGATAAGTAATTTTAAATTTAAGTAAGACAGCGAGTAGGTATGAAAGATAGTATCGGTGTTAAGATGAGAAAGGGCATGCTCCGTTGGTTCGGGCATATGGAAAGAATGCCACAGGAAAGAATGACAAAACAGATATACAATGTGAAAGTGGAAGGATGCAGGTACCGGGGAAGACCTAGACTATCTTACCACGACCAAATAAACCGAGTCTTATCTGATGGAAAAGTCAAGAGTCTCCGTAACCGGCGAGCGTGTATGAGACGAACTATGAGAGTCGAGGAAGCCAGAGAGTTATGTAAGGAAAGAACCTGTTGGAACTCTGTACTCTCTGCCTACCCCGCAAGGGATCTGGCGTGAGGTTATAGATAGATAGATAGATAGAATTTTAAATTTTAAGCATGTAGTGTTTACCTTTAAGTAACGGTGCACTTAGTTTTACAATATTTTGAATATTTTAATAAAATGTAAGAGTGTAACTGTTGCAGGTGAACCATATAAATAAATAAAAAAATAAATTATAATAATAGTGTATTTTTGACGACGCTCTAACTTATCGTCACTATCAGCCAAAATTGCACTTTAGTTAATCCACTGCTCGAACTAGAACGGAATGATAGAAAATTAAAACCAAAAACGTGGAGTATATGCAATGTTTAATACCCCGTTTATGTTTAATACTGCCACTGCCGCCAATTCCCGTATGGAGCAATGAGCAGTACTGCAGGAGCGGCGACTGTTCACATACTCCCTTGGCATTTTAAGCATCGCTCTCAGTTTCTTTTGTTTACAAAAGCTCCCGACACCAGATTTTCTTTTCTCCGACACGATATTGTTTTATACAAACTAGTGGTCGCCCATAGGTCGATATTCGACCTACTCTTTCATCGTTTGCTGGTTATGTTTGACATTCAGTAAGACTATAGACAAATAATATTAAAGACAAACATCAATTTGACGTGTATTGTGTCAAATACATGGTAGTGTGTGTAATGTTTTTTTCATTGATTTAATGTATGCTTTATGCATAATTTTCAAAAAATATTAGCATTCTGCACTCCTTCTCTATATAAACTATAAGTGTGGGAAATTTCATACTCCTCCGTCCGCGCAATTTTCGTAAAAATGTGTACAAAGTTTTTGCTTCACGTATTAATATATAGATACCCCAAGGCAATTTTTATATTAGCTTTCCCATGGTTCTTCTGATGCACCACCCCTACATTTTTTTGGATTTTATATATTTCTTTAGTTTTTTATCCTTAAGTTACTTTTCAAAATAATTTTTTCCCCATCATTCCAAAAAGATTTCTAAACCGGCCCCTCAGAGTGGGTGGGGTCTGTCTGTCTTTTGACTCCCGCTCAAAAAACGATGGGAGCGCCCGGCATTGATAGTGTGGGTAGGGAATCAGAGCGTAAGTGGCGCGTTTATACACCTAACCTTTCCTCACTTCATGCGGTAGTGAGCAGTGTGTATATTGGGTATAACGTTACCACTCTGCTTATTTTTATCTCAACAATCCACATCCTTGTACACTGCCATTTTTACTCTCACGCGCTGCCCAATTTCATGTCTATTCATACCCGCAAAGGCGCCGGCACTGAATGTGATTCGGTGTATTTATTTTTTATGAGGATTATAAGTGGAAGGCTAGCTTATCTGATGAGTAAGTCAAGAGTTTCTGTTACCGATAAGCGTGTATGAGATGAATTATAAGAGTGGAGGAAGCAAGAAAGGCCTGTAAAGAAATAACCTGTTAGAAATCTACACAGAGATTACAACAGAGCCTACCCCGTGAAGGATTTAGTGCGATAATATACAAGGTGTAACATAATTAACGCAAGACCTATAAGTATGTTGTTCTAAATCAGCAATTGATTTCATTTCAACAATATTCAATATATCTTAATTTTTTCAAATTTACAAAAAATGCAGTTACTCCTTCAGTGCGCTATAATAAACTAAAGGGCATTGTTCTGTGCCCATACATGATTTTTCCCAGAACCAACAGCAATGAAAAAATACTTGTATGATTTCAAATCACTCATAAATTTTCATAATGCATTTATTATTAAACGGACAAGCGGGGGAATCGCAACATTGCACAAAAAGTATTAGGTTTTGAGGTTATAATTCAGTAGCCATTAATACGTATGAGGTTATATTGTGTGTTGACATTCAGTAAAGATGTCGGCGAACTCGAGCTTTCAGCTTGCAAATTGTCCGTTAGATACGGATATTTGGTATTATTTTAATAAAATAATTAAATAATGATGGCATGGGTCAAATTTTTGTTGGTTCTGGGGAATTTTTTGACAAATTATTTTATTCTTGATTTGAAGCAATACGGAGATTCCAAATATATTTCTCAATACGCACACATACACGTACAAGTTTAATTGTTAATTGGGGCATACAGGTTCTTAACAAAGGGCTTAGAAAAAATTGAAATTTGGGATTTTGGTTCTCCTTTTTTCTCTTTTTTTTAAAAAACGTAGCCCCGCACTAGGATTTATTCCTGTATCGTGGGTGCGTTTACAAACATGAAAATTCACATACACAAATACCCAGACCGGATCAAATAACTGTGGATCACACAAAGATTTGTCACGTGCGGGAATCGAACCCGCGACTATTAGACGCAGTGGGTGGAGCGGCTTAAGCTCTTAACCACTGCGCTAAATCGTCCGTCAATTTTCCTAATGAATTTGTGAAGCATTTATCTAATTGGGAGATCTTGCGTTATTTACGATACACCTTGTATAGCTTAATAAGTAAAAAGCCTTATCTGTGACAGTCCAAGTTCAGATGTCGTTTATCTTTCAGAAAATGTACTAATTTTAATTAAAGTTTCTGACAGCTGTACAAAATTAGCGGAAAGATAATATTGCTGTAATTCATTATGAAACAACAACGAAGTACGGCATTGTGTAACGAAATTTAAGTATTAGCATAATATAATACGGAACACTTTGCCAAACTAAGTTGAAAATTCATCCAGAGAGAGTCACTTATTACGGAATCATGCGATTTTTAGTCGTATGCCTAAAGGCGTCCGCACTGGGTGTGTGGGTCACGGTATGGTGACGCGGACCCAGTATTAGACGACAAGCGTGATCTATTTTCTCTTACCTCGAATTTTGAGAGAAGGTCTTTGCTAAGCAGTTTTATTATATTATTATAAAAATATATCTGACACAACAATATATAATAATACTCGTAATAATATTAGCCCTGTTAAAACTGTCCTACCGTTGGGCACGGGCCGTCTCTCAAACTGAAAGGGTTTAGGCCATAGTCCACCACGCTGGCCCAATGCGTGTTGGCGAAAATCAAACACCTTTGAAAAACTCTTAGGCATGCAGGTTTCCTCACGATATTTTCCTTTCCGTTAACGCAAGTGACAGTTAATTTTTAATACGGACATGCTTTCTAAAAGACAGAGCTGCGTACCTGAGTTTGAACCTGAGACCTCTAACTTTGCAGTCCAACGGTCTAACTACTAGTAAGTAGTCTAAAATAAGTAAATATAATTAAGTACATATTATTATAAATTTTGCAAAGTCAAAGACACGTAGATATAGATCTATCATGACATCTGAGAATCCTATAATATCAGCCTATACTGCCCACTGCTGGGCAAAGGCCTTCTCTCACAAATCGAGGTGAGAGAGATTAGGTCATACTCCACCACGCGGACCCAGTGCGGATTGGTGGAGGCAGGTTTGTGGCCACCTGTTGTTGGAACTTATCAAGCCGCCTTTATAAGGTTTCCAACTCGGCTTAACGACTACCACATTAAGTGGTAACCGGGACCAACGGCTTTACGTGCCTTTCGAAGCACGGAGACGCTCGAATATGAAAATGCCACAAACGGTCACCCATCTCAGGTCGACCAAGTCGAACGCTGCTTAACCTTGGTGATCGGTAAGAACACCGCGGTCGCACAGCACTAAGAGCGCCTGAGAATTCTAGGTGAGATAAAATATGATTTCTCTATCAAGAAATTATAAGTATAGTATAATGGCAATATCTCCTATAATACTCGGATCTAATATCGTCGACGATATGTAGAACGATACACCTCTGCGGCTGCTTATCTTTATAGTTTTTATTGCATACGATCGAATGGAGATTTTTTTTCTCGTAGATCTCTCATCTTCATGCGCAGAAATTGGAATCCTAGTATATACTTAGACCGATGGTTTTTTCTAAAAAACGTATCCGCACACTAGAAATTATCTTCCTGTGTCGTGGGTGCGTTTATAAAAAAACATAAAAATTCACATACAAAAATACCCAGACCGAAACAAATAATTATGGGTCCCACAAAGAGTGGCCCGTGCGGGATTCGAACCCGCGAATATTTGACCCAGTTGGCGGAGCAGCTTAAGCACTTAACCACTGCGCCAAATCATCCATCCAAATTGTAAAGTATCGTATGATGATATCGTGCGATTTTCAAAATAAGCACCTTTCACCTCTTGGCACATCACATCTATTCATATGCAAATTTTTATATTACGGTAGAACACAAGACCAGACGGTACATAGGCCGAGTAGGAAACTTTACATTAGCACGCCCAGAACAACGTAATTGTAATTTTATTGTGCAACCTAAAATAAATAAGGTGATAATATATAATTTATGTCCGGAACAGCGAAATCAATTTTAAATGGAATATTAGTGAAAAATATCTTTTATAAAAAAAGGTAAACCAACTTCAAAAATCAAAAAAATTAATATTTGAAGTCGGTGCTGGTTGGTGCAGTCGGTTACTTGGCATCGACTTCAAATATTTTTTTTTTTGCTTTTTGAAGTCGGTTTATCTTTTTTTATAAAAGATTTTTAGTTTACAATTTTAAGTGACCAGTGAATTATTCTATAGTAGGGTACCTATAGGATTGACGTAATACCCATAAGTTCTCAATTTACACATGCCTATTGTTTGTCGTTAAGGAGTTCCCTGGTGTATCTTCTAAGTCCAATGTCAATAAAATTAATATGGGACCACCTTGGAGATATACTGAACCCAATGCAAAAAAAAAATTATCAAAATCGGTCCAGAATTGACGGAAATATAGCTGAACATACATAAAAAAAAAAAAAAAGCATACATACAACCGAACTTAGAACCTCCTCCTTTTTGAAGTCGGCTAAAAAGGAGTGGGAGTTGGAGTGGGCAGGCTCCCTACAAGATGGACCGATGACTTGGTGAAGGTCGCGGGTAGAAGTTGGATGAGTACAGCCGGTCGTTGTAGCGGTCTTTAAGAGAGGCCCTGTCGGTCCACCTCTTCTCTTTTACTTAGTACACCCCGACATACCTCAAGTCGATATGATAGCTCATTTTCTGTGCGTGCGTTTATGGAACTCTCTCCCTCACTCTTTACGTGATAGCCCTACTCTACAGATTTTCAGGAGAAGAATTAGACAACATTTCCTATCTATGTAAGATGTTTGTATGTATGTCTGTATATATCTATGTAGTATATTATTTTATGGTGTCGTATAGTACGTAGTATATTTATGGATATATATATATCTGTAGTTTATACCTCTAATATCTTTCGTGTTGTACACTTATTACTATCCTCCTTTTGATGATTTGTTTCTCTATCACTCAAAGGTTTGCTGGTAGAGAACTCGACTTTGAGTTAAGCTGGCCTTTGTACATTTATCTATTCTTTAATTTTAATTTTATAATTTGTAACTATTTGTACAATAAAGAATTGAGAATTAAGAGGCCTTTGTCCTGCAGTGGACGTCTTTCGGCTGAAGAAAAAGAAGAAGATTGATGAAAAGTAGTAGATTTTTCAGAGATTGTTTAAGGCTAATTTTTAGCTCGTAATATTATCGCAAGTTAATTTTTATTATGCCATATTAACACAGCTAAATGGATTTCAAAGAAACTTAGTATGGAAATGAATTAGTTACGTATGTCAAATTACAAAATAAACTCGTGCGCAGACACGCGTAATAGCAGGTATATGAAATAACACAATTGACGCGTTTTATTTCGGTTTCAATTTCAATTTAAGCTTCCGATATTTCGAAGTCTAAAAATCAATATCATATAGGAAAATTACTGTATGGTATTTATTTCAGGTCAAATGGTCAACGCAATAATATAAAGTTAAACACAACAATAAAAAAACTCCGTCATGCCGACATTCCCTAAAAACAGGAGGCAGAAGAGTACATTGTACTCTCATATATCGCCGACGATTTAAAGCCCCAATTTAAAAGAGGGCGAACCTTTCGTTATAGTAACCCTTATTTTCGGGGGGAAATGCCTAGCGCATACTGCTACATCTTTGGTGATGTGGCGGTTATGTAGGGGCGGCGCCCGTCTCTTGCCCGAGTGCCCTGCCGCAGGAGTCACCAGTGGCATAACATCCACGTCTCGGGCGGGCCTGGTCTATTTCGCACAGACCTCGTCTACATCCCGTGCTCTTCTTTGTGAGGGCGCCCAGGACGCAGCGCACTTTCTTCACGGGCCTGGCACTATTCGGCCGGTTGCCCCTGTCCAGCGACCGCATTCACGTTCGCGTCATGTTCACTGGCACTGGCACTGGCACAGTCGCCTTCATGGGGGGCTGAGGTCGTTTACGGCGTATGCCCTACGCCTTCACCTGACACGTCTTCTGCGAGCAGGATTGGAGGTCTCCTCCCGCTCCCGCTCAGCCTCCTCTTTTGCCGTTAACACGGCCTCGCAAAAAACGACGGTTGCCGCCCAGGTGCTCTGCCTCTCGACCATGGTTGATATCATAGCCGGCAGCAAGAGCGCCGCCTCTACGATGCCATAATACCCCTGTTACCAAAACCGTACATTTTTGTTTTTGTTTTTCAACTCAACCGAATTTTATTTTTCAACTTAGTTCCCGATATTTCGAGTGTTTTACAGCGAAACTTTAGGCACTTAAAATCAAAAATAATCAGCAATCAGCCAGTGTTGAGTATTTTTCAACTGTAGAATCATCAAATGAAATTCCAATTGCAATTAAGTTAATCCCCCTGAGGTACTCCGGAATAACAATGACTGTCAAACTTGGACGTCAGACTTAGTCCCTCCCTAACCATGGATATTGTTGAGCACTCGAAACGTCGGGAATTTAAAAACTAAAAATTCGACGATATTTGAAATATTTTAATTGCAACTCCCTTTTTTTACAATAAATTTGTTGGCTAACACTGCTAAATCAGCGTCCGATTCGGTGGGTCTAAAAAGAGTGCCGGTTCTTGGACTTTACATATGCAAGCATTTCCATGTGTTCTGAATAAATACTTTTTATGGGTAAACAAATTACAATGGCAATGTGTCACTGCTCTCCGATCGCCCTCGTACGTGTGCTACTTTAATATACAAGTAATTAATATATTGCATTTACAACCTTTTATTCTTCACTCATAACCCATCAGCTTCAGAAGCACGTTAAGCTGTTGATACCGGTTACCACTAAACGTGGTACTCTTTCAGCCTAGTTGGAAATCTTACAGGTGGCCTGCGTAGTGGAGTATGAACTAACCTCTCACACCTCAGTTTGTGAGAGAAGTCCTTCGCCCAGCTGGACATTAATGGTAGTAGAATAATTTATTATCTATCTATCTATATCATCACGCCAGATCCCTTGCGGGGTACTCTCTGGCTTCCTCCATTCTCATAGTTTGTCTCATACACGCTCGCCGGTTACGGAGATACTTGACTTGTCCTTCAGATAAGACTCGGTCTATTTGGTCGTGGTAAGATAGTCTAGGTCTTCCCCGGTACCTACATCTTTCCACTTTCGCATTGTATATCTGTTTTGTCATGCTTTCTTCTGATATTCTTTCTATATACCCGAACGAACGGAGCATACCCTTCCTCATCTTTACATCGATACTATCTTTCGTACCTACTCGCTTCCTTACTACGCTCTTGCGAATACAGTCGGTTAGCTTCACTTCGCACATCTTCCACAGAGCTCGCATTTCCACCACATATGTCCTACTTTCATTCTCCTTCTTACATACCCAGCTCTCGCTACCATATAACAGCGTTGGGACAAGCACTCCGTTATGTATGACCAGCTGTGCCTTTTGGCTTAAGTGCCGGCTCCCAAGTAGCTTTCCCATCGCACCATTTACTCTGTTCCCTGCAATCACTGTGCTCTCTAATAATTAATTATAGTTTGGGAAATATGGGTGTACACAGTACACCTCTACCACCATCAGAATGTCACAGAAATGTTTTATACGACTCCCCATTGAAAGAACCTACACGACAATGCCATTATTAAGGTTTTCTTCTACCCAAAGACCACTTTCCTTTGTTCGTATTCGCGGGCCAACTGAGAACTGTTAATCCCGGCTTTATTTTGAAATATAAGGGGTCGCTAGTAATATTTCAGTTGTTGAAGCTTTACTAGAAAAATAAAAAGTCTTTCTTTATACGTTGTGGAATCATATAAACTATGTATGGGATAAAAAAGTTGAGGAAGGTCTTTTCTCAATAGTGGGAGACAACGGTCTTAATAAGAGTAATGTATGGTATAACGTAAAAAGCCGATAGTGTTACGGAAATGGACTCTTGGCGTGTAAAAATAGATATCTATCTATATTATCACACCAGAATACTTGCAGGGTAGGCAAAGAGAACAATTTAAACAGAATATCTTCTTATGGACCTCTCCCGCACATACATATCTCTCATTTTCAACCCGTAGCCACCCAATGTTGAGTGTAGGTCTCTTCCATGGTACTCCATTCCTTTCGGTCTTGCGTTTTTCGCATCCAGTCCATTCCGGCTACCTTCGTCAGGTCATCAGTCTATCTTGCGGGTTGTCTTCCTACATTTCCATGGCCGGTTCGCGGTCTTTACTCAAGCACCCTTTTACCGCATCTGCCCATCTCCACTTTCTTTCCGCTTTCACTTGAGCTATGTCGGTAAGTTTTGTTCTTTCTCAGATTATGATATTTTGGATACGGTCTCTTAGCGATATACCTAACATAGCTCGCTCCATAGCTCTTTGGCTCACACGTAATTCATTTAAGTTAGATTTAGTGAGCGCCCAGTTTTCGGCTCCATACCTATAAGTATTCACTAAAATAATGTTTTTGAACGGGAAAAAACCCGAACGAATGCTAGGATTGTGGTTGGTAACGATGTGCTGGAGTAAGTGAATGAGTTTGTATGGGATGGGAAGGATGGGAAATACACCGCTGACATAGAGAGAAGAGTGAGTGTAGGGAACAGAGTAAATGGTGCGATGGGAAGCTACTTGGGAGCCGGCACTTAATCCAAAAGGCGCAGCGGGCCATACATTTTTTATTTTTATTGATACAAAATCCACTGCTCTTAAATATATTACAATCTCAAATTATGCTCTAAGTTTACAGCCAAGATAGGATTTACATTTTTTAACTTTTTTTTATAATCGAACAGCCAGTAGAGTAATATAAAACATTATAAATTAAAGAAGAAAATATCTTTCATATATAACATAACGAAGTTCTTGCCCCAACGCTGTTATATGGTAGCGAGAGCTGGGAATGTAAGAAGGAGAATGCAAGGAGGTTAAATGCAGTAGAAATGCGAGCTCTGCGGAAGATGTGCGGAGTAAAGCTGACCGACCGTATTCGCAACAGCGTAGTAAGAAAGCGAGTAGGTATGAAAAATAGTATCGGTGTAAAGATGTGAAAGGGCATGCTCCGTTGGTTCGGGCATATAGAAAGAATGTCAGAAGAAAGAATAACAAAACAGATATACAATGCGAAAGTGGAAGAATGTAGGTACCGGGGAAGTCCTAGACTATCGTACCACGACCAAATACACCGAGTCTTATCTGAAGGACAAGTCAAGAGTTTCCGTAACTGACGAGCGTGTATGAGACGAACTATGAGAGTGGAGGAAGCCAGAGAGGTATGTAAGGAAAGAACCTGTTGGGACTCTGTACTCTCTGCTTACCCCGCAAGGGATCTGGCGTGATGATATAGATAGATTGATTAACTAAAATAGACATGAGTGATTGCCGTTTCCTTGTTGGTTTTGAAGCAACTGTTGTGATGACAATCAGGAGGTCTTAAATTTGAATTTTAGCTTAATCTAGGAAAACGTGATATTGGGGGTTTCCTATCGAAAAACTCTTAGTAGTAACAAACCTGAAGTTGCGCAGCTATTCGCGTAATGTCACCGTCCGTGGAGATCACAGAGGTGTATTGTGTACATCCTACACAATATACCTCTGATATCTTCGTTTGGGAAATACAAGCGACACGGAGTTTCTTTTTTACTTAATCAGAATCAAAAAGAACGATACCCGGATAAAAAAAAAACAAAAATTGGCACTCCGGGAGTGCCGACAGAAGTGAAAACTGGAACAATTACGTGTGTATTTTTTGAATCGTCAGGAAATAGATTTTATATACAGAGGTGTCGGTAACGGTAACAGTGTCGCGAGTTCAATGGTTTTTTCCCATCTCAAAAAATGGCCAAAGCGCCTAAAGAAGTTTTCAACATACTTATATACAGAGGTGTCGGTAACGGTAACAGTGTCGCGAGTTCAATTGTTTTTTTCCATCTCAAAAAATGCCTAACGCGCCTAAGAAGTTTTCACTTGATGATGGCAGTAATCTCACTATTACATGGGACCTAATATCGGCGGCAAAAAGTGGGAGTACACAGTACACCTCTACTACCCCCGTTTGGGGAAGACTTTACGGTGTAAAATCAACTAAACTTAGTAAAAAACATGAAGCCACAGAAAGTAATATTCAATACACTTCCCGAAAACGCTCGTTTTACGAAAAATACGTTCCACCCTTAAAACAAATCTTAAAAGCGAATACGTAAGCATTACCAGTTTTGACATTGCCTGCGAGGGCATCGAGCCCGTAAGGTCGCAGTGCAGTCATAAGCGGAGCGATAACTAACTAAAAGTACTAACATTTAACATTATTAAGGTTCTATTGTCAAAGACTATACTTCTATAATCACAGATTTCGCCAAGGCTACACTGTTAATTTGCCTACTTTTTTCAAACAAATTTATTAAATTTAAATTTAAAAAAAAAAACAAAAAATTATTACAATAAACAATACCTTTTTTTATTTATTTTTTTATTAAAACGAAAAACCACGCGGTAAAGAAAATGCTGTCCATTGAACTTAACATCCATATTTCGATAATTTAATTAATGATACGAAACTTCTCTGTAAACGACGTTTTTTGTAAAAACCTTTTCTTCGTTTGCTGGTTATGTTTGACTTTCAGAAAGACTATAGACAAATAATATTAAAAACAAACAATATTAATCTATTCTCAATTTGACCACAGACTTTAACAATAAACAAAAGAGTATATATATGAGTGTGTGTGTCAAATATAGTGTGTGTAACGATTTTTTTATAGATTTAATGTATTTTTATGCATAATTTTAAAAAAAACATTAGCATTCTGCACTTCTTCTCTATAAAAACTATAAGTGTGGGAAATTTCATACTCCTCCGTCCGCGCAATTTTCGTTAAAAGGTGTACAAAGTTTTTGCTTCACGTATTAATATAATGATGAACTGAATTTGATATGTTGATTAACGTCTCTATCCTAGCCTTCTCTACGGACGTAGTTCGGCTTAAGATAGATAATTTTTCCGCAGCTTCGGTACGATTTCGCATGTTGTTCATATGTACACAATTTAGGACTTAAACTATGTTAAAATTATTGACTTTCCTACGTACCTACCTCATCAGATCCCTTCCTGGCCTTCTTTCCTTACCGACCTCTCTCGCTTCCATCACTCTTATAGTTCGTCTCATACACGCTCGCTGGTTACGGATACTTTTGACTTGGCCTTCAAACTGGACACAGTCTGTGAGTTTTGAAGGCTAAAACCTGTCTATTTCCCTACGTCAAGTAAGGATTCTAAGAGTTCATCACGAAAATATTGACTTTAGCATGACCCTGGCGAGTAAGCGTGCTGTCATGTTCATGTTTTTAGTAAATTTGTGGTGTGCCAAAGATGTCATACCTATTAACTCGCTAGCGTCATGCTAACGTAATTGTTTTGTGCTAAATCAGCAGATATAGCCTTCCAAACCAATCTAAATTGTGAGTCGTCGTGACGATCATCAGAAGACGCTTTTGTTTTGCAGTGGAGGCCATTCGGTAAAATACCGATTTCAAAAATATACCAATATTCCATTCTAGGGTTATAAATGCCTAGTGGCGTATGAAACGACTGGCAATCACGAGAACTAGGGTTAGGTTAGGTTAAAGTAAAGCCTCCCATCTCTGAACCAACCCTTGGGTGTTGTTATTGGTGCAGAGATGGGAGGCTTTACTTTAACGCTCCTTGAATCCCTGACCCCAAGGTCAGGGATGCAAGGAGTGGGGGCCCTCATCATCCTTTACGAGCAACCCCGAGGAGAACGGCGACGTGGTGTCGTCGGTCTATACAGTCACCGTAACCACCGTGTCAGTGCAAGGAGGAACCTGAAAGAGAGGAAAATGAAAGTAGGATAAATGCAGTAGAAATGCGAGCTCTGCGGAAGATGTGGGGAGCGAAGCTGACCGACGTTTTCGCAACAGCGTAGTAAGAAAGCGAGTAGGTATGAAAGATAGTATAGGTGTAAAGATGTGAAAGAGTATGCTCTGTTGGTTCGGACATATAGAAAGAATGTCAGAATAAAGAATGAAAAAACAGATATACAATACGAAAGTGGAAGGATGTTAGTACCAGGAAAGACCTAGACTATCTTACCACGATCAAATAGACCAAGCCTTATTTGAAGGACAAGTCAAGAGTTTCCGTAACCGGCGAGGGTGTATGAGACGAACTATGAGAGTGGAGGTAGCCAAAGAGGTATCTAAGGAAAGAACCTGTTGGAACTCTGTCCTCTCTGCCTACCCCGTAAGGGATCTCGCGTAATGATATAGATAGATAGATAGTGGCTATCTGAAGTCTGACATAATTGGCAAAATTCGGATTACAAAGTACAGCTCTCCCACGGTTGTGGAATAAATGTACGCGTGACGCGTGTTTCGTTTTGTATTTTTTAGCAAAAACCAAAATAACTAGCCATCCCTAATATGACCCCACCGCTACCCTAAACCGGGGGTGATTATGCGAAATAACCGACAATCGCAAATGGAAAAAGGAATGGAATTGCAATCTATTTCGTCTTATTGCTTGTCGGGCAACCATTTACTTAACACGGTCTCTTTAACTGCTATTCTACTGAAGCGGTATTCTAATCTCCAACGTAAGTAACACGTTTCGAGTGCTAATGTTATTGTTGGAGTTATCGGGGAAAGGTAAAAGAAAACTCTAGATATATTATAACTCATTTCTCTCCAGATCTACTTTTCATTCTATTAAAATACCCTTGACCATACAAACAATTTTCTTTTTATCGTTTTTGCAGACGAGGAGTATCGAAAAGATTTACTTTTTTTATTTTAAATAACGTAGCCTCACACTGGGATTCGTTGCTGTGTCGTGGTTGCGTTGACAAACATGAAATTCGCATACACAAACACCCAGATCGAAACAAATGATTGTGGATCACACAAAGATTTGTCCTGTGCGGGTATTGAACCCGCGACCATTCGACCCAGTGGGCGGAGCGGCTTAAGCTCTTAACCAGTGCGCCAAATTGTCCGTCATATTATAACTCACTTAACTGTAGACATATATATACCTTAGGTCCAATAAAATGATTTGATTATATATACACAGCTGTGATAGCCTAGTAGTTATTATAATTTAAGTTTTATAATAAAATTCCACTTGACGTCACTCAACTTAGTGAAAATAAATTCAAATCCTCTATTAAACGTACGCTCTGCAAGCGAGCTTACTCTAGATGATTATTTAAAATATAAAAAAGCTTGGATAGGTGTTGTTCTAGCTCCACCAGAATGTGGATAACATGTTCAGCTATTATTATTTATTATTCCCTCTCTTCCTTCTAGTAGTTAAATAAAATTTATCATTTTTTTCCTCATCTCTTTATCTGTAAAAGAGAGAACCATGTAGCCAGTCACATGAATAGTTTAACTTAGTTAATTTAATTTAGACTCACCTGATACTACATTGTTCTCCCATACCCCATAACAAAATGTAGATTGAAAAATTGTAAAAATACGATTTTAAAAGAGTAACCGTGGAGTTTCTTGCCCTGCTTCTCCATAGGAACGATATTCCAAAGTGGTGATAGAGTCTTTGCTACTATTTTAAAGATTCATAAATACTGTAATGGTTTACATGAATAAAAAATATTCTGATTATTATTCTGTTGGACTGCAAAGTCAGAGGTCTCGGGTTCACACCCAGGCACGTGCCTCTATCTTGGGAAAGCATGTGTGTATTAAAAATTATTAATCACTTGTTAAACAATTATTAAATTATGCTATAACTGTGAAGGAAAACATAGTGAAGAAACCTGCATACCTAAGAGTTTCTCGAAGGTGTGTAAAGTTCGCCAACCCGCCAGTCCGGGCCGTGTGGCAGTGCGGGCAGTGTGGCCATTGTCCACCACGCTGGCCCAGTGGCCAGCGTGGTGGACTATGGCCTAGTCCCTCTCAGTTTGAGAAGAGGCCCGTGCCCAACGGTGGGACAGTTTCTTTACAGGGCTAATATTGTTATATTATTATTATATGTACATACACCTTTCTTTCTTTCGTTTTTGCAGGGGAAGAGTATTGAAAAGATTTTTTTTTCTTTCATATAACGTAACCCTACACTAGGAAATAATCCGTGTATATCTGTACCGTGGGTGCGTTTACAAACGTGAACTTCACATACACAAACACCCAGACCGAAACAAATATTTGCGGGTCACACAAATATTTGTCATATGCAGCGATCGAACCCACGACTTCTCGATCCAGTTGGTGGAGAGCGGACTAATATCATAAACCACCCGTACACCTTTACTGTCTTTTTAACAGAAAGGCTGTTTTCGTCAAAATCGACCGTAATAAAAGTACTTAAGACTCGAAATATATCTGGCCGTTCCATCCGGCTAATAGTTGTTAGGGTATCTTCACGCGTGATGGAAGGTCCACAATGCCAGTGTTGGAGATAGAAGCTTATTGGGTCCGAGTAAGTCACGACGTGAACTGGGCAAATATACCTATCTACGGCAATAGCGGCTACACGGATCAATTTGATGACAACGTGAGGTATGGAGCGCACAAAAGCACCTTTATTTTTCTAATAATTGGAAATTATTATTCTTATTGCCTCGTGCTTTACTTTAACTTATCTATATATTGATACGTGAAGCAAAAACTTTGTACACATTTTTACGAAAATTGCGCGGACGGAGGAGTATGACATTTCCCACACTTAAAGTTTATATAGAGGAGGAGTGCATAATGCTATTTTTTTTTTAATTATGCATAAAACATACATTAAATTAATGAAAAATAAATTACACACACTACCATGTATTTGACACAATACACGTCAAATTGATGTTTGTTCTTAATATTATTTGTCTATAGTCTTACTGAATGTCAAACATAACCAGCAAACGATGAAAGAGTAGGTCGAATATCGACCTATGGGCGACCACTAGTTTTCATAAATGAGAGAGAATAGGTCAGTTGGTAAAATACACATGCTATAAGATTCTGTTATAAGGTTCTATGTGCAGATGTTACTCGCTTACGATGAAGGTAATCGTCATCAGAAAACATAATTCGGGAGAACCTAATATTTGGAAGACTTGGGAAGGAAGTCCAAAGGATGGCAATATCGAGTATATTCCCTTTCCCGATAGCTGGAAACTCACCCGAGTCGTACCCGTACCTAAAGGAGGCGGTGATTCGGAGCCGGGGAACAACGGGAAACTTGATGCATTTGATGACACACCTAGTTCCGGCGGTAGATGCTGGTGTGCAAGTAGACGTGGCCCACTTTGATTTCAGGAAGGCGTTTGACACAGTAGATAATGATGTCCTGCTGTCAAAGTTGGCAAGAGTAGGCTGCACGCCGCATACGCTGATATTCTTCGCGAGCTATCTGCGTGATAGATGTCAGTACGTCGATTGTGGTGGATACTATTCTGAAACTTACTTTACGAGATCTGGGGTGAGTCAAGGCAGCACATTAGGCCCATTGTTCTTTATTTTAATGATAAATGACTTACCTGAAGTCGTCACTGGGTCTACCCCCTTGTTATTTGCTGACGACCTGAAGTTGTTCCGTAGAGTGGATCAGACCGAGAATCATGACACGCTGCAGCAGGATCTAAATAGAGTTGTAAGTTGGAGCTTGGAAAACAAATTATACTTTAACGTGGCTAAATGTTCCGTGCTATCGTTCAGTCGCGCGCGCGCCCCGCGTCACCACCCGTACCACATGGAAGGGGCACCCCTGCAACGTGTCACTGAGGTGAAAGACTTGAGAGTCAGATTTACTGTAGATTTGAATTTCCGGAAACATGTTATAGGCGTATGTAAGAAAGCTTATCGGAATCTGGGGTTTGTTTTGAGACAAGCAGGTCAATTTTCCAACATCGGAGCTTTAAAAGCATTGTATAAGGCTTTCGTAAAAAGTCATTTAGAATGTAATGCCGTAATTTGGTCTCCATATGAGGCCAAATACAGACTGATGTTGGAGCGTATTAAGAATAAATTTATAAGGTTCCTATATTTAAAACAGTATGGGGTTTATCCCGGATATCCGCTGTTGTATCTAACTTTATTTGTTCTGGGTATGGTAGGCTATATGAAACTGGAAGCTAGACGGGAAGTAGCCCTAGCTATCTACTTATTTAAAGTCCTTCGTGGCAGAGTACAAAACCCAGCAGTTTTACAGGAGGTTAGGCTTTGTGTTCCTGATGCGTACATGGGTCGGAGGCGGCGACCGCCACTGCTGCTGGTGCCGCGCGCGCGCACCAACCTGCTGCAGCGTACGCCGCTTGTGCGGGCGCTGCGCACGCTTAACATGGTTGCGGGATTAATTGATCTGTTTACGTACTCGCTGAGCGAATTCACGAAAGCCTCATATTTGGTATTATTGTAGAAGATTGTATTAGGTTTTACGTAGATATTGTATTAGTATTTAGTGACTGTGCTACGCTATTGCATTAGGTTATTACCTGTAAGAATAGTGTATTGTTGAGATTAAAAAAATAAAAAAATAAAAATAAAATATAAGTTTCCCTGTAATAATTGGTATAACAAAACTTTAGCAAAGTGTAGGTATAGAGGTATTATATGCTTAGTGGCGGTAGGCATTCGTATAAAATCGACGTTTTTTTTCAATTGTAATTTTACTGACCACGTCTACAGCTCACTCTGCATAGATATTATTGGCGAAATAATTTTTTTTATATAAATTTTCGACATCACAGTATAATAAAGATAAAAATTTGTCAGAATGCGCAAACTGTGCAGTATTCTATATTGTAACAAAGAAAAACCAATAACAATCTAAAAATATTATAATATCAATATTTTAAATAAACTCATAGCGAAAACGATACTAGGTACACACAAGGTTCTCTAATAATTTTAGTATTGTGATTTTTTTCTACTCTACAGTGTTTTTTGTTCCGAGTGTTGCAGCCGAGTAAATCTTCGTTTTGTCGGCGGCGCGTCACCCCCCTATCTGTTTGTCGCCGCGGCTCGCCAGCTTCATGTATTTCTACTAACTGCTGTCTTTGCACAATTTATATTCCCCCACTTAGCGTCGCCGAGTTTAATGTATGGTCTTATGTCGATTTATCGATGTTTTACTATTTTAACACATTTTTATCAACTCGCTTCAGCGTCTGTCTGTCTGTAAGGTAGAAATTTTGCAAACGATTTTAAACTAGCTTCCCGATAAACTAGAGACTCGAAAATTTAAACATAGGCAAGGACTGGATAACAATGCAATATTATGGTTCCATGGTGCTGGTCTGATGGTAGAGCTAGAAGGTGGCTATAGACAATTACATAACTCAACCACGTCGTGTTTTGGCTCGTTGGATTTGTCTTGACAAATACTGTATCCCTAGATGATGCCTAGGGTCTGATGATGAAACCGGAAGGTGGCTATAGCAACTTCTAAACTAAATACCTTAGCCCCATCGTGTTTGGGTTCATTGAATTTGTCTCAACATGAACTACAGATCCATGTAGGTGATTTTCAGGGTCTGATGAAGGACCCGATGGGGCCTTAGGAACTTCCTACCTAAACAAAATAGCATCGTATTTTTTTAATTTTTATGACTTATTATACACCATACTATGAAGGAGAAAATAATTATTAAAAAAAAATCGTTTTAATATACCACGTTTTTAAACGGACTACAAAGTATAAAATAAATTCCTTAAAAAACGAAAAACGTGAGGCGCATGTAATACTGTATGCTTTTTTATTCAATAATTATATTAAGTTGAAGTTGTAAGTCATTGATTTATTTCCGCTTTTATTAAAGACTCCATCCTTCGAAAGGCATGTTAGGTCGTTATTCCCGGTTACCACATAATGTGGAAATTGTTACGCCAACTTGAAAGCATCAAAGGCAGATTAATAAATTTCAACAGTAGATGTTCACAGCCTTCACCAATTCGCACTCAGTCTGCGTGGTAGTGTACATGCTAATCTCTCTCTTACCTCGATTTGTGGAAGACCTTTGTCCAGCATTTGGAGTGCATAGGCTAGTTACATACTTCAGTCAAGTTAGGTGGTAGGCTGAGTTATTTCTTCAAAGTGAAGTTCAGTCCCAACTCGGATACTGCATATTCGCCAAAGACGAACCCGAAGATTTCAAGTCGTCCCATTATCATAAACAGAAGCAATTATTTTAGAAGTCATAAAATATTGAGTACTATAGGAGAGGCGAAGGCGCACATACTCCGATAGCACGGCCACTTCACAATATGGGACAATACCGTCGTGCAGGAAGTCCTACTTTTTTTCTATGAAAGCCCTTCCCGCTCACCACTGGAGGAAAGAAGGGTTATACCAAAATTTCTACCGCCTACCCACCGTTCTTCAGTTCGTCGCTGTGACTGGAACAGGTTACGAAAACGCATAAGCAACTATCTGGGACTCGCCAGCTAAAAAAAGGGGCTGTTAATTGGCGGGCCTATCTTTTGGTCGTCTTAGGTTACACTAAAAGGACATGGTTGAGACGGATTTGCATAAACTCTAAGTCGAAAACTGGAAAGGACTTGCGCAGAACCATGAGAAATAGCGGAATCTTGCTTCGGAGGCCGAAATTCACTTTAGTTCGCTAAGCCAAAGGAGTACGTAAAGTACTAAAAACGCAATTAGAAATGATAATCCACAATCGGCTAGCTCGTTAGTGGAATCAGGGGCAGTGAGCCGGTCGGGACGAGCTGTGTCTGCCGCGCGGCGCGCATAACAAACGGCTTTTAGTTAAGTACCGTCCTCAAAATAAATCAAAATTAGAATATTTTAAATATAAATAAATTTCATTGACTGCCTCGTTGGTCTGGTCAAGCGCATCGCTTTGTGATCACGAGGTCCTGGGGTCAAATCCAAGGTCGGACAAATGTAGTTTTTCTAACGAAAAATTCCCAGTATGAGTCCGGAGTCTGGAATTGTGCCCGGTATATGGCAATAGGCTCGCCCCCTATTACATGGGACCTAACATCGTCGGTGAAACGTGGGTGAACTCAGTACACCTCTGCCACCCCCTGTGGGGAATATAGGCGTGACGGTGTGTTGTGTATCATCACGTCAGGTCCTTTTCGGGATCGGCAGAGAGTAGAGTGTGTGTGTGTGTGAATGATGTACGCTGTTGGCCGCGAGGCCTTTACAGCTTCACCGGACTTAAAGGCGAGCGTGCAAACACTACGCTCTAGCCAGCCAGAAGGGCAAGAGGCGACATACTCGAGGGCGCCTCGAAGAGGTGCCCTCGGTTGGGACAGTCGCTGTAGGGGGACGGGTGCACTACTAAGTGCACCGGTCAACCGCCGGCTATGGGAGGGGATCTACTACTACGTCGTCGTCGTCGCCCGTATTCTGAGCGGAAAGAAGGGATGACAAAGCATCGGGGGGGTCGGTAAGAACATGTCGCGGCCGGCGGTGGCGGCAGGGGTCGGGGGGGAGATCGTAGTCGGCGGTGGCTACGATTAACGGATTCACATGGGTAGATGCGTTCGCGAAGTGACGTGTTGACGCCTTTTTAATAAAGGCGCGAATAGGTTCGAGACCTAGATCGGGTAGAGTTTACACGTACATAATATGAGACTCCGCACTACTATTGGAAACGTTTAAATGTCCCTATTTTTGATCCTAGATTTGAGTTAGGGACTCAAATATTCTCTATCTATATCATCACGCCAGATCCCTTGTGGGTTACGCAGA
Source organism: Phalera bucephala (assembly GCA_905147815.2). Taxonomy (NCBI): domain Eukaryota; kingdom Metazoa; phylum Arthropoda; class Insecta; order Lepidoptera; family Notodontidae; genus Phalera; species Phalera bucephala. The sequence continues at coordinate 6,297,616 of LR990632.1, read as the reverse complement.
GAGTACAGAGTTCCAACAGGTTCTTTCCTTACAGACCTCTCTGACTTCCTCCACTCTCATAGACGCTCGACTGTTACGAAGAATTTGATTTGCCCTTCAAATTAAAAGCTTCTTCTTTATAAAATCTGTTACAAAGTAAAGAAAGCAGGTTTATATAGAAGTAGGTGGTTATAGATGTTTCCGCCTATACCAAAAAAATGAAGAACCGATTTTTTGGAAACCCCGCTAATCGTAGTAAACTATGCACCTGCAAATTGTTCAGTTTCTCCTGAATATAAAGATTCACTCTCGATTTTTTCTTAATCAGTCTCCTTACTGGCATTTTTATTATAATCAACCTTATACTTTAATCGTATATAGTGGGCAAAATTGATTATCACCCAACCATGTTGCAAAATCACGAATGCTTATTCATTTTATAAAGAACGACCCTTCACTGAAACAACATTCTGTTTACTTTCTAAAGAAATCCCTACATAAATAAGTTGAATACGTGTAATATGTTTTTCTATACTTACTTACGTTTCGTTGACTTCAGGCGGCTTTCAGCTCTTATTTAATATCGTTACGTTTGAAAGCCTCGCAATGTCATCGACCTCTGTCGTCTAACAAAGACGACCTAAGATCAAAATAAACAGCACGCTTACATTCCCCCAGCAGAATTGACACAGATGTACTGGGTACATCCACATTTCGCCGAAGTTGTAGGTTGGTTGCGAAGCAATTGCTTATACAAGATGTATCGTAAATAACGCAAGACCTCAGACATCCCGATTAGATAATTGCTTTACAAATTCAATACGAAAACTAATATTTTAAATTTAAAATGTTTAACACCTTTTTAAGCACTTTTATACCCCAATTAACAATGAAACTTGTACGTGTATATGTGCGTATTGAGAAATACGTTTTAGAAATGCATTTGAAATCTCCGTACTGCTTTGAATCAAGAATAATTTTAGTTTATTATAGCCCACTATAGGAGTAACAGCATTTTTTGCAAATTAAAAAAAAGTAATAAATATTGAAAATGTTGTGAATCATTTAGTTATCGATTTAATACAAACTACTTTCAGGTCTTGCCTTTATTATGTTACCTTGTATATGCTCGAAGGTGTGTGAAGTTCGCCAACCCGCACTGGGCCAGCGTGGTAGCCTAACTCCTCTCAGTTTGAGAGGAGGCTCTTGCCCAATAGTGGAACAGTTTTTAACGGTGCTAATATTATTTTATATTATTATTTTTTATTAAATATCATTAGCGTTGACCGAGGGCAGAAAAGCTGGCAGTGAGATACTAGAAATTTTGGGGATACCCAGACCTTACCCAAAGGGAAGCTCAGCTACGATCTTCCAAATCCAGTAACCGTAGGGGTGGGACAGTTTCTTAGCAGAGCTAATATTACTACTATTTGTATATAAGGAATAAATCCTAGAGTGGGGCTACGTAATTAAAAAAAAAAAAAAAAAAAAAACCGGGCACAATTCGAGAGTCTAGACTGATACTGGTAGCGACCCTACTGTCATTATTTAGGCACAATTCGAGATTCCGAACTACTGATAAGAATTTTTCAACAGAAATAGCCCAATATCAGTCGACATACGATTCGGCCCTTGGTTGTCGTAATAGCCAGCTGTACTATATGTCACTAAGCCAAAACAAGCAGTCAAAATAAAACCCGGTGAAAAAATACTCTTCCAACTAGATGCCAAGAAAGGATCCGGTAGTAAATATAAAAATTGTAATAATTTTGAATTTGACAGAGCCTTTGTATTGGCCTATACAAATAAATAATTTATGACTTTAGAGAAAAAATCTTCTTTCGCAACTCGTTAAAAAGCATGGCTGCAATAACGGTCGAAGTAAATAAAAAATGTGTATTTTAGGAGAACCAAAGTCACCAACGTAATTGCCAAACTTAAGAAGCAGTGGGCGGGGCATATCTCTGGTAGAACTACCGTTGGGACGGAAAGGTTCTTGAGTAGCGACCACATATCGTGAGTCATGAAGTGCGCAGGCACTCCACAAGCTGGAACGACGAACTAGTGAAGGTTGCGGGTAAAAGGTGTATGCGTTCAGTACGAACCTGGTCGTCGTGGCAATTTTTGCGGGAGGCATAAACTCACAAGACAAATACGAAGAAGAGATAGCGTAATATGGTTTTCCTGTATAATTAGGCATGCCCCTGCGCAGGGTGACACAGGGCGAGAGGCACGTTATGCCCCAGCCACATTTGTATATGCCATCTAGCGGAGAATGGTAAAGACTAAACGGTTCGTCCATGTTACTTGTAATTTCAAATATTTTACGATAGATGGCATTTGTAATAGAAGTAATCAAATAAATTATGAAAAAAAATACAAGTGAAATGTGATGTGTGACCAGAGTGTCGATCCAAGTAACTCTTGCATATTAAGATACATCACTTTATTTTAACGGTTTTATTTTCAATAAAATAGAGAATATTTAATAGCTATGCGAATTTAAGTGTCGTGTGAATAGAGCGAGTAGCGATGGCAAACTGAGGTAAGCCACGCCTACCACGATGACGTCAAGGCTTTTACAAATCCCACAGGCTCGTTAGCTTAGCCTTAGCCATCTCCTCTTAAACCCTACATTGGTCGCCTTTTGGGTCGAAGTAACGTATCTATATTTTCTTAATCTATGAAAACGGCTTACACCCACCCTTTATTTAAGCTCACATGTTGACCTTTTAAATACTTTGAACGAGTGTGTGATCACGATCGTGTCAGAGATAAAGCATTTTAGCTAAATTATCTTAACTTAAACATTATGTAAAATCAAACAAATGTACATCGTCACGCCTATATCCCCTAAGAAGGATGACAGACCCTTATTGCATTGTACACACGTGTACAAGAAGGGATGAGCCGTGCCATCATATCAGACACAATTCTGTAATTCCGGACTGATCCTTAGAATTTTTCGATGGAAAAACCTCAATAATATTTATCCGACCCAGAATTCTAACCAGATAGATTTTAAATTTTACAGATGCCATCACAACCGTCATCCATTGGATAAATAACTTGAAAGGTTTGATAGAAATAAATGTTACTTGAAAAGATCTTTCCAAAAACAAGGTTTATAGAGAAAACACAACGAACGTACCTTGTTTAGTCGAGGAGTTGCTATGGGCACCTTTAGGATTTATCATCAGACCTACAATTAGATTTCTAGCTAATACTTTCATGAGACTAGACTATGACAATGGAGGAAGCCAGAGAGGTATGTAAGGAAAGACCCTGTTGAAACTCTGTACTCTTTGACTACCCCGCAAGTGATCTGGTGTGATGATATAGATAGATAGTACTTTTCAGATCATATCCAACGAGCGTACACATGAAGGGGTTTCTTGTGTAGTTGACATGTTTAAAGAAACATGTCAACTACACAACATATGATGGAGCCGGAAAGTGGCCAAAGGGCCACTTTCGAGCTCCATCATATCAGGCCAGCTCCATGGTGTCCACCATGATCACCAAACTTACGAATATGTCAAGTTTTAGCTCAATCGGATATTCACAATTGCTCGAATGCATCACAAATTTAAACCGAAAGAAATACCGATATACAAAAAATGCAATTTAAAAAAAAAGGTTGTAAATAAAATAATTTAATTTTTATCTTGCGTGGCATGCTATTGGAGAAGTCTATCACGGTTTAGTCGCATAACGACAGAAATGGAAAATGTCGAAAATACGAAATGTCAATTTCGCAAAACGACACAAACGCCAAACGTCGGTGTCGCAAAATGACAGAATCGCAAGACTAGTTCACAAAATGGCAGAAAAATAAAATTACAGAATCGTAAAAACGCTAAAAATTATACTTTGGTGCTCTATTATTTTATAAATGAAAGCCAACTAATTTTAAAGTAGGCACAATCACTTTTAATTTTGAAATGGTTAGTGTATAAAAAACGAAACTATAAATATTGATTTTTTCATGCTGATGTGTCGTATAAAGAAAATTAATTATAATATTTTCGTCTTAATTATAATATAGTCGTATTAAGAAATTATAATATTTTTTTGATCTGAATAAATCACTCTATATAAAATATACCTATATTTTAAAATAATACTTTTGCGTAAATAATCTTATTAAGAAACTGGAAGGGTAACTTACTACATCTGAATTACACCTTTTTTACTGAAAAAATAACCAGTTCCTTAATTTGAAATGAAAGTGATCAGCTTCTTTTCTCAATAAGTGTAAAAACAGAAAATAATCGGTCGTTTGGGAAATTCATTATTAATCCGATGGTGTTCAATAAGTTTGGTAAAAATTTTGCCAGCCATTGTTTCTCGAAATATTTTTAATTCCTCGATTTGTGAAATTTTCTCCAATATAGAAAACTAACCGGTTTAAAATGTAAAGAAATATTCTCTGTTAAAAAAAGTTAGATGCAAATAACTTGGAAAACTGTACTATGAATTTGACATTATACGAATCTGTCATTCTGCGAATATGTCATTATGCGATTTGTCACTAATCGAATCTGTCTTCATGTAAATCTGTCATTTCGCGTTCCCGAAATTACATATGTCATTTTGCGTTTCTGTCATTATACGCCCAAAGCTTGCTGTTCTATCCGTCCACAAGCGTGCATTAGCGCCGTACGCGACGCCTCCCCTGCGATTGCATAAACCACAAATTCATTAAATGTTACAACTCTACCCTCACCGCGGGACAAAATAGTAGGAATCTCATAATACTCGCAAATGTCATTATTAAAGTCTGTAATATGTGTAAATTTTCAAAAGATTATCTTATTTAGAATGAGACTGCCTAATTAGTCCAATGACGCATAGAACCAGTGAAGCGTTGTGCGTTTGAATCCCGAGTCAAACTAAGATAGTTTTTTTTCTATCGAAGTAAACCTCAATCGTAGGCTGAAGTCTCAGATGTTGTACTCGCTATAAGGCAACAGGATCGCCACCGATCGTCGACGACACACTTCCACGCCCATTTAGAAATAAAGGTATGACGATGTGTATTTATATATATATCCGCATACCAGATCTCTTGCAGGGTAGACAGAGAGCACGCTCCAACAGGTTTTTTTCCTTACAGACCCCTCTTGGATTAGCTTGTAAAAATCATACTTCACTATGAGAGGAGTCTTATAGTAAAGTATGATTTTTACAAGCATTTATTTAACTAATATTCGTTTGTCTGTCTATCTGTCTTTCCGGTTCAAATTTTGTGATCCATTTTTCACGCATTTGCTGGTATCCGATTAAACTGAAATTTGGGATACATATGTAAAGTTGGTGACAATGCAATAATATGGTACCATGGAGCTGGTCTGATGACGGAGTCAGACGGTGGCCATAGGAACATGTGAACCATACAACGTAACCCCCACGTGTTTTTGCTTGTAAGATTAGCAGTGACAAGTACTAACCAACCAGATAGAGTTCAGGTCTGATGATGAACCAATAGGTGACCAATGGAACCACCCAATTACCCAATAAAACCCAGCAGTGTTTGGGCTCGTTACATTTGTCTTGACGAGTACTTTAGTACCGGATAGTGTGCAAAGTCTGATGATGGAGCCGAAAGGATCTCCTCAACCAAGCAAGATAATAACTTAGTTGAGTTTTTGCTATAAAATCTTGTTTTTAAACGGGTCTTTTTAAATTAAAATTAAATTTAATAATATCTATACAGCAAAATTGGATGTAGGTACCGGGGTAGACCTAGACTATCCCACCATAACCAAATAGAGGGTCTATTCTTATCTGAAGGGGACGTCAAAAGATATAGATAGATAGAAAGATATATCTACGTGGTACATAGACATAGTTGCCCCAAAGCAACTGGAATTATAAATCAAGCGTAGCCAAGTGGATGGATTCATTATCCCGCCCCTGCAGGGTCGCGCCGTATCTTGCCAACACACCCTATTAATTCCTTACGGCTGCTCTGTTCCCGTAACTTACGAATAGAATTAATTCATATCAGGGCTAAAGGACTTGATCCTAACTAGTGTTACATCGATAATATGAAATATAAAATTGACCCAGATTTTTGCCTACCAGACTCAGGTCAATGACTTAAATTTTATCTAAGTCACTGTCTTAGTCTGAATTATCATTAGCTATTTGTCCAATAACTGAGATTATATCATAATTATAGTCTATTCCGATCAAACTTTAAGATTTTTTTCACTCAACATAAAAACGTCGATTTCATGCTAACAGCATTCTCATTCCGATATCTTCGGTAATACTGTTCCCTTCATATGATACTTTTTATAGATTGCAATTACAACTAAAACATCTATAAATGGTGATGGTTTTTTGACAAAGTTTTAAAGTTTTATTGGAAAAGGCTATTCAGATGGTTTTAAATTCTTCAAAGGGAAAAACTGGGATATAACGTCGTCTCACTTTTCAAAAAAATCTGCAGGTCTATGTACTACATAAAATGTTGGCGGAATCTTCTAAGCGTTAGTAGTTCATGTCGGTATGTCACACTATCTGGTTCATTTATGTATATATTATATTTATGTATTTTTGTGTATATTTATACATATGTGTGCATATTTATGTATAGTATTATATTATATATAGGTATCTTACTTTCTTTTTTTCCCTCCTATTTTATATTCCTATATTTTAGCACCTACCACAGTTGTTTACGTCCGCCCATGTACATAAGTGCATACAGAATAAAATATATAAATAAATACATGAGATTTTATATCATTTTATGACTTATTTGAACGCCTCAAAGCTTTATGGTCGCTATGAACACTACACAGCTGAGAGCGCCTCATGAAAAAACCTTATAAATATCAAAATACACTTGTCCAATTTGGTGGTGCATTTAAATTTGAATAATTAAACTCGAAATAAGAAAACTTGACGGTAAAATACTTTTTAAAAGAATTTCACAGTTAATTTCCATGGTGATTTAAGCGTGGTGTACAGTGGAGTATTATAAAAATTAAAGCAATTTACAGCACCACATAGTTTTCTTCTTTCAGCGAAGGTTTCACAAACGGTGACCAAAGAAGAGAAACCAACCAACTAAGGTATTTTGGTCCTTGTGTATTCTAGATTAGGACAAAAACATCTTGCTGAGTTTGCTTGATAAAGTAACCTACCAGCACCAGTTTTGCGTGCGTTTACATAAGAGAAGGTGCTCGTAGCGCTGTGCGACCGAGGTATTCTCATCGATTACCTAGGTTAGGCAGCGTTTGGATCAGGCAATCTAAGATGAGTGACTATTCGCATTTCTACCTTCGTGTTTGGACGGCATGTTACGTTGTTAGTCCCGGCCACCACTACATGGGCTAGTTGTTAAGCCTAGTTAGGAGCCTTACAAACGGCTTCATAAGTTCAGGTCTGTAGCAAATGGCTACAGACCTGCTTTCACCGGTACACACTGGCTCCGCGTGGTGGTGTATTATTCAATCTCTCACTCTTTGATTTTTGAAAGAACCCTTAGCTTACAGTGGGACAGTATAAACTGGATTTTCAGGCTTGACAAAATTACAGCATAAAAGCCTTTTATTTGCTGTATTCTGTACATAACCTTATACGTACTTATTTAGCAAAACGTCTTAAATCCCCACTCCACTTTGAAAGGAACAAAGTGATAAAATATTCCGTTTAAAATAAAGTTGAGGAGCGCAACAATCCTGGGCTTTTATTGTTCTTATTAACTTGTGAATTCTGTTTAAGGGGAGCCCTTTGCGATGCCTTGAAAAACTTCAGAACTTCTTGAACAGGCCACCTTCTACTTTCTTTCAGTCGTAATGCTGTAGTACCGCGGAGTTCATAGGGATCACAAGGTAAAGCAGCGTTCGGCTCGATGGGTGACCGTTTATGGCAATTTCTAGGCGATTCCGTGCTTAAAAAGCACGTTAAGCATAAATAGTTTTGGTATGTTAAATGACTCATCGGTTACGCCAGTTAAGATTATGTTTTATACTCCTGGCCAGCTAATTAGAGAATTACAGACCACCCTTAAGGAGTAACTTGGGAACATTGAAGTTTTTCAAGGCATCGCAAAGGGCTCCCCCCTAAACAAAATTCACAAGATAATAAGAACAATAAAAGCCCAGGATTGTTGCGCTCCTCAACTTTTTTTAAAGGGAATATTTTATCACTTTGTTCCTTTCAAAGTGGAGTGGGGATTTTAAGAGGTTTTGCTAAATAAGTACGTATAAAGTTATGTACAGAATACAGCAAATATAACGCTTTTATGCTGTAATTTTGTCAAGCCTGAAAATCCAGTTTATACTGTCCCACTGTAAGCTAAGGGTTCTTTCAAAAATCAAAGAGTGAGAGATTGAATAATACACCACCACGCGGAGGCACGTTAAGCACTTGGTCCCGGTTACCATTAAATGTGGTAGTCTTTAAGCAGCAGGCCAACAACAGGTGACCACAAACTTGCCACCACGAATCCGGACTGGGTCAGCGTGGCGGAGTATGACTTAATCTCTCTCACCTCGAATCGTGAGAGATCTTTTCCCAGTAGTGGGCAGTATAGTCTGATATTATTTATACTAACTTCTGCTTGCGGCTTCATCTGCGTTGACTTTAGACAGGAACCTAACACTTTTCCGGGATAAAAAGTCTCCTAAGTGTTAATCCAGGTAATATATATGTGTGCCAAATTGCATCTAAATTCATTCTGCCGTTTTTGCGAGATCCAGTAACAAACATCCAAGCATCTAAAGTCTTAGTAGGATTATATTTTAGTACAAGGCCGTCTGTGGACGATAAACATGAAAGTCCGTTACATCTATGTTACATGATGTTTTTCTTCTAAAGCTATATTCTCTTCTAAGATCCAAAAGAACCTAACATTCAAGGTCATTTTCATTATTGCAGTTTAAAAGAAAATTTCAAGGTTCGATCTCCTAGAACAATTTCCATCCAAAATTCAAATTAGGTTCCGACCATTCTCCTTAAATAAAAGGTGTTTCCGTTCTTTGACTACATTTAGGCCGAATTCAGTTTGCATAGCAATAGAAATAACAGAATTGCCTCTCTTACGGCCCCCGAAGGACATTCTTGGGTCGGTCCGCCTTTTCCAATTTTCTACTTAATTCTGTTCGCAATTTTGCATCATTTCAATTAACTATTTATTCTATTGTAATTGCCTGCCGTCTCCGCTTTCCTTTAATTATACGTATTTTCGTCTTAATTCGTGGTTTGGTGAATTCCGAATTGTTTTGGTTGAAATAAAATTAATTACGAACAGGTTTTTTTGAGTATTCAAATATAAATTGGTTATCAGTATACATGAATCGGTATGTAATTCCAAGGTCAAGTAAATAATCTAAAGTTTTGTATCCATGTAGACCAAGATGTACAAGAAGAAGTCAAGAAAACAAAAGTTACTGATTACTTAAGGCTCTAACACCCGTTCGAAATGTTATTTTTGTGGAGAAGAAGGGCCAGAAACTCCACGATTACTCTTTCAAAATAAGAGTTATATACACTGACATAGATATTCGACAAAAGTATTTTGCATTTAAAAAACCTTATCTATATCAAATTAGTTTAGGCGCTCGTAGCTTTACGCGAAGGCCTTTGCATTTCCCTTTTTCACCTAATCTAATCCATCTCGATTTGTCAGAGAAAGTACACTTCTTACAGATATCTTCTCTCACAAATAGAGATAGAAGACATGAGGTTATACTCTACCACGCGGACCCAGTGTGGTAGTGGTTTGTGACCATCTGCTTTTAGGACTTATCAAACAGCATTTAAGGCATGAAACTCGACTTAGCGACGACCTCAAGTGGTAGCCGGGCCTTAACTTGGGTTCTAAAGGAAGCAAACTTTCTGTAATATAGTGGCTAAAGTAAATATTTTGCAGCATATCTCAATGTGTAAAATCTAAAAGTTATAACAATACTTATGTATTCAGGTTTCGACACATGGCGGATTTACACTCGACGCGACGGAAAACGTCAAAAAGCACGGCCGATGACGCCAATACACGTGCGAGCGGGAAACTAGTGTTGACCGGCCACTTGGCCGGCGTGACGCCGTGCCTGCAGTGTGACGTGCGCGCCGCGCTGCCGACCGCCGGCCGAGCGTCAGCCGAGCGCTTTCATTGCGCTCCACCGGCTATTTGAGCAAACCTTTCACCGGAAAGTTTTTTTTACATAAATAACGAGAAGTGTGAGATTGTCTCTATTTGTTTCGAACTAAAATAATGTGACGAAGCGGCGACAGAGGTTTCGAACGAATATGTTCACTATTTTACTAGTTTCTTATCAAGAGTTTTGTGGGTCGATCACAAGCTATGCCGCTCCGGAAAAGATGAAAAATGAAACCGAACCACTCGAACGAAGTGACAAAAGGCTATTCCTCGAGTGGCTACACTAAATGGATCAACAACGCCTCCTAAAGGCCCGAGATAATGGGACAATGAACCCAAATAGGCTGAAAGTCAGTTAATGTGCCGCGTTTAAAATTGTATTTTTTTTTCGTTATCATTCTGGGACTCTACAAGTTGTACTTTGATAATAACTGCTTATATTGACGAACTGTTTGAAAAAGCGTTCTTTTACAAATCTAAGTGAAATGAAATAAGTCATATCACCACGCGGATCCAGTACAGATTGGTGGAGGCAAATTTGTGACCACCTGTTGTTCAGACTTATCAATCCGACCCTAAAGTTTCGAATTAGTGTAAGGACTAACGCATTTTTCGTAAAAAAAATTGAAAATCTACCTGCACAAATATATTTTCACCTTTCACGTAAAAATCATGTAAAGATAACACAAACTTAAATATGTTTATTTTTTAAACACGTACCCCCACAGTAAGAATGTTTTATATTCCTGTGTTAGTAAACGCTTACAAACATGATAAAAATAACATACAAAAACACACAGGATCAGACAACGGACTCGCCGGCGAGGTCGAAGAAAACGCCCTCTCCCATAGCGACAGCCCTAGCCGTAGCCGTTCCTCCTTAAGGCGCCCTTGAGCTATTTGCCCCCTTGCCCTTCTGGCTCGAGCATAGTGGTTCACCCTGGCCAACAGCATAGATCACTCGTACACAAAACACGTACAAAAATCACCCAGACCGAAACAAACATTTGTTGGTCACAAAAAGCACTATCCCATGTGGAGATCCCACCCGCGTTTACTTGATTCAGTGAGCGAAGCGTAGGCCATCTAAATCTATCAAGCTAAATATAATGTAGAGATTATGGTACACATGGCAACCAATTTATATAAACCCTGCTTATATAATTGAGCAAGGAAGTAATCATAGAGCAATATATAATCCGCATAAACGTTGTCCTCATTTTCACGTCGACGTACCTACATTCTGTCCTGTGATTGGGCTAAATTCAAATTATGACATCTAGAATGAAACACCCATATTAAACCTACACTTAACGCACTATATTTCTTGAACAAACCCTGTGGACTTTAGAGACAGGGACTAAGAAATTCGTCTATACTAAACCGGCCTGCAATTTCTAAATCTGACCCAAAAAATAATTTCACCTACTGTCACGCCCAACGTCAGAGCAACGAACTCCGTCCTCTTAGGTCACGTCTATATTCCCCAAGCGGGGGTGACAGAGGTGTACTGTGTACACCCACTTTTTACCAACGATGTTAGATCCCAATGTAATAGGGGTCAAGTCTATTGCCATTAAGTATACCGAACAAACTGCCGGACTGATACTGGGAAATCTTCTATCGAAAAATTACAATTTGTCTAACTTAGGATTTAAACCCAGGACCTCGTGATGGATACGTGCATCATTTGCCTCAAGACCAACGGGACAGTCCTATTTCAAAACTATTTTCAGAATTTAGAAAAAATGTCTACTCCAAAGAGTATACTATCACTACTGCCTACTCTATTTGCTATTTCTATACTCTTTGGTTTATTCTTGTTTATGTGCTTACAACTATTTTGTTACAATAATTTTTAACGCAATTTTTCACATGAAAAACTCATTTAAATGTCTGATACAACTTTTAATTGCAAAAATGATAATGAACTTAAAAATAATGAAATCAACAGATAAAAAAGTCTTGATTCTACCGATCATATGGATGTTTTCGAACAAGAATCGACTGCGGTAATAAACCAAACAGACTCGACTGAAAGCAGAATTAGTTTGCCAAGACGCACGTAAATTGAATATCCATATATATAATACATAAGTGTACATATAGTGAACTATTGAATAACCTAAAAGACTTTTTCACGCATAGTTGAAGCGCTTTACACTACGGAATTATTGCTACCTTAATTTATTCCCATTCGATGAAATCATGATTTCACATTGAATTTTACAGGTAATGATTTTTAATTCGCTTAGAGGTAGTGGTAGAGCTAGAATTAGTATATGTATATGTTTATAAGTCAAATGAAATGCGATTTCACCTTAGGTGTGATTTTAGCAAACATCGTTAAGAAATCGATATGAAGGATGCAGGCGCGATGAATGCAAATCTGCCTACTTCACACGCAACTAGACCCGCTGCGAATACGATATTTTATATTTTCACAAGTTAAAAAGGATAGTTTGCGGAAGCATTGTTGTCTAGCGCTGTCGAAAAGTCGTCGTAGATTGCATAATTAGTTCAAAATTAAAACAAATAATGTTTTGAACATAATACCTACGAAGAATTATTAACAGGTAAAGTATTTATGAGACAGTTATTAGCAGGTAATCCTATATATATATACCCGTTAACGTTGATGCCTATACCTAGACTTGAAAACGGCAAAGGTTCCTACTTACAAATTACCACTTTCTTTTAATCTGCTCTGCCACCGGATCAAAAGTAAACTCATCTGCGAACCTCTCGGCGCATAAAGTCACGTTCGCATAATGTCACTTTCGCAAAACGTCACAATATTTTTTTACACTCGTATGTCACATTAACAAAATGTCACAATCGCACAATATCACATTAGCAAAATGTCACATTTGCACAATGACACATTCACATACTGAGGCGATCGAAAATAACTACTTTCTCTAAATATTCTAGTGAAGCTTTCCGTTTTATAGATCCTACAGTAGAATCTATGTATGTTAGTTACGTTTTTGTGTCTTCTATCAACCCATACTTTCTTTTTCATTTATATAAAATAGATTTTCAATAAATCTTACGTAAGTGGCAATATGCGATCGTGTCGTTTTGCGAATGTGACATTGTGCAAGTGTGACATTTTACGAACGCGTCATTGTGCAAATGTGACGTTTTGCGAACGTGACATAATGTGAAAGTCTTGTTTTGCGACATGGTGTTATTTTGCGAACGTGAAATTATACGCCGAGAGGTCTGCGAAAATCTGAAAAGGAACTTCTTCCTTTTTATGAAAAAAAGACGAGGTTTTTATGAAAAAAGGACAAGGTTTAATGGTCAAATGTACATTGTTTTTGTGATATTGTGTATTCAGGTCACAAATAGCAAGTTTACAAACTGACTTAAGAATTCCAAGTGATTCCAAGCCTCAACAAGCAATATCCGTACCCGCGTATGGCTACTAATGATACCATCACTTTCTGCACTCTCTGCCTACCCCGCAAGGGATCTGGCGTGATAATATAGATAGAGATAGATCGCTTTCGTCAAACACATTGAAGAGAAGCAAGTGGCTCGCACCAGCACCAATGTAAGTAAAATTTCTCAGTGAGCACGACCACTCGAAGACACCAGAAACAGTTTTTAGAAAATGTTTACCAAGCAACACTACCACGGCACACACACTAAGCTTAATTATTGACTTATTCATAGAATGCATGCCTCAAAATCACGAGGTCAGTATAATACCAGTGCATATTTTTCGAAAATCCCTTAACCTTATCGAAGGACACTTACCGCGGGAGATTCTCAGCTTATATAAAATCTAACCCCTAGATCCGTTTTAAAAGTTTCCTAGGGTAAAAGTAGAAAAAAAGCCTCTACATATTAGCAAAAGTAAACAGTTTCAAGGCCGTAACGGAGAGAACAAGGTTTATTTATCGCTGAGGAAATTGCGAATAAATAAAAATTACGGTTTCAATAAGAGGCGGCGACACAATTTGGATTGTGTTTTTTCTATTCTTACTTTCTTACGACTCTTGTTCATTTCAATATTATTTTTGGTTCGTTTTTAATGTTGCTTTTGTATTGGATCGTTGATGATAAATTGCGCTAGTAATACCCCCAGCTAAAACACCATCCGCGTTCGTACAATAACGCTTTAAGGTTTCATTTAATTATCTATTGATTGATTTTTATACAAAAACGTGGATCCATACTAGGGTTTATTCCTAAGTCGTGGGTGCGTTTACAAACACAAAAATTCACATACACAAATACCCAGACCGGAAAAAATAATTGTGGATCACACAAAGATTTGTCCCGTGCGGGAATCTAACCCGCAACTATTAGACACAGTGGGCGGAACGGCTTAAGCTCTTAACCACTGCGCTAAATCAGCCGTCAAAACTTTTCGGTCGGTGGTGGAGCTGCCCCGATTCGGCAGCGCATCGGGTATGTATGCGGAGACGCACACGGACTGCTTTTATGGCCGTGAAGAGTACGGGTCAGCTCTAACACAGTCCTAGCGATGATTGCAGGTAGGCTAGATTGCCCTTTCCCTGTCATTGATTCAGCAGATCTCCAGCGCAGCCTGTCTGGTGAGGTGTATTTCCCATCCTTACTGAAGGCGCATCCAAGATATACAAACTCATTCACTTGCACATCGTTACCAACCGTAAACCTTGCATCCGTTAGAGTTATTTCCTGTTCTTTCTTAACGAGTGTATTATTTGATTGGTTCGATATTATCATCATGAGCCGGAAGCGTCCAAGGCAGAATAAAGGCCTCCTCAAACGTCTCTATGCTGCACACATTTAGCTTTTACCTGCGATCTTTACTAGTTCATTGAACCACCTTTACATGTTCGATATGTCACGCTCAATGATACATCTTTTCTAGGGATTACGCTTGACTCCAAGCTACAATGGGGTCCTCATATTGAGAATTTAGGTAAACGGCTTCGCTTCGCTGCCTATGCCGTAAGGAAGATCAGACAACTTACTGATGTGGACACCGCGAGGATAGTCTATTTCAGCTACTTTCATAGTGTCATGTCTTACGGTATATTATTGTAGGGTAGGGCAGCTGACATTGAGTCTGTTTTTATCTTGCAAAAAAGGGCTATTAGGGTCATCTATAACTTGAGTAGTCGCGACTCTTTAAGAGAACTGTTCAAAGAAGCTAATATCATGACGGTCCCATGTCAATGTATTTATAAAAACATTATATATACTAAAAAAACAATTAGATCTTTTTAATCAGCTAGGTGATAGGCATTGCTATAACACACGATATAAAAATAAACTAGATCAACCGCTTTTTCTTCTGTCAAAAATTCACACGTCCTTTATAGGGCACTGTGTTAGATTTTATAACAAAATTCCAATTGACGCCACTAAAGTTAGTGAAGATAAGTTCGAAGCTTGTGTAAAACTAACACTTTGTGAGCAAGCTTATTATTTAATAGAAGATTATTTAAAAGATAAAAATGCTTAGACAGATGCTATTTCAGTTCCACTTGAGTCATGACAACCTATTCAACTGTTATTAGTTAACAGGGAATGTTCCCTTCTATTAATTTAACATAATTACATTTTTTGTGTACTTTTTTTTGTAAATGAGGGAACTATATAGTCATTCTCATAAATAGTATAATTTGCTTTTTTTAACTTAGACTCAACTGATGGCCAACCTACATTGTTTTCCCATTCCCCTCAACAAAATGTAGATGAAAAAGTTTGTATTTTTTTTATTTTAAAAGAGTAACCATGGAGTTTTTGCCTTTCTTCTCCACAGGAATGACATTCTGAAGTGGTGGTAGAGTCTTTGTTACTCTTCTGACGATTCATAAATACTGTAATAGTTTACATGAATAAAAAATATTCTGATTCTGATTCAAAGATCGAAAACGCTCATTAAATGAAAAATACCACACAGCGCGTTGTAGTTACTGTAAAACATCCACATTTCTAAATTCATCTTATGGCTCTCATAAAAACGCTCACGACGCGTTAGGAGAATCACAGGAAGTGATCGTCACAACGCCTCGTTTTCTTCAGTGCCACAATAAGTTGTGGTTGTATAGCATGATAGCCACGATACGAATTTCACTACGTGGTCTTTCTGTGTATGCCACAACCCGTCATGAGCGTTTTCATAATAGCCATACCGCTGATTTCGCACTGTTGAAGTTTTACAATGAGCATGTCCGGTCTTTAAGCGTAACATACTCGTATATATTTTGGTGGGATATAGGTACTCATGTAGGAGACTGCTTTTTTTTTATTTTCAGGGAGTTTATCAGATTTGTACATTTATTCTTTACACCCTAGGAGCCCAGTACATTTGACCATTACTATTTGAACTCACTACTGTTTTGGGTTTGCTGCTCGTATCCCCACTTCCTGATCACTATCATGCCATTGCGCAATGAATATTCCAAAGAATTTGGAAAGAAATGAATCCAATTTTTTGCAATATTCCATTGAATTAACAAAAATACACAGCCTAATAATAAATACACTATCAAAACGAAACTTTATATCAAATAATCTTATGCAAAAAGTTTTCAATAGGCAAGAAATATATTTTTATTCTTTCTTGAAAAACCGTAGCTGTCAATGTCAACTAGAAGTATTCATTTCAGAAGAACACATTACAACAAATTTAAAGATGCGAAGTTTTTAAAGACATTTTTTTATTATATTATTATTTTTAATTTTGTCGCATGCGTAAAATTGCATAAGGTAAAATCGAATTAAGAGACATCACACTTGTAAAAACGGTCGACTGAAAAATTCATAGAGGTGCGATATAAAAGACGAATTTAGCACAACACAATGCATTATACTAATAAATAGTCTTAACTTCTATAGATATTTCAAATTCTCATAGTGTCACAATACACAGTAGCATCTGCGTGGTAGTACTTAATAATATATCTAAAGAAACTTACAGAATGAGTGTTACTCTATCGGTAACTAAAACACACACACAAAATGATAACGAAGCCAAGAAAGACGACAATATAGAACAATCTATAGCAATAGTCAATGAAAAAAATACACAAAATAGCGGAAAAAGTGACAAAAACGAAGGAAGAAACGAAACGGATGCTTTGAAAAAGGGAAGTAGATTTAATAAATCAGAAGATGTGCGGAAAGATAGTAATGTTTTTGGACTTTTTGAAGAGGACAAAAGTTCACGTACTGTTTGGGTGCAATTTCAAGGTGCGTTTGGATTTTTATTTGTTAAGTATCTTGCTGAGGAAATCATTATAATAACGGTTAAGTGCGTATGTAAGACCTGGCCAAGATAGGGTTATGTAATGTAAAATGATGAATGATGAGAGGAAAGTGATGATAATCTCACTCTCTCTCTCTCTCTCTTTCATAGGTTTTGCTCTAACCTTTGGGTAAAACCTTTTCCTAGACATTAATGTTATGTAAGTCACCACTATTGTTGATAATGTAGAAACATAAACAGCAAAGAACAGAGAACAGAGACTAAGGGAATGAGGTTAATGGACAGAAACTGGCCTATTTTTAAGGATGCGAATACCTGGTAGATGGGTAACTTAGGTAATTTTTCGTATCCGGCAGTGACTTGTCGCTCACTATATGGGCTCTTATAACGTTAATCAAAGTAAACGTGGTAAACCGGTGTCTCAGGGGTATCAAGAGAAGTACTGTGCTTTCTCCGTAGTTACTCGTGGCGTTATACTAACTATAACAACTAATATGTATTCATGTTTGCAAATAAATTATTTTGCTTCTGATTCTTGTGACTCACCGCTTACTAGATGGGCCCTAAAAACTCGTCCTAACTGCAGGCAACACCAGTGTGAACGCCGCAGAAGTGTCCATATATGTGCTGCGGTTTCTTCGTACCCTTAACATTTCCACTTTTGGAGTAGGTACATCGACGTCGGAAATAATGTTTTTTTCGATGTAGACGAATGGCCTTCCAATGACAATATAGCTCCAAAGGGTCTCATTATCGCTTAGAACTTAAAAATTACGTCATAGACTAAGACTTGTTTATACTCAGCATTTCTAACAAAAATGGCGCCTAATAGCGGCCACAGTTACGCGATATGTATGATAGTGATCGATTTGTTCAAAAGCTGTCAATGTGTGTGTGCGCATGCGTGTACGTACTACGATTTATCTACCTTATGGGTAGATAAATTTTATGCCCATTATTCGCGCCCGCGCGATGTTCCATCTAGACGAGTAATTCACCTAAGAATTATAATATTAGCTCTGTTAAGAAACTGTCCTACCATGAGAGGGTTTAGGCCATAGTCCACCACGCTGGTCCAATGCGGGTTGGCGAACTTCACACACCTTCAAGAAACTCTTAGGCATGCAGGTTTCCTCACAATGTTTTCCTTCACCTAAGTAATGCTTTTAATAAAATATTACACATTACAGGATTCGGAGGAGGAGGATACCAAGACGGCGGAGGATTGGATTATGACCCGAGCTCTCGAAACTCCTTCGTTAAGATTGTCTTCTGTATTCTTCTTGTAAAGCTGCTCATAACAGCTGGATGCACAATATACGTCTATACGACGTAAGTTGATTTACACCCTCACGCCTATATTTCCTAAACCGGGGGCCGGAGATGTACTATGTGGTAAAAAAGTGGGTGTACTTTTTGCCAAGTATTAAGTCCCATATAATAGGGGCCGAGCTTATTGTCATGTACCGTACATAATTCCAGATTTCGAACTGATACTGCGAGTTTCGATAGAAAAACTACATTTGTCCGACCGAAATATCAGAAGATCGCTAAGCGCATTATTCGCCATTAGGCCAACGAGGCAGACAAAGCTGATTAAAAGTTTTGCCACATAACCGACGCAGCGCGACGGGAGCGCGACGATGGCGCGGCTTGGGTAGATGTTATGTACGGAACACGCCACACAGCACAGCCCCGCTCGGCGCGAAGGCAAACGTGACAACGAACGTAGCCGACCGCTTCCGTCGCGCTCCATTCTCTATTTGACGAAACCTGTACATGTAGTTTTATACTCATTAACATACTCGCCGAGTACAGACAAATAGGCACGAATACGAGTATTTAAACAACGTGTTCGGGTGTATTCGTTACTCTTATACGTGGTCGAATACTTGCACAAATTATTGAGAGAAAAAAAAATCCTTGAATTACCTAAAATGTAGACTTCCTAAAATGTAGAGTGGCGATTACCAGAAGATGAGGAGTGGGCAGGCGCCCTACAAGATGGACCGCTGACCTGGTGAAGGTCGCGGGTAGTAGTTGGATACGTACAACACAAAGCCGACCATTGTGGGGATCTTTAGGGGAGCCTCGGTCCAACAGTGGACGTCTTTGGGCTCAAGATAGAGTTCTCAAAAGGGGATTTTTCCGAAATATCCATCCGGTCCGGTATGACTACCTCGTTGGTCTAGTGTCAAAGCGCATCGCTTTGTTATTACCTGAGTTCAAATCCTAGGTCACACAAGTGTAGTTTTTCTAACGAAAAATTCCTAATATGAGTCCGGAATGGCAGCGGTAATAGCCTAGTGGTTAGACCGTTAAACTGCAAAGTCAGGGGTCTCGGGTTCAAACCCAGGCATGCACCTCTGTCTTTTCGAAGGCATGTACGTATTAAACATTATTTTTACCACTTGCTTTAACGGTGAAGGAAAACATCGTGAGGGAACCTATATGCCAAAGAGTTTCTCGAAAGTGTGTGAAGTTCACCAACGCACTGGGCCAGCGTGTTGTACTTTGGACTAATCTAAAAGTTTGAGAGGAGGCCCGTGCTCAACGGTAGGACGGTTTCTTAAAAGGGCTAATATTATATAATTATGAGTCCGGAGTCTGGAATTGTACCCGTATATGGCAATAGGCTCGCCCCCTATTACATGGGACCTAACATCATCGGCGAAATATGGGTGTACTTAGTACAGAAGTGTACTAAGTACACCCACCCCCGTTTAGGGAATATAGGAGTGACGGTGTATTCCATCCGGTGGTAACTGGATGCATAAAGCCGAGGATAAGGCTCTGTGGCGCACCTTGAAAGAAGCTAATTTGCAGCAGTGGACTAATTTGAGCTGATGGTGATGATAATACATTCGAATTGCCTTGTTGTTATCATGGCAGATAGTTGCGATTCAATGTGGCTGAGTTCAAATTCTAGATCAGAGAAAGTATGGTTTCTTTTTTGTTAACAAAATAGTAGGCACACAATTGGAATAATTCCTCTGTCGTGGGTGCGTTTACGAACACGAATTTCACATTCACAAACATCCAGACCGAAACAAATATCGAACTTGCGACTAATCGATCCAGTGGGCGGAGCGGCTTAAGCTCTTAGCCACTGAACCGAGCCGTCCGTCAAGAAATATATTTTCTATAGAAAAATTCTCAATCGCAGAGTCTGGAATTGTGACAGCTATGATAGCAATAGGCCCGTCTCCTATTAAATGGGATCTAACATCGGCGAGGAAGAAGAAAAGGCAACACACAAAGTAACAATACAGTTAATTGAGAATTTTCCACATTTTTGAAGTCTAACAGACTTCAAAAATGTGGAAAATGGATGAATTCCTGTCCATTTTGATACCCTTAACAAATTACCTAGCTGTCTTTGCACCCCAGATTTCTTGCATGGTAGGCAGAGAGTACAGAGTTCCAATAATTTCTTTCCTTATAGACTATGTGACCTAGTTAATATTACCTGTTTTTTATTTACAGACCAGATTTAAGGAATACATTCCTCCGGTATAACATGTTGATTTTAATAATCGGCGCGTAAGTGATTTTAATAATTCAATAACGTTGGGTATGTTATGGGAATCGCTTTTTTTGTTAATGTGATGTTCTAAAAATGAGATTTAATAATTTAATTTAAAAAGATCTTTTTAAGCTTTTATAGCGAAAACATTACGGATACATTTTGCTTTGATGAGCAGTCCCTACGGCCTCCTTCTGGCTTTATCATCAGATTCTGCTCACCATCCAGCTCTACATAGGTTCTCGTCAAAACAAATCCAACGAGCCCAAATATGACGGGGTTGCATTGTTTTTAAAAATGATTATTAACGATTTATTTATTCATTTGTAAGTGAAATATTTTAATAACGGGACATTCTGCTGGTATTATATTTTGTTTTTGCCAGTACGATATTCTGTGACTTAATCATGTAAATCATTTCAGAGTTATCATGATGATTATATGTTACGGTATGGCATGTTCACCCTGCATGGTTCGGCCACCGTGTATCTACTTCACTGTGCTTTTGGGGGTACGTATAAGAACCGCCAAATATTCTTCGTTGCTTCCACATTTGTGAATATACAAGCAAAAGCATGGTGTAGTCATAAAATGCATAGGCACAGATTGTCGGCTTCATACAACTTGCACTTAAAATCGCGTGTAAACGCGTGGATACGACAATCGTAAGTTAATTTGGTCAAGTGGTTCGACCACAGGAATTGTAATAGTAGTACCTCGATGAGATTCACGGGGTTCACCCGGACCTTTGATGTGCTGCGACATGGGTCGAAAACGTAGAGGCTATCTATCTATCTATCTATAACCTCACGCCAGATCCCTTGCGGGGTAGGCAGAGAGTACAGAGTTCCAACAGGTTCTTTCCTTACATACCTCTCTGGCTTCCTCGACTCTCATAGTTCGTCTCATACACGCTCGCCGGTTACGGAGACTCTTGACTTTTCCATCTGACAAGACTCGGTTTATTTGGTCGTGGTAAGATAGTCAAGGTCTTCCCCGGTACCTGCATCCTTCCACTTTCACATTGTATATCTGTTCGCGTGAAGTCAAGGTACGGCCAAACCAACGCGTTCAGCCGCGTCCGCGGTGTTGTCTCCGGCGGCGATCACGGTGGCGATCAATATCTCCCTATGATAGCGCGTGCAGACGCCGCCCAGCTAGCGCGTGCAGGACGCAGGACGCATTGGTGTGAACATTTCAATACAAATATTACTGCAGGAGCTGATCGCCACTGTGCACGCCTCGCGGACGCTGCTGGACGCGTTAGTTTGTCCGTACCATTGTTACCATGTTATGTAAGTCACCTGCTAAGATCAATTGCTGAAAATGAAGAAACAAACAGCAAATTTACCCCGGCAGGTGCAAGGACTATTGTAAATGATGTAAGGAAAAGAAGTACTATGTGGATGAGATTTGATGGACAAAACTTAACTATTTCAAAGGGAACGGACACCGGCCATAATTAATGTTACCTTATTATTAAGATTTTAGTTGACACGAGCAACTCGAAACGAAATCAAAAAAAAATCTGTGCATTCTGGAATTGTGTTCGGTACAATGGCAATAGACTCGCCTGCTGGTACCCACCCTGTAGGAATCTATAGGCGTGACGGTGATTTTTTATAATTTTCCAGGTAATGGGAATGACTCTTATATGCTGTGCAATAACGGCGCGCTATGACACACGACTCATATTTATCGCATTGCTTGCTACAATGGGTACAGTCTTTGTCTGCATACTACTGGCGTGTTCTAGTGTAAGTAAATAGATTTCTAGCATTCGTCTCATAGCCGACAAAGCGAGACAGGGGCACAACGGTTGCGCGACCTGGGGAGTTGTGATGTACTGAAACGTACGAGGGACGTCACACAGGTCCGCCATACTTGTCGCGCAAACTTCGCGACCCGCCGCCGTCCAGCACGACGCGGTTACCAAAGCACGGTGGAAGCGAGATGCCAATACAGGTGCGAGCGGGATGCCAGTTGGTGTTTGAATTTTAGACGTTAACAGCGACAGGGCAGCCTTCCGGGCGGCGCTACGTCGCGCCCGCAGTGTGAGGTACGCGCCGCGCTGCTGACCGGCGGCCTAACGCCAGCCGAGCCCCAGCCGAGCATTTCCAACGCGCTACGTCGGCAATTTGACGAAACGGGGCGGGACGGGCGGCGTGACGCCGTCGGTCCCGTCGGCATCGCGCCGCTCGCTAAACAACATAATGCCAGCGTCCCGCTCGCATCCGTATTGGCATCTAGTTTTCGCCGCAGACCAAAACTATAGAAACTCCAAGTATGGACTTTTTAGTTAGTATGAACAATGCCAGACCCCAGACGGAAGTCTACAAAGAAGCAATACCCCGAGTTAGTTATATACAGTTTGGCACGACACGCTACGTTTCAACATTATTTTTTCGTGCTCTATGAGCAACAAGTGCCATTCTTTCGTGTCACCCATTAAAATATCATGATTGTCAAAATAATATTTGTATTTTCTGTTTCAGTTTGATTTCACTAGATTTTATATCTATGTAGTGGCTATAGCTGCCGTTTTCTGCATTCTGTCAATGATTGTGTCAATAACACTGTTTGTTATGCACATTAAAATTCCTGTACTACGATTGGTCATACTGTTTATTGGCACGATAATAAATGTAGTTGTAAGTATTTTTCATTCCAAATTTGTGGACGTTCAGGTCAGTTATACATCAAAAAATATTTTTAATGATCTAAAGGATATTATTTTTACAACGTTCATCGACTTTTGTAAAAAAACACCGTCACGCCTATATTCCCCAAACGGGGGTGGCAGAGGTGTACTGAGTACACCCACGTTTCACCGACGATGTTAGGTCCCATGTTATATGGGGCGAGCCTATTGCCATATACCGGACACAATTCCAGACTCCGGACTCGTGCTGGGAAGTTTTCGTTAGAAAAACCACACTTGTCCGACCTAGGATATGAACCCAGGACCTCGTGATCACTAGACTAACGAGGCAGTAAAAAAAAAATTGAAAATTATTAGTCAAACGTTCTCCGTTTTTTATATTTTCAATTTTCCTTGAACGCCTATAGATGTATGGAAAGAAGACTTAAGTATAGGCAGTTTCCACAGCAACTGGCCACAAACTTACCTTTACCAATCGGCGCTGGATCCGCGTGGTAGACCACAGTGTAAATATAATATTTATACTGTGGTATGACCTCGAAGCAAATACGAAGAGGATGGCCTAAGCTAACGAGCCTTTTGATTTCATAAAAGCCTTGACGTCAACGTGGTGGGCGTGGCCCTCTCGGCGTATAATGTGACCATGTCGCTAAATAACCCTTTCGCATTATGTCACGTTCGCAAAACGTCACACTCACACAATAACATGTTCGCAAAATGTCACACTCGCACAATGTCACATTCGCAAAACGACACGATCGCAAAATGTCACTTTCATAAGATTCTCAAAATATCTGTTTTACATAAATGAAAAGAATATTTGGGTAGATAGAAAAGACAAAAACGTAACTAACATACATAGATTCACCTGTAGGATCTATAAAACGGAGAGCTTCACTGGTATATTTAGAAAAAGTAGTCATTTTGAGAATTCTACAAACGTGACATTGCGATCGCGTCGTTATGTGAATGTGACATTGTGCAAATGTGACAATTTGCTAATGTGACATTGTGCGATTGTGACATTTTGCTAAATGCATTAAAAATATTGTGACGCTTTGCGAACGTTGCATTATTTGCCGAGAGGGGCGTGCCTTACCTCAGTTTGTCATCGCTACTCGCTCCATTCACACGTCTGCTCAAGTTCGCCTAGCTATCAAATATAACCTATTTTTACTACAAAATAAAACCCCTAAAAATGAAGTGATGTATTAACATCCAAAAATTTCTTAGATCGACATTTTGATCACACAAATAAAATCACATTTCCCGTGTATTTTTTTTGTACTAATAAGAATACTTTTATATTAAAATGCCATCTACCATAATACGATTGAACTTACAAGTAACATTGATATAGACGAACCGTTTAGTTCTTACCAGTCTCCGCCAGATGGCAAATATCGCTCCCCCGTCCCTCTCGCTCTGTGCCACCCCGCGTAATGACACATTTCATATATCTATCTATACCAGTTCCCTTGCGGGGCAGGCAGTAAGTACAGAGTTCCAACGGGTTCTTTCCTTACAGACCTCTCTGGTTTTCTCTCCTCTCATAGTTCGTCTCATACACGCTCGCCGGTTACGGAGTACTTACACATCTTATTGAATAGAAAAATCTATTAAGGCTTTCTCCCCTTCGTATTTGCTTCGTGGGTATGACCTATTGCCTCACCTAGATTTGTAATATTTGCCCAACATTGGGTCAGTCAGGCTAATTGGTTATTATCAACACTGTTATTTCAGATTCTAATAATGCAATTACAATTCGTGTTGGGTGGCAGAACAATCGAGCTGGACGAGAGCGATTACCTCTTGGGAGCATTCTTACTTTACACGTCCATCGTCGATATATTCCTGCAAATGATACAAATGCTCGGAATCGCTGATCAAATGCTGTGACATTGGAACGGGTGTTGGTGCCTTCATATTTACTCGATTGACATCGTTTTTACGATTACTAAAGAATCTAAAATTAGCAATTGACTCATTATGTACTACGCGCAAGAGAAGACACCTGAACTATTGTTATTTGTAGCACGCGTTGGAGTGCATACACTCTAGCTCTCTTAGTCTGTGCCAGGCGCTTGCCACAACGTGACACGTTCGAATGCTAAGTTTAATTGCAAAAATATGCGCTCATGTGCACTGAGATTCTGTACAACTCGAGAAATAGATTATTACCTACGAATCTTCCTCGCAGTTTCAAAGTTGCTGGCCATTTTTATTTGAAATAGCTTCTCTAACACGTAGTGCATGATATTTCAATGAAGCTTGATTTTCTCATTCGCCAGTTATAATCGAATCAAGAATTTCTACTCTTGAAGTTGTCAGTTCTACTAACTATGATTGACTAAGAGTAGGGCGAAACCAACGCGTCCAGCGGCGTCCGCGATGGCGTGCACGATGGCGATCAGTTCCTGCAGTGGTATTTATATGATATTGTTCACACCAACGCGTCCTGCGTCCTTTACGCGCTATCTGGGCGGCGTCTGCACGCGCGATCATAGGGTGATACTGATTGCCACCGCAAACGCCGCCAGGGACACCACCGCGGACGCGGCTGAAAGCATTGGATTGACCGTACCTAAACAGCGTTGTAGCTAAGGTCATAAGCTGTCTAAGCAAAGACTTGAATGTTACTCTCCCCAAAAACAAATTTTGTAAGCAAAAGTT
Source organism: Phalera bucephala (assembly GCA_905147815.2). Taxonomy (NCBI): domain Eukaryota; kingdom Metazoa; phylum Arthropoda; class Insecta; order Lepidoptera; family Notodontidae; genus Phalera; species Phalera bucephala. Next base: position 6,271,437 of record LR990632.1, on the reverse strand, counting down.
ACTGTATTTTAAAGGTCTATGATTCCAACCCTTCAAATTTGCGCTCCTAGCTATGACGCCTTACAAATGGCCAAATGTGACTCAAAAATATGATTATTTGAATTAGGGCTCTGAGTTCAAATTATAAGGCATAATTTTTCCTGTGCTAGCTTTTTCATTCGGCCAGTGATATACGGTTTTATTTGTTGGTTTTCGAGTCTAATGCCTCTTATATAGTTATATAATGCCTCTTATATAGTTATATAAGAGGCATTAGATCCTTTTCCAAATACTACTTTTCGTTGGAAACTGCCTAGTGCTCGCTGGTTAGGAGATTTTTGACTCGAGGAACATTTTATTAATGTTGTGTTTAGATTAATCCAAGAACACCACAGATGTGACTATTTTACTAATTTAGCGTACGATACTATGAGTTTACGTGTTTAGAAAATTGTGAATTATATTTAACTTTGTATGGCTATTGTATTATATGTTATTCTTATATTTACTATCGCGTTGTTTTACTTACTATCGAACCAGTATAATATAGGTAATAGTTTGAAAATGGATGTATACTTGTTACTTTTTCACGCAAAAACTACCTAATGGATTTTAAAGAAACTTCTAGATAGATAGATAGATTACTCTTTATTGTACACCAATACATTTACATGGAAAAAAAATAAACAAAGGAGGCACAAATGGCGGTCTTATCGCTAATAGCGATCTCTTCGAGACAACCAAAGCTGAAAGAAAAAAAGATATACAAAAAATAGAGGGCAGTAGGTGGCGTACATTTATTAGTTTTATTTTAAAAGGTACAGGTTCATATGCTTATAAATATATATGATACATAACAATATATAAATATAATAAAGATAGGTATAAAGAAACGGCATGATAATTAGGTGACTTATTGGAAAATAGTCGAAAGATTTCGCAACCTTCTTAATGAGCCAGCGGAAACAAAAATCTTGTGGCTAAGTTCTTGAATTTGCGGGCCCCACGTGAAATTGGTATCAATATAGATCCCCAAATTCTTCACTGTTTTACTTATAGGTATTGTGACACCGTCAAACATAATTTGGGGAAGTCGTGACGAATCTAGACGTGCAGTAAGTCTAGAGCTACCGATGATAATAGCTTGGGTCTTAGCTGGGTTGACTTTAAGACCATAGCTTTTACTCCATTCGCATATTTTTACTAGATCGTTATTCATAATATTGACAGCCTCTGACAACCTGGTCATCGGTGCTTGAGTGTAAATTTGAAGATCATATGCGTAAAGGTGGTAGGAAGAAAGTAATTGGTTAGAAATCAAATTAATAAAGATAGCGAAAAGTAACGGAGACAAAACGCCACCCTGCCGTACACCGGCAGTAGTATAGTTCTATAGTATTCTAGTAACATGCTTTACAATATCACAAAGGATATAATTTTTTTTTTTGAATATCACAAAGGATATAATTTATAAAGATATTTCAAAATAAATGCGTGCGCCGCCGCGAGTAGCAACTGCATGTAAAAATGACATGTTTTGATATCATCATCATCATCATCAGCCTATAGCAGTCCACTGCTGGACATAGGCCTCTCCAAGTGCACGCCACTGGGTACGATCCTCGGCCTCGCGATATATATTATAATAGATTTATCCCCGAAGAGGAGACCAAAAAAGAAATGGTACCTCACGAGTCCTTATTCGCTACGACTAATAAAACGTGTGACGCAGGACGTTACGATAACTTCGTGAAATTATCGTTTAACGGTACTCCAGAACCATACATTCCGCATATAAGCAACTGTAGCAACTAAAGGTATGACCAAACCAACGCGTTCAGCCGCGGTCGCGGTGGAGACCCCGGCGACGATCACGATAGCGATCAGTATCTCACTATGATAGCGCGTGTAGACGCCGCACATTTAGTGTACTTGCCATAGTGTTCACGAATACCTTGTTGACATTATAATGTTTTTAATAACACAACTAATCTCAATGAATTCATCATGAGTCCTGATATTATTTGAATTGTCACTATTATAATTCAAATTACTATAATTAACATTAGCATGATTGTCATCATTAAAACAGACACTTGGTATTAAGTTAAATTTACATATTTTACCATATATTTAACTTTTAATTAAATAATTTATAAATGTCCGACACAATTATTATGTTTTTATAATTATTAGGTACTTTAAGTTCTTGGATTATTCCTAATTATATTTGCATGCCTAAAGGCAGAATATGGCGTAGGACCGATGTAATTTTGACATCCACTGTAACCCATTTTTAACCGACTTCAAAAAGGAGGAGGTTCTATGTTCGGTTGTATGTATCCTTTTTTTTATGTATGATCAGCGATATTTCCGTCAATTGTGGACCAATTTTGAATTTTTTTTTGCATTGGGTTCAGTATATCTCCAAGGTGGTCCCATATTAATTTTATTGACATTGTACCTTGGACTTAGAAGATACACCAGGGAACTTCTTAACGACAAACAATAGGCATGTGTAAATTGAGATATTATGGGTATTACGTCAATCCTATAGGTACCCTACTATAGAATAATTCACTGGTCACTTAAAATTGTAAAATAAAAATCTTTGCTGGTTGGTGCAGTCGGTTACTTGGCACCGACTTCAAATATTTATTGTTTTGCTTTTTGAAGTCGGTTTACCTTTTTTTTATAAAAGATTTTCGCAAATAAACTAATTTGATTTGATTTAGCGCGTGCATGACGCAAGACGCGTTGATGTGAACATTTCCATACAAGTATTACTATAGAAGTTGATCGGCACGGTGCACGCCTCCGCGACTGCGACTGAACGTGTTGTTTTAGCCTTACCTTAAGGCTAAATATAAGTCCTTACACAATAAGAAACAAATTCTTCTCCACAAAACAAATAAAAGACAAAAAATGTTTTATTTTCATAAGTACTTACCGAAAAAACTCGCATCATATAGGTACTTCAAAAATACTCTTCTGATACCCTTTTGTTCCTTATACCCACTTATCTATCATTTGATGTCAAAATAAGGTAAAATCTCTACGAGTCGGTTTTTTTAGGGTTACCTCGTCCGTAGCAGTCCAGCCGTCATACTCGTGAACGGTTGCTGCTTGTGGGGACTGGTCCATCAGGAATCCTTTAGACGCTCTTTACGGATAACATCATTAGATTATATCGATCGTGAGGCATCACACTGGAGCTAGATCTTAAACTATTTAATTCTAACCTAAACATTGTATCCACACAATATGATTAAAAAAAGGAAAGAAAAAAGAGAAAGAGAAGTTAATAAAAAAGACCAGCCCGCTGAGTTTCTTCACCGGATCTTCTCAGTGGAGGTCGCGTTTCGATCCAATGGCAGATTAGTAGTTAAATTAGATTTTTAACAAAATTTATATTGACTATTTCTAAGCGCCCCCGCAGGGCTTAAACAAAATAAATTATTTGAGTTTGAGTTTGTAGGGTTGCCTGTTCATCCGTCCAGGATTCTCCCCGATTTCTTCAAGATTCCTCGAAGTCTAAATATACACCTTACTTCTCCATACTCACGCCCGGTTTTTACGGTAGGCAGAGGCGTTATAGTAGATACACTCAAATTTCGGCTAGGCAAACGAGTTCCAATAGGTTTTTTGCTTACTCTTGCTTTCTTCATTCATCCATTATTCCATTATTGCGTATTCATACGTAAAATAGCCGAATCCGGCACTCTCTCTTCTTTCTATCAATCATTAACACTATAATCGACTCGCTGACATAGACATTCCACGTTATAATCAACAGCCAACTACCCCGACACAGTTACAAACCGATTTTTCAGAAAATCTTAAATAAATAATGGCAACCCTGTGTTTATTCCAATATTTTCATACACAGTTTTGTGTCCTTCGCGCGGATTCCCTTTCATCTTAATCCCTTTGAAGTATATAATCTGTAAATATACTTTGTTCTTTATTGTCTCAGTTTTTATTGTTCGATAAAGGGATCTTATTTTGGAAGCAAATATATTTAAGGCCGTTCATATATTACTCGCACACATTACAGTTCCAAAAACGGCCCGAAAAAAGGAGCACCTGTTAGAAATCTGTATTAATCTACCACCGAAAGGAATCTCGCGTGATGACAGATCTCTATAGAAAAGAAGGACACATAGTATACGGCCGTAGTCTTATTTTGAATTAGTTAGATCCAACCATAGCTAACGCGAAGACGCGCTAAAATGCTACGGTTTGCTAATTCTAGTATGAATAAAATACCAGACCAATAATATAAGCGGTACTAGAAATTATTGCAATAAGATATCATACAATGCGTAAGTGGAAGGATGTAGGTACCGGAGAAGACCTAGACTATCTTACCATGACTAAATAGACCGAGTTTTATCTGAAGGACAAGTCAAGAGTCAAGTCATAAGAGTGGAGGAAGCCAGAGACGTATGTAAGAAAAGAACCTGTTGGAATTACTCTCTGCCTACCCCGCAAGGGATCTAGCGTGATGATATAGAAGACATTATATGCAAGAAGAAGAGAAGATTCCAAGCCAAATGTGTTTAAAACAGATTTAAAATACATTTCCAAACTTAAGTACCACTTAATGTGGTACAGTCAACGATCTTAATCCCTAAACAATGACAATTTTTCAAATCGGTAATACTTACATCTTTATTTTACAAAAGTTGGTAAACATTGTCAAAACCAAATATTGACAACATTTAAATTGATCAAGAAAAAAAATCTTTTATAAAAAAAGGTAAACCGACTTCAAAAAGCAAAAAAATAAATATTTGAAGTCGGTGCTGGTTGGTGCAGTCGGTTACTTGGCACCGACTTCAAATATTTATTTTTTTGCTTTTTGAAGTCGGTTTACCTTTTTTTATAAAAGTATTTTATTTTACAATTTTAAGTGACCAGTGAATTCTATAGTAGGGTACCTATAGGATTGACGTAATACCCATAATGAAATAAAACTATTTTACGGATTTTATCGCGGTTTATTTTTTTTTTTATTTTTAGTTCCCGACGTTTCGAGTGCTTTGCAGCACCCATGGTCACGAAACGTCGGGAACTAAAAATAAAAAAAAAATAATAAATAAACCGCGATAAAATCCGTAAAATAGTTTTATTTCATGTGTAATATTCGCGTAAATCTAAGAACTTAATACCCATAATATCACAATTTACACATGCCTATTGTTTGTCGTTAAGGAGTTCCCTGGTGTATCTTCTAAGTCCAAGGTCCAATGTCAATAAAATTAATATGGGACCACCTTAGAGATATACTGAACCCAATGCAAAAAAAATTATCAAAATCAGTCCACAATTGACGGAAATATCGCTAAACATACATAAAAAAAAAAGCATACATACAACCGAACATAGAACCTCCTCCTTTTTGAAGTCGGTTAAAAAGGGAGTAAGCTATTTTAAAAACAGTGAATGTTCACCATCTTATTTTTCTTACCGTGCTCATTAAGGTACGTTGGAAGTGATATGTGTATATGACACAAATAGGTGAAAACAAACCTGCCTTTGCCCATCCATACTGAGTTTCATACCTCGATTTATATTGCGGATGTTTATCTAGAAGCGAGGCTATATAGACAGTACAGTATAGATGAACCAAGAAGAAACCAGAACGAATGTAAGGATTGTGGTTGGTAACGATGTGCTGGAGCAAGTGAATGAGTTTGTATATCTTGGATGCGCCTTCAGTAAGGATGGGAAATACACCGCTGACATAGAGAGAAGAGTGAGTGCAGGGAACAGAGTGAATGGTGCGATGGGAAAGCTACTCGGGAGCCGGAACTTAAGCCATAAGGCGCAGCTGGCCATACATAACGGAGTTCTTGTCCCAACGCTGTTATATGGTAGCGAGAGCTGGGTATGTAAGAAGGAGAATGAAAGTAGGATAAATGCGGTAGAAATGCGAGCTCTGCGGAAGATGTGCGGAGTGAAGCTGACCAACCGCATTAGCAACAGCATAGTAAGACAGCGAGTAGGTATGAAAGATAGTATCGGTGTAAAGATGAGAAAGGGCATGCTCCGTTGGTTCGGGCATATAGAAAGAATGCCAGAAGACAGAATGACAAAACAGATATACAATGTGAAAGTGGAAGGATGCAGGTACCGGGGAAGACCTAGACTATCTTACCACGACCAAATAAACCGAGTCTTATCTGATGGAAAAGTCAAGAGTCTCCGTAACCGGCGAGCGTGTATGAGACGAACTATGAGAGTCGAGGAAGCCAGAGAGGTATGTAAGGAAAGAACCTGTTGGAACTCTGTACTCTCTGCCTACCCCGCAAGGGATCTGGCGTGAGGTTATAGATAGATAGATAGATAGATAGACAGTATAGATGATTAACCATACACAAGATGATCTGGTGAACTTCGTTCTAACTAAAATTGATAAGATTGTGTTCATAAGCGATTAACAATATACAAACTAGCAGTTTCCCGCGGATTCGCATCCAGTCGATAACAGCACCAACTACCGGGTCTGTCTATGTTAAAAAATAAACACCGTCACGCCTATATTTCCCAAGCGGGTGTGACAGTGGTGTACTGTTTAAACGCACTTTTCGCCAAGGACGTTAAGTCCCACGTAATAGGGAGCGAGCCTATTGCCATATGCCGAGCATAATTTCAGACTCCGGATACTGCGAATTTTTCATTAGAAAAACTTCATTGATCCGACCCAGGATTTGAACCTAGGACCGCGTGATCGCAAAGCACATTATTCGCCACTAGACCAACGAGGCAGTCTATGTCTATGTTACTTCTAGATGATATAGCTTTCTTATGGTAAAAGAATTATTAAAATCAGTTCAGTAGTTTCAGAGTTGACCTATTACAAACAAACAAATCTTTACTCTTTTTAATATTAGTATATATTACCAATTTTGATTTGTTGACTGTTCTCTTGAGCTTTTCCTAATTTTGTTTTTTCCTTAACCACCTCAGTATTAACAATACTACCAAAATTACAGCCACAGAGAGGCAGCAAATAATTACAAAAAAATAAAAAAACATTTAATCGATCGAGCCATTTTCGTGACTAACTTACGGCGATTGATTTTTAATTATAAATTTAATTTATTTTGTTCGAGGGCATAAAAACTCTGTTCATCTTGATAGTAACAGATTGAAAGCCAACCTTTCATATTTACGATAAGAAATAGCTTAAGGCGTTTCTAATAATAACGTTATGCATTAAAACATCACCTACGACCGAGAACATTACAAACATCTTTCTCTCTTATAGACGTGTTATAAATATGTATGGAAATATATTTCGCATAACACAAGGCGTTTTTACATATTTATACGTTAGTACATGCGTCTTTCCATATTTATGAATTCGAGTGTACCTTTAGCTTTTCAGTTTTTCCATCGTTGAGTATACACAAAATCAACATAATTATTGGTTATGTTTGTTTGATCGAAATAATAAAATATGAACATTCAATTGAAGACTTGTATTCGAATATATTTTCATACAGATTGTTTTGTGTTTTCACGGAATAAATACGACCTACTAATAATTCTATCTATCTATATCATCACGCCAGATCCCTTATGAAGTAGGCAGGGAATATAAAATACCAACAGGTCCTTATATCATCACGTCAGATCCCTTGCCGTGTAGGCACAGAGTGCAGAGTTACAACAAGTTCTTTCCTTACAGACCACTGGCTTCTTCCACCCTCATAGTTCGTCTCATACACGCTCGCCGGTTACGGAGACTCATGACTTGCCCTTCAGATTAGGCACGGTCTATTAGGTCATAGTAAGATAGTTGAGGTTTCCCCGGTATGTTACCAACATCCTTTCACTTTCACATTGTGTATCTGTTTTGTCATTCTTTCTTCCAACATTCTTTCATATAAAAGGGAAACAATGGAGCAACTATTCTGTATTTTTAACCGACTTAAAAAAGGAGGAGGTTCTATGTTCGGTTGTATGTTCAGCGATATTTCCGTCAATTGTGGACGGATTTTGATGATTTTAATTCCATTGGTATTGGACCTTGGACTTAGAAGATACACCACGGAACTCCTTAACGACAAACAATAGGCATGTGTAAATTGAGATATTATGGGTATTACGTCAATCCTATAGGTACCCTACTATGGACTAAGGAGGTTCATAATTCGTCCTTTTTTTATAACTCCTTTGCTTATGAACCGATTTTGATGATTCTTTTTGCATTGGGTTCAGTATAGTTTTGAGGTGGTCCTATTTTAATGTTATTGGTATTGGACCTTGGACTTTGAAGATACAAGAGGGAACACCTTAACGGCGAACAGCACAACGAATGTATAGATTCCGTTATTATAGTCATTATATTAATCATGTAGGTGCCTTACTGTACAACTCAGCAAAATAATATAATATCGGTATATAAATATTACTAAATAATTCACTCGTCACTTAAAATTGTAAAATAAATATCTTTAAAAAAAAAAGTTAAACCGACTTCAAAAAGCAAAAAATAAATATTTGAAGTCGGTGCCAAGTAACCGACTGCACCAACCAGCGCCGACCTCTGATATTTAGTTTTTGCTTTTTGAAGTCGGTTTACCTTTTTTTTTTAAAGATTTTTTTTAAAGATCGCAACAGTTGACATTAAGTGCTATCTTTGTTGAGGTGAAGAATACCTACCACGAAATAAATAGATTGTATTGCATTCTTTCCTAGGCACGGACAAGTCACCACACACGTGGGAGCCGCCGCCGACTACGAACCTAACTCCCCTCCTATCAGCCGCTACCGCCGTCCGAGGCATGTTCTCACCGAGCCTCCCGATGCCCATACATCCCTTCTTTCGGATACAGATAACGCGCACAGGATCAGACACCGACCTCGCCGGCGAGGTCGAAGAATCCCTTGCCCGCCGGCCGGTGCAGAACACCGAGGCAAAACACCTAGTATATGCCCTCCCCCATAGCGACTGCCCAAGCACCCTTGAGCTAGTTGCCCCCTTGCCCTTCTGGCTCGAGCGTAGTGGTTGCAATCTCGCCCACTTGTCCGGTGAAACTGTTAAGGCCCTGCGGCCAACAGCGTAGATCATTCACACACACACGCACACGCACACGCGCACGCCCACGCCCACGCACACGCGCACGCCCACGCCCACGCACACGCACACGCACACGCACACGCACACGCACACACACACGCACACACCCACACACACACCCCCCCCCACACACACACACACACACACGACACACACACACACACACACACACACACATACACACCAAAACACACACCGCCCACCCACCCACACACACACACACACACACACACACACATACACACCCGACACACACCCACCCACACACACCCACACACACACACACACACACACACACACACACACACCACCCACACACACACCACCCACCCACACACACACACACACACACACACACACACACACACACACACACACACACACACACGCACACGCACACACGCGCGCGGAATATTGAATTAAGATTTTTTAAATTTAATTCCTATACTTTCTTGTGTATGGAATTAGTAAACCATTACCATTTAGTACAATTTTCCTACTTTTAAGGTGGTGTAACGGATATGATAATGGAATTGTTTAACAAGATCCTTGTCGGACTATACATCTCTTGATTTCGGGTTCTGCCCATAACAAACGGTCTGCACATAATCCATGACAGCTGTTATGAACAATAAACAGGTCACGGCGCATCTCGGTCAGCTGACGGTATTAATTCGCGTCAAGCTGTCTACATTGGGTTTCAGTTTTTATGAATCCCTAATCCATTGTCGCCGGAATGCCCGCTGTAATGAGTTTTTCACTGTCAGATAAATATATAAGAGTTTACATGCAAGTAATAATAGATATTGATAAATAGAATATTGTTACGTTTGCGGGGTTATTCAATGCCGAATAACCTGCGAAGAACTTTATTACGCACTGTACACACAAAACAGTACGTCGAATGCACGTACACACAAGTACTTAACACACACTAGTCGTTGAGTCGCTCGTAGTATCCGTAAATCATTGCTAAGGTCGCCGGTGTAATCCACTCAGATCGTTTATTTGCATTTGATCGCTGTCGCTTCCCAAAACAAACTGTGTCCGTCGCCGCGTTGAATGTTTCTTTTATACTCGTATAAAAGTTTTAGAATGGACGTGAACCCACTACGTACGTCGATAGAAAAGTACGTCGAACAATAACCGGCGCACCCCACAAAGCGGTATTATTATTACATTCCTATTTGTACGTGAACAAATAGGTACCGCGACCGCGCGCCGGCGATAATTAAAGGGGAGACGACGTAGACGTTTTAGCACTTAAACGCGGATTCTAGATCTTTCTTGACGTATCGATAGGGGACCTAAGGGTGTGTCATGCGTTTTAAAATTAACATCCTCCGATAAGGGGTTTACGAGATATCGGGGTACATTGAAGTCAGCGAGTGCGCGTAACAATATGTTCTTTGCACGAACGAAGATGTGACCTGACCTTTCTCATACCATGTTAAGTGTAAATCGGAACGAATGGCTTAACACGCTTTCCGAAGCACGGAGACGCTCCAGCACCGCGGTTGCACAGCGCTACGAGCGCCTCAACAACAAACACAGGTGAACTTTATATAGCCGAAAGTTTTTTCTTTCGAAAGATGTGTGAAATCCTTTGCCCTAAGAACAGCAGTACAAGATTGTGTATTAAATTCATACCGACACGCTCACTATATGTCAAAATCCTGAAGGTTTAAGGTTAGGTGCGTGTTAATAGCACGCTCCATCATTTTGACCCACGTACACTGATCTGGCGCTATTTTAAAGTTAGCGTTTATTAGTCTATATCTACCAAAGCATAATTCCAAACTCAAGATTCGCCAGAGAGCTATGGAACGCAGTATCTTAGGTGTCAAACGGATTGACCACATCAGACACACCACTCTGCGTTCCATTACCCGTATTACAGACGTAGGTATGAAACCTGCAAAGGTGAATTGGGGGTGGACTGGCCACGTAGCACGCATGGACTCGTAGAGGAAGGCAAACGCCATCACCAATTGGATACCTAGTGGAGATCGCAGACGCCACCATTTTCTAGATCGCCACCATTTTCTAGATCGAGGTTGACCTAGAAAATGGTGGCGCGACGATTTGGACAACTTGGCAGGTACTTCGTGGCCGGAAATAGCAATAGATCGACCGCTGTGGTAGTATAAAGGGGATGCCTTTACTCAGGAGTGGGACAGATAAACAAGCTAGAAAATAAATCTACCAAAGCAGAAAATAGGTGGAGCGGTTGGGAAAGAAGCAGCGTAGCAGGCAGTGTTTCGACTTTTGTGGAATGGATATGCGGACTGGATAAAGTGAGATGGATATGTGTATATATATGCTCTATAGAGATGCTACCAATACCTTAATTTGTGTCCGCAAAAACATTATGAGCTCGTATAAACGCCACCACGACCCGACCACCGCATACTTCACCACGCACATTTCACACTTGCGGTTGCACAAAAAAATACTCTCCCCTTGAACCCACTTAAACTAAGCGAAGAGTAAATGCAGGAATAACGAAAGCCTACCGGTTATTTATGAAACTTTTCTCCGCCCTGCTCTACTTAAGTGGGAACGGGGCTCAAGACTTTTTCGATCATAAAAATTTCTTCGAAAATATTCCATTCCTATTACCAAATAAAGCCACTTTTATAACTATTGATCTTATTATTTTCCAAAGACTTCACAGCAAATTGGTTTAATTAAAACTGCCTCCTCCAACCACCTGCCTCGCGTCATATCATCGTGGTCGGAATTAGGATGTAGGCACGGATGGCCGGACGGACAGACGGGGCAATCTGTGCGTACTGTTTACAAATGAATCTTTGAGGCTTGTCGTCAAGCACACATAATGAATGGAAGTGAATATCATAACAATAATTTTACTTCATTTTTTTTTAATGCACATATGTACATAGGCGGACTTAATGCCTGAGGTATTTTCTCCTAGTCTGCCTTGGGGTGATGTAGAAACAAACATGTGTGGTAGGTGCGAAAATACACGAGGCTAAAAGAAAATAAATATTAATCAAATAATATTATTAATACCTAGGAATACTTGCTAGAAAGAAGCTCAAGAAGCTAAGAAAGAAGAAGAAGGGAGGTCAAGACTTTTTACTTAAGGGGGAACCTACCCCTAACTCCCAAAAATAGGCTCTATTCACAGAAGATTGTTGATTAATCTACTACATATTTGTAAGAAGAAATATATATCAAAATGAAAATGAAAAGCTCGTGATTATAATGTATGAAGTAAAATTTAATTTTCCGTACTGTCTTGAATATATATTGCAAATGAAATCTATCTATTCAATGGTAGATTGCATATGTACAAAATATTCACAAAAAGCTTAAAATATGCTCTATAACTTGTATGGATGACATTTTTATTTCAATTAATGATAATGGAATATTTTTAAAACAAACCGCATTTTGGGTCCTATGGGCACACTTTTCACTGTTGTCAAGGGCTTCAGACAAGGGAAATTTTCAAGCAAAAATTGTCAAGGTTAGTAATTCCTTTAAGAACGGATGTTTTTCAATGCACTAAAGATACCTTTTGAAAATTGGAGGTAAATCTGGATGAGTACAGCATAAAGCTGATCATTGTGGTGATCTTTGTCCTGCAGTAAACATCTTTCCGCTAGTGATAAAGATACGTATAAAGGTATGTATGGAATTGCCAGCAAATTATTATAATATTCACATCCATTCACAATACATCTGTGTACAGGATTTCCAGTTTTCACGAGGACGGTTTTTTTATTCGACCGCATATTGTCTGCCATGATTTAATCCTAAACATCCGACCACAATCGTGCCGCGAACGATATTATCGCCATTTTTATGTATCCAATTTTTAGCGGTTTGTACATTTTCGTACCATGTTTTATGGGTAATGATTTGAAAGGCTTATTTCTGGTCACTTTTAACGTTTACCCCACCTATATAATTGTATAAAATCATTAATTACTTACAGCGTTGGCGTGAATGAATTTACCAACTAAATAATATGACGATGGTTCATCATTATCTCAGCCTATACTTGTCCACTGCTGAACATAGGCCTCCCCAATCACTTTCCAGCGTAACCGGTCCGATGCCAGCTGCATCCAACGACTTCCTGCTATTTTCACAAGATCGTCGATCCATCTGGCAGGCGGTCGCCCCACGCTGCGCTTACCAATACGTGGTCTCCACTCTAGAATCTTTCTGCCCCAACGCCCGTCCGAACTACGCGCTATGTGGCCCGCCCATTGCCACTTCAGCTGACGATGGTTGGTATACTCAAATTGCTAAACGAAAAAACAACAACACTGTCACGCCTACATTCCCGAGACCGAGTGTACTGTCTACATATAGTATATTACCATCAAACTTTAAACGTTTGGAAAATAGTTCTCACTCTTAATAAAAACGTCGATTTTTTGCATCATATCGATGTCTTCAGAAATACTGTCGCCTTCATATTACACTTGTTATAGATTGCAATCACAAAAACATCTAAAAATGGCAATAGTTTATTTAAAAGTTTTCTACATTCCGATCTCGGTCTCAAACCTATTCGTGCCTTTGATAAAAAGGCGACAACCCGATATTTTGCGAACGCGTCCCATCATAGTAATCCGCTAATCGTAGCCGCCGCCGACTACGAAACCCAACTCCCCTCCTATCAGCCGCTACTACCGTCCGCGGCTTGTTCTCACTGACCCTCCCGATGCCCTTACATCCCTTCTTTCGGATACAGATACCGCATATAAGATCAGACACCGACCTCGCCGGCGAGGTCGAAGAATTCCTTGCCCGCCGGCCGGTGCAGAGCACCACGGCGAGACACCTAGTATACGCCCTCACCCATAGCGACTGCCCAAGCCGAGGCCGTTCCTCCTTAAGGCGCCCTTGAGCTAGTTGCCCCCTTGCCCTTCTGACTCGAGCGTAGTGGTTGCACGCTCGCCCTCTTGTCCGGTGAAGCTGTAAAGGCCCCGCGGCGAACAGCGTAGATCATTCACACACACACACACAAATTAAAAGCTTTAAAGTTTGATAAGAATAGACTATACAAGTATATAGTACACTCCGCTTGCCGTACAAAACGTTTAGTCCCAATTTAATAGAGGGTGAGCCAATTGCTAGCATACCAGACATAATTTCAGACTTCGGACTGCTACTGGGAAACGTGTGGAAACGTTTCTCAATAATAAAAAAAATGTAAATAGTGTAAATTAACCCAAAACGTGAAGATATGAAAGAAAATACGGTATAAAGATATAAGGAAAGATATAAGGATATAAGAGAAATATTGACAACGCGAAAGTGGAAAAATGTAGATACCGGGGAACACAGAAGAGTAAAGGCTGCTTCTCAAGCCATACTCGTGAACGGGTGCTACTGGTGGGGTCTGGTCTGTTCTCTATCCTTTGACTGATTAAACATGTACCGTAGTACTGTTGAATTTTGTCTCGTTCGGCATCACACTGGAGCTAAAACCAATTATTTTGTACGCAGTATTTACTTATTTTATAGTAACCCTGATTTTCTCCTACTATTATTATAATACTTTTTATAATATACCTTTACAAAGTCTCTATTTTGTAAATGAAAGGACTATGTAGACATTGACCAATACCATGAATCTAAGTACACTTATGATTAATCTATACGCACATCTATTTAGCTCGTTCTGCACTATTCTCTCATACCCCATGAATGCAATGTATACAAAAAGAATTGTAAAATTCTCATTTTTAAAAAGAGTAACCGTGAAGTTTCTTGCCCTTCTTCTCCACAGGAATGACTTTCCGAACGGGTGGTAGAGTCTTAAGAAATTAATAATTTTCTATTTTTTTCTATTCATAAGTGCTTTTTGGTCTACATGAATAAAAAACTTTTTATTTTGATAACAAAATAGACATTGAAGAGTAAGTCAAGAGTCTCCGTAACCAGTAAGTGTGTATGAGATGAACTATGAGAGTGGAGACAGCTTGAGAGGTCAATGAGGAGAGAACCGGTTGGAACTCTGTAATCTGTGTCCTACCCCACAAGGTGTCTGGCGTGATGATGTAGTTAGAACACTGTCACGCCTACATCCCACAATTGGGGGTGGCTGATATTTACGGTGTGTGTACTCTCAAACTTTGTCGAAGATGTTAGATCCTTATATCGATTGGTGGTTTGGTCTAGTGTCGCGGGTGTGTTGATCGACCCTCCCGATGCCCTTACATCCCTTCTTTCGAATACAGATACCGCACACAGGATCAGACACCGACCTCGCCGGCGAGGTGAAAGAATCCCTTGCCCGCCGGCCAGTGCAGAGCACCACAGTGTGACACCTAGTATATGCCCATCCCCATAGCGACTGCCCACTCCGAGGCCTTAATGTGCCCTTGAGCTAATTGCCCACTGGCCTTTCTGGGTCGAGCGTAGTGGTTGTACGCTCGCCCTCTCGTCCTGTGAAGCTGTAAAGCCCCCGCGGCCAATAGCGCCAATCATTTTCTAGTGGTGTATGATGTGGCTAGTGATTACGAGTCCTAGGTTCAAATCCTAGGTTGAACACAGCGTGTTTTTCTCCACCAAAATATTAGTAGTTGCGGAGTTTTGGATTTGTGTCCGGTTTAATGGCAATAGTCCCAGCTTCTATTATATTAGCCCTATTAAGAAACTGTCCCACCGTTTAGCACGGGCCTCCTCTCAAACTGGGAAGGTTTAGGTCATAGTCCACTACGCTGGCCCAGTGCGGGTTGGCGAACTTCACACACTTTCGAGAAACTCTTAGGCATGCAAGTTTCCGCACAATATTCTCCTTTACCGTTTAAACAAGTGATAGTCAATTTAATAATATGCATATGCTTTCGAAAAGACAAAGGTGCCTGCCTGTGACTTTGTAGTCCAACGGTCTACCCACTAGGCTATTACTGCCTTCACTTACCTATTATATTAGGACATAATAACGTCGGTGATATAATATGGGTGGCTCTAATACACCTCTAACACTCCAGCTTGAAGAATATAGTATTTCGACGTTTATTTCTGATATTTTAACCACAAAACTTTATGCCAAACGAAGCATGTGACATACGAAATATTGGAGCTAGTTAAATAGAGACATTACTTTAAATTAAATGTACTGTATAAAGAATTATTAGCACATTAACATACAGAATGTAACAACTTTAACTTACTAGGATATTTATTTGTTAAGATGCAGACGCAGAAATCGTCTATCTAGTCTATCTATATATATCATCACGCCAGATTCCTTGCGGAGTAGGCAGAGAGTACAAAGTCCCAGCAGATTCTTTCCTTACATACCTCTCTGGCGTCTCCTCTCTCATAGTTCGTCTAATACACGCTCGCCGGTTACGGAGACTCTTGACTTGTCCCTCAGATAAGACTCGGTCTACTTGGTCATGGTAAGATAGTCTAGGTCTTCCCCGGTGTTTTGTCATTATTTCTTCTGACATTCTTTCTATATGCCCGAACCAACGGAGCATACCCTTTCTCATCTTTACACCAATACTATCTTTCATACATACTTGCTTTCTTACTACGCTGTTGCGAATACGGTCGGTCAGCTTCACTCTGCACATTTTCTGCAGAGCTCGCATTTCCACCGCATTTATCCTAATTTCATTCTCCTTCTTACAAACCCAACTCGCGCTACCATATAACAGCGTTGGGGCAAGAACTCCGCTATGTATGGCCAGCTGCGCCTTTTGACTTAAGTGCCGGCTCTCAAGCAGCTTTCCAATCGCACCATTTACTCTGTTTCCTGCACTCACTCTTCTCTCTATGCCAGCGGTGTATTTCCCATCTTTACTGAAGGCGAATCTAATATATACAAACTCATTAACTTCCAACACATCCTTACCAAAAGCAGAAATCGTAATAAGCAGAATAGACCTATAGACATAGCATGAAGACAGTTTCAGAAAACAAACAGAGTCTTTTGCCCTGCAGCAAGACACATTTGGTTAGTAAGAGAAGGTTACATTCTCGTTTCACAAGTTTCGGCCTGGAAGAGTTCGTGTGTTTGTTTCGTGTTTATATATGAATGTTTGTAAAGGCACCTACAGCATAGGGATAATTCTTAGCATGTGGCTACGTTTTTTAATATAAATAACTGCATTAAAAAAAGGTAAACCGTCTTCAAAAACCAAAGATAAATATTTGAAGTTGGTGCCGATTAGTGCAGTTAGTTACTTAGTACAATTTATTATTAATATTACAAACCTATACTATATTTTTTTCAGTTCTAATGGCAAAGTGCCTTGCTCTGTGATCAAGAGAACCTGGGTGCAAATCTTAGGTCGGAAAAATGTAGTTTTTCTAACGAAAAATTCCTAGTAATAGTCCGGAGTCTGGAATTGTGCCCGGTATATGGCAATTCGCTAGCGCCCTATTACATGGGACCTAATATCGTCGGCGAAAAGCGGGTGTACACAGTACACCTCTGCCACCCCCGCTTGGATAATATAGGCGTGACGGTGTTTATATTATTTTGCTTAATTCTACGGTAAGGTAGGACGGACGAAATCTATACATTCGTGCTGTTTGCCGCTGGTGTATCTTCAAAGTCCAACGTTCAATACCGATGAAATTAAAATGGGGCCACCTTGGAGCTATACTCAAGCCAATGCTAAAAGAATCTAGAATTGGCGGATATATCGTCAAACAAACATAAAAAGCATACATACAGACGAACACAGAACCTCCTTCTTTTTGAAGTCCGTTAGAAAAGAAGATGCGGTGACTATTCTACGTAAACGTTTGTTTTTAATAGAGACGTCTTAAGTACGCCTTAGCACCGACCTCTTACTAGCAACCTTTACCAGTTTATCATGATATCTTGTAGGGGGCCTGCTCACTCCACGTTTTCCGGTACCAATTATATTGTTTAGTATGGGCGGACCCTGAAAAATAGGACTATACAAACGCCCCGGCTAACAGACGGGCGATACGTCACTGAAAATGAGTTTCAATTGTAAGCAGTAAACGAAATTTTGGCTGTTGATTATTCTTCTCCGTTTGATGAAACTATGAAAGCCCTCCTTTCCTTCAGTACCTCATACCTATGTGAGGCGGGATGTTCTGCTGTGGTTAATATTAAAACTAAATATCGAAATAAATGGGATGTATCCAACTCATCATCATGAGCCCGTTTCAGTCTACTGCTGGACGTAGGCCTTTCCCATGGCAAGCCATTGAGCTCAATCTTCAGCTCTCCTCCTCTTATCCCTGCCCGCTGCCTTAAGAATATCGTCGCCCCATCTAGCTACAGGGTGCCCTACACTACGTTTGCTGACACGTAGTCTCCACTCAAGAACGAATCTGCCCCAACGGCCATCGGTTCTGCGGCATATGTGATCTTCCCACAGCTACTTCACCTTGCTAATTCGCTGAGCTATGTCGGTAATCTTGTATCTCTGACGAATAACTTCGTTCCGAATTCGATCCCTAAGAGAAACTGCGAGCATAGCTTTCTCCATAGCTCACTAAGCGGCCTTGAACTGGTGGACACGCCGCACAGTGAGTGACCAACTCATTGAGATTGAAAGTAACTCAAATTGAAGTTGATGCTAAAGCTATAATGACAAAAACTAGGAAACAATTGCATCCTTCTCATTGAAGAATTGCACTCCTTGTATTTAAGTATTAATATTTTCAATTAGCATAGAATGTTTTTTTCTTGTTCGAACAGACCTTCAGTCATATAGCTTTTTCTTTATGAAAACCAAGATCTGAGTCCCGAATTTGAAAGTTTTTGTTAGGTGGGTCGCGGTCCAGTCAACTTTGGAAAACACTGGCTTAGAGAGTTTTGCATACCGGCGTATCATATAGTGATGATATATGGATCAGAGACGTGGTCTCTTACAATAGGTCTCATAAAAAAGCTCAGAGTTGCTCAGCGAGCTATGGAGAGAGCTATGCTCGGCGTTTCTCTACGTGATCGAATCAGGAATGAGGAGATTCGTAGAAGAACCAAGGTCACCGACATAGCCCTTAAGATTAGCAAGCTGAAGTGGCAATGGGCGGGCCACATAGCGCGAAGATCGGACGGGCGTTAGGGCAGAAAGATTCTAGAGTGGAGATCACGTATTGGCAAGCGCAGCGTGGGACGACCACCTGCCAGATGGACCGGCGATCTTGTGAAAATCGCAGGAAGTCGTTGGATGCAGGTGGCACCGGACCAGTTACGCTGGAAAGCGATTGGGGAGGCCTATGTTCAGCAGTGGACAAGTATAGGCTGAGATGATGATGATGATGATTATGTATCATATAGCAATAACAATGTAAATGTACTTAGATGAATTACTTGTCTAGATCCATCTAGCGTCTAGAACCGTACGTGCGCGTGTGTGTACCCATCCTGGAGGATGGTTAAATAAATGATAGTACGTACACGCACGCGCATGCACGCAATGACAACTTTAAACAATTTTTAAAAAGAAAAAGATTTTCGAACACTAGAATCACGCACACATTGCGTTACTGAGGCCGCTTTTAGGCGCCATTAGCCATACTCTGTCTAGACAAATCTTGCACCTATACCTATGAACACTATACACACAAGCAATTATTTTAACATTAGAAAAAAAAATGATAGTAAATAGATAACGATACATATATACGTTCCCTTAGCACTTCGACGACCAATAACTGCGCTCGCCAACCCGCCTGCCAAGCGTGGCGAGTATGGCAAACACCCCCAATCATGGAAGAATGTAAGAAAACCAGGCCCCTAGTCCCCGGCGGTCCTGTTCGTCCTGGCCACGGTAGCAGCCATGGTAACGACAGGACAAGGGGTGCTAAGAATCTCCGGCAGAGATTCGGCTACCACCAACACCGAAAATTGGCCCTGGTGACATACAACGCACGCACGTTAAGGACAGATGAGAAGCTTGTTGAGCTGGAGGAAGAGATAAACAAGTTGCGGTGGAATATTGTTGGTTTATCGGAGGTCCGAAGAAAGGGCGAGGACACGATAACCTTAAAATCCGGCAACTTGTTTTACTACCGGGAGGGCGAACAGCAGTCCCAAGGTGGTGTCGGATTTATCGTCCACAAGTCACTCATAGACAACGTTGTGTCCATCACTAGTGTGTCGAGCAGGGTAGCGTACCTGATACTCAGAATATCCAAAAGATATTCGCTGAAGGTCATACAGGTCTACGCACCGACCTCGGCATACTCAGATGAGGACGTCGAAGTAATGTATGAGGACATTAGTAGAGCCATACATACTTCCAAAACACACTTTACAGTGGTTATGGGTGACTTCAATGCGCGGCTGGGCAAACGGGGCGATGATGAGTTGAGAGTGGGGCAATTTGGATATGGGCAACGCAACCCCAGGGGTCAGAGGCTGGCCGAATATCTGGAGAAGGAGGGACTCTTTATGATGAACTCTTTCTTCCGGAAGCCGCCTCATAGGAAATGGACCTGGATGAGCCCTGATGGTTCCACAAAAAATGAGATAGACTTCATCATGAGCACCAAGCGACAAATATTTAATGATGTCTCCGTGATTCACAGGGTAAAAACCAGCAGTGATCACCGAATGGTCAGAGGCACATTAAATATTAATGTCAAAATGGAATGATCGCGTCTGATGAAGTCTACGCTCCGACCTTCTAATGCACATATCCAAAACCCCGAGAACTTTCAACTCGAATTGTCAAACCGCTTCGAATTGCTAGACAGCAGCGCATCAGTGGACGAAATCAACAACAGGCTGGTAGAGACTGTTCATACGGTCGGGTCCAAGTATTTTAAGACCCACCGTAAAAATAGGCCTCAAAAGCTATCTGACTACACCCGAAACCTTATGGCTGAGCGACGTACCATGACACTCCAAACCTCCGATGATGCTAAGTCCTATAGGCAGCTCAATGGACAGATATTGAAGTCCTTGCGACACGATTTACGGTCCTTCAATACAAGACGTATTGAGGAGACCATAGAGCAGAACAAGGGCTCCAAAGTGTTTGCAAGAGACGCGTCTATTGGGCAAAGCCAGTTGACGAAGCTGAAGACGGAGGACGGAAACGTAACGTCGAATAGGTCAGAGGTGCTCAGGGAGATAGAGAGGTTCTATGGGCAGTTGTATACATCAGTAGCTGAACCTGATGTTGACTTGGTAAAAGACCCAAGAGCCAAGCTAACCCGACACTACACTGAAGATATCCCGGACATCAGCCTGTGCGAGATTGGGATGGCTCTCAAACACCTTAAAAACAACAAAGCGCCGGGTGAAGACGGAATTACCGCAGAGCTTCTGAAAGCGGGCGGATCGCCGGTACTTAAAGTCCTTCAGAGGCTGTTTAATTCCGTCTTGCTCGAAGGAAAAACGCCGGAAGCGTGGAACAGGGGTGTGGTGGTACTCTTTTTCAAGAAAGGTGATAACACTTTACTGAAGAATTATAGGCCCATCACACTGCTGAGCCATGTTTATAAGTTGTTTTCGAGAGTCATCACGAATCGTCTCGAACGCAGGCTTGATGACTTCCAGCCTCCCGAACAAGCCGGTTTCCGGAAAGGCTTTAGTACCATAGACCACATACATACGCTGCGGCAGATTATACAGAAGACCGAGGAGTATAATCGGCCACTATGCTTGGCGTTTGTGGACTATGAGAAAGCCTTCGATTCGATCGAGACTTGGGCGGTTCTTAGATCTCTCCAGCGATGCCGCATTGACTATCGGTACATTGAAGTGTTGAAGTGCTTGTATAATAACGCCACCATGTCAGTCCGAGTACAGGGGCAGTGCACGAAGGCGATCCCCATAAAAAGAGGAGTAAGGCAGGGAGACGTCATTTCTCCGAAACTGTTTACGGCCACCTTAGAGGACGCCTTCAAGCTCTTGGAATGGCAAGGACTTGGCATCAACATCAATGGCGAATACATCACTCACCTTCGATTTGCCGACGACATTGTGGTCGTGGCGGAGTCGCTGGAAGATCTAGGACGAATGCTCGGTGACCTCAAAAGAGTATCTCAACAAGTGGGTCTTAAAATGAACATGGACAAAACGAAAATAATGTCTAAAGTCCATGTCGTACCCACCGCACTCACCGTTGGGAACTCTACTCTTGAAGTTGTCGACGAATACATTTACCTGGGACAGGTAGTCCGGTTAGGTAGGTCCAACTTTGAGAGAGAGGTCAATCGACGAATCCAACTCGGCTGGGCAGCGTTCGGGAAACTGCGCAACATCTTCTCATCCAAAATACCTCAGTGCCTTAAGACTAAAGTTTTTAGTCAATGTGTGTTACCAGTGATGATATATGGATCAGAGACGTGGTCTCTTACAATAGGTCTCATAAAAAAGCTCAGAGTTGCTCAGCGAGCTATGGAGAGAGCTATGCTCGGCGTTTCTCTACGCGATCGAATCAGGAATGAGGAGATTCGTAGAAGAACCAAGGTCACCGACATAGCCGTTAAGATTAGCAAGCTGAAGTGGCAATGGGCGGGCCACATAGCGCGTAGATCGGACGGGCGTTGGGGCAGAAAGATTCTAGAGTGGAGACCACGTATTGGCAAGCGCAGCGTGGGACGACCGCCTGCCAGATGGACCGACGATCTTGTGAAAATCGCAGGAAGTCGT
Source organism: Phalera bucephala (assembly GCA_905147815.2). Lineage (NCBI taxonomy): Eukaryota > Metazoa > Arthropoda > Insecta > Lepidoptera > Notodontidae > Phalera > Phalera bucephala. Next base: position 6,248,770 of record LR990632.1, on the reverse strand, counting down.
TGGATGCAGGTGGCATCGGACCGGTTACGCTGGAAAGCGATTGGGGAGGCCTATGTTCAGCAGTGGACAAGTATAGGCTGAGATGATGATGATGATGATGACATATATATTGAATAATTATCTAAATGTACAATTCCAAGGTTAAAGGTTAGTAAAGTAAGTCACTTCACGCAAAAAACGCTGTTGGTTACAAACTTTTTAAAATATGGTTTTTGAGGTATTGAATATACCGAAAAATAACTTAGACGCACGTTCTCGTAACGCATTTATTCACAGACAAGGGAATAGACGACAGTTTTCAACTACTACTGTTCAATTATTATTTTCATACCTTACACCTCCACCCTTAATCTAACACACATAAACAATAATGATATAAGGAAAATATTAAAAGAAAATAAGGATAATTTCTAAATAAATACCTACTAACTATATTTACTTTTACATTACATACTATTCCTAGATGCGAAACCGGTCGACCGGCTTACGCATACGCTTGGGGTACTTTACGGACGGCAGGTCACAGCTGGGTGGCGTGGTTGCCGCGGGTGTTGGCGAGGACTGTGGAGGCGGTCCAAAAACCTCAACAGGCTCATGCGCAACGTCATGCTCATCGCTATCGCCTTCCCCCCCACTTTTACCCCGATCTACCGCAGATGGACTTATTCGGGTGCTGGATGCGTCAGGCTCCTTGAGCTTCCTCTTGTTTATCTGTAGTTTCCACAGTTACACCGCTATCCCCTGGACAGGGAACATCAGACATGCGTAATCTTTTTCGTATTTGGTCTATGTGTTTAGTGTGCTGTCGACCGTTACCTTCCCTAACACAGAACCGACGTGATCCATCCTTATGTACGGAACCCTCTACCCATTTCTGTTGACCTCTATATTGTCTGAACCCTATAGGGTCCCCCGGCTCGAGTTCGCGTAAGTTGCCCCGCGCGTATCTGACCTGTCGCCGCTGCGCCTCGCTCACGCGGTCCGCGACGCGTGCCGGCGCCGGTAGTTCGGCCGCGCAGGTGCTGCACTGGCGGCACAGCCCCTCTATGTCCCTATCGATATTCGGCCACCGCACGTAACTACGAGCCCACGATTTGGTTTATGCTATTTCCATGTGGCTACTATGTAGTCGTCGAAGTATTTGTGACTGTAACGTGAAGGGCACAATAATTCTGTAACCCCACATAAGACAATTTCCTTCACAATAAATTTCATTGCGCCGTATTAAATACGGTCTCAGACATTCCTCACTACACTGTGCTGGCCATCCCGTCTGAGTGTAAATAAGTAATCTACTTAACAATGTATCCTCAGCCATCGACTTGCGAATATCATTGTGAGCGATCGGTAAAAAGTCCTCAACGAAGTTGAGATAAGTGATTTCCTGCAAGTTAACTACTTTACTACGTTGCGAGGGTAAACGCGATAGGGCCTCTGCGCTGTTCGTAGCCGACGCTATATACTGAATATCGTAGGCGTACCCCGGTAACAATACTCCCCACCTTTACATACGACTAGCTGCCATCACGGGAATGCCAGCTTTACTTCCAAATATTGATGTTAAAGGCTTGTCATCGGTTCTTAAAGTAAATTTCCGACCATATATGTATTGATGAAATTTCCTTATTCCATAAACAATAGCCAAAGCCTCCCTTTTTATTTGTGAGTATGCCCGCTCGGCCCTAGTGAGCGACCGCGACGCGTAGGCCACGGGGCGCTCCCCGCGCGGCGTGTCATGCGATATTACCGCGCCCACCCCCATGCTGCTCGCGTCTATCGTCACTATCAGCGGTAGGTCTGGCGAGTAGTGCGCGAGTACTTCGCTGGAAGCCAACAAACGCTACACTTCCTTAAATGCCTTTTCGCACTCCTTACACCATGCGTACGTAACCCCTGATCGCAACAAATTATACAATGGAGCTAAAATAAAACTTATATTTTTCACAAATACATCACCATTCCTAAAAATTATCTCAACTCTGTCACATTTCTAGGTATAGGGGTGTCTGTTATAGCCTTAACCTTGTCCGGACAGTATGTACTCCCTTGTTCGATATCACGTACCCTAAATATGTGATACGCTCTTGAAAAAAACTACATTTTTCTTTTTTTACCTTGAGGCCGTTCGACTACAATATTTTAAAAACCTTATCCAAATTATCCAAGTGGGATGCGGTATCTAATCTCGTAACAATAATATCATCTAAGAAAACTCCTACATAGGGCAAATGACCAAACAGTTGTTCTAATTTATTTTGAAAAATACACGGACTGGATGCGAGTCCGTACACTAAACGGTTATATCGTGTAAACATTTTATTAATTATATAACTTATTTTTATTATCTGTGGTTCTTTTGGCATAATAAACAATTGAGTCGTTGGCAGCACGGGAGTGCATAAAAAAAGGTTGGCTGCTCTGGAGTGACGATTGGATTATGGCGGGATTTGAATAATAGCGTACTGATTAATATTTAACCTTGTTATGAGTAACTGGAATGGTTTTATGAAATAATATAGCTACGTTACATCTACACTTCTGAACTAGTTTTATTTTAGTCGGAACAGACCCTTATGTGTGTTAATTACCGTATATTTACTACTATCGTCGAGCTCGAACTGTGCGTATGCTTGCGAAAGATCAATTTTTAAGAAACGTTGCCCACCGTGTAGGTTCGCCAACAAGTCCTCAACCCTGGGCAGAGGGTAACAATCGACTTCCAGCACTTGTTAAGCGTTAGTTTGTAATCAGCGCATATCCTAATGTTACCGTCCTTCTTGACCACTGGCACAATAGGCGTGGCCCAGTCGGAGCGGTCCACAGCCGTGAGCACGCCGTCGCGCACCAGCTGCTCGAGAGCGCGCTCCACAGGCTCGCGCAGAGCGTACGCGAGGGGACGCGCGCGCATGAACACCGGCCTCGCCCCCTCGCGCAAATGTATGCTGACCTGGCGCCACCGGTGAAGTGCCCCAGCCCGTCCGAAAACACGTTACAATATCTGGAACTAAACGTTTCGAAGTTAAAATTTCCATAAGATACATGGTTTACAGTTTGATCGTTCTTTCCGCTAGGTATAGTTATGCATAAGTCCGCTATCCACTGTCTGCCCAGTAATATAGTTTTGCCATTATTTATCACATACAAATCCAGGTACTTACACTTATCTTTATATTTTACTACCGGTTTAATTACACCCAAAGGTCGTATCGTTTCGCCTGTGTAATACCTATGTACTAAATTACATTTTCTAACTTGATATCTTTAAAATGTTTGTTATAAAATGCGTGACTTATACACGACACTGCACTCTGTGTCACACTCCATTGCAATATTTATATTATCAATATTAATATTTATAAAAATCAGTGGATAATTATCTAATGCTAATTGATTGGTTGCACACGCGACACACGTAGCGCACAAACCTACACGACCGCGCGTCATGCTCTCCGCCGCACTCCTGGCATCGCCAGCTCGGTGGCACCAGCCGCAAATACGGCCACTTTTTTTCTTCGCGTAGCCATGTCACGTGTTCCGCTTGTTAATCTCGTAGTGCGTATAGTACTTCTTACCCTCGTACGTCCATAACCTTGTTGCCTTTTAATAGGTACACTTGCGATCGCCTGACATTCCAATGAAGTGGTCTTACGAGTATCTTCAACTTGCCCTTTCACCGCGGCCGCATCTTTCTCAGCTGCTTCCATATTTAGCGCCAAGCTATAGGCTCTTTGGAAACCTAACTTCTCTTCCGCAAACAATCGTTGTAGAATGGTTTCGCTCATCAAACCACAAACTAACTGATCATGTAAACTTTCGTGAAGCCACTGTCCAAATTCGCATGATCTCGACAACTTTTTTAATTCCGCGATGTAATTACTTATTTTCTCGCCAGTATTTTGATTCCAATGATGAAATTCAAATCGTTCCGCTAAAATACTTGGGCGTGGCTGCAGGTGCTTTTCCATAATGACCGTTAATTCTTTGAACGCCTTGGCGGTTGGTTTATCCGGTGTGCACAGGTTCACCAGCAACTCGTAACTTTTAACCCCCTTCATAGTGACTAAAGTCGGCACTTTCAGCTCTTCAGATATTTTATTTACTATGAAATATTGTTCCTTTCGTTCTACGTACAACCGCCAGTTGTCCGTTTCGACGTCAAATTCGGTAATTTTGCCGATCGACATCGTTAATGTTTACAGCTCGTTCTATTACATTATACACACGCGAATTCGTAGGTAATCGTCGCCAATGAGGCATATTCAGCCGAAAAATAATTTAGACGCACGATCACGTAACGCATGTATTCACAGACAAGGGAATAGACGACAATTTACAACTACCTACTGTTCAATTATTATTTGCATACCTTACAGATTTCACGTCGTCGTGGTAGCATTATAAACTTTATAGGTGTGCAAATCTCTGGCTAGTTGACCCTGTCCACATATTATAAGTATACCGTGACTATACACCACGACGCTAATATGAAAAGAGGATGGCATTGTTAGATATTCTTATACAACCAAGCGTTGTATAAGAAAATCAAATCAGACACTGTGCGAGGTAAGGCGGTGGCGAAGAGGACGTTACACCCCGCCCACTTCACACACAGTTGCCGAAACAGTTCAAGAAGACAGTGTACAGTTGCTTAGGCCGACGTCTCTTTGCATTTGCTTCGCTATACACAGTCAATAATATTATATGGAAGTCTGTAGAAGCATGAGCCTATTAAATGGCACAGCAACGGGACTGGACAAGGTAAGAAATAAACCTCTATTTTCCAACAGCAGGTGTAACTGTACCAACAATAGGGGGCAAGTGTATTGCCTATGGCCACAATTCCAGACTGTTACTGTGATTTTAAGACAAACCTCAACGCATATTTTCCAATCTAGGATCCAAACCCAGGATCTCATGAATTAGGAGGCAATCCACAGGCAGCTGAAACATATTTTTCATTGTATTTTTTTTTGTGTAATCTTCATATAATATTTAATATTCAAACACTACATTTATATGTTACCCACATCACATAAATTCAAAAGCTAACAGAAATCGTACAAAAGCCGACACGTATTAATTCAGTAGAAAATCCTAAAAAGCAACCGTTCCTTCGAGTTAGCTGAAGTCATACTAACGGTGAAGCTCCTATATTATTTTCATGAGGCTACCTCCATAAATACTAGGCTTACGGCCTCACTTACAGCATTCGATCGGACACGACACGATTCACACTAAAACATGCATTAGGTCAGACTTTATGCTAAATATTATCGTCATCATCATTGTATTGCGACGCACTTTCAATAATACGACATATGATCAAAATTTTATGTCAGATTAAAAGTTCCATTGCTTAGCCACTGGTGTCAGCTGATGCAGCCACTCGAATCTGTCGCCGAAGTCCCTAGTGGGGCAATCGTTCACGATGTGCTGGATAGTCTGCGCTGAGTCTCCACAGTCACTGTAAGAAGATTCAGTGATGCCCTACCTGTGCAGATGATAATTGCACGTTCTGGCACGGTTGATGAAGGACCACACTAACCGTTGTTATTTGAAGCCCTGGACTACAGTCGAGGGGTCGGCTATGGTAATGTAATCCTGGCTGGTGTCTCAACTCTCCCATTGCTTTCTCCACTCTGACCGGATGTTGACTCGGTTCCGGATTTTGTAGTGGCTCTAAATCGGTTTCCGGCAAGGAAGTCTCTGATAGGGGATGCTGATGAGGGTCTTTTGGATTGGCATCTCATGGGAGGTGGTCCGAAAAGACACTGGCTTCTGCTTGTTTCCTCCTGAGCTCCGGTAGCGCATGTTTGCAAGTACCCGTAACCAAGAGGTGGGTGCGGCTGGGAGTGTACTCGTTATGACTCCCATTACTCTGTTAAGCTGAACGTCCACCTTATTTGCGTGTGGGCTTTGATACCACACCGGAGCTCAGTACCCAGCAGTGGAGTAGGCCAAAGCAAGTGCAGAACTGCGTAGTATGTCAGCACGTGCGCCCCACGATGTGTCCGCTAGGCGGCCGATGAGATTGGCTCGGGTCTTCAATTTTTAAGAAATAGCTTTCAGGTGGTCGAGAAAAATAACAGAAGGGTTAAGGATGACACCCCGGTGCTTAGGATAGAAGCCGTGGTTGACCTCCTTCCTCTAAGCCAAACTGTTTAAGAGATGAAAAGAGCATACCCAAATTTTGTAAAGGGTATAGCCTCCATTTGGTACGCGTTTATCTTCCAAAGATCTTGCGAAAGTGTGATTTCTCCCTCTTTAAATGTCCTTCCCTGGTATGTTAGTTCCAAGTCATCGGCAAATATGTACTCGTAACTGTAATTAGGTAACGACTGAAACTATTAAAGCAAGGTATTCAGTGTTCGATAAAATAAACACATTCTTCTATTAAATCGTAGCCCTTTACTAGGTGTTAATTTGGTGCAATGGATGCGTTTACAAAAACGGAATTCACATATACAACCACCCAAACTGAAACAAACATTTTTGGAACACACAAGCTTTGTCCCGTGCGGGGACCTAACTCGCGACTTCTCAATCCAGTGGCGGCGGCTTAAGCTCTTAGCCATGAAACCAAGCCATCCGCCAAATATATATGAAAACAGAATTGCAACAACTTAAAAGCTTACCAGCTCCAAATTTTTTTTAAGTTCACACACAACCAAAACATATATACATATAAATACCACGTTGGTCTAGTGTAGGTCGGACAACGGTTGTTTTTCTAACGAAAACTTCCCAGTACGAGTCCGGAGTCTGGAATTGTGCCCGGTTTATGGCAATAGGCTCGCTCCCTATTACATGGGGCCGTCGCTAATATACTATATAAAAAGAAGCAAGAAATATGTTACAAAAAAATTGACAAAAGAACAATATATAGTCTTATCTTACCAATATATCATATACTAATATCAGCCTATACTGTCCACTGCTGGGCAAATGCCTTCTCTCACAAATCGAGGTGAGAGAGATTAGGTCATACTCCACCACACGGACTCAGTGCGGATTGGTGCAGACAGGTTTGTGGCCACCTGCTGTTGGAACTTATCAAGCCGCCTTTAAGGCTTCCAACTCGGCTTAGCGACTAGTACGTGCCTTCCAAAGCACGGAGACGCTCGAATATGAAAATGCCACGAACGGTCACCCATCTCAGGCCGACCGAGTCGAACGCTGCTTAACCTTGGTGACCGGTAAGAACACCGCGGTCGCACAGCGCTACGAGCGCTATCATATCTTATCAATATATATTCAAATAATCAGCATCTGTAATTTAACTTTAAATAACTCAGTGGATAAAGACGAACTATGCGCTGCATATATCCGCGTCGAATTCTGACACTCAAGTAAGGTAACAATAATACTCCTTAATATCGTAAGCCCCCAAATCGGATCGGATGGTATAAACAAAATGTCACGTCGGCTTGCAGGCCCGCGGAGATTTCCCAAGTACCTTGCGCTTTTATTTTATTTACTTAAAAGTATTCTTGTTAATATTTTCTTGAATTCAACTCGCTGGAATAAAGTCCGCCTTTATTTAAATGGAAGTTTGTTGTTTACACAGTCACAGCGTGTTACCCACATTTCTCAAGCTTGGAGACTGTAAACTTGGTGTTTTGACGGAGTGTTATTATATGTTTTGGTTCAAACTACTACGAGAGTCCAGTTGACCCACCCTGACTTCGTACGAATATACTCAATATTCTAGATGACGAAATTAGTAAGCGTTTTGTTTTTTATTCTCTAGTCGCATTCATTTGTGCTTTCCAAGCCAAAAAATAACGATATTTTTTTAAGTCCAAGTCCACGGATACTACACTTCAAATACACGGACGATCATAAGGAGATGAATAGAATAGAATAGAATACACTTTATTGTACACCAACATAAGCAAGAACAAAAAACAAAGAAAATAAAATATACACATACAAATGGTAGCACAATTGGCGGCCTTATTACTAACAGCAATCTCTTCCAGGCAACCAATAACGAATAGTATGAGAAATGGCCACCTAATCGTAATACACCCAGAAATTTCCATTTAGTTATAGACAACGCACCTCTCCGTGTTCATGTTGACTGTACTGTAAATTTCTTGGATGTCGTGGGAATTAAAAATATAATTTTGGAAGTCTAGGAATTACCGTTCTAACCACGTGATTTTTCGTTGTAAAATGTAATTCCTACATCATTTCCATTTCTATTAGTGTTGAAACTTCTTCACTGGTAAAACGCACACAGCTATGGGCGTTTCAATTCGTGCGTACACGCTTTCCGCGCATTTTATTATCTCACTACGAAATCGGCTAAAGGTTTGACCACTTAGGCGACGCAGCGCGACGGGAGCGTGTCAGTCGCGCGGCGCACTGAGTTGTAATGAACTGAAATATACAGGAGACGCCACACAGCGTAACTACGCTCGTTGCGACCCGCCGACGGCGCGCTCGATGCGATTACAAATGAAGCGCCGGTCGAGCGGCCGCCCAATACTAGCATCCCGCTCGCTGACTGCGCTGTGTGGCGTCTCCCGTACATTTCGGTACATTACAACTCCCCAGGTCGCGCCAACGTCGCGCTCCCGTCACGCTGCTTCGGCTATGTGACAAAACCTTTAGGTCAAACGATATGTTGCGTAATGGCGGCCGACAGATTTACTATGATGTGAGTGTGTGCATTTCAGCTCGTGCGTACACGCGAACTACCTTACTATTGGCACGTTGTACTTCACTTTTTTTAGCGAGATTTCGTCCGCTTTTTTCATATGTTTCCGTGGATCACACATGGATTTGTCCCATGCGGGGATCGAGCTCGCGACAGTGGGGGAGACCAACTTAAACTCTTAACCACGGGACCAAGCTGGCCATCAAACTCAAATTCAATCCAGTGAGCAAAGCAGAAAGACCAAGCCATCTTAATTATGTTAAGAGTTTTAATAATAGTCTTTAAAGTAGATAATTCGAACAGTCCTTTATTGGCTATAAAACCTGCTTACTAGCTATGAAGGGCCTACCGTGATCGGCCATTTTTCGAACGGGTGAGTGATAGTGAAGCAATGACCTTATAATAATAATATTAGCCCTTTTAAGAAACTGTCACACGGTTGGGCACGGGCCTCCACTCAGACAAAGAAGGTTTAGGCTATAGTCTACCACGCTGACCCAGTGCGGGTTGGCGAATTTCACACACCTTCGAGAAACTCTTAGGCATGCAGGTTTCCTCACGATGTTTTCCTTCACCGTTATACCAAGTGAGAGTTCATTTTTAATAAATAAATAATACGCACATGCTTTTGAAAAAACCGAGGTGCGTGCCTGGGTTTGTACCCAAAACGTCTGACTTTGCATTCCAACGGTCGGTAGTTACTTAGTTTTAATTAGCTGAATGCACATATTTTCGATTACAATCCAGATCTATGCCATTACTTTAGAACTAAGTGTTGATTATAATCTGTGTTGTGTGTCAATAAAAGAAAAAAAATGATTGTGTAATGCGCCATTGGAGTACAATTAAATGATCATCTCACGAAGTTGAAGAACGGCTTGGAACAGTGGTTAAGAGTTTAAGACGCTCTGTTCACTGGATCGAGTAGCCGCGAGTTTGATTCCCACACGAGATTTTTTTTGTATGACCTACAAATATTCGTTCCGGTCTTGATACTTGTGCATCTAAATTTCATGTTTGTAAACGCACCTTGAATTTCATGTTGGCAAACGCAGTGTGGGACGACCGCCAGTCGGATGGACCGATGTTCTTGTGAAGATCACGGGAAGTCGTTGAATGAAGCTGGCATCGGAGCAGTTACGCTGGGGCGGCCTATGTTCCGCAGTGGACAAGTATAGGCTGAGATGATAAAACGCACCTACGACACAAAAATTATTTCTAGAGTAGTGGGTTTCTTTTTCAAAAAATAAAATTATCGTAACGAGCCGTGTTACGTGTTTGATTTGTCATAACGCACGAATAAGGGCCCAGGACAAAACTAACTGCAGTTTTATTTCGGTAGTTAAACTTGTTTTGTAGAGACAGATGGTTGATTTTATAACTAATCTATCTATCTATCTATATCATCACGCCAGCTCCCTCGCGGGGTAGGCAGAGAGTACAGAGTTCCAACAGGTTATTTCCTTACATACCTCTCTGGCTTCCTCCACTCTCATAGTTCGTCTCATACACACTCGCCGGTTACGGAGACTCTTGACTTGCCCTTCAGCTAAGACACGGTCTATTTGGTCATGGTAAGATAGTCTCTTTATAACTAATGATTCAAGAATACATACATATATACATACACTCACGCCTTGATCCCACTGGGGTAGGCAGAGACTACAGTTGGCCACATACTACGATTCTGACACACCTCTTTCGCTTCATCTACGTTCATACACCTCTTCATACATTTCAGTCGATTTAGAGTGCTACGCACTTGAGCCTTTTTCAAGAGACTATTAATTTGGTCGTGATAGGTTTTCCTTGAGCGACCTCTTCCGTCGCTTCCACTCACATTGATTCAAGAATAAACATAAGTCACGCCTTTTCCCCAAGCGGGGGTGGCAGAGGTGTTCTAAGTACACCCACTTTTTGCCGACGATATTAGGTCCCATATAATAGGGGGCGCGCCTATTGCCATATATCGGGCACAATTCCAGACTCCGGACTCCTACTGGGAAGTTTTCATAAGAAAAACTACATTTCTCCGACCTAGGATTTGAACACAGGACCTCGCGATCACAAAGCGATGCGCTTTGCTACTACACCAATGATGCAGTCGGAGTTTATATTACCTTAACCTATTTAGTGTTTTAGAGGGCTTATTTGCCTTACGCACACTTCGACTCGGTAGAATCTTTGGTACTGCCCTTTTCCCTGGTGCTCTCACGTACAATACTCCCTGTTAAAGATTGTAGATTTCACCAGGGGGAAGAGCTTGTACTCCTCTGAAGGTGGATAAATTACAACCAATAGTTTTATTCGCCGCGCCGCCAAAGCGTCGCACTTGCAGATAACATGGTTCTTCAAGGTTTCACTATCTGTGCCACAGCTTCTGCATATCACGTCGCTGGATAGATTCATCTTATGTAGATATTCTTTTATACTATAGTGGCCTAAATATGCTCTAGTGAGTTGCCTAATTTGAAAGCTATTGTTACCTTGCACGTCAGAAATGCAATTTGTAGCGTTGTATAAAATCAATACAAAAGAATTTTATTCATGTAGACCAAATAGTGCTTATGAATGTCAAAAAAGAAGGTAACGATTACTCAAGACTACCACTCGTTGGGAATGTCATTCCTGTCAAGAAGGGTAGGAAACTCCACGGTTACTCATGGTAAAAATGAGAGTTTTACAATTCTTTCTTTTTGTATACATTGCATTAATGGGAGAACAGTGCAAAACAAGTTAAATAGATGTGCTTAAGTATAAATTTAACATAACTTCTTAGTTTAATAGTATCATTGAGTGTCTATATAGTCCTCTCATTTACAAAATAGAGACTTTGTAATGGTATAATGATAGTAGAACAAAGGGTAGTAGTAGTAGTATAGGGGTCGCTGCATTATTTTAAACAGTATCTGAACTTGGCAAGTATTTTAATGTCTCAAGTGCAATTAAAAGCGTATCTATAATGTACCAATAAGATATCCAGTTGCAGTAAATCTTTTAGAGTGTAGGGTCATGGGTTAAGGTCCTCGGTTCAAATTAAAAGTCGTATAAAATCTGGCGTTGTGCCCGGTTCAATGGCTATAAGCTCGCCCTTTTTTTGTGTGTGTGTGTGAATGATCTACGCTGTTGGCCGCGGGGCCTTTACAGCTTCACAGGATAAGAGGGCGAACGTGCAACCACTACGCTCGAGCCAGAAGGGCAAGGCGGCAACTACCTAATGGGCGCCTCGAGGAGAAACGCCCTCAGCTTGGGCAGTCGCTATGGGGAAGGGCATATACTAGGTGTCTTGCCGTGATGCTCTGCACCGGCCGGCGGACAAGGGATTCTTCGACCTCGCCGGCAAGGTCGGTGTCTGATCATGTGTGAGGTATCTGTGTCCGAAAGAAGGAATGTAAGGGCATCGGGAGGGTCGGTGAGAACATGCCGCGGACGGCGGTAACGGCTGATAGGAAAAGAGTTAGGTTCGTAGTCGGCGGCCGCTACGATTAGCGGATTCCTATGATTGGACGCGTTCGCCATATGCTCGCCCTCTCTTACAAGGGACCTAACATTATTGGCGAAAAGTAGATGTAACTATACCTCTGCCACGCCCGCTTGGAGAATATAGGCATGACCACAGAATAAAGCATACTTCTAAATTCCGTTAGCGTGATCGTTGCCTATTATATTTTATTAATTATATACATAACAGTTGGTAGTTATATTTTCGTCTCATTTAAAAAAAAGTTTACTATCTATCTATCTATCTATCTATAACCTCACGCCAGATCCCTTGCGGGGTAGGCAGAGAGTACAGAGTTCCAACAGGTTCTTTCCTTACATACCTCTCTGGCTTCCTCGACTCTCATAGTTCGTCTCATACACGCTCGGCGGTTAAAGTTTACCATCATTTTAATTTAAGAGTTCAACTCTTGTTTCTCGATTCAACCCTTCCCAAAGCGGATTCATTGATGTCCTGATACGTAAGAAAAAAAAAGTTCATACAACTTTAATCAAAAATTGTTGGCATGCAAAATATTTGTCTTAATTGCTAAGACGGCTAAAATTATAATAAAATTCAATTCAGTTTATCTAAATAAGATTCTCAATTCAGTAATGCTTTTTATCCCTCTCCCACATCATAGATTTTCACTCCAACAAGGTCTTATCTTAATAAGACAAAAATCAACAGAAATCAATCACTTGGGCAAACATTTTTTCCCATAGGATGGTTTGTTTTTGCTATTCCTGGGGAGTTAACGCTAATGCAGAAGTTAAATAGAATATATTTAACTTCTGCATTAGCGATAATTAAGTGTTTCATACCATATATTTTTCTTACGATGTTCTCCCTAATGGACAATAATAATATGATAATAATATTAGCCCTGTTAAGAAACCAACAAGGAGGCCCGTACCCAAGGGTGGGAACCCTTGGCCTCCTTGTTGGTTGGCGAACTTCACACACCTTCGAGAAACTCTTAGGCATGCAGGTTTCCCCACGATGTTTTCCTTCACTGGTAAAGCAAGTGATAGTTAATTTTTAATACGCATATGCTTTTGTAAAGGCAGAGGTGAGTGTCAGACCTCTGACTTTGCAGTCCAATGGTCTAACCACTAGGCTATCACTGCTTTTTACTGGTCAATAATATCATGGTTTTTTTATCTCTGCAACGTTACAATGATAGGGCGTTCATAGTGCGGTCAGACCGCGGTGTTCTTGCCGGTCTCTAAGGTTAAGCTGCGTCTGAGATTTGTAACCTTTTATGGCATTTTCTTCGAGCGTCTCTGTGCTTCAGAAGGCAAGTTAAGCCGTTGATCCCGGTAACACGTTAGTCACACGTTACAAGTTGGAAGCCTTATGGGCGTTTTCATAAGTTCCAACAGCAGGTGGCCACAAACCTACCTGTACCAATCCGCACCGGGCCCGCGTGGTTGAGTAAGACCTAATCTCTCTCACCTTGATTCCTCAGTATGGACTGATATTATTATTAAAGTTATAATACTTTGGGCATTCCCAGCCAAAACGACCACGAAATCGAAGGATTTTTCAGCAAAAACAATTGGTAGTTAGAAGGTAATTAACAATAGTGGTTATCTAAAAAAATAACACCGTCATGCCTCTATTCCCCAAGCGGGGGTGGCAGGAGAGGACTGTGTACACCCTTTTCGGCAACGATGTTAGATCCCCTGTAACAGGGGGCCAGCCATATACACACAATTCCAGATTCCGGATTTTCCGGTAGAAAAACTAAATTTTACCGACCTCGTGATTGCAAAGCACTTTATTCGCAAGTAGACCAACGAGGAAGTAGTTATCTATAGGATAACATAATAAAGCTAATGAGTTTGTTGGTTTTTTTGTTCGAACGCGCTAATATCTGGAACTACCAGTCGAATTTCAATTCTTATTGCATTTGATAGCCCAATTCTTGAGAAAGGTTATATGCTATTTAATATAACGTAATGATCCAAGAAAAAAATCAGAAAGAAAGGTCAGCAAAAACGAAGCCATAGCGCGGGCGGGCGCGATGTGACGCGACCGTATTAGTTTCATGGTAAACGGCGCGGCGGGTGAAACCGCGGGACAGTAATACAATTCACCGGAATTTATTTTTTACAGCATCAATTTTTGTGTGTGTGTGTGTGAGTGAGCTACGCTGTTGGCCGCGTGGCCTTTACAGCTTCACCAGACAAGAGGGCGAGTGTGCAACCACTACGCTCGAGCCATAAGAGCAAGAGGGCAACTAGCTCAAGGGCGCCTCAAGGAGGAACGGCCTCGGCTTGGGCAGTCGCTACGCTAGGCAAGGGATTCTTCGACCGTGCCGACGAGGTTGGTGTCTAATCCTGTGACACAGCAATAATGTGAGGGTATGTGAGTCTGTGTTTATTTGAACAAGCTTTTCTTTAACTTGCAATGTTTGTATATCTGTCTGTCTCTTTCCGGTTAAAATCTTGTGATCCATTTTTAAGCACTTGCAATCCGATGAAGCTAAAATTTGGCATACGTATGTGAAGTCGGTGCCAATGCAATTATATGCAAGTCTGATGATGGAGTCGGAAGGTGGCCGTAGGCACATGTGAACTATACAATCTTAACTCCCTCGTGTTTAAGCTTGGTAAGAACTATACAACCAGATAGTATTCAGGGTCCAATGATGAAACCGAGAGGTGGCCAATGTAACCATCCAACTACTCAATATAACCCCGTCCTACTTGGGCACAATGGATTTATCTTGACGAGTACTTAAGACTCGATTGGTGTCCAAGGTCTAATGATGGAGCCGAAAGGAAGTCATAGGAACTCCTAAGCTAAGCAAGATATCTTTTTGGGTTTTTGCTATATAAGCTTGTTTTTTAAAAGGTCTTTTTAAATTTTAGTTATTTAAAACTGTGCATGTATGGTAAAGTAGCGACAGTGGCTCCGAACAAAACCGTGCGCTAATTCACTACTATAATATTTTTCACATAAGATGGGTAGTGACAGTTATAAGTGCCAAACGAGATTAATATTTCATTCAATGGTATTAAGCCATAAAACCATAAGTATGGAAACGGGTCATGCCTCTTATTGCCATTGAATAAAGTATAATTTTCTTTGACACTTACAACTGTCACAGTACCCACCTTACATGAAAAATACTATGTGTTTTATCACGATACTTCTTATTTTACAATTAGGTAAAAACAACTTTGAGAGAGAGGTTTGCAGGAGCATACACCTGTGCGGGGCAGGGTTTGGGAAACTTTTGACGGACGATTTAGCGCAGTCGTTAAAAGCTTAAGCCGCTCCGCCCACTGTGTCTAATAGTCGCGGGTTTTCCCGCACGGGCCAATTTTGTGTGTGACCCACAATTATTTGTTTCGGTCTGGGTATTTATTAACCGACTTCAAAAAGGAGGAGGTTCTATGTTCGGTTATATGTATGCTTTTTTTTATGTATGTTCAGCGATTTTTCTGTCAATTGTAGACCGATTTTGATGATTTTTTTGCATTGGGTTCAGTATAGCTCCGCGGTGGTCCCATTTTAATTTCATTGGCATTGGACCTTGGACTTAGAAGATACACCAGGGAACTCCTTAACGACAAACAATAGGCATGTGTAAATTGAGATATTATGAGTATTTCGTCAATCCTATAGGTACCCTACTATAGAACTAAGCAGTATATTAGCCAACTTCAAAAAAGGAGGTTCATAATTCGTCCTTTTTTATAACTCCTTTGCTTATGAACCGATTTTGATGATTCTTTTTGCATTTGGTTCAGTATAGTTTTGAGGTGGTCCTATTTTATTGTTATTGGTATTGGACCTTGGACTTTGAAGATAGAAGAGGGAACTCCTTAACGGCGAACAGCACGAATGTATTGATTCCGTTATTATAGTCATTATATTAATCCTGTAGGTACCTTACTTTATTTATTTATTTATTTAATACTTTATGCACTACAGGTACAAAGGCGGACTTAATGCCTGAGGCATTCTCTACCAGTCTACCTTAGGGTGATGCAAAAACTAGTGAAGTAGGTGCAAATCCATAGAAGATAAAAATAAAGAGATAGAAAAAATATAATAAGATACATATATATGGTATATATAGATATATATAACTAATATATACATATAATAATAAATACACATATACACAAATGAAATTAAAATTGAGATCATTCTGCTAAAGTTTTGAGAAGATAATCCTGCACTTTGTTTTTAAAAGACAAGCGATTTGTGGCCATCCTTATATCCTGGGGCAGTGCGTTCCATAGCAAAATGGATTGGACAGAGAAAGAAGAGTGTATAAAATTAGAATGGTGAGAAGGGCTTTGGAGAAGACGATTATTACAAGAGCGAAGATGTTTATCATGATTATTACATAGAAATTGAAAATGGGAGGAAAGATAATCAGGCGAAGCAGGAGAGTAAAGAATAGAAAATAACATTGTTAGTGCCCGTAGAGCCCTGCGCTTGCGAATTGGCAACCACTTTAGATGGGAACGATACTCAGATACATGGTCAAATTTACGTATATTAAATATGAATCCAATGCAGTTATTTAGAAGGCGGTCGAGTTTGTTGAGATGATCTGCATTCAGGTCGTAGTAGCACACATCACCATAGTTGAATATAGGAAGGATAAAGGACTGCACGAGCATTGTTTTCGTGCTAGAGGGGAGTAGGTTTTTAAAGCGATACAGAAATCGCAACATCCCGGTGACCTTTTGACCGACGGCTGTGATTTGGGTTTGCCAGCTAAGTGTGTTGTTTGCCAGCTAACTTTACATCTTAGCAAAATAATATAATATCGGTATATAAATATTACTAAGTAATTCACTCGTCACTTAAAATTGTAAAATAAAAATCTTTTAAAAAAAAAGGTAAACCGACTTCAAAAAGCAAAAAATAAATATTTGAAGTCGGTGCCAAGTAACCGACTGCACCAAACAGCACCGACTTCAAATATTTATTTTTTATATATATTATAGAGTTTTATGTAAAATAATATCAGCCTATATTGCCCACTGCTGGACAAAGGCCTTCTCTCACTAATCGAGGTGAGAGAGATTAGGTCATACTCCACCACGTGGACCCAGTGCGGATTGGTGGAGGCAGGTTTGTGGTCACCTGCTTTTGGAACTTATCAAGCCGCCTTTAAGGCTTCCAACTCGGCTTAACGACTACCACATTAAGTGGTAGCCGAGACCAACGGCTTAACGTGCCTTCCGAAGCACGGCGCCGCTCGAATATGAAAATGCCACAAACGGTCACCCATGTCGGGCCAGCCGAGTCGAACGCTGCTTAACCTTGGTAATCGGTAAGAACACCGCGGTCGCACAGCGCTACGAACGCCTCTGGGTATTTGTGTATGTGAATTTGCATGTTTGTAAACGCACTCACGACACTGGAATAAATCCTAGGGTCGGGCTACGTAAAAAAAAAGGGGGTGTTGCTGTGTCATGGACACGGCCGTGTGTTTTACGTGAATACGTTTACGTAACGGGTAATATTTTTTATAACTAAAATATTATTATTTATGTATATCATAATCATGTTTGACAACTAAGAAGTCCTCCAGGTTTCCATGTTTTATTTATGATGGCAACGATTATACCTTTTCTTTATCCAATTGCACAATTTCAACCATTCCAGCTGCAGATGTACTAGCACCGTTGTTGATCCCCTCGGCCGCATTCATTCTTGTACGTTTCCGGCACTGCTTGACTCGGTCATATGGTGTTTTATTGGAACCATTCGATTTCTCTTGAGAAGCCCTTTCCAACCGTATACGATCTCTGTATTTGTATTTGGCTTTTTGACGCGTATAGCGACATTATATATTTTTGATATTATTTTTTAACACCTTATTATATTCACTGTCCCTATTTTACCCTAATGTTTTGTATTTGATTTTGACGAGAGCTGACGAATGAAACTTAAACAAACGTCGTAGTTTTTCCGAGTCAAAAGTTATACAAAGTCTAAATCTCGATACGCAGAAAAATGACACCAAAATGGCGGCGCTTCCCCCTCCACTGCGCGCAATGCGTCACAGTCCTCACTTGGCTTAAGAAATTCTTTGATCCCTTAGCTATCGAATGCTGTTTAGGATGGAGATGATAGATATGAATCTGTATCCCCCGATTATGTTATCATTCGTTTTATTGACTTGCCTCCCACTATGTAAGCAATTTTAAGAACGTATTCACGTCATAAACTCGTCGAGTTTTCTCGTCGCCAATACCGCAAAAATTTCAAGACAAAAGTCTTCAACAAATGCGTTCTACCTGTCATGACATACGCAGCCGAGACGTGGACACTTACTAGTCGACCAAATGAAAGTTACTTAGCGCCAAGAGAGTTTCTCTGAAGGATCGAGTTTCTATGGTTGCAGTGTATTATTCAGTTTGTGATTATGTGAGTTATTCAGCGAGCTATGTAAAGAGCTCGGCATTTTTCTACGTAATCGACGAATTTCGACGACGAGGAGATCCGTAGAAGAACCAAGGCCACCGACATAGCCCATAGGATTAGTAAGCTAAAGTGGCAATGGGCAGGTCACATAGCGCGAAGATCGGACGGGCGTTGGGGCACAAAGTCAAAGTCAAAAATCATTTATTTGTATAGGCCAATACATAAGCACTTACAAACGTCAAATATATTACATTTTTTACATCTACCACCGGATCGGAACGCGGCCTCCACTGAGAAGATCCGGCGAGAAACTCAGCGGGCTAGTCTTTTAATTTAATTTGTTTGGCCTTTCCGATAACCATCTTTTGTTTTTTAATAATTTTACTATACATCATTTATAAATGTTGCTGATTGAGGAGCTGCTCAAACCCAATCTGTTTTATCGTCAAGATAATCCGAAATTTTATAATACCCTTTCTTACAGATTCTAGTTTTAATTGCCTTTTTAAAGATTCTAGAGTGGAGACCACGTATTGGCAAGCGCAGCGTGGGATCGCCGCCTACCAGATGGACCGACGATCTTGTGAGGTTCGCAGGAAGTCGTTGAATGCAGGTGGCGATTGGGGAGGCCTATGTTCAACAGTGAAAAAGTATAGGTTGAGATGATGATGATTGTGTGACTGTTAGGCCACTTTCATCACTTGTTCCGTGGGGGTAACGGTGTAGACAAAGTCTTACCCTCTTTATCGGGGGGTAAATACTTAATTGCACTATTTCTCTACAAGTGTTTTATGATTAAGACTAGTTTTCGCAGCTTGGTTCGCGTTAAGTTTAGACAGGAACGTAACATTTTCTGGGATAATAAGTATCCTATGTGTAAATCTGGGTAATAGACTATCTAAGTGCCTAATTTCAACCAAATCCGTTCAAACGATTTTGCGTGACTGAGTCGCAGTAGGATTTAGTGTCGTGGGTACGTATACAAACATGAAAATTCACATACACAAATACCACAAATAATTGTGGGTCACACAACGATTTCTCCCGTGCAGGAATCGAACCCGCGACTATTCGACTCAGTTGGCGGAGCGGCTTTAACTCTTAATCACTGCGCCAAATCGACCAATTTATAATATTAGTAGGAAAATTTGTGTGGTTTGTAATTGTCTGACTTTCCACCGTTTGTTCTTCCTTGGGCGTGACGATGCAGACAAAGTCGAAACTTCCACGCTCTTTTATCGGGGATAAATACCTAATTTAAAATTCATTAGCGTCCAAGTCACATCGCAAGCTGTATCTAAGAGCAGCTTAATTAGTAATTAAGTGCCGTTCAGGGGTCGTTAAGTTAAACGGCTGCCCTTTAATCAATCATGCAAAATGTCGGATGAGCTAATTGCTTTGGCTGGTCTTATTTCAGATGAGTTTGTACTAATAAGAAAATACTGAGGAATTATCGCTATGGCCACGATCGTTTAGTCTAGTATAGACTAAAGGTACGCACAAACCAAGGCTTTCAGCCGCGGCCCCGGTGGCGTGCAAGGTGGCGATCAGCTCTTGCGGTAATATTTGTATGGAAATGTTCACACCAACGCTTCCTGCGTCTTGCACGCACTATCTGGGCGGCGTCTGGAGGCGCAATCATAGGGAGATACTGATCGCCACCGTGATCGTCGCCGGGGACGCCACCGCGGCTGAACACGTTGGTTTGGCCGTACCTTTAGGGGCATGGTAAAAAATATCAATACTTTTTCATATCGAGTACTTTTCTTTTCAATACCGATACCTTTGTACTTGCTACATTTTATTCAATACTTCTTTTAGACAGTATCGTATCGAAACTTATGGGAGGTTTGATTTATAATAAGTAGTTCTTTCTTTGTAATCAGTTTCCAAATAAAAAAATTACAATCACTTAATTAATTAAAAAATATAACCACCATCACGCTTAAATTCATCAAGTGGGGGCGGAAGAGGTGTACCGTGTACTCCCAGTTTTCGCCGACGATGTTAAGTCCCATTTAGGTAATAGAGAGGCGAGCGTGTTGCTATTTCATCGCGCACAGCACCGCGGCAGAATCTGCATCAATACTGGATTTTTTATAGAAAAATTACATTTGTCCGATATGGGATATGAACCCTGTGATCGCTACGCGCATTATTCACCATAAGACCAACAAGGCCATTATTAATAAAAAACGATTAAATGAAAAAACGATAAGGTGGGTAAAGGAAATATTACGTGGGAGAATTTTGCGCAGCGCGAGCGTATTTTGATCCATTACTTCCATGAGTACGATACTACTCATGAGTACAATATCGATACTTTTGATTCGATACCGTGTCCCTTTATAGACCACATACAATCAATTAAACTCTACCTACTATAATATAAAACTTATCTTTGTTTGCTCGCATCTATTTCAACGGTATCTGACACATTCAACCTTCAGGGAATCACGAGTCCCCTTTTAATTTCAAAGAGAAATCGAAACCAGTGGATGCTGTCGACCTTCGATATACAACTTTACAAATACCAACCTTATAACTAACTACGTTTCCACTCAATCCGTATTCCATGACAATTAAAGCCGAGTTTTGCTTAAAGGTATGTTTGTAAATTGTAAGGTTAAAGTTGTCAGGGGTCACTCAATGGCAGTACGTGGTGTAATTCGCGTTTTGCATGGAAATTGTTACAATTTTCTCATATTATCTTGATGTTGTTTTGTCGTTTTTTTTTGCTTGTAATAGGTGGCTGTTACTGGAAATGATACGGAGTCAATTTTGCTTTGGATCGATTCGGTTTTTCTCTAACTATGTATCTTTATCATCAAGCTAGATCCTTTGCGAGGTAGGCAGATAACAGAGCTCCAACAGGTTCTTTTCGGTTCGATTCGGTTTTTGATTGCTTAAAAATTAAACAGTTCAAGATTCTCGAAACTTCGGTGTGTCGTGACTTAGAGGTTGGGCGTAGGTCACTCCAAGCATTACTGGATGAAAAGGTTACGGATTCGATCAATACAAGGAACAAATCTTTGTTATCATCATCATCGTATGGCGATCTACATTCAATAATGCGACATACGATCAAAATTTTATGTCAGTGTGAAGGATCCATTGTTTAGCCTCTGGTATCAGCTGTTGCAGCCCCTCAAACCCGCCCCATAACTTCCTAGTATAGCAGTCCTCCACGATGTGCTGGATAGTCTGCACTGAGTCTCCACAGTCAGTAAGGAGATACAGTGACGCCCCACCTGTGCAGGTGAAAATTACACCTTGCGATTCCGGTTCTGATTCGGTTGATGGAGGACCACACTAGCCGTTGCTCTTCGAAACCCTGTAATTGTTAAAGAAAAAAAATAGTACTTCATTTGATTTGTTGATTTAACGTAAATGCTGTTTTTAAATGGTATCTAATTTGACTCAACTAAAAGTATAAATTGATGAGGCCGGCCATTTTTAAGTTAGTTCGATAAGAGCGCTCGAACGGAGTAGACGTAGTAGTCGAGCGACCAGGATTTGTTAAAAAGTGTATCATGTACCCACACGGAATTAATGTTCGAGATTAAAGGTATTTTGATAACGATATATTAAAGGTGTTTTATTTGTTCTCTACAAGATGAAATTTTTGTGTGACTCACAATAATTATTTCAAGCTAGATATTTTTGTACGTCAATTTCATGTTCTAATAGGCTATGTAATACGGGATATAAGACGCCCAGTTATTTTATAAAATCTTTGTTATTTTATAAAAAAAAAATCTCGCATATAAAAGAAAAAAGACTGCCTCGTTAGTCTAGTGGCAAAGCGCATCTCTTGGTGATCACGAGGTCCTGGGTACAAATCCTAGGTCGGACAAATGTTTTTCTAACGAAAACTTCCCAGTATGAGTCTGAAATTGTGCCCGGTATATGGCAATAGGCTCGCCCCCTATTACATGAAACCTAACATCGTCGACGAAAAGTGGGTGTACTCAGTACACCTCTGCCACCCCCGCTCGGGGAATATAGGCGTGACGGTGTTTATTTTATTGATTATTATAAAAATTAAAAATAGTTTATAAGTACAGACCGCTTTGTCAAGTTGTTTGAAACGTTTACAAATGCATGTACGTGTCTCATTCTATACATATTTGCCCCTTACCAGGAAACTCGGGGGACGTGTGAACGACACTATCTGAAATGAATGTTGCCGACCGCGGGGTGAGAGGGAAGAATAAATAAAATGCAACTCCAACACCATAAGGAATACTAAAGAGTTTTTTTGGCGAAAAGCAAGAACCTATATCCTATTCCAATTTCAAACTTTTTAAACAAACCAGTACTATACGTATATTTAGATTTTTTAGTTGTGATTGCAATCTATAACAAGTGTTATATGAAGGCGACAGTGTTTCCGCAGACACCAAAATAAAAATTCTGTTAGCAAGAAATCGGCATATTAATGTTGAGTGAAAAATGTTTTAAAATTTGGTTGGATAACACTCGGTAAGGTAAATGTTTTCTGAGAAAAAAATGAATGAGAATCAGTTTTTTTTTTATTTATATAAACCACTAGCAGTTTCCGAGTCTTCGTACCCGGTCGACAACAGCGCCACCTACAAATCTATGTTTTATAGCCTATGTTACTTCTGGATAATGTAGCTTTTTAATGGTGAGAGAATCATTGAAATTGGTCCAGTAGTTTTTGTGTTTATTCATTACAAACATACAAAAATACAAATCTTTCCTCTTTATTATATTATTAGTGTAGATTTTAATATTTATGAATCGTCAGACAGGTAGCAAAGATTTTGCTACCTGTCTGACGATACTATTTCGATATATCATTTTGTGATAACTATTATCGATCACAGAATTACAAAATTTTGCCTATAGAGTCACCTATGTGAAAATTTTAAATTATTTTAGTACGCGTCTTATGCAGGTAAGGGACCATTCATAAATTATGTCACTTGTTAAGGGGAATCGAGGGGGGTCAATAAATCGAACGCTCGAGACAAGACCATGCCCATACTTGTAATAATAAAAAATTCTTTATTTACTAAAAAAAATACATACAAATGAACTTACCGTTGACCCCAAACTAGGCTAAGCCTGTATCTTGGGCACCGTGCTTTATATACACATATGGGGTTGTTATAACTAGTTGACTGAGATCGTAGAATATACTCATATTTTCGAACCTTTAATAAAATACTATTACTACTACTACTATATCATCACGCCAGATCCCTTGCGGGGTGGGCAGAGAGTATAGAATTCCAAAAGGTTCTTTCCTTACATACCTCTCTGGCTTCCTCCACTCTCATAGTTCGTCTAATACACGCTTGCCGGTTACGGAGACTCTTGACTTTTCCTTCAGATAGGTAAGACTCGGTCCATTTGGTCATGGTAAGACAGTCTAGGACTTCCCCGAAGTGTCGATGCCGGCCACCGTAGGGTTTTAGTCTGTAAGAGTCCGACATGCCCCGAGGCTGGCGGAAGTCCATGAAGATTTCCCCACGTAAAAAAACAAGGACTTCCCCGGTACCTACATTCTTTCACTTTTGCATTGTATATCTGTTTTGTCATTCTATCTTCTGACATAAAAATACAATATATTAATGCATACAACGTACACAACAGTAGTTACCAGAGAGGTCTGCAAGGACAGACTGTATTATCTGAAGGGCAAGCAAAGAGTATCCGTAACCTGCGAGCGTGTATGAGACGAACTATGTGATGGAAGTGAAAGAGATCTAGACAAGCAAAGAACCTGTCGGAACTCTATACTATCTACCTATCCCACATGGGATCTGACGTGATAAAATAGATAGGTAGTCAGTTAAAGAACACGATATTATACAAAAAGACATGGCGCTGATTCTCAATGGTACTACAGTTTCATAAAACTGATTACCTACTTATGTTTTATAAGCGTTTATTTGTAAAAGTCCCAGCAAATACGCTTCGTAAATCTTCCGCGGACGGGAGACGTTTGAACGACACTATCTGAAATAAGGCCGCCGTGAGGGCCCGGGGATACGGCCACCTACTAACCCAGTATGCGGTGCTAACTTGAAATAACTTTATGATTATGTAACTGCTCTTTTTTATTAATTTGCTTAGTGAGGAATCTAAGTAATTACTTGACATTTATTTTGAGCGAAAAATATTCCAAAAATCACATCGATTCTAAAGTATGTGGGATGTTTCTCTGGCTCTAAAATCCCCGCGGAATAAGAAAGACACCACAGAGGAGTTTTGGCCCGGTAAAATTTTGCTGCTATCCTATTTGTTGTGTTTTTTTTCATAATGATCCTCAGCAATCTGAAGAACATGATTGGACTGCCCTCGCCTCAAAGTGGGGAACCATATAATAATATGATTCCCCATATACAAGGTGTAACATAATTAACGCAAGACCTGAAAGTAGTTTGTTCTAAATCGGTAATTCCAACTAATTTTAAAGCATGTTACATTTTTTTTTGTGTGTAGTAAACAGAGACCGCGGCTGGTCCCAGCGGCAGCTGAGCGCGCAGGGGAGACCGCGCGGGGGCAGCGCGAGTCCATATCGGCCAGCTCGTAGCACGAGAAGTTCGCAGCGCCCTGACGTCACTCAAAGCTTAGGTTTCGGCTGGGCCAAATGTTATACCACCGTATTCAGTGAGAGACTGTCGGGAGATTTTAGAAAAACCTTTACTATACATATTTAATTTATGTCTCAACGGTGGTTCCTTTACTTGCTAAATAATTATCTTTTAAAGATCCCCAGCTCACTGTAGGGAATGCTGGGGTATATAGGATAAACATCCGCGTTGACTTTATTTGCAGAAAAATAGGCAAAAAGATGTTCTTATCTTCCCCATATTTACTTGTGTCTGACCGAACCTTAGACGTCAGTTTCGGCCATAAATACCACCTTCGGCCACAATTTCGACTTCGGTCAAAATTAGCCGAAGCCAAAACTCCGGCCGTCAGTCATCTATTATGATTAAGACGTCAGTCGTCTATTATGATTGACGTCTTACGAATGCGCGATAGCGCCACGAAAGAAGCGACAAACGAGGGCAGGGATCACATTGTATTGCGTCGGCCAGTCGGCCGTCGGCAGTCGCCATTGCCACTGAATAACCAAATGAAAACAAGAAGTTTGTTAATTCAGTCAAGATCACATTTAAAAAAATTTTGCAAATTCTGAACTAAAATCTTAGGGTGTTTAAACCTTCGGTTTCGTCTATAAATCGAACTTTGATTGTGCACTAATATTTACGGACGCTTCCGAGACTCGTACCCGATCGAAAATATGCATTCGAGATGTGGTGTTAGCGCAAAAGGTTAGGCATTCCATAGGGAGGCGAGAGGGTTAGCGTGCAACAACTACGCTCCAACCGGAAGCGTGTAATAATGTATATGAGTCTTTGATTGCATGAAACATCCTGACATACCTAAATGAAGGTGATATGTAGATACAACTAACAGTTTAATTATATTGGCAAGAGGAGAAAAAGATGCCACAGCTGGATATAACACTGTCCTGTAACAAAAATAAAAAAATATTAAACAATTAAACGACTATAATTCTCCGCGTGATCAAAAAACAAAAGTTCTCGTAACATATTACGGCAGCGCGCGCCGGTCGTTAGAGCCGTCACCGCGGTACCACAGTTAACAAATGTAAACAGTTGAGCATCTTAATACTACCTGAATCGGAATCACGTATACATACGCGCTCTGTACACGGCTTCTGCAGCAGCCGCTACTATCCGTTTGACACTCCCGAGAAGCAACGTAGAGCGCGCGTCTGTGTCCGTGATTCTTATTCAGACCTCTAATACGATCTTGGACTCGTGCGCCTACATTTTCGCCACTCGCTGCTTAAAAACGTCTATTTGCCCCCTTTTCATGGTACCCGTTCTCTTCTCAACACAGAAAGAAAGAGTACGGGGCTCATTCTCAATAAAGCATCCATTCACTTGTCGTTCTGTTTTAAAATGAGAGCATATTTTATTCTGAATATTTTTCACTGTGCTTACAATTTGAGATAATGGCTTAAGTTTATAGTATATAGCTTAGTATATATTCCAAATCTATCTATCCATATCATCACGCCAGATCCCTTGCGGAGTAGGCAGAGAATTCAGAGTTCCAATAGGTTCTTTCCTTACATACCTCTCTGGCTTCCTCCACTCTCATATTTGGTCTCATACATACTTGACCGATAAAGGCGTAAAGGCCTCGCGGCCAACAGCATAGATCATTCACACACACAAGCTCGCCGGTTACGGTGACTCTTGACTTGTCCTTTAGATATATTTCAAATAAGGGGAGAATATAACATTTTAATCTCTAAGGCATGTACGGGTTTATTTGTACTATCTTAGATGAAGAATGCGGGGCGAACGGGTGTCCACCGCTAGTACTAACATGTTCAACTGTTTCTATATATATACTGTGGCGGTACATTAGAGGCATAAAAAAATGTTTGCTCTGGCCCCTAATTACGTAGCTAGGCCTTTTTGTTCCTAATGTCATATACACGGTAATTAGCTCGCTAGTAGCCTTTGTTTTGCACGACAATTATAATTTATAATACGTTTTATTAAGCTGTTGAGATAATAATGTCTTGTTTAGTATGGGTGAACCCATTTGCATGTAATCTTACTAATATTTTAAAACGCTAAAGTAAGTGAGGATAGGTTTATGGATTTTTATTAAACTTTTACGCAAGCAGTGATAGCCTAGTGGTTAGACCGTTGGACTGCAAAGTCAAAGGTCTCGGATTCAAACCCAGGCACGCACTTCCGTCTTTTCGAAAGCATGTGCGTATTAAAAATTAATTATCACTTGCTTTAACGGTGAAGGAAAACATCGTGAGGAAAACTGCATGCCTAAGTGTTTCTCGAAGGTGTGTGAAGTTCGCCAACCCGCACTGGGTCATCGTGGCGGACTATGGCCTAAGCCCTCTCAGTTTGAGAGGAGGCCCGTGCCCAACAGGGGTACAGTTTCTTACAGGGCTAATATTATTATTATATATTATTATTTTACTCAAAAACTATTTAAAACAAACTTTTCAATAATACAGCTTGTATATCAATGGTCTATAGAACAAAGTTACATATGCCAAACAAATTAAGTGGAATTTTCTTTTGTGCCCATTGATAAGGTTATTTATGCCAAATAGGAATACTGGATTATAGGACTTTGTTCGTTGGACACGTCGATATACAAGGTGTAACATAATAAACGCAAGACCTCAGACTCCCCGTTTAGAGAATTGCTTCATAAATTAAAAACGAAAACCAAATTATCAAATTTAAAGGGTTTTACCCCTTTTTTAAAGTGCTTTTATACCCCAATTAACAATGAAACTTGTACGTGTATGTGTGCGTTTTGAGAAATACGTTTTAGGAATGCGTTTGGAATCTTCTTCTTGCTTTGAATCAAGAATAAATTTAATTTATTATAGCGCACTGAAGGTGTCATCATCATCATCATCTCAGCCTATACTTGTCCACTGCTGAACATAGGCCTCCCCAATCGCTTTCCAGCGTAACCGGTCCGATGCCACCTGCATCCAACGACTTCCTGCGATTTTCACAAGATCGTCGGTCCACTGAAGGTGTAAAAGCATTTTTTGCAAATTTAAAAAAATTTAAAATACATTAAAAATTGTTGGAATCGATTCAGTTACCGATTTAGAACAAACTACTTTCAGGTCTTGCGTTTATTATGTTACAGCTTGTATAGATTAACACATAGGCTATAACTTATAAATATCTAACAGAATAAACTGCCTCGTTAGTCTAGTGGCAAAGCGCATCGCTTTGTGATCACGAGGTCCTGGGTTCAAATCCTAAGTTGGACAAATGAAATAAAACTATTTTACGGATTTTATCGCGATTTATTTTTTTATTTTTAGTTCCCGACGTTTCGAGTCGGGAACTAAACCGCGATAAAATAAACCGCGATAAAATCCGTAAAATAGTTTTATTTCATGTGTAATATTCGCGTAAATCTAAGAACTCAATATTGGACAAATGAAGTTTTTCTAACAAAAACTTGTCAGTATGAGTCCGGAGTTTGGAATTGTGCCCGGTATTATTGCAATAGACCCCACTATTACATGGGACCTAATATCGTCAGTAAAAGGTAGATATACTCTGTACACCTCTGCCACTTCCGTTTGGGGAATAAAAGCGTGACGGTATATTATTATTATTGAAATAAACGCGTGCGAAGCCGTGGGTTATAGCTGGTACAGAATAGTTACAGATAGGAAGAAACTTAGATACGATGTTGTGGCTGAGAATGCCGTGTGGCGAACAAAATGTAATTTTTCTATAGAAAAAAAAACCAGTATCGGTTTGGAGTCTGACATTGTGACCGTTATAATGGCAGCAGCCCATATACATGGGACATAACACGGTCGGCAAAAAGAGGGTGTACAAAGAACACATCTGCCCCCCACACTTGCAGAACATAGGGGTGACAGTATTAAAAAAAAAAAAAAACACCGTCACGCCTATATTCCCCAGAGGGGGTGGCAGAGGTGTACTGAGTACACCCACGTTTTGCCGACGATGTTAGGTCCCATGTAATAGGGGGCGAGCCTATTGCCAAATGCCGGGCACAATTCCAGACTCCGGACTCATACTGGGAATTTTTCGTTAGAAAAACTTCATTTGTCCGACCTAGGATTTGAACCCAGGACCTCGTGATCACAAAGCGATGCGCTTTGCCACCAGACCAACGAGGCAGTCAGAACAATATGTAATTTTTCGATAGAAAAAAAAAACAGTATTAGTTAAAAGTCTGACATTGTGTCCGGTATAATGGCAGCACCTATGGGACATAACACCGTCGGCAAAAGAGGGTGTACAAAAAACACATCTGCCCCCCACACCTGCAGAAGATAGGCGTGACGGTATTAATATTTTTATTTATTTTTCAAGAAAGAGTATACTTCGCTGATTCGGGCATATAGAAAGAATGACAAAACAGATATACAATGAGAAAGTGGAAGGATGTAGGTACCGGGGAAGACCTAGACTAACCATGACCAAATAGACCGTATATTATCTGAAGGGCAAGTCAAGAGTCTCCGTAACCGGCGAGCGTGTATGAGACGAAATATGAGAGTGAAGGAAGCCAGAGAGGTATGTAAGGAAAGAACCTGTTAGAACTCTGTACTCTCTGCCTACTCGGCAAGGGATCGGGAGATAGATAAAGATTTATTTTTTAGAAAATAAAGCTTATCGCTACGGATAGTAATTGAAGTCACGTTATACGACAAGCCGGGGTGACCAATCTAGCCACTGCTACCGGAGCAAGTAGCTTCCTTAAGGTTTTTTGAAGTGAAAACTACGTTAGGCGAGTTGGGCATTTTTGAAATGGGGAAATAACCATTGAACTTGCGACACTGTTACCGTTACCGACACCTCTGTATATAAGTATGTACATATATTTTGTATGTACGTACATAGATACACATGCACGTTGTTCAAGTTTTCACTTCTGTCGGCACTCCCGGAGTGCCACTGTTGTTTCTTTTAATATTAAACTTTATAAAGTACCGCGTTTTTAATACGACTGCCAAGCAAGTAGCGAACTACTTTTATGAAAAACGTGTCGCGCATGCAATAGATAAATTGCGAATAATAATACTGCATGCACCTCACATTTTTTTGTTGTCATCGTTACACACATTCTAGTCGTTCTTAAACATAAAATATATTTTAAAATATTTTTTGCTTGTTCACAAAATCCTTCTTTACATTCCTCTATTTCTATCTCACATGGAAACCTTATTATTGTACCTATTTTTCGGATTATATCGTGGTTTATTTTTGATTTTAAAATTCCCGACGTTTCGAGTGCTTTGCGGAATCCATGGTCGAGAGAAGGACTGAGGTGTTAGACGTCCAAAAGGCATAGTTTTTCCGGGGTACCCTCAAATTACTTAATTATTTTTGGTGGTCCGATCTACGCAGAATGAGCTCACGGTGTCTTGAGGTCTTGCTGTGTGATGCTTGGTTTTGGAGTTAATTATATTAATTACAGAGATTGCAGACTTCTTCTGTGAAAATGTCTTTACAGACTTCCTAGGTACGTAACCTATCTTTAAATGATTATTTTGAAGAGACGCAAGATTACCCGAAATTCCATAGAATTTTAAGCATTATCCTTTGAGCTCAATCGGATGCCAAGAGACCAAGAGCAAATCGTTCGTCAATGTATTATTATAAGATTATTACAAAACTTGGAACGGCTTTTCCAGTGGTTAAGACCTTAACCCCTCTGCCCATTGGATCAAGTAGTTGCAGGTGTAACCCCCGCACGGGACGCATCTTTGTGTGGCCCACAAGTATTTGTTTCGGTGTGGGTCTTTATATATGTAAATTTTATGTTTGTAAACGCACCCGCGACATAGAAACAATTTCTAAAAGGACTACGTTTTGTTTAAAACAAAAAAAATGTGTATACCTGTGTTCCATATAGTAAATTCTTTGAATCCGAACGCAATGTAATGATTACCCAACGGCTGCGTGGAAGCACCCACATGTAGGCGCACCGATTCAATTCCCAGCAAAAGTGACTTGAAATTAGTAGGGGATTAAGTTCCCTTCGGCTCAGATTGCTTGCGAGCGTGTACCTCAGGATTAGATTCTATACAGCGACTTAACGAGACGGACTATGATGTAAGCGGACGACTTCTAAGCAGAAAATTACCCCATTCCGAATTAAACAATTTCTTAACAAAATTAAAATAGAAAAAAAATCCGACTTCAAAAAGCAAGAAATAAATATTTGAATTCGGTACCGGTTAGTGCAGTCGGTTACTTGGCACCGACTTCAAATATTTATTTCTTGCTTTTTAATTCGGTTTTTTTTAAAGATTTTTATTTTACAGTTTTAAATGGCAAGTTAATTATTTACTAATATTAATATACTTATATTATATTATTTTGTTGAGTTGTACAGCAATGTACCTACAGGATTGATATAACCATAATAACGGAATCTATACATTCGTGCTGTTCGCCGTTAAGGAGTCCCCTGGTGTATCTTCAAAGTCCAAAGTTCAATACCGATTTCATTAAAATGGGACCACCGCGACACTATACTAAACCCAAAGCAAAAAGAATCATCAAAATCAGTTCATAAATAAAGACATTATAAAAAAAACGCAGATGAATTGTCGACCTCCTCCTTTTTTGAAGTTGGTTAATGTTCTGATTAGTTTTATGGCACCTATGGGATTGACGTAATACCCATAATATCTCAATCTACGCATTCGTATTGTTTGTCGTTAAGGAGTTCCCTGGAGTATCTTCCAAATCCAAGGTCCAATACCGATAAAATTGGCCTATAGCCACCTTAATACTAAACCAAAAGCAAAAGAATTTTCTAAATCGATTCATAATTGGCGGAATGATCGCCAATGTTACATACAAAAAAAGAAGAAAAAAAACAACATACAGTCGAATTGAGAACCTCCTCCTTTTTAGAAGTCGGTTAAAAACGCGTCAAGCCTGCATTTTCGAGTTGGGAGGAAAAAGCATGCCTATATTTCTCCAACGATGCTAAATCCCAAATCCCCAATAGAAGTCTAATTATACCAAGCAAACTCCGAACTAAAAATATTGCTATATATCTATATCATCAGGCCATATCCCTTGCGGAGTAAGCAGAGAGTACATAGTTCCAACAGATTCTCTCCTTACATACCTCACTGGCTTCCTTCACTCTCATAGTTCGTCTTATACACGCTCGCTTGTTACGGAGACTCTTGACTTGTCCTTCACATAAGACTCGGTCTATTTGGTCATGGTAAGATAGTTTAGGTCTTCCCCGGTACCATCACATCCTTCCACTTTCGCATTGTATATCTGTTTTGTCATTCTTTCTTCTGACATTCTTTCTATACGGCCGAACCAACGGACCATACCCTTTCTCATCTTTACAACGATAATATTTTCTATCTATCTATCTATCTATAACCTCACGCCAGATCCCTTGCGGGGTAGGCAGAGAGTACAGAGTTCCAACAGGTTCTTTCCTTACATACCTCTCTGGCTTCCTCGACTCTCATAGTTCGTCTCATACACGCTCGCCGGTTACGGAGACTCTTGACTTTTCCATCAGATAAGACTCGGTTTATTTGGTCGTGGTAAGATAGTCTAGGTCTTCCCCGGTACCTGCATCCTTCCACTTTCACATTGTATATCTGTTTTGTCATTCTTTCCTCTGGCATTCTTTCTATATGCCCGAACCAACGCAGCATGCCCTTTCTCATCTTTACACCGATACTATCTTTCATACCTACTCGCTGTCTTACTATGCTGTTGCTAATGCGGTCGGTCAGCTTCACTCCGCACATCTTCCGCAGAGCTCGCATTTCTACCGCATTTATCCTACTTTCATTCTCCTTCTTACATACCCAGCTCTCGCTACCATATAACAGCGTTGGGACAAGAACTCCGTTATGTATGGCCAGCTGCGCCTTATGGCTTAAGTGCCGGCTCCCGAGTAGCTTTCCCATCGCACCATTCACTCTGTTCCCTGCACTCACTCTTCTCTCTATGTCAGCGGTGTATTTCCCATCCTTACTGAAGGCGCATCCAAGATATACAAACTCATTCACTTGCTCCAGCACATCGTTACCAACCACAATCCTTACATTCGTTCTGGTTTCTTCCCTTTCAAAAACCATAATCTTGGTTTTCTTCACATTCAAGTGTAAGCCATTGATCATGCAGTCGTCTTTCATAACTGTGACTAGTGTTTGCAGATCAGTGGCTGTTGGCGCTATTAAAACCGCGTCATCTGCATAAAGTAGATGGTTTACCACTAAGTCACCCATTTGTACACCTTCATTCATCGCTTTCAGTCTTTGAAGACTTTTGTCCAGATATATTATAAACAGTCTAGCGGACAACACGCAACCCTGCTTGACGCCGATTTTAACGTCAAACCAGGGTGACCTGTTACCACCCACCCGTACGCATGCCTTGCAGTCCACATAAGTGGACTGGACGGCTCGCAACAGAGTGCCATCTATACCATACTCTGGCAAAATGTCCCAAAGTCTCTTTCGCACAACTCTGTCAAATGCCTTCTCCAGATCTACAAAACCGCAGAAAACCTTCCGGCCCACTGCCAGATGCTTCTCTACGATGTTGCGGAGTGAGAAGACTTGATCCGAACATCCTCTTCCAGACCTGAAACCCCCTTGTGCCTCGCACAACATTCCATCGGACTTCACGCGCATTCTCCGTTCAATAATTTTACCGTACACCTTGGCTGCCAAGCTGATCAAACGATAATATTTTGATAAAATAAAACATATTTGGTTCATTGTAGGATTCAAATGACATCCAATCACCAGCAACTCTATACGCAATTAGCCACTTTGACTTATTAGGCAGTCAACCCAACCAAAACTACCAGAAAAAAGTTTATTTCGGTCTGCGTTTTAGTGTAGATACGTTAATTTCAATTTTGTAAATGCACCCGCGACACCAATGTTTATAGCGTAAGGCAAAGTATAAGAATAAACAAAATCTATATATTAATACGTGAAGCAAAAACTTTGTACCCCTTTTTACGAAAATTGCGCGGACGGAGGGTTTTGAAATTTCCCACTCTTATAGTTTATATAGAGAATCGTCGAATTTCGAGCACTAGGCGACCACTAGTTAATTTAATGGACATATGTGTGAACACACGCGTACACTTTTAATAAAGAATTGTAAATTAAAATCGCCATATTCTTGTAACTTGGTCTAGAATGATTAAGCACCGTATATTAGGTACGTTCCGCTAGGCACCCAGGGTCCTAGATGAAAGAGCAGTACGACCTCTGTATCTTGCATCTCGTGCGGTTAACCTTTCTACTCAACACGTGTATTTGTGTAGCTCATTTTAAATCTAAATAGAAAAATAAACACCGTCACCCCTAGTATATTCCCCGTGCGGGATGGCAGAGGTGTACCGTATACACCCACTTTTCACCGACGGTGTTAGGACCCATGTAATAGAGGGCCTATTGCCATATACAACAATTCCAGACTCCAGACTGATACTGGGAGTTTTTCGATAGAAAAACTACATTTGTCCGAACCAGGATTTGACCCAGAACCTCGTCACCGCAAAGCACATTATTCGCCACTAGACCAAGGATGCAGTCAAATGTAAATACAGTAAAGTGTGTTTTTGTAGTTCATTTAAAATCTAAATAAATGTAGGTTCTTTCGGATGAAATTAAACGGCTTGCCTCAAATAATCAAAAGTTTATTCTTCGTTTCCTCAAACCTTCTTTCTTAAACCTCGTCCATCGTGTTTTGCACAATCCTCTTCAAAACCCTCCTTTTTCCATTCATTTTTCCCATATCTCAGTCACTCACTCCATCCTTCATTCGCAATGTTTGGATAAATATAATAATAATGATCTTGCATACCTCAAACATTCCTTGAAACATTTGGATACACTTACAATCCCACATAAATGTAGGTTCTTTCGGTTGAAATTAAACGGCTTGCCTCAAATAATCAAAAGTTTATTCTTAGTTTCCTCAGTCCTCTTTTCTTATTTTCTAATTTTAAAACCTTGTCCGTCGTTTCTTGTACAATACTCTTCGCAACCCTCTTTTTTCCATTCATTCCTTCCATATCTCACTCATTGACTCCTTCTTTTATTCGCAGTGGTCGGATAAATATAATAATAGTCATCTTTACGGTTAAAGACATTTATTTTCTCAAAAGATTACAAAAAAATCACTTACAGAGAAAATACAATATAAAATAAAACATTTAAACCAATTAGAGAGATTTGTTAAATTTAGAGGGTAAGTGTAATAAAAAATAGTCTAAGACTGGTAAGTGCGAGTGTGGATAGAACAATAGATGTTTATTAAGGCCTGTGACATTGTGACATGTTGATAATTTTATTTAGGTGTTTTTTTTATGTAAATATATAAGTATTGTTATATATTATGGTATAGTTATGTATTATAAGTATTGAATATGTATATTAATTTATAACATAAATTGAATTTTACTTGTTATTTTTTTATGGTTGTAACAAAATGGATTTTAGCATATTAATATTAAGGTAACAGTATGTGTTTGATTACGATTAATGCTTCCATTATAACATTATTTACTAACACAATCCGCGGGTTTATATTAATGAATAATCCTTCAAGATGTGGCTCTTTAGTAATTTTTTGAATATAGTTAGAGATTTAGCATCTTTTATACTTTTGGGCAATTTATTAAATAGGTTTGCTCCTTCATGCATAATACTTTTTTTTCCATAGTTCGTCCTAGAAAATATTGTACTAATATTATTTGCCTGTCTTGTCATACGTTTATGATAGTCAATTTTTTTTTGTGAATGTAATTTGTGAATGTACATTTCTGTAAAAGATTTTTCTTACGAGTATATATTGTATCTCATGTATCTTTCAAAACTCAATCATTCCTTCAAACACGCATTTCGGATACACTTACTTCTTCTTCCTCGTTCCCTCATTGCTGAGGCTCGCGACCACGCTCAAACAGTATCCATTAGGTGCGGTCATATACAGAGTGTACCGCCCGATGCATGCTGCCACTCACCGCCTTCTTTATTGCGTCAGACCATCTTGCAGGCATCTTCCCTGAGTACGTCTACCGTCCATTTTGCCTAAAATCAGCTGCTTCTTCAGATAATGCTTTGAAGACCGCATAATGTGTCCGAAGAAGCTGAGGACTCTTTATCGGCAGATCGTGGTGATTTTAAGTTCTTTTAGTATGGACTCGTTGGTTCTCATTGCAGTCCAAGGTACACGGAGCAACCTTCGCCAACACTTACAATCCCACATAAATAATTTTCAAAATGTTTACCAGTTGCTGTAACAACTTCGACATACTTGAACAATTTGGTTCAGTGCTTAAGAGCTTAAACCGCTTCGCTAACTAGATCGAATAGACACGGGTTCGATCCCCGTACGGGACAAATCTTTGTATGTTTGCTTCAGTGTGAATTTTTGTGAATGTCAATTTCTTGTTTGTAAACGCACAGGAATAATTCCTAGGAAGAGGCTATGTTTGCCGTCACATATGCCGCAGAAAACGATGGCCGTTGGGGTAGTCTGGCGGCAGTCTGAGTGGAGAGTCCGCGTCGGCAATTGTAGGGTATGGCGCGCTGTAGCTAGGTGCGGCGACGACATTCGTAAGGCAGCGGCAAGAATTGGAGGCGAAGCGTTGAAGATCTAGCTCAGTGGCGTGACATTGACGAGGCCTATGTCCAGCAGTGGACTGACACGTACTAATGCTACATTTAAAAAAAAAAACAAAATAAACGATACGTTTTAGAGAGAACATAGTTACTCACGATAGACGTCGTAAGAAAGCTCAAGATCACCCAAGAGCAAAGCTATGCTTTAGGTCTTTCATTCACACCAATGCGTCCTGCGTTCTGCACGCGCTATCTGTGCGGAATCTGTACATGGATCAAAGGGAGATACTGATCGCCACCGCGGACGCCATCGCGGACGCAGCTGGACGCGTTGGCCGTACCAGAGAATGAAAGTCAACGATAGGGCGCTCAGAATTACATAACTTAAAAGGACCCTTGCTCGAAAAACTGACCACGAAAGACATGGAGTGGGAAGGCCCCCCACAAAATGAACCAATGACCTGGTAAAGGTCACGGGTTAAAGCTGGGTGTGTACTACACAAAGCTGGTCGTTATGGTGGTCTTTTAAAGACACCCTTATCTATCAGGAAGATAGAGGTGCTCGTAGAGCTGTGTGACCGGGGTGTTCTTACCTATCACCAAGGTTAAGCAGCGTTTGCCTCGTTCGGCCAGAGATTGGTGACCGTTTGTGGCATTCGAGCGTCTCTGTACTTCAGAAGGCACGCTAAGCCGTTAGTCCCGGTTATCATTTAATGTGGTTGTCCGTAAGCTGAGTTGGAAGCCTTATAGGCGGCTTGATAAGTTCCAACAGCAGTTGACCACAAACCTGCCTCCACCGCACCGCACCGGGTCCGCGTGGTGGAGTATGACCTAATCTCTCTCACCTCTATTTGTGAGAAAAGGCCTTTGCCCAGCATTGGACAGTATAGGCTGATATTATTATATTATATTGTCTATCAGTGGACATCTTTCGGCCGATGATGTATGAATGATGATAATTTTTTAGAACTAATCAAGTATAACACGTCCTATAACATAAAGATCCCTTTAACATAAACTCAAATTCACGAGATTAATCTAGACAATTAAGATTATAACAATAAACCAGTCAAGTTTACCTCTCGATATTTATTAGTCACAATAAATTTTTACCAGAGGGCTTAGCACGAAAAGATTGACGCCAACGTGACGCTAGCGAGTAAACGTGATCACAGGTTCATGTTTATTTAGTAAATCTGTAATGTGACAAGGATGGCACAACGTCAATCTTTTCGTGTTAGGCCCTTAGGGTACGGCTGAACTAACGCATCCAGCCACGTCCACGATGGCGTCCGCGGACGCGATCAGTATATATCTTTCCCTATGATCGCGCGTGGAGACGCCGCACAGATCTCGCGCGTGGAGTACGCAGGACGCGCTGGTGTTAACACGTTCATAGAAATACTAATGCAGGTACTAATTGCCACCGTGCACACCATCGCGGACGCGGCTGGACGCTTTGGTTTGCCCGTACCTTTAGTTGCAATAACAATCGCATTCTATGGATTTCAAAAACACATTTCGACGGAAGATTTAGAGCAGTAGTTAAGAGCTTAAGCCGCTCCGCCCACTGTGACTAAAAGTCGCGGTTTCGATTTAGGCGCGGGATAAATAATTGTGTGATCCACAATTATTTGTTCCGGTCTGAGTATTTGTGTATGTGAATTTTCATTTTTATAAACGCACCCACGGTACTGGAATAAATCTCAGAGTGGGGCCACATTTTTTATATAAATTTATTTTTGTATGAAAAAATAACGTATCACGTTATTTCTAGCGAATATCAGGGGTCACTGAAATCATTATTCAACCAAATAGAACACTATGAGGTGATTGATGTGAGACAATTTGTGAGAGTGGAGGAAGCCAGACAGGTCTGTAAGGAAAGAACCTGTTGGAACTCTCTGCCTACCCCGCAAGGCATCTGGCGTGATGATATAGATAGAATAGAACATTACTCAATATACACATATAACTTCTCTGTATCATAACCATATGAAAATTCCTCTTGAAGGTAGACATGTACCGTCAAAACAAACAGGGTGATTAATATGCTACGCCGTAGCTCGTCTACGGCGTAGCGGCTACATAGGCTTAGAATGTAGCACAACATATACACGTCACTCTAATCTATTAGAAGAAGCGTTTGAAGTAATATGTATTTTTAACTGACTTCTAAAAAGGAGGAGGTTCTGAATTCTACTGTTTTTTTTGTATGTTACGCGATCATTCCGCCAATTATGAATCGATTTTGATGATTATTTTTGCATTGGGTTCAGTATAGCTCCAAGGTGGTCCCATTTTAATTTCATTGGTATTAGACCTTGGACTTTGAAGATACACCAGGGAACTCCTCAACGACAAGCAATACGAATGTGTAGATTGAGATATTATGGGTATTCGTCAATCCTATAGGTACCCTGTCGTAGAACCAATCAGAATATTAACCGACTTCAAAAAAGGAGGACGTTTTGAGATTCGTCTGGGTTTTTGTATAACGTCTTTATTTATGAACTGATCTTGATGATTTTTTTGCGTTGGGTTTAGTATAGTTTCGAGTTGGTTCCATTTTAATGAAATCGGTATTGAACTTTGAACTTTGAAGATACACCAGGGGACTCCTTAACGGCGAACAGCACGAATGTATAGATTCTGTTATTATGGTTATTATATCAATCCTGTAGGTACCGTCCTGTACAACTCAGCAAAATAATATAATATAGGTATATAAATATTAGTATATAATTCACGTGTAAATTAAAATTGTAAAATAAAAACCTTTTAAAAAAAAGCAAACCGACTTGAAAAAGCAAAAAATAAATATTTGAAGTCGGTGCCAAG
This sequence comes from Phalera bucephala, assembly GCA_905147815.2. Classification (NCBI taxonomy): domain Eukaryota; kingdom Metazoa; phylum Arthropoda; class Insecta; order Lepidoptera; family Notodontidae; genus Phalera; species Phalera bucephala. The sequence goes on along the minus strand of LR990632.1, from coordinate 6,209,173 downwards.
TAACCTACTGCACTAACCGGTACCGACTTCAAATATTTATTTATTGCTTTTTAAAGTCGGTTTTATTTTTTTTAAAGATCTTTTCTACCTATATGGTCATACCAGATCTCTTGCGGGGTAGGCAAAGCGTTCCGAATTCCAACAGGCTCTTTCCTTATAGACCTCTCTGGCTTCTTCCTTTAAATCATTATTTTCTGGTTTTTATTGTTGTGTATAGTTTAAAATCGATTGCAACATTTATACCGAATAAACGCACAGACAGAAAAGAAATCAATTTAATCCCCTCGTTTTTAGGCTTTCTGGATTGGTATTGACAAGTACTACACAACCAGATGGTGTTTCTTCTTCTTCTTCTTCAGCCGAAAGACGTCCACTGCAGGGCAAAGGCCTCCCCTAAAGACCGCCACAACGACCGGCTTCGTGCTGTACGCATCCAACTTCTACTCGCGACCTGAAATGGTGTTTAGGGTCTGACTATTAAGCCAAAATGTGGCCAATGGAACCACAATTACTCAACATAACCCGGATGGTAAACAGGATCTGATGATGGAGCCGGAAGGTGGCAATAGGAACTAAGCGAAATATGTCCGTTGTGTATTTTTTCATGAATGCTTGTTTTTTGAAAGATTTTTTTTATTATTAAAGTTATTTAGTAAGCTTTTAGGCAGTGATAGCCTAATGGTTAGACCGTTGGACTGCAAAATCAGAGGTCTCGGGTTCAAACCCAAGCACACACCTCTGTCTTTTCTAAAACATGTGCGTATCAAAAATTAACTATCACATGCTTAAACGGTGAAGGAAAACATCGTGTGAAACAAGTCTGTGAAGTTCGCCAACCCGCAGTGGGCCAGCGTGGTGTACTATGGCTTAAACCCTCTCAGTCAGAGGAGGCCCGTGCCCAAGGGTGGGACAGTTTCTTAACAGGGCTTATATTATTTATTATAAGGTTTTATATCAGTATATATTTGTTTAGGGCAAATCTTGCAAGCTTAATTGGAACCGACGGATTATGACGAACGGCATGGCCCAGTGGTCAGATTAATTCGCTCCACTCACTGGATTGAGTAGCCACTGGATCGATTCCCGCACGGGACAAATTTTTATGTGACCCACGAATATTTGTTTGGTCTGGGTGTGTGCATGTGTAAATATCATGTTTGTTTAAAATAAAACATTTCTTATCCTATGCAGTTGATATTTGATATGTTGATTCAGTTCCGACGAATTGTCGTCGTCGTTGCATTTTTCTGGCAAACATTTTTTTTAAACGTAGCCCCGTACTCGTATTTATTCCTGTGTCGTAGCTGCGTTTACAAACAAAAAAAAAACAAAAAAATAACACAGAACCCAGACCGAAACAAATAATTGTGATTCACACGAAGATATGTCCCGTGCGGGAATCGAATCCGCGACTATTCAACTCAGTGGGCAAGGCGGCTTAAACTCTTAACCATTGCGCCAAACCTGATTTTACATGACCAAATTTTACACCCAGGATTAGCTTTAGAGCTAGACGACGGAACTCCTCAACTATTGGGAATTTTGGATTTACATTTAATTTGGCCATTTTAAATTACACCATTATCTGGTCGACTCCTCGTTGCTCTAGTCGCAAAGTGCATCGCTACGTGATCACGAGGTCCTGTGCTCAAATCTTAGGTCGGACAAAAAGTGGTTTTTCTAACGAAAAATTCCCAGTGTGAGTCCGGAGTTCGGAATTGTATCCGGTACTCGTATATGTCAATAGGCTCGCCCCCTATTACATGGGGCCCAACATCGTCGGCGACAAGTGGGTATACTCAGTTCACCCCTGCAGACCCCGCTTGGGGTAGGCGTTACGGTTTTTTTTTAACATTATCTCGCTTGTTAATTTTTTCACATAATATTGAAGTAGAGTGAATGCAGGGAATAGAGTGAATGGTGCGTTAGGAAGGCTACTTGGGAGCCGGCACTTAAGCCAAAAGGTGCAGCTGGCCATGCATAACGGAGTGCTTGTCCCAACGCTATTATATGGCAGTGAGAGTTGGGTATGTATGAAGGAGAACGAAAGCAGGATAAATGCGGTCAAAATGCGATCTCTGCGGAAGATGTGCGGAGTCACGCTGACCGTATTTACAACAGCGTAGTAAGAAAGCGAGTAGGTATAAAAGATAGTATCGGTGTAAAGATGAGAAAGGGTATGCTCCGTTGGTTAGGGCATATAGAAAGAATGTCAAAAGAAAGAATGACAAAACAGATATACAATGCGAAAGTGGAAGGATGTAGGTACCGGGGAAGACCTAGACTATCTTACTATGACCGTGTCTTATCTGAAGGGCAAGTCAAGAGTCTCCGTAACCAGCGAGTGTGTATGAGACAAACTATGAGAGTGGAGAAAGCCAGAGAGGTATGTAAGGAAAGAACCTGTTGGAACTCTGTACTCTCTGCCTACCCCGCAAGGGAGCTGGCGTGATGATATCGATAGATAGAATATTGAAATTTTTGAAATTACTTCTTAACTTTTCTATTATATTCAAGAAGACTGTCCCGTACTTATTTACAAAAATAAACTTTAATTAGGTTTGCAATTATCATTATATTTATCCCATACATGAATCAATCCTACAACCCATAGCATAGACTTTTTAATCTCTGTACTAATCAATGCATTAATTACTCGTATAATTTCAATTAAATTGACTCATTAAGGGCCTACCTCAATCGACAATTTATCGACTGGGAGAGTGACAGTGATGTTTTACAAATGAATAATAAGGGACATATTTTGTGTGTGTGTGTGAATGATCTACGCTGTTTGCCTTGGGGCCTTTACAGCTTCACCGGATAAGAAGGCGAGCGGGCAACTACTACGCTCGAGCCAGAAGGGCAAGGGAGTAACTAGCTCAAGACCGCCTCAAGGAGGAACGGCTTGGGCAGTCGCAATGGGAGAGGGCGTATACTAGCTGTCTCGCCGTGGTGCTCTGCACCGGCCGGCGGGCAAGGGATTCTTCGACCTCGCCGGCGAGGTCGGTGTCTGATCCTGTGCGCGGTATCTGTATCCGAAAGAAGTGATGTAAGTGCATCTGGACGGTTGGTGAGAACATGCCGGGGACGACAGAATAAGGGGCATACTGAGTGCGCGGTCGGAAATAAACGACATATGTGCAAAAACAAATTGTATCATTTTGTAAAGAAACTATACTATGAAATAACTGCTTTACGAGAACTTTGCTACAATCATTTGCTATGTTTTTAAGTAATTCTATTGATTAATTCTTAAGCATTTCGCGTTGGAATCAGAAAACGGAAAGCAACAGAAATGACTTTAGATATTTTCTATCGAGAAAATTTCGTTTAATCGTGTATTCCTTTTACCAGAGTCTAAAGTATGCTATGCTATATCATCACGCTGGATTCCTTGCGGGGTAGGCACAGAGTACAGAGTTGCAACAGGTTCTTTCCTTACATACCTCTTTGACTTCCTCCACTCTCATAGTTCGTCTCATACACGCTCGCCGGTTTTTTCAAAGAGACTCTCGACTTATCCTTCAGATAAGACTACTTATCCTACGACTTTGGAAAACGTAAAGCAATAAAAATGACTTTCAGTTTATTCGTGTATTTCTTTTACCTCCTCCTCCTTGCGTCAGTTTCCTCATTACTGAGGGTCGTGGTCATGTCTTAGAGAGCAGTTTTCTGCGGATGATGAGTCGCCATACTCCTATCTGCAGTCGAGTGAAGAGCATCGTAAATCGTGGTATCAAGAGCCTCGAACTCGATCCGTCCAGCGTGTTGGGCTCCTTCCTCATGGTCTCTTGCCTTCAATTTTACCGGTGACAATCAGTTTGTCGAGGTTGTCACTGTCTTTCCTAACAATGTGACCAAAATACTCCAGAACCCTGCGTAGGCAAGAAGTGGACAGTCGAGTTTGGATCTTGAGTTTAGCTAAGATTGACATATTAGTGCGGTGTGCTATTTTATATTAAAATAAGACCGCAAATGTAACTACCAACTTTTGTGCAAATAAATAAATAAATATCTATGGTATACCTAGCATCCTTCTCCAGCACCACATCTCAAAGGCATTAATGCGGTCGCGGTCAGCCTTCTTGAGGGTCCATGTCTCGGCACCGTACATAAATATGGAGACCACCAATGCTCGGACTAAGTTGCTCTTGGTGTTAGTAGAGATGTTTCTGTCTTTCCATATCTTATCCAGCTGTGACATGGCGCCTTTTGCCATCCCGATCCTTCTGCGAATTTCCATCTCACAAGAGCCATTGTTGCTTATGTTTGAGCCCAAGTATACAAAGTTGTATTTCTTTTACCAGATTCAAAAATATACAGTCAAAAATCATATTTCGAAATAATAAGTCTCTAATTCATATATTTCTTGAAGTCCATGGAGTATAAAAACACCTTTTTTCGCAGTATCCCTTTAATTGGAAGTCGTTATGTAGTAGTTTCAAATTGTTATGAGTTTAATGCATTTAACTTCGCTTGTTCTTAGAACTAAAACTCTTAAATGGAGACTCTGAAATATATAATCATTTTAGGTATGTAAAAATAAATAATTTAGCCCTGTTAAGAAACTGTCCCACCGTTGGGCACGGACCTCCTCTCAAACTGAGAGGGTTAAGGTTATAGTCCACCACGCTGGCCCAGTGCGGGTTGGCGAACTTCACACACCTTCGAGAAACTCTCAGACATGCAGATTTCCTCACGATGTTTTCCTTCACCGTTAAAGCAAGTGATAGTTAATTTTTAATAGGCACATGCTTTTCGAAAAGATAGAGGTGCGTGTCTGGGTTTGAACCCGGGACCTCTGACTTTGCAGTCCAATGGTTTAACCACTAGGCTATCACTGCTAATAGGTATGAATTCTTTTAATTTTAATTCCACACATGTTCTTTATTTAAAAAATCAACACCTGTTGCACTGTGTACCCACTTATCGCCAACGATGTTAGGGCCCATGTAATGGGGGGCGAGCTTATTGCCGTATACCGTTTTTTTGAAATGTTACATTTTTCGTTAGACAACTACATTTGTCCAACCTAGGATTTAAACCCAGGACGTCGTGATCACAAAGCGATGCGCTTTGCTGCTAAACCAACGAGGCAGTCCCAATAGACGAACGCGGCAGATTTTCTGATTAAAAAAAAAAAAACATCGTCACGCCTATATTACCCAAGCGGGGTCGGCAGTTGTACTATGTACCCACTTATCGCCAACGATATTAGGTTCCACGTAACGCCTCCTAGGCGAGCCGGACATAATGCGAGACTTCGGCATAATGCTGGGTATTTTTTTATATCGACAAATTATATTTTCCCCTATCCCAAACCTCAAACCCAGGTCCACGTGACCGCTACGCGCAATATTTGAGGCAATCTTTTGTTAATAAGTTTCTTTATATACAGGTTTTTAGTATGCAAAATAAAATATAACAATCAAGGTTAAGCAGCGTTCGACTCGGTCGGTCTGAGATGGGCGACCGTTTGTGGCATTTGCATATTTGAGCATCTTTATGATTCGGATAATACGCTAAGCCGTTAATCCCAGCTACCACTTAATGTGGTAGTCGTTAAGCGGAGTTGGAAGCCTTAAAGGCGGCTTTATAAGTTCTAACAGCAGGTGGCCACAAACCTGCCTCCACCGCACCGCACTGGGTCCGCGTGGTGGAGTATGACCTAATCTCTCTCACCCCGATTTGTAAGAGAGGGTCTTTGCCCAGCAGTGGGCATTATAGGCTGATATTATATATTATCACATAATATTGGTTTTAATAACGCCAACTAAAACTAGTCACAGTTATGAAAGACAACAGCATGAACAATGGCTTACATTTGAATGTAAAGAAAACCAAGATAAAGGTCTTTTTATTTATCAGAACGAATACAAGGATTGTAGTTGGTAACGATGTGCTAGAGCAAGTGAATGAGTTAGTATATCTTGGATGCGCATTCAGTAAGGATGGGAAATACATCGCTAACATAGAGAGAAGAGTGAGTGCAGGGAACAGAGTGGATGGAGCGATGAGAAAGCTACTTGGGAGCCGCCACTGAAGCCAAAAGGCGCAGCTAGCCATACATAATGGAGTGCTTGTTCCAACGCTGTTATATGGCAGCGAGAGCTGGGTATGTAAGAAGGAGAATGAAAGTAGGATAAATGCGGTGGAAATGCGAGCTCCGCGGAAGATGTGCGAAGTGAAGCTGACCGACCGTATTCGCAACAGTGTAGTAAAAAAGCTTGTAGGAATGAAAGATAGTATCGGTGTAAGGATGAGAAAGGCTCCGTTGGATCGGGCATATTGGAAGAATGTCAGAAGAAAGAATGACAAAACAGATATACAATGCAAAAGTGGAAGGATTTAGGTACCAGGGAAGACCTTGACTATCTTACCATGACCAAATAGACCGTGTCTTACCTTAAGGACAAGTCAAGACTTTCCGTAACCGGCAATCGTGTATGAAACGAACTATGAGAGTGGAGAAAGCCAGAGAGGTCTGTAACGAAAGAACCTATTGAAACTCTGTACTCTCTGCCTACCCAGCGAGGGAGCCGGCGTGATGATATAGAATAGAATAACCAATAATGTGCTTTACGATCACGAGGTCCTAAGTTCAAAATCGAAATCGGACAAATGTAGTTTTTCAAATGAAAAAAACCACTGTCAGTCCGACTTCAGGAATTGTGCCCGGTATATGGCAATAAGCTCGCCCCGTATTACACCGGACCAAGGTCGTCAGCAAAATGGATATATCTCTGCCACTTTTCTTTTATTTTCATATTCGTGGTGCTTTATGACTGGGCTTATCCTAGTTGTAGTCTCCTTCTCTATGGCTGATCTGCCAATTTTTTGGATCTCCCGCTCTGCTAAGGAGGGAAGTGGAATTTTATTTTACCTACTCCTCCTGTTTTTCTTTCTAATTAAATTTGTTGCGGGTTCCAAGACGATTAAAGCGCCTCCCGGGACACCCCAAGGTTTAAACCTGGGTGTCATCTAAGGGGGACATTGTAGATCCTGGCTTACAGGAGTTACAATGGTGGGAATGTGTGGCGGCCTTAGTCCCAAAAAACACCTCTGCCACTCCAGGAATATAGGCGTGATATTGATAATTATTTCCTCCAGTTGCAGCTCTATTGATCACCATCAAAATCTTCCAAGCGGCACCGCAAACTGAACGGACATTTTATACAATTATGTCCAAAGACATCCCTTCACTTGTCGACTACGGCAACGACCCTACAACCTGCGATTGGAAATGCCCCAGGATTTATTACCCAATATGTGCCGACGACAACATCACTTATATGAACGAATGCAGAATGGCGTGCATTAATTCGAAACGAGCGAAATCAAACAGTCATGAAAGGCAGGCGATGTTCATAAGGACGGGCCCTTGTAAATTGTTTCCTGAACCAGAAAATATCGATAAGTGAAAAATAAACAAAAATTGACTTTGAAGTAGACAGTTATTAATTCTCAACCAGTTTCTTTTAAACGAAAACAATAAATCAAAACAGTATTTACCTCCCACTTTCATTTATTTTCTCACGCATCTTTTGATGACGGTTAAAGGTTTCACGGTGGCGCAGCCTGGGGAGTTGTAATAATAATAATAATTAGGATTATCCATCAGCAACTTGCTCTTAAATATGGCCTTGTGGACTCTGAAGTACCGTACTACCAGTACGAGCCGCTTCCAGTTCTTGAAAGTGGTCATATCACGCTCTACTGGGATCGATCTATTATCACGCACAGGACTATTGTAGCCAATAAACCTAATATCGTGATAATAGATCGATCGATGCGTCGTGTAATGCTAGTTGATGTCACCATTCCGCATGATAAGAACTTTGTGAAGGCCGAAAAAGAAAAAATATCTAAATATTTGGACCTGGCCCATGAGGTTACCGCCATGTGGAATGTTGATTCAACTATCATTATTCCGATGGTCGTTTCAGTCAACGGCCTTATAGCGAAGAACTTCGATAAACACCTTGAGAAGCTCTCGCTAGGCAGTTGGGTGAAGGGCCTGATTCAGAAGGCAGTAATGTTGCACACGGCACGCATTGTGAGGAAATTCCTCTCTTTGGAGCCCTGACCACCGGTAGCTTGGGTCGTAGACCTTGCTGTCGGTGGAACACATTTCTTTTTATACAATATATATAATAATATTTGTATTTTACATTTTTTTATATACATATTTTTTTTTTCTTTTTTTTTATAAAACGTAGCCCCACACTAGGATTTATTCCTGTGTCGTGGGTGCGTTTACAAACATGAAAATTCACATACACAAATACCCAGACCGGAACAAATAATTGTGGATCACACAAAGATTTGTCCCGTGCGGGACTCGAACCCGCGACTATTAGACGCAGTGGGCAGAGCGGCTTAAGCTCTTAACCACTGCGCTAAATCGTCCGTCAATATATGTCGGCGTGGTTATTATCTGTGGCAAATAGTGCGCGGGTCGTCCGCTAGTGAGCGCTACGGCCGCGTGCTGACGGAACGCGAGAGTCAACGGGATTTTGAATTAGGAAGTTGGACAGAACATGGAGAACGATGCGATGACGACGTGTCAAAATGGTCGTCCTGCCCTTTTGATAATTAAGTGGTTGATATTGTGTTTCATGTGGATAAGTTATGTGATTAAATAACTGATGGGCAATTATTGTGTTTAGCTGTTTAAAAACCTAACCCCACGCATGTCTGAGTCTAAAGATTGAGCTCTTGTGCTAGTTGGTTTGGCCATCTGACGACATCAGAAGTGGGATTTGGTGGCCATAGGAAATATGTCGGCTGTCAGACTCTTGTTTTGACTTTTCTACGGAGTAGGCCATATCTCGCCGAACTTCGGGTGGCGCTATGCCTGCTAAGGGTAGGCCATGATTAGTGGAGTCAGCTTTGGATATCCGGTGATGTTGCGACAGATGTCGTTTACTGCGACATCCACGAGTCTAACGTGAGATAAGGTGAACAAGGTCGTAAGATTAGGAACTGTTTATAAATGAATTTGAAAGTTTCACAGATGCAGTGTTTCATGAAAGACGCTGGGTTCTTACGTGCTTCGTCTGCAAAAACCTAGATCCCTGTATCTGCCCCATAGAATTTGAAGCTGAAGGTAATTTACATGGGTTTATTACAGGTTTACGAAAGACATTTCATCGAAGGTCATTTCTACGAAGCCAAATCATCGAAACGCTATTTGACCGACGCGTCATTTGATCGATGGGACATTTCACCGAAAAGCCACATGTACGAACTCCCATGTTGCCGATGGTTCATTTGTTCGAATGCCACATATACGAAAGTCAAAGAAAAACTACCGTGTTTTAAATGAACATATTTTTTTTATTATGAATATATTTATACATAGTAATCCAACTATATTTATGCTTATTGTTTAACGTTAAATCAAAATATTTATCGATACATATAATTAGTTAAATTAAGTCTGTTTCTGATTTCAAAATATTTTTTTTATTGAGTCATAAAATGGCTATTCGTATGATGCTTAAATCTAAACTAACTGGCAGGGCTAAGTATAATAGCCCAACATTTTCGTCTGTCTGTCTGTTTGTTTTTCTAGGCTAATTTCCGGAACGGCAGAACCGATTATAACGGGACTTTTACTGGAAAATGGAGGACTTTTTAGAGATTTTTTGCGGGTACTTCTAGTGCCAGAGGAGTATTTACACGGTTTTTATGGAATAGCTAATATTTCGCCATAAAAGGATTTTAATGAGACGAAGGCATTGGAATGAATAAACAAGGGGTATTGAACCTTAAAAACCGTGATAAAATCTGAAAAAATAGTTTTATTCATGTGTAATATTCGCGTAAATCTGAGAACTCAGTATATAGTTGGTTTACTATGTATAAATATATTCATAATATAAAAATATGTTCATTTAAAACACGGTAGTTTTTCTTTGACTTTCGTATATGTGGCATTCGAACAAATGTACCATCGGCAACATGGGAGTTCGTACATGTGGCTTTTCGGCGAAATGTCCCATCGATCAAATGACGCGTCGGTCAAATAGCGTTTCGATGATTTGGCTTCGTAGAAATGGCCTTCGATGAAATGTCTTTCGTAAACGTGTAATAAACCCAATTTACATACTACGGGTATGACAATTAATTTTTTCTTGACTCAAGTGTAAAAAGGATAGCAAGCGAAAGCATTTCCAAACTGACTACGAAGGGAAAGCTAAAGGTGGTGAGTGTGTAAGGAATAGCCTGCGAGGGAGGCAAACGGTAAAATAATGAATTCTAGAATAGTGATTGATCGGAAGTGTGGTTAAAAAAACTATTGAAATCTATGTTTTCTGTTGACCCTGCGAGGTGCACGACCTTTCATATGTATGAAATCTTATCTGCACTGTATCTGTAGTGGATAGTGATGATCAAATATCGTAGATACCTCACCCGAGATTCATTAGTATAGCTACAACAGTGTACTTGACGCGCCTACATTTGGAATAGTTACAGAGTATAGGTCCATTTGACCTATACTCTGTAACTATTCCAAATGTCCACAAGATATTTAAGTGTGATATTGTTGAATAACGATCTAATAACGCCTTCTCTGCGTCGGGTGTGCTATAATTATGTAATGGCAGTTATGCATTTCGTTTCCCAAGTTCCAATTATAATCTATGGCTCCATCGCTTACCGATGATTCTGTCAATGTCAAGTTTGGCAAGTTAATTTAAAAGAAAAATGAAATAACAAATGTCAATTTGTCAAAGTCAATTGCATGAGTCATGTATACTTTTTGTGGGCACTTGGTACCTAAATGGTAACTAATTTAAAAATCTTTGTTCCTACATGGTTCATAATTCCTTTTTATTCAAAATATTATGGCTTGTCATTTAGACATAGGCTCCACGCTAATTTATCGGTTAATATTTGTTTGTCGAGTGACTGTGTTTTCGGAGGCTTTTTATTTGTTGTCAAGTAGTAAAAATAACTAAAAAACGTGCTTTATATTAGAAGGCAAATTTTATAGATCTAGGAAAGCTGCTGAAGCTAAGCTAGCTTCGTCCGGTGCTTGGTTTTTGTTGATCATGTATGCCTTCAGATATTGCGGGTTAAATGAATAGTGGTTTTATACAATAGCTAGAGCACATTAGAATTGATAACAGTATAGCCGCATCTTTTCAAAACATATTACAAAACAGTGCTTCGAAGTTGAACACAAATAGCGAAGAACGAAACCAGTAGCAGTTTCAACGTAAAATAACTTTAAATTGTTCTCTTTTAGTTAATTATTTTTATTTTTGCAATAGGTGTAGTAAATTTTTTTTTAGGGAACATAATGTACTAATGGCCCGTTTTTAAATGGATTATTAAAATGTTGGGTTACAATCCATAGAGCAACTATTAAAAGTCCATGCTTGTATGGTATTTGGTACAAACTAATTATTTTGAGATCATTTAAAATAACCTAGCGTGATTATTCCTGGACCTGATTTTATTTTCATTGAGTATGAAGGAATATTTGGTACTTCTATAGATAGGCGTGTCATCTAGTTGGGTAACTGTATCGTGGTATGTGAAATAAGACCTACTATTCTGAAAATACCAGGTTCTATCAAATAATATCATTCTTTACAGGTAGAATCAGAACGTTCATCAGGCACGGATATGGATTGCTATGCTGATGTCAGCTTGTACATCTATGGAGCGATTTATTTTAGTGGTGTAAATCCACCACCATCCAGTTCAACTAAAGGTCCAACTAAAGTTCAGTTCTGAAGTGAAGTCGCTCTATAATTCATATAAACTCAAAAGATATTAGTGGGCGCAGTGGATCATGTGTGCATCATGTATGCTAGGGCAGCTCTATATGTTCATAACTGAGTTTATTTGCTTACAGTACGTGGGGATACGAAATTATGAACATAATTGTTGCACCGACTGACAGGCTTGTGTAGTGCATGCATGGGTAATGCATAGTCTAAAACAGAATTAACGCTTTTGTAATCAATTATTGTTCAATTAGTAAATTTATTCGAATCTGGAGATTGAAGTCATTCAAAAAAACACAGAACAGAATGATATGGTTCCGTAGTCTTCTATCTGTCTAGTTATCTTTTTCGCTTGATGACTTACTGCTATCGGGAACAAAACTGAACGAGTCGTATAATATAACATTCGTTTAAGATTTATTTGAGTTTATTAACTGTATACGTTATTCATTCATAATTAAGAATGAAGAAAGGAATTTGATGTTTAGCGCCGATAATTATTATGCCCTGCGTCTTTTTCGTTAAGTAATGATCCTGCGAAATGATGAAATTTGTCTCGACTATATTCCCCGTGAAAATGTAGCTAGGGTGTAAGACTAAAGTACTGGACGCCAAACTATTCTTAGTTTTCTTAGTTTACGATAGCATTGGATCGGAGTGCTTTTTTTTTATACCGGGCAAGCACTATTCTATTGACTGATTTACATCGTGTTTACTGGGAACCATATCTTTTGGAGTACAAGGTACTATCTGTACCTCGGGGTACGGGCACTTTGTGTTAAATACAGTTGTTTCTATGTGTGTGAATGCGTATGTTGTTGTCTGTGAGGCCTGTGCAGCTATTTTTCTCTCTCACCCTTTTTCGCCGCAGCCAAGGGGTAAAGAGGGTATAACCAACTCCAGGGCGCCACTAGGAGAAACGGGGTCGTTTTCAGAGGTTGAGGGCGTGCTTAGACAATCGTCATGGGAGAGAGTATGAACTAGGTGTGTGTATTCGCAGTGGTGTTCGGCATCAGCTGGCTAGTAAAGAATTCTTTAGTCTTTAAAGCGATTGTCATGCCCTAGAATCACGAGAATGCTTAAAGTAGTATTTTGTGCTGCAATACGTTAAAGTCTGAAAGAGATATTTTATAGACCTCTGGGTTACGAAAGTTATTAGTCTTGGGATTGTGACATGCAGTGAAGATGGCAAAAGTATTTGCAGTCAGCCTATTGCGGCTGATACTATGTCAGCAAATAACAATGCTTGAGATTCAGCTGATATTAGTCACTAATTCTGGTGCATCTCCATTATAAAAATTCGAGGACAGTCCCATTCTTGAGCATAAGTTAAAATTGGTATAATAATACCATTATTGTTTGGCAGAAACCTGTAGATGATGGAAAATGACGGAAAATGCGTTAACTTCAAGGTTAGCCGAGCATGGAAGCGGTGATGATAATGGCGTATTGTGGAGAAAATATTGTGAGAAAAATTATCATCCATGTTACAGTGATCTCTTCAAGGGTCAGCTGGGCATGTGGTGGTTGAGTTTAATGGACAAAGGTGGCAATAATGGTGATGATGTAACAGTGGTACCTCGATGTTGGGATCAGCTGGACGTGCGATGGTTACATGTGGAGGTAAATTGCGGTGGTGATAATGTCACAGTGGTACCTCGATGTTGGGGCCAGCTGGACATGTGGTGGTGACGATTAATAATGATAATAATAACTCATTTAATTCAGGCGATTAAGTAGTCATTTTGGGAAAGTAGTCATTTTCAGAAAGTGGTAATTCTGAGCCTATATAAGGTTACTAGATTTGGTGGTTGATGATGCTGAAGATGTCGGTAAATATTATGTGCAAAATGTAAACGAGATTTACTTTCAGGTCCGAAGGAATGGTTAACGAAATGTGAACATGATTGGCGCCCGAGGACGGGCGCATGTCAGGTTGGCCGTGTCGGCGTGGTTATTATCTGTGGCAAATAGTGCGCGGGTCTTCCGCTAGTGAGCGCTACGGCCGCGTGCTGACGGAACGCGAGAGTCAACGGGATTTTGAATTAGGAAGATGGACAGAACATGGAGAACGATGCGATGACGACGTGTCAAAATGGTCGTCCTGCCCTTTTGATAATTAAGTGGTTGATATTGTGTTTCATGTGGATAAGTTATGTGATTAAATAACTGATGGGCAATTATTGTGTTTAGCTGTTTGGAAACCTAACCCCGCGCATGTCTGAGTCTAAAGATTGAGCTCTTGTGCTAGTTGGTTTGGCCATCTGACGACATATATTTTATAAGAAATAATACTCTATAAATATATACATAATAATAAATCATTTATTTCAGGCAACTGAAGTTTCACAAAAATAATTATGTGTAACTTACAGGCCCATAGAATATATACCTTATAAACTAATATACATATAATATATAAAAATTATAAACTAAGACACATGTGTTGACGGCGACATGTTGCGTTGTTGAGCAGGGGCGTTTCGTAATCTTCCCCGAAATCACCTGAAGACGACACCCTTCGGCCAGAACCCCTCGCTCATGAAGGTCTCCAGCTTGGCGGTGGGAACTTGCACAACAAAGGAAGTGAATGCCGTATTGTTATGCGAGTTCAGCTTCTGGACCCTCAGAGTGTAGAAGGTCTTCTTACGGGCGTACACCGCAATGTCCTGGGCTTTAGTGGTGTAGTGTAGCCGAGACACGTACAGCAGTGGTGTTGTTGGTACTGGTGAGCGAAGGAGTATGCTATCTTCTACCGGTGCTGTCCCACGCCGGTTTTTCCGGGGAGGCTTCTTCTTCTTCTCCATCTAGATGAAGCCTCCCTTATGAAGTTGACCCTTCGTACGGGCCTTCCCGGTTGTCTTGACTGAAATGTACGGGAGACACTACACAGCGCAGCCCCGGTCGGCGCGACGGCAAACGTCAAAACCGAACGAAACCGAGTGCTTCCGTCGCCCTCCGTCGGCTATTTGACCAAACCCTTAGAGGTTAAGCTGCTCCGCCCGTTGGCATTATTCGCGGTTCCGGTCCCCGTACGGGACTTATCATTAAGTGACCCTCAAATGTTTGTTTCGATTTAGGTATTTATGTGTGTGAATTTCTTGTTTGTAAACGCACCCACGACTTAAAAATAATGGTTCTTGTGTGAGGCTACGTCAAAATTCCCCTTTAATATGAACCGGTGACCTGATGAAGGTCGCGGGTAAAAGATATGTAGATGCATCACGAAGCCGTTCGTCGTGGCGAATTTTATGAGGCCTTTATCCTGATTACGTCTTTCGGCTGAAAAGGAAGGAGGCAAAGATGCAGGCAACTCGTCGGCCTTACCGTAATATTAATATTCGTATTCACACACATACCTGAACGCACGCACACACACACACACACATGCACGCACACTGGCACTCGCACGCACGCATGCACACACTACATAATGCATACAAACGTATCAAACTAAAATCATTTATTTTGTATAATCCCTGTGGGGATAATACTTACATTTTTTGTAACTTACTAATCTAAAACCGAATTGGAACACGATCTCCGCTAAGATCCGGCAAGAAACTCAGCGGGCTTGTCTTTTTTGGCTAATTTTCTTGTCTTTATTACCTAATAATGACACCCCCAAGCATTGATTAACCTATCGAAAATAAAGGTCGCCCTTGTATATGTATACTATCCCACTTCCGCATAAACGCCTTCTTTCATAAATCGACGTAAGAGATAAAAGGTCATAGGTGAATAGCATGAATCAGTCAGTCCCACTACTGGAAAAGTCAGAGGTGCGTGTCTGGGTTTGAACCCAAGGACTCTAATTTTAGAAAATTGGTAGATGATGTACCAAAACTGGGTAGATCTAGGTAGATCTACGGTAGGTACTTGTATTAGTTTAGTTCACGCAGTTCACGCCTTCCACCGTTACCGTTAATACAGTTGTATTTTCCTTAAGCCAACATGCTTGTTCCTTTTCGTTTTCCCATGATTTCCAATATTTTTGATCATAGTGCCTTTTGTAGACTCTTGAGGTCGAGCTTCTGCCCGTTAGTCGTCTATGCAACTCACTCTATTTACTAAGAAAAAACCGCGTAACATAATTATGTTGTCAGCCATGTCAGCTACCACTATCCCTGTCAGCGGTCAGTTAGAATCAATAACATTGTGTTACACGTATGGCTCAAGTCAAATCTTAGAAAAGAATTATTTTATTTTGATATCGTATAATTTTAAAAACTAGGTAGATTTCAGGAACATGGTGGTAGATAGTTAGCAGAGTTAGGCAAGATTAATAATGAAAAAATTGAGCTGCAATTAAAATATTTCGGATTTCGTCGCGGCTTATTTGTGGTTTTAAAGTGCCCGACGTTTTGAGGGTTCTACAGCACCCATAATCACGAAAGGGACTGAGGCGTTTGATGTTCAGGAGGAATTAGCTTAATTGCAAATAAAATTTCAACTGACTGATCCTACCTGTAGACTAGAGGCAATAATATTTTGAAAAATAAGCAGATATCAGGTAGATAGGTGAGGTGATATATTCGACGGCCAATTTGGCGCAGTGATTAAAAGCTTAAGCCGCTCCGCCCGTTGTGTCTAATAGTCGCGAGTTCGATTCCCACACTGGACAAATCTTTGTGTGATCCACAATTATTTGTTCCAGTCTGGGTATTTGTGTATGTAAATTTTCATGTTTGTAAACGCTCCCACGACACAGGAATAAATCTTAGTGTGGGGCTAAGTCTTAAAAAAAAGAAAAAGAAAAAAGATATGTAGACTAGTGGCGATATAGGTAGATCTACCAAAAAGTTGGTAGATATGACAACACTGCCCGTGCGGATTAGTGCAGGCAGGTGTGTGGCCTCCTGCTGTTGGAAATATTCAAGCCGCCTATAATATTTTATATTATATTTATTTATATAGATACACCAACGACATACTACAAAAAATGCTTACAATAAATAAAAGTAACAATAATTCTTAAATGCTGTGTAGAATGATTTTACAGGTGTATACAGCACTCATTAAAGACGTAGATTACAATAAATTACAATAAATGTTATAACGTAGAAGAAAATGTCGATTTATAAAAAAAAAATAGAACAAAATAAACAATAAGAACATAAAGGATTTATATTAATTTTAGTATTGTGGACTTAATAAAATTAGATTATTAGATTATTAGTACAATTGGACAGAATTAAATTGTAAGATTGAATTATTAATGATTGAGTTATGTCAGATGTTTTTTTTAAATTGGAAATAAATGTCGTTAATATTATATCATTGAAAATGTCAATGTCACCATTTGCGCAAATATCGTTATTATATATATTATCGTTATAAGTTAACATAAATCTATTAAGAGGAGAAGACATTCCCAAGTTAGTTCTTGAGCTACATGGACTGAAAGTGTTTGTGACTGGGTATCTCGGCAAAGTACGCGGGACCGTTATATTAAGACGCAAGAGAGATTCGCTAGAAATCATAGCCCCATGAATAATTTTGTGCAGCGTTGTCAAGTCACCAATTTTTCGTCTCTTCCCAAGAGAAAGCATTTTAAAGTGATCCATTCTTGTATTATAATCAGCTCTATATGGACAGTTTTTATCTTTTAAGGCAAGGAAACGGGTAAAATTCTTCTGTATACGATCGCAATGCACTTTATATTGTGGGTTCCAAATGGGAGATGCGTATTCTAGAATGCTGCGGATCAAGGCGTTGTACAAGATTAATATCGCAGCGGGATCTTTAAAATCTCTGCAAGTGCGTTAATACATCCAACTCGCCCTAAAGACTGTCACGTAGAGCAGGAGCCGGAACCAAAGGCTTACAGTAGCTTGGAAAAATGGAATTGTCATAAACAGTCACCCATCTCGAACTGACAAAGCTGAATTCCGCTTAACCTTGGTGATCACTAAGAACACCGTAATACGGAAACTACGAGTGATTGTAATAGCCTATACTTAATTATCCTTCACAAATAAAGCCGTTAAAAAGCAATTAAATTCGACATTGAGTTGATAAACACGTGATTAATTAACTTTAAAAAGTAGCCAAATGCATATACAATATTTTAATTTCAGTTTAAACTTTTTAAGATGAATTTCAAACAATTACTGACATTATGTGGTATGTACATCCTACTCATATCATAAATGTTAAAGTTTTGATCTCTCAACTCATTAACATAATTAATTTTAATTATAAATTAACTATCACTTAGTAATTAACTATCACACATTAGTTTTTTTATTGTTTTTATGTGCAATTGTTATTATTATTGTTTTTATTCTATACGTTCTTGTTATAAAAAACGCTCGGCAGGTGGATACATCTATTGTCGGTTTATAGCCACTTAGCAATTTGAGTTTTAGTATTTTATAAACGCGTATATACATTATAATTTTTTATATCATATATTCGTACCTGTTCTATTGTACAGTAGTATATTGTGTAGATTATTTTATGCTTATTATCATGTCTGACTATGACAGTTACAGCGGTAACGAAACGTTCATTTCTGTAGAAAGCAGTGAAGAAAGTTTCGTTAGTATACCATCGATTCCATCGCTTGCTGATACTTTAATATCAACTTTTTCCGACGTCCCTAGGAACTTTAATGTCATTCACATTAATGCCCAAAGTATTCCGGCTCATTTTTCCGATATTCTGGCAAACTTTGACTGTAAAAATATACACGCTATTCTTATATCTGAATCTTGACTAAAGCCGTGTCTCCCTTCCTCTCAATATTTGCTTCCCGGTTTCAACCTCATTAGGAACGATCGTGCTATTGGCGCTGGGGGTGGTGTTGCGATATATCTGCGATTCACTTTTTCCTTTTTCTTTAGTTGATTTATCGACGCAACCACCTCCGGCACATGCTGGTGAGCATCTTTTCGTTGAAATCGGACTTCATCATTCCAAAGTACTTCTTGGTGTTTACTATTGTCCCTCGTCACGCATAGATTTCTTTTCCTCTTTTGAAAATCTCTTAGAAAACTTAGTCCCTTAGTCAGTCATAGTATCATAATGGGAGATTTCAACACATGTCTGCTCAAAAGCGATTTCCGTTCTTCCAATCTACGCACTGTTCTTGGATCCTGTAATCTACACATTCTCCCACTTCAAGCTACTCATAATTTCCCCAATTCAACTCCTTCTCTTCTTGACCTTATTCTCGTGTCGTCGGCTGATCATGTCGCTAAACACGGCCAGTGCTCAGCCGACGCTTTTTCTTATCATGATTTAGTCTTCTTATCCTACAGAGTCCGGCCACCTAAGGCCAGAGCTAAAATTCTCATGCAGCTGCTGCAATTTTAGTGGTATTAATCTTGAGACACTTAGAAAGGATGCTGCTAACATTGACTGGGAGTCATTGTTATCATCTCACTCATTAGATGACAAAGTGCATATTTTTACTTCTACTCTAATTAGTTTATTTGACGTTCACGCTCCTATTCGCCCTGTTAGAGTTAAGCATCTTCCAGCTCCTTGATTGACTGATGAGATCAAGATATTAATGAACAAAAAAGTGGCAACCAAATCCAAATTTAAAGCTAGATCTACTGACAACAATTGGAATAATTACGTTGCCACCCGAAATCTCTGCAACAAGGTGTGTAGGGATGCCCAACGCCAACATATCCATACATCTGTACAAAATGGAAATCCAAAAAAAGTTTGGAAATTTTTAAAAACAATGGGTGTCGGTAAAGCACGCCAAGATAACATTCCTAAAGATTTAGATATCGATCATCTCAATAAACACTTCTCTGCTTCACCTAACGTCGATAAGACTGCAAAATTAAACACACTAAACTCTATTTCATCTTATTCGACACCCGATTATTCTCCATTTTTCTTTATTCAATTTACCGATTCTGATGTTAAAAAGAGCATAGAGTCGATCACATCCAACGCTGTCGGCGGCGATTGTATCAGCCGTAATATTATCCTTCCTATCCTCGACGAAATCCTTCCCATCATCTCTCATATCTTCAATCATTCCATATCCACTGGTAACTTTCCAGCACCGTGGAAATACGCTCAAATAATACCATTACCCAAAAAACCCAATCCCTCATCTGTTTCCGATTTTCGCCCAATATCCATTTTACCTTTTTTATCCAAGGTGCTTGAGCGCCTTGTCCATGACCAACTGAGTAGTTTCCTCAACAGAAACTCCCATCTTAATCCTTTTCAGTCTGGCTTTCGTCCTGGTCATAGCACTGTCACTGCTCTGGTAAATATTACAGACGATATAAGATTAGGCATGGAGAATGGCAATTTAACTATTCTTACATTGCTTGACTTTAGCAATGCCTTCAACACCGTAGACTTTGACATTCTCATTGGACTGCTGCGCTCTATTAACATATCTCCAACGGCAATTGATTGGTTTCGAAACTACCTGTCTGGCCGCCGGCAACGTATTTCCATCGATGAAACTTATTCCTCATGGTGCAACACCAGTGCCGGTGTACCGCAGGGTGGCGTTCTATCCCCTTTACTTTTTGCGGTTTTTATTAACTCTATTCCCAACCAGCTACTTTCTTCTTACCACCTTTATGCAGATAATCTTCAAATCTACACTCAAGCTCCGTTGGCCTGGTTGTCAGAGGCTGTTAGCACTATTATTCACGATTTAACTAAGATATGTAAATGGAGCAAATGCTACGCCCTTAAAGTCAATCCTTGTAAGACTCAAGTAATTGTTGTTGGTAGCTCCAGATTTACTGGACGCGTTGACTGGTCACAACTTCCCCAAATCATGTTTGATGGGATTACCATACCAGTAAGTAAAACTGTAAAAAATTTCGGGATTCACATTGACACCAATCTGACATGGTGTCCACAACTGCAAGAACTTAGTCGGAAAATATTTGCATCCGCTGGCTCACTGAGGAGGCTACGCAATTTTCTTCCTACAACCACTAAAATTGCACTCGCACAATCCCTTCTTCTTCCTATAATCGATTATGCAGACGCTAGCTATCTAGATCTTACCGAAAACCAACTTAACAAACTTGAGCGACTTCAAAATGTCTGTATAAGGTTCATATTTGGTTTACGCAAATATGACCATGTCTCAGAATTTCGCTCAAAGCTCAAGTGGTTACCAATTCGCCTTCGCCGGAATGCTCATATATTATCTCTTCTATACAGTATCCTGTTTAATCCGTCAACTCCCTCTTACCTAAAAGAAAGATTTGAATTCCTTCAGGAGACACATTTGAGGTCCCTAAGGTCATCGGAGAATCTAAAGCTGAAAACGCCAATGCATTCCACAAATTTCTTTGATAAATCCTTCACAGTTCAAGCTGTCCGCTTGTGGAATGCATTGCCTGTATCAGTCAGACGTGCACAGTCGTCAGCTTCCTTCAAAAAGATGGTCAAAGACCACTATCTCTCTACTTGCTGACAAAATATGATGCATCATAGTCAGTCCCTTTTTGTTATACTTTTCTGTAAGTATGTATGTAGATAAATATGTTTTGTACTTATTTACGTATAAATTTCAGTACTTGTATATACCAATGATAGCGTACGCCACCAACTGCCCTGATTACTTTTTTTTTCTAGTATTTTGTATTTAACCAGGTTGTCTGGAAGAAATTGCTCTTAGCAATAAGACCGTCTATTGTATCAGTGTCTTATTTTACATGTTGTTTTATAATTTTGTTGGTGTACAATAAAGAGTATTGTATTGTATTGTATCACTAGCTTTAACGGTAAAGGAAAACATGAGGAAACCTGCATGCCTAAGAGTTTCTCGAAGATGTGTGAAGTTTGCCAACCCGCACTGGGCCAGCGTGGTGAACAGTTTGAGAGGAGGCCCGTGCCCAACGGTGGAACAGTTTCTTAACCGGGCTATTATTGTTATTATTAATTTTAATTTCAGCTATACCAATCATATTGCTACAGGGTTTATTAAAACCATGCGCAGCTACTAGACTGGCCACACCGCATGAAATGCAAAGTGCGTATATTAAATATTTATATTTCATGTTTATTAAACTCTTTTCCAAGGCTGGTTAAACGAATGAAAAATGGGAAGATAAAAAAAGATTTCGATTCCTAAAAAATGTATTCACAATTTTTATACGAATACTGAATATCGACCGATTATTACACTGTATATGATGGCACAAGACATGTTAATGGACGTTTTTGGGAGCACTACACAGCCTTAAAAGCACTAGACATTCTTGAGGGCACTAGACATTATTGGGGGTTCTAGATATTATTGAGGATACTAGTCATTCTTGGGATCACACGGCATTCTTAGGGGCAATATGTATCATTGAGGTCACTAGGCATTCTTGAGGCCACTAGACATTATCGGGGGCTCTAGATATTATTGAGAATACTAGTCATTCTTGGGATTACATGGCATTCTTGGGAGCACGACACATTCCTGAAAGCATTAAACATTCTTGAGGGCACTAGAGATTATCGGGGGCTTTAGATATTGTTGAGAGTCCTAGTCATTCTTGGGGATATACGACGTTCCTACACATCTCTGAGAGCACTAAAATTTCTTGAGGGCACTAGACATTATCGGGGGCTTTAGATACTATTGAGAATACTAATCAATCTTGGGGGCATAGAACGTTCCTGGGGGCACTACAGATCTTTAAGGGCACTAGATATTTTTAGTGGCATTAGAAATTATTGGCCTAATAGACATTTTATGGGCTCTAGATATTCTTAGGGCTAATTAAAATTCTTGGGGTTGCATATATTTTCAGGGCATTTACCCTTTAGAATCACTTCACTTTTAAGGAATCGCAATATACATTTGAACGTATTTAGAGTCGCTACATAATACTTAACTTTTTCTAGCCGCCTAACCTTATTACTTACAGCCCTTCCCAGCTACATGACAGAAATAAAGGTATTTTTTATTTTAAAAGAAATAGTCCCACGCGAATTATTCGTGTCGTAGGGGCGTTTACAAGCATGAAATTCACATACACGAACATCCAGACCGAAAGAAAAATTTGTGGGTCGCTCCAAGTTTTGTCCCGGGTGAGCATCGATCTAGAAGGCGAAGCGGCTTATGCTCTTACCCATGGGCCCAAGCCGTTTCTCAAATCATTTTCTGATAGACACGTTTATTTTATTACCCCGACGCAAGAAGCGAAGTGTTATAAGTTTAACGTGTGTCTGTGGCATCGTAGCTTCTAAATGGATGAACCGATTTTGATTAAGTTTTTTTTAGGGCGTAGTTCCTTATTGCGGCTTACGGTAGGAGTTGACAGGCAGTTATAATACGGGCTATCTTGTGTCCCCCACCGCAACATCTGGCGGGGACCCCCCCCCCTGCACCGACATACGCAGGCTCTTGGGGTCGTGGGGCGTTGGGGCGGGGGCTCTAAGCGTTCTTCACACCCGGGGAGGACGGCGGCGTTGTGTGGCCCATGCTGCCGTGGGCACCGCGACGATGCAGGGGGGGAGCAAATTCATAGGCTCCCCACCCCCAAAGGCGGGCTCGCAGGAGTACGACACAGAGGGCACCGATGCGTTCCTAACGGAGATCCCGGAGCCCATCCCCGAAATGTCCGTAGTCGTCCCGAAGTGTCTGTGGGGTTTTAGTCGATAAGAGTCCGACATGCCCCGCCAGCTTCCCCCGAGGCTGGCGGAAGTCCATGAGGATTTCCCCAAGGAGGATAAAAAAGGAGTTGACAGATAGAAATCTTAACATAACGAAAAAACGTTACGTTCAGTTCCGACCGGCGTAGTTCGGATGTTGTCGCAAGCGCTGGCCGCCATACTTGTTTACATCACGTGTTAATTAAATGTGCTCAATGCTCAGAGTATACTCCTGTTAAATAAAATGGTTTTACAGGAACTAATAATTTTATTAACAGTAACATTGTTTGACTAGAACTTCGTTCCTGCCAGGAGTCCCCCGACCGAACATTTTATTTTTTTGGTTTCAGAGTGGTTCTTACCAAAATTAAAGGACACTTTGCCACCTTTGGAGGAGATAAAGAGTTGCCGGTGTCCCAGGGTGTACATCCCTGCATGTGGCACCGACGGCAAGAGTTACATGAACGTTTGTCGCATGAATTGCTACAACAGACGGTACAAGCAGCATGTCGACATTAATCACATGGGCAACTGTGTTACAGACTTTAAAATGTTCGATTCGCTTGAAAAAAATTATTAGTACCTTGTTTATGAAATAAAAGTATTCTTTTGAATTATATCGCGGTATTGTTTTTCTATCTCTCTCTATCTATACCATCACGCCAGATCCCTTGCGGGGTAGGTAGAGAGTACAGTGTTCCAACAGGTTCTTTCCTTACATACCTATCTGGTGCAAATGGAGAAAGCCGAAGAAGAGTGGAAGGAAGGAGTAGATCGTCTCATTCACGTTCGCCGGTAATGGAGACACACATTGGTTTGTTTTTGATTTCATAAACGATTGGAAAATCAACGAATGAACAAAATAACCACCGTCACGCCTATGTTCCCCTCGGATGCCAGACGGTGGACTATAATTTCAAGATAACGCCTTTATCCCGATGTCCTTAGTTCCCTTCTTTCGAATACCGCACACAGGATCAGACACTGACCTCGCCAGCT
The DNA here is from genome assembly GCA_905147815.2 of Phalera bucephala. NCBI lineage: Eukaryota > Metazoa > Arthropoda > Insecta > Lepidoptera > Notodontidae > Phalera > Phalera bucephala. Next base: position 6,184,832 of record LR990632.1, on the reverse strand, counting down.
AGGTCGAATCCCTTGCCCGCCGACCGGTGCAAAGCACCACGACAAGACACCTAATATACGTCCTTCCCCATAGCGACTGCCGAAGCCGAGGCTGTTCCTCCTTGACGCGCCCTTCAGCTAGTTGCCCCCTTGCCCTTCTGGCTTGAGCGTAGTGGTTCCAGGCTCGGACTAGAGGTAGTCCGATCAAGTTGTAAAGGTCCCGTAGCCAACAGCGTAGATCACTCACACACACACAACGCCTTTATTTCACTGGAATAGGTGGAGACTACACTTTGCCACATACTATGATTTCTCACACCTCTTTCGCTTCATCTCTTTAAACATTTTCTTTGATTAAGAGTGCACTTGACCCTTTTTAAAGAAACCATTAATTTGATCGTGATTCTCCTTGGATGACCTCTTCCAACGCTTCCACTCACATTTGATAGATATATTCCTTTCGTTCACTCATTCAAATGTCTTTGCTTGCGGTGGCTGTCTGGTGCGGGTCACTTCCTTCCCTCCAATATCGTGGAGGGGAGTGATGGCTATTCCAGTAGCCATACTCGTCAACGGGTGCTCCTTGTGGAGACTGGTCCATCCGGAATCCTTTAGACACTTATTCTTTAGAAATAACAGCGTTAGTCTCATATCCGGATCGTAAGGCAACATACTGGAGCTAGATCTTAATTATGTAATCGTAACATTAAGATTGTAATCACACAATATGATAAAAAATAAATAAAAATGAATAAGAAAATTAAATAAAATAGACAAGCCCGCTGAGTTTCTCGCCAGATCTTCCCAGTGGAGGCCGCGTTCCGATCCGGTGGTAGCTTAGTAGTTAGATAAGATTTAAAAATATGTCAACTGACTATTTGTAAGTACCCCCGCAGGCTTTACACAAAATAAATTAATTGTGTTTGAGTTTGTTAGTCGCCTGTAACACATCCTCTCCATATGCCCATACCGCTTTGAATCCTAGTCACCACGCCATCCTTCAACTTATAATATCAGCCTATACTGCCCACTGCTGGACAAAGGCCTTCTCTCACAAATCGAGGTGAGAGAGATCAGGTCATACTCCACCACGCGGACCCAGTGCGGATTAGTGGAGGCAGGTTTGTGGCCACCTGCTGTTGGAACTTATCAAGCCGCCTTTAAGGCTTCCAACTCGGCTTAACGACTACCACATTAAGTGGTGACCGGGACCAACGGCTTAACGTGCCTTCCGAAGCACGGAGACGCTCGAATATGAAAATGCCACAAATGGTCACCCATCTCAGGCCGACCGAGTCGAACGCTGCTTAACCTTGGTGATCGGTAAGAACACCGCGGTCGCACAGTGCTACGAGCGCCAACTTACATTGGTTTTAATCACACTATTCGTCATATGGTCAATAAGGGCGACTCCACTTTAATTGGACTCAAATAAGCAATAATATGTCATACATTAACACTGTGCTAAAGAAATGGAATTTCGTTGTTATACGATTAGAGTATTAATTTAAATGCCACGTTGCATTTTTTTTACATATTGTTGCTTTTTTGTATTCAATTATCTTAAACTAACTGTGGGGGTTTTCTGGCGGGAAATCGAAGAGTGATGTCGTCAATTTGCTTTAATTTCCAAAACTTGTGTTATTTCGAATTATTATGTGTAATTTTGGTGGAATATTAACCATTATGTATTCCTGTATGTGCATGAATGAAGGTAATTGTAACAAAGTGATAAAACGTGCCAAACGAATTTACTATCCAGGGTGGGGCACTTCATCAATTTCATAATCATCTTTGTCATCAAGGTCATCGGGGAGTTGAATTAACTTAGAGATTACTATTCGTAATACTTGACTGTGATACGCCACTGCACACGCTTTTTTTATGTTATATATTTACATATTATCCTATTTTTACTGAAATATAGCTTCTGTTAGTTCAGTATAATGCAGTTTTCTAATGGTGAAAAAATTATTAAAATCGGAATAATAGGTTCAGAGAGTACAAACAAACATTTTTTTTATGTTTATGAAACGAATTTTTTTCTAGCCTGTTTGACTATCCCCTTCCTGAACAAAGGCCTCCACAGCTGTCGATCTATTGCGATTTCAGGCAACGAAGTACCTGCAAAGATGCCAAATCGTCGCGCCATCCGTTTTTAGGTCGACCTCGTCGTCGGCGACCTCCACTTGGTATCCAATTGGTGATGGCGTTTGCTCACCTCTGCCCTGAAGTGAGAGTGGCCTGGCCACGTAGCACGCATGAACTCGTAGAGGTCAGCAAACGCCATCATCAATTGGATACCAGTATACATATAACTAGAATAAATGTATATATAACAGATTTAATGAGTAACGATGTGCTGGAGCAACTGAATGAGTTTGTATATCTTGGATGCGTCTTCAGTAAAGACGGAAAATACACCGCTGATATAGAGAGAAAAGTGAATGCAGGGAATAGAGTGAATGGTGCGATGCGAAGCTACTTGGGACCCAACACTTAAGCCAAAAGGCGCAGCTGGGCATGCATAACGGAGTGCTTGTCCCAACGCTGTTATATGGCAGTAAGAGTTAGGTATGTAAGCAGGAGAATGAAAGCGGGATGAATGCGGTCGAAATGGGAGCTCTGCGGAAGATGTGCGGAGTCAAGCTGACCTACCGTATTCGCAACAGCGTAGTAAGAAAGCGTGTAGGTATAAAAGATAGTATCGGTGTAAAGATGAGAAGGGGTATGCTCCGTTGGTTCGGGCATATAGAAAGAATGTCAGAAGAAAGAACGACAAAAGTGGAAGGATGTAGGTACCGGAGAAGACCTAGACTATCTTACCATAACCAAATAAACCGTGTCTTATCTGAAGGGCAAGTCAAGAGTCTCCGTAACCGGCGAGCGTGTATGAGAGTGGAGGAAGCCAGAGAGGTCTGTAAGCAAAGAACCTGTTGGAACGCTGTACTCTCTGCCTACCCCGCAAGGGAACTGGTGTGATGATATAGATAGATAGATGTAACAGATTTAGTATAGCTGACTTTATTGCAGTTAAATAATAATAAATAGGAATAAGTTTTTATTTGAAGTTGCTATTACATTATTACAAGTTATTATGTCATCAATTACACTAAAAACAAATTTCAGAAAGTAATCTGTGTCTGAACTAGACAAAATTAACTGTATTTCAGACATCAGCGCTCTTTTCTTAGACTGAAATATTAATCATGATGGTTTAAGTTGATCCACTAATAATACCAATTATTATAATATTACACACATTTTATTTATTTATTTATTAATTTAATTCTTCTTGCAATATTGGTACAAAGGCGGACTTAATGCCTGAGGCATTATCTACTAGTCTACCTTAGGGTGATGCAGAAACGAGTGAAGTAGGTGCAGAACCATAGAACCAAAAAAAAATGTAGAGGAAAATATGTAACATATATATAATTAGTAGAATAAATATTCTATATATATATATATATATATATATATATATATATATATATATATATATATATATAATATCGAACTAACTGTTGTGACTGCGTTGGGTTAAAAAATAAAAATTTAATACTTGATAGAACATTAAAGTAATTTATTGACTAATTAAGCCTTACATAGCTACCACACTTCTGGTAACTAATTACCTACAGAAATAATCTTAAAGCCATCAAAATTTAACGGTGTAATTAATTCATAATTTTTCATCGAAACATCTCTTTCAGCTTATAATTCCGTTGGGTCCATCTAACAAGGTGTTCCTTTAAAAGGTATAGTGTATACAATAGCAACGATTTATAGAAGATAAAATAAAATGTATAAATATTTAATTTATGTTTGTAAGTATTTTCTTCGTGCATTTCATACCAGTAACTGCTTACAGCAGTTAGAAAACTTTTAGAATATTGACCATATATTGAAGAAATCTTTTTTTATGTATCGCGGTAGGAAATCTTAGAGATTATTATCATTCCTCTGTAAGGAAGTGAGGTATGTGGAACTTTAACCTCAATAAAGTCCACGGAGACCTCTTCGATCTATTCGTTTCACCACGTTTCTCCTTTCTCGCCTCTACTCAATCGCCTAACCTTCGTTCCTCTGAGACACTTCGCCTTACAATTCCTACCCATTCTTCTAACTTCTTTACTAATTCCTTTACTGTTCAAAGTATTCGTCTTTGGAACTCCTTACCTGAGTCTATAAGACGTGCTAAGTCCCGGGAAATATTTAAACGTAATCTTAAAGCACATATCCTGAAAATTTAACATGTCTAAACAATTCCCTTTTAAACTTTACCTTTGCTCTTATCTTATTTGTCTTCCCTTCCCTCTATATTTATTCCGTCATTGATGTATAGATTGTAGAATAGGTATAATTGGTTCTTTTTGTTTTGTGTTAGTTTATATTTCCCCTTCTGATTTTATGTTAAACATCTCCTCCTCTCTTTCTTCCAGGCAACCTTTAGGTATAGGACATACCTAAAGGTTGCCTGGAAGAAATCGCTTTAAGCGATAAGGCCGCCTTGCTGTACCATCATAACGATTTTGTTTTTTTTTTCCTTTATTATTTTTATGTGCTATAAAGTATATTATTATTATCTATCTATATGATCACGCCAGACCCCTTGCGGGATAGGCAAAGAGTACAAACTTCCATTAGATTCTTCCCTTACATACCTCTCTGGCTTACTTCACTCTCATAGTTCGTCTCATACACGTTCGCCAGTTATAAACTCCAAATCAAATCATTTATTTGCGAACATAGGTACAAGGACACGATGTTACATTTTATTATATGATGCCTATATCTGCCTTTAGACATGCCAAATAAAAAATTATAAGTGTAATTGTAATTACAATTAAATTAGAATTATCATCATCAATCATTATTTATTTATATACTTTTAGGAATCCGTGAGAGCAATAATAAAAAAAAATACGCGGTTGTTGAAAAGGCACCACTTTTTACCAAAAGAAGGAATAATTTAATCTTAAAACAAAACCAATAACTTAAAAATACAATTAGATTAATTTAAAACAAGAAAAATAATTCACAGTAGGCAAATTGACAATCAAACGGACAGAGGTTCCTCTTAGCGAGTTGATTCTACAGCGAAGACTGTTCTACTGAGCGGGCAACCGCTTATATAGGAATGTTCCCGCCACATTTCTTCCACTTCTTGTGACGCATTTTCTTGTTCTGCTAACAATACATTATAATACATACAATACTTTCAAAAAATTACTAATTACCATCTTGTCTAATTATATAAAATTTTATGTCAGATATTAGTATAGATAATGTACGTCAAGTGATATAAATATAGTTAAAGTTTTTTATATATAAGTTAATATTAGATTAGTGATCCAACATTTTATCACAGAGGTATTCACCTTGAAGCAGGGTGTATCCTGTATCCCCAGCCCAATATCCCGGGGCTTAAGAATACGGGCTAACTCGCGTCCCCCGCGTAATATCTGGCGCCCCCCCCCCCTGCAACAACATCAGCAGGGGGGCCTTTTGAGGTCGCGGGCGCAAGGGGCGGGGGCCCTGCGCGTCCTTCACGAGCAACCCCGAGGAGGACTCGTCAGAGCGCGGCACAAGAGGGGCACCGGTGCGATTTTAGTCGGTAGAAATCCGACACGCCCCGCGAGCTTTCCCCGCGGCTCGTGGAAGTTCTATGCAGGATTTTCTCCAGGTAAAAAAGGTACTTGATTTTTTATATGTTTGATAATTTAATCTTCTTTCTAGGTGGATATACCCTGATACTCTCAATAACCATAACGCAGACTTTTTATGAACCTATCTTAAGGGAAAACTCAGATAGTAACAATGATACCAGTAATTATACCACTAGTAAGTTGCTAAGATCGACTACGAAAAAATACGATTTTCTGTTACCACCGTTAGACAAAATTATGGCATGTGAGAAATGCCCCTACGTCTATCTACCTGTCTGTACAAACAAGAGTAAAACATTTTTCAACGTATGTTACTTCAATTGCCAACAGGATGCTGGAGATTTTGTTATGCGAAGAGGCATTTGTTTCCATTTTTAACGACGTATTAGGCTTTCGCCGCATAGCCGACGCAGCGCGACGGGGGCATGACGGTGACGTGACCTGGAGAATTGTAATGTACTGAAATGAACGGGAGACGGCACCGCCTTCGCCGCGCCCCGCGCCCCGCGCCCGACGCGATAACAAACTAAGCACGGCGGGAGTGAGAAGCCAAGACGCGTGCGAGCGGGACGCTAGTGTCATTGTTTGAATTTTAGACGTTGACAGCAACATGGCGGTCGCCAGCCGTCCCGCTGTGGGGTGACGTGCGCGCCGCGCTGCTGTCCGCCGGCGTCACGCGAACGTCGTGCCTCCGTCACGCTCCGTCGACTACCAAACCTTTAGAAGAAAATAAATTAATTTTTTTTGAAATATGTATCTGTCTATATCATTAAAACACGTAGCCACACACTGGAAATTATTCCTCCATCTGTGTATATTATTTACAAACATGCAAGTCAGTACATAAAACATACTTAACATAAATATGTTTTACTAAGGGTTTTATTAGCAATAGTCCTGTGCCGTGGATACGTTTACATACATGAAATTCACACACGGAAACACCCTTACTGAAAAAATTATGTGTATGGGTCGCACATAGATTTGACCCGGGCTGGACTCGAACCCGCGACCACTTGATCCAGGGAATGGAATGTTAAGCTCCTAACCACTGGACCTGGACTGGACCAAAAAGTTCAAACTAAAGTTTTAAAATAAATAAAGGTTTCGAAAAAACATTTAACTTAAAAGACTACAACCGACGGCGTCCAGTGGTTAATCTTAACCTGGTCCGTTCACGAGATCGGATATCCGCGGGTTCGATCCCCAATGTTTGTGTGTATGTGGATTTCATATTATTAAACGCATCTACAACACAGGTATAATTAATAGCGTGCGGCTACATAAAAAACAATGTTACTTGCTAGATCTTTAATTTTATATCTGAAACTCAACTCAAACTCAAATAATTTTATTTTGTATAAGCCCTGCGGGGGCGCTTACAAATAGTCAATTTACATTTTTTTTAAATCTAATTGAACTACTAATCTACTACTGGATCGGAACGCAGCCTCCACTGAGAAGATCCGGCGAAGAAACTTAGTGGGCTTGTCTTTTTTATTTACTTCTCTTGTGTGGATATGTTTAGGTTACAATTAAATAGTGTATGACCTAGCTCCAATGAGATGCCTTATGATCGAGATATGAATCTAATGTTTTCTGTAAAGAGCGTCTAAAGGATTCCAGATGGACCAGTCCCCACAAGCAGCACCCGTTCACGAGTATGACTGCTGGATGTATTTATATTGTCTTTTTGTGTATGTGAGCGATTTACGCTGTTGGCTGCGAAGCCTTTACAGCTTCGCCGGACAAGAGGGCGAGCGTGCAACCACCAGAAGGGCAAGACGGCAACTAGCTCAAGGGCGCCTTAAGGACGAGCAGCCTCGGCTTGGGCAGTCGCTATGGGGGAGGTCGTCGTGGTGCTCTGTACCGGCCGGCAAGCAAAGGGATTCTTCGACTTCTGATCCTGTGTGCGGTCTCTGTATCCGAAAGAAGGGTCGTAAGGACATCGGGAGGGTCGGCTGCCGAATAACGTGCGAAGTACTTTATTAGACGTTGTACACTCAAAACAGTGCATCGAATGCAAGAACACGCAAGTACTAAACACACTAATACTACTTTTGCTTGTACCCAATTACTGCTTCCAAGTCGCTGAGTCACTCGTTGAATCCGTATATCCTTGCTAAGCTGGTGCTGGTGTTTTTTACTTAGATCACTTGTTCTCGTTTTGGTCGCTGTCGTTTCCGAAGAGAGACTGTGTGTCGCCGCGCTGGGCGTTCCTTTTATACTCGTATGAAAGTTCTAGAACGGACGCGAACCCTCTAAGTACATCGCTAGAATCCAGGTACATCGACCGATAGTTATACTTGTTTAACGCGACCGCGCGCCGGCGACAATAAAAGGGGAGGAACCATCTAGACGTTTTGGCACTCAAATGCGGATTCTAGAGCTTTCCTGACGGATATATAGGGTACCTAAGGGTGAGTAATGCGTTTTAGAATTAACATCCCCGATAAAGGGTTTTTCGAGATATCAGGGTATGTCCAGGTCGTAACAACACAATTAGGGTTGCCACCTTTTATTTGGGCCAATGAAGTCCATTGGTTTTAAAGGTAGGCAAAAAACCACGTTGTATCCAAATAAAGTATTATTTATTTCACTTTACTATTTTGTTCAAAAACATATTTTTTGTTGCTTTTAGAAATTTTCAATCACTATTATCACTGCCAAACAGCTTCACAACTTGTTTACAGTCTATGATAACTTTAATAGATTGGAGAAAGATACTCGTAGTAGCAATTTGGAAGTGTTTATATTATTTACTATTTTCTTTAAATTAGAGAGTTACCTTAGATTCGGATTTTCACACAAGTCATCATCCTATTTGCTTTTAATTGCGAATACTCCAGTTAAGTCACTCATCCAATATACGTACACTTGTGATGACTTTTTTCTATTAATGGTTTATATAAAATGATTCCTAAAAAATCAAAAAATCCTGCCTCGTTGGTCTGGTGGCAAAGCGCATCGCTTTGTGATTACGAGGTCCTGGGTTCCTAGGTCGGACAAATGTAGTTTTTCTAACGAAAAATTCCCAGTATGAGTCCGGAGTCTGGAATTGTGCCCGATATATGGCAATGGGCTCGCCCCCTATTACATAGGACCTAACATCGTCGGCGAAACGTGGGTGTACCCAGTACACCTCTGCCACCTCCTCTGGGGAATATAGGCGTGACGGTGTTGGTGTGTGTGGTGTAAAAAATCAATGTATTTAAAGTATTTTCGCGTACTTTACAGTTATCATTAAGTATACTTACCCTGAATAATGTACAAAACTTTATAATAAACTACGGGTAGCAACCCTTAATACAATTGTTTGTCGTCGAAAACAAATAAAAAATCGTCTCTGCAGAGATCTTTTCAATCCTCTAGAATTAAATTTCGTCGTTGTGTCGTGTGGACGCTCGGTAACTATCGCGTTATTAGAATTACCAAACTACCCCCAACATATAATAATAAAATGGATGACGATAAAGAAGAGGAGAATTTGATATTAAATAATAATAGAAGTGATTCGGAAATACTTAAAGAATGTGAACAAGCACTGGACAAAATGATTGAAAAAGACCACGTGGAAGAAGATATACATTATGCGAGAAGAAATGTTGGAAAAAGAAAAGAGAGGGAAGATGAGACAAGTGAAGAAGACTTTACGACTGTTACCAGAAGAAAGCCTAAACATCTTATTAGAAGTAATTCTAAGGAAGCAGGAATCCCAATGATACAACAAAAACAAAAAGAGGGAATGAAGATAGAAGAAAATCAAAATAATGAGGAAGATTACAATGAAATTTGTATATCATATACGGAAGCATTGCCCAAACAAATGGCATTCGCAAAGCTGCTAAAACCCGAAAACATAAAGAACGTAACAAGGATTAAATATAAAAGCCCTTTTAAAGTACTTATTCGCTTTAATTCAAAGGAAGATGCTGAAAAATTATTGAAATGTAAAAAAATTATAGAATTGGGTTACAAATGTCAGAAGACTTACGAAACGACAATGGCCTTTGGCATAATTAAAGGCGTGGATATAGATTGGAAAGAGGAAGAAATAATAGATATTTTGGAGGCGGATATAAAAATATTATCATTAAAAAACTGAGAAGACTTAGTTTGTACGAAACTTGGGTTGACAGAGAAACAATAAGGGTATGCTTTACGGGTCCGACCTTACCACCATACGTATATGCATACAAATGCCGATTTAGAGTAGATCCTTTTGTATTTCCAGTAACACAGTGTGCTGACTGTTGGCAATTTGGCCATTATTTCAAATTCTGCCCTACAAGGATAAAAATATGCCCTAAATGTGGCATCAACATGAAAACTGTGATATTCAAGATTACAGATGTTTAAATTGTAAGGGACCACATCTGGTATTAAGCAAACAATGCCCATTATATTTACGAGAAAAAGCATTCGTAAAGTTATGGCCAAAGAAAACACTACCTATCGAAAAGCACTACAAATATACAATACAAACATACAAGAAGAGAGAAAGTGTCAGGAAGGAAGTTACTATATGGAATGCCAAGCACTCACATCTCAACCTTTGACATTAAGTTCGGTTAGTAATATTGAAAAATATAGTACTGTGGTGGCTAAAGTGGGAGCAGTATTAAACAAACTAGATAAAACTACAAGTTCTATGCAAAAGAAAAGTAAGAGTGGCACTAAGCCTTTGCAGAAGAAGAAACCTGCACAGAAACAAATGGAGCAGACAAATTGTGGCGATGAGGTTATGATGTCATCTCAGGAGGACTTCATTAGTATTGAGTATACGGAAACAAAGCGAAACAAAAATGATAAGTACAATTTTGATTAAAAAAAATACTAACAAAATTTAAAAATATTATTATGTCTGAGATTAGTTTAGAAGAGAAAATAGCTATGTGTTTAAAGTTTATGTTCGAGGAAATTAAACAAGTTATTTGTAGTTTTTTTGTTGATGGAAATATGTTATAAAATTTATGGTCAATTTTTAATGGATAGTAAGCCCTATAGAAGATCCGTTATTAATATACTGCCAGTGGAACTCACAAAGTCTTAAGCCGAAATTGTCAAGTTTTGGGGAGATCTTAAACACGGAAATTTACGTAGCGATTGTCAGTGAGACTTGGTTGGATACGGAACAATCGATTTACATTAACTCTTTCAATGTGTTTAGGCAAGATAGATGGGATGGTTATGGAGTTATGGGACGCATCCTTGGAGCATGGGTTTTTCTCTCTCAATAATGGGAATGCTACTCGTGTTAAGTTAGTGGAGGGCATATTAAGACAAAGCTCCCCAGACATTTCATTTGTATCAACCGACATAGCTACAGACTTCTCTTGGCAAATTTTCCAAGAAAATCTAGGAAGTGACCACCTAATAATTAAATTATTTATGAATTATCAAGATAGAATACGATTGATTAAGAAACTTAATTTAAGACTAGCAGACTGGAAGACTAGGACTAGAAGCAGTGATAGCCTAGTGGTTAGACCGTTGGACTGCAAAGTCAAAGGTCTCGGGTTCAAACCCAGGCACGCACCTCTGTCTTTTCGAAAGCATGTGCGTATTAAATATTAATTATCACTTGCTTTAACGGTGAAGGAAAACATCTTGAGGAAACTTGCATGCCTAAGAGTTTCTCGAAGGTGTGTGAAGTTCGCCAACCCGCACTGGGCCAGCGTGCTGGACTATGGCCTAAACCCTCTCAGTTTGAGAGGAGGCCCGTGCCCAACAGTGGGACAGTTTCTTAACAGGGCTAATATTATTAGACTGGAATAAACATAGTAACAATCTGAAAGAAACTTTTAAAAATTTTGAAATAATTAATAATTACCAACCCAGTAATATACAAGATACGTATAACTATTTTATAGACCTCCCCAATACACGTGATGGAAAGCGAAATTAGCATCCCACCACTCTATTTAAGAAGGCAATATCTTGCATACAAATTTTGTGTAAAAAGTAAATCGTGGTCTAATAATGTTACTACCGATCTCTTGAGTAAATTAAGCACATTATGTAATATCAGTTATTGGCAAAGGAAAAAAATACCTCTATTAGCCTCGACATATAATGAAACTAAACAATGTATAGTCCATAGTTCGAAAACTCTAGAGATGTTTAAATTTAACACCTGCATAACTCATATATGTTTAAGTAATATCATTAACTTAACCTTAGATTGTGTCAATACAAGTAAACTTGATTACGAACCCAATACCTTAAGATACTATGTCATGGAAGAACTGAATAAAAAATATGCAGGATGGCATACAATCTTTACAGATGGGTCAAAATCAGATAATACCGTAGGAGCAGCATTTTATGCTTCATCGGTAAAATATAAGGCTTGCTTTAATATTAAATCTGAAATATCAATTATGTCAGCTGAACTCATAGCAATTTCAGAAGCGTTAACTTTTGCTAATGAGAAAAATTGGAACAACGTGGTAATTTTATCAGATAGCAAAAGTGCATTGCAACACGTGGCTCGATGCGCCTCTGGCTTCAGAGGTGTCTCGATAGCCTATGTATTCTTGAGATGATATTACAATTTCAAGTAAAGGGGGTGGCTCTGAAGTTGCAATGGGTCCCAGCCCATACTGGAATACATGGTAACGAAGAGGCTAAAAAAGGTTGCTTACAAGGAATCGAAATATCTTTCCTGCCAGATTATTCCGAAATTATAAATAAATTTAAAATACTAACCTACAATAAATGGAAGGAACACTTCAATGAAATATGTAAAGAAAGAGGAATATGATACAAAACTTTACAGTCCGAGCCTCTTCGTATACCATGGTTTATAAAATACAAAACGAATAGAAACTTAGTTAAATTACTCCTAAGATTTAGGTCTGGACACATTCCATTGAAAGAAAAGAAATTTGCATATATGATCAAGAAAACGGATTCTCCTTATTGCGATACATGTAGAGTAGAAGAAGATGTACAACATATATTGATGGAGTGTGTTAAAAATAAACAAGAGAGAGAAACACTGTTCGGAACACTGAAGCTAAACAGGTTTGATGTAGGAACCGTGCAAACTATGCTTTCAATACCAACCTCTAAAGAAGCGAGGATGCTATGTCGCTTGGCTACAGTGTACGCACAGTGACTCTTCCTCCCACTAGGAGGCTACAAGTGATGGTCACAATGGGGTTGACATATCCAATAATGGATAAAAACCCCTAAAAAAATATAAGAATTAAAAAAAAAAACATGACGAATGTCGCTATATTTTTCAAAGTTACTGATATTGTTTTGAACATACAGAAGATTTACATATATAAATTGTGAGGCAACTGTTAGAATATTTAGTTCTCGAATTTTTTCCTTAAAGGAAGCTCTCGGGGCCTATTGTAAATTGCTCGAACAGCCCTTTTCTGCAGAACGAAGATGGTGTTTAGTTCTGCATAGCATCCCCATAGCAGTATGCCATATGACATAATACTATGAAAATAAGCCAAATAAACAAGTCTACTGTTTAAATATCAGTTAATAATCTAATTTTCTTTACGGCATATGCCATGGTTAAGAACTTAAGTGCCCACCATGAAGCAAATACGAAGGGGAGATGGCCTAACAGATTTTTCTATAGAATGAAATGTGTCGTTGCGCGATGTGGCACAAGGCGAGAGGGACGTTACGCCCAACTCACATTTGCATTTGTCATCTGGCGGAAACTTGAGAAAACTAAACGGTTCATCTATGTCAATGTTCAATTCAATTATATTACGGTAGATGGCATTTTTCATTAAGAAGTATTCTAATAAATTACGAAAAAAATACTTACAAGTGCAATCTGATATTATTTGTGTGATCAGAATGCCGATCCAAGTAATTCTTGCATGTTAAGATACAACACTTCATTTTAAGGGTTTTATTTTTTAGTATAAATAGATAATATTTCATAGCTATGCGAGCTCGAGCGGACGTGGGAATTGAACGAGTAGCGATGACAAACTGAGGTAAACCACGCCCACCACGATGACGTCAATGCTTTTATGAAATCAAAAGGCTCGGATCTTGCGTGAGGTTATAGATAGATAGATAGAAAAGGCTCGTTAGCTTGGGCCATCTCCTCTTCGTATTTGCTTCATCGTACCCACCGCCATCGACCATTTATCGATCGGAAGAGAAACAATGATACTATTATTTTTCTTACGACAAATGAGGGAGGGATATATTGAGCGCGCGCTTCGAAATAAACGACGTGCCTATGTGCAAAAAGCTATGCTCGGAATTTCTCTGCGGGATCGAATCAGAATTGAGGAGATCCGCAGGAGAACTCAAGTCACTGATATAGCTCTCAGAATTGCCAAACTTAAGTGGCAGTGGGCGGGGCACATCGCTCGTAGAACTGACGGGGCAGAAAGGTTCTCGAGTGGCAACCTCGTACCGGAAGGCACGTACCCAAGGTGGAGCGATGACCTGGTGAAGGTCGCAGGTAGAAGCTGGATGCTTACAGCACAGAGTCGGTCGTTGTGGCGATCTTTAGGGGAGGCCTTTGACCTGGAGTGGACGTCTTTCGGCTGATGATGATGATAAGTGCAAAAAAAATGTTATCATTTTCTTAAAAGACTACACTATGATATAAAAAAACGACTTTACTACAAGACTGTGCTATAATTATTTGATATGTTTTTAAGTAAATTTCATAGAATAGTTCTTAGGCGTTTCGCGTTGGAATCAGAAAATGTGAAGCGATAGAGATGGCATATTTTTTTTTCTATCTAGCTAATTTCGTTTAATCGTGTACTCGCTTTACTAGATTCTTAAATTTACCCAAAAATCATATCCCTAAAATCTTCTTCAGTCGTATTCTTCATTACTGAAGGTCGTGTCCTTGAAAGGCCCTCATGGCCCTTTTTTTTTTTTTTTTTTTTTACGGGGGGAAATGCCTAGCGCATACCCCCGGGCCGAGGGCACGGCCCGGGTGGTTATGTGGGGCTCGCACCCACTAAAACCCCCCGGCGTCCTACTGCCCTTTTGCCGGGCCACAGGAATCGTCACTGGCATGACCTCTGTGGCGCCCTCATGGCCCTGTGTACGACTTCCTTCCACTTGATCCGATCCTCGGTTTCTTTAAGAGCATTTGTTGCAGAGAGGCCAGTGAGAGCAGTGATTTGATCACGCCAGCGGCTAGGTGATCGGCCGCGCGGTCTTTTTCCATGTACACTGCCCATCACCACCAATTTATCAAAATTGTCTGGCTGCCGTCTTGCAATATGATCAAAGTATTCCTAAAATATTAAGTCTCTAATCCATATACTTCTTGAAGGGCACGAAATACAAAATGTTTCTGCGCTATAAAGCCCTAAAGCCGCTCCGCCCACTGGACATACGAACGTCTCCGTGCTTAGAAAAGTAAGCTAAGCAATAGCATCAGTTACCACTTCATGTGGCAGACGTTAAGCCAAGTTGGACTGGATTGGAGCCTTATAGGCGGCTCGATAAATTCCAACAGTAGGTGGCAACTAACCTGCCTTCTACAAATCGCACTGACAGTGTTGTCATTCTACCAACTTTTTAGTAGATTTACATATCTAATGCCATGCTCCTGATGTCTACCCATTTTTCAAAATATTATCGCCTCTAGTCTACCTATCTCCAATCTATCAGTGTTGGGAAGTGAAGTACTCATTTCTCCTTCCTCGACTTGTGAGAGAAGGGCTTTGTCCAGCAATGAGATATATATGATAGTACAGATAGGTCTGTGTCACTATGTAAAAATATATCTTACAACTGGCGAAAGCTGAAGGTTTGAAAATGCAATCTCACAGGCGCGTTCCACTCATATCCCATTTTCGTTCATCTTCCTCCTTTCCCTCTGAAAGTACCATATGTACTTTGTTCCTAATTGACTAGAATACGACCGAAAATTGCCAGAGTAGAGCTGTAAAACGTAGACCTATCTCAAAGTCGTAATTCACGAGTGGCAGTTGCAAATTTTCACATCTTTATCGCCATGATCCCATCGCGCTCGTAAAGTCTTAAACAGACATCAAATATGAATATAAATTCGGTGAGTTATTATTCGTACATAAAGACCGACCGACTATGTACTTCAATTTAAGTATTTTATTGTTAAGGCACTGGGAGACGAGACGCTAGTTATGTTTTTTGTAAACTTAGAACGTTCTGAAGTAAAGAATGAATTATTCCAAATTCTTTAATTGTAAAGGTACCATTTATCTACTGCTGACTACTATGGCTTAGCACTGACCACTAATAGAGTTCCTTCAAAGGAATGGAATAAAATATTGGTTTGTACAAAGAACACACGAATAAAACTTAGGTATATTGTTACTAATACACTTCACGAAAATACTCCTAAAAAAGCAAGAGAAAAAAAGAAAGAAATAAATATATATATATTATTAGTTAGCCCACAGCGTCCCACTGTTGGGCAAAGGCCTCCCTTCATCTCCTCCACTTTACTTTATTTAGCGACAAACGTTTTTAAAGGAGTCCACCTCGTCCCGCCATCTCCATTAGGCCTGCCGCGACGCCGTTTAAAATTGGAAGAAACCCAGTTGATGATTTTTTTGCCCAATATGTGTTAGGCATGCAACAGACATGACCAGCCCAATCCCATATCAGCTTGGCAGCTTTTTGGTCTACATCGGCTATTAGTGCCATGGAGCGCAGTACACTATTTTCGACATGGTCGGTAAGTTTAATACCTAGAATACTGCGCTCCATGTTACGCTGGCAAACTGCGAGTGTAGACTTTTGCTAGTTTATCAAAGACCAGGTCTATGCACTGTAAGCACAGAGTACATTCTTATATACGGCCATCAGTGAGTCGCCGTATGGGGAGAATACTACAATATGATATGTAACTTTACTAAAATAACAAATTAAAATTAGAAAAAAAAATTGCACAATATACTAATAGTTTAATTAAAAATTGTAATCGAATATCTATAAAGAAACCATAATAGTCAATAATTTGATACCAATAGATACCCATTACTATAATAATACACCTTGCACTTAAAAATAACAATTTAAAAAATAACAAACTACGTCATCTTTCTACTTAATTACGTACCTTATATTACTTTAATCTATTTCTTTCAAGTTGCCACTATTTCATAGGTCTTAATAAACAGCTATTATTTTCCGCATTCGCATAGTACTATCTAACTACGAAGAAATTTTGTATAGGCTCTCATTTCTCCGTTTTAACTATCCTATTTTTTTTAATTAATACGTAGCCTCACACTAGGATTAATTCCTGTGACGTGGGTGCGTTTACGTACATGTCACATACACAAGTACTCAGACCGGAACAAATAATTGTGGATCACACAAAGATTTGTCCCGTGAGGGAATCGTGACATTCAGTAAGACTATAGACAAATAATATTAAAGACAAAAAATATTAATCTATTCTCAATTTGACCACAGACTTTAACAATAAACAAAAGAGCATATATGCGTGTGCGTGTGTGTAATGTTTTTTTTATTGATTTAATGCATTTTTATGCATAATTTTTAAAAAATATTAGTGTTTGCACTCCTTCTCTATATAAACTATAAGTGTAGGAAATTTCATACTCCTCCGTCCGCGCATTCTTCATAAAAAGGGGTACAAAGTTTTTGCTTCACGTATTAATATAATGATTATTTGTGTACGTCAGTCCGCTAACTACGCCAAGTCGGCTTAATATGTGTTTTTAGTACTAAAGTTTTGTATTTTCTCTGTAAGTGATTTGTAAATCTTTTGAGAAAATAAATGTCTTAAACCATATGCTGTACAAATATTATCGCTTCCCAACTGATAGACTACATGCCGCGGTTTCTATTGTTAGTGTCCGGAACTATACATTAATAATAAAAAAATGGAAAAGATCAAAAAAAGCAGTGATAGCCTAGTTGGTAGACCGTTGGACTGCAATGTCAGAGGTCTCGGGTTCTAGCCCAGGCACGCACCGCTGCCTTTTAAAAACATGTGCGTATTAAAAAACTAATTATCACTTGATTTAACGGTGAAGGAAAACATCGTGAGGAAACCTGCATGCCTAAGAGTTTCCTGTACGTGTGTGAAGTTCGCCAACCCGCATTGGGCCAGTGTGGTTGACTATGGCCTAAGCCCTCTCAGTTTGAGAGGAGGCCCGTGCCTAACGGTGGAACAGTTTCTTAACATGGCTAATATTATTATAAGATGTTATGTTTTTCTTTCTTCTTCTTATTTGTTGTTTTTTGTAATGTTTTTGTCATTTGTAACATTTAGTTACTTGGTTTTTCCCTTAATATTGTTAAACTTTATTTTAATTTTATATTGTATATTGTGTGAACGTGTGTGACGTCACCTAACGGCCCGACGGAAGACCAGCACTGGTTGCTCATGAAGGCTTCCAGCACTAAACTAAGTACGAGACCGTTTTTGTAACGAGGTTAGATGTTAAGTATATATCTGTTATTGTCTATTCAAGCTATGTATGTACGCGATGCCAATAAACTTTCTTTCAATATCGATGGACCCGTCTACCCGCCCCCTAACATTACAAAATTTATTGTCCTATCTCAGTTTTACGAGTGACATCAAACTCGGTCAAGTTTTATATTATTGTACTTTGCAAAACATAGAGTACGATCGCGCTAAACGGTCCGATTTCAACTTTTCCCGAGTTATCACCGAATAAATTGGTCTTGAAATCTTTTATCCGAACGACGTGACAATGAGATTACCTAAGAGGGAGAGAGAGGGAAAGATTTTGTATGACGAAGCGCTCGTATTTAGAAGGAGCTACCGCGATAAAAACGTGCTTATGTACTCCTTGCACTTCAGGAAGTATATGGATTAGAGACCTAATAATTAGAAATATAATTTTTGACTCTATATTTCAGAATTTGGTAAAATGAATTCACGATTAGGGAACGTACCTATACTGCGTGAAGGGGTAGGGATGTCTTCATAATACCACGCTTGAACAGAGGGGGGAGAGGCGGCTTAAGTTTTTGTCACCTGTTCAATATTCTTTTGGGATATCTCGCGCTTTTTCGAGGCAAATTAAGCCAAATTATTTTTTTTAACTTTCTGTTTGCAAAACTTAATTGAAAACCGTATTTATGAATTACTTCGTGAAAACTAGGGGGGAGGGGGGATCTTGGCATTGATTCCTCCTCCCCTTTGGTGGTCACCAAAGGGGAGGAGGAGGGTAAAAAATGTATGTTCCCTTAAGCAAAATTTTCTCGATAGAAAAACAGTCATGTCAAAACGCTTAAGAACTAGTCAATAAGATTTACTTAAGAACGTAGGAAATAATTGTATCAAAGTTCTAGTAAAGCAGTTTTACATTCCACACAGTAGATTTTTTTTAAAGTTATATAATTGACTGCTTCGTTGGTCTGGTGGCAAAGCATATCGCTTTGTGATCACGAGGTCCTGGGTTCAAATACTAGGTCGGACAAATGTAGTTTTTCTAATGAAAAAATCCCAGTATGAGTCCGGAGTCTGGAATAGTGCCCGGTATATGGCAATAGGCTCGCCCCCTATTACATGGGACCTAACATCGTCGGCGAAACGTGGGTGTACTCAGTACACCTCTGCCACCCCCGCTTGGGGAATATAGGTGTGACGGTGTGTGTGTTATAAAATTTGTTTATGCATATAAGGCGTTTATTTCCGAGCGCGTGCTCAATACAAGGTGTATGTATGTATAGTGTAAATAACGCCTCCTCAGACCTCCGACACCCCGATTATATAATTGTTTCACAAATTCAATACGAAAATTGAACTTCCAAATTTTTTTTTACCCCTTTTTTAAGCACTTTTATACCCCAATTATCAACAAAACTTGTACGTGTATGTGTGCGTATTGAAAAATACGTTTTATAAATGCATTTGAAACCTCCTTATTGCTTTGAATCAAGAATATATTTAGTTTGTTATAGCTTACTGAAGGATTAACAGCATATTTTGCAAGTTAAAAAAAATATAAGATACATTAAACAATGTTGGAATCAATTCAGTTATCGATTTAGAACAAACTACTTTCAGGTCAGGTCAGTAAGACTAAAGTCTACAACCAATGCGTCCTACCTGTTATGATCTACGGGGCCGAGACGTGGCCACTCACAGTGGGACTAGTCCACAAATTTAAAGTAGCACAGCGGGCTATGGAGCGAGCTATGCTCGGCGTCTCTTTGAAGAATAAAATTTGTAACGAGGTAATCCGACAAAAAACCAAAGTTACCGACATAGCTTGCAAACTCAGTTAGCTAAAGTGGCAATGGGCTGGTCACATCTGCAGAAGGACCGACGGCCGATGGAGCAAACATGTCCTAGAGTGGAGACCGCGACTTGGTAAGCGTAAGGTAGGACGGCCCCTAGCTAGATAGACCTCAAAAAGGTCGCTGGGACAGACTGGATGCGGAAGGCGGAGGACCGTGTGCAATGGCGCGTGTTAGGAGAGGCCTATGTCCAGCAGTGGACTGCGATAGGCTGATTGATTGATTGACTTTCAGGTCTTGCGTTTATTATGTTACAGCTTGTATATCGGTCCCTTATTATTCATTTGTAAAGTGATTGCATCACTGTCGCTCTCCCGGTCAATAGTCGATCGCGGTAGGCCCTTAAAGGGCAATAATGTGTTGGATTCTTAATACTTTATCACAGTAATGTAATTACATTAAGACCTGCGTCATTAAAAACAAAGGTTACTGTGACAAACCAACAAGGTAAAATAGCGTTCAGCTTAATTAGTCTGAGATGGTTCCTCCCTCTTCCGAACTGGACTGGATGCGCCTTATGTAATAGGTATAACCTATTCTCTCTCGATTTGTGAGAGAAGGACTTTGCCCAGCTGTGGGGCCGTATAGGCCGTTTGATTTCATTATTCATTTCTATGACGGAGCGTTGAACATAGCATATTTGTGTTTAATAATGTTTTCGCGAAAATATCAACTTATGCGAGTATATTTGTCCTGATAAGCACCATTATAACAATTGGCAAAGTAGATACCATTTTTTGAACATTTAGGTTGCTGGCCTAGCATCATGGATTTGGCGTAGCTTTCAGCCTCTCAACATAGTCACCTATTAATTACATTGCTATCATCTCTAGTTGTGGGCTTAAGGCATATAAAATTCTCAGATTTACGCTGTTATATGGTAGCGAGAGCTGGGTATGTAAGAAGGAGAATGAAAGTAGGATAAATGCGGTAGAAATGCGAGCTCTGCGGAAGATGTGCGGAGTGAAGCTGACCGACCGCATTAGCAACAGCACAGTAAGACAGCGAGTAGGTATGAAAGATAGTATCGGTGTAAAGATGAGAAAGGGCATGCTCCGTTGGTTCGGGCATATAGAAAGAATGCCAGAGGAAAGAATGACAAAACAGATATTTTATTTTATTTTATTTATTTTTATTTTATTTTATTTGGAAAACAAACAGTATTACATATCTTTATGGACAACAAAATAAATGGCTTTACTACCATTTAAATGTTTTCGCATACATATTGCTTAGTTACTAGTCTATTCTAAACAGTAATTTGGACAATTAAAAGGAGAATAAACAATAACAATAATAAGAAGTTAAAAAAAAAAATATATATATATAACAAAGAGTAGAAACATGCACACAACAGTGTAAAATTAATACGTTAAGTTAAAACAAAAAAAAAACAAAATGAATATGAATAAGTTAGAGAACCGACTCAAACCAATGTTTGGATAAAGTACATCTGAACATTGATGGATTTGAATTAAATAAATCTAACTCACGACAGTTGACCAGTCTATTAAAACAATTTGCTGTTCTTGGAAAAAAAGAATTTTTCCTATATTTAGTTGCACTGTAGGGAACATAAAGAGAACACTGATGTCTTACGGACCTCGTAGGAACTTGTAATTGTAATTTGGAAAGTAAGAATGATGAATCAATTCTCGATTGAGCTATTTTTGCCATTAGACATAGATCAGCTATTTTTCTTCGCTCATATAAAGGCAAAATGTGATGTCTTTTACATCTCGCTTCGTAAGAAATGTCAGTTATATTGCATTTGTACTGAAGAAATCTCATAAATTTTCGCTGTATTAATTCTAATCTTTCCATATGCACTTCATACTGTGGATTCCATATTTGGCAGCAATATTCAAGGATACTGCGAACGAATGTACAGTAAAGAATTTTATGTATTTTAATATTATTAAATTCAGAACATGATCTAATCACAAAACCTAAGGCTTTATTGGCTTTTTTGGCAATGCTATCAATGTGTATCTCATATGTTAATTTGGCATCGTGGGTTACACCAAGATCTTTAACCTCGTATACTCTGTTTAACTTTATTCCTTTAAGAGAGTATCCGTATTGAACAAATTTCGGTTTTCGGGTAAATGTAATGTAGTGACATTTAGAAACATTGAGCTCTAACATGTTTGACTTACAGTAATGTTCAAAATGTACCAGGTCTTGTTGTAAAAGATGACTGTCGTTAACTGATTAAATTTTCCTAAATATCTTCATGTCATCGGCGTAAAGTAAGATCTTAGAATGTGAAAAACAGATGTTAATGTCATTGATAAATATGTTAAACAATAACGGCCCTAGCAGCGATCCTTGGGGAACACCAGAAGGGATAGTGCGCCATGTAGATACGTAGCCATTCACTGTGATAGCTTGTGAGCAATTTTCGATGTACGAGGTGAACCATCGGAATAAATTGCCATGAATTCCGGCCCCTAAGAGCTTTTACATAAGTACTCTATGGTCAATACGATCAAACGCTTTACTAAAATCTGTAATTACAGCATCAATTTGTCCACCCGCATCCATGCCCGATGTTATATAATCTGTGAACGTGAGTAAATTAGTGGTGGTAGAACGGTTTTTAAGAAATCTATGTTGGGCGGGGATAAAAACATTGGATAAAGAATCGTAGACCTGTTTGTAGACAATGCGTTCAAAAATTTTGGCAAAAATACAAAGTTTAGAGATAGGTCTGTAATTTGTAATATCTGCTTTGATTCCGTTTTTATGTATCGGGGTGATGAATGCAGATTTCCAAATATTGGGTACAATACTTTCTTTAACGGAGCGCTGAAACAAGATCGTAAGTGGTTTGGTTAAACTTTCTGCACAATTTGTAATAAATTGAGGTGGTATGAGATCTGGACCAGCACCTTTGCTAAGGTCAACATACTCTAGTAGTTTACTGACAGCAAACGGAGTAATCTCAATATCACCTATTATGTTCGAGTGGTTGGAATCGGTGGTTACAACTCTAAGAGATGAACTAGCTAGACTCGAGGCTGAGGAAAGAAATGTAGATTGGAAGTATGTTGCAAAAAGATTACAAATATTAGTGCCTGTATCAGCGGATTGTCCTTCATAATGCATGTTGGAAGGCAGGCTGTTATGACCTTTCTTATTGGACTTAATGTAAGTCCAAAATAATTTAGGGTTTGTAACAATAGATTTTTCCAATTTATTGATGTATGCACGATACGATTCCTCCTCAACAACTTTAGCTCTTTTACGCAGGAGAATAAAGGTATTATAATCTTCTGTATTGCCATAGATGCGGTATTTACGTAAATATTTAAATTTTTCTTTTAATATTTTTTTTAAGCAAGCATTATACCATGGCGGAAAAGTCGAAGAATAAATTAATTTAAATGGCACAAAATTATCAATTAAGTTGTGCAAAAGGTTATAAAAGTGTTCGATTGCCCCCTCTAGAGAAATATTAATTAAGCAGTCCTCCCAATGTTGTTCATTTAATATTGAATTTATTTTGTTATAGTCCCCAGATTCATAAAAGAACTTTTTCCTTGGGTTTGTTCTCAGATATTCAACACTGTTATTATTAAGACTAATAATAAGAGATTTGTGATGCTGTGCATCGTCTGGTACTAGCGGGTCTACATATGTTGTTATAGATGAAATTAAATCAGTATTGCAAAAAACTAGATCTAATAGTCTATTATTTAGGTTGCGACATGTATTAAGTTGGGTCAGGTTGCATTCAGAAACGGTGTCAAAAAAATACGTCTGGGTCGGACCCGATATACCTAATGGCTGTAAGGCGATTCCATCAGATGCCCAGTCCACGTTGCTAAAATTAAAATCTCCCATTATTATAAAAGTGTCATTAGGGCAGGAGTTCATGATAACTGATAATTTATCAGTAAAGTTACGTAATTGAGAATTATATGAATTACCATGATTTTCCGCGCAGAGGTAAACGGTGCAAAAATGTATATTATTTGTAGTACGATTTTTAAGTTGGGTAATAGTAACCCAGATGTCCTCGGCTGACGAGGACCATTCCGGACGGTTCTTAATTCACGGCGCACGGCTATGAGTACCCCACCTCCGTATTTTTCTCGTGTGTTTAGATAATTCCTATCACGTCGCCAAATTACGTATCTGTCATCAAAAAGCTCGCTGTCATTAATACCACTGAGTAACCACGTTTCCGTTAGAGATATCACGTCATAAGCGTTAGTACATAAGTTACGTTTAAACAAATGAGTTTTGGTTCGCAGCCCCCGAGTATTCTGATAATATACGTTAAAAAAATACATTGTGAATAGCAAAGCAATCACTAATGCGAAGCCATAGAATAAAAATATAATAAAGGAATCTGTTTATCCTAAAAAGTGCGTAAATAACATTTAACGAATTTATCAGTAAAAGTGCAAGAACAAACATTTTAATATGAACTACTTCAATTCTCAAAACGATGTACTCGTAATATAAATAGCTTACCTGTAATAATTCACTTGTGTTTATAATATAACAATATACAAACATGCAAACTGAGTGAGTATCAATATAAAAATAATAACTGATAATGCGATAAAATAATAAACATCTATTAGCCTTTATAATTAACTCAATAATTGACTTTTTAGGAATAATAATGAGATATAGCATCGATATTGAGCTAGGACATAATAATAGACTACTGTTGAAAAACAAGATTAATACATTTAGGTAATCGTTATAAAAAATATTTAGCCTATTTAAATCTATAATGAAAAAAATAATTAAAAATGAGGTACTATTATGATAATTATCCTTCATAAGCGATTGAAGTCCGTTTAATAGCGCAAGCAAATTTAGGCTAAACGAACTATGGAGAACGTAGGCGATAAAGCTCAAAGCATCTTTATAAGCGCTTACGCATAAGAACGATGTTTGCATAGACTGGTCAACGAATCCACAAATACTCACATGACGGGTAGTAGGACAATAGACCCAGTAATTGAATACGGTTCTCAAACCTTTTACACTATTTGGCGATAAACAAGTTTGTGTTAAATCTATTTTTACGCAGTTAATTTTAATAAATCGTTTTCGTTCTTTATAAAAAACACGGGTGAAGTATCAGATTTACGGGCCATGATTTTGCAGTGTTTCACCCAAATATACTGGAAATTCTTTTCCTTAGCGATTGATCTTGCTTTGCTTAAAAGAATCTTATTAGCTGGCGTCAAATGATCATTTACATAAAAATTTGCAGATGATGTGAAGCCCAACTGTGATAGGTTAATAGGTGATAGGATATACAATGTGAAAGTGGAAGGATGCAGGTACCGGGGAAGACCTAGACTATCTTACCACGACCAAATAAACCGAGTCTTATCTGATGGAAAAGTCAAGAGTCTCCGTAACCGGCGAGCGTGTATGAGACGAACTATGAGAGTCGAGGAAGCCAGAGAAGTATGTAAGGAAAGAACCTGTTGGAACTCTGTTTTCTCTGCCTACCCCGCAAGGGATCTGGCGTGAGGTTATAGATAGATAGATAGATTTACGCAAATATTTCACATGAAATAAAAAAATTTTTCGGATTGTATCGTAGTTAATTTTTTTATTTTTAAGTTCCCGTCGCTTTGAGTGCTTTGCAGCACCTGTGGTCACGGGAAGGCCAGGTATTAGACGTCCAAAAGACATAGTTGTTCCGAGGTACCCTCTAATTCCTCAATTATTTTTGTTGGTCCGATCTACGCAGAATGAGCTTACGGTATCTTGAGGACTTGCAGTATTAAGTTTGGGATCCGGTAATAAGTATAGTTAAATACAAAACAAAATCTGAAAAATAGTTTTATTTCATTAAGGAATATTTTGAAGATTCCGTAGAAGAGCCATTTCAACTATAATCACGAAGCTAACTATTATACAAATGTCGAAGCTAAAACAAAATTAAGACTTTTAATAAAATTAAGGCGTGCGTGTATCTAGAATAAGTTCCGCGCTCCACTCTCGCTAGTTGGGCCACAGATTAAATACAACAGAATCTTCACTATGAGAAACTATCCGTAATATTTACCTACAGTACGTGGCGGTGAAGCGTGCCAATCGGCGTTATGAGTGTCTTGTCATATTTGAGGTGTATAACATTATACAACATAATAATAATAAGTCAGTATATTCCGTCCCACTGCTAGAAAAGTTACTTCTCTCACAAGTTCAAGCGACTCTTACCACGCCGACCAAGTGCGAATTGGTACAGGCAGATTTTTGGCGACCTGCTATTGGATTAACCCGCCCACAAGGGTTGCAAGCTAGCGTAATAACGACCACATAAAATGGTTAAGGAGACCAACGGCGTGTGTGTGAGTGATCTACGCTGTTGGCCGCAGTGCCTTTACGGCTGCACCGAACAAGAGGGCGAGCGTGCAACCACTACGCTCGAGCCAAAAGGGCAAGGGCGCCTCAAGGAAGAACAGCTTCGGCTCGGGCAGTCGTATACTAGGTGTCTCGTCGTAATGCTCTGCACCGGCCGGCGAGCAAAGGATTCTTCGACCTCGCCGGCAATGTCGGTGTCTGATCCTGTGGAGACCAACGGCATAGCGTGTCGTTCGAAGCACGAAGTCGCTCGAATATAAAAGTGCCATTAACAGTCACTCATCTCAGTCAGACGGGGATTACCCTTGGTGCGTCTTGCGTCAAATCATTTGTTTGCGAATATGGGTGTATCATAGATACATATTGCTATTTTGTCTCATAATATATCACTGATGAAAGAGACAACTAAGTTTTACACCTGTGATATCCGAAGGTAAGATCGCTTCATAATTTGAAGAAACGGATATGCATCTTTAAATTTTTCATGTAAGAAGAAGGTCACGATTCTACGCTGTGATTCTATTCTAGAACCGCTAATAGTAATGAGTAGAGCATCTGCTTAACCTATGATACCGGGCTTCACTCACGCAACTAAGGGTAGCTTTGCGCTCATATTTTCCTTTCTTCTCTTTGTGCCTTTTGTATGTTAATGAAGTATGGTATTAGGACTACTTAATTCTTTGTACGTACATATATGTTAATTTACCTTATGAAGTAAGTTGGATTTGGAAATATATATCTACATTCTGTACCGTCTTTTGGCTGGTAGGACCTATTAATTTATATTTAAGTCTGATAAATGAGGCATGTTTAAAGAGCGAAAAAGGTAAATAAATATCTCTCGTGTCTCCAAAAATGTTGAGAGGAAACTATGTGGTACATCCTAAATATATGTTTTTGATATGATAATTATGAGCCGTTCGTTCGCTCTGTGTTAACATTATTTTATAAATCAATATGTGCTATCCAACTGCTAGGCAACGGCTTTCCCATGGTTACTGAAGCGAGAACGAAGACATTTTACTCCACTACGCGGAGCCAGTGGTGGAGGCAGGCAGAATGGGGCAAAAATTAATCGGTAAAAAAAATTGCAATCTAAATATTTTGGATTAATCGCGCTTTACTTTTGGTTTTTAAGTTTCCGACATTTCGTTCGCCTACCAGATAGAACGAAGATCTTGTGAAGATCACAGGAAGTCGTTGGATGAAGGTGGCATCGGACCGGCTGCGCTGGAGAGCGATTAGGGAGGCCTATGTTCAGCAGTGGACACGTATAGGCTGAGATGTTGAAGGAGATATTTCAACAAGTGGCTCCACACGGTTACAAATTAAAAAAATAACTTGGGGTAAATATCATAGCAACTCTGCGACTGTTATAAAGTGACATTTTACCTAATGACAGCGTTAGTTCCGATTTTGGTCACGAGCCATAAGATCGTTGTCGCACAAACGGACATAATGACAGCCAATAACACAACAATACTTGTAGTAGTGTGACGTCAGATATTTTTATTGTGGTAATTTAAGCAAACTGTAGCATACTGAGTTCTTAGATTTACGCGAATATTACACACGAAATAAAAGTATTGTTCGGATTTTATCGAGGATTATTTTTGATTTTTAAGTTCCCGACGTTTCGAGTGCTTTGCCGCACCCATGGTCACGAGAAGGACTGAGGTGATAGACGTCCAAGGCATAGTTGTTCCGGGGTACCCTTAAACTACTTAATAATTGTTGTTGGTCCGGTCAACGCAATGAGCTCACGGTGCCTTGAGGTGTGTTTTACTTGGTTTTGGATTTGTGGTCTATCAAATCTGTTATTATGGCGGGTGCGGTCAAGTCTTGTTCACAGACTGCAGATTTCTTTGAGCGACGTCGGGAACTTAAAAATTATCAATAAACCACGATAAAATCCGAAAAATAGTTTTATTTCATTTATGTGAAACTGTAGCATTTTAACGCGTCCTCACAATTGCCATGTTTGGATCGAACTAATTCCAAATAAAACCACACTTACCCCTGTGCTTTTATTTTTCGTGTTGTTTTTTGGACTGTTACCTTTAGTACAAAAAATATATCGATTGATGCACATGAAGCTGGCTTATTGCAAAGAGATTAGTATTTTTTTATTATTATATTTTAACACTGGCATACATAATATGCCAAAGATCGATGATCAATTATTTTATAACTTGTTCTAAAGGTTTCGCCACATAAATAACGCGGCGCGACGGGAGCGCGACGGTGGCGCGGCTTAAGGGGTTGTAATGTACTGAAATGTATGAGACACGCCACACAACGTACCGAACGTAGCCGTGCGCTTACATCGCGCTCCCGTCGCGCTCCGTCGGTTATTTGACCAAAACCTTAAATTTGTGTAATAAAAAATATTGCTACTCTGAACTATTGACGGCTTTATTCAATCAACAAATTAGATACCACATGGAAAAATGGCCTATATGCTACGTATAAATATACGGCGTTATCGCTTGTGCGATTGAGCGACGAACGCGATTACACGACGCCTACCGTTGATTAGTGTCATAAAATGTCACCATCTCAGTAAGTATCCGCCATCAGTCAACATTATTTGAAGCCACAAAAACTGCGTGTAAAACGCTTAGAAAGAAGAAAGAAAGAAAAATAATTCTATATTTTTCTTATTAGAAAGGAATTATTCTATTGAAATCAGAAACATTACCCTCTTTCTAGGGTACCTTCTATCTAGTTTTGTAAAAAGCGACTTTGATGCAATAAGTAAGAATTTACTCTTGGCCTTTCAGAAGTTTCATGTCCTATCTCTGTAATCTTTGGTCAATTCAGAATAAATTATTGTGTTACCACATAGGCACTTTGCAACCCATTCAAAAAATCTTAAAAAACAAAAAACGACTAGGAAACAAAAACACCTTCCTTGTTAACATCCTTAAATTAGGTAAAAGCAAGTGTTCAAGTTTTTTGTGCACTGGTACACAGAGAAAATAATTATCAAATATTTAATTCGCTGCGCAATACAAAACAAAACTTTTGAACAAATACAGGTCACAGGTCTTTACTTCTCTGGCTTCGATTACTCTCATAGTTTATCTTTTATTTCAGATAAAACGCGGTTTATTTAGTCTCTTGTCCAGTACCTACATCCCGCTACTTTCTCATGCATAAATTCCTTTTTTTCCTACCAAATCTTACATTAACTTTAATTTTATTCGCTAATTTTGTGGCCCTGTCTTAGAGTCCATCTAGTGACACATTAAGGACGCCTATAAGCCCGGGACCTCTATGCTTCCGTCGTAAAATTGATCCACTAAATCGGGAGTGACATTCAGAAAACAACCTTTGTGGAGGTCTACTATTGGCAACATTATAGAAAAGTGAAAACCTCCGCAACCAAAGTGTATTTTATTCAAAATTTTACTTAGCGTTTATCTTGGAATGATAATGCAATAAACAACCGATTATTATTGGCTGGCCAGCCTTTCACAACTATTAACTAGTGGGATTATTCAATTATTTTTAACGGACAGCTAAGTCCAGTGGTTAAGAGCTTGAGTCGCTCCACCCACTGAACTGAGTAGTCGTGGGTTTGATTCCCGCACGGGACAAATCTTTGTGTGACCCACAAACATTCGTTTCAGTCTGGGTGTTTGTGCATATGAAATTCATGTTTGTAAACGCACTCGGGACACAAGAATAATTCATAGAGTGGGGCTGCGTTTTTTAAAAACTTCAATATTGATATTCAGAGAAATTGCGCTCTATATCTATTGAGGTTTAGAACTTTTCGGAATAATTTTGTTGATATATAAACTTTCGGTATAAGTTCTAAGTGTTTCGATCCCCGAGGATAAGGATAAATTACCAATCCAAATTTAGGATAAATTACCCCGAGGTAATTTCATGAGTGCATCATTATCCTGGCACAGAAAACATGAGAAGATAAAATGCGTTAGAAGATAAAATCCACCAATTACCATCGTACAAAAGGCATATTTGCCAATATTTTTTTAGCTTTGGCAACCTTTTATTTATTTTCAATACCATAGGCTGCACTGTCAGTTTCTCTTATTTCAAATTTTTTTCTCTTGGAAATGAACCTCAAATTTCTTCAAAGACTATTTAATTTATTGCGAGTTTGTCCCCAATAAACACACAGAGGTAAAAGTTAATTTTTTTCTCGAATTATCGTAAACCAAAAGTATTCCTCCATTGTCATCAAAGGAAAAACTAAATGGGGTGTGTCGTCAATCACAACTTTTATTTATGCGACAGTTATATTGTTTTTTATGGACGTCGCAATCCGAAGTAACGCCGGCATTGCCTCGGCTTAATTATTGAATAGACGCATCACAGACGAGTGAGCTTTACTTTACTAAACATTTTAAAGTGAAACTTTTATTAGATCGTTACAAACTTTTTGGTCTGTGTGTTGCATGTCGCGTGACGGTCGGCCGCGGAGTAGGGATAAAGTGAAAGGCGCTCGCCAGAGCAGCCAAGGCCAATATGTTTCACTTTTACCGTGGTTTCATAAAACCACACAATCTTTTTTTATTGTATTTGCCACTTTTATGATGATATATATGTATGTATGTATATATATATATATACATATGTCGGCGTGGTTATTATCTGTGGCAAATAGTGCGCGGGTCGTCCGCTAGTCAGCGCTACGGCCGCGTGCTGACGGAACGCGAGAGTCAACGGGATTTTGAATTAGGAAGATGAACAGAACATGGAGAACGATGCGATGACGACGTGTCAAAATGGTCGTCCTGCCCTTTTTGATAATTAAATGGTTGATATAGTGTTTCATGAGGACAAGTTATGTGATTAAATAACTGATGGGCAATTATTGTGTTTAGCTGTTTTGAAACCTAACCCCGCGCATGTCTGAGTCTAAAGATGGAGCTCTTGTGCTAGTTTGTTTGGCCATCTGACGACATCAGAAGTGGGATCTGAACCACGATGTCGATGGGGATAGTTTCCCAAACGCTCAGTGATTCATTGTATGTTGAAAATACAAACGCGACGGAAATATGAATGTTTGCTGCCGCTGGCCAGCAGACCCCAAAAACAAATGCCGCCGATGTTCATCGAGTTCAATCCCCATGGTGATACAGACGGTTTGTGCAAAGGATTGAGGTGATCCTTGATCTTATTATGCAAGGATCTTGAGGTAATGTTTTTTTTTTTCTTGTAGTCTTTACGACAGCAGTTGGTAGACAAATACAAACTCAATAAGCTGAGATAGTGTCTTATAAAGATTAGTATTGAAACTACAAAACTATATTCATGAGTTGTATTTCTATGGCTATAATGAACGAAAATGATCGGTTATTAGGAATTCTTCGACCGGTGTCCGTACTATGAGATGTATTACGCAAGATGTGTATTTATTGGAATTTTTATCACATAATCATGATTCACGATTTGTCGTTCAAGGCATCGTATCACGAATGAACTTTGTAGCACATAGTAAAGGAACCAAAGGGACTGAATATTTTACTGCGTATTGTTATTAATGCGGTCTTTTCTTTCAGTGTCAATTTTTCAATGGCTAGTTCAAATGACTAGATCGATCGCGCCGTCCGTGGCGGCGCTCGGCTCGTTCCTTGTAGGTGCTTGGGCACAAAAGGCAGACCGGCGAGTGCGACTTGGCCAGTGAGGTGACGCTACAATCGCGGGCTATTAAAGTTGGATCTTTGAGTCTCCATGTGCACGGATTTTGGCTGCATCTACCTTTCTGAGTGCATAGCCGATTTTATGACTTCCACTCTACACCGGCCTTGGTAGTGTAGTGTAGCGTTTTAGTGGAGAGGAGTGTAGTATAGCGACCTTTATGGTCACGACACGTTTTATGGAACGATGAGATGTGGGTGACGGATGTCATTCCGCTAATAAATGATGCCACGGAAAACTAGGGTTTGATTTCCAGGTAGTTGAGGCCTCCGCGGAGATTACTCTTGACATGAGGCAAACAGGGGTGGTAGGTATTTCTTACTATTCATTGTCTCGCTGTTGGAAAGTGAGATTTGGTGGCCATAGGAAATATGTCGGCTGTCAGACTCTTGTTTTGACTTTTCTACGGATTAGGCCATATCTCCCCGAACTTCGGGAGGCGCTATGCCTGCTAAGGGTAGGCCATGATTAGTGGAGTCAGTTTTAGATATCCGGTGATGTTGCGTTAGATACGGTGAACAAGGTCGTAAGATTAGTAACTATTTATAAACTGAATTTGGAAGTTTCACAGATGCAGTGTTTCATGAAAGCCGCTGGGTTCTTACGTGCTTTGTCTGCAAAAACCTAGATCCCTGTATCTGCCCCATAGAATTTGAAGCTTCGGATAACAAAGTTGTGTGGAAAGCATGTGGTGATCGGTAATTTACATACTACGGGTATGACAATTAATTTTTTTCTTGACTCAAGTGTAAAAAGGATAGCAAGCGTAAGCATTTTCAAACTGATTACGAAGGGAAAGCTAAAGGTGGTGAGTGTGTAAGGAATAGCCTGCGAGGGAGGCAAACGGTAAAATAATGAATTCTAGAATAGTGATTGATCGGAAGTGTGGTTAAAAAAACTATTGAAATCTATGTTTTCTGTTGACCCTGCGAGGTGCACGACCTTTCATATGTATGAAATCTTATCTGCACTGTATCTGTAGTGGATAGTAATGATCAAATATCGTAGATACCTCAGCCGAGATTCATTAGTATAGCTACAACAGTGTACTTGACGCGCCTACATTTGGAATAGTTACAGAGTATAGGTCAAACGTCCACAAGATATTTAAGTGTGATATTGTTGAATAACGATCTAATAACGCCTTCTCTGCGTCGGGTGTGCTATAATTATGTAATGGCAGTTATGCATTTCGTTTCCCCAAGTTCCAATTATAATCTATGGCTCAATTGCTTACCGATGATTCTGTCAAAGTCAAGTTTGGCAAGTTAATTTAAAAGAAAAATGAAATAACAAATGTCAATTTGTCAAAGTCAATTGCATGAGTCATGTATACTTTTTGTGGGCACTTGGTACCTAAATGGTAACTAATTTAAAAATCTTTGTTCCTACATGGTTCGTAATTCCTTTTTATTCAAAATATTATGGCTTGTCATTTAGACATAGGCTCCACGCAAATTTATCGGTTAATATTTGTTTGTCTAGTGACTGTGTTTTCGGAGGCTTTTTATTTGTTGTCAAGTAGTAAAATTAACTAAAAAACGTGCTTTATATTAGAAGGCAAATTTTATAGATCTAGGAAAGCTGCTGAAGCTAAGCTAGCTTCGTCCGGATATTGCGGGTTAAATGAATAGCGGTTTTATACAATAGCTAGAGCACATTAGAATTGATAACAGTATAGCCGCATCTTTTCAAAACATATTACAAAACAGTGCTTCGAAGTTGAACACATATAGCGAAGAACGAAACCAGTAGCAGTTTCAACGTAAAATAACTTTAAATTGTTCTCTTTTAGTTAATTATTTTTATTTTTGCAATAGGTGTAGTAAATTTTTTTTTAGGGAACATAATGTACTAATGGCCCGTTTTTGAATGGATTATTAAAATGTTGGGTTACAATCCATAGAGCAACTATTAAAAGTCCATGCTTGTATGGTATTTGGTACGAACTAATTATTTTGAGATCATTTAAAATAACCTAGCGTGATTATTCCTGGACCTGATTTTATTTTCATTGAGTATGAAGGAATATTTGGTACTTCTATAGATAGGCGTGTCATCTAGTTGGGTAACCGTATCGTGGTATGTGAAATAAGACCTACTATTCTGAAAATACCAGGTTCTATCAAATAATATCATTCTTTATAAGTAGAATCAGAACGTTCATCAGGCACGGATATGGATTGCTATGCTGATGTCAGCTTGTACATCTATGGAGCGATTTATTTTAGTGGTGTAAATAAGGTCCCCAACTAAAGTTCAGTTCTGAAGTGAAGTCGCTCTATAATTCATATAAACTCAAAAGATATTAGTGGGCGCAGTGGATCATGTGTGCATCATGTATGCTAGGGCAGCTCTATATGTTCATAACTGAGTTTATTTGCTTACAGTACGTGGGGATACGAAATTATGAACATAATTGTTGCACCGACTGACAGGCTTGTGTAGTGCATGCATGGGTAATGCATAGTCTAAAACAGATTTAACGCTTTTGTAATCAATTATTGTTCAATTAGTAAATTTATTCGAATCTGGAGATTGAAGTCATTCAAAAAAACACAGAAGAGAATGATATGGTTCCGTAGTCTTCTATCTGTCTAGTTATCTTTTTCGCTTGATGACTTACTCCTATCGGGAACAAAACTGAACGAGTCGTATAATATAACATTCGTTTAAGATTTATTTGAGTTTATTAACTGTATACGTTATTCATTCATAATTAAGAATGAAGAAAGGAATTTGATGTTTAGCGCCGATAATTATTATGCCCTGCGTCTTTTTCGTTAAGTAATGATCCTAACTGCGAAATGATGAAATTTGTCTCGACTATATTCCCCGTGAAAATGTAGCTAGGGTGTAAGACTAAAGTACTGGACGCCAAACTATTCTTAGTTTTCTTAGTTTACGATAGCATTGGATCGGAGTGCTTTTTTTTTATACCGAGCAAGCACTATTCTATTGACTGATTTACATCGTGTTTACTGGGAACCATATCTTTTGGAGTACAAGGTACTATCTGTACCTCGGGGTACGGGCACTTTGTGTTAAATACAGTTGTTTTTATGTGTGTGAATGCGTATGTTGTTTTCTGTGAGGCCAGTGCAGCTATTTTTCTCTTTCACCCTTTTTCGCCGCAGCCAAGGGGTAAAGAGGGTATAACCAACTCCAGGGCGCCACTAGGAGAAAGGGGGTCGTTTTCAGAGGTTGAGGGCGTGCTTAGACAATCGTCATGGGAGAGGGTATGAACTAGGTGTGTGTATTCGCAGTGGTGTTCGGCATCAGCTGGCTAGTAAAGAATTCTTTGGTCTTTAAAGCGATTGTCATGCCCGAGAATCACGAGAATGCTTAAAGTAGTATTTTGTGCTGCAATACGTTAAAGTCTGAAAGAGATATTTTATAGACCTCCGGCTTACGAAAGTTATTAGTCTTGGGATTGTGACATGCAGTGAAGATGGCAAAAGTATTTGCAGTCAGCCTATTGCGGCTGATACTGTGTCAGCAAATAACAATGCTTGAGATTCAGCTGATATTAGTCACTAATTCTGGTGCATCTCCATTATAAAAATTCGAGGACAGTCCCATTCTTGAGCATAAGTTAAAATTGGTATAATAATACCATTATTGTTTGGCAGAAACCTGTAGATGATGGAAAATGACGGAAAATGCGGTAACTTCAAGGTTAGCCGAGCATGGAAGCGGTGATGATAATAGCGTATTGTGGAGAAAATATTGTGAGAAAAATTATCATCCATGTTACAGTGATCTCTTCAAGGGTCAGCTGGGCATGTGGTGGTTGAGTTTAATGGACAAAGGTGGCAATGATGGTGATGATGTAACAGTGGTACCTCGATATTGGGATCAGCTGGACGTGCGATGGTTACATGTGGAGGTAAATTGCGGTGGTGATAATGTCACAGTGGTACCTCGATGTTGGGACCAGCTGGACATGTGGTGGTGACGATTAATAATGATAATAATAACTCATTTAATTCAGGCGATTAAGTAGTCATTTTGGGAAAGTAGTCATTTTCAGAAAGTGGTAATTCTGAGCCTATATAAGGTTACTAGATTTGGTGGTTGATGATGCTGAAGATGTCGGTAAATATTATGTGTAAAATGTAAAGGAGATTTACTTTCAGGTCCGAAGGAATGGTTAACGAAATGTGCGCATGATTGGCGCCCGAGGACGGGCGCATGTCAGGTTGGCCGTGTCGGCGTGGTTATTATCTGTGGCAAATAGTGCGCGGGTCGTCCGCTAGTCCGCTAGTCCGCTAATTTTTCGTCTCTTCCCAAGAGAAAGCATTTTAAAGTGATCCATTCTTGTATTATAATCAGCTCTATATGGACAGTTTTTATCTTTTAAGGCAAGGAAACGGGTAAAATTCTTCTGTATACGATCGCAATGCACTTTATATTGTGGGTTCCAAATGGGAGATGCGTATTCTAGAATGCTGCGGATCAAGGCGATGTACAAGATTAATATCGCAGCGGGATCTTTAAAATCTCTGCAAGTGCGTTAATACATCCAACTCGCCCTAAAGACTGTCACGTAGAGCAGGAGCCGGAACCAAAGGCTTACAGTAGCTTGGAAAAATGGAATTGTCATAAACAGTCACCCATCTCGGACTGACAAAGCTGAATTCCGCTTAACCTTGGTGATCACTAAGAACACCGTAATACGGAAACTACGAGTGATTGTAATAGCCTATACTTAATTATCCTTCACAAATAAAGCCGTTAAAAAGCAATTAAATTCGACATTGAGTTGATAACCACGTGATTAATTAACTTTAAAAAGTAGCCAAATGCATATACAATATTTTAATTTCAGTTTAAACTTTTTAAGATGAATTTTAAACAATTACTGACATTATGTGGTATGTACATCCTACTCATATCATAAATGTTAAAGTTTTGATCTCTCAACTCATTAACATAATTAATTTTAATTAAAAATTAACTATCACTTAGTAATTAACTA
This sequence comes from Phalera bucephala, assembly GCA_905147815.2. Lineage (NCBI taxonomy): Eukaryota > Metazoa > Arthropoda > Insecta > Lepidoptera > Notodontidae > Phalera > Phalera bucephala. The sequence goes on along the minus strand of LR990632.1, from coordinate 6,147,923 downwards.
TCACACATTAGTTTTTTTATTGTTTTTATGTGCAATTGTTATTATTATTGTTTTTATTCTATACGTTCTTGTTATAAAAAACGCTCGGCAGGTGGATACATCTATTGTCGGTTTATAGCCACTTAGCAATTTGAGTTTTAGTATTTTATAAACGCGTATATACATTATAATTTTTTATATCATATATTCGTACCTGTTCTATTGTACAGTAGTATATTGTGTATAATATTTTATGCTTATTATCATGTCTGACTATGATAGTTACAGCGGTAACGAAACGTTCATTTCTGTAGAAAGCAATGAAGAAAGTTTCGTTAGTATACCATCGATTCCATCGCTTGCTGATACTTTAATATCAACTTTTTCCGACGTCCCTAGGAACTTTAATGTCATTCACATTAATGCCCAAAGTATTCCGGCTCATTTTTCCGATATTCTGGCAAACTTTGACTGTAAAAATATACACGCTATTCTTATATCTGAATCTTGACTAAAGCCGTGTCTCCCTTCCTCTCAATATTTGCTTCCCGGTTTCAACCTCATTAGGAACGATCGTGCTATTGGCGCTGGGGGTGGTGTTGCGATATATCTGCGATTCACTTTTTCTTTAGTTGATTTATCGACGCAACCACCTCTGGCACATGCTGGTGAGCATCTTTTCGTTAAAATCGGACTTCATCATTCCAAAGTACTTCTTGGTGTTTACTATTGTCCCTCGTCACGCATAGATTTCTTTTCCTCTTTTAAAAATCTCTTAGAAAACTTAGTCCCTTCTTACAGTCATAGTATCATAATGGGAGATTTCAACACATGTCTGCTCAAAAACGATTTCCGTTCTTCCAATCTACGCACTGTTCTTGGATCCTGTAATCTACACATTCTCCCACTTCAAGCTACTCATAATTTCCCCAAAGTCCTTCTCTTCTTGACCTTATTCTCGTGTCGTCGGCTGATCATGTCGCTAAACACGGCCAGTGCTCAGCCGACGCTTTTTCTTATCATGATTTAGTCTTCTTATCCTACAGAGTCCGGCCACCTAAGGCCAGAGCTAAAATTCTCATGCAGCTGCTGCAATTTTAGTGGTATTAATCTTGAGACACTTAGAAAGTCCAAATTTAAAGCTAGATCTACTGACAACAATTGGAATAATTACGTTGCCACCCGAAATCTTTGCAACAAGGTGTGTAGGGATGCCCAACGCCAACATATCCATACATCTGTACAAAATGGAAATCCAAAAAAAGTTTGGAAATTTTTAAAAACAATGGGTGTCGGTAAAGCACGCCAAGATAACATTCCTAAAGATTTAGATATCGATCATCTCAATAAACACTTCTCTGCTTCACCTAACGTCGATAAGACTGCAAAATTAAACACACTAAACTCTCTTTCATCTATTCCGACACCCGATTATTCTCCATTTTTCTTTATTCAATTTACCGATTCTGATGTTAAAAAGAGCATAGAGTCGATCACATCCAACGCTGTCGGTGGCGATTGTATCAGCCGTAATATTATCCTTCCTATCCTCGACGAAATCCTTCGCATCATCTCTCATATCTTCAATCATTCCATATCCACTGGTAACTTTCCAGCACCGTGGAAATACGCTCAAATAATACCATTACCCAAAAAACCCAATCCCTCATCTGTTTCCGATTTTCGCCCAATATCCATTTTACCTTTTTTATCCAAGGTGCTTGAGCGCCTTGTCCATGACCAACTGAGTAGTTTCCTCAACAGAAACTCCCTTCTTAATCCTTTCCAGTCTGGCTTTCGTCCTGGTCATAGCACTGTCACTGCTCTGGTAAATATTACGGACGATATAAGATTAGGCATGGAGAATGGCAATTTAACTATTCTTACATTGCTTGACTTTAGCAATGCCTTCAACACCGTAGACTTTGACATTCTCATTGGACTGCTGCGCTCTATTAACATATCTCCAACGGCAATTGATTGGTTTCGAAACTACCTGTCTGGCCGCCGGCAACGTATTTCCATCGATGAAACTTATTCCTCATGGTGCAACACCAGTGCCGGTGTACCGCAGGGTGGCGTTCTATCCCCTTTACTTTTTGCGGTTTTTATTAACTCTATTCCCAACCAGCTACTTTCTTCTTACCACCTTTATGCAGATAATCTTCAAATCTACACTCAAGCTCCGTTGGCCTGGTTGTCAGAGGCTGTTAGCACTATTAATCACGATTTAACTAAGATATGTGAATGGAGCAAATGCTACGCCCTTAAAGTCAATCCTTGTAAGACTCAGGTAATTGTTGTTGGTAGCTCCAGATTTACTGGACGCGTTGACTGGTCACAACTTCCCCAAATCATGTTTGATGGGATTACCATACCAGTAAGTAAAACTGTAATCAATTTCGGGATTCACATTGACACCAATCTGACATGGTGTCCACAACTGCAAGAACTTAGTCGGAAAATATTTGCATCTGCTGGCTCACTGAGGAGGCTACGCAATTTTCTTCCTACAACCACTAAAATTGCACTCGCACAATCCCTTCTTCTTCCTATAATCGATTATGCAGACGCTAGCTATCTAGCGTCTAGATCTTACCGAAAACCAACTTAACAAACTTGAGCGACTTCAAAATGTCTGTATAAGGTTCATATTTGGTTTACGCAAATATGACCATGTCTATTGTACGGTAAAATTATTACCGTACGGTAAAATTATTGAACGGAGAATGCGCGTGAAGTCCGATGGAATGTTGTGCGAGGCACAAGGGGGTTTCAGGTCTGGAAGAGGATGTTCGGATCAAGTCTTCTCACTCCGCAACATCGTAGAGAAGCATCTGGCAGTGGGCCGGAAGGTTTTCTGCGGTTTTGTAGATCTGGAGAAGGCATTTGACAGAGTTGTGCGAAAGAGACTTTGGGACATTTTGCCAGAGTATGGTATAGATGGCACTCTGTTGCGAGCCGTCCAGTCCACTTATGTGGACTGCAAGGCATGCGTACGGGTGGGTGGTAACAGGTCACCCTGGTTTGACGTTAAAATCGGCGTCAAGCAGGGTTGCGTGTTGTCCGCTAGACTGTTTATAATATATCTGGACAAAAGTCTTCAAAGACTGAAAGCGATGAATGAAGGTGTACAAATGGGTGACTTAGTGGTAAACCATCTACTTTATGCAGATGACGCGGTTTTAATAGCGCCAACAGCCACTGATCTGCAAACACTAGTCACAGTTATGAAAGACGACTGCATGATCAATGGCTTACACTTGAATGTGAAGAAAACCAAGATTATGGTTTTTGAAAGGGAAGAAACCAGAACGAATGTAAGGATTGTGGTTGGTAACGATGTGCTGGAGCAAGTGAATGAGTTTGTATATCTTGGATGCGCCTTCAGTAAGGATGGGAAATACACCGCTGACATAGAGAGAAGAGTGAGTGCAGGGAACAGAGTGAATGGTGCGATGGGAAAGCTACTCGGGAGCCGGCACTTAAGCCATAAGGCGCAGCTGGCCATACATAACGGAGTTCTTGTCCCAACGCTGTTATATGGTAGCGAGAGCTGGGTATGTAAGAAGGAGAATGAAAGTAGGGTAAATGCGGTAGAAATGCGAGCTCTGCGGAAGATGTGCGGAGTGAAGCTGACCGACCGCATTAGCAACAGCATAGTAAGACAGCGAGTAGGTATGAAAGATAGTATCGGTGTAAAGATGAGAAAGGGCATGCTCCGTTGGTTCGGGCATATAGAAAGAATGCCAGAAGAAAGAATGACAAAACAGATATACAATGTGAAAGTGGAAGGATGCAGGTACCGGGGAAGACCTAGACTATCTTACCACGACCAAATAAACCGAGTCTTATCTGATGGAAAAGTCAAGAGTCTCCGTAACCGGCGAGCGTGTATGAGACGAACTATGAGAGTCGAGGAAGCCAGAGAGGTATGTAAGGAAAGAACCTGTTGGAACTCTGTACTCTCTGCCTACCCCGCAAGGGATCTGGCGTGAGGTTATAGATAGATAGATAGAGATGACCATGTCTCAGAATTTCGCTCAAAGCTCAAGTGGTTACCAATTCGCCTTCGCCGGAATGCTCATATATTATCTCTTCTATACAGTATCCTGTTTAATCCGTCAACTCCCTCTTACCTAAAAGAAAGATTTGAATTCCTTCACGAGACACATTTGAGGTCCCTAAGGTCGTCGGAGAATCTAAAGCTGAAAACGCCAATGCATTCCACAAATTTCTTTGATAAATCCTTCACAGTTCAAGCTGTCCGCTTGTGGAATGCATTGCCTGTATCAGTCAGACGTGCACAGTCGTCAGCTTCCTTCAAAAAGATGGTCAAAGACCACTATCTCTCTACTTGCTGACAAAATATGATGCATCATAGTCAGTCCCTTTTTGTTATACTTTTCTGTAAGTATGTAAATAAGTACAAAACATATTTATCTACATACATCTATCTATAGATAGATAGATAGATGTATGTAGATAAATATGTTTTGTACTTATTTACGTATATATGTATTTATTTATCTTTTATGCAAATTTCAGTACTTGTATATACCAATGATAGCGTACGCTACCAACTGCCCTGATTACTTTTTTTTTCTAGTATTTTGTATTTAACCAGGTTGTCTGGAAGAAATTGCTCTTAGCAATAAGACCGCCTATTGTATCAGTGTCTTATTTTACATGTTGTTTTATAATTTTGTTGGTGTACAATAAAGAGTATTGTATTGTATTGTATTGTATCACTAGCTTTAACGGTAAAGGAAAACATGAGGAAACCTGCATGCCTAAGAGTTTCTCGAAGATGTGTGAAGTTTGCCAACCCGCACTGGGCCAGCGTGGTGAACAGTTTGAGAGGAGGCCCGTGCCCAACGGTGGAACAGTTTCTTAACCGGGCTATTATTGTTATTATTAATTTTAATTTCAGCTATACCAATCATATTGCTACAGGGTTTATTAAAACCATGCGCAGCTACTAGACTGGCCACACCGCATGAAATGCAAAGTGCGTATATTAAATATTTATATTTCATGTTTATTAAACTCTTTTCCAAGGCTGGTTAAACGAATGAAAAATGGGAAGATAAAAAAAGATTTCGATTCCTAAAAAATGTATTTACAATTTTTATACGAATACTGAATATCGACCGATTATTACACTGTATATGATGGCACAAGACATGTTAATGGACGTTTTTGGGAGCACTACACAGCCTTAAAAGCACTAGACATTCTTGAGGGCACTAGTCATTATTGGGGGTTCTAGATATTATTGAGGATACTAGTCATTCTTGGGATCACACGGCATTCTTAGGGGCAATATGTATCATTGAGGTCACTAGGCATTCTTGAGGCCACTAGACATTATGGGGGGCTCTAGATATTATTGAGAATACTAGTCATTCTTGGGATTACATGGCATTCTTGGGAGCACGACACATTCCTGAAAGCACTAAACATTCTTGAGGGCACTAGAGATTATCGGGGGCTTTAGATATTGTTGAGAGTCCTAGTCATTCTTGGGGATATACGACGTTCCTACACATCTCTGAGAGCACTAAATTTTCTTGAGGGCACTAGACATTATCGGGGGCTTTAGATACTATTGAGAATACTAATCAATCTTGGGGGCATAGAACGTTCCTGGGGGCACTACAGATCTTTAAGGGCACTAGATATTTTTAGTGGCATTAGAAATTATTGGCCTAATAGACATTTTATGGGCTCTAGATATTCTTAGGGCTAATTAAAATTCTTGGGATTGCATATATTATCAGGGCATTTACCCTTTAGAATCACTTCACTTTTAAGGAATCGCAATATACATTTGAACGTATTTAGAGTCGCTACATAATACTTAACTTTTTCTAGCCGCCTAACCTTATTACTTACAGCCCTTCCCAGCTACATGACAGAAATAAAGGTATTTTTTATTTTAAAAGAACCCACGCGAATTATTCGTGTCGTAGGGGCGTTTACAAGCATGAAATTCACATACACGAAGCTTCTAAATGGATGAACCGATTTAGATTAAGTTTTTTTTAGGGCGTAGTTCCTTATTGCGGCTTACGGTAGGAGTTGACAGGCAAATATAATACGGGCTAACTTGTGTCCCCCACCGCAACATCTGGCGGGGACCCCCCCCCCCCCCCCGCACCGACATACGCAGGCCCTTGGGGTCGTGGGGCGTTGGGGCGGGGGCTCTAAGCGTTCTTCACACCCGGGGAGGACGGCGGCGTTGTGTGGCCCATGCTGCCGTGGGCACCGCGACGATGCAGGGGGGGAGCAAATTCATAGGCTCCCCACCGCCAAAGGCGGGCTCTCAGGAGTACGACACAGAGGGCACCGATGCGTTCCTAACGGAGATCCCGGAGCCCATCCCCGAAATGTCCGTAGTCGTCCCGAAGTGTCTGTGGGGTTTTAGTCGATAAGAGTCCGACATGCCCCGCCTGCTTCCCCCGAGGCTGGCGGAAGTCCATGAGGATTTCCCCAAGGAGGATAAAAAAGGAGTTGACAGATAGAAATCTTAACATAACGAAAAAACGTTACCTTCAGTTCCGACCGGCGTAGTTCGGATGTTGTCGCAAGCGCTGGCCGCCATACTTGTTTACATCACGTGTTAATTAAATGTGCTCGATGGTCAGAGTATACTCCTGTTAAATAAAGTGGTTTTACAGTAACAGTAGTAAACTGAACTTCATTCCTGTCGGGAGTCTCCCGACCGCACATTAAATTTTTTTGGTTTCAGAGTGGTTCTTACCAAAATTAAAGGACACTTTGCCACCTTTGGAGGAGATAAAGAGTTGCCGGTGTCCCAGGGTGTACATCCCCGCATGTGGCACTGATGGCAAGAGTTACATGAACGTTTGTCGCATGAATTGCTACAACAGACGGTACAAGCAGCATGTCGACATTAATCACATGGGCAACTGTGTTACAGACTTTAGAATGTTCGATTCGCTTGAAAAAAATTATTAGTACCTTGTTTATGAAATAAAATTATTCTTTTGAATTTTATCGCGGTATTGTTTTTCTATCTCTCTCTATCTATACCATCACGCCAGATCCCTTGCGGGGTAGGTAGAGAGTACAGTGTTCCAACAGGTTCTTTGCTTACATACCTCCCTGGTTCAATTGGAGAAAGCCGAAGAAGAGTGGAAGGAAGGAGTAGTTTGTCTCATACACGTTCATCGGTAATGGAGACACACATTGGTTTGTTTTTGATTTCATAAACGGTTGGAAAATCAACGAATGAACAAAATAACCACCGTCACGCCTATGTTCCCCTCGGATGCCAGACGGTGGACTATAATTTCAAGATAACGCCTTTATCCCGATGTCCTTAGTTCCCTTCTTTCGAATACCGCACACAGGATCAGACACCGACCTCGCCAGCTAGGTCGGATCCCTTGCCCGCCGACCGGTGCAGAGCACCACGACAAGACACCTAGTATACGTCCTTCCCCATAGCGACTGCCGAAGCCGAGGCTGTTCCTCCTTGACGCGCCCTTGAGCTAGTTGCCCCCTTGCCCTTCTGGCTTGAGCGTAGTGGTTGCAGGCTCAGACTAGAGGTAGTCCGATCAAGCTGTAAAGGTCCCGTAGCCAACAGCGTAAATCACTCACACATACACACAACGCCTTTATTTCACTGGGATAGGTGGAGACTACACTTTGCCACATACTATGATTTCTCACACCTCTTTCGCTTCATCTCTTTAAACATTTTCTTTGATTAAGAGTGCACTTGACCCTTTTTAAAGAAACCATTAATTTGATCGTGATTCTCCTTGGATGACCTCTTCCAACGCTTCCACTCACATGTGATAGATATATTCCTTTCGTTCACTCATTCAAATGTCTTTGCTTGCGGTGGCTGTCTGGTGCGGGTCACTTCCTTCCCTCCAATATCGTGGAGGGGAGTGATGGCTATTCCAGTAGTCATACTCGTCAACGGGTGCTCCTTGTGGAGACTGGTCCATCCGGAATCCTTTAGACACTTATTCTTTAGAAATAACAGCGTTAGTCTCATATCCGGATCGTAAGGCATCATACTGGAGCTAGATCTTAATTATGTAATCGTAACATTAACATTGTAATCACACAATATGATAAAAAATAAATAAAAATGAATGAGAAATTTAAATAAAATAGACAAGCCCGCTGAGTTTCTCGCCGGATCTTCCCAGTGGAGGCCGCGTTCCGATCCGGTGGTAGCTTAGTAGTTAGATAAGATTTAAAAATATGTCAACTGACTATTTGTAAGTACCCCCGCAGGCTTTACACAAAATAAATTAATTGTGTTTGAGTTTGTTAGTCGCCTGTCACACATCCTCTCCATATGCCCATACGCTTTGAATCCTAGTCTCCACGCCATCCTTCAACTTACATTGGTTTTAATCACACTATTCGTCATATGGTCAATAAGGGCGACTCCACTTTAATTGGACTCATATAAGCAATAATATGTCATACATTAACAATGTGCTAAAGAAATGGAATTTCGTTGTTATACGATTAGAGTATTAATTTAAATGCCACGTTGCATTTTTTTACATATTGTTGCTTGTTTGTATTCAATTATCTTAAACTAACTGTGGGGGTTTTCTGGCGGGAAATCGAAGAGTGATGTCGTCAATTTGCATTAATTTCCAAAACTTGTGTTATTTCGAATTATTATGTGTAATTTTGGTGGAATATTAACCATTATGTATTCCTGTATGTGCATGAATGAAGGTAATTGTAACAAAGTGATAAAACGTGCCAAACGAATTTACTATCCAGGGTGGGGCACTTCATCAATTTCATAATCATCTTTGTCATCAAGGTCATCGGGGAGTTGAATTAACTTGATTACTATTTGTAATAAATACTTGACTGTGATACGCCACTGCACACGCTTTTTTATGTTATATATTTACATATTATCCTATTTTTACTGAAATATAGCTTCTGTTAGTTCAGTATAATGTAGTTTTCTATTGGTAAAAAAATTATTTTAATCGGAATAATAGGTTCAGAGAGTACAAACAAACATTTTTTTTATGTTTATGAAACGGATTTTTTTCTAGCCTGTTTGACTATCCCTTTCCTGAACAAAGGCCTCCACAGCTGTCGATTTATTGCGATATCAGGCAAAGAAGTACCAGCAAAGGTGCCAAATCGTCGCGCCATCCGTTTTTAGGTCGACCTCGTCGTCGGCGACCTCCACTTGGTATCCAATTGGTGATGGCGTTTGCTCACCTCTGCCCTGAAGTGAAAGTGGCCTGGCCACGTAGCACGCATGAACTCGTAGAGGTCAGCAAACGCCATCATCAATTGGATACCAGTATACATATAACTAGAATAAATGTATATATAACAGATTTAATGGGTAACGATGTGCAGGAGCAACTGAATGAGTTTGTATATCTTGGATGCGTCTTCAGTAAAGACGGAAAATACACCGCTGATATAGAGAGAAAAGTGAATGCAGGGAATAGAGTGAATGGTGCGATGCAAAGCTACTTGGGACCCAACACTTAAGCCAAAAGGCGCAGCTGGCCATACATAACGGAGTGCTTGTCCCAACGCTGTTATATGGCAGTGAAAGTTAGGTATGTAAGCAGGAGAATGAAAGCGGGATAAATGCGGTCGAAATGGGAGCTCTGCGGAAGATGTGCGGAGTCAAGCTGACCTGCCGTATTCACAACAGCGTAGTAAGAAAGCGTGTAGGTATAAAAGATAGTATCGGTGTAAAGATGAGAAGGGGTATGCTCCGTTGGTTCGGGCATATAGAAAGAATGTCAGAAGAAAGAACGACAAAAGTGGAAGGATGTAGGTACCGGAGAAGACCTAGACTATCTTACCATAACCAAATAAACCGTGTCTTATCTGAAGGGCAAGTCAAGAGTCTCCGTAACCGGCGAGCGTGTATGAGACGAACTATGAGAGTGGAGGAAGCCAGAGAGGTCTGTAAGCAAAGAACCTGTTGGAACGCTGTACTCTCTGCCTACCCCGCAAGGGAACTGGTGTGATGATATAGATAGATAGATATATCAGATTTAGTATAGCTGACTTTATTGCAGTTAAATAATAATAAATAGGAATAAGTTTTTATTTGAAGTTGCTATTACATTATTACAAGTTATTATGTCATCAATTACACTAAAAACAAATTTCAGAAAGTAATCTGTGTCTGAACTAGACAAAATTATCTGTATTTCAGACATCAGCGCTCTTTTCTTAGACTGAAATATTAATCATGATGGTTTAAGTTGATCCACTAATAATACCAATTATTATAATATTACACACATTTTATTTATTTATTTATTAATTTAATTCTTCTTGCAATATTGGTACAAAGGCGGACTTAATGCCTGAGGCATTATCTACCAGTCTACCTTAGGGTGATGCAGAAACGAGTGAAGTAGGTGCAGAACCATAGAACCAAAAAAAATGTAGAGGAAAATATGTAACATATATATATGTATAATATCGAACTAACTGTTGTGACTGTGTTGGGTTAAAAAATAAGAATTTAATACTTGATAGAACATTAAAGTAATTTATTGACTAATTAAGCCTTACATAGCTACCACACTTCTGGTAACTAATTACCTACAGAAATAATCTTAAAGCCATCAAAATTTAACGGTGTAATTAATTCATAATTTTTCATCGAAACATCTCTTTCAGCTTATAATTCCGTTGGGTCCATCTATCAAGGTGTTCCTTTAAAAGGTATAGTGTATACAATAGCAAAGATTTATAGAAGATAAAATAAAATGTATAAATATTTAATTTATGTTTGTAAGTATTATCTTCGTGCATTTCATACCAGTAACTGCTTACAGCAGTTAGAAAATTTTTAGAATATTGACCATATATTGAAGAAATCTTTTTTTGTGTATCGCGGTAGGAAATCTTAGAGAAGATTATTATCATTCCTCAGTAAGGAAGTGAGGTATGTGGAACTTTAACCTCATTAAAGTCCACGGAGACCTCTTCGATCTATTCGTTTCACCACGTTTCTCCTTTCTCGCCTCTACTCAATCGCCTAACCTTCGTTCCTCTGAGACACTTCGCCTTACAATTCCTACCCATTCTTCTAACTTCTTTACTAATTCCTTTACTGTTCAAAGTATTCGTCTTTGGAACTCCTTACCTGAGTCTATAAGACGTGCTAAGTCCCGGGAAATATTTAAACGTAATCTTAAAGCACATTTCCTGAAAATTTAACATGTCTAAACAATTCCCTTTTAAACTTTACCTTTGCTCTTATCTTATTTGTCTTCCCTTCCCTCTATATTTATTCCGTCATTGATGTATATAATGTAGAATAGGTATAATTGGTTCTTTTTGTTTTGTGTTAGTTTATATTTCCCCTTCTGATTTTATGTTAAACATCTCCTCCTCTCTTTCTTCCAGGCAACCTTTAGGTATAGGACATACCTAAAGGTTGCCTGGAAGAAATCGCTTTAAGCGATAAGGCCGCCTTGCTGTACCATCATAACGATTTTGTTTTTTTTTTCCTTTGTTATTTTTATGTGCTATAAAGTATATTATTATTATCTATCTATATGATCACGCCAGACCCCTTGCGGGATAGGCAAAGAGTACAAACTTCCATTAGATTCTTCCCTTACATACCTCTCTGGCTTACTTCACTCTCATAGTTCGTCTCATACACGCTCGCCAGTTATAAACTCCAAATCAAATCATTTATTTGCGAACATAGGTACAAGTACACGATGTTACATTTTATTATATGATGCCTATATCTGCCTTTAGACATGCCAAATATAAAATTATAAGTGTAATTGTACTTATAATTAAATTAGAATTATCATCATCAATCATTATTTATTTATATACTTTTAGGAATCCGTGAGAGCAATAATAAAAAAAAATACGCGGTTGTTGAAAAGGCACCACTTTTTACCAAAAAAAGGAATAATTTAATCTTAAAACAAAACCAATAACTCAAAAATACAATTAGATTCATTTAAAACAAGAAAAATAATTCAGAGTAGGCAAATTGACAATCAAACGGACAGAGGTTCCTCTTAGCGAGTTGATTCTACAGCGAAGACTGTTCTACTGAGCGGGCAACCGCTTATATAGGAATGTTCCCGCCACATTTCTTCCACTTCTTGTGACGCATTTTCTTGTTCTGCTAACAATACATTATGTCAAAAAATTACTAATTACCATCTTGTCTAATTATATAAAATTTTATGTCAGATATTAGTATAGATTATGTACGTCAAGTGATATAAAATTAGTTAAAGTTTTTTATATATAAGTTAATATTAGATTAGTGATCCAACATTTTATCACAGAGGTATTCACCTTGAAGCAGGCTGTATCCTGTATCCCCAGCCCAATATCCCGGGGCTTAAGAATACGGGCTAACTCGCGTCCCCCGCGTAATATCTGGCGCCCCCCCCCCCCTGCAACAACATCAGCAGGGGGGCCTTTTGAGGTCGCGGGCGCAAGGGGCGGGGGCCCTGCGCGTCCTTCACGAGCAACCCCGAGCAGGACTCGTCAGAGCGCGGCACAAGAGGGGCACCGGTGCGATTTTAGTCGGTAAAAATCCGACACGCCCCGCGAGCTTTCCCCTCGGCTTTTGGAAGTCCTATGCAGGATTTTCTCCAGGTAAAAAAGGTACTTGATTTCTTATATGTTTGATAATTTAATCTTCTTTCTAGGTGGATATACCCTGATACTCTCAATAACCATAACGCAGACTTTTTATGAACCTATCTTAAGGGAAAACTCAGATAGTAACAATGATACCAGTAATTATACCACTAGTAAGTCGCTAAGATCGACTACGAAAAAATACGATTTTCTGTTACCACCGTTAGACAAAATTATGGCATGTGAGAAATGCCCCTACGTCTATCTACCTGTCTGTACAAACAAGAGTAAAACATTTTTCAACGTATGTTACTTCAATTGCCAACAGGATGCTGGAGATTTTGTAATGCGAAGAGGCATTTGTTTCCATTTTTAACGACGTATTAAGCTTTCGCCTTATAGCCGACGCAACGCGACGGGGGCATGACGGTGACGTGACCTGGAGAATTGTAATGTACTGAAATGAACAGGAGACGGCACCCGCCTCCGCCGCGCCCCGCGCCCGACGCGTTAACAAACTAAGCACGGCGGGAGTGAGAAGCCAAGACGCGTGCGAGCGGGAGGCTAGTGTCATTGTTTGAATTTTAGACGTTGACAGTAACATGGCGGTCGCCAGCCGTCCCGCTGTGGGGTGACGTGCGCGCCGCGCTGCTGTCCGCCGGCGTCACGCGAACGTCGTGCCTCCGTCACGCTCCGTCGACTGCCAAACCTATAGAAGAAAATAAATTAAATTTGTTTGAAATATGTATCTGTCTATATCATTAAAAAACGTAGCCACACACTGGAAATTATTCCTCCATCTATGTATATTATTTACAAACATGCAAGTCAGTACATAAAACATACTTAACATAAATATGTTTTACTAAGGGTTTTATTAGCAATAGTCCTGTGCCGTGGATACGTTTACATACATGAAATTCACACACGGAAACACCCTATGGGTCGCACATAGATTTGACCCGGGCTGGACTCGAACTGCGACCACTTGATCGAGGGAATGGAATGTTAAGCTCCTAACCACTGGACCTGGACTGGACAAAAAAGATCAAAATAAAGTTTTAAAATAAATAAAGGTTTCGAAAAAACATTTAACTTAAAAGACTACAACCGATGACGTCCAGTGGTTAAGCTTAACCTGGTCCGTTCACGAGATCGGATATCCGCGGGTTCGATCCCCAATGTTTGTGTGTATGTGGATTTCATATTATTAAACGCATCTACAACACAGGTATAATTAATAGCGTGCGGCTACATAAAAAACAATGTTACTTGCTAGATCTTTAATTTTATCTCTGAAACTCAACTCAAACTCAAACAATTTTATTTTGTATAAGCCCTGCGGGGGCGCTTACAAATAGTCAATTTACATTTTTTTTTAAATCTAATTAAACTACTAATCTACTACTGGATCGGAACGCGGCCTCCACTGAGAAGATCCGGCGAAGAAACTTAGTGGGCTTGCCTTTTTTATTTACTTCTCTTGTGTGGATACATGTTTAGGTTACAATTAAATAGTGTATGACCTAGCTCCAATGAGATGCCTTACGATCGAGATATGAATCTAATGTTATCTGTAAAGAGCGTCTAAAGTATTCCAGATGGACCAGTCCCCACAAGCAGCACCCGTTCACGAGTATGACTGCTGGATGTATTTATATTGTCTTTTTGTGTGTGTGAACGATTTACGCTGTTGGCTGCCTTTACAGCTTCGCCGGACAAGAGGGCGAGCGTGCAACCACCAGAAGGGCAAGACAGCAACTAGCTCAAGGGCGCCTTAAGGACGAGCAACCTCGGCTTGGGCAGTCGCTATGGGGGAGGTCGTCGTGGTGCTCTGTACCGGCCGGCAAGCAAAGGGATTCTTCGACTTCTGATCCTGTGTGCGGTATCTGTATCCGAAAGAAGGGTCGTAAGGACATCGGGAGGGTCGGCTGCCGAATAACGTGCGAAGTACTTTATTAGACGTTGTACACACAAAACAGTGTGTCGAATGCAAGAACACGCAAGTACTAAACACACTAATACTGCTTTTGCTTGTACCCAATTATTGCTTCCAAGTCGCTGAGTCACTCGTTGAATCCGTATATCCTTGCTTAGCTGGTGCTGGTGTTTTTTACTTAGATCACTTGTTCTCGTTTTGGTCGCTGTCGTTTCCGAAGAGAGACTGTGTGTCGCCGCGCTGGGCGTTCCTTTTATACTCGTATGAAAGTTCTAGAACGGACGCGAACCCTCTAAGTACATCGCTAGAATCCAGGTACATCGACCGATAGTTATATTATATAGATACTTGTTTAACGCGACCGCGCGCCGGCGACAATAAATGAGGAGGAACCATCTAGACGTTTTGGCACTCAAATGCGGATTCTAGAGCTTTTCTGACGGATCTATAGGGTACCTAAGGGTGAGTAATGCGTTTTAGAATTAACATCCCCGATAAAGGGTTTTTCGAGATATCAGGGTATGTCCAGGTCGTAACAACACAATTAGGGTTGAACAATGAAGTCCATTGGTTTCAAAGGTAGGCAAAAAACCACGTTGTATCCAAATAAAGTATTATTTATTTCACTTTAATATTTTGTCCAAAAACATATTTTTTGTTGCTTTTAGAAATTTTCAATCACTATTATCACTGCTAAACAGCTTCGCAACTTGTTGACAGTCTATGATAACTTGAATAGATCAGAGTAAGATACTCGTAGTAGCAATTTGGAAGTGTTTATAGTATTTACTATTTTCTTTAAATTAGAGAGTTACCTTAGATTAGATTTGCTTTTAATTGCGAATACTCCAGTTAAGTCACTCATCCTATATACGTATACTTGTGATGACTTTTTTCTATTAATGGTTTATATAAAATGATTCCTAAAAAATCAAAAAATCCTGCCTCGTTAGTCTGGTGGCAAAGCGCATCGCTTTGTGATTACGAGGTCCTGGGTTCAAATCCTAGGTCGGACAAATGTAGTTTTTCTAACGAAAAATTCCCAGTATGAGTCCGGAGTCTGGAATTGTGCCCGATATATGGCAATAGGCTCGCCCCCTATTACATAGAACCTAACATCGTCGGCGAAACGTGGGTGTACCCAGTACACCTCTGCCACCTCCTCTGGGGAATATAGGCGTGACGGTGTTGGTGTGCGTGGTGTAAAAAATCAATGTAAATAAAGTATTTTCGCGTACTTTACAGTTATCATTAAGTATACTTACGCTAAATAATGTACTACTTTATAATAAACTACGGCTGGCAACCCTTAATACAATTGTTTGTCGTCGTTAACAAATAAAAAATCGTCTCTGCAGAGATCTTTTCAAGCCTCTAGAATCAAATTTCATTTAATGCATCTTTAATGATGCTAACACAAAAACGCTACGTTTTGCGACTCTGTAACAAGCAAAATGAAACATCTTTCTCGTCATCAGATTCCATGTACGGTCTCACGTCGTACGTACGGACGTACAGCCCCCCGAGTAAGTACTCATGTATACAGATTATTTGCTTGTGCAAATCAAACAGTCACATTAACCACATGATCAATGGCAATTAGGGCCCGTCAGGAGCGACGCAACGGAGCGTCGATAATTAGGTTATTAATCAATAACTGGTGCTAATGAGGGCTTCGATACGCGAGTATATCTACACGATGATATACACACGAGCCTAGATACGCATGTAAAATAAATGATGAGGGACGATGTGCAGTCATTTAAAAAAATATTTAATTGTTTAGGCCAATTACAAACGTCAAAATTTTTACATTTTTTACATCTACCACCGGACCGGAACGCGGTCTCCGCTGAGAAGATCTGGCGAGAAACTTAGCGAGTTAGTCTTTTAACTTAATTTGTTTGGCCTTTCTGATAACCATTTTTTTTCAAAATTATATCATACAGCATTGTTTAATGTTGCTGATTGAGGAGCTGCTTAAACCCTAACGGTTTTATGATCAAGATAATCCGACATTTTGTAATACCCTTTTTTATACAATCTAGTTTTGATTGCCTTTATAAACTAATTGATGGGCACGTTTCGGATATCTATGGGTAATTTGTTGTAGAAGCGTATACATTGTCCCATGAAAGAATTACTAATTCTGTGGAGACGAGTATAATGTACAATAAGGTCTTCTTTGTTCCGTGTATTAACATGATGAATCAGTTTCGCGCGGTCTGTTGTGTCGTGCGGACGCTCGGTAACTATCGCGTTATTAGAATTACCAAACTACCCCCAACATATAATAATAAAATGGATGACGATAAAGAAGAGGAGAATTTGATATTAAATAGTAATAGAAGTGATTCGGAAATACTTAAAAAATGTGAACAAGCACTGGACAAAATGATTGAAAAAGACCACGTGGAAGAAGATATACATTATGCGAGAAGAAATGTTGGAAAAAGAAAAGAGAGGGAAGATGAGACAAGTGAAGAAGACTTTACGACTGTTACCAGAAGAAAGCCTAAACGTCTTATTAGAAGTAATTCTAAGCAAGCAGGAATCCCAATGATACAACAAAAACAAAAAGAGGGAATGAAGATAGAAGAAAATCAAAATAATGAGGAAGATTACAATGAAATTTGTATATCATATACGGAAGCATTGCCCAAACAAATGGCATTCGCAAAGCTGCTAAGAGTCGAAAACATAAAGGACGTAACAAGGATTAAATATAAAAGCCCTTTTAAAGTACTTATTCGCTTTAATTCAAAGGAAGATGCTGAAAAATTATTGAAATGTAAAAAAATTATAGAATTGGGTTACAAATGTCAGAAGACTTACGAAACGATAATGGCCTTTGGCATAATTAAAGGCGTGGATATAGATTGGAAAGAGGAAGAAATAATAGATATTTTGGAGGCGGATATAAAAATATTATCAGTAAAAAGACTGAGAAGACTTAGTTTGTACGAAACTTGGGTTGACAGTGAAACAATAAGGGTATGCTTTACGGGTCCGACCTTACCACCATACGTATATGCATACAAATGCCGATTTAGAGTAGATTCTTTTGTATTTCCAGTAACACAGTGTGCTGACTGTTGGCAATTTGGCCATTATTTCAAATTCTGCCCTACAAGGATAAAAATATGCCCTAAATGTGGTGATCAACATGAAAACTGTGATATTAAAGATTACAGATGTTTAAATTGTAAGGGACCACATCTGGTATTAAGCAAACAATGCCTATTATATTTAAAAGAAAAAAGCATTCGTGAAGTTATGGCCAAAGAAAACACTACCTATCGAAAAGCACTACAAATATAGAATACAAACATACAAGAAGAGAGAAAGTGTCAGGAAGGAAGTTACTATATGGAATGCCAACATCTCAACCTTTGACATTAAGTTCGGTTAGCAATATTGAAAAATATAGTACTGTGGTGGCTAAAGTGGGAGCAGTATTAAACAAACTAGATAAAACTACAAGTTCTATGCAAAAGAAAAGTAAGAGTGGCACTAAGCCTTTGCAGAAGAAGAAACCTGCACAGAAACAAATGGAGCAGACAAATTGTGGCGATGAGGTTATGATGTCATCTCAGGAGGACTTCATTAGTATTGAGTATACGGAAACAAAGCGAAACAAAAATGATAAGTATCATTTTGATTAAAAAAAATAATAACAAAATTTAAAAATATTATTATGTCTGAGAATAGTTTAGAAGAGAAAATAGCTATGTGTTTAAAGTTTATGTTCGAGGAAATTAAACAAGTTATTTGTAGTGTTTTTGTTGATGGAAATATGTTACAAAATATATGGTCAATTTTTAATGGATAGTAAGCCCTATAGAAGATCCATTATTAATATACTGCCAGTGGAACTCACAAAGTCTTAAGCCGAAATTGTCAAGTTTTGGGGAGATCTTAAACACGGAAAAAATTTACGTAGCGATTGTCAGTGAGACTTGGTTGGATACGGAACAATCGATTTACATTAACTCTTTCAATGTGTTTAGGCAAGATAGATGGGATGGTTATGGAGTTATGGGACGCATCCTTGGAGCATGGGTTTTTCTCTCTCAATAATGGGAATGCTACTCGTGTTAAGTTAGTGGAGGGCATATTAAGACAAAGCTCCCCAGACATTTCATTTGTATCAACCGACATAGCTACAGACTTCTCTTGGCAAATTTTCCAAGAAAATCTAGGAAGTGACCACCTAATAATTAAATTATATATGAATTATCAAGATAGAATACGATTGATTAAGAAACGTAATTTAAGACTAGCAGACTGGTATAAACATAGTAACAATCTGAAAGAAACTTACCAATAATTACCAACCCAGTAATATACAAGATACGTATAGACCAAATCAACAAAGCAGCGGACACTAGAATCCCTTTAATGAATATTTGTTCTAATCCCGTAAACATCTTTAAACCAAAACCGTATTGGACTCCTCAACTTTCCTCGGCGGTAGCGCGCCGCCGATTGGCATTAGGGAATTTTAGAAGAAATCCTACCCCCGATAACTTAAGCGTACTCGAGCATCAAATAAAAAAATGCTCAAAAGATATTGCCGAGGCTAAAAGCCAAAATTGGAAAAGATTTTGTACTTCGGTTGGTGAAGCAACCTCAGTAACAGAACTATGGAATAAAATGAGATGGGTTAAAGGATATAGAAGACCAAGCACCCATGTTCCGATAGAAAAACAAATTAGCCCAGTCATATTAGGTAAAAAAAGGGGTCAACCTCGGAATGAAAGATAATAAGCTGCAAATTGGTATGAACCTTTGTTTTGTCATTCTAAATGTTGTCTCAAAAGTCACAATCGTTATCGTGTCCGCGTCTCAAGATATTCAAGGTCAAAGGTCACAAAAATCGGTTTTTCGCGAATATCTGGCTTCCTATCGGTTAAATGAGATTTGCATTTATTATAAAAGTTGTAGGCTATAAAATTCCCTACAACTTTTGTTTAAACTTTTTTTTCATACGACTAACCGTTTTGAAGGTAGAGCGCGAAGAGTGCACATCGTACAGTCATATACGGCCTAATGCAAGGTCAAGCGTGAGTTATGGTTATCAGTACGTTATAAAGTCAATTATTTACTTGGAAATTATAATTATTAAACAATGCCTATTATTTATGTACTAACTATTAATTATTTATATTTAATTAAAGTAAGTAACTTGATTATTTATATATAATTATTCATATTTAACTATTTAAGTATAAAATATTATTAATTCTGGATTATATATTTTAGTTTTATTTTAAGTTAACACGACATTATATATCTTTTCTTTAAAACGCGTAAATTTCTCAATACTTATATACCTGGAAATACTTGTCCCTACCCTATGCCCTTTTCTATTCATTGCCGGGACAGATGTTCTATAGTATTCAAGGCCACTCTCTCCACTTTATACAAAACTAAATAAACCTGTACAACTGTCAACACTTCCACCAACAAGTGTAGCAGCTCATCAACACATAAAACGTGTCTACTACCAGATTCAAACGTGGTTAGGGAAGGACTTAGAACCTCAAGAATGGGGCTGGATGCTTGAAAATGAAATCCTGGAGCCCATACGAACGTTATTACCTCCAGCACCAGCCGAACTACTAAACGTAATATTTTGCAATTGCAAAAATGGTTGTGGTTCCCGCTGTGGATGCAGAAAATCAGGGCTACAATGTTCTTTAGCTTGCGGCCAGTGCAACGGACAAGCTTGCCTCAACGCTTCACTGTATCCAAGTAATCCCGATGAAGAAAATACATATGATCCCGATATTCTGGAAGGTTTGGAGATGAACATGACAGATAATGAGGATGATGACAATGAATCGAACATTTTTGAGCGACAAGAAGAAGAAGACGACGAAGAAGAAGAAGATAATTAGCTTCCATTTCCAATTTCATTACAATTAAAATCAACAAAGATACTTTTGATATTTGAACTCACATTTTGATAAATGTATATTATGCCGTATTTAATAATAAATAAAAATATGTGTAAAATATATACTCTTACTATCATTTTAACTTAAAATAAAACTAAAATATATAATCCAGAATTAATAATATTTTATACTTAAATAGTTAAATATGAATAATTATATATAAATAATCAAGTTACTTACTTTAATTAAATATAAATAATTAATAGTTAGTACATAAATAATAGGCATTGTTTAATAATTATAATTTCCAAGTAAATAATTGACTTTATAACGTACTGATAACCATAACTCACGCTTGACCTTGCATTAGGCCGTATATGACTGTACGATGTGCACTCTTCGCGCTCTACCTTCAAAACGGTTAGTCGTATGAAAAAAAAGTTTAAACAAAAGTTGTAGGGAATTTTATAGCCTACAACTTTTATAATAAATGCAAATCTCATTTAACCGATAGGAAGCCAGATATTCGCGAAAAACCGATTTTTGTGACCTTTGACCTTGAATATCTTGAGACGCGGACACGATAACGATTGTGACTTTTGAGACAACATTTAGAATGACAAAACAAAGGTTCATACCAATTTGCAGCTTATTATCTTTCATTCCGAGGTGAAAGCCCTAATATGACTGGGCTAAATAGAATTGTTATCCTCTCTCTCCCCAGATTCAGTTTTAAATCAAGCTCCTGAGATAAAATCAACAAATAGGCTAATAGAAACGGATTTAATAATGTCGGAATTTTAACGCTGCCTTAAGAAAACGGATACTTCCCCCGGAGACGATAATATTTCATATTCTATGATCTACAACCTACCCAATTAAGCTGAAGTAATACTCTTAAAACTATATAATCTACTCTTCCATTTGGCATACCCCAAATGGAAGATATTAAAATAAACCTATTCAGTGGCGAGATATTAAAATAATAGCCATACAAAAACAGAGTAATGACACTCAGACCGTGCAAAAACTTCGCCCTATATCACTTTAATCATGTTTTGTAAAATATTTCACACCATGATAGGCAATCGGCTAGAATGGTATGTAGAAAAAAACGAAATAATTTCTAAATACACCGTAGGTTTTAGAAAATCTCAGTCATCTATAGATAGCTTGGCTCGTTTGATTTCTCAAATACAGATTGGTTACTCAGAGAATATCCCTACTATTGCTTGTTTTTTAGACATAGAAAGTGCCTATAACAACGTCTTAATTGATGCAGTAAAAAAAATATTAGATGAGATTAACGTAGGTCCAAAAATTTGTAACTATCTTTGGAATTTCTTGAGTAAAAGACAACTGACAATTAAAAACGAAGATAATTACCGATAATTACAAGATGGACAAGTAGTGGACTAGCTCAAGGAGACCCTATTTCGCCTTTATTGTTCAATATAACAACACATAAGATATGTCAAGAAATTAGGAAGATTAGAGTAACACAATATGCGGACGACTTTGTTCTATACATAAGTAATAAGGACTTAAACCAGTGCAAATGGGACATTGAGGAAACACTACAAACATTTACAGTATTACTGGAAGAGATAGGGTTACGATTGTCAGCCGAAAAATCGAAATACTGTGTTTTTAGTAGAGGACATAGAAGAATAATCCCTAATATAACGATCGCTGGTAATAATTTGTCCATGTCTCAATGTATAAAATACCTAGGCATGTGGTTAGATCGATGCCTCACGTGGAATAAACAAATTAACGAAACTGTACAAAATTTTTAAAACTGCTAAAAGTATTAGTAGGGCTCTCGTGGGGTATACATCAATATCACATTAGAAGACTTTACATTGCACTAATAAGAAGCCGAATTGACTATGCAAGCTTCTTATACGATAGCAGCGCTAAAAGCCAAGTTGCCAAACTAGACAGGATTCAAAATCAACCTCTACGGATAATCGGTGGATTTATTAAGACCTCCCCAATACACGTGATGGAAAGCGAAATTAGCATCCTACCACTCTATTTAAGAAGGCAATATCTTGCATACAAAATTTGTGTAAAAAGTAAATCGTGGTCTAATAATGTTACTACCGATCTCTTGAGTAAATTAAGCACATTATGTAATATCAGTTACTGGCAAAGAAAAAAAATACCTCTATTAGCCTCGACATATAATGAAACTAAACAATGTATAGTCCATAGTTCGAAAACTCTGGAGATGTTTAAATTTAACACCTCCATAACTCATATATGTTTAAGTAATATCATTAACTTAACCTTAGATTGTGTCAATACAAGTAAACTTGATTACGAACCCAATACCTTAAGATACCATGTCATGGAAGAACTGAATAAAAAATATGCAGGATGGCATACAATCTTTACAGATGGGTCAAAATCAGATAATACCGTAGGAGCAGCATTTTATGCTTCATCGGTAAAATATAAGGCTTGCTTTAATATTAAATCTGAAATATCAATAATGTCAGCTGAACTCATAGCAATTTCAGAAGCGTTAACTTTTGTTAATGAGAAAAATTGGAACAACGTGGTAATTTTATCAGATAGCAAAAGTGCATTGCAACACGTGGCTCGATGCGCCTCTGGCTTCAGAGGTGTCTCGATAGTAATTCTTGAGATGATATTACAATTTCAATTAAAGGGGGTGGCTCTGAAGTTGCAATGGGTCCCAGCCCATACTGGAATACATGGTAACGAAGAGGCAGACAGATTTACTAAAAAAGGTCGCTTACAAGGAATCGAAATATCTTTCCTGCCAGATTATTCCGAAATTATAACTAAATTTAAAATACTAACCTACAATAAATGGAAGGAACACTTCAATGAAATATGTAAAGAAAGAGGAATATGGTACAAAACTTTACAGTCCGAGCCTCTTCGTATACCATGGTTTATAAAATACAAAACGAATAGAAACTTAGTTAAATTACTCCTAAGATTTAGGTCTGGACACATTCCATCAAAGAAATTTGCATATATGATCAAGAAAACGGATTCTCCTTATTGCGATACATGTAGAGTAGAAGAAGATGTACAACATATATTGATGGAGTGTGTTAAAAATAAACAAGAGAGAGAAACACTGTTCGGAACACTGAAGCTAAACAGGTTTGATGTAGGAACCGTGCAAACTATGCTTTCAATACCAACCTCTAAAGAAGCGAGGATGCTATGTCGCTTGGCTACAGTGTACGCACAGTGACTCTTCCTCCCACTAGGAGGCTACAAGTGATGGTCACAATGGGGTTGGCATATCCAATAATGGATAAAAACCCCTAAAAAAATATAAGAATTAAAAAAAAAAACATGATGAATGTCGCTATATTTTTCAAAGTTACTGATATTGTTTTGAACATACAGAAGATTTTCATATATAAATTGTGAGGCAACTGTTAGAATATTTAGTTCTCGAATTTTTTCCTTAAAGGAAGCTCTCGGGGCCTATTGTAAATTGCTCGAACAGCCCTTTTCTGCAGAACGAAGATGGTGTTTAGTTCTGCAGAGCATCCCCATAGCAGTATGCCATATGACATAATACAATGAAAATAAGCCAAATAAACAAGTCTACTGTTTAAATATCAGTTAATAATCTAATTTTCTTTACGGCATATGCCATGGTTAAGAACTTAAGTGCCCACCATGAAGCAAATACGAAGGGGAGATGGCCTAACAGATTTTTCTATAGAATGAAATGTGTCGTTGCGCGGTGTGGCACAAGGCGAGAGGGAGGTTACGCCCAACCCACATTTGCATTTGTCATCTGGCGGAAACTTGAGAAAACTAAACGGTTCATCTATGTCAATGTTCAATTCAATTATATTACGGTAGATGGCATTTTTCATTAAGAAGTATTCTAATAAATTACGAAAAAAATACTTACAAGTGCAATCTGATATTATTTGTGTGATCAGAATGCCGATCCAAGTAATTCTTGCATGTTAAGATACAACGCTTCATTTTAAGGGTTTTATTTTTTAGTATAAATAGATAATATTTCATAGCTATGCGAGCTCGAGCGGACGTGTGAATTGAACGAGTAGCGATGACAAACTGAGGTAAACCACGCCCACCACGATGACGTCAATGCTTTTATGAAATCAAAAGGCTCGTTAGCTTGGGTCATCTCCTCTTCGTATTTGCTTCATCGTACCCACCGCCATCGACCATTTATCGATCGGAAGAGAAACAATGATACTATTATTTTTCTTACGACAAATGAGGGAGGGATATATTGAGCGCGCGCTTCGAAATAAACGACGTGCCTATGTGCAAAAAGCTATGCTCGGAATTTCTCTGCGGGATCGAATCAGAATTGAGGAGATCCGCAGGAGAACTCAAGTCACTGATATAGCTCTCAGAATTGCCAAACTTAAGTGGCAGTGGGCGGGGCACATCGCTCGTAGAACTGACGGGGCAGAAAGGTTCTCGAGTGGCAACCTCGTACCGGAAGGCACGTACCCAAGGTGGAGCGATGACCTGGTGAAGGTCGCAGGTAGAAGCTGGATGCGTACAGCACAGAGCCGGTCGTTGTGGCGATCTTTAGGAGAGGCCTTTGACCTGGAGTGGACGTCTTTCGGCTGATGATGATGATAAGTGCAAAAACAAATGTTATCATTTTCTTAAAATACTACACTATGATATAAAAAAACGACTTTACTACAAGACTGTGCTATAATTATTTGATATGTTTTTAAGTAAATTCCATGGAATAGTTCTTAGGCGTTTCGCGTTGGAATCAGAAAATGTGAAGCGATAGAGATGGCATATTTTTTTTCTATCTAGCTAATTTCGTTTAATCGTGTATTCGCTTTACCAGATTCTTAAATTTACAGCCAAAAATCATATCCCTAAAATCTTCTTCAGTCGTATTCTTCATTACTGAAGGTCGTGTCCTTGAAAGGCCCTCATGGCCCTGTGTACGACTTCCTTCCACTTGATCCGATCCTCGGTTTCTTTAAGAGCATTTGTTGCAGAGAGGCCAGTGAGAGCAGTGATTTGATCACGCCAGCGGCTAGGTGATCGGCCGCGCGGTCTTTTTCCATGTACCCTGCCCATCACCACCAATTTATCAAAATTGTCTGGCTGCGGTCTTGCAATATGATCAAAGTATTCCTAAAATATTAAGTCTCTAATCCATATACTTCTTGAAGAGCACGAAATACAAAATGTTTTTGCGCTATAAAGCCCTAAAGCCGCTCCGCCCCCTGGACATACGAACGTCTCCGTGCTTAGAAAAGTAAGCTAAGCAATAGCATCAGTTACCACTTCATGTGGCAGACGTTAAGCCAAGTTGGACTGGATTGGAGCCTTATAGGCGGCTCGATAAATTCCAACAGTAGGTGGCAACTAACCTGCCTTCTACAAATCGCACTGACAGTGTTGTCATTCTACCAACTTTTTAGTAGATTTACATATCTAATGCCATGCTCCTGATGTCTACCCATTTTTCAAAATATTATCGCCTCTAGTCTACCTATCTCCAATCTATCAGTGTTGGGAAGTGAAGTACTCATTTCTCCTTCCTCGACTTGTGAGAGAAGGGCTTTGTCCAGCAATGAGATATATATGATAGTACAGATAGGTCTGTGTCACTATGTAAAAATATATCTTACAACTGGCGAAAGCTGAAGGTTTGAAAATGCAATCTCACAGGCGCGTTCCACTCATATCCCATTTTCGTTCATCCTCCTCCTTTCCCTCTGAAAGTACCATATGTACTTTGTTCCTAATTGACTAGAATACGACCAAAAATTGCCAGAGTAGAGCTGTAAAACGTAGACCTATCTCAAAGTCGTAATTCACGAGTGGCAGTTGCAAATTTTCACATCTTTATCGCCATGATCCCATCGCGCTCGTAAAGTCTTAAACAGACATCAAATATGAATATAAATTCGGTGAGTTATTATTCGTACATAAAGACCGACCGACTATGTACTTCAATTTAAGTATTTTATTGTTAAGGCACTGGGAGACGAGACGCTAGTTATGTTTTTGGTAAACTTAGAACGTTCTGAAGTAAAGAATGAATTATTCCAAATTCTTTAATTGTAAAGGTACCATTTATCTACTGCTGACGACTATGGCTTAGCACTGACCACTAATAGAGTTCCTTCAAAGGAATGGAATAAAATATTGGTTTGTACAAAGAACACACGAATAAAACTTAGGTATATTGTTACTAATACACTTCACGAAAATACTCCTAAAAAGGCAAGAGAAAAAAAGAAAAAATAAATATATATATTATTAGTTAGCCCACAGCGTCCCACTGTTGGGCAAAGGCCTCCCTTCATCTCCTCCACTTTACTTTATTTAGCGACAAACGCTTTTAAAGGAGTCCACCTCGTCCCGCCATCTCCATTAGGCCTGCCGCGACGCCGTTTAAAATTGGGAGAAACCCAGTTGATGATAATTTTTCCCAATATGTGTTAGGCATGCAACAGACATGACCAGCCCAATCCCATATCAGCTTGGCAGCTTTTTGGTCTACATCGGCTATTAGTGCCATGGAGCGCAGTACACTATTTTCGACATGGTCGGTAAGTTTAATACATAGAATACTGCGCTCCATGTTACGCTGGCAAACTGCGAGTGTAGACTTTTGCTAGTTCATCAAAGACCAGGTCTATGCGCCGTAAGCACAGAGTACATTCTTATATACGGCCGTCAGTGAGTCGCCGTATGGGGAGAATACTACAATATGATATGTAACTTTACTAAAATAACAAATTAAAATTAGAAAAAAAATTGCACAATATACTAATACTTTAATTACAAATTGTAATCGAATATATATAAAGAAACCATAATAGTCAATAATTTGATACCAATAGATACCCATTACTATAATAATACACCTTGCACTTAAAAATAACAATTTAAAAAATAACAAACTACGTCATCTTTCTACTTAATTACGTACCTTATATTACTTTAATCTATTTCTTTCAAGTTGCCACTATTTCATAGGTCTTAATAAACAGCTATTATTTTCCGCATTCGCATAGTACTATCTATCTAACTACGAAGAAATTTTGTATAGGCTCCCATTTCTCCGTTTTAACTATCCTGTTTTTTTTTTAATTAATACGTAGCCTCACACTAGGATTAATTCCTGTGACGTGGGTGCGCTTACAAACATGTCACATACACAAGTACTCAGACCGGAACAAATAATTGTGGATCACACAAAGATTTGTCCCGTGAGGGAATCGTGACATTCAGTAAGACTATAGACAAATAATATTAAAGACGAAAGATATTAATCTATTCTCAATTTGACCACAGACTTTAACAATAAACAAAAGAGCATATATGCGTGTGCGTGTGTGTAATGTTTTTTTATTGATTTAATGTATTTTTATGCATAATTTTTAAAAAATATTAGTGTTCTGCACTCCTTCTCTATATAAACTTTAAGTGTAGGAAATTTCATACTCCTCCGTCCGCGCATTCTTCGTAAAAAGGGGTACAAAGTTTTTGCTTCACGTATTAATATAATGATTATTTGTGTACGTCAGTCCGCTAACTACGCCAAGTCGGCTTAATATGTGTTTTTAGTACTATAGTTTTGTATATTCTCTGTAAGTGATTTGTAAATCTTTTGAGAAAATAAATGTCTTAAACCATATGCTGTACAAATATTATCGCTTCCCAACTGATAGACTACATGCAGCGGTTTCTATTGTTAGTGTCCGGAACTGTACATTAATAATAAAAAAATGAAAAAGATCAAAAAAAGCAGTGATAGCCTAGTTGGTAGACCGTTGGACTGCAATGTCAGAGGTCTCGGGTTCTAGCCCAGGCACGCACCGCTGCCTTTTAAAAACATGTGCGTATTAAAAAACTAATTATCACTTGATTTAACGGTGAAGGAAAACATCGTGAGGAAACCTGCATGCCTAAGAGTTTCCTGTACGTGTGTGAAGTTCGCCAACCCGCATTGGGCCAGTGTGGTTGACTATGGCCTAAGCCCTCTCAGTTTGAGAGGAGGCCCGTGCCTAACGGTGGAACAGTTTCTTAACATGGCTAATATTATTATAAGATGTTATGTTTTTCTTTCTTCTTCTTATTTGTTGTTTTTTGTAATGTTTTTGTCATTTGTAACATTTAGATACTTGGTATTTCCCTTAATATTGTTAAACTTTATTGTATATTGTGTAAACGTGTGTGACGTCACCTAACGGCCCGACGGAAGACCAGCACTGGTTGCTCATGAACGCTTCCAGCACTGAACTAAGTACGAGACCGTTTTTGTAACGAGGTTAGAAGTTAAGTATATATCTGTTATTGTCTATTCAAGCTATGTATGTACGCGATGCCAATAAACTTTCTTTCAATATCGATGGACCCGTCTACCCGCCCCCTAACATTACAAAATTTATTGCCCTATCTCAGTTTTACGAGTGACATCAAACTCGGTCAAGTTTTATATTATTGTACTTTGCAAAACATAGAGTAGGATCGCGCTAAACGGTCCGATTTCAACTTTTCCCGAATTATCACCGAATAAATTGGTCTTGAAATCTTTTATCCGAACGACGTGACAATGAGATTACCTAAGAGGGAGAGAGAGGGAAAGATTTTGTATGACGAAGCGCTCGTATTTAGAAGGAGCTACCGCGATAAAAACGTGCTTATGTACTCCTTGCACCTTCAGGAAGTATATGGATTAGAGACCTAATCATTAGAAATATAATTTTTGACTCTATATTTCAGAATTTGGTAAAATGAATTCACGATTAGGGAACGTACCTATACTGCGTGAAGGGGTAGGGATGTCTTCATAATACCACGCTTGAACAGAGGGGGGAGAGGGGGCTTAAGTTTTTGTCACCTGTTCAATATTCTCTTGGGATATCTCGCGCTTTTTCGAGGAAAATTAAACCAAATTATTTTTTTTAACTTTCTGTTTGCAAAACATAATTGAAAACCGTATTTATGAATTACTTCGTGAAAACTAGGGGGGAGGGGGGATCTTGGCATTGATTCCTCCTCCCCTTTGGTGGTCACCAAAGGGGAGGAGGAGGGTAAAAAATGTATGTTCCCTTAAGCAAAATTTTCTCGATAGAAAAACAGTCATGTCAAAACGCTTAAGAACTAGTCAATAAGATTTACTTAAGAACGTAGGAAATAATTGTATCAAAGTTCTTGTAAAGCAGTTTTACATTCCACACAGTAGATTTTTTTTAAAGTTATATAATTGACTGCTTCGTTGGTCTGGTAGCAAAGCATATCGCTTTGTGATCACGAGGTCCTGGGTTCAAATACTAGGTCGGACAAATGTAGTTTTTCTAATGAAAAAATCCCAGTATGAGTCCGGAGTCTGGAATTGTGCCCGGTATATGGCAATAGGCTCGCCCCCTATTACATGGGACCTAACATCGTCGGCGAAACGTGGGTGTACTCAGTACACCTCTGCCACCCCCGCTTGGGGAATATAGGTGTGACGGTGTGTGTGTCATAAAATTTGTTTATGCATATAAGGCGTTTATTTCCGAGCGCGTGCTCAATACAAGGTGTATAGTGTAAATAACGCCTCCTCAGACCTCCGACACCCTGATTAGATAATTGTTTCACAAATTCAATACGAAAATTGAACTTCCAAATTTTTTTTTACCTCTTTTTTAAGCACTTTTATACCCCAATTATCAATAAAACTTCTACGTGTATGTGTACGTCTTGAAAAATACGTTTTATAAATGCATTTGAAACCTCCTTATTGCTTTGAATCAAGAATATATTTAGTTTGTTATAGCTTACTGAAGGATTAAAAGCATATTTTGCAAGTTAAAAAAAATATAAGATACATTAAACAATGTTGGAATCAATTCAGTTATCGATTTAGAACAAACTACTTTTAGGTCAGGTCAGTAAGACTAAAGTCTACAACCAATGCGTCCTACCTGTTATGATCTACGGGGCCGAGACGTGGCCACTCACAGTGGGACTAGTCCACAAATTTAAAGTAGCACAGCGGGCTATGGAGCGAGCTATGCTCGGCGTCTCTTTGAAGAATAAAATTTGTAACGAGGTAATCCGACAAAGAACCAAAGTTACCGACATAGCTTGCAAACTCAGTAAGCTAAAGTGGCAATGGGCTGGTCACATCTGCAGAAGGACCGACGGCCGATGGAGCAAACATGTCCTAGAGTGGAGACCGCGACTTGGTAAGCGTAAGGTAGGACGGCCCCTAGCTAGATAGACCTCAAAAAGGTCGCTGGGACAGACTGGATGCGGAAGGCGGAGGACCGTGTGCAATGGCGCGTGTTAGGAGAGGCGTATGTCCAGCAGTGGACTGCGATAGGCTGATTGATTGATTGACTTTCAGGTCTTGCGTTTATTATGTTACAGCTTGTATATCGGTCCCTTATTATTCATTTGTAAAGTGATTGCATCACTGTCGCTCTCCCGGTCAATAGTCGATCGCGGTAGGCCCTTAAAGGGCAATAATGTGTTGGATTCTTAATACTTTATCACAGTAATGTAATTACATTAAGACCTGCGTCATTAAAAACAAAGGTTACTGTGACAAACCAACAAGGTAAAATAGCGTTCAGCTTAATTAGTCTGAGATGGTTCCTCCCTCTTCCGAACTGGACTGGATGCGCCTTATGTAATAGGTATAACCTATTCTCTCTCGATTTGTGAGAGAAGGACTTTGCCCAGCTGTGGGGCCGTATAGGCCGTTTGATTTCATTATTCATTTCTATGACGGAGCGTTGAACATAGCATATTTGTGTTTAATAATGTTTTCGCGAAAATATCAACTTATGCGAGTATATTTGTCCTGATAAGCACCATTATAACAATTGGCAAAGTAGATACCATTTTTTGAACATTTAGGTTGCTGGCCTAGCATCATGGATTTGGCGTAGCTTTCAGCCTCTCAACATAGTCACCTATTAATTACATTGCTATCATCTCTAGTTGTGGGCTTAAGGCATATAAAGTTCTCAGATTTACGCAAATATTTCACATGAAATAAAAAAAAAAATCGGATTTTATCGTAGTTAATTTTTTATTTTTAAGTTTCCGACGCTTTGTGTGCTTTGCAGTACCTATAGTCACGGGAAGGACAGGTATTAGACGTCCAAAAGACATAGTTGTTCCGAGGTACCCTCTAATTCCTCAATTATTTTTGTTGGTCCGATCTACGCAGAATGAGCTTACGGTATCTTGAGGACTTGCAGTATTAAGTTTGGGATCCGGTAATAAATATAGTTAAATACAAAACAAAATCTGAAAAATAGTTTTATTTCATTAAGGAATATTTTGAAGATTCCGTAGAAGAGCCATTTCAACTATAATCACGAAGCTAACTATTATACAAATGTCGAAGCTAAAACAAAATTAAGACTTTTAATAAAATTAAGGCGTGCGTGTATCTAGATTAAGTTCCGCGCTCCACTCTCGCTAGTTGGGCCACAGATTAAATACAACAGAATCTTCACTATGAGAAACTATCCGTAATATTTACCTACAGTACGTGGCGGTGAAGCGTGCCAATCGGCGTTATGAGTATCTTGTCATATTTGAGGTGTATAACATTATACAACATAATAATAATAAGTCAGTATATTCCGTCCCACTGCTAGAAAAGTTACTTCTCTCACAAGTTCAAGCGACTCTTACCACGCCGACCAAGTGCGAATTGGTACAGGCAGATTTTTGGCGACCTGCTATTGGATTAACCCGCCTACAAGGGTTGCAAGCTAGCGTAATAACGACCACTTAAAATGGTTAAGGAGACCAACGGCGTGTGTGTGAGTGATCTACGCTGTTGGCCGCAGTGCCTGTACGGCTGCAACGAACAAGAGGGCGAGCGTGCAACCACTATGCTCGAGCCAAAAGGGCAAGGGGGCAACTAGCTCAAGGGCGTCTCAAGGAAGAACAGCCTCGGCTCGGGCAGTCCTATACTAGGTGTCTCGTCGTTATGCTCTGCACCGGCCGGCGAGCAAAGGATTCTTCAACCTCGCCGGCAATGTCGGTGTCTGATCCTGTGGAGACCAACGGCATAGCGTGTCGTTCGAAGCACGAAGTCGCTCGAATATAAAAGTGCCATTAACAGTCACTCATCTTAGTCAGACGGGGATTACCCTTGGTGCGTCTTAAATCAAATCATTTGTTTGCGAATATGGGTGTATCATAGATACATATTGCTATTTTGTCTCATAATATATCACTGATGAAAGAGACAACTAAGTTTTACACCTGTGATATCCGAAGGTAAGATCGCTTCATAATTTGAAGAAACGGATATGCATCTTTAAATATTTCATTTAAGAAGAAGGTCATGTACGATTCTACGCTGTGATTCTATTCTAGAACCGCTAATAGTAATGAGTAGAGCATCTGCTTAACCTATGATACCGGGCTTCACTCACGCAACTAAGGGTAGCTTTGCGCTCATATTTTCCTTTCTTCTCTTTGTGCCTTTTGTATGTTAATGAAGTATGGTATTAGGACTACTTAATTCTTTGTACGTACATATATGTTAATTTACCTTATGAAGTAAGTTGGATTTGGAAATATATATCTACATTCTGTACCGTCTTTTGGCTGGTAGGACCTATTAATTTATATTTAAGTCTGATAAATGAGGCATGTTTAAAGAGCGAAAAAGGTAAATAAATATCTCTCGTGTCTCCAAAAATGTTGAGAAGAAACTATGACGTGTTGGTGGAATGTGCCAGGACAAAAGCTAAGAGAGAGGCGCTCATGAATATGTTACAAATTAATTTGATAGAAGTCGGTGTGTTTCAGAGTATTTTGTCTGAGCCCCTCTCTAATGCAGCCAAATATACGTATGAATTAATAGATAAGATGTAGTGTAATGTACTATATGATTAGGTTATGATAGGGCTGGCATGGTCAATGTGGACCGAAAAGCCCTTAAATAAAAAAAAAAGATAATAAAAAAAAAAAAAAAAAAAAAAAAGAAACTATGTGGTACATCCTAAATATATGTTTTTGATATGATAATTATGAGCCGTTCGTTCGCTCTGTGTTAACATTATTTTATAAATCAATATGTGCTATCCAACTGCTAGGCAACGGCTTTCCCATGGTAACTGAAGCGAGACCGAAGACATTTTACTCCACTACGCGGAGCCAGTGGTGGAGGCAGGCAGAATTGGGCAAAAATTAATCGGTAAAAAAAATTGCAATCAAAATATTTTGGATTAATCGCGCTTTACTTTTGGTTTTTAAGTTTCCGACATTTCGTTCGCCTACCAGACAGAACGAAGATCTTGTGAAGATCACAGGAAGTCGTTGGATGAAGGTGGCATCGGACCGGCTGCGCTGGAGAGCGATTAGGAAGGCCTATGTTCAGCAGTGGGCACGTATAGGCTGAGATATTGAAGGAGATATTTCAACAAGTGGCTCCACACGATTACAAATTAAAAAAAGAACTTGGGGTAAATTTCATAGCAACTCTGCGACTGTTATAAAGTGACATTTTACCTAATGACACCGTTAGTTCCGATTTTGGCCACGAGTCATAAGATCGTTGTCGCACAAACGGACATAATGACAGCCAATAACACAACAATACATGTAGTGGTGTGACGTCAGATCTTTTTATTGTGGTAATTTAAGCAAACTGTAGCATGCTGAGTTCTTAGATTTACGCGAATATTACACACGAAATAAAAGTATTGTTCGGATTTTATAGAGGATTATTTTTGATTTTTAAGTTCCCGACGTTTCGAGTGCTTTGCCGCACCCATGGTCACGAGAAGGACTGAGGTGATAGACGTCCAAGGCATAGTTGTTCCGGGGTACCCTTAAACTACTTAATAATTGTTGTTGGTCCGGTCTACGCAAAATGAGCTCACGGTGCCTTGAGGTGTGTTTTACTTGGTTTTGGATTTGTGGTCTATCAAATCTGTTATTATGGCGGGTGCGGTCAAGTCTTGTTCACAGACTGCAGATTTCTTTGAGCGACGTCGGGAACTCAAAAATCATCAATAAACCACGATAAAATCCGAAAAATAGTTTTATTTCATTTATGTGAAACTGTAGCATTTTAACGCGTCCTCACGATTGCTATGTTTGGATCGAACTAATTCCAAATAAAACCACACTTACCCCTGTGCTTTTATTTTTCGTGTTGTTTTTTGGACTGTTACCTTTAGTACAAAAAATATATCGATTGATGCACATGAAACTGGCTTATTGCAAAGAGATTAGTATTTTTTTTATTATTATATTTTAACACGATAATATGCCAAAGATCGATGATCAATTATTTTATAACTTGTTCTAAAGGTTTCGCCACATAAATAACGCGGCGCGACGGGAGCGCGACGGTGGCGCGGCTTAAGGAGTTGTAATGTACTGAAATGTATGAGACACGCCACACAACGCACCGAACGTAGCCGTGCGCTTCCATCGCGCTCCCGTCGCGCTCCGTCGGTTATTTGACCAAAACCTTAAATTTGTGTAATAAAAAATATTGCTACTCTGAACTATTGACGGCTTTATTCAATCAACAAATTAGATACCACATGGAAAAATGGCCTATATGCTACGTATAAATATACGGCGTTATCGCTTGTGCGATTGAGCGACGAACGCGATTACACGACGCCTACCGTTGATTAGTGTCATAAAATGTCACCATCTCAGTAAGTATCCGCCATCAGTCAACATTATTTGAAGCCACAAAAACTGCGGGTAAAACGCTTAGAAAGAAGAAACAAAGAAAAATAAAGACAAAGGAATTATTCTATTGAAATCAGAAACATTGCCCTCTTTCTAGGGTACCTCCTATCTAGTTTTGTAAAAAGCGACTTTAATGTAATAAAAAAGAATTTACTATTGGCCTTTCAGAAGTTTCATGTCCTATCTCTGTAATCTTTGGTCAATTCAGAATAAATTATTATGTTACCACATAGGCACTCTGCAACCCATTCAAAAAATATTAAAAAACAAAAAACGACAAGCAAACAAAAACACCTCCTTCCTTGTTAACTTCCTTAAATTAGGTAAAAGCAAGTGTTCAAGTTTTTTGTGCACTGGCACATAGAGGAAATAATTATCGAATATTTAATTCGCTGCGCAATATAAAACAAAACTTTTGAACAAATACAGTTCACAGGTCTTTACTTCTCTGGCTTCGATTACTCTCATAGTTTATCTCTTATTGTAGATAAGACACGGTTTATTTAGTCTATGGTCCAGTACCTACATCCCTCTACTTTCTCATGTATAAATTCCTTTTTTTTCTATTAAATCTTATATTAACTTCAACTTTATTCGCTAATTTTGTGGCCCTGTCTTAGAGTCCATCTAGTGACACACTAAGGACGCCTATAAACCGGGGACCTCTATGCTTCCGTCGTAAAATTGATCCACTAAATCGGGAGTGACATTCAGAAAACAACCTTTGTGGAGGTCTACTATTGGCAACATTATAGAAAAGTGAAAACCTCCGCAACCAAAGTGTATTTTATTCAAAATTTTACTTAGCGTTTATCTTGGAATGATAATGCAATAAACAACCGATTATTATTGGCTGGCCAGCCTTTCACAACTATTAACTAGTGGGATTATGCAATTATTTTTAACGGACAGCTAAGTCCAGTGGTTAAGAGCTTGAGTCGCTCCACCCACTGAACTGAGTAGTCGTGGGTTTAATTCCCGCACGGGACAAATCTTTGTGTGACCCACAAACATTCGTTTCAGTCTGGGTGTTTGTGCATATGAAATTCATGTTTGTAAACGCACTCGGGACACAAGAATAATTCATAGAGTGGGGCTGCGTTTTTTTAAAAACTACAATATTGATATTCAGAGAAATTGCGCTCTATATCTATTGAGGTTTAGAACTTTTCGGAATAATTTTGTTGATATATAAACTTTCGGTATAAGTTCTAAGTGTTTCGATCCCCGAGGATAAGGATAAATTACCAATCCAAATTTAGGATAAATTACCCCGAGGTACCAATTTCATGAGTGCATCATTATCCTGACACAGAACACACGAGAAGATAAAATGCGTTAGAAGATAAAATCCACCAATTACCATCGTACAAAACGCATATTTGCCAATATTTTTTTAACTTTGGCAACCTTTTATTTATTTGCTACCATAGGCTGCACTGTCAGTTTCTCTTATTTCAAAATTTTTACTCATGCAAATGAACCTCAAATCTCTTCAAAGACTATTTAATTTATTGCGAATTTATCTCCAATAAACACACACAGGTAAAAGTTATTCTTTTCTCGAACTATCGTAAACCAAAAGTATTCCTCCATTGTCATCATAGGAAAAACTAAATGGGGTGTGTCGTCAATCACAACTATTATTTATGCGACAGTTATATTGTGTTTTATGGATGTCGCAATCCGGAGTAACGCCGGCATTGCCTTGGCTTGATTATTGAATAGACGCACCACAGACAAGTGAGCTGTAGTCGTACAAGGATTTTTTAAGAATGTTTTCGACCGCGGCTAAAATTGGAACTAACACTGTCACCGAGTGAACCTAATGTTATACCTTTACTTTACTAAACATTTTATTGTTTCTGCCACTGTTATGATATATATAATAAAAGTAGAGGCATGTAAAGGTCAATTTGTTTGTACACCATACAGATGTACGGCTACCAAATAAAAAAAAATGTAAACATTCATGCCTATATTACCCAAGCGGGGGTGGCAACGAGTACTGCCAATTAAAACAACAAACAGATATATAATGCGTAAATGCAAGGATCTAAGTACCGGGGAAGACCTAGACTATCTTACCACGACCAAATGGACCAAGTCTTATCTGAAGGACAAGTCAAGAGTCTCCGTAACCGACGAGCGTGTATGAGACGAACTATGAGAGTGGAGGAAGCCAGAGAGGTATGTAAGGAAAGAACCTGTTGGAACTCTGTACTCTCAGTTGATCCAGTAGAAGTTTTGATCCTTATAAGAAAACAAGATTAATAATAATATTCGCCCTGTTAAGAAACTGTCCCACCGTTGGGCACGGGCCTCCCTCAAACTGAGAGGGCTTAAAACCATAGTCCACCACGCTGGCCCAGTACGGGTTGGAGAACTTCATACACCTTCGAGAAACTCTCAGGCATGTAGGTTTCCTCACGATGTTTTCCTTCACCGTTAAAGCAAGTGATAATTATTTTTTAATCCGCGCATGCTTTCGAAAGTACAGAGATGCGTGACTAGGTTTGAACCAGAGACCTCTGACTTTGCAGTCCAACGGTCTAACCACTAGGCTATCACTTCATTTAAGAAACAAGATTGATTGGCATCCAAGAAGTAAATTGCCCATTTTCTTGCAAACTGTAATTTATTTTCATAATCTGTAAATTACTGTAGCTACAGCGGTTAAGATAGCTGCCCTTACTATCCCCTTTTTGAAAATCCAGCCTGTATATACAGACGGATTGAGAACTTTGTTCGTTTTGAATTCGGTTATAATTTCGGTTAAAGTTTACAGCGTATTTAAACCATATCATAAATAGTTAAAGTCCGTATTAGTTCTACCTTATGGTCAACGTACTATATCGTAATGGGTGTGGGCGTGACACTGGGCTCCAGGTTATTACTCTCACCCATCATGGTTTCTCTATCTATCTATATCATCACGCCCGATCTCTTGCAGGGTAGGCAGAAAGTACAGGGCTCCAACAGGTTCTTTCCTTACATACCCCTGGCTTTCTCCACTCTCATAGTTCGTCTCATACACGCTCGCCGGTTACGGACTCTTGACTTGTCCTTCAGATAAGACTCGGTCTATTTATCCAAGCGTCTTTATCATAGTTTCTCGAGATGTTTAAATCATAAAAAACTCTGTTGTGTTTTTGAGTACGAATTTAATTTTCTCTAGCATTATTTAGACATTACACAATCCGTTTTGGGTTTAATTCATGAATTTACCAAAGTCCTTTTTAATTAGTATCCGTGCGGACCTACCTGTTGAAATATCTTCTTGGAATTAGAAAAAAAATATCAAATGTTACCATTTAATACCAACACTTCTCATTTTACATCAACGCCCCCCTGTCACAGTCGACGGACGATTTAGCGCAGTGGCACTGTGTCTAATAGTCGCGGGTTCGACTCCCGCACGGGACAAATCTTTTTGTTTATTGTGGAACAATTATTTGTTCCGGTCTGGGTATTTGTGTATGTGAAATTGTTTGTAAACGCACCCACGACACAGGAATAAACCCTAGTGTGGGGGTAAGTTTTTAAAAAAAAAAAAGAAAAAAAAAACAGAAAAAGTCATCCACGAGCCAAAAAATCCTTGTAGAACTGTAAGCAGAAACTATTTGACGTTATCGTAAAATTGTCGTGCTATCACTTTCATCTTTATTTTGTATATTTATAGTGTGGGTATGTATGAGTCCGGAGTCTGGAATTGTGCCCGGTGTATGGCAATAGGCTCGCCCCCTATTACATGGGCCCTAGCATCGTCGGCGAAACGTGGGTGTACTCAGTACACCCTTGCCACCCCCTCTAGGGAATATAGGTGTTCGAGCTTCGTGCAACGCGACAGCGGCGCGGAGCGGGAGCAGCACGGCGCTGCGCGGTGGTGCGCATACACCGGTCGAGTCAGTGGATTCATTTGGCACCCGACGCACTTGTTTTAATAATAAATTAACCAATTCACAAACAATAGGCGTGACGGGTTTTTTTTTTATAGTGTGATAATGGCAAATCAACGAAAGCGTACGCAGTCAATTTGCGCTAAGCCTTCTGTTTAAATCAATGGCCATATAACTAATTGTGACCCACAAATCGTAACTTGAAAACTTTCGTTTGAAACTGCCATTGAGACTAGAAATTTAAAAATAAAAATATACACCGTCACGCCTACGTCCCCAAGCGGGGGTGGCAGAAGTGTACTGAGTACACCCACTTTTTGCTGACGATATTAGGTCCCATATAATAGGGGGCGAGCCTATTGCCATATACCGGACACAATTCCAGACTCTGGAGTCATACTGGGAAGTTTTCGTTAGAAAAACTACATTTGCCGACCTAGGATTTGAACCCAGGACCTCGGGATCACCAAGCGATGCGCTTTGCCACCAGACCAACGAGGCAGTTAAATATTTCAGTTTCAGTAAAATCACTAAAAATATATATATTTGCTTAGAATATGCAATAAGTATATTTTAAAAATATAAAATGAGATTAATGGGTTTTATTAAACAATAATAATTTACCTTTATGTGTTTAAAAACACATGAAGTGGTGAAAACGAGTTACGATATTTTGTAGGGCATTATAAGTATATGCACTTACTTATATTGGTCTCTGTACGTACTGAGATATTCAATTTTG
Organism: Phalera bucephala; assembly: GCA_905147815.2. NCBI lineage: Eukaryota > Metazoa > Arthropoda > Insecta > Lepidoptera > Notodontidae > Phalera > Phalera bucephala. The sequence goes on along the minus strand of LR990632.1, from coordinate 6,108,122 downwards.
GACCTTCATAAGTTCCTAGTTCTGAATCATGAGTGGCCTTGTGTTGAAAAGGCTTAGATTTTTATGAGTCTGCCATATTTCACTCAAGTGTTTTAGGTTTATTCCACTTTAACTATCAGTTCTATTGCGGGTGTGACCCTATCATCAAATAACCGTCGTTCTATTTGAGTATCCCTGACCTACTTTTTCGGTACTGCCGTTTAAGTTCCAAACTTGCTTTATAATTTATGTAGTTTTAGTGGAATTTTATAATTGTAATTTTTTTTCACGAGTAATATCTTGCAAAGACCTTCCGCGAGTTTCAGGGGAAGCTCACAGTGGGTGTCGAAGTTTTAACAACAAAAAACTCTACGGTGACTGGCATCAACACTTTGGCGAGGCTTCGAGATGTAAAGAAAGGCATGAGTGTCTAATCTGTGACGAGCTTCGAGGAGTCTACCTTCTACCATCGGGATCACAACTACCCAAATTTTTCGGAATGTCCCTCGTGCCGCTGTTTCGTAGTATAAGCATTAAGTTATTATATACTACTAGAAAAGACACTTCAACTAAATTTTATTGTAGCAAAAATTTCAGTCCGTAGACTCTAGTTTCCTTCCTTCCAGACGCTGCCCGCGACGTGCCACCTTCGAATACTAAGTTTTCTTTCAAAAATATGTCTTCATGTGCACTAATGTCTTAGTTTATACTACTCTTGAAACAAAAGAATTTATCTATCTATATCATAACGCCAGATCCCTTAGGCAGAGGCAGTGAGTAAATAGTTCGAAAAGGTTCTATCCTTATACCTCTCTGGCTTCCTCCACTATCTTAGTTTGTCTCATACACGCATTACGGAGACTCTTGACTTGTCCTTCACATAAGTCTCGGTCTCTTTGGTCATGGTAAGATAGGCTAGGTTTTCCCCGGTCCCTACTTCTTTTCACTTTTGCATTGTATATCTGTTTTAGCATTCTCTCTTCTGATATTCTTTTCATATGCCCAAAACAATGGAGCATACCCGTTCTCATCTTTACAGCGATATCTGCTTCATTACTACGCCGAATACGGGCGGTCAGCTTCATAGGCATCTTCCACAGAGCTCGCATTTTACTCGCATTTATTCCGCTTTCATTCTCCTTCTTACATACCCAGCTCTCGCTGCCATATAACAGCGTTGGGACAAGCACCCCGTTATGCATGGCCAGCTGCGCCTTTTGGCTTAAGTGCCGGCTCCCAAGTAGCCTTCCCATCGTACCATTCACTCTATTACCTGCATTCACTCTTCTCTCTGTTTGAGCGATAATTTATTATGTATGAAAACGTCGCGGTCATCAAGTGGCGCCTCGTTTTTTATTTGACTAGACATCTCTAGTAATATGTACAGAAATATTTACCAATTCTGCTCATTGCGTTTAATAACTCAATGAGCAGAATTGGTAAATACTGCTGTTTCGTAACACCATTGATTAATTCCGCTACGAAACAGCGGTAAGCTTCATTCAGAATAGATTATTGGTTTCTATCTTGCATCCGACTTTGCATATACGCGAATCGAATAAAACAAGCTTAGACTATAAGATTGCTGTATTGCAACTGCGCTCAAACGAATTGTCAACGAGTGCTTTAATTCATCCTCGAAATAACTTAGCATAGATAAGTGAGGTCTCTGCCGTATCTGCCTCTACAAACAATGGCAGTTGCGATATAGGGAATTACATTGCAGCTAGAAAGAATGCACCATAGGATATCTGTCACATCCGACTTTCCACATACGCGAATTAAACCAAACACTGGACTGCAAACCGTTGTGTTTTAGTTGGATCTAAACGAGCTATTAACACTGCTTTAAGTCATTGAAGAAATAAAACAACCACTTCTGTATTTACTGTTCCAGTAACTAAATTGGAAATATTAAAACAAAAATGTGTTAAGTAACACACACAACACTAGGGTCTCGAACACATGGAGTTGACAGTTACTAGTCTGCGGAGCAAGTTTTGCTTTGAGACTGTTTAATTAACAACTCGACGCATAACACTTTAGCAACTATGCACAGTTAGTTAAAGGACTTTGAAGATTATCTGCTTGCGAAAATTTTCATCGGTATGAGTTGGCCAAATTTTCCTTACAGACACCGTCATAATGTTATTTGCCAAGCCTGGGGTGGACGAGGTGTACCTTTATTAAAAAGCTAGTTGCCCTACACTAGGAACTATTCGTGTTATGCGGGTTGAGTTATTATATAGTACAAGACACCTCAACAATTTTTTTGTAGTAAGGAAAAAATTTAGTAGGTAGTTAGTATATTGAAAAAGCGGCAAAACCGACTTCTTTTATATATTTTATGAGTTTATTAATAATACACTATAAACTAATGTATCTATATCTCTGTTTATATCTGTTTATACAATTATAATGTATAATTATTCCTCCCTAAGTTCAGGTTGCCAGATTACCAGCGCTGCACCATGACACAATGTTATGGTGCAGCAATCTGCTGAGGCAGTATCCTGTTCAACTCCACACACCATCTGGTGTTTGTTAATAAGTATTTTGTTATCTTGTTGTCTGTGTATACAAGGTGTAACATAATAAATGCAAGACCTCAGACACCCCAATTAGACAATTGCTTCATAAAGTCAAAACGAAAACAAAATTTCCAAATTTAAAGGTTTTGACCCTTTTTAAAGCACTTTTATATCCCAATTAACAATGCAACTTGTACGTGTATGTGTGCGTTTTGAGAAATATGTTTTAGGAATGCATTTGAAATCTCCTTATTGCTATGAATCAAGGATAAATTTATTTTTTTATAGCGCACTGAAGGAGTAAAATAACTTTTTGCAAACTTAAAAAAAGAAGTATGATACATTAAAAATAGTTGGAATCAATTCAGTTACCGATTTAGAACAAACTACTTTTAGGTCATGTGTTTACTATGTTACAGCTTGTATATGGTTAAATAAATGGTTTTTCTTTCTTTCTTTAAAAGTTAGTGTACATTTACTCCAGCTCACTTTGAGGCAGGTGCTTGCCACAACATGTCACGTTCGAGTGCTACGTTTTATTTCAAAAGTTTGTCTTTATGTCCACTAAGATACTGTTTAAACCACTTAAGAAACATAGAATCTATGAAAACACCACCATGCACACTAACTCCGCGGCCATCCAGTTACGCGCCGTTTTTTGTTAAAAGTAGCTTCTCCTGGATGTTCAATAACTCAAGTGAAAATTAAATAACTCAATGGTCATGGATGGTCAAATATTTAATTCACATACACAAACACCCAGACCGAATTAAATTTTTGTAAGCCTGCGCACAAATACTTGTCCGCTAGCGAAGCCGCCACTACTTAATCCAGTATCTTTTAGACATGAAACGTCTTCAAAATCACAGCGAAACGAACGGGTACCAGGTCAGAAAAATCGACCTAGAAACGAGTGATGAAAGTCTATATCGTCTTACCTTAATAATTACTCAACTATTATTCTTAGAAACATGAATCTAGTATTATTATTTATCTTATATAGTCAGCTCGCTGTTATGAGCTTGAGTTTGCGTCAGAGCGGGGCGGGGTGGCGTGGGATTGGCACTACTTAATGACCGAAAACGGTGCTCTCGCTCATTTACATCAATCTTTAACATCTGAAAGTGACTCGCTAACATAGACGTTTCACGTTTAAACCAACGGCCGAGTACCCCGTCACAGGCACACCTGATTTTCTCTTTCATTTTCCTATTTATGTAAAAGGAGCGATGGATGTAGTATGTGGAACGGTTTAAAGTCTTAACCACTAGAGCAAGTTGTCCGTCCTGTGTACATTAGACCCCATATAAGACGATAGACGATATAAGGTCCCAATACAATAAGGAGCAAGCAATATTGCTATTACACCGGGAACATAACAAAAAATAGCCGGATATAGTCTGAAGCAATTTTATGCAACTGTGCCATCATAGTTCCTGATATCAGCGTCACGTATTTCATTTCATATTCATATCGTTTAAGGATATGAGCCCATATGGGAAAGTCAAATTTGAGGCGGAGAGACAAAAAATATATTATTTATTACTGTTACATGATTCCTTTTTCGTATATTTCGTGGGGAATGTAAGACACATGTAGGTATTTATAAATCAGCTCATACTATCCCACGGTTGGGCAAAGACATATCTCAACTATCTCTCGAAATAGACTCCTCAATAACTCATCTCTCATAACTGTGGAACGTTTCGCCTGCACCCACTTCCTTCCACTCTAACGCAGGTACCTACCGTAGACGGGATCTGTCTAACCTCGCTGGTAAGATCGAAGAATCTCTTGGCCGCTAGCTGGTTCAGAGCACTGTTCAGAGCACAATGGCAATATACCCTCCTCAAAACTACTGCAAAAGCCGAGGCCATGCCTCCATGAGGCGTCCTTTATCTAGTTGCCCTCTTGTCGCTTCCGGTCGGAGCGTAGTTCTTTCACTGGCCCTCCTGTCCTATGAAACTATAAAATGAAGACAAAGGTACCTACTCTTCTTTCTTCTTCGTGTTCAGCCAAAAGTCGTCCATTGCCGGACATAGGCTTCCCTCTAAAGAAGGCCACGACGACCAGCTTCGGTACCTACAAGTCGTTTTAAATAACAAGTATCATAATTAGTAGTGTACCTATACTACGCAAACAAAATTAAACGATGAATTGTTAGAATTTGCCTCGCTGTATGTTTGGAAGCTAAACAACACGGTAGCCACCTGCTAACTATCGTTAATACGCTTATTAATTAATTAATTAATTACAATGTGTATTGGTCGGACCACTTTCCTTTAGAGATAAAATGTAATTTCAATTTAATTAGGACTAAATATGAAAGCGTTAAAAGGGATAATAATTTGGTTTTATGGGGCGAGAGAGATATGCAGCAGATATTAGTATATCAAGAATTATGTAACAATAAATTAGGGGAAATAGACTGTCCTGTAGAATTCAGAGAATGTAGTGATAGACAGTGTTGCAACCAAGACCATAGGGTTATTATTGATAAATTGTATAATAATATTATTAATATTTTGAGTGAGGCATCGAAACAAACCTGTTGTAATATCATAAATAAGAGGAAAAAACATGTCGTTGGATGGAACAAGCATGTAAGATGTGCTCATGTGGAGGCGCGACTTGGGTTTCAGAACTGGGTTTTGTCCGGGAAACCTAAGACAGGTAGTATCTTCAATAATATGGTTAATACAAGAAATGCATTTAAGAAGAAATTAAAATGGTGTCAAAACAATGCTGAACAAATATGGTTAGATATCATAGCTTCTCATCACTCGAATAAACAATTTGGTAAATTTTGGAAACAGACCAGTAAACTGAGTCCTAGATCGAGCTTGCCTGTGAGTGTGGAGGGTGTTAGTGAGCCTGCCAAAATTGCGGAATTATTTAAAAACCATTTCAGAATTGAATCGCCATTGATACCAACGGGCAACTCATCGCCTCTCATGAGATCAAATTTTAATCCGCATGTAAGGTTCACGGCTGAGGAGGTGGCGGCAGTGCTGAAGGGTATGACGCGTGGAAAATCACCGGGGCACGACTCGCTTAGTATTGAGCACCTGCAACATGCGGGTGTTCACTTGCCCCGAGTGCTAGCCATGCTCTTGTCCTTTTGCGTGTGTCACACATACTTGCCTGACGAGATGATGAGAACCCTGGTGGTACCAATACTCAAAAACCGTACGGGGGATACGTCTGATAAGACTAATTATAGGCCCATATCATTAGCAACCATCGTAGCCAAAGTGCTGGACAGTATGCTGGACAAGCAGTTAAATGAGCATATAAAGCTTCACGATGCTCAATTTGGATTTCAGCCCGGACCATCAACAGAGGCGGCTGTACTGTGTCTCAAGCATACTGTACGGTACTATACAGATAGGAAGACACCTATCTATGCGTGTTTTCTTGATCTGTCAAAGGCATTCGATTTGATGTCCTATAGCAAGCTCTGGAATAAATTGTACGCAGAGACCACAGTGCCAGGTGAACTTATCAACCTATTAAAGTATTGGTATGGGCACCAAAGTAACTTGGTTAGATGGGGAGGCTCACTATCCAGAGCGTACCAACTCGAGTGCGGCGTGTGGCAGGGGGGGCTGACCTCACCCAAACTCTTTAATCTCTACGTTAACCGGCTGATTGAGGAGCTCACCAGCGCCAAAATAGGTTGCTATATAGATGGTATATTTGTAAACAATATAAGTTATGCAGACGATATGGTGCTGCTGAGCCCCTCAATCAGTGCCTTAAGAAAACTGGTAGGGATTTGTGAGAGGTATGCGGAGGCCCATGGTCTTAGGTATAATGCCGACAAAAGTGAGCTACTCGTTTTCAGGGCGGGGACTAAAGAATATTCTTGGGTTCCGCCGGTAATGATAAGAGGCTCACCACTTAAGTTAGTATCGGAATTTAAATACCTGGGACACTGGGTCACCGCAAACCAGAATGATGACCTGGACCTGGAGAGAGAGCGTAGGGCGTTGTCAGTGAGAAGTAATATGTTGATCCGCAGATTTGCAAAGTGTACCAATGGTGTAAAACTAACCTTGTTTAGAGCCTTTTGCCAAACGTTTTACACCTGCAGTCTGTGGATCAACTATACTAGAAGGGCTGGCGACGTCCTGCGCGTACAATATAACAACGCGTTTAGGGCATTGATGGGGTTGCCGAGGTACTGCAGCGCCTCGGGGATGTTCGCGGAAGCACGTATAGATGACTTCTACGCGATAATTAGAAAGCGGATCGCGTCCCTGTGGAGGCGAGTGCGCGCCAGCCCCAACCGTGTCCTGCGCACAGTGGCGGAGAGGGTCGAAGGGCCGATATTGCGGCACTGGACCACCGCACATGTGGTGCCGTCAAACCGGGCGGCCAAATAACATTATTTCTTTTATTTTTTTGTTTTGTTTTTTGTTTGTTTCTACTAACAATAGTTTTAAGAGTCGATGTAATTACTAACATATGTATGGATGAATATCCGAAATAGATATATTATTATTATATATGTATCTCGCTGAATATCCGAAATAAATATATTATTATTATTATATATGTAGCCGCGTGGTTCCCGGCTTAGAATAGGACCAACCCATCTCATCCCATCGGGTGTCGTACAAGGCGACTAAGGGAAAACTAGGGAATGGGCAGCAGCGTTCCCTTAACACTTCGACGACCAATAACTGCACTCGCCAACCCGCCTGCCAAGCGTAGCGAGTATGGCAAACACCCCCAATTATGGAAGAAAGTAGGAAAACCAGGCCCCTAGTCCCCGGCGGTCCTGTTCGTCCTGGCCACGGTAGCAGCCATGGTAACGACAGGACAAGGGGTGCTAAGAATCTCCGGCAGAGATTCGGCTACCACCAAAACCAAAAATTGGCCCTGGTGGCATACAACGCACGCACATTGAGGACAGATGAGAAGCTAGTTGAGCTGAAAGAAGAGTTAAACAAGTTGCGGTGGAGTATTGTTGGTTTATCGGAGGTCCGAAGAGAGGGCGAGGACACGATAACCTTAAAATCCGGCAACTTGTTTTACTACCGGGAGGGCGAACAGCAGTCCCAAGGAGGTATCGGATTTATCGTCCACAAGTCACTCATAGACAACGTTGTGTCCATCACTAGTGTGTCGAGCAGGGTAGGGTACCTGATACTCAGAATATCCAAAAGATATTCGCTGAAGGTCATACAGGTCTACGCACCGACCTCGGCATACTCAGATGATGAGGTCAAAGTTATGTATGAAGACATTAGTAGAGCCATACATACTTCCAAAGCACACTTTACAGTAGTTATGGGTGACTTCAATGCGCGACTGGGCAAACGGGGCGATGATGAGTTGAGAGTGGGGCAATTTGGATATGGGCAGCGCAACCCCAGGGGTCAGAGGCTGGCCGAATTTCTGGAGAAGGAAGGACTCTTTATGATGAACTCTTTCTTCCAGAAGCCGTCTCATAGGAGCCCTGATGGTTTCACAAAAAATGACATAGACTTCATCATGAGCACCAAGCGACAAATATTTAATGATGTCTCCGTGATTCACAGGGTAAAAACCGGCAGTGATCACCGAATGGTCAGAGGCACATTAAATATTAATGTCAAAATGGAAAGATCGCGTCTGATGAAGTCTACGCTCCGACCTTCTAATGCACATATCCAAAACCCCGAGAACTTTCAACTCGAATTGTCAAACCGCTTCGAATTGCTAGACAGCAGCGCATCAGTGGACGAAATCAACAATAGGTTGGTAGAGACTGTCCATACGGTCGGGTCCAAGCATTTTAAGCCCCACCGTAAAAATAGGCCTCAAAAGCTATCTGACTACACCCGAAACCTTATGGCTGAGCGACGTATCATGACACTCCAAACCTCCGATGATGCTAAGTCCTATAGGCAGCTCAATGGACAGATATTGAAGTCCTTGCGACACGATTTACGGTCCTTCAATACAAGACGTATTGAGGAGACCATAGTGCATAACAAGGGCTCCAAAGCCAGTTGACGAAACTGAAGACGGAGGACGGAAACGTAACGTCGAATAGGTCAGAGGTGCTCAGGGAGATAGAGAGGTTCTATGGGCAGTTGTATACCTCAGTAGCTGAACCTGTTGTTGACTTGGTAAAAGACCCAAGAGCCAAGCTAACCCGACACGACACTGAAGATATCCCGGACATCAGCCTGTACGAGATTAGGATGGCTCTCAAACAACTTAAAAACAACAAAGCGCCGGGTGAAGACGGAATTACCGCAGAGCTTCTGAAAGCGGGTGGATCGCCGGTACTTAAAGTCCTTCAGAGGCTGTTTAATTCCGTCTTGCTCGAAGGAAAAACGCCGGAAGCATGGAACAGGGGTGTGGTGGTACTCTTTTTCAAGAAAGGTGATAACACTTTATTAAAGAACTATAGGCCCATCACACTGCTGAGCCATGTTTACAAGTTGTTTTCGAGAGTCATCACGAATCGTCTCGAACGCAGGCTTGATGATTTCCAGCCTCCCGAACAAGCCGGTTTCCGGAAAGGCTTTAGTACCATAGACCACATACATACGCTGCGGCAGATTATACAGAAGACCGAGGAGTATAATCGGCCACTATGCTTGGCGTTTGTGGACTATGAGAAAGCCTTCGATTCGATCGAGACTTGGGCGGTTCTTAGTTCTCTCCAGCGATGCCGCATTGACTATCGGTACATCGAAGTGTTGAAGTGCTTGTATAATAACGCCACCATGTCAGTCCGAGTACAAGGGCAGTGCACGAAGGCGATCTCCATAAAACGAGGAGTAAGACAGGGAGACGTCATTTCTCCGAAACTGTTTACGACCACTATAGAGGACGCCTTCAAGCTCTTGGAATGGCGAGGACTTGGCATTAACATCAATGGCGAATACATCACTAACCTTCGATTTGCCGACGACATTGTGGTCATGGCGGAGTCGCTGGAAGATCTAGGACGAATGCTCGGCGACCTCAACAGAGTATCTCAACAAGTGGGTCTTAAAATGAACATGGACAAAACGAAAATATTGTTTAACGTCCATGTCGTACCCACCGCACTCACCGTTGGGAACTCTACTCTTGAAGTTGTCGACGAATACATTTACCTGGGACAGGTAGTCCGGTTAGGTAGGTCCAACTTTGAGAGAGAGGTCAATCGACGAATCCAACTCGTCTGGGCAGCGTTCGGGAAACTGCGCAACATCTTCTCATCCAAAATACCTCAGTGCCTAAAGACTAAAGTTTTTAGTCAATATGTGTTACCAGTGATGATATATGGATCAGAGACGTGGTCTCTTAAAATAGGTCTCATAAAAAAGCTCAGAGTTGCTCAGCGATCTATGGAGAGAGCTATGCTCGGCGTTTCACTACGTGATCCAATCAGGAATGAGGAGATTCGTAGAATAACCAAGGTCACCGACATAGCCCTTAAGATTAGCAAGCTGAAGTGGCAATGGGCGGGCCACATAGCGCGAAGATCGGACGGGCGTTGGGGCAGAAAGATTCTAGAGTGGAGACCACGTATTGGCAAGCGCAGCGTGGGACGACCGCCTGCCAGATGGACCGACGATCTTGTGAAAATGGCAGGAAGTCGTTGGATGCAGGTGGCATCGGAACGGTTACGCTGGAAAGCGATTGGGGAGGCCTATGTTCAGCAGTGGACAAGTATAGGCTGAGATGATGATGATGATGATCTCGCTGAGATTCACGGGCTTTACCCGGACCTTTGAAAGGCTTGCATGGGGACATGGGTCCAACACGTAGAGGCCCTTTGCGAGAAGTTAATGTTATGTAAGCCACCTGCTGAGATCACTTGCTGAAAATGAAGAAACATAACCAGCGAACTGACCCCGGCAGGTGCAAGGACTATTGTAAATTATGGAAAGAAAACAAGGGCTATGCAAATGAGACTTGATGGTCTAGGAACCAGGACGAGAGTCCTGCGGGCACCCTTCGGTTTCCACTCGACCGACGAAGACACGCCGAGTTTGGGGCCCTGACCGACTCTCTCAAGCACTCGGGTCCGTGGTGTCGTTACTCACCAACAGCTCGCCACAAGCTGCCCTGCGGGCTTATTATTATTATGTATATATTTATTAAGTATAATTTCTTATAAAATATATATAAAAATATAAAATACAAATATTCTTATATATATTGTATCTTATTATTATTATTATTATTACCACGAATCCGGATTTCCTCAAGTGTTGACAAATGGGGAAGTGCAAATGGAGTTTTCAATTGGAGTATTATTTATTGACTTTAGCCAAGCGATGGAACAGCTCATTTCGATGTTATTAGATATATTGAATCTACGTCAATGAAGATAATAATTAAATTCTCAGGCCACAGAAACTATACTTTCCACAAGTTAAGTCGCTACTGCATTCGTATGTCTTCTGCAAGTGTTAAGTCTTGCTAAATTGACTAAGTAACTTTAAAGCCGGAGCTCTAAGTTCCAACAAGAAATCTATAGCTACCATTGACTACCATTTTCTCCCTGGTCTATTTAAATTATCTTTAGACTGAATGTATATCACGCCAAGTACTATAGGGGGCAAGTAGACAACTATAACGTACGGGACAAATATTTATCTCATCATCGGCCCGTGTCAGTCCACTGCTGGACGTAGGCCTCTACCATTGCACACTACTGAGCTCGATCTTCAGCTCGCCTCCTCCAATCCCTGCCCGCTGCCTAACGAATATCGTCGCCCTACCTAGCTACAGGGCGCCCTACACTACGTTTTATATTACAATATTTGTCTGCCCTACAAATATTTATTTTGGTTTAAGTGTTTGTGACGTTCATCTTTGTAAACGCACCTACGACGAAGAAATCATTTCTAGTTCGCAGAATATTTTTCTAAAAAAATACTTGCAAGCCTACATCCTCAAAGCGGGAATGATAAGTGTGTATTAAACACCCACATATCACGGTCGATGTTAGATCACAATGTTAAAGTGCTTCTTAAAAAAAGAAACACGCAAACGCTTGTTTAGTTTTAAGTGCCGTACCATAAAATTGTTGTATATATCGGCGCTTATGCTTTCGGGATGGGCGTTTCAATACTGATAACAGTGAAAGGTGGGGTTTCTTCGTTTTTATAGTCGTCCGCATGGTGGCCGGACATAGATATCTTGAAATAACACTAGGTTCTTGTCCAGTACACTGATCTTCCTTGATATCCAGACTTTGGTAGCAAAATATTAGAAGATGGCAATTATTGAGTATTGATTATCATCACATGGAATGCAGTGAGGTTAGCTTCTCCGCGGTATGTCCGACCGCTCACCCCATTGCCAATAATACTACACAGTAGAGTTATCCGCCGTCTCACATTGACAAATAAGCACGCTTCGTAGGCCTAGAGAAGTGGCATAAACGCTAATGGAATAGAAAGACAAATGTATGGGATTGACGTAAGGTTTCGATAAGTAATTTGATCTAGCGTATCGAACTTCAAATTGGTAGCCAAGTTATAATGATTCTAACCGATGAAACGAAACTTCAAACGACGAACGACTTTTCCATACAAAACCTTAGCCAAATGGCAGATTTGACAAGCGAATCGCTAACTTTAGCGTTTCGTATTCGATACGAAGCGAACGCTAAGACCCTGTAGAAAGCGAAGAAACAAGATGGCGATTGTTTAAACAGCTGGCCAAGTGTCGTGTTGTGTTCAGATCTAACTTTTTTGATTAGACGTAGTGATTATATTCTCTATGTTATCGACTCTGCATTCCCTTAGACCTTATTTACCCAATTCTTAAAGATATAGAGTTTGTCTATAGACAAGATCAAAAATTACTAAAATAACAATGACTGCCTGACATTCCATTAACTGTAATCGTCAAATATTGCTCAAATAACAGGCTCCGACATATATATTTTACAATTTAGTACGCCCTAACCGTACGTATGTATATGAAAAGTCATAATATTTGTACGTACGTAACCATGAACAAATTAATTTCACGAATGCATGTACCCAAAACTTGGCGTAATATTATAAGGAACAGTTAAACAAGACGGAATTAAACCCGCACGCGCGCACAACGCACCGCCCATGAATATAAATTTTGCTTCATCATGCTTGCAACTTGCTGGTTTAATTAAGACTCACTTCTGCCTACTCCTTACTAACAAGAACTAGTTTGTATAAATACAGTTATTATGGAGATGAAAATATACTTCCATATCGCGTTCTAGATGTTTAGCGAACCGGCATTCAATGTTATTGTTGCCTGCGCCATCTGCCACTATAACAGTACCATAGCATCTTTTAAGATATTATGAAGACCCTCGTTGGACTATTTACTGACGATATCCACGAAGATTCATACGACAGCAACACAGGAAGGTTTATGGATATATTTGCTCATGAAACCTAGTCTGATTCTAAATAAATATATTATTCAAAGTCTTCCAACAAAATAAACGAAAATGGAACCTTTTTAAAAACATGGCCCAGAACAAACAAATATCCGTGATAAAAAAAAGTATTGTAATGTCAACCTTTGTAATTATTACCTATAGCTAGAAAATATTAAAACATCCATCTCCTAGACATAAGAAAAACACGTCATGAAAAAAATCTAAGGGTTATATCTCGCCACAAAAAACAAGTTGCTCACGAACTTCACAGCCAGTGTCTAAGGAACAATATAGTTTTTCTCCAAGTGTTTTCCAATTCTCTAGTGTTCTCCCCTCGAGAAATCCCGTGAATTATTTTCCCACTTCAAGTCCTTTAAAAACTTGTAGGACATGCGAGGTCCCTTTTGTAGGTGTAATTAAAGCTTTGGAATAAGCTTACTTATTAATCTCAGTTTCGACATTAACCGCATATAAAAGCACCACTCCTTTAGCGTACTACCTAACTGCGATTGAAAAATAATCACGCAGATCCGCTTCGTTGGTCTTGGCTAAGAATCCTGGAGCGGACAAAGTTATTCTACATTTGCCATCACAAAAAATAACTCAGTAGCATTTCGTGGTATAGAATTATTCCTGCTATAATGGCAATAATTGGGGCAAAACTTTCCATTTATATATTTGATCTAGCAGTTTTGATTTAAGTATGTACATACATACAGGATACTTACGGCACTGAGACATGGTCGCTTACGATGGGCCTCATAAGAAGGCTCAAGATCACCCAAAGGGCGATGGAGAGAGCTATGCTCGGAGTTACCCTGCGGCATCGAATCAGAAACGAGGAGATCCGCAGGAGGACGAAAGTCACTGACATAGCACTCAGAATTGCTAAACTTAAGTGGCAGTGGGCGGGGCACATCGCTCGTAGGACTGACGGCCGTTGGGGCAAAAAGGTTCTCGAATGGCGACCAGGTACCGGAAGACGTGGAGTGGGTAGGCTCCCTACAAGATGGACCGATGACCTGGTGAAGGTCGCGGGTAGAAGTTGGATGCGTACAGCACAAAGCCGGTTGTTGTGGCGGTCTTTAGGGGAGGCCTTTGTCCTGCAGTGGACGTCTTTCGGCTGAAGAAGAAGAAGTTTTGATTTAAGAAACTCACCTTCTGTTAGGTAAGCTGGATAATTAAGTTGAATGATTCATGGATCTCTTTATACCCCTAGCTAAGGGTATAATGGATATAAAGATGTCTTAATAACCCTTTCAAAAAAGGGGATCGACGTTTTTAAACAATGGTAACCGACTTCAAAAATTAAAAAAATAATATTTGAAGTCGGTGCCAAGTACCGACTGCACTAACCGGCACCGACTTCAAATATTTATTTTTGAAGTCGGTTTCTAAAAAATTTATTTATTTTACAATTTTAAGTGATGAGTGAATTAATTATAAATATTTATTTTATATACCTATATTATATTATTCTGCTTAGTTCTACCGTAAGGTACCTGCAGGATTAATATAATACTCATAATTACTGAATTTACACATTCGTGCTGTTTACCGTCAAGGAGTCCCCTGGTGTATCTTCAAAGTCCAAGGTCCAATACAGATAAAATTAAATTGGAACCACCTCGGAAGTATACTGAACCAAATGTAAAAAGAATCATAAAATGCGCCTTATAAGCAAAGAAGAAAAACGGATATGAACCTCGCCCTTTTTTGAAGTCGGTTCATATTCTACTTAGTTCTATAGTAGGGTACCTATAGGATTGACGTTATACTCATAATATATCAATTTACATATTCGCGATAAGCAGTGATAGCCTAGTGGTTAGACCGTTGGACTGCAAAGTCAGAGGTCTCGGGTTCAAACCCAGGAACGCACCTCTGGCTTTTCGAAAGCATGTGCGTATTAAAAATTAACTATCAATTGCTTAAACGGTGAAGGAAAACATCGTGAGGAAACCTGCATGCCTAAGAGTTTCTCGAAGGTGTGTATAGTTCGCCAACCCGCCCTGGGCCAGCGTGGTGGACTGTGGCCTAAACCCTCTCATTTTGAGAGGAAGCCCGTGCCCAACGGTGGGACAGTTTCTTAACAGGGCTTATATTGTATATTACATATTCGTGTTGTTTTCGTTAAGAAGTTCCCTGGTGCATCTTTAAAGTCCAAGATCCAATACCGATGAAATTAGAAAGGGACCAACTTGGAATCCAATGCAAAATGAAATCATCAAAATTGGTCCACAATTGACGAAAATATCATCAGTGAACATACATAAAAATACGACGAACATAGAACCTCCTCCTTTTTGAAGTCGCTTAAAAACTAAAAGAGTTAAACTGTAAATAGCTACATATGTACATACTTAAATGAATTGACGAAATAATAAAGGTATCAAATGTATTTTATCAATTGTTTAGGTACTTAGCCTAATAAAGCAATCTATACTCTCACAAGGGTGCAAAAAGGCCTTTTCTCACAAATCCAGATGAGAGACATTAGGTCATACTCCATCACGCAGGCTCAGAACGGATAGCTACTTAACCTAATAATATCTAGCAGGGAAGGCAGAGAGTATAAAGTACCCAACTTCCAACAAGTACTTTCCTTACAGACTACCCTCGGTTCCGCCACTCTCTTAGTAGGTCTCACAAACATTCGGTGTAAAGATGAGAAAGAGTATGCTCCATTGGTTCGGGCATGCAGAAAGAATGTCAGAAGAAAGAATGACAAAACAGATATACAATACGAATGTGGAAGGATCTACATCCTTCCCACCCAATGTAAAAAGTCTGGGTCTGATAGTCTGGGTCTTCCCCGGTACCTACGTACCGGGGAAGACCCAGACTATCTTACCATGACCAAATAGACTATATAGTCTTATCTGAAGGACAAGTCAAGAGTCTCCGTAACCGGCGAGCGTTTATGAGACGAACTATGAGAGAGGAGGAAGCCAGAGAGGTATTTAAGGAAAGATCCTGTTGGAACTTTGTACTCTCTGCCTACCCTGCATGGGATCTGTGGTGATGATATAGATAGATAGAAATAGATAAACGTTCGCCAGTTACGGAGACTCTTGACTTGCCCTTCCGATAAGAGACTTGATTTGATTAAGGTAGGTGGGAGTTTCAACAAGAAAAATCTACTACAATGTAACGTCTGCAGCCAGAACTTATCGTAATGACTTACGAAGTGCTTTTGTTGAGTAAAGAAGACTAAACAATCCTCAGAGCTCGCGTGGAGTTGAGCTAACTTCGCTATTGTCTTCGCCTTAGCGAGGGACAAACTTTGGGATGACAAATTCCAGATGTTAACTGATAGCTATGTAGCTATCTACAACAAAGAATTAGCGATATATCTACACAGGTATCCAGATGGCTAAATAAGATGTTTTTTGATATAACTCCAGACAATAACTTTGCCCTACTCCATTAATAGATTTCCATATAATTTTGTTTACCTATATTTAACTTAACGAGAATCATTGAATAAATTTTCTTAGTCTGTAGTAAGCAGTGATAACCTAGTGGTTAGACCGTTGGACTGTAAAGCTGGAGGTCTCGGGTTCAAATCCAGGCACGCACCTTTGTCTTTTGGAAAGCATGTGCGTATTATAAATTAACTATCTGGCGTGAGGTTATAGATAGATAGATAGATAGAACTATCACTTGCTTTAACGGTGAAGGAAAACATCGTGAAGAAACCTGCATGCCTGAGAGTTTCTCGAAGGTGTGTGAAGTTCGCCAACCCGCACTGGGCCAGTGTGGTGGACTATGGCCTAAGCCCTCTCAGTTTGAGAAGAGGCCCGTGCCCAACGGTGGGACAGTTTCTTAACAGGGCTAATATTATTATTATGAAGATTTCGAATGATTTATAACTAAGAGAAAACTCTACGACAGGATTGACCAGTTAATAAAATAAGTATATTCAAGGATATATAATGCAACACCATTAAAAGCAATTAGAAGTAGAGATGTGGATGGATAGATACGTAGTCGCTTATCTTCGTTCTCTGAATACACATATAGTGCAGTTCGCTCCGTCTCTTTATTACTAAAAAAAGAAAAATTATAATGTCAATAGTACCTACTGCTAAAGAGACTATAGTAACGATAACAGTAACTGAGGGTATGGAAACAATCAATGTTAAAAAATCTGCGTTTTCACCAGTCGGTCCAAACATTACATTTCAATCTCATGGAATTTTCAAACGGTTCGAGCTAAAATCGAACGAAAATATTTTGCAATGCATTTGCCGTGCTCTTCTTCACATAGAGAAGAATTTCATGCGCCATCCGATAACATTGCCTGAATTTTTCAATGCCTATTCACCCGGCATAAATTGTAACTTTGTTTTTATCGCGTGTTCGTACTACTTTTACTATTGGGATTAAGTAAATTATAGTAGTGCTGTGAGAATGCCGTTATAAAAAGCTCGATCTGGCAGCTGCAAGGACGGAAGCGAGAGAGGTCTGTTCTGACTTGCAAGAAACTGTCGAAACTCTTCTCGCCGACCTGGCGTGATGATATAGATCTAAGAGAGAGAGATATATATAGAGATACACAATTTCTTACAAGTATTCTTGTACTCCGTACCATAAATTAAGGCTTGATTAAGTAGTCTAAGATAAAAAACCGCGGATTCGATATCCACACGGGGCAAATCTTTATGTAACCCACAAATAAAAATTTATGGTTCATGGTTGTGTATATGGAATTCGTGTTTGTATAGACATCCATTATAAGGGAATTACTAAGCATGGGGCTACGTTTTTTTTAAAGTAGGTTAGTATATAAGCGCGAATATCGGACGGTAGTTGGAGCAGAAAGATTCTAGAGTGGAGACCACGTATTGGGAAGCGCAGCGTGGTACATTGTGAAAATTGCAGTAAGTCGTTGAGGCCAGGTGGCATCGGACCGGTTGCGCTCAAAACGATTAGGAAGGCATATGCCAGCAGTGGACGGGTATAGGCCGAGCTGATCATGATGATGAAGTATTTAAAATATTTTTTAACTTCCGTAAAATTCTTTTGTTACGCTATTGGTTATGTGTTGGATTGGAAGCCGTACTTAATGTTTAAAACTATGATTATGTTTTTATGTAATACCTACTTAAATAGCTACATTTGGGCAATTCAAACTTCGCCGTGTTTTATTTAAAAGCAAGTGAACTGATTTAAAAAGTTATTTTATTTCAAACAACAACTGAATTTTAACACGAACCAAGAGGGGATTCATACAAAAACAAAGTTGAAGTGTCTCGCTAATTAAGAAAGCCCTTTCGAAGGCTTATTATTGTGTTAATGAGAAGGAATAATTTATTGGGGGCACGTCCAACTTCGCTAGCTATGGAGCAAATAATTATAACCTCTTCAACGCGAAGCAAGGGACCTAAAAGACTGATTGCTATGTTTGTGAGACCTTTAATAAACCAATTTATACTCTGTTAACTGTGTTGCCGATAGAATTAAATTTAGAATCAAATAAATATGACAAACTAGCCTCTGCCCTCGACTTAGTCCGCGTTGACAGGAAACTAACATTTTTCGTGAAATAAAACAATTTTTTCGGATTTTATTGCGGTTTATTTTGAATTTTAAGTTCCCGACGTTTCGAGTGCTTTGCAGCACCCATAGTCACGGGAAGGAACTTAAAAATCAAAATAAACCGCGATAAAATCCGAAAAAATAGTTTTATTTCATGTGTAATATTCGAACTCAGTATAACATTTTTCGTGTCTACCGTAAAAATAGGCCCCAAAACTCTCCACCCTACCCCAAAAAATTCCACCCGAGACCTCATGGCTGAGCGACGTTCCATGACGCTCCAAACTTCCGATGAGGCTAAGTCCTATAGGCAGCTCAATGGACATATATTTATGTCCTCGCGACACGATGTACAGTCTTCAATACAAGACGTATTGAGCAGAACAAGAGCTCCAAAGTGCTGGCAAGAGATGCGTCTATTGGGCAAAACCAGACGTTAAAGCTAAAAACGGAGGACGGAAACGTAACGTCGAATAGGTGAGATGGTCACAGAGATAGAGAGGTTCTATGGGCAGTTATATAGCTCAGTAGCTGAACCTGTTGTTAACTTGGTAAAAGAGCCACACTACGCCGACACTATACTCGCGATATCCCGGACATTAGCCGGTACGAGATAAAAATGGCTCTCAAACAACTCAAAAGCAACAAACCGCTAGGCGAAGACGGAATTACCGCAGAGCTTCTGAAAGTGGGCGTAACGCCAGTACTCAAAGTCCTTCAGAAGCTATTTGACTCCGTCCTGCTAGAAGGGACAACGCCGGAAGCATGGAACAGGGGTGTGGTGATACTGTATTTCAAGAAAGGTGATAACACCGCATTGCAGTATCATTGGCCCATCACACTGCTGAGCCATGTTTATAAGTTGTTTTCATGACTCATGACAAATCGTCTTGAATGCAGGCTTGATGCCTTCCAGCCTCCCAAGCAGGCTTCCAAAATCCAACTCGCCTGGCAGCGTTCAGGAAACTGCGCAACAGCTTCTCATCGAAGATACCTCAGTGCCTCAAGACTAAAGTTTTTAGTTAAAGTATGTTAGTGATGAGACGGATCAGAGACATGGTTTCTTACAATAGATCTCCCAAAGATCCTTGTCGCATGGTATCTCTCTAGTTCTGTTAGATAACAAGGTTAGAAACCAACAAGGCGCTATCATGTTACTGTAGTCCGCTTTAAACTTTTCATGCCGTGGAATATCCAATCAAGAAATGGATTCAATTTCAAAATGGAAGCTGTTACCGTTATATGCTATCATAGCATAAACATGAGCTGGAAATGGCTAGTTGGATGCGTATGTTTCGTTCTAATATCCTTGGATTTATATCATTTAGATCTTTACAGTCTATTATAATCACTTTAAAACTTTGCAAACAATCCATCACCAGTTTAAGATGTTCCAGTCGTGATTGCAATCTAGAACACATGTAATATAAAGTGACGCCTTCATATTAATGTACCTATTTCCAAACCTATTCCAAAATGCTGTTAGCAAGAACTCGGAGTCTTTATCGTGGCAACGCACATCATATTACGGCGTCGCGACGCTTACTAAAATACGGCGTGGCGACGTTTATATTATTAAGGCGTCGCGACGCTTAAAATATTAAGATATCGCGACGCTAAAAAAAATACACCGTGGCGACGGTTATAATGTTAAGGTGTCGCAACGCTTATAATATTAAGGCGTCGCGACACTCATAATAATACGTCGCCGCGACGCTTATTACGTAAAGGCGTCGCGACGCTAATAACAATACGGCGTCGCGACGCTCATAAAATGACGGTGTGGGGACGCTTATAATATTAAGGCGTCACGACGCTTATAATATTAAGGCGTCGCGACACTCATAATATTACGGTGTCGCGACACTTATAACATTAAGGCGTCGCGACACTTATTATATTAATGAGTCGCGACGCTTAAAATATTAAGATAACGCGTCGCTCAAAAACATAAGCCGTGGCGACGATTATAGAGTTAAGGCATCGCGACGCTCATAAAAATACGATATGGCGACGCTTTAAATATTAAGGCATCGCGACGCTCATAAAATACGGCGTGGCGTCGCTTATAATGTTAAGGTGTCCACGTAACCAAAGTTATGGTAGACTGGCTGTTATACGCGGCTGCGCACGCTTTCGTATTATAATATAATACTTCTGGATAATGTAGCTTTCTAATGGTGAAAGATTGATTAAAGTCATTGCAGTAGTTTAGAGTTTATCGACAATAAACAACCAAATCTTTCATCGTTATTGTATGTATTTAGGATTGTAGATAATACCGACTAATGGCGGGTTTCAATAACTAACTCAAAATAGATTTTCTTATTTTTGACAGCTATCTTTGAGTATACTCCGAAGCTATGTTTGAGTTAAATATTGGAACCAGCCATTAGACAAATGCCGTAATTAAAACTTTGACAAATACGCAATGTGTTTTACTCGATTACAACTTTTTAGACGACCGTTATTCTACATCCAAAAAGAACTCATAATTTGGAGGAGCCTGCGCCCAACTCGCATTGCATAAGGCATCAAATTGATCATTTCATAACCCGATCCCAGGCGGGTTAAAAAGGGACAGCCGACCCCACTGAATACTAACTGAGTCCGGAATGGGCCAGCCCCGTATATTCATTTCATTTTTCTTTGTGTCGGAACCTCGGCTTTTTTGCTCGCCGACATCTAAATTGGAATGTTTTGAATCGCTGAAATCCGGCCGCAGGTGCGCTCAAAGGAATTCCTTAATAAACCATTTCCGATAAAATGTATTTTTATATGTACGCCGTGGCATTAATAAGATTTTTGGGGTCCGTGTTAAATGGAACGTTTGTGTGGATGGTTAAATACATATTTAAAGTATAGCCTCGTTTTCTATGGTAAGGATTTGCAACTCTCATTCTGGCTTCACTGCCCTCTCATGCTAGCATGGCGATGCGCTTAGCGTGATGTTCTAATGATTTTATGCTGGCGTCACAACGTTCTTATAAAGCCATTGGGACGCTCTTTTTCTGAAGTTGCAACGCTCTCATTTTGGCTTCACGACGCTCTTAATGTGTTGTTCGCATTACATCGTCATAATGCTAGCGGCACAAGGTATCTTTACAGATATTAAGATGCTCTAAATCTAGCGTTAGTGACGCGCTTATGTGACTCTCTAACGCTCGTATGCTAGCGTCACGTCGCTTTAACACACCGTCATTTCATTAAATTTGTTTTTTTTTTTGTACATTATAGCGATTCTATCCGAACTTACGAGACTCAGAGACTTGGGTTAGCGAGAATCTTTAACGTTCAACGTCGAAGAAACGTGTAACGTTCAACGATACAGAACCACTATCCCAAATCCTCAATCACACCAAATGAGGCGTCGATTCCTCGCGTTTTGTGTACATTGAAATTGATTTCACTCCAAGTTTCGTAGCTATGTTATATATATATTCAAGGTAATCGGAAAGGAATTGTACAAGTCACTCCCGAAAAAAGTACGTATACCATTAAAAAGCTATCGATTGTTGGAAAGTATAAATTGCTTTTGCATACAGTGTATGATGAATGAATTGTGAACACCACAGGTATGTGAACTTGACACAATTTCAGGTCTTAATTAACAGAAAACACATACATAGATATACAATCGTATAGTAGGTTAGACGCTCTCTCTTGAAAGAATGTCGTACACATTTTTAATAAAACACTTTTTATCTTTTAACTAGCCCTATCGTAGTTATCGGGCAAATATTTTTATATTTTGATTTTTCATTGATTAACCCATATGCTCATAGTCTCTCAAACGGTGATGGAAGGAGCTATGCTCTAAGTTTCCCTGCACAATCGAATCAGGAACGAGGAGATCCGCAGGAGAACTAAAGTCACCTATATCATCCTCAGCATTGCTAAATTTAAGTAGCATTGGGTACCGGAAGACGTGAAATGGGCAGGCCGCCCACAATGTGGATCGATGACCTGGTGAGACCATTTGAACCCCTCATCATATTCGCCGCCGACCTGTCATTTCCTGTCCTATCAGTCGCTATCGCTGTCCACGGCATATTCTTACCGACCCTCCCGATGCATTTACTTACCTGCACACAGGATCAGATGAATCAGACACCGACCTCGCCGGCGAGGTCGAAGACTCCCTTGCCCACCGGCCGATGCAGAGCATCGCCATACGCATACGCCCTCCCCCATAGCGACTGCCCAAGCCGAGGCCGTTCCTCCTTAAGGCGCCCTCGAGCTAGTTGCCCCCTTGCCCTTGTAGCTGGAGCGTAGTGTTTGCACGCTCGCCCTCTTGCCTGGTGAGGACAGCCTCAGCCGTATACAGATACGGCTTACAGTGCAGATCATTCACAAACACAAAAAAGACCCGGTGAAGGTCGAGGGTAAAAGTTGGATACGTACAGCGCAAAGCCCGTCGTCGGGTGGTGATCTTTAGGCGAAGTTCTTGTCCTGGATCGGAAGACATTCAGCTTTATTAACAGTCTATATAACAAAGATAGAATATCCAACAACGGTTTACTGAGTAAATAAATGCCGAATAACGTGCGAAGTACTTAATTAGGCGCTGTACGCACAAAACAGTACGTCGAATGCAAGTGTGTGTTTAGTGCACACAAGCACTAAACACACACTAGTACTACTCACGCTAGTACCCAATTACTGCTTCCGAAGAGAGACTGAGTCCGTCGCCACGCTTAGTGTCCCTTTTATACTCGTATAAAAGTTCTAGAACGGACCAGAACCTCCCAAGTACATCGATAGAAAGGCCCAGATACATTGAACAATAGCCGGTGCATTCCAAAAAGCGGTATTATTATTATGTTTCGCAGTTTCGTCTGTCAAAAATTCACGTCTTTCATGGGGCACTGTGTTAGATTTTATAACAAAATTCCCATTGACGTCACTAAACTTAGTGAAAATAAGTTCAAAGCCTGTGTAAAACGAACACTTTGTAAGCAAGCTTATTATTCAATAGAAGATTATTTAAAAGATGAAAATGCTTGGATAGATGCTATTCCAGCTCCACTTGAGTCATGACAACCTATTCAACTGTTGTTAGTTAACATTACCTCTCTTCCTTCTATTAATTTAACACAATATGTACTTTTTTTGTAAATGAGGGAACCATGTAGCCATTCTCATAAATAGTATTATTCGCTTTTTTAACTTAGACTCACCTGATGACCAACCTACATTGTTCACCCATACCCGACAACAGAATGTAGATGAAAAAGTTTGTAATTTCTTATATTAAAAGAGTAACCGTGGAGTTTCTTGCCCTTCTTCTCCACAGGAATGACATTCCGAAGTGGCGGTAGAGTCTTTGTTACTTTTCTGACGATTCATAAATACTGTAATGGTTTTCATGAATAAAAAATATTCTGATTCTGATTCTGATGTACCACCTTGTACGTTAACAAGTAGGTACTTGTTTACCGCGACTACGCGCCGGCGATAATTAAAGGGGAGGAACCTTTTAGACGTTTTGGCACTCAAGCGCATTCTGGATCTTTGTTGACAGTTCGATAGGATACGTAAGGGTGTATAACATCCTCGGATGAGGGGTTCTCGAGATATCGGGGTATGTCCGGGTCGTAACAGTATTATATTTGTCATAGTAACAAATGAAGAATCAGGCGGTAAATTTAAGTACAACATTTTTACATTTTTACATGAGGTGTACAAATGGGTGACTTAGTGGTAAACCATCTACTTTATGCAGATGACACGGTTTTAATAGCGCCAACAGCCACTGATCTGCAAACACTAGTCACAGTTATGAAAGACGATTGCATGATCAATGGCTTACACTTGAATGTGAAGAAAACCAAGTATATGGTTTTTGAAAGGGAAGAAACCAGAACGAATGTAAGGATTGTGGTTGGTAACGATGTGCTGGAGCAAGTGAATGAGTTTGTATATCTTGGATGCGCCTTCAGTAAGGATGGGAAATACACCGCTGACATAGAGAGAAGAGTGAGTGCAGGGAACAGAGTGAATGGTGCGATGGGAAAGCTACTCGGGAGCCGGCACTTAAGCCATAAGGCGCAGCTGGCCATACATAACGGAGTTCTTGTCCCAACGCTGTTATATGGTAGCGAGAGCTGGGTGTGTAAGAAGGAGAATGAAAGTAGGATAAATGCGGTAGAAATGCGAGCTCTGCGGAAGATGTGCGGAGTGAAGCTGACCGACCGCAGTAGCAACAGCATAGTAAGACAGCGAGTAGGTATGAAAGATAGTATCGGTGTAAAGATGAGAAAGGGCATGCTCCGTTGGTTCGGGCATATAGAAAGAATGCCAGAGGAAAGAATGACAAAACAGATATACAATGTGAAAGTGGAAGGATGCAGGTACCGGGGAAGACCTAGACTATCTTACCACGACCAAATAAACCGAGTCTTATCTGATGGAAAAGTCAAGAGTCTCCGTAACCGGCGAGCGTGTATGAGACGAACTATGAGAGTCGAGGAAGCCAGAGAAGTATGTAAGGAAAGAACCTGTTGGAACTCTGTACTCTCTGCCTACCCCGCAAGGGATCTGGCGTGAGGTTATAGATAGATAGATAGATTTTTACATTCAATTTTCATTAACGATGAATTTAACTGACAAGGCATAACAACAATTTCGGGTAAATGTAATCCTTTGGCAACTGAACGAATAAACAAAGTGGCACACAAAGTGTTGAACAAAGTGTAGAACGCGAGTAATTTAGAAACAATTTCATTATGCAAAGTGTCCGGAATGCAATGGCAATACTGCTAAGTGGTTTTAAGAGGAAAATGCGCAATTTATCTGCACGATGCTATTGATTTTGGTAAGCTGGGTTCCGCCCGCAATACCCAAACTTAAAATATAAATACTTATTAAGCTTATAAAGGGACCAGCTTTTGTGTTCCGTGAATATTTAGTTTTTAGGGCTACTTTAATAGCCACAAAACACATAAGGGTAGGTCCTCATCGAGGAAATGCTTGTTTCTAATGTCACATTATGGTGTGGTGTGGTTATAGAAATCTATAGAACACTTAACAGACTGAGGCTGTGCTCAATGTGGATAAGTAGTAGATGATCTAGTCTGACTGCCTCGTTGGTCTGGTGGCAAAGCGCATCGCTTTGTGATCACGAGGTCCTGGGTTCAACCCTAGGTCGGACAAATGTAGTTTTTCTAACGAAAAATGCCCAGTATGAGTCGGGAGACTGGAATTGTGCCCGGTGTATGGCAATAGGCTCGCCCCCTATTACATGGGGCCTAACATCGTCGGCGAAACGTGGGTGTACTTAGTACACCTCTGCCACCCTCTCTGGGGAATATAGGCGTGACGGTGTTTTTTTTTAGTAGTTGATTATTATCACCCTGTAATAATGGAATTTTCAAGTTAACAATGATATACATACATCCAGGTATGCTATAACAGGTACTTTATTTTTTTTTAAGATGCAGCAGAGGACATTATATTACATAACATGAACACATGAACATCATAGAACATAATTATATCATTTTCATAAATTTGTTTTGAATGAAATAGACCCTAAAATTAAACAGACTTGTTGTATGAAAGAAGTCTGTCTATCGTGTTGTATAACAATGTAAAGAACGGGAACGTGTTATACAACAAAAGTACGTATAACATGTTATATATCTGAAATCACACTTATAAAATTTCATTTATGTGATATAGTTCAGCTTTACCCTTATAGCTCTGAACAGGTTCATATTATTTGTATCGAGAACGAAGGACACAGTATATTAAGTGATCAATCGAACTTAACTGAAGTGAAGTTCGGTCATTATTATACGAAGTCAAGAAAGCTGAATATTATTTATATCTTCAAACGAAGGAGATCGTATAATATTGATGGAACTTCACATCAGGTAAGTTCTTTTGTTCACTTATGATGTCTAAAAACAATAAAAAAGCCCCAATCTAACAGATTTTCCCAAAAAGAACGAACGTGTCAAAAATTCCCCCGGGTGAAACGAATCCCCTCACCAGCAGTGTTAAACGACTCCGTAAAAGATGTTTATACGCTCCCATTCTGACCCACCTCACCTTTTTAGTCATTAGGCTGTGTCGCAAAAACACATTAACCAGCAAATTTAAGTGTTTTTTCGAGACCGCTAATTACTTACTCGATCCTAACAGCTCCCCGATTAGGTTGTGTAAATCCTGGGCGAAACTGAAGGCCTATTTTTTACTCTTGAGTTTTCTTTTGCGCTCCGTTTTAATCATATTCGCTCGTTTTATTGCGTTGTTGGATTGGGGATAAAATAATGTTTACGTTTCATTATTAGACGCGGATTTTTATATTTAATGTTACCTTATATTAATATGAGAACCTACCCACTTCCTATATAACCTCCAAAGCATGAGCAAGAGAAGTAGATATATACCAGAAAAATACAACCGGAGATCTTAATGAACTATATGTAAGTTCGACTTGTCTACCTAGATAACAAATGAATGTAAAAAGACCTTTTTAAGAAGCAAAACGAAATTCGTTGTTGTCTCGTTTAGTTGAGGAGTTCCTATGGCTTCCTTCCGGCTCCACCATCAAAACTTGGATGCCATCTAGGTCTAAAATACTCGTGAAGCCAAATTCAACCAGCCCGAACTCGGCGGGGTTATATCGAGTAGCTGGGTGGTTTTTCATTCCATTGACCACGTTTTGACTTCGTCATCAGACCCTGAACACTATTTAGTTGTATAGTACCTGTCAATACCTTACCTTACCTTCCGACTCCATGGTACCTCCATATGCCAGATTTCAGCTCAATCGGATATCCGAAAGTGCTTGAAATTGAATCACAAGATTTAAACTGAAAAGACAGGCAGGCAGACAGACATAAAGACATTGCAAGTTAAATAAAAGCTTGTAAAAACAACTGATCTTTACTGATACACTCAACACTGCCATGATCATCTAAACGGCTTTCTGCCACTGTTGGATTTGTCTTCCTTCAGTTGCCAATTGATGCCCATCGTCCCTAGTTTGTTCCAGTTACATCCAGTACTCATTACGAAGTCTGATTATTTTCCTGATAAAATGTGGACACGCTTTTACACCTACACAGAATATTATCCCATTGTAGAATAATCATATGTGGAAATAGCTACGTACTTAGAAGATATTTGCATGTGATTTAATATCACATGCAAATATCTTCTACGTACGTCAAACAAGTAACACACACGTGTACAGTCTATGAAATCCGCCGCAGTTACGAGCCTGGAAGATTTTCATAAAGGATTTGCGTATGACACGTGCCGAGTAATTATTATGGGGCCATTACATCAGCTTAACGTGCTAACGAGCATGCGCTTCCTTCTACATGGTCGGGGTTCCAGGATTATCAAATGGAACATACTAGTGCTCCTTTCCTAGTGCTTCGCCTTATTAAGCACATCTTAAGGTAACAGTTTTTTTTACCACACAGCGTCGCCGTGCTAACAGCGGTGTAAAAATACTAACGCCGTCATCCCTCTTAAAATCGCTCTATCATGCCCACACCCTAAATGTCTACGCTCCCTAGGTCAATTAAAAAGATGTAAAAGAAAGACAGAATAGGGATCAATGCTCTACAGTAAAAAAAAACACTCTTAGGCCCATTTGCCCGAATCAGGATTAGCGTTACCTATTAATAATAATAAGGGCCTGATACAGAAGGCAGTAATGTTGGACACGGCACGCATTGTGAGGAGGTTCCTCTCTTTGAGCCCTGACCACTGGTAGCTTGGGTCGTAGACCTTGCTATCGGTGGTGCACATTTTTTTTTATACAATATATATATAAGAATATTTGTATTTTATAGTTTTATATATATTTTATAAGAAATTATACTTAATAAATATATACATAATAATAATATAATTTATTTATTCGAGTGACCAGGACTCATTATGTTAGTAAAACTAACCATATGTTAAGCCAAACGAAATTATTATTTAATTTAATGGTGTTAAGGCATAAACCATAAGTATAGAAACGGGTCTTGCGTCTTATTGCCATTGAATAAAGTATTATTTTCTTTGACACTTACAACTGTCACAGTACCCACCTTACATGAAAAATACTATAATGACCGGTTTCAATAGTTTCAACTCAAGGACGGACGATTTAGCGCAGTGGTTAAGAGCTTAAGCCACTCCGCCCACTGTGTCTAATAGTCGCGGGTTCGATTCCCGCACGGGACAAATCTTTGTGTGATCCACAATTATTTGTCCCGGTCTGGGTATTTGTGTATGTGAATTTTCATATTTGTAAACGCACCCACGATACAGGAATAAATCCTAGTGTGGGCCTCCGTTTTTAAAAAAATTAAAAAAGAAATTTGCTTACTGTCTGGAATTTTGACAATTTTTTTATACAAAATATGACAAAATTCTATCCGTAATAGGCAAATCTGTACTTAATGTATGTACATAATCCTCTAAGATAAATTTTGAGATTTAAGAAAAATCCGAATTTTAAATAACGAAAACAAACTGTACTTTGTGATTCAGGTATCTGTTCATTTTTTACTGAATAGCCAACTTTACAAGTAATTAATGTACAAAAGCTGTTGACATACAGAGTCTCTTCAGTAATATTAATAATACTTATTCCGCCGCTGAGCTGGTGGCCGCATATGGGTCTCGTAGAACACAACATTATTTAACTTGTAAGCGGCGTGTTGACTGAATGCGTGGAGTCGTGTCGAGTTTGCCGCTTCTCAACTTACGCCTAATAAGCGCTTGTTATTATTTAAAATTTGGTAACTTTACGTTACAAATATTGTTAGTACGTTATAAGCTTTTTCTTAGCGTTTTGACGGTAAACATACTTTTTTTTTTTTTTTTTTTGTCGTGGGGAAATCCTCATGGACTTCCGCCAACCTCGGGGGAAGCTGGCGGGGCATGTCGGACTCGTACCGACTAAAACCCCACGGTGGCCGGCACTGGCACGTGTCAGAGGGGCTCCGGGATCTCCGAGTGGAACACGCCGGTGCCCCCCTTGTGCCGCGCTCCGAAGAGCCCGCCTCGGGAGGGGAAACTTGTAGCTTGCTTCCCCCCCTGCACCGTCGCGGTGCTCACGGCGGCGTGGGCCACACCACGCCGCCATCCTCCTCGGGGTCGCGCGTGAAGGACGCTTATGGCCCCCGCCCCAGCGTCCCACAACCCCAAAGGCCCCCCTGCGGATGTTGATGCAGGGGGGGGGTCCCCCACCAGATTTTGCAGCAGGGGACACAAGTTAGCCCGTATTATAGAGCCCCGGGCTATTGGGCTGGGGGGCCTGGGCGGGCTGTGCCTCCGCCCTGGCGCCTTCGCCTTCGGCGAGCGGGATCGGCCCTCTCCCGATCCCGCTCGGCCTCCTCCTTCTGTGACATCACAGTCTCGCAGAAGGAGGATACGGCCCCCCACGCCGAATCCCCTGCCAGCATAGCCGCTACTATTGCCGGCAAGGAGAGGTCCGGTCCAATCCGGTCGACCAGGATCCGCCGCTCGGAGGCCCACTGCAGAATCCCGGTCCCCACCACAGTGGTGACAGATCGCCGTCGCCTCGCGTCCGATCTTGCTCAGATCGAAACAGCCGTGACCGGTGATTATCTGAGCAAGCCTGTAGGAGATTCGCCCACTCCTCCGCTGTTGCCAGGCTTCGAAGGACGGCAGGATGGCTTGGACGACGCGCTTGCGCGCGATGTGCTCCTGGCTGAGCCTCGCGCGCCACTCCTCCAGAGCGCGTCGTCGTTCCCGCCGTCTGATTTCGAGCGCGGGCACGCATTCGTCGCTTTGGCGGACGACGCGAGTTCGGTCGTAGACCCTCGCGTCCATGTCCGCCAGGATGTCGAGCGGCGGAAAGCGTGCCAAGAGGGTCGCCGCCTCGAAAGATACGGTCCGGTATCCTCGTGCGATGCGGATGGCCATCTTGCGCTGCAGGCTATAGATTTTGGTCCTGCAGCGCCGGACGCCCGACAGTCAGTGTGACCATACAGGCGCCCCATAGAGAGCCACCGATCGCACGACCCCCCCGTAAAGGCGGCGTACCTCCTCCGACGGCCCCCCGAGGTTGGGTAGCAGTCTATGCATGGCACCCACTACCCTTTCGACTCGGGGGACAACACGCTCGAAATGCTCTTCGAAGCCCCAGCGACTTTCCAGGGTGAGGCCCAAGTACTTTAGGTACCGCCCCACCCGGACTGGCGAATCTCCGACGCGAACCCACGAGTCGGGCGGTTCCCTGCTCCTAGGCAGTTTATGGAACCATAGCGCCTCGGTCTTATGAGGCGCTATCTGCAGGCCCAACTCGCGGATCTTGGCGACGACGACCTCTGCCCCAAGCTCGGCGAGCCCAACAGTCCTCTCGAAGGTGTCCCCCTCGGCCACTATAAGAGTGTCGTCAGCGTAACAGACGACACTGATGCCGGGGGGGAGATCGACACGCAGGACCGCGTCGTAGGCGAGGTTCCATAGGAGGGGGCCCAACACGGACCCCTGCGGAACCCCGCAAGACACCTCCCTCCGGTGCAGTGTACCGCCCTGTCCGATGTACTGGATGTACCTGTCGCGCAAGTAGTCCCCGACTACGGCTTGCAGGTACGGAGGAACGCGATGATGTTCTAGCGCCCCCCGGATCGCGTCCCAAGGCAGGGAGTTGAAGGCGTTGACGATGTCGAGACTTATCGCCAACGCCACCCCGCCCCGGGACACGGCCTGCGCCGACAGGGAGCGGACGCGAATGATCGCGTCCACCGTCGAGCGCCCCTGACGGAAGCCGTACTGGCTATCAGCCAGGTCGGGACCGACGCGCGACAGATGCCCGCTGAGACGGGCGGCAAGAATCCTCTCGAACAACTTGCCGCACTCGTCCAGCAGGCATATCGGACGGTACGCAGAGGGAGAGTCTGCGGTCCTGCCTTCCTTCTTCAAGAGGACCAGGCGAGCCTCCTTCCAGGCCGTGGGGAACTTGGCATGTCGGAGGCAGCTGCTGAACAGCCGCCTCAGCCTGTCCCCCAGGGTGGCCAGAGCGATCACCCACGCCCGCCCCGGTATACCGTCGGGGCCGGGCGCAGTATTACGAGTTCGGTCACCCCCAACTCGTCGGTGTAAAAGGCCGACGAAATCGTCGGGGGGACAGAGGGACTGTCCCGGACTGTCGGGAATAGTGCGTCGATGACCCGACGCAGCAGTCCGGGGTCTAGGGTCTCCGTCAGGGGGGGCACCCAGGGTCGAAGCTTACCCAGCACTGCCCTGTAGGGGCGTCCCCATGGATCCCTGTCGAGTCCCTCTAGGAGCTCGCTCCAAGACCGAGACCTGGCCTTCGCGATGGCAATTTGGAGCGCCTTTGTAGCCGCTCGATAGCGCTCGTATGCTCCGGCCTTTTCCTCCTCGGTGGCTCGCCTTCTCCTTCGGGCTCTAGTGTACTGACGTCGTGCGCGTAAGCAGACTTCGCGCAACTGCGCTATCTGCTGCGACCACCAGTACACTGCCGTTCGCTTGGGGCAGCTGGCCCGGGGCATGGCG
Organism: Phalera bucephala; assembly: GCA_905147815.2. Taxonomy (NCBI): domain Eukaryota; kingdom Metazoa; phylum Arthropoda; class Insecta; order Lepidoptera; family Notodontidae; genus Phalera; species Phalera bucephala. The sequence continues at coordinate 6,076,187 of LR990632.1, read as the reverse complement.
GCGTCACATATCGCCGTCATCGTGCCCCGGAACCAGGCCGCCTCCCTTTCCGGATCGGACCAGACCTCATCGGCGATTTCTGGCCATGCCGCGACGCTGGCTGCGGCCTCGAGAAGATCTCGGTTAAGCCGCTTGAGAGACCAGCGTCGCGGGGGGCTGCCTGCACGGCCGCTGGGGCGGTCGGGGGGGCGGAGGGCCACATCGAAGACAATGTGGCGGTGGTCGGATAATGTGACCACCTCCTCCGCCACGCGCCACCCCGACAGCGCACTCATGGCCGAGGGAGTCGCCCACGTTAGGTCGACGACCGACTCCCCCTGCCACCGCACGCATGTGCTAACGGACCCCTGGTTCACGAGCCGGAGGTCTAGCCCAGCCGCCCACTCTTGCAACGTCCCTCCCTTCGGATCGTCCCTAGGGTTGCCCCACGCCCTGGCGTGGGCATTAAAGTCCCCGAGGACGATCGATGGACGAGGCCGGCATCTGCGAATGCAGTTAGCCAGCCCGTCCAGGTACACCTCGTAGTCGGCGAGGGACCTATTGGGAGAGACGTAGCAGCCCACTATGGCCATTCTTCCCCACTGCACAGCTACATATCCCTGCCCCCTTTCCAGTAGGGAGCAGGGCGGAGCGCCCTGCCCTCCCCCCAGTACACGGCGACGGAGCCCACATCATCCCCGAACCAGCGAGGATTGTCCGGGACACGGTAGGGCTCCGCCACTACCACCAAGGCAACCGACCACTCCGCCACGCACTGTAGTAACAGGTCCTGAGCGTTGCGGCAGTGGTTCAAGTTAAACGGTAAACATACTATAGTAATGCATCAGCACTGCTTGTAAGCTGTCACATATTTTAGATTCTTAATTTTTTTATAACAAGACGACTCTTTAAGCGGCTTAATGCACTGTCTACTAGTAAATAGGAGGCATTGAATAAATCACTTGGGCTTTCGCTCCAAGATGGCTAAAATTACACTGTGTATACTAGCAGTTTTCCGCAGCTTCTCACGCGTCTACAGTGTGTAACATAATTAACGCAAGACCTAAAAGTGTTCTAAATGGGCAACCGAATCAATTCCAACTATTTTTAAACATGTTAAGATTTTTTTTCTATTTTAACATATGTTACGGCGTACACGTAAAAAATGCCGCTGGTCATTAATTTCGCTGTATTCAACAAAATTCAATTATTATTGAAAGCAATATAGATACTTTTAATGCATTTCTATTACACACACCTGAAAATTCATACGAAAGTAAATGAATTGTCGATTTGCATGGTTAAATTGAGTACCCTTGCGCTTAAAAAATGGCAGAAAACTCCTTAAAATTGAAATTTGAATGTCATATTGAACTCGTAAAGCAATAATCTAATTGGGGTGTCTAAATGTGGTCTGAGGTTTTGCATTATTAACGATAAGATATACAGGTTGTATATAAATGTGACACGTAGATTGCATAGGGTTTCAGGTTCCAAAATAAAATGCGATATTGAAGGCGATCTGGGAGGCAAAGGAGGCAGTGCATTCTTCTTCCTTGTTTCTTTAAATAGACCCACTTCGACAAGCCCGACCTGGGCTCTTGTTCGAGCCTTTTCCGGCTGCTTATGACTTTTGGGAGGGGGCTCCCTCAAGAACGCTTTGGCGGCGACTGCCACCCCCTCCGCCCGTTGGTTCCCCCTGATTTTTTTCCCCAGCACACTTGGTATGCCGAGGACCGCCTTCCCGAGCGCCGTTGTGCGCCGCCGGAGCTCAGCGAGGCGACGGAGCCGCTGCAACACACAAAAAACGCGTTCTTCGAGTTCAAAGCAATCACCAAAGCAACAAGAAGGGTCAATAGTGAGACCTGTAGATCCATCCTGCAAACCTATCACCTGGGCAATGAAGGATTGCTAGAGGTGAAGCTCGAGGAGGCAGAAGCGGCGGTGTACGACAACGACAACTCCACCACGTTAAGAGGAGAAATGTCGGGGAAGTACATGGCGGCCTATAGTGGAACCAGTGGTTTCGTCGAATACGATGAGGAGGGGTCCCGGCGGACCGGCAAACACAAGTACAGAACCCCCCCTAACGACCCAATAGTGGTTCCGGCGAAGTGCACGAGGGTGGTGCTCGACGACCGGATACTTGAGATGGCAGAAACTGTCTCAAGTGGCCGGGGTCGGGGGCCTGCAATCGAGCACTGGACCGTATCCAAAATAACATGGGTCAACGGGGTTCCTGGATGCGGAAAAACAACATGGATAATCGCAAATTACAACATCGAAAGCGATATCCTAATAACATCTACAACCGAGGCAGCGAATGACTTAAGGGAGAGACTCGCGCAAAAAGTTAAAACAAACACCAAGAGGAGGGTCCGCACTATGGCTTCAATGCTGGTTAACGGATTGAAAGAAGGTGAAGAGTGCACACGTATTATCATCGACGAGGCACTCATGAACCACTTTGGAGCCGTAGTGATGGCCATCAAGATAACTGGCGCGAGAGAGGCTCTTCTCGTCGGCGACTGCAACCAACTGCCGTTCATTGATAGGGAGAACCTGTTCCGACTGCGTTACAACCACCCAGACTCCGTGGCGCGTGTCAACAGGGAGCTGCTCTGCACTCACAGAAACCCAATGGACGTAGCGTATGCCCTCAACGAGATATATGGGCATATACTCGTCCAAATCCCTCGTGAGGTCCTTGAGCCTCAGTAAGTACACGGGAGCGCAAATTCCAAAACACCAGGAAAACACCCTGTTTCTGGTGCACACCCAGGCCGAGAAGGAAATCCTCCTCGGCCAGCGCTATGCGTCGGGAAACGGGTCGCGCATCCTCACCGTGCATGAGTCTCAGGGACTAACGAGTGAAAACGTGGTGATAGTGCGAGCGGTCCCCAAGAGACTGAAGCTCCACGGAAGCTATCCACACGCGGTCGTAGCTATATCTCGCCACACTGGAAGTTGCGTCTACTACACAGACAGCTGTGAAGGGGACGCAACGGCTACACTAATAAGCAGGGCGAGGGCAGCTGCGACCATAAAAATACAACATAAAGATGGCTATTCGCAGTCGAGACATGGTAGTTGTTAAAAAGCTGCTGGAGGCGGTGGCCTAAAGGAAACCCTCACAAGCAGCCAAACACCTACACAACTGAGGCATTCCCGCTCAAAGGCAAGCCAAAACAGAAAGCCTCATTCAATTAAAAAATCATTAATATAAATTAAAAAAAAAAATTATAGGAAAAAGAAACCTCTACTGAAGTACCGCTACAAACAAATACCAAAAACTGTATCAACAAAACCAAAAAAATAAATAAAAAATAAGCGGCATGTACCATACAAGTGAATATAAAAGCAACTACTAACAACAAAATTACACAAAAAAAGGTGCGGGACAAACCGGGCCCGCAGTGTCTAATTATAAATAAAAATAAATAAATAGACCCACTTAGTATGAAGCCCGATCACCGAATGCTGGCCAGTCGGATGCGGCGCCTATTTTATATTATTTTGCCGCTCTTTCTAGAACATTACATGCCTCACCCCTCTCTCTATTTTCGCGATGGCGTTCTACAAAGTCTGGCACAACGGCATGATTTACAAGCTTTACCAAATGGCTGTGCCCGACATACTCATGCTCATCTTACGAGAGTTCCTGTCAAATCGCGCCTTTCGGTATCGCGTCGAACTGACGCGCTCCACCCCCCACTCCATACAAACTGGAGTCCCACAAGGATCAGCACTCTACCGTTCCTGTTCAGCCTTTACACGAACGATATTCCTCGTTCGAGTAAGGTACATCTAGCCCTATTCGCGGATGATACCGCTTTCTATGTCTCGCATAAAAATAAGGCCTTCTTTACCAGCAAACTTCAGGCCGCCGCCAAGGGCCGCCCTAAGGGATTGGTTCAGGAGGTGGCGTATTGAGGTGAACCCGGATAAGAGCGCTGCGATGTTCTTCTCCAGAGGTTCCACCTCGCGCCCCTCCCTACGCCACCCCAGAAGTAATCTCGGTCAAGTGACTATGTTCGACCGACCCATTCCCTAGATCAAACAGGTCAAATATCTTGGGGTCACCATAAAGATTACTATGTCCTTCGGACCACACATCAAGCGACCCCGTAACCGAGCAGCCTTTGTGCTTGGCCGTCTTTACCCGATAATCTGCAAGCAGAGTAAAATGTACCTTAGGAATAAGGTGACACTTTACAAAACTTGTGTACGACGTCGAAGAGGACAGCATGGTGGGCCACACCACGTGAGCAGCGCGACGGTGCAGGGGGGGCACAAGCTACAAATTTCCCCTCCCGAGGCGGGTTTGGGTCACAAGAGGGGTCTGTTCCACTCGGAGATCCTGGAGCCCCCTAAAACGTGCCAGTGCCGGCCACCATGAGGTTTTCATCGGTAAAAGTCCGACATGCCCTGCCAGCTCCCCCCGAGGCTGGCGGAAGTCCATAAGGATGTCCCCACGTAAAAAAGGTCTTCTCCGGTACCTATATCCTTCCGCATTGTATATCTGTTTTGTCATTCTTTCTTCCCACATTCTATTATTTCTTTGAAGGTTTTAATTGTATTCACTGACCTAGGTGAATTGTTTGTGGTAAAAGTTGTGTAATAAAAATAAGAAATGATTTTATGTGTTTTATTTTCTTTGAATTCGTTGCTCCTTGTATTAATGTTTTCACGGCTGCATCTATACATTCCTATTGCCCCGCGCCACTCCCTGCGCCGCCCTAGAAGTAATCTCGGCCAAGTGACCATGTTCGACCGACCCATTCCCTGGGTCAAAGAGGTCAAATATCTAGGGGTCACCCTAAACAGTACCATGTCCTTCGGCCCGCACATCAAGCGGGTCCGTCACAGAGCATCATTTGTGCTCGGTCGTCTCCATTCGGTAATCTGCAAGCGGAGTAAAATGTCCCTTAGAAATAAGGTGACACTTTACAAAACTTGCGTTCGACCCATCATGACTTATGCGTGTGTTGTGTTCGGGCATTCGGCCCCCTCTCACATCGATAAACTCCAAGTGGTTCAAAACCGCTTCCTCCGTAAAGCCGTAGGAGCCCCCTGGTTCGTACGGAACGTCGACCTCCACTCTGATCTAGGTCTCGAACCTATTCGCGCCTTTATTAAAAAGGCGTCAACACGCCACTTCGCGAACGCATCTACCCATGCGAATCCGTTAATCGTAGCCACCGCCGACTACGATCTCCCCCCCGACCCCTGCCGCCACCGCCGGCCGCGACATGTTCTCACCGACCCCCCCGATGCTTTGTCATCCCTTCTTTCCGCTCAGAATACGGGCGACGACGACGACGTAGTAGTAGATCCCCTCCCATAGCCGGCGGTTGACCGGTGCACTTAGTAGTGCACCCGTCCCCCTACAGCGACTGTCCCAACCGAGGGCGCTTCTTCGAGGCGCCCTCGAGTATGTCGCCTCTTGCCCTTCTGGCTGGCTAGAGCGTAGTGGTAAGCTCGCCTTTAAGTCCGGTGAAGCTGTAAAGGCCGCACGGCCAACAGCGTATATCATTCTCACACACACACATTCCTATTGGTAGTGCGCACATGGCTGCTTGGCTATATATACATACCACAATAGCTAGTTATAAACAGGTACGTACTCGTAAAAAGTGTCGGAATACCAATAATAGACGGCGCTACTTACTGACGAAAATCAAGTTGGCATAAAATAGCGCCGAGTTGGTTTTCTTTTCCTACTATATTACTTTACTTTACGAAAATACGCTTACGAAGGAAAAGCGGATCTATCAAGTATGTTCAGGCGTGTTTTATACTATAACCAATTTGTATAATATATTTGCCTACGAAAAGTCAGTACAATACGTTCTAACATATTTTGATAGAATTTATTAAATCATTTCGTTTTTTTAATTAATTCGTATTCGTGAGGTTATATTGGTGCTTAATATAGTATGACTGGACTAATCTTGATACATAACGGTTTATTACTTTTATTTTAATATTAAATTTATTTTTAGACTGCCTCGCTGGTCCTTTTGCGAATAATGCGCTTAGCGATCACGAAGCCTGAATTCAAATACTAGATCTGAGCAATGTATTTTTTCTATCGAAAAACTCCCAGTATCAGTCCGGAGTCTGGAATTGAGGCCTGGGACTTAATATCGTTGGCGAAAAGTGGGTGTACACAGTACACCTCTGCTGCCGTTACTTGGGGAATATAGGCGTGACGGTGTTTATTTTTATTTATTTAAATTAATGTTTTGTTGATTTGTTTTAGGTAAATCGGAAAGCATTTTTAGTGAGTGTGTTCTAGAGGGTATTAAAATAAAAGGAAAATTGGCACGCCTGGCCAACATCGGAAAGTTTATCCGAGGAAGGATATAGAAGATTTCGATGTTTCATAAACCTACAGATCATTCTAAAGAAACGAGAATCAGATATTTATAATTTATATTGTTACGTTGCGGGGTAAATAAACGCCGAATAACGTGCGAAGTACTTTATTAGGCGCTGTACGCACAAAACAGCACGTCTAACACTAGTACACGTAAGTACTAAATACTCACTAGTAGTACTCTTGCTAGTACCTAATTACTGCTTCCAAGTCGCTGAGTCACTCGTAGAATCCCAATAACGTTTCTAAAGTCGCCGGTGTATTCCACTCAGATCGCTTGTTCTCGATTTGATCGCTGTCGCTTCCGAAGAGAGACTGTGTCCGTTGCCGCGCTAAGTGTTCCTTTTATACTCGAATGAAAGTTCTGAAACGGACGTGAAGGTGAACCCTTCAAGTACATCAATAGAAAAGTCCAAGTACATGGAACTATAGCCGGTGCCGATTCTAGATCTTTCTTGATGAATAGATAAGGGACCAAAGTGTGAGAAATGTGTTATATAATCAACATCCCCCGATAAATCGTTTTCGAGATATCGGGGTATGTCCGGGTCGTAACAATATACAAGGTGTACTCGTAACATAATAAACGCAAGACCTGAAAGTAGTTTGTTCTAATTGATAACTGTATTGATTCCAACTTTTTAATGTATATTACATTCTTTTTATTTGTTAAATAAGTTGTTACTCCTTTGGTGCGCTATAATAACCTAAACGCTATAAAAATTTTTGATTCAAAGCAATACGGAGATTCCAAATGCATTTATAAAACGCATATCCCAATTCGTACACATACACGTAAAAATTTCATTGTTAATTGAGGTATAAAAGAGCGTAAAAAAAGGTTACAAATTTTAAATTTGGAAAATTGGTTTTCGTTTGGAATTTGTGTAACAATTATCTAATCGGGGTGTCTGAGTGTATTTAATAGAACAGATCCAAAGAACAGGTACTTTACGAGAATAGGCGGCACCTAATCCAATTCTGACAATACCTAATCCACCTAATATTCATATTCAATAAAAACTACAAACTAATGTTTAGCCGTTTAGCGCGCTCACTCACACCTGTTCCCGCGCTCTCTCACTCACTCATATGCTCATCGCTTTGCTTTCCCGCTTACGTGTAAGGGTGGAGGGAGCGAGACAGCGCTATACAACGCGTATTGATATAAAACAAATGTAAATATAATGAATTGAAATCTTTTAAATACGCCATCTTGCGAATGCTAAACTTTTGCGGAATATTTAATATCGCAAGACTCAAAACTTCCTACATTATCCGTCCTAAGCCTGTAAAAAGTATGAAGGGAAGATACCTATTCATCACTAATATATCATTGAATGATAAAATAGAAAACAAGTATTAGTTTATTCAATAAATTTCGTGCAGAAATAACAAAGCTAATAAAAAAAAATGATTCCATTTTGAAATTTCCATTTTCTTAAAAGTGTTATTATGACTGTACCCGTTCTTAACTAACAAAACAATTTAACATTCAATTAATTCAAATATCGATAATTCGATATCAGGATTTGATATAGAATAGGCGGATTGAGATCACTAAGTGACGGTATGTGTATGAGATCATTGAGATTAGGTGGAATAGGTATTTAGATTAGGTATTTATGCAGACTAGGACCAGGTGTACTTAGTACCTGATTTACCTAATACAACCCATCTCTAGTTCTTGCGTTATTTATGATACACCTTGTATTTTAATAGTGACCAATATATATATATATATATATATATATATATATATATATATATATATATATATAACACAAGCCTACGCAAAAATTTTTTTTTTTGGTGCAACAGTGCCTATGGTCGATAAAGTAGGTAATTCACAATATATTGTCATACCTACGTTATTTTTACTCATCAGCTCTAGTTTACCTTCTACCCTCATTTAATTTTTTACCCGGTCTTTTTCGTAAATAGTCATTATTACAATAACATCGATAAAGTTTATTTACTATGTCATTATGGCTAGTACATCCAGATGTTGTGTTAACAATCCTGACACATTTTATGTGTGTGGTGAATACATACTAAAAGATCAGCGTAAATCGATAACAGACACTGTGAATCGTCTGTATTTTGCTTACTTCGGTATTGAAATTTTACACCAAGATAAAGTGTGGGCGCCTCATAGTGTATGTAAACTATGCGTTGAATATTTGCGACATTGGAAGAAAGGGACACATAAGTCTTTGAAGTTTGGAGTGCTTATGATATGGCGAGAACAAAAAAATCATTATGACGACTGTTACTTTTGTATGACTAATATAGTGGGCATCAACAAAAACAATCGCCGTAAATGGAAATACCCTAAAATTTCTTCAACACAAAGACCTACTCCGCAGTCAGAAAATGTTCCAATACCAGCTTTTCACAAGGTAGTGCAGCAATCTCAGGAGGCTGAAACACCTATTTCTTCTCAAGTAGATGATGGCTTTGAATACTGCGGAAACACTTTAAATCCTAAGCCATTTTCGCAGAATGAGATCAGAGACTTAGATCTTTCTAAGAAACGTGTTGAGCTACTAGAGTCCAAATTAAAAGAAAAAAAAATGCCCTTCCTCAGATGTTCGAGTGTCTACATATCGCACGAGAGAACGACGCTTATTACAGTTTTTTTCATCTGATATAAATTTTGTGTATTGCTGTAATGTGAGTGGTTTGCTGATATTCATGGGTTTGACGATCTGTCAGCCCAATGAATGGCGTCTCTTTATTGACAGTAGTAAAAGAAGTCTCAAAACAGTTCTTCTACATAATGGAAATAAATATACTCCCGTTCCAATTGCTCACTCAACATCTGTGAAAGAAGAATATGAGGTTAATTCAATTCTTTTACAGAAAATAAAATATTTTGAACATAACTGGGTGATCTGCGTCGACTTGAAGATGGTTAATTTTTTATTGGGTCAACAGAGTGGTTATACTAAATACCCATGCTTTATTTGTTTTTGGGACAGTCGAGCCAAATCACACCATTGGACTTAAAAAAAATTGGCCTATGAGAGATGTTCTTGTTGTCGGAGAAAGAAATGTTATAAATGAACCCTTAGTTTCAAGAGAAAACATCATTCTTTCACCATTGCATATAAAATTAGGGCTGATGAAACAATTTGTTAAGGCTCTCGACAGAAATGGTCAATGTTTTCAGTTTATTTATGCATTATTATGTTTATTATAGCAGGTATCTTTGATGGACCCCATATACGTCAGTTAATGAAAGACACCACTAATTTTGGAACTTCTATAAATGATCTGGAAAGGCTTGTATGAAATCTTTTGTAGCAGTTGCACAAAATTTCCTCGGAAATCATAAGGCTGATAACTATGTAGAATTAGTAGAAGAAATATTGGTTCGTTTCAAAAATTAAGGCTGTATGATGAGTATAAAATTACACTATCTCAATAGTCATCTAGATCAATTTCAATACAATTTAGGAGAGAGGAATACAATTTAAGCGAAGAATAAGGAGAACGTTTCCACCGAGACATAAAAACGATGGAGAATAGATACCAAGGAAGGTGGGACACCCATATGATGGCCGACTATTGCTGGGGAATCATGCGAGATTGCCCACGTCAGTCTCATTCTAGAAAATCACTTAAAAGGCAATTTCTTGATGTTTAATACCAATAAAATATTATTTTCTTCTGAAAACTGTATTTTTTATATCTCGGGAACTCGAGCTGATTGAAAAAAACCGGTAACATTATTGATATCACCATGTAAGACATACTAAAAATCAGGTCTAAAATCCCCGGCACCAAAATCGTTGTAGGCCTGTGTAATTATTAATATGAGTACATTAATAGCCTATGAGTACAGCTTTTGAGTAGTTGTTCAACAAGCGCTATTTGTGCTGATAACAATGATGGTCTCTTTCACACAGTTAAATCGTAATCGTTTAATAATACAATTGATAATGTAATAGAGTGCCAATTTGTGAGACAATACTAATTGACGGGCGATTTAGTGCAGTGGTTAAGAGCTCGAGCCGCTCCGCCCACTGTCTAATAGTCGTGGGTTCGATTCCCGCACGGAACAAATCTTTGTGTGACCCACAATTATTTGTCCCGGTCTGGGTATTTGTGTATGTGAATTTTCATGTTTGTAAACGCACCGACGACACAGAAATAAATCCTAGTGTGGGGCTGTTTTTCAGCATTAAAATTATGGAAGCGTCTCAAAGTTTTACAACATACGTAAGTCAAGTGGTTATAACGGATACATAATAGACAGGATATTGCTAACATCCTGCCGAGTTGGTCTAGTGGCAAAGCGCATCGCTTTGCGATCACTTTTTCATTTATCATTTTTATCATCATCATCATTTAATTTTATTGGTATTGGACCATGGACTTTGAAGATACACCACGGGACTCCTTGACGGCAAACCAAACGAATGTGTAAATTCAGTTATTATGAGTATTATATGAATCCTGTAGGTACCTTACTGTAGAACTAAGTAGAATAATATTATATAGGTATATAAATATTAATAATTAATTCACACATCACGTAAAATTTTAAAATAAAAAACTGTTGGAACTCTGTACTCTCTGCCTACCCCGCAAGGGATCTGGCGTGAGGTTATAGATAGATAGATAGGTAGAAAAACTTTAAAAATCAGGTAAACCGACTACAAAATGCAAAAAATAAATATTGGAAGTCGATGCCAAGTAACCGACTGCACCAACCGGCATCGACTTCAAATATTTATTTTTTGCTTTTTTAAGTCGGTATACCATTTTTTAAAGGTTTTTTTAATATATATTATTTCATAATTTTATAAAACGTGGGGTAAAAATGCACAACACAATGAATCCCTTAAACTCGCACACACGGCGTAACTGAGGCTGCTGTTCGTCGCTATTTTGTTAGCGATCAGCACCGTCGCCTATATTCCCCAAGCGGGGGTTGCACCTCTGCCACCCCCGTACTGTGGGTGTACTGTGTACACCCACTTTTCGCTGACGATGTTAGGTCCCATGTAATAGAGGGCGAGCCTATTGCCATATACCGGGCACAATTCCAGACTCCGGACTCATACTAAGAAGTTTCCGTTAGAAAAACTTCATGTGTCCGACCTAGGATTTGAACCCAGGACCTCGTGATCGCAAAGCGATGCGCTTTGCCACTAGACCAACTCGGCAGGATGTTAGCAATATCCTGTCTATTATGTATCCGTTATAACCACTTGACTTACGTATGTTGTAAAACCTTGAGACGCTTCCATAATTTTAATGCTGAAAAACGTAGCCCCACACTAGGATTAATTCCTGTGTCGTCGGTGCGTTTACAAACATGAAAATTCACATCCACAAATACCCAGACCGAAACAAATAATTGAGGGTTACACAAAGATTTGTCCCGTGCGGGAATCGAACCCAAGACTATTAGACACTGTGGGCGGAGCGGCTCAAGCTCTTAACCACCGCAATAAATCGTCCGTCAATTAGAATTGTCCCACAAATTGGCACTCTTATTACATTATCAATTGTATTATTAAACGATTACGATTTAACTGTGTGAAAGTGACCATCATTGTTATCAGCACAAATAGCGCTTGTTGAACAACTACTACTTATTTTAAATCTTTACTTAAGCAGGGTTTCGATTCTTTCAAGTGGTATGCCAATGGAAGCCAATAGTGACACCATTTTGTTATAGGATTACCAAATCTGACAAAAATCAACAACTTTAATTTCAATGAACTACCTTTTCTTTAAAATAGCAATAGCAGAGTTAAGACCTTGGTCCCTGGCATACCACACGCGGACTCACAGCGCATTCGTGAGGGGGAGCTTTTTGACCTTTTCAAGCCGCCCATTAGGCTTCCAACTTGACATAAAGACTACCATATACAGCAATCAGTATCCCGCAGATTAGCACTTTGCGACCCACAGACACGCTCGTAAGTTTTTCTTTTTTGTCCCTTGAGCAAATTCGCCAGAAGATACCAATCCGCAAAATAACTAAATTGGACAGCAATTTATAGATTTCTACCATTAAAAATGCTATAATCGACACTTCGAAATAGGTCTCGAATCAACGCAAGGAACGCACCAGTGATGCCTTTCATATGGTCCGATGAGGCTGTAAGTCCGGTGAAGCTGTAAGTCCGGTTAAGCTGTAAAGGCCCCGCGGCCAACAGCGCAGATCATTCACACGCACACACACACGCCTTTCATATGAGCACACTTACACGGAACCCGAATACGCTCCATCTGTGCTTCTGCAGTGTTTGGGATGACGTAAATATCTCTGCACTAAGTTATTACCAGTCCTTAATACCATGGCGTATGTCCGAATAAGCCCAAACAGGATGCTGGCAAGGCTGGCACAGAGGTTGGAGAACTTTCTGGCGAGAAGGAATAATTCTATGGAATGCAGAGATGGCGTGCCATCCCGCTCAAATTTAAGGTTTCGCCACATAGCCGACACAGCGCGACGGGAGCGCGACGGGAGCGCGACGGTGGCGCGGTTTGGGGAGTTGTAATGTACTAAAATGTACGGGAGATGCCACACGGCACGACGGCAAACGTCACAACCGAACGTAGCCGAGCGCTTCCGTCACGCTCCCGTCGACTATTTGACCAAACAAACTTCTTTGGACCAAACCTTAAATGTTTAGTGTATACTGATAAAAGTGACAGCATGCTTTGTCGATTCGTATTATTACCACAAATAATTGGTGCTGGCACCACAGCTCGGTACTTCAGGAACATTGCGTACAATATACGATACGTAGATACTTCAGAGGGCTTAGTACGAACTGTGTTGTCAATAAAACGTCACTGTCACATCCTCTCTTAGTACATTTTTAGTGTAAAAAGCATATCAGCTCGATAGCGTTACGTAACGTCAATCTGTTTGTGCTAAGCCCCCTGGTACTATTTGCTTTGCGCATAAGCTACGCTTAAAAACAGAAACTCGCTAAACTAAGTTGACAGTAAGTATAGAGCATCTACCTGCGGAGTTTAAACCTTGTTTTCTTGTAAATACGATTCAATATACCGAAACAGAAGACACACTGAACACATTACTGAACAGTTTTTGATTTCAACTGAATAGGCTAATATACGTTCCAATTTTGTTTATAGTTTTTGCGCGACCGCAAATCAATAATCGTTCAATTAGTTCAATGAACATTTTGCATAAGAATGAATAAGTTTATTGACAACATTGCAGAAGTATGGATCACTAATTTTAATGAACATTTTGAACAAATATGCATAATACTTGTTAGTGATAACAATGAACAAATTCGAATTTATCGATTTAATGACGTTTGCAGAAGTATAGACGCAATTCATAAATGTCTGTAAAGAAACGCGCGTGTAATAAAATAATTTACAAGTTACACCATACAAATTCCGCGACCGAGATGTTTAAGTAACAAACTATCTTTTCCGGGGGTTTACTTTGAAGAACAAGCCTGAACCTAACCTAATCTAACCTAACATTTTTAGTGCTACTACTGCTAATAGCATTCGAAATTTTCATCTCGCTCACGTTATTCCTTTCCAGTGACTTGCGTCTTGGATCAAATAAATTGACTTCTACGTCAGAAGTTTCTATTTTGAGGGTGTGCTATCGATATCTGCGCAGGCAGGTACCTCAGAATAAATATTCTGAGGTACCTGCCTGCATATTACAAAAAATCAACAAACGTCCCGCACTCACCGCTCTTCCCACCCGCGTAATGTTGGCACCCCGGAAAGATTACCACTTTTTTAGGGTAAATGTTGATGCATTTAGAGAAGATAGTAATAAAATGATTGTTGCGGTAACGTGTATACATTTCAACTCAATAAATATATATACTTGGCTTGTAGTAATTAAATGTAGGGAAATATATATTTTCATCATCGCAACTAAACATGAAAACCATGATGTAGTAGTCAACTAAATTAACACCAATTAACACTAGAACTAATAAAGTCCTCGGCAAATAAAAGTAGGAAAAAATAAAATTGTTATACTGGCACACTGAAGACAATTACAAACTGAAGAATTAATTCGATATTTTAATATTACGACAACTAAATGCGCTAGTTACGTATGAAATGTGAACCCATAATATTTCTTTTTGAGCTCAACAGGATTTACAGGCAGGAACGATACAAGACAGCGTAATTCAATTTAATTTGAGACGCGCAGAGCCCGGTATTTCCCACGACGGTCACAGAGCGACTAATCGCATAAACGTGTAACTACTTGCTTTGTAAGTAGTAAGTATTGCTTCAATTTGATGCACGCCCGCGGCACCTGGGTTATATTTATTCTAAGGCAGGTGCACAAAGCATGAAACAGGTGGTAGTACTTGCCAATACAACAATGAAAAATGACAGTATGTTCGGAAATAAAACATACAAGTTGTTTCATACAAAGTACCTATGTATAACACATATTTTTCTTTATTTCCGTTGAGTGTCATAGTTAGGTACTATCTATCACCTGTGCTTGCGTCAGATTTTACGCCCTGTATAACCTCTAAAACTTTGTCATTATGATATCTTTACAAACATATTATCTATGACAAAGAACTAACTTGATATCATATTACTCGTGGTTGTACGCTCGTTATACACCCTTAGTAAAACAATAACTTTAGTAACACTTCTACCGGATTGACCCCTGGATTATAATGAGCCTCGTGTTCGTTAGAAAACAAGTGTCCCGTGACACGTCGTCTTGTTCGTTGAACATCGTTGGGCGACGCACCATCAGTCTGACTATTTCTCGCGAACCTCTCCTTATCGCCGTATCGCTTTTAAAGTGCGATTAGGATCTTTTGACCTATGGATGACAGGAGTTTTGTTGGTGTGAAATTAGGTAAAATTTTCCTATTTCCAAGGAGATATTTTAATAGGTGGGTCCGCAAGGTCACTAATCAAAAAAAAATGGGTAGATTATATAGCAAACGGCAACTCTGCGACTGCCATGAAGTGACATTTCACTTGATGACAACGTAAGTTTCGATTTTGGCCGCGGGCCAAATATCCTTGTAGGACTGATTAAGGAACAAAGATCAGACGTTACACTACATGGACAAACAATTCATGAAACCTCTTCGGGGCGACATGCTACAACCAGGGCCGGATTATCCATTAGGCAATGTAGGCAAGTGCCTAGGGGCCCAGCATCGGTCAGGGCCCCTACGCCCCGGAAATGAAATATTGAAAATGTTTTTTTTTTCAAGTGAAAGTTATATTCATTTTAACATTATTAGCAATTTTTGAATGTATGTTTGTATTTAGTGTTTATATTTTGAGTTAGATTTTTCACCTTATTTTCATATTTCAAAAATACATCTATGTCTCGGAACCGGTTAAATTCTTTGGCGATGATGGCGATTGTGAATGATATATTGGAAAAAGTTAACTTTCAAGACGTTTTAAACGATTTTGTGTCTAAAAAAAGATAGAAATGATAATATTTCAACAAAATATTGTCCTCCTCCTTTTTTTGAAGTCTGTTAAAAACAGGACAGAAGACCCTAGCACACACGACACTTATAGCATCGGTAATCGGCGATTTTGCGACTGCATAGATGCCGAGTCGCGTTTTGGCGATTCGTTTCGTTCAATCGCGATATCAAAAGCGCCCGCCACTGCATCGAGCATCCAAAAGCGATATGATTGCTATGACTGACATTTAAGTGTGCGGATAAAAGCGGCGTCGAGCTCCCGAAAAGAAGTCTAGTAGAACACAATAACAGAGGGCCATAGCTTACTCGACACTTATACCATCGGCGATCGACGATTTTGCGACGAGATCAATGCTGCGCCGCGTTTTGGCGACTTGCTGCGTTCGTGGTATAAAAAGCGCTCGTTGCTACGTCGAACGTCTCAAAGTCACTTAATTGCCGCGATTGGAGTTTTTGATTTTGTGTGTGTAAGAGATCTACGCTGTTGGTCGCGGGGCCTTTACAGCCTTACTGGACAAGAGGGCGAGCCAGACGGACAAGGGGGGCAACTAGCTCAAGGGCGCCTCAAGGAGGAATGGCCTCGGTTTGGGCAGTCGATATGGGGGAGGCATATACTAGGCGTCTCGCCGTGATGCTTTGCACCGGCCTGCGGGCAAGGGATTTTTCGACGTCGCCGTCAAAGTGGGTGTCTAATCCTGTGTGCGGTATCTGTATTCGACTGTAGGGAACTAAGGGCACCCGGAGAGTCAGTGAGAACATGCCGCGGGCGGCAGTAAAGGCGGTGATAGAAGAGTCAGGTGCATAGTCGGCGGCGACTACGATTAGGGGGTTCTGATGGTTGGACGCGTTAGCAAAGTAGCGGGCTGTCGCCTTTTTAATTAGGCGCGAATAGATTTGAGACTGAGATCGGATTAGAGATCAAAATTTCGCAAGTGCCAAGGGCACCAAGTAAACGGGACTGGACAGCTTGAAGTCTGTCAATGTGAGAGTGGGCGGCGTGTCTGAACACCTCGCAAGCGTCCGTCATGATGAACAGTACACAAGGTTTATAGTGTCAATTGTGCGTATGAAAACGCTCTGACGCGGCATCGAGCTACTGAAAATTAATTGAATCGCCTGTCACTTATATTAAAGTAGCTGTACACGCTTTTGATACCGCGATGGAAGGCTGAAAGTCAAGTCAAAAACGCGACGAAGCATCGATGTCATCACAAAATCGCCAATCACCGATGTTGAAAAGATCATGTTATGCTCCTGTTTTCGCATACTACTATTCTTGGGCTCTGCTTGGGCAGCGACAGACAGAGTCTGTCTTTAAGCGATGCCAGTTAGATTCGGTTTATGTGATTTTTTTTTAGAATTCGCTTCCTGATCTTTTTGGGAATCTCCCGCCTGTTCAATGTAGCGCGTATAGCTTTATTGTCCTGAACATATTGACATCAAATATGTAATTCTTTATTTATTTTTTGATGATATATCGCTACATATTACAAAACAACGTCCCCTACCGCGTCTGTTTGTCTATCTGAACGCGATAAACTAGACTACCGAACGGATTTTCATACGGATTTTACCAATGGACGGAGTAATTCAAGATGATAGTTTGTGTATAATTTACCCGTGCGAAACCCGGGCGGGTCGCTAGTTCATCTATAAACACCACGATTGAATATGAAGAGAAATAACTAGTGTAGGTACTATTCCAAAAAATACTTGGTTAAACGGCATAACCTGAACCTGAACGTTCCTTTTTCCCTAAAAAAGACGGCATTTATTTTATATTCAGTAACAATAAATTATAACAATAGTATGTTCACCCCCTGACATTAAGTCCTCACATCCTCAGCGAAATATGGATACGTTATACCTCTACCACCCCCACTTGGAGAAAGTAAGCGTGACGGTGTACAAATTTAACGTAGCGCATAGGGAGCAACTTTGTTTTGTATCCCGTAAAGATCTATTATGACGGCACTGAGACATGGTCACTTACGATGGGCCTCATAAGAAGGCTCAAGATCACCCAAAGGGCAATGGAGAGAGCTATGCTCACTTGAAATTATTCTGCAGGGCCGAATCAGAAACGAGGAGATCCGCAGGAGGACAAAAGTCACTGACTTAGCACTCAGAATCGCTAAACTTGAGTGGCAGTGGGCGGGGCACATCGCTCGTAGAACTGACGGCCGTTGGGGCAGAAAGGTTCACGAGTGGCGGCCACGTACTGGAAGACGAAGAGTGGGCAGGCCCGTCTAAGATGGACCGATGACCTGGTGAAGGTCGCGGGTAGATGTTGGACGCGTACATCACAAAGCCGGTCGTTGGGGCGGGCTTTAGGGGAGGCTGTTGTCCAACAATGGCAGTATTTCAGCTCAAGATAAAGATCAAAAGGACGATAAAGCATATCACTACGATATAGGCAGAAATTCCTCGAGAGTGTGTGTGTGATTGATCTTCGCGGGGCCTTTATAGCTTCACCGGATAAAAGGGCGAGCGTGCAACCACTACGCTAGAGCCAAAAGGGCAACTATCTCAAGGGTGCCTCAAGGAGGAACGGCCTCGGCTTGAGCAGTCGCTGTGGGGGAGGGCGTATACTAGGTGTCTCGCCGTTGTACTCTGCACCTGCCGGCGGAGAAGGGATTCTTCCACCTCGCCGGCGAAGTCGGTGTCAGATCCTGTGTGCGGTGTCTGTATCCGAAAGAAGGGAAGTAAGGACATCGGGAGGGTCGGTGAGAATATGCCGCGGACGGCGGTAGCGGCTGATAGGAGGGGAGTTGAATCGTAGTCAGCGGCGGCTACGATTAGCGGATTTCTATGAGAGCTCAATATGAGAATTTATGTGATGCCTTTCGTCGGCAACTCAAAACTATGGCCATTTAGCTTACTCAACTAACATAGTCGGATGCATATCTACACAAATATTTTATTAAATTGAAGTATCTGTTTTTAATGTCAAATTACAGTCATTTTTATTAAATGCATAATTTAAAATTTTTGTTTGTTGGGGCTAATCTCCAAAACGGCTGGACCGATTCTGACGAGACTCACTGGCAGATGGCTGATGATGTATAAGGAGTAACTTAAGCTGCTTTTATTTTGGAAAAAGATTTTTTGTTAAATTCCACGCGGGCGAAGTCGCGCGTAACAGCTAGTTTTGCCCATTTTGAAACCACAAGTATACGCTGATAAGAAATAGCATTTTAACCAAATCCAGCGTGGCATTCGATTTAGAATATTAACTGCGTATAAATAAAGTACAATTTTAATTAGTATATTTCAATATACGTTATTTCAAATCGGTATCCCAATTTTCTTAGTTGGGTCACAGCTTCTGATAGTAAATTTGGTGGTTTAAAAATGAATTTTATAAAAATAAAGTATATTCTAATCAAATTTTAAATTCTTTTATAACCTTTTTCACTCAATCTAAAAACGTCGATTTCTTACTAACAGCATTTTTATTTCGTTTTCTTCGGAAATACTGTCGCCTTCATATTACACTTGTCATAGATTGCAATCGTAACTACGGAATCAAAAAATGGTGATTTACCAAGTTTTAAAGGTTCATTGGAATATAATATATCGATGTATGTGCTTAGGAACTATTTTTCATGAAATTTGGATGATATATAAATCACTGCTGTATTCCGCTATATCGGGGGGCATCTAATAAGAACACATTGGAGTTATTATGTACGACGAACTAAAGAAGCTACCTATGCCAAATAAAAAAAGACCGCGCACAGCTTGATGACTGCAGGGCAGTGTTGGGTCTTTTTCATGTGTAGGATAAATCAATTGAAATGAAATGAATCCTCTTGAGGTATCCCAGAATAACAATGATTTTTGGACGTCAAAAGCCTGTCCCTTCCGTGACCGTGCAGAGCATCACGGCGAGACACCTAGTACATGCACTCCCCCATAGCGACTGCCGAGGCGATTCCTCCTTTAAAGGCCCTTGAGCTATTTGCCCCCTAGCCCTTCTGGTTTGAGCGTAGTGGTTGCGCGCCCTCTTGTCCAGTAAAGCTGTAAAGGCCCCGCGGCCAACAGCGTAAATCATTCACACACACACGCAAACCCTTCGGTAACCATAAGTGTTGTTGAGCACTCGAAAGGTCGGGAATTTAAAAACTAAAAAGGAAAGCGACGATGTTCGAAATATTTTGATTGCAACTTAATTTTTGCCCAACTCTGCCGCGGGTTGGCGGGGATATCTTCGTCAGGTGCGTGGGCAGCGGCTACGATTTTGGCCCCGATGATTGGACGCGTCCGCGAAATATCGGGCTGTCGCCTTTTTAATAAAGGCGCGAATAGGTTAGAGACCGAGTACGAAAAAAAAAAAAAAAATGAGGTGTCTTCTCTAGTACGCAGTACATAATAAGTCAATGTTACAGGTTTGGTCAATTAACCGACGCAGCGCGACGGGAGCGCGACAGAGGCGCGGCTTGGGGAGTTGTGATGTACTGAAATGTACGGGAGATGACACACAGCGCAGCCCCGCTCGACGCGACGGGAAACGTCACCACCCGCCGCCGTCTCGCTAGACGCGCTTACAAACGAAGCACGGGGGGAGCGAGACGTTCCTCTCGCCTGCAGTGTCCAACGGAGCGCGACGGGAGCGCTCGGGAAGCGCTCGGTTACGCTCGGCTAGCTCGGCAGCGCGGCGCACACAACACACAGCAGGCGCGACGTCACGCCGACCAAATGTGCGCTTAACACTAGCGTCCCGCTCGTACACGTATCGCTTTTCGCTCCAGTCGTGCTTCGTGTGCATAGTCTTTTTCACGCGACATGTTTACGGTGACGTTTGATCATATTCCATTTCACGCATATTGTATTTAAGAATATAAAAATATATAATATTAGCCCTGTTAAGAAACTGTCCCACTGTTGGGCACGGGCCTCCTCTCAAACTGAGAGGGTTTAGGCCATAGTCCACCACGCTGGCCTAGTGCGGGTTGGCGAACTTCACACACCTTCGAGAAACTCTCAGGCATGCAGGTTTCCTCACGATGTTTTCCTTCACCGTTAAAGCAAGTGATAATTAATTTTTAATACGCACATGCTTTCGAAAAGACAGAGGTGCGTGCCTGGGTTTGAACCCGAGACCTTTGACTTTGCAGTCCAACGGTCTTACCACTAGGCTATCACTGCTATTATTTAAGAATACTGAAAATAAAGAATCCAAAATATAAACAGAAATATAAAAATACATTAAAAAACTACTTTAGTTTTCATTTAAATCATATACTGTCTATTTCACACTCACAATTCTAGAAACGTCAAATTCTAAACGTCAGCGTACCCATGAATGGTAAAAAGGTCGCGCCGAGCGGGGCTGCGCTGTGTGGCGTCTCCCGTACATTTGAGTACATTACAACTCCTCAGATCGAACTACCATCGCGCTGCGTCGGCTGTGTGGCGAAACCTTGAAATACTAAATTTATCACCCACCAATCGCGACCAGAGACAAAATAACATACAACCTTATTGTTAAGCTTTATTGTTAATAAGCAAAAAAAGAAAACGTACCTATTTATTTATCTCTAACTCTATATACTGTCAACCTATTTTAATTACGAGACATTAGCGAGTTTCTATTTTATCATAATAATTATATATATTTTTCAATACACTAACACAATTTGAATGTATTCATGATGACACGATATTATTTATAATTAAAACCACCATAAAATACAGGGCCTCATTCGACATGATCGAACGCGACACGTAACGATGTGTTCGTGAAATGATTGTGAAATGGTATCCTGTCCTTCTAGTATTATAAACTAGTTTCTGCCTGCAACTTTGTCCGCATTGACTTCAGACTAGAACCTAACATTTTTCCGGGATAAAAAGTATTGTGTTAATTCAGATAATAACCTATAGGTATGCTCAATAACATCTAAATCTGTTCAGCTGTTGCGTGATTGAGCAACAGACATCTAAACATACAAACTTATACATTTATAAAAGTAGGATGTGAAAGCTTGTATGTTTCTTACAAATTCACGCAAAAACGACTCAACGAACTTCAATGATTTTTGGCACACAGATGTTTATCTATCTATATCATCACGCCAGATCCCTTGCGGGGTAGGCAGAGAGTACAGAGTTCCAACAGGTACTTTCCTTACATACCTCTCTGGCTTCCTCCACTCTCATAGTTCGTCTCATACATACTCGCCGGTTACGGACTCTTGATTTGTCCTTCAGATAAGACTCGGTCTATTTGGTCGTGGTAAGATAGTCTAGGTCTTCCCCGGCACCTACATCCTTCCACTTTCGCATTGTATATTGTTTTTTCATTCTTTAGTTTATTATATAGGATACGTTTTATCCCGAAAAAATTTAAGGTTCATGACAAAATTCAAGGCGGACGAGATCGCAGGAAGAAACTAGTACAATACAAAAAAATAAACGATCATTTCACGAAATTATCGTGACGTAGCGTTGCGTGCATAATTGACCATAGGGAATAAGACCCCGCATTGTAAAATACTCCGACAAATGAATAAAACGCATATTTATATCAGGGCAGTGTGTCTCACGCTTTCTTATGAAATCATAACGAGAGTAAACGCGACACAACTCAAGCCTCCTTCATTAGGGGACAAGTATTCTGCAACATGTATCGCTTGAAATGTCACTCGAAGTTAAACGACGTCGCCTAACAAATGTCCTGCGACTTAAGGCGTCCATATCTGTTTTTCTTTCTCTTTTATTAAAAAACGTAGTCCCACACTAGGAATAATTCCTGTGTCGTGGGTGCGTTTAAAAACACGAAGTTTACACAAAAACTTTCGTCGGACGATTTGGCGCAATGGTTAAGATTAATAATGTCCACTGAAGTTACCCTGCGGGATCGAATCAGAAACGAGGAGATCCGCAGGAGGACGAAAGTCACTGACATAGCACTCAGAATTGCTAAACTTAAGTGGCAGTGGGCGGGGCACATCGCTCGTAGAACTGACGGCCGTTGGGGCAGAAAGGTTCTCGAATGGCGACCACGTACCGAAAGACGTGGAGTGGGTTGGCCCCCTACAAGATGGACCGATGACCTGGTGAAGGTCGCGGGTAGAAGTTGGCTGCGTACAGCACAAAGCCGGTCGTTGTGGCGGTCTTTAGGGGAGGCCTTTGTCCTGCAGTGGACGTCTTTCGGCTGAAGAAGAAGAAGAAGAAGTTTGTAAAATAACGGGTACTACTGATTTAAATGAATGTAGCTTACGTTGCTGACTTTACATAATAACTCTATGCCCTCAACTGCGTCTGATGTCACCAGCGACACATGTGGTGGGACACTTGTCCCTTGTCGAAGTATACAAGAATTGGGTGGTTTCAACGTTACACAGCTCCTCAAAACGTCCAATTTGCGACATAAACATAATAAGAGGAAATTTACAGACTAGAAGGGCAAAAAATATCAATAGAGTGTTGAAAATCAATCTGTATGTTCGCATCACACATATACAGAAAATCACGATAAAAATGATTGTAAACAAATCAATAGTTCTACATAAGTCGGAGTTTTAAAAGCTATATACAATTTTAACAAAAAATATTGCAACTATTGATAAGTTAGGTTGTGTCAGTTATGTATCCCATTTGAATAAAGCAAGAACATGTTCGACACATTTAACATGACATTTCAATTTATACTTCAATTGTGTGGAAATAAAATCCAGTTTTCAATAGCATATTGTTAATGTTTGACACGTTATTGCTTATCAATTTACAGCCGGTTTCAAGATTTAACTCAAGTATAGATTTGCCTACTACAAGTCAAGGTCTCGGACTGCTTTTGGGTTTAGAAATCGCGGATTCAACGAAAAACACACACATTACCCCTCCTCCGTTGTGATATTTCATGATTTTTCCCAAACTACCCTCCCCCCCATTTATACACGGTTTCTTAAGCAGTAGTTACGCCACTCGAGCAACCGTTAGTATTAAGATCTATCTATCTATATCATCACGCCGGATCACTTGCGGGGTAGGCAGAGATTAGTGTTAAGATGTAATGTTTATATATCGCAACTCCACTCAAATAGCGTCATAACTCAAAAATCGTACTTTTTGTTTTTGAATATTACTAGGTCCTGACTAAAAAAACAATTTTTTACAAACGGTTTTTTTAACTTCTGCAGAATGGCATATTATACTCTCGGCCGCTTTGTTACGGCGTTTTGAGGCGATTACTAGTGTTTCCGTAACTTGCAGGTTAAGTAACTCGAAATGATAAAATAAATTTCATTTTAAAATACCTTTTAATACAAGCTTTTATAGCAAAAACACAATGAAAATATCATGATTACATGAGGAGTTCTTGTGGCTTGCTTTCCGCTCAATCATCAGACCTTGGACAGCATGCGGGTCTAAAGTACTCTTCAAGACAAATCCAACGAGCCCAAACACGCCGAGGTTATATTGAGTAGTTGGGTGGTTCCATTGACCACCTATCGGCTCCATCATCAGACCCTGAACACTAACTGGTTGTATAGTACTCGTCAATACCAATCTAACAAGCCTAAGCACGAAGGGGTTACGTCGTATAATTCTCATGTTTCTATAGCCACCTTCCGACTCCATCATCAGACCAGCTCCATGGTACCATTTATTGCATTGTCACAGACTTTACATACGAGTACGTATGCCAAAATTCAGCTCAATCGGATACCCTGCAAGTGCTTGAAAAATGGATCACAACATTTGAACCGGAATGACAGACAGACATACTATAGAAATAATTTTGAGTTCTGAAACTATTTGAGCGCAGGTACAATAGGTATAGTGTGAATATACTAAGCCGGGCTAGTTTCAACAACAATATATGCGGCTTCTATACAAGGTGTAACATAAAAAACGCAAGACCTAAAAGTAGTTTCTTCTTAATCGGTAACCGAATTGATTCCAACCATTTTTAATGTATCCTAATTTTATTTTAAATTTTCAAAAAAATGCCTTTACTCTTTCAGTGCGCTATAAAAAATTAAATTTATTCTTGATTCATAGTATAAAGAAGATTCCAAATGTATTCCTAAGACGTATTTCTTAAAACGCACACATACACGTACAAGTTTCATTGTTAATTGGGGTATAAAAGTGCTTTAAAAAGGGTAGAAACATTTAAATTTAAAAATTTGGCTTTCGTTTTGAATTTATGTAGCAATTCTCTAATCGGGGTGCCTGAGGTCTTGCGTTTATTTTGTTACACCTTGTATATGATTTTGTGTGTGTGAATGATCTACGCTGTTGGCCGCGGGGCCTTTACAGCTTCACCGAACTAGCTATATAGGATGTATTGGGACCTTTTGTGTGTTAATTTGACTTTTGTAAAGTATACACACGAATTTGGGGAGAGTTCTTTCGGACTCCGGATCATTCGGTCTCCGTCGTCATACATCTGATACTGATCAATAACAAGACCATACATAGATTCATACATATTGTCTCAACTGTAAAACTTTTTAACATATACTTTATTACAGAATATTTTTTTCAGTGATTTTTTGTTTAAAAAAACGAAGCCCTAAGAAAAATTTCTGTGTCGTGGCTGCGTTTACAATTAGAAAGTTTTAACCATCGACGCAAAAAGATGGATGTTTGAAGATTTACGTGTGTATCTATTAATAACATTATAGCTCCTAAACGGATAAACCGATAAACCGATTTCGATTTAGTTTTGTTTTGTTTGAAAGGCGACTTGATCGAGAGTGTTCTAAGGAACGATTCATTTGATTAGTATTTTTTTTAATTTGGAATTTAAGTTTGACTTCTGCGTAAACTTTTTTACAGTTCCTGCCAAATATATGACCCTGATCATGATAACCACAGAACCCGTAGGCTCTAAAGACCAAGAAACTAAACCCCAGATAGTGTACATAAAACTGTAAGTGTCATTTATCGTTTTTTGAACGATTTATCGCGACAGAGTTCCAACAGGTTCTTTCCTTACATACCTCTCTGGCTTCCTCCACTCTCATAGTTCGTCTCATACACGCTTGCCGGTTACGGAGACTCCTGACTTGCCCTTCTGTACTACGTCTGTCCTACTCCTGTACTCTCTGCCTACCCCGCAAGGGATCCGGCGTGATGATATAGATAGATTATCGCGACAATCCAATACTTGAAAGTGTAACAGTAATTTTTAATATTATTGATATTTTAGGGAAATGAGGCTTTATCTATAGTAGTTAAAACAAAATTTCTAAGAAAATAATAACCATATCATTGATTGATTTATTGCACTGCACTCAAAAGGTAATAACAATATTTGTACAATTGAAAACATTCCACACTGTTCTCTTAGAAAGAATCATTATTTGTTGTTGTTTTTTATATATCTATATCATTACGCCAGCTCCCTGGCGGGGTAGGCAGAGAGTAAAGTTCCAACAGGTTCTTTCCTTACTAACCTCTCTGGCTTCCTCCACTCTCATAGTTCGTCTCATACGCTCGCCGGTTATGGAGACTTGACTTGTCCTTGAGATAAGACACGGTCTATTTGATTGGTTTGTTTTTTATATAACTTCATAAGTCCCATATGGTATGGTTCCACCATATTAATGGTAGCTCCTCCCACGATATGGGAGTGAGTGGGACAACACTGTCATTTCTTTCTTTCTTTTTTCAAAAAACGTAGCCCCAATCTAGGATTTGTTCCTGTGTCGTGGGTGCGTTTACAAACATATAAATTCACATACACAAAAAACCCAGACCAGAACAAAAAATTGTGGATCACTCAAAGATTTGTCCCGTGCGGGAATCGAACCCGCGACTATTAGACACAGTGGGCGGAGCGGCTTAAGCTCTTAACCACTGCGCTAAATCGTCCGTTGAACAGTATGTGAGCAAGTTCATATGTCACGTGAAGAATTTTTATCAATATATCTTCACCATATCTGTCAATCAAACTATCATCAAACTATGTCAGAGAGAGAGTTACCAGTTAAGGCTGCTACACAATAATAATATGCCATTGAGACTACCGGCGGACCAGACGGCGAATCGCCGAACACCCAATGACTGGTCGTAGACGCTGGTCTGTTTGTAACAGCTAATATCCACGGTGTAAATTTAGTCGTCCTGAAGCGAAAGCCTGGTGATGTATTCAACGCCTACTCTTTACTGATAAAAAAACACATGAATGGCAAGTTGCGGGTATGCTCCTTTGGTTCGGCTATAGAAAGAATGACGGAAGAAAGAATGCTAACACCGATATACAACGCGAAAGTGGAAAGATGTAGGTGCCGGGGAAAACCCACACTATCTTACCATGACCAAATAGACCGTGTATTATCTGCGGGACAAGTCAAGAGTCTCCATAACCGGCGAGTGTGTATGAGACGAACTATGAGAGTGGAGGAAGCCAGAGGTCTGTAAGGAAAGAACCTGTTGGAACTCTGTACTCTCTGCCTACACAAGGGATCTGGCGTGATATATAGACAGATAGAGCACATCAATAAGTATACGTAACAACTTTTAATCTATACCGAACGTAAAATGACATTGAGAGGCGACACGGCTCGTCAGCTGGCCGGTAGATACCTTCTGTGTACCGGATTTTGTCCCTAGCTATAATATTGGAATAGGACAGTAGGTAGATGTTACTTATTGAAGTGATCTTTTTATTAATTATTTTATTACCAGTAAACAGTAGGCATTGGAGACACCACCTGGACTGTCACTCTAGGACGAACTTACACCTCTTATATTACAGTTAAAAAAGGAACTTGGCGTTGTATCCTTTTATCATATAGCGGGATCTCTCTCCCTGGCTCTTGTCTTAATCCGTAACAATAATGATTCAACATTCAAATTGCCGACTTCCATAAACACATTTACACATCGTTCCTTAGTCCGAGATAGCTGCTAAAAAAGTCAACTTTTAACATATTACTAATAGTCTAGAGATTTTGAGATCCTTTCGTATAATAATGCAGATTGAGAATGCGAGCAACTTAACTATTTAATCGAATTTATGAGACCGTAGTCAGCCTATAAAAACGATTTTGAATGTTCAAGAATGTCAAAGAAAAATTAATCTCATTGCTTCAAAATAAGGTATTACTTTAAACCTACGGTAAATTGTATAAGGAGCCATATCTTATAGTAATAAGGTCTAATATTCATTGAGGTCCTTAAACATCCAAATGCAGGGGGTTAAGCAGATACGCTTTCACGTTACCGTAATGCTGTCGGCAAATTTTGCTATCACGCTCATCTTTATTTTGTAAATTTCAAGTGTGATAAGGACAGTATTTCCACTCGATAGCATGACATTAGCGTCAATCTGTTCATGCTTAGTTACAATACAAACGTCAACGTCTAATACCAATCTAGACTTTAATACCAAGCTATAGAGTCCAACTTTCATAAAGAACATTTTAACAATCGATATGTCATTGCCCCTTACCCCTTAAAGTCCCAACATCTACACTGATACATAAAAAAGAACTCAAAATCTCACTGAGTCCGAAGTCACTAAACTATACACAACACACACTTGATCACCAAAACCTCGGTCTGGGGCCCATCCATCTATTCGGCGGCCTCGGTCCATTCCGAGGCCACGCCTGCATGAACGGTGGCCTCATGTTAGTCCGCGGCCCCCAATTCCTCGGGAACCTTGGGTTAATAAACGGTCTAGGATGCGGGTTTTGCCACTCACTGTCATTGGAAAAGTCTTCAAAAGGCGGCGAAGGATTGCGTACTTCCGGGACTGTGATCCCTCTGCTCCTTAAATCATCTTCATAGGCGTCATCGTCCTTTTCAAAGTCCGGTTTTTGTATAGGCATGTTGAAGCTCTTCAGTCCGGGAGGCATCGCATCAAACGGGTTCACCATTGGAGGAATAGAGGCAGGTGCAGATTGTGGTTCTTTCTTCTCGCTCTGGATTTGTATTAGGTTCGTGTTTTGGTCCTTGTGGTTGATTTTGCCGTTGTCGCCGCCGACTAGAACTTTGTTGTTGTTGAAACTGTGTCTGCGGGGGTGCTCGTTCTGGGTTGGCGGGTACATGCCTTCTGGAATAAGGAGATAAGATTAGACATTTCATTACTTTTTTAAACAAGCTTTTACAACAAAAACAAAATAGATGCCTCGTTGGTCTGGTGGCAAAGCGCATCGCTTTGTGATCACGAGGTCCTGGGTTCAAATCCTAGGTCGGACAAATGTAGTTGTTCTAACGAAAAATTCCCAGTATGAGTCCGGAGTCTGGAATTGTGCCCGGTATATGGCAATAGGCTTGCCCCCTATTACATGGGACCTAACATCGTCGGCGAAACGTGGGTGTACTCAGTACACCTCTGCCACCCCCTCTGGGGAATATAGGCGTGACG
Organism: Phalera bucephala; assembly: GCA_905147815.2. Lineage (NCBI taxonomy): Eukaryota > Metazoa > Arthropoda > Insecta > Lepidoptera > Notodontidae > Phalera > Phalera bucephala. Next base: position 6,047,032 of record LR990632.1, on the reverse strand, counting down.
GTGTAGTAGAACAAAATAGACAGTGCCTTATCTGAAGGGCAAGTCAAGAGTCTCCGTAGCTGGCGAGCGTGTATGAGACGAACTATGAGAATGGAGGAAGCCAGAAAGGTATGTAAGGAAAGAACCTGTTGGAACTCTTTAGTCTCTGCCTACCCCGCAAGGGATCTGGCGTGATATAAATAGATAACAGAAACACAACGAAGATATCTTGGTTAGTTAATGCGTTAATGTGGCTCCTTTCCAGCTCCATCACCAGACCTTGGACACCATCCGGGTCTAAAGTACTCGTCAAGACAAATCCAATGAGCCCAAACACGGCGGGGTTATATGGAGTAGTTAGGTGGTTCTATTAGCTACCTTTCGGCTTCATCATCAGACCCTAAACACTATCTAGTTTTGTAATACTTGTTAACACAAATCTTACAAGCCTAAACACAAGGGGGTTATGTCCCTATGGCCACCTTCCGACTTCATAATCAGACCAGCTCCATGGTACCATATAATTGTATTGTCACTGACTTTACATACGTATGCCAAATTTCAAATCATTCGGATACCCACGAGTGCTTTAAAAATGGATCTCAAGATTTGAACCAGAAAGACACATAATCATGCTCCGATACTTCTTTAAAAAAAATTATATGAGAGTAAAAGATTGCACTCCTAAGATTCAGTGCGGATTGGTGGAGATAGGTTTATGGCCTGCTGTTACTTTTGAAACAGCTCAGAACTCTATACGGTGAACAGTGGTCGCAAAAAAAATTAACTTGAAAAGATATCCTTTATATAAAATTTGACAGGAGAATGTTTTTATTAAATAACATACCGCGACTACGCACGCGTTTAATTTGTAATTTGACAGAGGTCTCTAAAGCGCAATCTTTTCCAACGCTATCGCGGTAAAAAACATACAATACTTCTATCTATCTATCTATCTATAACCTCACGCCAGATCCCTTGCGGGGTAGGCAGAGAGTACAGAGTTCCAACAGGTTCTTTCCTTACATACCTCTCTGGCTTCCTCGACTCTCATAGTTCGTCTCATACACGCTCGCCGGTTACGGAGACTCTTGACTTTTCCATCAGATAAGACTCGGTTTATTTGGTCGTGGTAAGATAGTCTAGGTCTTCCCCGGTACCTGCATCCTTCCACTTTCACATTGTATATCTGTTTTGTCATTCTTTCCTCTGGCATACTTAGGTACTACTTAGGTAATACTTAGGTAATACTTAGGTAATACTTAGGTACTTTTAAACCTTTTCTACCTATCCTGTTCGTGTTTCGTGTACCATTCATCGTTAAAGTTTTTTCATCAAAAGAGACAATCCTGAATGCATCGTCGATTTATGCAGGAAATCATGTTTAAGTGTTTAAATCAAACGTGTATGTACACTTTTAGGCGAGTGCTTTTAACCACCGAAGAGTTTCTCGTGAGGAGACGAATCTGAGTCCAATATCAGTTCATGGAGGAATTCGTGTGTAGGCAAAATTACGCATTTTAACGAAACATTGCAGTTCGAGGCTAACAATAATAAAAAATTATAATTATAATAATTTTTATGGTTTATCCCGCGATTATCCCGGATTGATTATTGTTTCCGAGATAAAAAGTATTTATTATTTTAAGTTAGGGTATAAGTTATTACCATACCAAATTACATTGAAATTCGTTCGGTAGTTTTTGCGTGATTGAAACACCAAGAGATAGACAGACAGACAGATAAAAAGACAGACTGACAATAATATCAAAAAAAATGTTTCGGCCTCTATAATAATATCAGCCTATAATAGAAGGCCTTTGGCCAGCCCACTGCTAGACAAAGGCCTTTTCTCACAAATCGAGGTGAGAGAGATTAGGTCATACTCCACCACGCGGACCCAGTGCGGATTGGTGGACGCAGGTTTGTGGCCACCTGCTGTTGGAACTTATCAAGCCGCCTTTAAGGCTTCCAGCTCGGCTTAACGACTACCACACTAAGTGCTAGCCGGGACCAACGGCTTAACGTGCCTTCCGAAGCACGGAGACGCTCGAATATGAAAATGCCACAAACGGTCACCCATCTCGGACCAACCGAGTCGAACGCTGCTTAATCTTGGTAATCGGTAAGAACACCGCGGTCACACAGCGCTACGAGCGCCTCAAATCGGCCTCGGCCTCGGCCTCTATATCGATAAGAAAATGTACCACAATTAAAATTTTCGAAAAATATTCAATGTACAGATATTGCTTGGTTACAGTTTTAATATATGTATATAGATCTCAAAGTTATACTTCTTGTACATAGCAGACATTTATTTGACAACGACGATGTGTAACTTGGTTCTATGGGACCGTCGATGTGCCTTATGTGGTGGGTATGACGTGCGATATGAGAACAATCGCAGATATAACTACGTTATTGGGACATTACCAATTAAACTTCAAGTATAAAGACATTAAATTCAATATTATCAAGAAATAATTTGTTCTTACGTTGTTCTTCATCTTCAGACAGGTCCATGTCGACGCTCTCGACGATGTCCGGCGGAGGAACCATTGGCGGCACTCTGTAATCCTATTCGCATTCATAAAATTAACTCAGTTTCTGCCTGTACAAGGTTCATATTCCAGTTTCGAGACATACAGACATGACAAGACCACCTTAAATTTGTCGTATAATATTAATCGTAATAATAATAATGATTCCGTCTGCTTTGAAATAGTCCAGTTTTGGTCCATCAAATATCATCTAAAGTCCTTGTTTTCTTTCCATAATTTACAATAGTCCTTGCACCTGCCGGGGTCAGTTCGCTGGGTACGTTTCTTCATTTTCAGCAATTGATCTCAGTAGGTAATAACATTAACTCCTCGCAAAAGGCCTCTACGTGTTGGACCCATGTCACCATGCAAGCCTTTTGAAAGGCCCGTGTAAAGCCCGTGAATATCAGCAAGATACAAAGTAACTGCCTCGTTGGTCTGGTGGCAAAGCGCATCGCTTTGTGATCACGAGGTCCTGGGTCCAAATCCTAGGTCCGACAAAAGAAGTTTTTGTAACGAAAAGTTCCCAGTAGGCGTCTGGAGTTTGGAATTGTGACCGGTATATGGCAATAGACTCGCCCCCTATTAAATGGGACCTAACATTGTCGGCGAAACGTGGGTGTACTCAGTACACCTCTGCCACCCCCTCTGGGGAATATAGGCGTGACGGTGGTGTTCAAACCCGTTTTGAACGGGAAGAAACCAGAACGAATGCAACAATTGTGGTTGGGAACGATGTGCTGGAGCAAGTGAATGAGTTTGTATATCTTGGAATCGCATTCAGTAAGGATGGAAAATACACCGCTGACATAGAGAGAAGAGTGAGTGCAGAGAACAGATTGAATGGCGCGATGGGAAAGCTACTTGGGAGCCGGCACTTAAGCCGAAAGGCGCAGCTGGCCATACATAATGGAGTGCTTGTTCCAACGCTGTTATATGGCAGCGAGAGCTGGGTATGTAAGAAGGAGAATGAAAGTAGGATAAATGCGGTGGAAATGCGAGCTCTGCGGAAGATGTGCGGAGTGAATCTGACCGACCGTATTCGCAACAGCGTAGTAAGAAAGCAAATAGGTATGAAAGAGAGTATCGGTGTAAAGATGAGAAAGGGTATGCTCCGATGGTTCGGGCATATAGAAAGAATGTCCGAATAAAGAATGACAAAACTGATATACAATGCGAAAGTGGAAGGATATAGGTACCGGGGAAGACCTAGACTATCTTACCATGACCAAATAGACCGGGTTTTATCTGAAGGACAAGTCAGGAGTCTCCGTAACCGGCAAGCGTGTATGAGACGAACTATGAGAGTAGAGGAAGCCAGAGAGTTATGTAAGGAAAGAGCCTGTTGGAACTTTGTACTCTCTGCCTACCCCGCAAGGGATTTGGCGTGATGATATTGTAGTAGTAATAGTAGTTTTCACCATTGGACAGCTACCTTATCCAGAAGTGTCATAGGCTATATAACATAGACCCGGTAGATGGAGCTATTGTCGACCCGGGACGAAATCGTGGGAAACTGCTAATATACAATATATCGAAGTCTGAGATCGACAGTTAAACCTTTGGTACAAATTAGTCTTTGGTATCAAAGTATTATCGTCATTTATACAATGGGGTAAGTTTAACACTGCACTTTCCTTATATTTCAGACTGTAATATGGACAGCCTCGTTGGTCTAGTTGACTGCCTCGTTGATCTGGTGGCAAAGCGCAACGCTTTGTGATCACGAGGTCCTGGGTTCAAATCCTAGGTCGGACAGGTGTAGTTTTTCTAACGAAAACTTCCCAGTACGAGTCCGGTGTCTGGAATTGAGCCCGGTATATGTTAATAGGCTCGTCCCTATTACATGGGACCTAACTTCGTCAGCGAAACATGGGAGTACTCAGTACACCTCTGCCACCCCCTCTGGGGAATAAAGGCGTGAGGGTAGAGATGGGTTGTATTAGGTAAATCTGGTACTAAGTACACCTGTTCCTAGTCTGCATAACTACCTAATCCAAATACCTATTCCACCTAATCCACCTAATCTCAATGATCTCATACACATACCGTTCCTTAGTGATCTCAATCCGCCTATTCTATATCAAATCCTGATATCGAATTATCGATATTTGAATTAATTTAATGTTAAATTGTTTTGTTAGTTAAGAACGGGTACAGTCATAATAACACTTTTAAGAAAATGGAAGTATCAAAATGGTATATATTTTTTTTTAGTTTAGATATTTATGCACGAAATTGGTTGAATAAACTAATACTTGCTTTCTATTTTATCATTTAATGATATATTCGTGATGAATTGGTATCTTCCCTTCATACTTTTTACAGGCTTAAAAACTGTTAACTTACGAATGTATAAAGTTTTGAGTCTTGCGATATTAAATATTCCGCAAAAGTTTAGCGTTCGCAAGATGGCGTATTTAAAAGATTTTAATTCATTATATTTACATTTGTTTTATATCAATACGCGTTGTATAGCGCTGTCTCGCTCCCTTACACGTAAGCGGGATAGCAAAGCGATAAGCATAGGAGTGAGTGAGAGAGCGCGGGAACTGGTGTGAGTGAGCGCGCTAAACGGCTAAACATTAGATTATATTGAATACGAATATTAGGTGGATTAGGTATTGCCAGAATTGGATTAGGTGTCGCCTATTCTCGTAAAATACCTGTTCTTTGGATCTGTTCTAATAAATACAACTCATCTCTACGTGAGGGTGTTTTTTTTAATTAGACTTTGCTATCAAAGTATAATCGTCATTTATACAATAGGGTAAGTTGAAACACTGCACTTTCCTTATATTTCAGACCGTAAAATGTACTGCCTCGTTGGTCTAGTTGACTGCCTCGTTGGTCTTGTGGCAAAGCGCATCGCTTTGTGATCACAAGGTCCTGGGTTCAAATCCTAGGTCGGACAAGTGTAGTTTTTCTAACGAATACTTCCCAGTACGAGTCCGGAGTCTGAAATTGTGCCCGGTATATGGCAATAGGCTCGCCCCCTAATAAATGGGACCTAACATCGTCGGCGAACGTGAGTGTACTCGTTACACCTCTTCCAGCCCCGCTCGGGGAATATAGGCGTGATGGTAAAATGGAAAATTGTGGAAGATAATGTCGTGTATTGTGCGTCAAGGATATTTTAGCCCGTGGAAGACATTGTCAAGGGGGCGTTAGGGTTATCATTTAGTAAAATTTTCCTCCTTCCAAGGAGATACTTAAACAGGTGAGTCCGCACGATCACTAATTAAAAAAAGAACTTTTGGCGGGAAGACGAAAAGTGAAGTTGTCAATTTGTTTTAATTTCCAAAACTTGTGTTATTGTGACCGCCTCGTTGGTCTGGTGGCAAAGCGTACCGCTTTGTGATCACGAGGTCCTGGGTTCAAATCCTAGGTCGGACAAATGTAGTTTTTCTAACGAAAAATTCCCAGTATGAGTCCGGAATCTGGAATTGTGCCCGGTATATGGCAATAGGCTCGCCCCCTATTACATGGGACCTAACATCGTCGGCGGAACGTGAGTGTACTCAGTACACCTCTGCCACCCCCACTGGGGAATATAGGCGTGACGGTGTACTTGTGTTATTTCGAATAATAATGTATAATGTTGGTGGAATATTAACCATTATGTGTTCTTATATGTGCACGAGTGGAGGTAATTGTAACAAAGTGATAAAACGTGCCTTTTCGACTTCCCTCAAAACGGCCGACTCAATTGGTATGTAAAGTATCCACCACAATACTATCCAGGGTGGGGTACTTCATTAATTTCATTATCATCGTTGTCATCAAGTTCATTGGGGAGTTGAATTAATTTAAACAAACACGATTATATATCTCACTGGACACTGGCAAAACACACTTAAAATTACTGTGAAGCCATAAATTAAAGAAGAAGAAGAAAGTACTTGAGTAAATTTCATAGCAAAAGGCAACTCTGTGACTGTAACGTAGTAACATTTCACTTGATGACAGCGTAAGTTCCGATTTTAGCCGCAGACCAAAAGACCCTTGTGGCACTGTAAATATTTCTGCAATGTCACTTACATGCATACAAATATATGATGACAATAGGTTTAAAATCGTAGCAGAAACTGTCCCACCGTTGGGCACGGGCCTCTCAGACTGAGAGGGTTTAGGCCATAGTCCACCCCGCTGGCCCAGTGCGGGTTGGCGAACTTCACACACCTTCGAGAAACTCTTAGGCATGCAGGTTTCCTCACGATGTTTACCTTCACCGTTAAAGCAAGTGATAGTATTTCTTTTATAACGCACTTGATTTCGAATAGACAGAGGTGCGTGTCTGGGTTCTAACTCTAGACCTCTGACTTTGCAATCAACGGTCTAACCACTAGCACTGCTTCTCTTATCGGCACATTAATTAGCTATGTGTTAGATTAATAGATTGAAAATCATTTAAAATTAAACAATTAAATAAGTTCAGTATAAGTATTGTCGTGGCTATTTACCATATAGATCTGACCATCCAGTTAGGAATGTGGGTGTAAACATACCTGGTCCATTTTGATTGGGTTCATCGGCCTCGGCATAGCGGGTTGATGCGTTAACGATATTAAATTTCTATGGTCTACATCTGAAATAAAAGTATAAGGAATTTATGATAACACATTTAACCTGTCTTAACTCCCTCGTTGGTCTAGTGGCGAGGCGCATCGCTTTGTGATCATGACGGACAAATTTTATTTTATTTGGGAAACTTACAGCTAGCCCAATCAAATCTATCTATATCATCACGCCAGATCCCTTGCGGGGTAAGCAGAGAGTACAGAGTTTCAACAGGTTCTGTCCTTACCTACCTCTCTGAAGCTCGCCTAATATAATAAAGATTAAACAGATAAAAGTCATTTACAAGTTTCCACAGGTAAAGTAAATGTAGTTTTTTGACGAAATCTTCCCAGTATGAGTCCAGAATTTTGGAATGGAATCATCCGGTATATGCCAATAAGAAGATTAAAAATAGCTGTAAGGATGACTATAGAAAATTATTTCAAATTTGTAAAATTCTTCCAATCAGTTTAAAACACAAATTTCCTTTGATTGTAAACAAAGGTGACCGTCGAGAGTACAGTACGCGCTTGGTGACCGCCGGCAGATACAATGTTCCAAGGGTGACCAACTACTTCGGTGACAGGTCGCTAAAAAAACGCATCCCATACATTTTGAATAGTCTGCCGGCGGCAATAAGGGGCGATGCAAATATAAAAAAAATTAAAAGGAACCTGTAAAAACATTACCTAAGTTTGTGTTAAGTTAGTGTTACCATTATATTAAGTTTGTAGATTCAACTGACCCCGCAGTCAAACTGGTTGCACAGTTATGTGGGGCGATGATTTTTGTTGTGATCGTAAATAAATAAATAAATGTCTTGCCCCCTATGCAATCTTACTTGTAAGTTCAATTATATAACGATAGATGGCATTTGTAAGAAAAGTAATCTAATAAAATACGAAAAAAAACTTACAACTAAATTATGATATTGTGTAACCAGAATGTCGACTCAAGTAATATTTGCATGTTAAGATACATCACTTAATTTTAAGGGTTTCATGTATCTATCTATCTATATCATCATGGCAGATCCCTTGCGGGGTAGGCAGAGAGTACAGAGTTCCAACAGGTTCTTTCCTTACATACCTCTCTGGCTTCGTCCACTCTCATAGTTCGTCTCATACACGCTCGCCGGTTACGGAGACTCTTGACTTGTCCTTCAGATGGATGGCTTAATTTTTAAGAGTTTTAGTTTTAATGAAAGTAGATATATTTAATAGCTATGCGATCTCGAGGGTAGTGTGAATGGAGCGAGTGGCGATAAGAATCAGAAGTAAGCCACAGCAACGACGTTGACGTCAAGGCTTGGTGAAATTCAAAAGGCTCTCTAGCTTAGGCCATCTCCTCTTCTTATTTGCTTTGTAGTTCGAAAGCTCGCCTTGTTATACAAAAGCAGGTTTTACGAAGGCTAAGGTTCAAAGCCCAGCTCGCATCTCTGGATGTAAGTTTTTTTATCGTGAGAAACTCCCCTAGTTCGAGATAACGTAAGCAATTTACGAAGGAAGGGATCAAAAATACCCTTCTGAAATGTGGGCGTATGATGAACACCTGTCCACCTGCTCTATGTTAATCCATCTATATCATCACGCCAGATCCTTTGCGGGGTAGGGAGAGAGTACAGAGTTCCAACAGGTTCTTTTCTTACATACCTCTCTGGCTTCCTCCACTCTCATAGTTCGTCACATTCTTAGCTCGCCGTTCGCTCTATGTTAATAGTTAGTAATATTGGAAGTAACCTTGATGCAGCGGGTGCCTGAGTGTAGTTGGCGTCAATGGCGGGGGCGGCAGTGCGGGCAATAACCGTTGGTCCACGTCCTCTAGCTCTGCTGCCGGACACATGGAAATATGACCGACGTTATATAAAAAAAAGTAAAAAAAAAACACACACAATCACACCCCCGCAGGGATAACGCAAAATAAACGATTCGAGTTTAAGTCTTTACAGATGTCAATGTTAAGAGGTACTCACGTCCCAGTAGTGGTAAGGCCGGTGGTGGAGGCGGGGGTGGAAGGATGCCTCTGTGATCCACATCTGCCACGTGCGGCGGCGGCAACTCTTGTACCTAAAATAACACCATTACCTTGAATTTATTTTTCAAGTGGTATGTACCATCAGCGATAAGCAAGGGCATAGATTTATCTACGGGACATAGGCTCACTTTTGTCTCAAAAACATTAAGGCTGCGAAGTACACGCCTAAAAATAACGTGAACAAAGTTTTGAACCTGCAACTTCGTTCGGTAGTGGAGTATAAAGTTAGTATAAATATGAAAAGCAATGTTTACCGGTACGTAAGCAGTGTCCACGGGCGCGCGGCGTGCGGCCGGCGGCGGGGACTCCGGCGTGTCGGCCGGCCCGCCTGCGCGCTGTCGGGGACAACACACGCTTAGATACCCCCTCACACACAACACCAACATCATCATACATCATTAAGAACCTCCTCATCATCAACAACACCAACATCATAATTCATCATTATGAACCTCTTCATCATCAACAACACCATCACCAACATCATCATTCCTCATTATGAACCTCCCTTCGTCAACGCCAACATCATCATTCATCATTATGAACCTCATCAACAACACCAACATCATCATTCATCAATGTGACACTCTTCATCGTCAACAACACCATCACCAATATCATCATTCATCATTATGACCCTCCTCATCATCAACAACATTAACATTGTAAACATCAACTTAATTTCCAACATCATCAACGTCATAAACATCATCATCACTAAACAAAAGACGCCCACTGGAATACTTAGGCCTCCCATAAAAATCGCCACGAAGATTAGCGTTGTACGGTCAGCAACATAAGTCGCTTAACATTGTCAGTTTTCCATATCGTTTTTATACGTTTTACATTAAACTAGTGTCCGACCGAAGCTTCGGCTTCGGCCACCTACGGACAAAAATACCACCTTCAGCCAATCCTCAGACTTCGGCCAAAATGGGCCATAGTTATTACTGAAGCCGAACGTTTCCAGCAAGCACCGAAATAGAATGATGTATTACGATTTATAACTTACGAATGCTTTTCAGTAAATAAAAATAAATCTATCTATCTATCTATACCATCACGCCAGATCCCTTACGGGGTAGGCAGAGAGTATAGAGTTCCAACAGGCTCTTTCCTTACATACCTCTCTGGCTTCCTCTACTCTCATAGTTCGTCTCAAACAAATAAAAATGATAAATAATATTTCAGTGTTATCATTATTAACAATTTGTAGGTAATTTAAATCATGACGTTAAGTACATAGAGGCAACATTTTATTTTCTGTTAGCCCCACACTACGGTTTATTTCTGTGTCGTGGGTGTGACGAAACATATTTGTGGGTCACACAAAGATTTATTCGACGGACGATTTAGCGCAGTGGTCAAGGGCTTAGCCCGCCCCGCCCACTGTGTCTAATAGTCGCGGGTTCGATTCCCGCACGGAACAAATCTTTGTGTGATCCACAATTATTTGTTCTGGTCTGGGCATTTGTGTATGTGAATTTTCATGTTTGTAAACGCACCCACGACACAGGAATTAATCCTAGTGTGGGGCAACGTTTTTTAAATCCAAATCCAAATTTATCCTGGGTGGGAATCGAACCCGCGACTATTAGACACAGTGGGCGAGCGGCTTAAGCTCTTATCATCATCATCATCTCAGCCCATACTTGACCACTGTTGAACATAGGCCTCCCCAATCGCTTTCCAGCGTAACCGGTCCGATGCCACCTGCATCCAACGACTTCCTGCGATTTTCACAAGATCGTCGATCCATCTGGCAGGCGGTCGTCCCACGCTGCGCTTGCCAATACGAGGTCGCCACTCTAGAATCTTTCTGCCCCAACGCCCGTCCGATCTACGCGCTATGTGGCCCGCCCACTGCCACTTCAGCTTGCTAATCTTAAGGGCTATGTCGGTAACCTTGGTTCTTCTACGAATCTCCTCATTCCTGATTCGATCGCGTAGGGAAACGCCGAGCATAGCTCTCTCCATAGCTCGCTGAGCAACTCTGAGCTTTTTTATGAGACCTATCGTAAGAGACCACGTCTCTGATCCATATATCATCACTGGTAACACACATTGACTGAAAACTTTAGTCTTAAGGCAGTGAGGTATTTTGGATGAGAAGATATTGCGCAGTTTCCCGAACGCTGCCCAGCCGAGTTGGATTCGTCGATTGACCTCTCTCTCAAAGTTGGACCTACCTAACCGGACTACCTGTCCCAGGTAAATGTATTCGTCGACAACTTCAAGAGTAGAGTTCCCAACGGTGAGTGCGGTGGGTACGACATGGACGTTAGACATTATTTTCGTTTTGTCCATGTTCATTTTAAGACCCACTTGTTAAGATACTCTGTTGAGGTCACCGAGCATTCGTCCTAGATCTTCCAGCGACTCCGCCACAACCACAATGTCGTCGGAAAATCGAAGGTGAGTGATGTATTCGCCATTGATGTTGATGCCAAGTCCTTGCCATTCCAAGAGCTTGAAGGCGTCCTCTAAGGTGGCCGTAAAAAGTTTCGGAGAAATGACGTCTCCCTGTCTTACTCCTCTTTTTATGGGGATTGCCTTCGTGGACTGCCCCTGTACTCAGACTGACATGGTGGCGTTATTATACAAGCACTTCAACACTTCGATGTACCGATAGTCAATGCGGCATCGCTGGAGAGATCTAAGAACCGCCCAAATCTCGATCGAATCGAAGGCTTTCTCATAGTCCACAAACGCCAAGCATAGTGGCCGATTATACTCCTCGGTCTTCTGTATAATCTGCCGCAGCGTATGTATGTGGTCTATGGTACTAAAGCCTTTCCGGAAACCGGCTTGTTCGGGAGGCTGGAAGTTATCAAACCTGCGTTCGAGACGATTCGTAATGACTCTCGAAAACAACTTATAAACATGGCTCAGCAGTGTGATGGGCCTATAATTCTTCAGTAAAGTGTTATCACCTTTCTTGAAAAACAGTACCACCACACCCCTGTTCCATGCTTCCGGCGTTTTCTCTTCGAGCAAGACGGAATTTAACAGCCTCTGAAGGACTTTAAGTACCGGCGTTCCGCCCGCTTTCAGAAGCTCTACGGTAATTCCGTCTTCGCCCGGCGCTTTGTTATTTTTGAGTTGTTTGAGAGCCATCCTAATCTCGTACAGGCTGATGTCCGGAGTATCTTTAGTGTAGTGTCGGGTTAGCTTGGCTCTTGGGTCTTTTACCAAGTCAACAACAGGTTCAGCTACTGAGGTATACAACTGCCCATAGAACCTCTCTATCTCCCTGAGCACCTCCGACCTATTCAACGTTACGTTTCCGTCCTCCGTCTTCAGCTTCGTCAACTGGCTTTGCCCAATAGACGCGTCTTTTGCGAACACTTTAAAGCCCTTGTTCTGTGTTATGGTCTCCTCAATACGCCTTGTATTGAAGGACCGTAAATCGTGTCGCAAGGACTTAAGCTCTTAACCACTGCGCTAAATTGTCCGTCAGATTACATTTTTAACATTTAGCCCGTCATGCACCAAATTTCTTAGGGTTATTAACCTTCGGCATCGCCAAAACCTTCGGCTGAAGGTTTTGGCGATGGCCTATTAATCGGCTTCGGCTACGGCCAGAAATCAACCTTCGGTCGGCCACTACATTAAACCCATTATTTTTGTTGATCTTAATATATTTGAATATGTTACTAATTATTTAGTTTTGACAATGATCACGACAGTGTGTAAAATAAATATATTACGCACACACACCGTCACGCCTATATTCCCCAGAGGGGATGGCAGACGTGTACTGAGTACACCCACGTTTCGCCGACGATGTTAGGTCCCATGTAATAGGGGGCTAGCCTATTGCCATATACCGGGCACAATTCCAGACTCCGGACTCATACTGGGAATTTCTCGTTAGAAAAACTACATTTGTCCGACCTAGGATTTGAACCCTGGACCTCGTGATCACAAAGCGATGCGCTTGCCACCAGACCAACGAGGCAGCAAATTATATTACAGACTGGATAAACTGAGATTGTTAGACGACTTATGTTGCTGACTGTACTATACGCAAACATCTCTTACCGGCGACCTTCACAAAGAGGGTCTCAACGTTTACGATTTTTTTCAATCTCTCTCTCTCTCTGCAATTCTATCCATAAAAATAATTATAAGACATGGCATAAATGTCTCACTGTTCAGATTCGATCATTTGTATATAAAACAATGCCATGATTCGAATCCCAATGCCTCATTTGTATCAACTAAATTCAAGCACAGTAGGCCGACCGACCGACATCGCGTCGCGTATTCGTTCGTTCTGTGAGACGGCAAGTTAAATGAAGTTAAGATTCAGATTCAGTTTCAGATCGGAATGAACGATGGCGCATTTTGCTTGTTCTGTATGATTAGAAACTTTGTAAACTGACTGATAAATGTAAGATCGAGATTCAGATACAAATGAGCCATTTTTTTCAGTAAAACTGTTTCGAATCTTGTGGTTCTCGTTCATGTTTTAAATCAGTAAAGATTATGACTAATAATTATAATAAATAATTTGAGTTAATTTACACTTACAGTCATATTCCAGTTATTATTGCTCCATGGACTGACAGATTCTGGTATGTAAGGCGGATCTGAATCATCTGGAACAAAATAACAATGTAACAAGCTTGTTTTAAGTATTCAAAGTTCTTCAAAACCACATCTAAAATATTATAACACATTATTTAGTTACGAGTTTCTATAACCGGCGAGCAATTATGAGACGAACTATGAGATTGGGGGAAGCCAGAGACGTCTGTAAGGAAAGAGCCTGTTGGAATTCTGTACCTATCTGCCTACGCCGCAAGGGATCTGGCCTGATGATATACAAGGCTTAACATAATAAACGCAAGACCTGAAAGTAGTTTGTTCTAAATCGACAACCGAATCGGTTCCCACTATTTTTAAACTTTTTTTAATTTTCAAAAAAGCTCTCACCTCTGTCGCTTTTCTGTCACTTCTTTCGCTGTATTAAACAAAATTTAATTCACAGCATTACGGCTATGTTAAATGTATTTCTATTACACACACCTCAATATGCATACAAAAGTTTGGTAATTATTTAATTTTATGGTCAATTTGGGTACAAAAGAGCTTAAAAAAATGCTAGAAAACTCCTTAAAGCTAAAAGTTTGATTATCGTATTGAATTCGTAAAGCATTAATCTAATCAATTCCATGAATGCAATGTATGCAAAAAAGAATTATAAAACTCTCATTTTTAAAAAGAGTAACCGTGGAGTTTCTTGCTCTTCTTTTCCACAGGAATGACTTTCCGAACGGGTGGTAGAGTCTTAAGTAATTAATAATTTTCTCTTTTTGACTATTCATAAGTGCCTTTTGGTCTACATGTATAAAAAACTTTTAATTATGATTTTTAATTGGGATGTCTGAGGTCTTGCTTTATATATGTTGCATATAGATAGACACTATTTAGAAAAAAATTTAACATCATCACCAACATCATAGCCGAAAGATGTCTACAGTTGGACAAACACTTCCCCCAAAGATCGCCACGACGACGGGCAACGTTCTGTATCCATCCAGATTTTACCTGCGAGTTTCCCTAGTTCATAGGTCCACCTTCCAACGCTCCTGTTCGCCTATACAATTTAAGAAAAGAGAACGTAGCCCCACACTAGGAATTATTCCTGTGTCGTGGGTGCGTTTAAGAGCGCGTTTAGAAGCGCTCGTAGCGCTGTGCGGCCGTGGTGTTCTTACCGATCACTAAGGTTAAGCAGCGTTCGACTCGGTCGGCCTCAGATGGGTGACCGTTGTGGCATTTTCATATTCTAGGGTCTCCGTGCTTCGGAAGGCAAGCTAATCCGTTGGTCGTTAAGCCGAGTTGGAAGCCTTTTAGGCGGCTTGCTAAGTTCCAACAGCAGGTGGCCACAAACCTGCCTCCACCGCACCGCACTGGGTCCGCGTGTTGGAGTATAACCTGATCTCTCTCACCTCGATTTGTGAGAGAAGGCCTTTGCCCAGCAGTGGACAGTATAGGCTGTTAGATAGATTAGATAGGGTGCGTTTAAAAACATTACATTCACATACACAAACACACAGACCAAAACAAATATATATGGGTCACATAAAGATCTAACTCATGCAGAGACTGAATCTGTTGTTAACCACTAAACCAAGTCATCCATCCGTTAATTTTCCGACGGACGATTTAGCGCAGTGGTTAAGAGCTTAAGCCGCTCCGCCCACTGCGTCTAATAGTTGCGGGTTCGATTCCTGCACGGGACAAATCTTTGTGTGACCCACAATTATTTGTTTCGGTCTGGGTATTTGTGTATGTGAATTTTCATGTTTGTAAACGCACCCACGATACAGGAATAAATCCTAGTGTGGGGCTAGGTTTTAAAAAATTATAAAAAAATGTGGGTCACATATAGATCTAACTCATGCAGAGACTGAATCTGTTGTTAACCACTGAACCAAGTCATCCATCCGTCAATTATTATTGACCTAATTTTATTGACTTACCATTGATTTCTATGTAAAACGAGGTGGGTGGCGGTGGATTGCCCGTACTCTCCGGCGTCAACAGATCTAGTCCCGGCAATGCATCTTGCGGGTCCTGCGTCTTTTGAGCCAATGTAGCGTTTGTTACTGTAAAGTAACAAATTATATAATAATGATAATATTAGCCCTAAAATAAAACTACTTTTCGGATTTTCTCGCGGTTTTTTTTTATTTTTAAGTTCCCGACGACCAACAAATGCCTTTTGGACGTCTAACACCTCAGTCCCTCCCGTGACCATGGGTGCCGCAAAGCACTCGAAACGACGCGAACTCAAAAATAAACCGCGATAAAACCCGAAAAATAGTTTTTATTAAATGTGTAATTTTTGCGTAAATCTAAGAAATCAGTATAATATTAGCCCTGTTAAGAAACTCCTACTGTTGGGCACGAGCTTCCTCTTAAACTGAAAGGGTTTTATATTCAGACTATTTAATGAAGAATTCCGTTTATAGACTGTTTATACATCGACCACGAAGTGTGAAGTGCGTCGTCATGGATTTAATGTTCTAATTATTCTGACGCTTTTTTTAATAATATGTATACAAGCTGTAACATAATAAACGCAAGACCTGAAAGTAGTTTGTTCTAAATCGATAGCTGAATTGATTCCAACTATTTTTAATGTATCTTACTTTTTTTTTTATTTGTAAAAAATGCTTTTAATCCTTCAGTGCGCTATAAAAAAACTAAATTTATTCTTGATTCATAGCAATAAGGAGATTACAAATGCATTCCTAACCCGTATTACTCAAAATGCACACATACACGTACAAGTTTCATTGTTAATTGGGGTATAAAAGTGCTTTAAAAAAGGGTAAAATCCCTTAAAATTTCAAAATTTGGTTTTCGTTTTGACTTTATGAAGCAATTCTCTAATTGGGGTGTCTTGAGGTCTTGCGTTTATTATGTTACAGTTTGTATAGACTAAAATGTACAGTCGCACAAGGATCTTTTGTGCTGCGGCTTAAATCGGAACTAACGCTGTCATCGAGTGAGATGTCACTACATGACAAATGATTTTTTAAATGATAAAAATGCCTTTACACAAATCAACTGAAATCTAGAAGAATATAATGTTAAGTGCAGCGTGTCCTGCCTAGCGAGCGTTCATTGATTTTAAATATTATTCTCGAACGATGTCGACAGGGTCGTGGATTGGTCATGCTCACTAAAATGTCTTTGCTAGTGGCGGCTCTGTGGAGCGGGTCATTCTTTTCCCTCTAAAATGGTTGAGGAGAGTGATGGCTGCTTCTCAGGTCATACTCGTGAACGGGTGCTGCTGGTGGGGACTGGTCCGTCCCCTGTCCTTTGTCTGACTGAACGTGTACCATAATGCTGTTGAATTTTGTCTCGTTCGGCATCACACTGGAGCTATGACCAGTTGTTTTGTACGCGCTGTTTACATATTTTATAGTAACACTTTCTCTCACTATTATTATTATGCTTTTTATTATATACCTCTACAACATCTCTATTTTGTAAATGAGAGGACTATGTAGACACTGACCAATACCATGAATCTAAGTACACTTATGATTAATCTATACTTAAGCACATCCATTTAGCTCGTTCTGCATTATTCTCCCATACTCCATAAATGCAATGTATACAAAAAGAATTGTAAACCTCATTTTTAAAAAAGAGTAACCGTGGAGTTTCTTGCCCTTCTTCTCCACAGGAATGACTTTCCGAACGGGTGGTAGAGTCTTAAGTAATTAATAATTTTCTCTTTTTGACTATTCATAAGTGCCTTTTGGTCTACATGAATAAAAAACTTTTGATTTTGATGATTTTGATTGACAGTCGCAGAGTTACCGTTTACTACGAAATTACCTCAAGTTCTTTATTTAATTAGCAACCCCGCGGACGCACCTGTTGAAATATTTCCTTGGAAGTAGATCTGCCCCATACATGATTCGCCCCAGAACCAACAGCAATGAAAAAATACTTGTACGATTTCAAATCACCCATAAATTCTCTTAAGGCATTTATTATTAAACGGACAAGCGGGGGAATCGAAACATTGCACAAAAAGTATTAGATTTTGAGGTTATAATTCAGTAGCCAGTAAATAACCTGACTAACCTGAGTTATTGTCGGACGCTGTTGAATTGTTGTCGTTGCTCATAAACGTTTTGAGAACATCGTTAATGTTGAAATCTTGCTTCTCACTCGGCCTGTTGTTTATTACTTCTATTTTGTTGGCTGGAAAAAAATACATGTTAATTCCCCTGACAAATTAAAATGAGAGTAAAACTTATTATTAGATTTAACTTTAACAGCACTAGGGTACAAAAAATCATAAAGGCCCTTTATCAATTTATAATCAACATCACTTATAACGTTTACAAGGCGCAAAATTGATTGCAGCGGAGTTCTCCCAGCTACTTTTTTCAAATGAGAAGCTTACTATACTTAGAGTATTCGACCATGAGTTTAAAATGAAAGCAAGATATCTAATGTTACATAACAAATTCAATTTTATCTCCACGACATAACGTACAAATTAGTACGAGCGCCAGTGCATATGTCTTTATGCATTTACATCTAAGCAGGTCGGCAAGCTCGCACGTATTCACGGGTCTTTTTCTTTGTTAAACAAATCTGTACGCTAAATAGTGGAATTAAAGTTCAGTATGCTATGTAACACAGAGAGAAAGATGTGTCACCAAAGTTATATATTTGAAACACTACTTCTACTTATAAAACCTGAAAAATGGCTGACTAACAAACAGCACTTAGTTTGATCCAGTAAGTCTAGAAGCATGAAATGTTGCATAGGTGTCCCTTATATAACATACAATGGAGACTAAGCAATAATTATTAAAAATTCATCTGAACTTACCACTGCTAAGAATATCATTGGATTCGGTGAACAACGCCATAGGGTTGTCGGATGACAGAAACGAGGTGAGCCCCAAGTTATATAGGGACCCGTCGGCGGCTATCGACGAGTTGAACGTGCGGTCGATGTTGTACGCAACTGTAACAAATAACCAATGAAAACATTAAAAAATTTGAATATATTAATAACATCTATTTATCTATATCATCACGCCAGCTCCCTCGCGCGGTAGGCAGAGAGTACAGAGCTCCAACAGGTTCTTTCCTTACATACCTCTCTGGCTTCCTCCACTCTCATAGTTCGTCTCATACACACTCATTAATAATATCCTTATAGTAATAGACAAAAGGTTTAATTTTATTACACCGTCATGCCTATATTCCCCAAGCGGGGGTGGCAGAGGTGTACTGAGTACACCTACGTTTCGCCGACGATGTTAGGTCCCATGTAATAGGGGGCGAGCCTATTGACATATACCGGGCACAATTCCAGACTCTGGACTCGTACTGGGAAGTTTTTCGATAGAAAAACTACATTTGTCCGACCTAGGATTTGAACCCCGGACCTCGTAATCACAAAGCGATGCGCTTTGCCACCAGACCAACGTGGGTGTACTCAGTACACCTCTGCCACCCCCTCTGGGGAATATAGGCGTGACGATATT
This sequence comes from Phalera bucephala, assembly GCA_905147815.2. NCBI lineage: Eukaryota > Metazoa > Arthropoda > Insecta > Lepidoptera > Notodontidae > Phalera > Phalera bucephala. The sequence goes on along the minus strand of LR990632.1, from coordinate 6,027,879 downwards.
TTTTTAATTTTTTTTTCATTTTTTACACTAGTAGGGAACCGTAGACTTTCGTATTTTGTATAAATTTCAACTTAATATCTCTAGCCGTTCCTGAGAAAAAAAACCTAAAAGAGGTGATAACCGTCGGACAGACGGACAACGAAGTGATCCTATAAGGGTTTCGTACAAAACCCTAAAAATGAGAACTTTAAGAGACTTTCTTTGTTGACTACTTCCTGCATTGATATATAAAATGACATATGCTATAATGGGCGTTATTTGTTTACCTCTGCGAACTCAACAAACATATTTTATTAAATTACACGAAAAAAAATCGCGGGTAATAAATAATAACACAATAGTCTACTATGATACGTACTGTCATCATCATCCCCAGTGTCACGGGGCGCGGGTAGGTCCAAATCTTCATCAGGGCCTGGTGAAGGCACGTCTTCATCTCGTTGTGGTGGAGACGGCGCTGCGTTGGCCAGCGTGGGTATTAACTCATCCAACTTCCTTTTGAGAGCCCGCACTCGGGCGCCGAAGTTCTTGTATGCCTGTTGACGTAAGACATGATACCATCCCATTGGCACAATTAAGGGTTACTACGCTAAGGGTTACTACCGCGATAAATAATCTGAAATCTGAAAAGAAAATGTGATGTCGGTATTTTTTTCTAACCGTAAGAGAAGAGCAAAACACACAGCGATGCTTGAAGTGCGAAGGGAGTATGTGTACAGTCGACGCTGGCGCGGTACTGTTCAATGCTTTCGGCGGGAAGTGGCGGCAATAGCAATATATAAACCGGGTATAAAATTCTAGCTTTCATTAAATCCCGGTAGGTCTGGCCCGCCTAGGATCTCACTCTATTAGCTTTTTGAAGTATTTTTGATGTGTAACATCTTTTCTCTCGGTTGCTGGATATTTTTTTGTGGGAGTGATTTTGGAAAAGGGTCGGAAATGTGTTACAGGCAACCGGGGAAGCGCGCGCTATTTGATTTGACCAATGAGCGCGCGCTATTTGATTTGACCTGAGCGCGCGCGGTGGAACCGGGGAAGCGTGCGCTATTTGATTTGACCAATGAGCGCGCGCTATTTGATTTAACCAATGAGTCATCTCAATTTCATAGTAGCATAACATGTCAGATGTTACACATCATATGCGACTACTGTAAGGCTCGTTTGTATGTTCTAATTGTAACTACATGTACACAGAATAATAGCAATGGTACTCACATAAGCGACAACTTTCACTTCTCCCCTTTGAGTAGAGTAATAAGTGTTAGCAGAAGTCAAGAGTGCCAACAATGCTTCCCTTGCCACTATCTCACGCTGCAACGCCTGTGTGTATCGTTCTACGCAGGCTATGCCTTCGTTCAGCTCCTTTTCAACATCATCTTTGTTACTTTTTTCTGTATAGAAAAGTAAAAAATTCTTGTCAGAAAATAGATATAACTGAGCGTATTTGCAACACAGAAAGCGAGTCTCCGTTGGTTCGGGAACATAGAAAGAATGTCAAAAGAAAGAATGATAAAACAGATATACAATACGAAAGTGGACGCATGTAGGTACCGGGGAAGACCTAGACTATCTTACCACGACCAAATAAACCGAGTCTTATCTGATGGAAAAGTCAAGAGTCTCCGTAACCGGCGAGCGTGTATGAGACGAACTATAAGGGTAGAGAAAGCCAGAGAGGTATGTAAGAATAGAACCTGTTGGAACTCTGTACTCTCTGCCTACCCCGCAAGGGATCTGGCGTGATGATGATAAAATATGAGGTCATATTCCTAGACTAACAGTGTAAGCATCTAGAGATAGAGATCATCTAGAGATAGAATGGAAACCACGTATAGGCAAGCGCAGCGTGGGACGGCCGCCTGCCGGATGGACCGACGATCTTTTGGAGATAGCAGGAAGTCGTTGCGAACCGGTTGCGTTGGAGCGCGATTGGGGAGGCCTAAGTTCAGCACTAAGCTAAGATGATAATGAACAGACATGGAGATGACCCGGATGCTGATGCCGCAGACGTGCCTAAAGGCGAGATTGCGGCACCAGAATCAACGGAGGACATCACTATGGAAGAAGTTGAATGGGCGATAGGAAGTATGAAAAACGGTAAAGCTGCGGGAGTAGACATGATATCTGCCGAGATGATCAAATATGGTGGAACTTGCGTCCGGGACGCTTTCCGGGCCCTTGCAAACCTTTGCTGGAGGACCGGTAGAGTCCCTACAGATTGGCGCCGCGCAGTCATAGTACCCTTGTATAAAGGCAAGGGTTCACAATATGACTGCGCCAATTACAGAGCCATCAGTTTGATCAGCTTGGCAGCCAAGGTGTACGGTAAAATTATTGAACGGAGAATGCGCGTGAAGTCCGATGGAATGTTGTGCGAGGCACAAGGGGGTTTCAGGTCTGGAAGAGGATGTTCGGATCAAGTCTTCTCACTCCGCAACATCGTAGAGAAGCATCTGGCAGTGGGCCGGAAGGTTTTCTGCGGTTTTGTAGATCTGGAGAAGGCATTTGACAGAGTTGTGCGAAAGAGACTTTGGGACATTTTGCCAGAGTATGGTATAGATGGCACTCTGTTGCGAGCCGTCCAGTCCACTTATGTGGACTGCAAGGCATGCGTACGGGTGGGTGGTAACAGGTCACCCTGGTTTGACGTTAAAATCGGCGTCAAGCAGGGTTGCGTGTTGTCCGCTAGACTGTTTATAATATATCTGGACAAAAGTCTTCAAAGACTGAAAGCGATGAATGAAGGTGTACAAATGGGTGACTTAGTGGTAAACCATCTACTTTATGCAGATGACGCGGTTTTAATAGCGCCAACAGCCACTGATCTGCAAACACTAGTCACAGTTATGAAAGACGACTGCATGATCAATGGCTTACACTTGAATGTGAAGAAAACCAAGATTATGGTTTTTGAAAGGGAAGAAACCAGAACGAATGTAAGGATTATGGTTGGTAACGATGTGCTGGAGCAAGTGAATGAGTTTGTATATCTTGGATGCGCCTTCAGTAAGGATGGGAAATACACCGCTGACATAGAGAGAAGAGTGAGTGCAGGGAACAGAGTGAATGGTGCGATGGGAAAGCTACTCGGGAGCCGGCACTTAAGCCATAAGGCGCAGCTGGCCATACATAACGGAGTTCTTGTCCCAACGCTGTTATATGGTAGCGAGAGCTGGGTATGTAAGAAGGAGAATGAAAGTAGGATAAATGCGGTAGAAATGCGAGCTCTGCGGAAGATGTGCGGAGTGAAGCTGACCGACCGCATTAGCAACAGCATAGTAAGACAGCGAGTAGGTATGAAAGATAGTATCGGTGTAAAGATGAGAAAGGGCATGCTCCGTTAGTTCGGGCATATAGAAAGAATGCCAGAGGAAAGAATGACAAAACAGATATACAATGCGAAAGTGGAAGGATGCAGGTACCGGGGAAGACCTAGACTATCTTACCACGACCAAATAAACCGAGTCTTATCTGATGGAAAAGTCAAGAGTCTCCGTAACCGGCGAGCGTGTATGAGACGAACTATGAGAGTCGAGGAAGCCAGAGAGGTATGTAAGGAAAGAACCTGTTGGAACTCTGTACTCTCTGCCTACCCCGCAAGGGATCTGGCGTGAGGTTATAGATAGATAGATAGATAGATAGATAATGAACAGTGTAAGCTGTTTGGAATCATCTGAAGTGCACGCAAATTATGTAGATACTATGAATAACAAATAATACCTCAAAATATGAACCCAATACTCGTACATTGTAAATTATATGGAGTAATTGCATGCAAGAATTTCAATTAATTCCATTCTCCCGCTGACAATTAGATTCTTAGGCAACGTCTTATTGAGTCATGACAGGATTTCATTTAAAAACTCGACCAATTTTTTCTTTATAGTTCTTTGGTAATAAAACGAAATATTACAAAAAAATACCATGTCTATATCCCATAGTATAAGTGAGATTGGCAGCGGTATACATACCACAGATGTTAGATCCAAATGTAATGACAGGTCTAACATTATCAATATATTTTATCAGCGCATTACCATTACTGGTGGTCGCCCATAGGTCGATATTCCTACTACCTACTCTTTCATCGTTTGCTAGTTATGTTTGACATTCAGTAAGACTATAGACAAATAATATTAAAGACAAACATCAATTTGACGTGTATTGTGTCAAATACATGGCAGTGTATGTAATGTTTTTTTTTCATTGATTTAATGTATGTTTTATGCATAAATTTAAGAAATATTAGCATTCTGCACTCCTTCTCTATATAAACTATAAGTGTGGGAAATTTCATACTCCTCCGTCCGCGCAATTTTCGTAAAAAGGTGTACAAAATTTTTGCTTCACGTATTAATATATAGATAGATACCAGGCACAGGTCCAGGGTCTTGACGACAACTGAGATTTATTTCCGATATTAGGGAGCTTACTTTGTCCCGCCTAGGGATCTCAACCCAGGATATTTGATCATCACTGACACAACACACTATGCACTACTAGAGCAATGAGGCAGTAGTGATGCGACTCGAGTAGGATTTAGTGAATCGAGTCACTCGGGTTATTTTATTACGTCACTGAAGTTATCGAGTTACTCGAGTTCACTATTTACAGTCCCGGCAACTCGAGTGAAAGTTATCACTCGAGTTGTGAGTTTTGATTATTGTAGCATTTTTAAATAGGTACCTTTATTAAATAAATAATATGAATAAACAATTATAGCACAAACTTCACAAATCTAACTAAGATTATGTTTGTATACTTTTTAATATGCAAGTTTGAACGTGCTTATGACCTGGTGACATCAACTATAGTGAATTATTAAAGTGACATCAATCTAGAGCTCACCGAATCAACTCGGTGCGCCGAGTTTACTCGGTAACTGGAATGCAAGCGGGCTCGAGTAAAATTTATTTTTACTCGAGTACCGAGTTAGACAAATTCGCTCACGTCACTCGAGTGAAAACGAGGCTCGAGTCGCACTACTATGAGGCAGTCAAATGGGTGGTTAAGGCTATTTTCTTCTTCAGTTGATAATCGTCCACAGTCTAACATCCCTCAAAACCACCATAAACGAGTCTTAGTTTTACTAAAGACAGAAATTTCAGCACAAACGATGCCATTTTGCCTAGCCTTAATTTCACTCGAGTGGCTCGAGCGGAAACAAGGCTCGAGTCGCACTACTATGAGGCAGTCAAATGGGTGGTTAAGGCTATTCTCTTCTTCAGTTGATAATCGTCTACACTTCAACATCCCTCAAAACCACCATAAACGAGTCTTAGTTTTACTAAAGACAGAAATTTCAGCACACACGATCCCATTTTGCCTAGCCTTGTTTTCACTTTAGTGGCTCGAGCGAAAACAAGGCTCGAGTCGCACTACTATGAGGCAGTCAAATGGGTGGTTAAAGCTATTCTCTTCTTCAGTTGATAATCGTCCACAGTCCAACATCCCTCAAAACCAACATAAACGAGTCTTAGTTTTACTAAACACAGAAATTTCAGCTCAAACGATCCATTGGGTCGGAGTGCGCTTGAGATTTTTCAGCCCAAGAATAGTCATCAATAAACAAACCTTTAAGACTAGCTCTCAATGCGTCGGCATCGGACAGCTGCAAGTGACTTTCATGAATATATTTGAGCCTCAAATCCGTATCAGCTTCGAGCACAGTGCACTGTTTAATTTTGTTTACTAGCTGCTGTGGCTGAAATCAAATTACACATTAGTAAATTTACTATTACGCGTAGTATCCTTACTTTTACGAGGGTTGTGAGCAGGGATTTTTAACAACTGGTTCAAAAAGTTCGGAATACATCGCTCATTACAAAGAACATATATTTCTAGTTCTTCTCAGACGCAGCCATGACGTTCTTGACGGCGCGGCGTCCGTCTATTATTTTCAAGGACAAATGTTCCTATTTCTAACGATACCCATATGGTCATATTGTGACCTTGAGAAAGTCAACGAGCGAAAGCAATCTCAAAATAACCGGTTAATTTAGGTTACAATAGCGGTTGCAAGGGGGACCCCCCTGCAACACCGTGGGCACCGCGTCGGTGCGGGGGGGAGCGTGTCACCAAGTCTCCCGCCGACGGCGGGCTCGTCAGAGCGCGGCACAAGAGGGACACAGGTGCGTTCCATACGGAGATCCCGGAGCCCCTCCAAAGTGCTGATGTCGGCCACCCTGAGGTTTTTAGTCGGTAGGAATCCGACACGTCCCGCGAGCTGCCGCGTCAATTTCTTAGGTTTTGCACGGTAAAAAGAAATTGACGGACGATTTAGCGCAGTGGTTAAGAGCTTAAGTCGCTCCGCCCACTGTGTCTAATAGTCGCGGGTTCGATTCCCGCACGGAACAAATCTTTGTGTGATCCACAATTATTTGTTTCGGTCTGGGTATTTGTGTGTGTGAACTTTCGTGTTTGTAAACGCACCCACGACACAGGAATAAATCCTAGTGTGGGGCTACGTTTAAAAAAAAAAAAAAAAAAAAAAACTTTTTTATCCCTTATATTTCAGTTTTCTTCAATTTTCTTGCCATAACAAAAAAACCTTCGCGGGTTCAGTTGAAGAAAGAATTAATTTAATAATATGAAGTTTAACCAACTGACCCGCGTGGGACGATTTGTCGGGCGAGATAGTGACTAACCCGAAACTCCTTGACAAACAACATGAATGTGTAGACTGAAATATTAAGGGGTATTACGTCAATGCTACAGGTCCTACTTTTCAGAATTAGAATCAGAATATTTTTTATTCATGTAAACCATTACAGTATATTATGAATCGTCTGAATTGCAAAGACTTTACCACCACTTTGGAATGTCATTCCTGTGGAGAGGGAGGGCAAGAAACTCCACAGTTCCTCTTGTAATAAAAAAAATTTACAATTTTTCCCCTTACATTTTGTTGTGGAGTATGGGAGAACAATGTAGGTTGGTCATCAGGTACTATAGAACTAAGCAGAAAATTAAACGCTTAAAAAAAAGTAGGATTCAAAATTCGTGTTTTTTTTTAATAACTTATGAACTAATTTTGATGATCCATTTTTGCATTGGGTACAATATAGCTCCGAGGTGGACCAATTTTAATTTTATCAGTATTGGACCTTTGACTTTAAAGATACACCATGGGACTCCTTGACGGCGAACAGCATGCATGTATAAATTCATTTATTATGAATATTATATCTTCCTGTAGGTATCTTACTGTAGGGCTACTTTAAATAAATAATTATAACTAATTCACTAAGTATTGTAATATAAATATTTTTTTTCAAAGGAAAACCAACTTGGCAAATCAAAAAATAAATATTTTAAGTCAGTGCTGAGTAAGGACTGCACCAACCAGCACCAACTCCAAATATTTATTTTATGCTTTTTTAAGTTGGGTACCCTCATTTTAAAAAGTTTTTTATAATACCTTTTATATTATATTACCCTTATATATTTACCCCTTTTATATTACCCTTAATATTAATTGGGAACTCGAAAAGTGATGTCAATTTGTTTTAGTTTCCAAAACTTGTGTTGTTTTTAATAATAATGTGTAATGTTGGTGGAATATTAACAATTATGTATTCTTATAAAAGGTGTAACATAATAAACGCAAGACCTCAGACACCCCGATTAAAGAATTGCATCATAAATTCAAAACGAAAAGCAAATTTAAAAATTTAGCGGTTTCACCCTTTTATTAAGCACTTTTACACCCCAATTAACAAAGAACTTGTATGTGTATGTGTGCCTTTTTCAAGAAATACGTTTTAAGAATGTATTTGAAATCTCCTTATTGCTATTATTCAAGAATAAATTTTGTATTTTATAGGGCACTGAAGGAGCAAAAGCATATTTTGCAAATTAAAAAAAAAATGTAGGATGCATTAAAAATTGTTGGAAACAATGCAGTTACTGATTTAGAACAAACTACTTTTGGGGTCTTGCATTTATTATGTTACACCTTGTATATGCATGAGTGAAAGTAATTGTAACAAAATTATAAAACATGGCTTTCCATCATCATAATTGGTATGTAAATAATCCATAGCCACTATTCAGGGTTGGGGCACTTCATCAATCAATATAATAATTGTAATCAAGTTCATCGGGTAATTAAATTAATTTAGGAATTGTTAAATAAATTATTCTATGTGTACAAATAAAGGGCGTAGTATCCATGGTCAAGAAATTATTACTATAAAAAAAAAAACAAATACTAGCATACAATGGATATTAAGATATTTTAATTTTTGACTGCCTCCTTGTCTGGCGGCAAAGCACATCGCTTTGTGATCACGAGATCCTGGGTTCAAATCCTAGGTCGGAAAAATGTAGTTATTCTAACGAAATATGAGTCCGGAGTCTGGAATTGTGCCCGGTATATGGCAATAGGCTTGCCCCCTATTACATGGGACCCAACATCGTCGGCAAAACGTGGGTGTACTCAGTACACCTCTGCCACCCCGCATGGGGAACATAGGTGGCGGTGTTTTTTTTTATTTTTTTTTAATAGAATACAACATTCATAATTTCGGTATGTTAATGGATTGTTAATTTTATTGCTGATCAACCATTTATTTTTAACCAAACCAAAATTAATCAGATTTCAAACATATATTTAAGATCGGCTCATTTGTAGGCAATATACGGCTCCGCAGCTCAAATAGCATCGCAACTCATAAATCATATTTTTTTGATTAGGGTCCCTACTAAAAGCTAATTGTTACAAGGTTTTTAATTTATATAAAGTGGCAGATCATACTCTTGGTTGCTTTTTTACGACATTTTGAGGTGATCTCGCATGTTTCCAGAACATGCAGGGTAAGTAACGTAAAATGATAAAAAAGAAATATTTGTGAATTGTGACTTATTTGAGCGAAGACACAATGTATCAAATATACTTGAGGAATAATATGTAACGAGTGAAAAATGTTTCTTACTTGGAAGTCCAAAGGATCATCATCAGTCTTTTTTACAGCCCCGGCACTCAATAATCCAGTCAAATCGGACAGAAACTCATCATCATACACTGATCTCTGTTCCCATATTTTGAAGATTCGTAATATCTTTGGTCTCACTTTCTCATCTCTACAACAAAAAAATGGAATGTATTAAATTTGTTTTGCAAGTTAAAACAAACATCTTTACAATATTATTTGTCAATATTTGGCATTAATAAAACATTGTTATTGGTTATAGAAACATGACATCTTTTTTTATTTGCTGCTATATATATATAGCAAAGACAGCCTAGTGGTTAGACCTTTAGACTGCAAAGTCAGAGGGCTCTGTTCAAACCCAGGCATGCTTTTTGAAAGCATGTGCGTATTAAAAATTAATGATCACTTGCTTTAATGGTAAAGGTAAACATCGTGAGGAAACCTGCATGCCTAAGAGTTTCTCGAAGGTGTGTGAAGTTCGCCAACCCGCACTGGGCCAGCATGGTGAACTATGGCCTAAACTCTCTTTTCTCATGTATATTCATAACGCTTTCCGAAACACAAATTGTTGGATTACAATTATATTCAGCACCAATGATCATAAGTTCTACCACATCATGATTGTAATCTGTTTTGTGTTTAAATAAATAAACCCTCTCAGTTTAAGACGAGGTCCGTGCCCAACGGTGGGACAGTTTCTTAACAGGGCTAATATTATTATTTTTTATTATTTAATACATAAAAATTTAATTACATCCTTTATTATCAACAATGAAACTAACCTCACTAAAGGTGTAGCCTTTTGTAGATTAAGACCCCAGCTCTCCACAAACTCGTAATTCTTCCTTTTACTGTACTGTATCACGTCGTTAGCTAAATAGAACAGCACAAGCCTCTGTTCCACCTTAACTCTCTTTAGCACATTGAGCCAACTAGAAACTATCTTTTTATGATGAACACGCTGCTTCAAACACCATGAGGACAGACCCTGTATACTCTCCTGCGTATCCTTTAACTGCATTAGCCTTTTTTCAAACGCCAAAGTATTAAATTCTTCAGTTTCACCCATTATAAAAACGCATTAAAAACACTTCTGTGACATACTATATTTAAATTTTCTCGCCACTTAACATCAATATAAAGACGATAAACACTTCTTAAGGAGACACTTTATTTAATAATGTTTTACTGTACAAATTCAACACAATAATACACTAATGTGGACAAAATAAACGCAATGCAAAACCGCGTTATGAACACGGATTTAGATTAGATAATAATTAAACATACAAACTCTAAATATGATACTGCTCTGTTCGAGGGCAATATACGCTGTATCTTCCAGCTTATATAGCGCTTAAATTATAGAAATAATAAACACATACAGAGAAAATGAGAAAAAACGCGGAACTATATGACTAAAGACAACAACCGCCATTTTCCTATAAATGTTTTTTTCATACTTTCGTAACGTTCATATTAGGCAAAGTTATATGCGCATACAGCCAAATATATTTTATTATAGTAACACCGATCATACTAGATCCGTCTTATTATTTTGGATGGTTTTAGCAATGAAATATCATTACGTTTACTTACTCAGAAGAGATACCCAGATAACATTGAAACATTCTCCTATAAGCTAAAGAATCTGAAACACTTAACTTTCCAGAAGGATACATCTCAAGTTATCGACTGAGGTTTATTTTTGTGCCCTTGTAAGCACCATTGTGCTTCATATGCTTATGCATAGACGAAGAATGCCTAGACACCACATATCGCCGTGTGGTTGGTGTGAGTTTGTGAATATGCGTTAGTGTGATTACAAGTACAGGATTTATCGATAAGAAAATTCAATTTATGTTTAATAAATATTTACTTTATGCAAAATGGTAATTTACTCATCTAAATTGTGATTTCCAATTACTACGAGTAATTAATATAAGTTTACACATACGTATTATAATACAAATCTTAAAAACGAATCTGTAAACATCGATATTAGTATGTACAATTTAATACAATAGTAAAGCCTCATTGGTAATGCGCATAGCGATCACAAGGTCGTCGGTTCGAATCCTATGTCGGAAAATTGTAATTATTTGATAAAAAAAATCTAGTCCAGAGTCTGGTACTGTGCTCGGTATAATATCAATAGACTCATCCTCTACTACATGAGACCTTACATTGTTGAACGACAAGTGAGTGTCCACAGTACACCACTCCCACTCCAACTTGGGGGATTTAAGCGTAGCGGTGATTATAATTTTTACATCACATTTACCCTAAGTTCGCACGAGCGCTTTTTCAATGCACGTTAGTCATGAACTTAGGATGTATGGTCAGCGCATATCGCTGAGGTAGCGTGTCAATTTTATCTGTGAATTTGTGGATCTACGTTAGTGTACTTTAATAGGGAAGTGATTACCAGGACAGGCCTTATCGAGGTGAAAGACAATTCATGATAAAAAAAAAAATTATTTCATCAACAGAAAATCTTAAGTTACCTGAGAATCTATAGTAAATATGTTCATTTATTGAATAGGCACTTAAAGCACAAAATAGTCAGTCGAATGCAAGTAAACGCAAGTAATGAATACACACTGGTACTACTCTCGCTAGTACCCAATTATTGCTTTTAAGTCGCTAAGTCAAACGTTGAATCCGTTGATCGCTGCTAAAGTCGCTGGTGTATTCCACTAAGAGCACTTGTTCTCGATTTAATAGCTATCGCTTCAGAAGAGAGACTGTGTCCGTCGCCGCGCTGTTCCCTTTATACTCATATGAAAGTTCTAGAACGGACGCGAACCCTCCAAATACATCGATAGAAAAGTCCAGGTTCATCAAACAATAGCCGGCGCATTCCACAAAGCGGTATTATTATTACGTACTTACATACTTACCGCGACCGCGTGCTGGCGATAATAACAAGGGAGGTACCTTCTAAACGTTTTAGCACTCAAACCCGGATTCTAAATCACAAAAATCAACAGTTCCCTGTGATGGAACTGGACATCAACATGCTTTTCAGGGTTCAGATTTATCTATATACGGGCATGACATACAACGCACCCTCGCGGGGTGAAGGGCACAATGCCATAAAGAGGTCAAACCTCTAATCTTCAGTAAAAGCAGTACGACCCAAAGGGCAAAACTTCACGACCCCTGCCGCGAACCCGAATCCTGCCGCTACCGCCGGCCGTGACATGTTCTCACCGATCCCCCCGATGCTTTGACACCGCTTCTTTCCGCTCCGGATACGGACGACGACGACGAAGTCGTAGATCCCCTAGCCCGCCGACCGGTGCACTAATTACACCCCCTCCCCCCGTAGCACTGTCCAAACCAAGGCCAATCTTCCTTGAGGCGCCCTCGAGTATGTCGCCCCTTGTCCTTCTGGCTCGAGCGTAGTGGTTGCACGCTCGCCCTTAAGTCCGGTGAAGCTGTAAAGGCCTCACGGCCAACAGCGTATATCACTCAAACACACTCACACTTTATTTCGCAACCGAGGCTCTATATGTCATCTCAATATAAAGCTTCCATTGAGGTAAGTAGTTTAATAAGCGTTTTACTTCAGGTAAAACGCCATTATAGTTAAAGATGAAATAACCATAAATAGGTCTAGACATCCCACCCCCGATTGGGGAATATAGACTCAACGGTGTTTATCTAGATATCCTATCCTTACTAAATTTCATCCAAATACGTTTAGTCATTGTGACGTAAAATAGGAATGGTTAATGTTTCAGTATTAATTTAGTAATATCGACAATAAGCGATAGGCGCTGTAGGACGTCACTAGTGGAGAAGCGTAAAATAATGCATATTTGAAATATAAATTAAAGCTTTAAACTCACAGTTAATTATCATCGTATATTAATTATATGACGTCAGTGATGTATATATTTAATGTTAAATCCAAAATTTTGCTTAAATACATACGTGTGAAATGAGAATTCAGGATTTTTCACTCCTCCTTTGGTTATCCTTGATTGATAAAATTCAGCACAACACGACATAACTTCACTGTATAAAGGTATATTCAGTTATCCCATTGATTTTCATTTATATTTTAACCGTTGAAACGGACGGGGCGCATTTGTTATGGCCTAAGCACAGGTTACAACAGGCAACCAAGCACACGTACAGGGCGATGTTGCCAACCTTACAATAGCTTTCTCATTCACTCAAAATGGTAATACGTGTAATTGAAAGAAAAAAGACAAATGTGTTGAACGATGACCAGCGGAGCGGCAACGTCGTATGACTCCTTCCAGGTAATTTTAGCTTCATGTGCTTATGGGTACTAACATTTTATATTTTGGGATAAAACCTCTACCATGTGAGTGATTTAAAATTAGTTTGTATTGACGGTTGGTAATACATGATCGTTTACGATGGGCATAAAGAGCCTCAAGATAGTTTGTATATGATAATAAATAAATAGTAATAGGAAAAATGAAATAAATTGATCATATTAGGTTTCGTTTTTATTTAAAAAAAAAACAAGTAAATCGGAGTCAAAAAGTTTTCACCTAAACATTCTCTTCCGAAAGTCTATAAATTGTGTTGGCTTCCCGCAAAATCACAGTATCTAATCTTCTTAATCTATAGTCTCATTGGTGCGATTATCGTCTCTTAGACTGATATTGTGTATATAGGTACTCTTATATTCTTCTCTCATATTCTCCTTTTCTCATTACCATGCTCACATGAAGTAATTCAGTGAACATTTACATTTTGGAAAGCTTGCTCGGCGGCCTCCTGCAGGAAAAAAATTATATTTATTTATAAATAATCATAATATTATTTTTAATTAATTAAGAAATAATAAACGACAATATTTGCGATATTTTTTCGACTTGGAATTGTTTTTTCACCGTTTTCAATATTCTTTATATATACAAGCTGTGTCGTTAATAACGCAAGACCTCTGACAACCCAATTAGATTATTGCTTTACGAATTAAATATGACATTCAAATTTTAAATTTTTAGGAGTTTTCTGCCATTTTTTAAACTCTTTGGTACCCAAATTAACCATACAATTCGATAATTAACCTTTGTGTGCATATTGAAGTGTGTGTAATAGAAATGCATTAAAAATAGGTGCTGCTTAGAATAAGGATTCAATTTTGTTAAGAATAGTTGGAATTGATTCGGTTGCCCATTTAGAACAAATACTTTCAGGTCTTGCGTTAATTACGTTACACATTGTTTACAAAAATCATCACCAATTCGTACATCAACCAAGTATCAAGAATACTGAGTTAAGGTATACACGATATGTCGAACAACAAAAAAATAACCTCTATTATAAATTTGTAAGCAAGACAACAAAAACCAATATTATCGGTAATACTGGGTATTTAAAAAGCAATATCTCATCAGGAAGGTCTCATCGGCCTGGAGAAGCTAAATACATTAGATAAATACCTGTCATACCTACAGTTCTTTCGGAAACATTAACGATTTGATACAAAATTCATCCCGCTTCAAATTTGGGTGAACATCACAGAAAAACTTTATACATCGCTTTTTTACCACCTACTAAGAGGTTTATTCATTTTAAATAAATAGGCGAGCCACCAGTGGTCAATAAATCTTTCAATTGTAATAAAACACGATAATTAGTTAGGAATAAAGCTCGATGACACAGAAGCTACTAGCAATGGTCAAATGGGTCATCAAAGTAGTGTTGCCATATTAATCGTTTTTTAGGTCCAACTGTCACCGCGTTTTACTCTGTTTTGCCAAACTAGAACTTCTTAATTTATGAACCGATTTTAAAAATTCTATTTCGGATTATGTTTGGTATAGCTACTATAGCTTGGCAAAAAAGAGTAAAAAAAATTGAGGGCGCCTTTATCACGCATATGAACACCCCATATACTACGACTCAAAGCGTTAAGATACTTGTTATTTTTAGACTTTTCCTGTACATTTTCATTGTGTTACTAAGAACCGAAGTGGGTCACGACTAACGACTCAGACAGGTCAAGAATACTACTGAATAATACACATTAACGAAAGCTGTCTCCATTCCGGTCCCTATTTACAAAATCGCCATAAGAAGCCTAAAACATATAACCCGTAAAAAACTCGCCTCATTGTATTGCCTTTTATGAAATTAATTTCGACGTAAATCAACTTAAATCGACGGACGATTTAGCGCAGTAGTTAAGAGCTTAAGCCGCTCCGCCCACTGTGTCTAATAGTCGCGGGTTCGATTCCCGCACGGGACAAATCTTGGTGTAATCCACAATTATATGTTCCGGCCTGGGTATATGTGTATGTGAATTTTCATGTTTGTAAACGCACCCACGACAAAGGGATAAATCCTAGTGTGGGGCTAGGGCCTAGAACATATCTATGCCCCAAATTTTTTTTGGCGGGAAGTTGAATAGTGGTGTTGTCAATTTGTCTTAATTTCCAAAACTTGTGTTATTTTGAATAATAATGTGTAATGTTGGTGGAATATTAACCATTATGTATTCTTATATGTGCATGAGTGAAGGTAATTGTAACAAAGTGATAAGACGTGCCTTTTCGTTTTCCCTCAAAACGGCCGTCGTAATTGGTATGTAAAGTATCCATCGCTTTACTATCCAGGGTGGGGTACTTCATCAGTTTCATTATCATCGTTATCATCAAGTTCATTGGGGGAGTTGAATTAATTTAACACTTTGACTCAAAAAAGTTTGTAACTAATTATATCAGTAAGATCGTAAAGATAATTGGTGGGGGTAAGGTCATTTTTTTGCCGACGTTTCAAACAGTTATAATTAAAAAACTATAGAGAATTTTCACTTGAACTAAAAAGTAAACGACTTTATGATGATGACGTATTTTATTTACGTACAACTTTATAAATTTTGGATACTTATACTATTAACATTCCTGCCACGATCATAAACACCCGGAAAATCTCATAATTTATCCCCTGTTTTTACGTAAACAAATATTTTTAGGAAAATTTTCATAAAACTTACACAAATGATATATTGCACTTTGTAATCTTAAATAACTAACAAATAAGAATGCATATCTAATTTTAGGTCATCTAAACAAATAAATAGGTAAAAATACCTCGTAAGCTACCGAAAAAACTTGCTTGGATATCTTGTCTAGATAGGCCGAAATCCAGGCAGTTTTTTTACAATGATATTAAGGTTTACGACCTAATTTTTGGCAAAAATAGAAAGAATACATCCTATTTAACCAATATAGACATTTTTCTTATTTTACAAATAAACGTTTATTTTACGAAATATTGACCTAAATTCACACAAAGGTACTTACTGAAGTCAAGGCTACTCTTTCTGTTGAGAACCTCGAACAAACACTTTTATCACTCACGCTTTTCCCGGGCTTAATTTTTTTTATACACAAACATATTACCACAAATTCTGATAAGATGTCTAATACGATTTATTCATCAATTAGAATGACGAATTTGTTTATTTACACGCGCGACACTTGAGACGCCACTTAGCGGAACGCGAATCTGTCGGATGTTTACGTTATCCATTCACGAAAGCACAAACACAAACTACCAACTATTATACATCAACAGAACGAGAATATTATTCAGAACTCTCTCCTTAATCCTTTCCAGGCTGGCTTTCGTCCTGGTCACAGTACTGTTACTGCTTTGGTGAATATCACAGACGATATAAGAATAGACCGTGTCTTAGCTGAAGGGCAAGTCAAGAGTCTCCGTAACCAGCGAGCGTGTATAAGACGAACTATGAGAGTGGAGGAAGCCAGAGAGGTATGTAAGGAAAGAACCTGTTGGAACTCTGTACTCTCTGCCTACCCCGCGAGGGAGCTGGCGTGATGATATAGATAGATAGATAGATATAAGAATAGGAATGGAAAATAGCAAATTAACTTTACTAGCACTGCTCGACTTCAGCAATGCTTTTAACACTGTGGATCTTAACATTTTGCTTGGAGTCCTATGCTCTATTAACATATATCCAACGGCAATTGATTGGTTTCGTAACTACCTGTTTGGTCGCCGGCAACGCATTTGCATCGAAGAAACTTACTCTTCCTGGTGTAACACTACTGCCGGTGTACCACAGGGTGGCGTTTTATCTCCTTTGCTTTTCACTGTTTTTATTAATTCTATCCCCAATCAACTACGTTCGTCATACCACCTTTATGCGGATGATCGCCAAATTTACACCCAAGCACCATTGGCCAACCTGTCGGAAGCTGTGAACACCCTGAACCATGATCAATCTAAGATATGTGAATGGAGTAGGTGCTACGGTCTTAATGTCAATCCTACTAAGACACAAGTCATTTTTGTTGGTAGCCCCAGACTTACTGCACGCCTCGATTGGTCGCAACTTCCCCAAATCATATTTAATGGTGTCACTATACCGATAAGTAAAAGTGTGAAAAATTTGGGGATTTATCGATACCAATCTTACTTGGGGCCCACAGTTGCAGGAGCTTAGCCCCAAGGTTTTTGCTTCCGCAGGCTCTTTAAGAAGGTTGCAAAATTTTCTCCCGACTGCCACTAAAATTGCACTCGCACAATCCCTGCTACTCCCTATTATCGATTATGCAGACGCCAGCTATCTTGACCTTACAGAGCAGCAACTTAATAAACTTGAGCGACTTCAAAATTTTTGTATAAGGTTCATATTTGGTTTGCGCAAATATGAACATGTTTCTGAATTTCGTACAAAGCTCAAGTGGCTACCAATTCGCCTTCGCTGGAATTCTCATATATTATCGCTCCTATACAGTGTTCTGTTTAATCCGATAACCCCCTCTTACCTCAAAAATCGCTTTGAGTTTCTTCATGACAAATCCTTTACAATACAAGCTGTTCGTCTGTCCAATGCATTGCCTGTGTCAGTTAGACGTGCAAAGTCGTTGGTTTCATTCAAAACAATGGTCAAGAATCACTACTTGTCCATAATATAACTGTTTGCCACTTGTATGAGGAAAGATGCTGTCGTAATTTTAACCAGTGTTATAGCTATAATATGTATTAGTATGTGAGTATGTATTGTCTTGTATGTATTTATAATTAGGTATATATCATATTGGTTTGTAATATAAATTAATCATTAATAGTGTACGCCACCAACTGCCCCTTTCTTTCTATCGTTATTTATTTTCTTTACAACGGTTGTCTGGAAGAAATTGCTATCAGCAATAAGGCCGCCATTTGTACTTATGTTTTGTATAAATCTGTTTGTAAATATTTGTTTTTCATGGTGTACAATAAAGTGTACTATTATTATTCTCTACATTTTGTTAGAATATTGTCTATGGCTACGATTTAGTGTTTGCCCACAATAGAATGATAAAAAAAATCGACTCCGCTTGCGTATAAATTTATACGTTACCTTGTGAAAGGGACTAATATAAAACTTGGCAGCATGAAGGTAAAATTACCTGGAGGGAGTCATACGACGTTGCCGCTCCGCTGGTCATCGTTCAACACATTGTCTTTTTTTTCTCTCTATTACACGGATCACCATTTTGAGTGAATGAGCAAGCTATTGTAAGGTTGGCAACGTCGCACTGTACGTGTGCTTCGTAGCCTGTTGTGTCCGATGTTTCGGCCATAACAAATGCGCTCCGTCCGTGTCAGCGGTTAATATATGAATGAAAATGATTGTGTTAAGTAAATATACTTTAATACAGTGAAAATATGTCGTGTTGTGCTGTATTTTGTAAATCAAGGACAACCAAAGGAGGAGTGAAAAATCCTGAATTATCATTTCACACGTATGTATTTATTGCCTCTTATTATATTATAGGGAAGTTTCACATCAAAATTATGGATTTTACATGAAATATATACGTTATTGACGTCATATAATTAATATACGGTGATAATTAACTGTGAGTTTAAAGCTTTCATTTGTATTTTAATAATGCATTATTTTACGCTTCTCCAATAGTGATGTCCTACAGCGCCTATCGCTTACTGTCGATATTAATAAATTATTACTGAAACATTAACAATTCCTATTCACGTCATAATGACTAAACGAATTTGGATGAAATTTAGTAAGGATAGAATATCTAGATAAACACTGTCACGTCTATATAGTCCCCTGGATAGTCCCATAGGACTTCAATATATGCCGATAAAATCATCACATATTTTGTCAGCTGATTCTAGTGTAAATACCCTCACTGCACCTGTGATGCACTCGCCAACAACAGCTGACAACGAGGATAGCTCTGTCTCGTTTATACATAAACATAAAGATGCGACGGAAGCTCACAGGTAAGTGGAGGCGCCGATAGCAACAGCGGTTTCGAATGAAGCGAGAAAAAGCACTATTAAAGCTACTCAAGGACATAGCGGGCGAGAACGCGAGAGCGGGATAGCAGTGCAGGGGGATTTCGTGGAGGCCACGAAATGCACCGTGGTTTCAGACAAGCCAGGTAGCGAGGCGGCTACCTGCGCCTCCGCATCGATTATGTCCCCAACCACCGGCAAGCGGTCTCCGTCTGTCACTGCGAGTTTGTGTAAGACTGACTGGATCGAACCTCAATTACTAGCGGACACTATGCGTGTATCGGAGTCGAACGTAAAGTGTGCTCAACAGGTAGGGGATGTAAATAAAGAATGGACTGTAGTTCGAAGTAAAAGTTCTAAACGGTATAAATTAATCGGACAAAAAGGGTGTGCGTCTACCTCACCAAATATTAAATTCAAGGCAGCTGACGTAAATGTACCTCTGTTCATTTCAAATGTTAGTGTTGAAACAAGTGTGCAGGATATAATCAGTTATGTAAAGGAGAAAACAGACACAACTGTTTCATTAAAAAAGATAAATATGAAGTCCACTAAAAATTATAACGCATATAAGATATACGTTTCGAGAAATAAATTAGATCTATTTCTAAGCGATCAATTTTGGCCAGCTGGTATTACTTTTAGGCGTTTCGTACATTTTACATATCGCACGAAACCAGAAGGTGCTAAAGTTACAGTTAGTTAAAATAATTATAATGGGTAAAGAGAAAGGGAAGTATTGTAAATTGACCAGCTTCAATTGTAAGTCTTTAAAACGTTCAATAGATGATGTCAGGGCGATTTGTGCTATGTCAGATTTAGTGGCACTTCAAGAGACATGGCTTCTTCCCCATGACATTCCATTATTAGGGACGGTCTGCGAACAGTTTGAGTATACCGGTAAATCAGCCGTAGATACTTCGGTTGGCATGCTGGTAGGTAGACCTCATGGGGGAGTGGCTATTCTCTGGAGAAAAAATATCTTTGAAACAGTTTCTGTAGTTGAATGTGGTAGCCTTCGCCTCACTGCCATCAAAGTTACTACGTGTGGGCGTTCTGTTATTATATTTTCTGTTTACATGCCGACGGACTCGGTAGAAAACCTTACTATCTTTACGGAGGTGCTAGGTGAAATTAGTGCAATTGAAGCAAGTGAAAATGTAGAAAGTATATTTTTACTAGGAGATTTTAATGCTCATCCTCACGAATTGTTTCACAAGGAGTTAGCTAATTTCTGTACGGATCAGTCGTGGATTTGCGCCGATTTCGAAAAGCTGGGTTTAACGTCAAGTAGTTACACTTATGTTAGTGAGGCTCACGGGTGTAGGAGGTGGTTGGATCACTGTATTGTCTCCTTAGCCGCCTGGCATACTGTTGTGGAAGTAGGCATAGAGGAAAATGTGTATATGTCAGATCATATGCCAATATATGTTAAGTGTGATCTAAATCTAGTAAGACAAAAGTTAGGAACTTGTAATATACCGCCCAACACCATAATATGGGGTGAGAGAAAGGAATGCCAGATAGGTAAATACCACGACTTATGTAATAAAAAATTACGTGAAATGCATTTCCCCCGGGAGTTTCGGGAGTGTGACTCTGGGATATGTAGTTTAAACGAGCATAAACTTGTGTTAGAGAATTTATATGCACAAATTGTCTATGTTCTTAGTGATGCAGCTAAGCAAACAAAAGAAAAAGGAGGAGGTAGACCCAGGAGAGATAGAGTTCTATGTGGCTGGAACAATCATGTCCGCGACGCTCATGGGGAGGCCAGACTTAAATTTAAAATGTGGATGTTACATAATCGACCTACCGAAGGAGCGGTATATAATGAAATGTGTGAGGCTCGTCGGATCTTTAAAAGTCGCTTAAAATGGTGTCAAAATAACCAAGACCAAATAAAAATGGATATAATTGCCAAACAAAAATCTACGAGAAATTTCAGTAAATTTTGGAAATCCACAAATAAGCTGGATATTAGGCCCGGCCTACCCGTAAGCGTTGGAGGTAAGAACGACTCTGGGGAGATAGCGAGGATGTTCATGGAACATTTCCAAGTGCGATCTCCACTTGGCCCTTCAGATGTGAGAGTCGATGCTGAGTCGTACTGTTCGGGAGAGGAGCCGATACCACACCTGTCGGCTAAACATATCGAAGCCGTAATTAAGAATACGAGTAGAGGCAAATCACCAGGCCATGACGGACTGAGCATCGAACATTTTAAATATGCTGGGGTCCACCTGCCGAGGATCCTATCCTTGTTCTACGCGATGTGCATTACTCATACCTACCAGCCGACTTGATGACGATCGTAGTCCCCATCGTTAAAAACAGGACAGGCGATATTTCAGACAAGGCGAACTACCGTCCTATCTCTCTCGCCACTACCATGGCTAAGATATTGGATAGTCTGCTTGATTCATGGTTAAAAAAGTATCTAAGCTTGCATGACGCACAGTTCGGATTCCAACCCGAGCTATCAACTGAAAGTGCAATCCTGAGTCTAAAGCACACTGTCCAATATTATATAGATCGTAAAACCCCGGTATACGCCTGTTTTCTCGACCTCTCCAGGGCCTTCGACCTTGTATCATATGACGTGCTCTGGAAAAAGTTGGGCGACAGGGGTATACCGGTAAACGTTCTGAAAATCCTCCAATTTTGGTATGCGAACCAGTCCAATAATGTGAAGTGGGCCAACACTCTTTTCGAATCATATAGGCTGGAGTGCGGAGTAAGACAAGGAGGCTTAACGTCTCCCAGACTCTTTAACCTATATGTAAATGATCTGATAGTCGTGCTCAGCAGTATGCGTGTCGGATGCCGGGTGCATGGTGTAACTATAAATAACATCAGCTACGCGGACGACATGGTGCTGCTGGCCTCGACTGCTGGAGCAATCGGAGAGATGTTGAAGGTTTGTGAGAATTATGCGGCTGCACACGGACTTGTTTATAATGTAAAAAAGTGTGAATACATTGTCTTTAAGGCTGGAGGTAGATACCCAGAAAATATACCGGATATTACCATATGTGGCATGAACATTAAAAGACTAAATAAAGTAAAATATCTTGGGCACTTTCTAACTGACGACCTTAAAGACAATGTAGATATAGAGAGGGAGCGTAGGGCGTTGGCGATTAGAGGCAACATGCTGGCACGTAGATTCTTCCGGTGTACTGCAAATGTGAAAGTCACGCTTTTTCAGGCATACTGTCAGAGTTTCTACACGGGAAATCTATGGATCAGATATGCCAAAAGAGCGCTAGACGTCCTACGAGTCCAATATAATAATATTTTTAGGATGCTGTTGGGATTGCCTCGTTTCTGCAGTGCCTCAGAAATGTTTACACAGGCTCGAACGGATGGCTTTTACGCTATCCTTCGCAAAAAAACCGCATCGCTGATGAGTAGAGTAAGAAGCAGTCACAACAGTATCCTCCAAACAGTGGCAGAGAGCTATTGCTCTCCTATTTTGAGACATTTTGTATGGAGGACGATAAATTAAGGAGAAACTAATCTCTCAGTTTGTTGTCCTTCATGCTTAGTGGTTAAACTGTACATATTTGTAATAGGTTAAATGTACTAACAATAGTAAAAAGTTTTTTTTTTTTTTTTTGTATACTAACACAATGGGCTTTTGTTGCCCGCAAAAATAAATATTATTATTATTATTATATTCCCCAATCGGGGGTGGGATATTCCCCAATCGGGGGTAGGACCTTTTTGAGTGGTGTACTGTGTACACTCACTTGTCGTTCAACAATGTAAGCTCTCATGTAGTAGAGGATGAGCCTATTGATATTATACCGAGCACAGTGCCAGACTCCGGACTAGATTTTTTTTATCGAATAATTCGTATTTTCCGACATAGGATTCGAACCGATGACCTTGTGATTGTTATGCGCATTACCAATGAGGCTTTACTATTGTATTAAATTGTACATACTAATATCGATGTTTACAGATTCGTCTTTAAGATTTGTATTATGATACGTATGTGTGAACTTATATAAATTACTCGTAGTAATTCGAAATCATAATTAAGATGAGTCAATTACGATTTTGCATGAAGTAAATATTTGTTAATCTTAAATTATCGATAAATCCTGTACTAGTAAATACTTGCCTAATCACGCACACTAACGCAGATTCACTAACTCACACCGACATAAAATTGACACGCTACCGTGGCGATATTCGGTGTCTAGGTATATTCTTCGTCTATGATGCCCCTACACGAATTAACGGAAAAATGGGAAAAACTATGAGACTACTACTATCTATGCCCCCCCCCCCACTCCGGCCCGAGCCCGCTGAATCTGTCTGTGCTAAAACCATAGAGTAAAGTAATATAGGCTAAAACTTAACTTAGTGATTATATACTCTTTGGTCTGTGCGGCGAATTGAATTTATTTACGTCGCAGCTTGTATTGATAATTTGATATAATTTTATTTTTTTACCAAACAATCTAGTCTGTACTGATGACGATAAATCTACGAACTTAGTTTAGAGAACCAGCCAAGGAAAAGACGTGAGTTTTTTATATTGTTTACTTTAATAATAACTGTGACTCAGAAATAGGCGGTGACCGATAATCATAGTGACTGCCCAAGCCGAGGATGTTCGTCTTGGGCTTGTTGTCCCCATGCCGTACTAGCTCGTGCGTAGAGGATGCACCCTCGCCCTCGCCTCTTGTCTGGTGAAGCTGTAAAGGCCCCGTGGCCTCAGGCCAACCATGTCGAACGCTGCTACACCCTGGTGACCGCTAAGAACACCGCGGTCCCACAGCGCTACGAGCACCATATAACATGGTAGTAGTTAAACTAAGTTGGAAGCCTTTAGGGGCGGCCGTTGCCCCGCTGGGAACCATATAGGTTGATATTATTATTTGCCGATGTTCTGGCGAAAGCCAGGAGTCATGTTGTAGTAAAGAGTATGCAAGTGTTTTTAGAACCTCAAAGTCTAATTAATATATATTACAATACAAGGTGCTGCCTGGTGACTGCCTCGTTAGTCTAGTGGCAAAGCGCATCACTTTGTGATCACAAGGCCCTGGGTTCAATGGTCGGATAAATGATGGTTTTTTATCAAAAAACTTCCAGTGCCAGTAAGGAGTCTGGAATTCTGTCCAGTAAATGGGAATAGGCTCGCCCCCTATTACATGGGATCTAACATTAACGGCGAAAAGTGCACAGTACACCTTTGCAATCCCCACTTGGAGAATATAGGTGTGATGGTGTTTTATTGTACCCAGGACCTCGTGATCACAATGCGCATTATTCACCACTAGATTAAAGAGGCAGTCGTAGAGTTTATTTTGTAATATCTTAATAAAAATTATAGCCAAAGTTGTTCTCATGTGTAAGCTATATTATTGTAAGGTGTCATCAAGATATGTGCAGTCGTTTTTGCATGAAAGATAACAAACATTCATACATCCACCCACTCCAACTTACCTATTTATTATATTAGTGATCTATCTATCTATCTATATCAACACACCGGATCCCTTGCGGGGTAGGTAGAGTACAGAGTTCCAACAGGTTCTTTCCTTACATACCTCTCTGGCTTCCTCCACTTTCATAGTTCGCATCATACACGCGCACCGGTTACGGAGACTCTTGATTTATCCTTTAGATAAGACTCGGTCTATTTGGTTTGGTAGTGATGATGCTAATAATGTGGTTATCCCCAATATTTTTGAAATAAGTGGCATTATTAAAATTGAAAACTAAAATTTGTAGCATAACTTTCATTGTAGACTGTATTTACCAGTCCAATAAAAAAATAATATAGTAAAGTGTTTTATAAATTACTTCAGTGAACAATTTGCCATTGTTTGAATTTCCGAATATTGTGCAATTATTTGGTTTTCACTAAAGCTATGAACAGTTTGTCAGTGGATTTCCGAATGTTGTGCAATTATTTTGTTTTCACTAAAGCTGTGAACAGTTTGTCAGTGGACTTCCGAATGTTGTGCAATTATTTTGTTTTCACTAAAGCTGTGAACAGTTTGTCAGTGGATTTCCGAATGTTGTGCAATTATTTTGTTTTCACTAAAGCTGTGAACAGTTTGTCAGTGGATTTCCGAATGTTGTGCAATTATTTTGTTTTCACTAAAGCTGTGAACAGTTTGTCAGTGGATTTCCGAATGTTGTGCAATTATTTTGTTTTCACTAAAGCTGTGAACAGTTTGTCAGTGGATTTCCGAATGGTGTGCAATTATTTTGTTTTCACTAAAGCTGTGAACAGTTTGTCAATGGATTTCCGAATGTTGTGCAATTATTTTGTTTTCACTAAAGCTGTGAACAGTTTGTCAGTGGATTTCCGAATGTTGTGCAATTATTTTGTTTTCACTAAAGCTGTGAACAGTTTGTCAGTGGATTTCCGAATGTTGTGCAATTATTTTGTTTTCACTAAAGCTGTGAACAATTTGTCATTGGATTTCCGAATGTTGTGCAATTATTTTGTTTTCACTAAAGCGAGAGTACTCATCAAACTCAAGCTTCAAGTTTAGTCCATCATAAAATCTGTTCTGTATAACAATTTGATTGAGAATAATATGTGTTGTTTAATATTATTTAAGCTTGCTGCACCTGGTGTTGTAATGCATCAATTAACAAAGTATCTCAAGACAGGTATGTAAGGATAGTCTTTGGTAAAGAAACTATCTGCTTATTCCACAAAGGTTCTGGTATAGAAAGAGAGAGAGATAAACTAAGACATTACACAGAAGTAGCCAATATTAATGCATTAATTGAGTAGTAGTGGCTGTTTTTTTTAACTATAAAGCGCATTATAGTCCATTATTTTAAAAAAAGTGTGTATATGACCCATTTTCTTGGTACATTATTTTTTTCAAAATCTGTAAATACAGCTCAAATTGTTGCAATAAGTTAAGGATAAGTCAGACTGTTTTCCTGTAGCTACATTGGATGAGGTACTGGGCCTTACCACCCCATGGAAAAAAATCCACCCTGTATTTTTTAATCATTAGTGTCTGCCATATCAAATTTAAAAATTTTGCCAATCATGAAATACATTGATCGAATCAGGAATGAGGAGATTCGTAGAAAAACCAAGGTCACCAACATAGCCCTCAGGATTAGCAAGCTGAAGTGGCAATGGGCGGGCTACATAGCGCTAAGATCGGACGGGTGTTGGGGCAGAAAGATTCTAGAGTGGATACCACGTATTGGCAAGCGCAGCGTAGGACGATCGCCTGCCAGATGGACGGACGATCTCGTGAAAATCGCAGGAAGTCGTTAGATGCAGGTGGCATCGGACCGGTTACGCTGGAAAGCGATTGTTGAGCAGTGGACAAGTACAGGCTGAGATGATGATGAAATACATTTCTTAGGGTTTTGATGATGGCTTCGGTTTCGGTCTTAAATGAACATTTGGTCGGACACTATTAAATTGTCCCTAAATTTAACTCGAATTAGTATTGGGTATATTATTCTCATTATTGCATTTTGTTATCATTGACCGCATAGATAGGCCAGTCATAGCGATTTGATAATTAATTTTTGATAACATAATCACATGTTAATTACTAGATTAAACGTATATTAGGAATTACAATTAGAGTAAATTGGTGTCCTTGTACACGGAAAATAATTCTACTTTGTAACCATCTTGATACTTTATTACTTTTATGAGAGAGGGTATGCTCCGTTGCTTCGGGCATATAGAAAGAATGTCCGAAGAAAGAATGACAAAATCTTTTATAAAAAAACGTAAACCGACTTCAAAAAGCAAAAAAATAAATATTTGAAGTCTGTGCTGGTTGGTGCAGTCGGTTACTTGGCACCGACTTCAAATATTTATTTTTTTGCTTTTTGAAGTCGGTTTACCCTTTTTTATAAAAGATTTTTATTTTACAATTTTAAGTTACCAGTGAATTATTCTATAGTAGGGTACCTATAGGATTGACGTAATACCCATAATATCTCAATTTACACATGCCTATTGTTTGTCGTTAAGGAGTTCCCTGGTGTATCTTCTAAGTCCAAAGTCCAATGTCAATAAAATTAATATGGGACCACCTTGGAGATATACTGAACCCAATGCAAAAAAAATTATCAAAATCGGTCCACAATTGACGGAAATATCGCTGAACATATATAAAAAAAAAAAAAAAGCATACATACAACCGAACATAGAACCTCCTCCTTTTTGAAGTCGGTTAAAAACTGATATACAATGCGAAAGTGGAAGGATGTAGGTACCGGGGAAGACCTAGACTATCTTACCATGACCAAATAGACCGGGTCTTATCTGAAGGACAAGTCAGGAGTCTCCGTAACCGGCGAGCGTGTATGAGACGAACTATGAGAGTAGAGGAAGCTAGAGAGGTATGTAAGGAAAGAGCCTGTTGGAATTCTGTACTCTCTGCCTACCCCGTAAGGGATCTGGCTTGACGATTTAGATAGATAGATAGTTTTTGACTGTATCATTTTTTTCTGAATTTTGTTTTTTTTGTGTAATTTTCCACATTTTCTATTTTTGATATATCTGCTCTTAGTGCATGTGGTGTTTCCTTATAATTCGTTATGCATTTAAAATAAAACTCTTGGAATATCTATGTATCTATACAGATAAATAAAATTAAAGTGCCCGTTTGTAATGTTTGTGTGTTATTTAAACAGCTTTCTACGAAATGCATATGTGGTACTTAAAACAAAAAAATGTGTTTGTCTGTTTGGTTAATCTCTGAAACGGCTGGACCGATTTTGACGGGACTTTCACTAGCAGATAGCTGATGTTATAAGGAGTAACTTATTTAATTTTATTAAATAGGTACATTACCAGATTACAACCAATAATAATAAATAAAATATAAGTAACTTAATTTAGTTCTGGGAAGTAACCCTTAATAATGTACACATAAAGAAAAACATACCATCATTAACTTAAGAGTAATCTAGACTAATATTACAAAGAGGAAAGTTTTAACTTTATACAATATAATTGATATTTATAGATAGAATATATTTTAGAAGGAAACCTTAATTCAACTAAACACCTAAAAGTAAAAATATAAATATAAACATCAGAGTTTCAATTAATTAGGCTTGATTTAATTCGAGATTTAACGCTAAGCATGAATCTAATGTAAGTTGGTCCAAAGATGTCGAGATCGATTTTGCGTTTGGCGGTGACTTCATTGTAAGACCGACACATACGTACAATAGGGTTGTAGTAAGAGGTGTTGTTCCTGTAAACTTGGAGCGAAAATGTATGTGGGTTGCGTGGGATATAACGAGTATTTAAATGGAGCAATGAGAGTAAATGAGGGGAATTGATTTCTGAATTGCGGGCTATGGAGCGAGCTATGCTCGGAGTCTCTTTGAAGGATAAAATTCGTAATGAGGTAATCCGACAAAGAACCAAAGTTACCGACATAGCTTGCAGACTCAGTAAGCTAAAGTGGCAATGGGCTGGTCACATCTGCAGAAGGACCGACGGCCGATGGAGCAAGCGTGTCCTAGAGTGGAGACCGCGACTTGGTAAGCGTAAGGTAGGACGGCCCCCAGCTAGATGGACCGACGACCTCAAAAAGGTCGATGGGACAGACTGGATGCGGAAGGCGGAGGACTGTGTGCAATGGCGCGTGTTAGGAGAGGCCTATGTCCAGCAGTGGACTACGATAGGCTGATTAATTGATTTCTGAATGCAGGATTTTATGCAAGCATAGGAGATGACTATGCTGTCGCCGAAGTAAGAGACTCGATAGATTAAATTTATTAAGTAAGGAGTTATATGACAGCTGTCGAGTGCAAATTCCCTGACGGTAGCATGCCATGTTAAGGCACTTGCGTTGTATTCCTTCAATTCTGTCGTTGTGAACTGTGTAAAAGGGAGACCCTATAATTTCGGCATATTCGAGAACGCTACGTATTAAACTGCAAAAGAGAGTTATTAAACTCTGGGGTTGCTTAAAATGTTTCGATGATCTGAAAGTAAAACCCAACAGCTGGTTACCCCGACTCATAAGATAGTCGTAATGATTTCTAAATGTCAGCCTATCATCGAACCGAACTCCAAGATCATTCACCACGCACTGCCTGTCGAGTACGGTTGAGTCAATGCTGGAATTATATAGGACGCGATTTTGTTTGCGAGAGAAGGTAACATAGCATTTACTGACATTTAGTGACATCAGGTTACATACACACCAACGGTTTATATATTGTCTATGTCTTTTTGTAGTGAAAGGCAATCGTCAGGCTACTTTTCTTTAAAAAGAATTAGCGTTCCACACAAAAATATTACAACACATAAAAAATATTTATTGCACGCAGACGAAGTCGCGGGTAACAGCTAGTTAAGTATAAAATGTAATAGCTGTTAGCAAACCTAAATAAATAAAAAAAAAACACAACTTGTAATGTTTTTGTATGACGACAATTGTTAATTGTAAAATATTCTCTCATTTCAGATCGACAATGGTGGTGTTAAAGGGAAAGAATTTAGGAGACAGACAACGGGAGCTAAATCAGAAAGTGATCGATGCCGTTGCAAGCAATGTCGACTTCCACCAAGTTAAAGATGCTACTGAACAGAGTGACATAGACAAACTGTTTAAAATTGATGTCGCCTCCAAATATAAAAATGTCGATTATATAATCGACGTCCTGAAGGCGGGAGACACTTTGCACATTTCTAGAGCATTGAAAAGCGAATGGTTGTTCGGCGACGAGTTCTCCAACGTGATCAACGTAGACTATCTCCATCAAAACGTATTTCCACTAATGTCAATCAAAATGAAAAAGAAATTACTAACAACTATTTCTATTCATCTGAAAAATGAAGATAGAGCTGCCAGCTTCTACACGTACTGCAAAGACGCAAAATTAAATAACATTGCTTACAAATTCCTACTCTACACATCTGAATCATTCAAACTGGAATTATCAAAAACGTCTTTGAATTACAGGGATTTAATTGTGGACGGACTTAGTGATTCTTATTTAAAGCATTTTATCAAAAATTCATTTGTTTTAGCAGAATCATTTGTGGCCGAATTTAAAGGAGAAACCGATAGAATATTACATGAACTTGGTTATTTATATTCAGTATCGAGCACCCAGTACTTAAATCTGTTGGAGAAGTATTATAAGGCAAATGAATTTTATAACAAACGATTTGGTTTGCGGCTCTCAAAAGATATAATCACGAAACACAAGGAGAGAGTCCTCAAAGATCCATGTTTATATACTAAAATTCTGAATAAGAATACTTTAGTTAAACACAGCAATGTTGATAACGCCAAAACTTATCTGACTGCTTTGTTGCCTAAGAAAGATAACATATTTTGGGGTAACAACTTCTATAATACTTATAAATACATCATTGATATAATTCCATTTGAAGAAAGATTCGATTTTCTCAAGAAAATATTCACTGATAAATATCCTAAAAAACCTTTTGAGACAACATTTCAGTTTTACAATTACCATTACTATAGTCAGATGACGCCAGAAGTAAGAGAGGCATGGGCACTGCGACAAGTTGAAAGCCAATCAGAACTGTTAGGCGTTGGCAATGATTACATCTGGTACAAATTTGTGAACTTCGACAAAGCCTTTGCAGAAATAAAGAAGTTTATAATGATCACACCTGACAAGGAAAAGAGATTACATATCCTGAATGTTTTAGTTGAATCAGCTAAAAATCAACGAGATCTAGAGAAGCTCTTTTGTTACTTTTATGAAAGACATGTCAATGAAGTGAGATACGCGAAAGAGAATTTCCTTGATGAAATAATTCATAAACACAATGTTTTTGAATTCGACGAAGACTGCTGGACAGCACTTAATAAGATATTTTACAGTCTGGAAGTGTACAGTGTGACAGGCTACCACAACAGTAAGGTTGATTATAGACTAATATCCATAATCTATCATGTTATAAAAAAGAAAGACCTACCTGAAGCATTGCTGCAATATATGGATACGAATTTATATTTCTATACATTAAAATGTTACACCGATAAACTGAATAAAGAAGAAGAAGAAATGGTATATCAATATCTATTTGACTTTTATATAAATAAACTAAAAGGTATTTATGACGGTAAAAATTATAGCGATGAAGTAAAGCTCCCTTCAAGAAAATACATATATTTCATTTTGGATCTGTTGAATCAATACAAAAGATCTAAAGAAGATTGCCCAGAAATTGTCATGAAATTGATAAAACTGGATTGGGATGAGTTTAAATTCCATGCGCTACTTCGCAGCAATCAGCCAACTGAGAGGATCACACAACATACTTTTATACGTTACCTGAAGAAAGACGCGACACTCGTTGTTGATAAACTACCCGTTGTAAAGGATAATATTGAGAATAGTCACTATTTCAAATTGAATACGTTTTTACAAAAATTGAGGGTATATTATCCTAATGATATATCAAAAAAATATATGGAATTCTTTAACGAACTCCTATCTGGAAATAAAATATATCACAAGGTGGCTCTAGCTGCGGTGTATGGCATTTTTCAATTAGCTGACGACCGTTTTAAGGTAGAATTTATGGAGAAGCATGCTCCACTGCAGCCGAAAATTGATCACAGCAAGATAAATGAAAAATTATTGTATATTCAACAAGCTATATGTGCAGGTATAATTGTTTCGCGTCCGCCCGTCCCATTAAAAAATGTCATGATGTATATAAAAGGCGATTATGTACATCACTGTCTGCCTTTGTTTAATTCGTATCTGGTCAACTTGCCGGGTCCCCTTTGTATTGCATTTATTGAATCCATATTAAATGCTCCACTTTCTATTCAGAAACATGGTCTACGATTGGCTTTTGTCTGCTTCAACACAAATGATCTTGTTCGACTGGTTAAAGGCGTCTGGAAAAAGACCAAAAATGTATCATTAAGAATGATCATTTATAAAGCACTTTTCGACAAAATCCTAGATGAAGAGCGCCAAAATAAAATCAAATTATACGAAGCATTGAAATCTTTTACATTAGATCTACATGAAGATGATGACAATGAAATATATTCCCTTGTAATGTCAAACAGATTGCCTGCTGAGTTTTTAGGGGATAATTTAGAGACCGCTTGGACGGCAATTATTAAATTACCTCCAAAAATAAATAACCTTAAACGCGTCGAACGAATACTAATGTGTATGGAAAGAAATATTGATTTAATGCGTAAAGAGACTTTAGTGACCATTATTAATGAGCATATCAATTCAGCATTTAAACAAATACATCGCATAGACAAAGAAGCCGGTGACCAAATAAATAAGGATAAGTTGGATGAGATCAAATCAATTGCGACCGCGAAATGGAAGCTTACGGCGAAATATATCACTTTGATTCGTAGTAACGAAGATCTCGACTCGAGACTTGAAATGACAAAGATCATAATGAACAAGTTTATAGAAAAATGGGACGAACATGATGACTATTATACTGTACGAAAATTATGTTCAAATTTCATTGGCGATGTAGATAATAAGGGCTATGAGAATAATAAAGAATACTTCCCGTATGTCAATGTTCTTCTTGAGAATATATTGGAAATGTTACGGAACAGTTTTTCAGTTGAACAAATTTATACTCTCATATGGGGGTTGCGGCTCAGAATAATAGCTCGAAAAATAATAATCGATGGAAAGACTAGAATTTCGAACAAAACTGTGGAAGAAGATATTAATTCATTGAACAAAGAGATCGGTATTAATTTAGGTAAAGAAGTGGGACTCTTACTTCAAGAATTTATTAGTAAAGAAATGTTCTTTACGTCATTCTTTCAAGAGATTAAAGATCTTATAAACATGAGAGTAGAATGTGTAGTTAGTAGTTTTTTCACATATGAAACCAAACACATGTACAATATTGATGATTTCTGGGTTAATGTTGTTAGTGGATTAATGCAGATCCAAACACGCGTGACAAATATGATGGCGTTGAAATTAGTGCCTTTGCAGTACAATGGTCATTATCTGGATGACTACAAGAGGGTGTTAAATAACTTTAAAGAGATCGATGACAAAGAATTGCGTTGTTATATGTATCACAAATTTGTTAATTCGGATTTAAAATTTAGGGAGGGATTCACGCAATTTTAAATAACATGTTACAGTTGAAATTGTTCGCAGCTCTACGCCTATATTTACAGCCGTCGGCAGAAATTACACGCCATATGTTACGTATCTAACTACGCTTTCGCTTGATGAATTTGTATGTAACAAATCAAAAATAAATTTAATTTAAAAAATAAATAACTGCAAAAACATTAATAATATATTGCTTAGTTGAGGAGTTCCTGTCGCTTTCTTCCAGCTCTATCATCAGACATTGAACACCATCTGGTTGTATAGTACTTGTTAGTACCAATCTAACAAGCCTAAACACGAGGGGGTTACATTGTATAATTAATATGTTCCTAAGGCCACCTTTCGACTCCATCATCAGACTCATGGTACCGTAATATTGCATTGTCACCCGATGGATACCCGGAAAGACAGACAGACATACGAACATTGCAAGTTAAATAAAAGCTTGTAAAAAGAATTCTACTACGTGTATATTGTTTTTTTTGTTACTTAACTGTTATTATTAAAGATTTCTTTGCATATACAGATTTGATTTTGATTTAATTTACACCTATACAAAGACAATTACAACAAATAAGTCATAGTTTTCTGCTCAACAAATTTCGAGTGGCTGCGGCTCAATCGAGTTAGCCCTAGCCACACAGAGTATATGATAAAGCATTATATCTATAAGACAACCGTAAGTCAATCAAGCTACGTAGAAAAGTATGTTTGAATAGGTGACTGCAAAGATCTTGCATATTTGGGTGACTGCGTATAACAGAACTAGCAAGTTCTATTTACGCCGAATGGAGCATGCCTCGGCCGGAGGGATCTGCGAAAACACGCGGATTATCCCGTCCTTTTACCCACGGAATAAAATATTCTTTTTATTTATAGTCCAAGATGTCATGACAGCTAGGTATGTCAGTTTATGAAAGAATTCTGCGAAAACGTAGTAGTAGTAAGTTATTATTATAAGCCTACACTGTCCCACTGCATGGCGAAGGCCTTCTCTCCCTTCTTCCACTTGTCCCGGTCCAATGCAAACTGATGTCAGTCCTTGTCGTAGGAGTCCAGCTCGTCTCGCCACCTCTTTCTGGGCCTGCCGCGCTGCCGTTTTCCGCACCCACTATATGGTTGTTTTTGTCCAAAACGCATCCGACAGTTCCATTTCAGTCTTGCAGTTGGGTGGCCTACGTCATTGATTTGTGTTTTGGAGCGCAGAATCGGGTTTCTGACTATCAGTAAGCTTTACTCCAAGAAAGCTACGCTCCATTGTTCGATGGCAAAGCCCAAGGGCGAACTTTTGACGATCAGTTAATGAGCAAGTCTGTGCTCCGTAAGTGAGGGTGGAGGGTGGAATTTCCTTTTTAATGAAACCGGGAGAGCACCCTTCATTAAATGTTTCATTGCCCAATAGTTCTTCCAGGCGTTTTCGGTACGTCGAGCAACTTCTTTATTTTGTCTCGCCTGGAAAGAGACTAATTGGCCAAGATATACATACTCTATCTTTATCATCACGCCAGATCCCTTACGGGGAAGGGAAAGAGTACAGAGTTCCAACAGGCTCTTTCCTTACATACCTCTCTGGCTTCCTCTACTCTCATAGTTCGTCTCATACACGCTCGCCGGTTACGGAGAATCCTGACTTGTCCTTCAGATAAGACCCGGTCTATTTGGTCATGGTAAGACAGTCTAGGTCTTCCCCGGTACCTACATCCTTCCACTTTCGCATTGTATATCAGTTTTGTCATTCTTTCTTCGGACATTCTTTCTATATGCCCGAACCAACGGAACATACCCTTCCTCATCTTTACACCGATATTCTCTTTCATACCTATTTGCTTTCTTACTACGCTGTTGCGAATACGGTCGGTCAGCTTCACTCCGCACATCTTCCGCAGAGCTCGCATTTCCACCGCATTTATCCTACTTTCATTCTCCTTCTTACATACCCAGCTCTCGCTGCCATATAACAGCGTTGGGACAAGCACTCCATTATGTATGGCCAGCTGCGCCTTTCGGCTTAAGTGCCGGCTCCCAAGTAGCTTTCCCATCGCGCCATTCACTCTGTTCCCTGCACTCACTCTTCACTCTATGTCAGCGGTGTATTTTCCATCCTTACTGAATATGTATAATGACTTACATACTCGTGGACACATTTAATCTCCACTCCCCTAAGCTCTAGCTTACGTTGCACCCTGTTGGTCATCAGCTTTGTTTTAGTCATAGTAATTCTAAATCCAACCTTTAGGCTCGCCTGGCTTAGTTCTTCGAGCAGTAGGCCTAGTTCAACTGCGGACGAGGAGAAAAGGAAAATATCATCGGCAAAGCGCAGATTGGTTAATCGCCTCTCGCGAATGACGATGCCTCTGTCCTCCCAAGCCGTTTGAGCTTTCGGAAAACTTCCTCCAACGTGGCTGTAAAAAGCTTTGGAATCAATGGTACACCTTGTTTGATTCCCTTTTGAATACTAAAGGAAGGCCCAGTTGTATGAATATGGATGGATGCAGAGCTATTGTTATATATTTTTCGGAGGAGGTAGATATATGTCGGTTCTATTTTCTGTTTTTCGAACGACTCAAATATGGCTGTGTGTCAATCTATCGAATGCCTTGGAGTAATCTACAAATGCGAGGTAAAGCGGTAAGTTAAAATTTTGGTGCTTTTTTATTAGTTGATTTAGGGAATGAAGATGGTCAGTAGTTGAGAGGCCGCGTCGAAAGCCAGCCTGCTTAGGTGGTTGATGGAGGTCTAATTGGTCAGATATGCGATTCACTATTACTTTTGTAAACATTTAGTAAATATGGGAGACGAGGCTAATAGGGCGATAATTACCTATGTCTGATTTGGAGCCTTTCTTGTGTAGTAAAATTATGTTAGAGTGAAAAAAATTATTCGACAATGCGCCAGTAGTTAAAATAGTAGTGAATAATTTGCACAAATATGGTCTAGGGTGTTTTCTCCAATTTCTAATGCTTCTGTGGCAACGCCATCATCACCTGGGCTTTTGTTGAATTTCATACTATTGAGGGCTTGATGTGTTTCCTTATTGTTGATGATTGGTACTCTTGCGGAACACGAATAGACTAAATTACTATTTTGTGTAGATGTATCATCTGAGTAGAAACGTTTGTAATAATCTGTACCTATTTTTATTACTTTGACCCTATCGCCTTGTCTCTCGCCATTGCTGACTTTTAGTTGTGTAATGGACGATCTGCCTATCTCCATTCCCCGCATAGCATACTTTAAGCATCTATTATTTACTAAAGTGCGGACGGCTTGTATGTTGTGGTATCGAAGGTCTTGGCGAATCCTTCTCTTTACTTTCCGATCGAACTCATTATAAATGGAAGTTTGGGGAGTTGCTAGCTGGCGTTCTTCAATAAGACAAATGATGTCACTGGAGAGCTTAATGTCTTTTTTCCTTAGTTGTTTTATCTTTTGACTGACTAGTTTGATGGCATGTTTAATATTATTGTACTGGTCCTGGACATCTTCGGAATCTATTGTGTTTAGTAAGCTGAAACTACTCTGTAAATGTAAGTTAAATTGAGCTCTATTATGAATTAAGGTGGATTTGTCTAAGCGTTTTATTGTACTGTTTATTATTTGGCTGCGATTGACTTTCATATTAAAAATAGCTACGATTCTTAAGGGGCGGTGATCAGAGTAAAACTAAATGTTGTTGTGTTTTGACGTTTTGAATTATGTTTTTTACTGGTAGTAGTAAATGTAATATATACTAGTTACGAATAAACACGTCCTCGCTAGCTTTAAAGTCGAGCCGTTTTAGAGCTAGCAGGTATAAAAATGATGGTAGCCTACATCATTATATCAAAGTCCCGTTTTCTTTTTATGTTATTCCTTAGGAGAGGACCTGCAGTGGACATTTTTTGGCTGAAGATAATATCGTCTATTCAAAACGCGATAAGTTGCTATGAAAATACTAATAGGAGATCGCGTCTATGACCTTTTAACCATATGGCAGAAGTTAAGGCGATTGGAGTGTAGTTGCAAAGGGTGTGTAAGCATTGTAAGATTTGAAATATTATTAATTGTGCAAAATCCTCGATTTTTTTGTCTTAACGTATAGAATATGTAGAGATGAGACTAAAAACTTCTGGCCACTTTTTGTGTGCTACAAACTGTTAGCTAGAAAAACGCCGCTGAGGGTGTGTCATTTATTATAAGTAAAAACACTTAAAATCTTTTTATTATTCTATGGTATAGAGGGGTCGAAAATAAACATCTTTTCCTCCAATAACTTTTTTGCTAGCATTAACCGTTCTATGGGATATTACATTCAAAGGGGTACTCGGGAATTATAAATTTTTGTTTTATGGTTTACTTAATAACGTCATAAAAAGCGCATTAAAATTAGCATATTTAATTAATACAACTTTTTGGCTGCAGGCTACGGTTCGGTGGGAAATGCCAGTCAAAGTGCTATATAGGCGCTTGGGACTTGGAATTATTTCGTATTTTTCTTCAATAGACATGGTCTGTATAGTTGGGGTGTGCAAGCGTTTTGGGACTTAAACAATAATTTGATATAAATCAAAAATTTAAATCATCATTTTTTTTGTATTTTATCAAGCAGAGCGGTTGAAAATAAACATCTTTTCGTTTGATAACTTTTTGGCTAGCATCAACCGTTCTACGAGAAATGAATAGTTCAACAAGAAATCTATGTCAAATGTCTTCTATATGAAGTGAAATTGTGAAACCTGAATAGGATAGAATAGGTCAAATAATTGTCTCAGAGCAGAGTTCGCCTACCCCGACTTCACGTGGTCCTTATTTGCCCTATCCATGAGTGTTTTTTTTAAGCCGGAGGCTCTGAGGGATGGAGCTCGCCTTCGCAGTCTCAGCCTGCTGGTCGCCGGCGAACAGCCTCGGCCGCTACGGCTCACATGGTGCCTGCGCTTTGTTACGGCGGGCAGAGGCTGCACTGCTAGCGCCGGTGAAGATGCGATTCTTAAGATGCTGGCGTCTCTGACTGGCTGAAATCTGTACTGCCTGCCTTAACTTAACTTGCTTTAGGCAGTAGCCTCCACTGACTAGGGGCAAGCTCAGTTACCTTGGTCGCATTGACAACGTCAGTGACCTTGACCTTAAGGTCGGTGACATTGAAATTAAGGTATGTGACCTTGACCTTACGGTCGGTAACCTTGACAATAAAGATAGAATATAGAAGATAATGACAAAATAAACAATTTAAATTAAGAGCAAAAGGCGGGCTCACGACGTTAGACAAAAAATATACACAAATAATTCTGCGAATTTATAATCTACACAAAAATGCAACATTTATCAATATTCCGTATAAAAAATAAGTACAACAACAAATTTAATATCTACGACACAATTCTGTTAAGAATGAAGCTTCTTTACTATTTAAAACACCACAACACTTGATCGATTAATACCATACAATTTTAATGCATTACAAAATTGTTCTCTACGAGATTTACTTATGTAACTTTTGCTAATATTAAATTATAAGAAAGATTTATTCAATGTTACAAGTAGTTATCAATCGATCAAGTATAACAAATTGTTATTTTTTTTGTACCGCAAGTTTATCGGAAATCAGAGGCAAGTAATCATAATTGATTGAAGGAATACATGTTTACAAAATATGATTTTTGAATAAAATATAACGAAGTTAAGTAATTACAATGATAAAATCGCAATAAATAACACTTTAATACTGGACGTCAATCTTCGATTAGAAATATATAATGTAGGTAGTTATGTAGATTTCATTTGCAACAGAAATCATATACCTTGGTAGCACAATACTAGAATATCATTTGTATCATTTAGACTGAACGATGGATTCAACTAGGCAACGTATACAACGCGTTATGCATTTTGGACTTTTTTACATTAAAAAAAACAATAAAGTCATACTTATACGAAAGGTATCGTAAATGACGAAGACCTCAGACACCTCAATTAGATAATAGATTTACAAATACAATACGAAAATCAAATATCCTAATTTAAAGCTTTTTTTCCTTTTTAAGCACTTTTATACCCTAATTAACAATGAAACTTGTACGTGAATGTTGAAATCTTTGTATTGCATTGAATCAAGAATAAATTTTGTTTGTTATAGCGCACTGACGGTGCAACAGTATTTTCTGCAAATCAAACAAAATGTTAGATCCTTTAAGAATTGTTGGAATCAATTCAGTTACAAATTTTAAACCAACGACTTTCAAGGTCTTTCGTTGATTATGTTACAGCTTGTATAACACTTCTAATACATTTGTATGAAATATTTCAAACAAAGACACTAGTAATGGTTAGTATAGTACTTGATTGGAAGAAACAAGTCCGCTGAATTTCTTTCTGGCTATTCTAAGCGGAGACTGCGTTTGGATTTAGCCATAAAAACAAAATTACTATACAATTTTTAAAGATTTAGAAAAAAATAATTTCCTTTTAATTTTAAGATTTACTATAACAGCGTTTCCCATATGGTGGGTCGCGACCCGGCTAGGGGCCACGAAAATAAAATAATAATATTAACGTTATGATTAAGAGACGTGTTGCTTTTGTGTCAATGCGAACGCTAGCTTCGCTGTCGCAAGGAGGAACGGCCTCGGCTTGGGCAGTCGCTGTGGGGGAATGCGTATACTAGGTCTTGCCCTGGTGCTCTGCAGTCGTCACGCGTCCTGCGTAGCTTTTGTTTTACACGCCCCGCGCCCAACGAATTTTTATCAATTGGACTTGGACATTGACATATGTTTTTTTTTTTATTTTCTACATATGCACTAGGAGGGTTAAAAAACTTGTGGTGGATCACGATGGGGAAACATTAAAATAGCTGGACCAGGGCATAATAAAGTTTGGGAAACGCTGTACTAGAACAAAGGGCGAGCGGTGGTTCAATCAAGTTGGGTCCATATCTTAGGATTCCATAGAATGTATTTTAAACGGCAATTAAGTAAAAAATTTCATCAAATGGAAAATGTACAGAAAAAAATCTAACTTTCCACCACGTCACGCTAATTTGAATCATAATTTAAAGATACAAAAGTCCATTGTTCTAAAAATACCTGTAAGTTTTCCATTTTCAGTACCATACAAATGATACAAATCATATCGAATAATGAACATACAGCTAATAATATTATTAAGTAGGTACATTAAGCTAAAAGTTATACAAAACTCTTACTCTAAAAGAAGCTCAACTAATTAACTCCATGATAAAGTACGATAAAAATAATTACTCTCTTCGAATAACATACTGTTTATAAATATATAGCTATGTTTAATATGGCGACCTACCCATAGTCATACCAAGTCCTCACACCAGTGTGACAGTGGGTAAATTTATTTACCCATAGTCACGCCAGTATGATTATGGGTAATTTTATTTACCTGTACTTACCTTAGAACCTTTTGAAAAAAGATTATACACGTCAGAAATCTCACCTAGTTGGCCAGCTATGGCCTCCTTCCAGTTGCATCATCAGACTCGCTACCGTTGTAGTTTATAGAACTTGTCAAGGCAAACCAAACCAAACAAAACCAGGCCAAACACGATGATTTTAGTTTATTTAGTTGAGAAGTTCCTATGACCATCTTACGGCTACTTCATACGTCAAGCTCGATGCGAATGCTGGTAAGAGAATCAGCGGTTTTACTTTTCCCTAGTCTAACAATTGTTCTTTTATTTTAAGATAGCCAAAACAAAAGGAACAATAAAAGGGTAAATAAAATTCGTTGTCACACTGGTGTGATAACGTGGTGTGACTACGGGTAGGTTGCTGTTAATATTACTTTAACAGCGATAATTAATACAAAGATACATTGAAGCTATGATAAATAACTTATGAGTAGGTATGAGGGACAAAATACATCTAGACGCTATAGGATGAGTACTTTTCGTCTTTGAGATTAATTGGATTCTGTATCTACAAAGACAACAGCTTGGTCTAGGATTTGTAGGCAAGTGGACTTTTTAAAGTTTTGTCAAATAGCCGACGGAGCGCTCGGTTGGCGTTCGGCTGGCGCTCGGTCGGCGGTCGGCTGCGCGACGTCACGCCGACCAAGTGGCCGCTCGACACTAGCATCCCGCTCGCATGCGTATTGGCGTCTCGCTCTCGCCGTGTTTCGTTTGTAATCGCGTCGGGCGTCAGGTTATGACCTTTGCCATCACGTCGAGCGTGACTTCGCTGTGTGGCGTCCCCCGTACATTTTAGTACATTACAATTCCCCAGGTCGCGCCACCGTCACGTTGAATCAGCTGTGTGGCGAAACCTTTAGTCGTTAACGCTAATAGAAAATGAAAAAATGTATAGGAATGACATTGTACAACGTCACATACTCCGAACAAGGCGCTATTATTGCAGCAAGAGAATAGAAATGCTTGCTCTGATCACTTAAACGAGTAGTCGCGGGTTCGATCGGGTAAATTTATGTGATTCACCAATGTTAATACGGTTTGGAAATTTTCGAGTGTAAACCTAATTTTTGTAAACGCAGCCACGGTAAGTAGCTTAACATTCTTAGTTTTTAACACACGTAATACTCTTTATTTTACAGACGTCGGTGAAAATTTTCAAACTCAAGCCATTAGCAACATATTCAAATAAATTCAGACCAAGAAAAATAACG
Organism: Phalera bucephala; assembly: GCA_905147815.2. Classification (NCBI taxonomy): domain Eukaryota; kingdom Metazoa; phylum Arthropoda; class Insecta; order Lepidoptera; family Notodontidae; genus Phalera; species Phalera bucephala. The sequence goes on along the minus strand of LR990632.1, from coordinate 5,985,943 downwards.
GGTTTATACAAAACTGTGCAAGCGGTTTGAAAGACTGAGAAAGTTAAGCTACTTATGTTGCCGAATGTACAAGAATAGTCACTAGTGTGGGGAATCAAGTTCTTACAACTAGTAAAAAAACCTTTATGACAGACATTACAGTACACATCCATGCGTGTATTCTTTATTTTATGTTGGCGACTAGGTGTAGTTCGTCCCTTTATCTATGGCCGTATAACGGACTATCCCTATTAATGGAAAAATGCTTATAATGGAACTATTAAATACTTAAATAAGCATTAATAATGTTTAATTGACCGCAGAGCGTTTGAGAAAGAATATTATTAATAGTTTTTTAGTATCGCCCTATACACTAATCATATAATAATTCGAGAATTGTGGTTTATAAATGAAGAGACAAGCGTAACTATATACAGACATACGCAAAATTCGTTTAGCTTTCGCAGTAGTTTGCAAAAAAAACTTCGGAACCGTAAATGATCGCCGCCATTTCAAATTAATCCTTCACTTCATCATCAGCCCGTGTCAGTCCACTGCTGGACGTAGGCCTCTCCCATGGCACGCCACTGAGCTCGATCTTTAGCTCTCCTTCTCCAATCCCCGCCCGCTGCGTTACGAATATCGTCGTCCCACCTAGCTACAGAGCGCCCTACACTACGTTTGCCGACGCGGTCTCCACTCAAGAACCAGTCTGCCCCAACGGCCATTGGTTCTGCGGCGTATGTGAAATTCACTTAACAACAATTTATTTTACATTATGTCATTTTTAGGCGCATATGTTACACTTTTAGTTATTTTTTGAGACAACAGGTAGCTTAAAGTCCTTTTCCTGGATAAAATCTATTTCTTTGCCCAATTTCATCAAAACCTGATACATGATACACATGACAGGTACTGACTTCTGAATTTATTTATAATATTGTTAGAAATGAAAAATAGGAATACTTTAGTACCCTGCAGGTTGATGTATGGAATCAAAGAGACAAATGAAGCCAGACACACATCAAGGCTAGACCATTAAGGCAGTTTTCCCCCATGGTGCTTCTTAGCCAGGTTTTTTATCTCCTGAGGCTGCTAAAAGATCAACCCTAATTTTTAGTAATCCGCTAATCGTAGCCGCCGCCGACTACCAACCCAACTCCCCTAATATCAACCGCTACCGCCATAGGTCTGCGCACTGCATCCCGCGCCCGACACATCGGCCTCTAGTCAACCCTACTTTGTAGGTTTGATGATCACTTGGCCTAGTCATTAACCGCTTCATCTTGCCCGCTTTATGACCACCAGTTTTGTCCATAATAGATTCATTTATTGGTTGATGTTGGGTATGACCTCTAGTTCTACTCGAATTTGAATACGGTTTTTCTACACGTTTACACTTGTTCTACTTTATAATGCTTGATCTACTCGACAGCCGCTACACCTCCGTCCGCGGCATGTTCTCACCGACCCTCCCGATGCCCTTACATCCCTTCTTTCGGATACAGATACCGCACACAGGATCAGACACCGATCTCGCCGGCAAGCTCGAAGAATCCCTTGCCCGCTGGCCGGTGCAGAGCACCACGGCGAGACACCTAGTATACGCCCTCCCCCATAGCGACTGCCCAAGCCGAGGCTGTTCCTCCTTGAGGCGCCCTTGAGCTAGTTGCCCCCTTGCCCTTATGGCTCGATCGTAGTGGTTGCACGCTCGCCCTCTTGTCCGGTGAAACTGTAAAGACCCCGCGGCCAACAGCGTAGATCATTCTCACACACACACACACACACAAAACCCTAATTTTTAACGCTTTTCGCGTTTCGGGAATTAACTATTATTGGCTATTACCTATGCTGCTCCCACAAACGGCCGGCATATTCAACTGAAGGATAGATTTGCTTGCTGTCAGTAGAACTTTGACAGTTTTTCCATACAAAATATGTCAAAATTCTTGAAACAAACAAACAGAATGATTGAGGTAATAACGACAAGTACTTCACATGAATGTTTGTCCCTTCATTCATAAATCCATATTAAAAGTATGACCTACAGTTTAGTGACATGTCCAAGAGCAATTAAAGATTAAATGGAAGACTAAATGAATTGCCTACTCTGCAACGGATCACGCATGATGATAAATGTTGCACAATTCTAATTATAATAATTTTAATTTAAAAAGATTATCTGGTTGTATAGTACTTTTCAATATAATTCTAACGAGCTTAAGCACGCGGGGGTTACATTGTTCACATGTTCCTATGGCCACCTTGCGACTCAGGCTTACATACGAATGCCAAATTTCAGTGTGTGTATGAGTGATGTACGCTATTGGCCACGAGGCCTTTACAGCTTCACCGGACTTAAGGGCGAGCGTGCAACCACTACGCTCGAGCCAGAAGGGCAAGGGGCGACATACTCGAGGGCGCCTTGAAGAGGCGCCCTCGGTTGGGACAGTCGCTGTGGGGGGACGGGGTGCACTACTAAGTGCACCGGTCAACCGCCGGCTATGGGAGGGGATCTACGACTACGTCGTCGTCGCCCGTATTCTGAGCGGAAAGAAGGGATGACAAAGCATCGGGGGGATCGGTGAGAACATGTCGCGGCCGGCGGTGGCGGCAATTTCAGCTAAATCGACATGTGCTTGAAAAATGGATCTCAAGACTTGAACCGGAAAGACAGACAGACAGACATACGAACATTGCAAGTTAAATAAAAGCTTGTAAAAAGTAACTTGTCACGAATTATTTCATACACAATGTTTTTCTACTGCCTTGTTGGTCTAATGGTGAAGCGCATCGCTTTGTGAACACGAGGTCCTGGGCTCAAATCCTAGGTCGGACAAATGTAGTTTTTCTAACAAAAACTTCCCAGTATGAGTCTGGAGTCTGGAATTGTGCCCGGTATATGGAAAACGGGTCGACCCCTAATACATGTGACCTAACATTGTCGGCGAAAAGTGGGTGTACACAGTACACCTCTGCCACCTCCACTTGTGGTACATAGGCGTGACGGTGTAAAATGATTTTCTAACCATGATATCTCAAAGAGCGAGACATGACATTTTTAAGTCAGTAAAATTTTTAGTTCTTTTTTTCAATTTTCAAAGCGTCTGAAATATACAAGGTGTAACATAATAAACGCAAGACCTCAGACACCCCAATTAGAGAATTGCTTCATAAATTCAAAACGACAACCAAATTTTCAAATTTAGGGGTTTTACCCTATTTTTAAGTAGTTTTATACCGCAATTAACAATAAAACTTGTACGTGTATGTATGCGTTTTGAGAAATACGTTTATATATATAATAGAAATGCATTCGAAATCTCCGTATTGCTTTGAATCAAGAATAAAATTATTTTGTTACAGCGCACTGAAGGAGTAACAGCATTTATTGCAAATTAAAAAAAATGTAGGATACATTAAAAATAGTTCGAATTAATTCAGTTACCGATTTAGAACAAACTACTTTCAGGTCTTGCGTTCATTATGTTACAGCTTGTATAATAAAATCAACTATTTCTTTTTTATTACGCATCACTTTCGTATTATTGACAGCTTGTTTTATATATTTACCTAATTTTAATTGAAAACTATTGCAAGTGCTGTTTGCAAACATGTCACTAAACACGAATTATTTTACATGTAAGAAGAGTGAAGTATCTAGCTGTGTTCAAAAGAGTTTAGTGGTTTAACATCGATTACTAACTAACGAGTAGGTACATTTATACATTGACCGGGATATTAAAGCATATTTCATATTTTAAATAGACCGTGTCTCATCTGAAGTCAAGAGTCTCCGTAACGGCGAGTGTGTAGACTAACTATGAGAGTGGAGGAAGCCAGAGAGGTATATAAGTATATACCCTGTTGGAACTCTGTACTCTCTGCCTACCTCGCAAGGGATCTGGCGTGATGAAATAGATAGATCATATTTTAAATAGACCGGGTCTTATATGAAGCGCAAGTCAAGAGTCTCCGTAACCAGCGAGTGTATGAGACGAACTATGAGAGTGGAGGAAGCCAGAGAGGTCTGTAAGTAAAGAAGCTATGGAACTCTGTACTCTTTGCCTACACCGCCTGGGATCTGGCGTGATGATATAGCAGTAGTAGTTTAAACTGCTCTCTTGCTTATCTCTACCCATATTAGCATTAAGCACTTGTTATTGCCTACCTAAGAATTTTAACATTCCGGTCAGATTTAAAAACGAAAAAGCAACTCGAAATTATTGTCAGACGATTGCTTCTGATAGAAAAAAGCGTCAAAAACTATATATTGCGGTACAACAATTTGAGTTACGCCAAAATATTACGCGACAAAACTACGGAGAATGATGAACTTTCAAAATCTTAACCAGTTTCCGTTTCAAAATTAATTATTCTTTTAGATGATAAATGGACGTGCAATTTTGGCTCAATTAGCATATGAATTAGCCTAGACCGAGTCTTATCTGAAGGAAAAGTCAAGAGTCTCCGTAACCGGTGAGCGTGTATGAGGCGAACTATGAGAGTGGAGGAAGCCAGAGAGGTATGTAAGGAAAGAACCTGTTGGAACTCTGTACTCTGCGTCTGGATCTGGCGTGACGATATAGATCGATTGATAGAATTAGCCTATACTGTTGCACTGCTATAGTCTTTTTCACGAGACATGGTTACAGTAACGTTTGATCATATTCCATTTCACGTATATAGTATTTAAGAATATTGAAAAAAAATAGAATCCAAAAAATAAACAGGAATATAAAGATACATTTTAAATCTACTTTAGATTTCATTTAAATCATATACTGTTCATAAATTTGCGTAATTATTTAAAAAACTTAACACTTAATAAACCTTTGTTCCTCAATTATGTGAATTGTAACGGTTTGCGTTTTAGGGACTGACACGAAATCGTTATAATCGCAATGTTGTTTTTTAAAATGTACCAACTCGACTAACGATTTTATTACGAATCCATTATTCTGTGTATCTGACTTTAATATTTAGTATTCTTGATGGTCACGAAATTAATAAATAAACGTGGATGCGCTATCTTGACATATTAAAACAGAGGGTTTTATAGATTGTTTAACAATAATACACGTAGGCGACGAATCAAGCGATTTGTCAGACAATTTTTCTGACCAATGGCTTGATTCGGAAAAATAATGTGATTATTTTATGTTGTTCTCTTTTGGTTCCTTAATTATTTTTATTAATATCGATACATAGTTTTAAATTTTCTCGATAAGATGTTTAATCGATTCTATTTCACACTCACCATATTTCTAGAAACGTCAAATTCTAAACGTCAGCTTGCCCATGACTGGTGGAAAAGACTATAGGCAATGATTTTCACCAATGTAGGTAAGGGAAGAGGTCATATCTACTTCACTAGAGCCGAAGATAGCCCAGCACTGAGGCAGTATTGGCTTTTTTAAATGTTAATTGACGCAAAACTATACCTCTCTAGCAATTTTCCGCGACTTCGTACCCGGTCGACAACAGCGCCACCTACCGGGTCTATGTTATATAGACTTGCTGGATAAGGTAGCTTTCCAATGGTGAAAGAATCATTAAAATCGGATCAGTAGTACCGGAGATTACCCCGAACATCCAAACTCACAAACTTTACCGCTTCATAATATTAGTATAGATTGCTGTTGGACATTGTTAGTTAGGAAGCGAGATCATTCTTCGTAGCTTCGTTGCGAAGTACCAACATCAACATTATGAAATAAAATACATCAAAAAGCCGTCAAAATACATAAAGCCTTCACATACAGAGATCTTGGTATCTCGTATTTATCACAATTTCGTTTGACTTCTCATTCACGAAATTCTACTTTCAAATACTATTGTGTACAGAAAGAAAATTCACAGGATACTGAATAAATATATATTTCAAGTAAGAACTGGCTCGTTGCTCTAGTGGCGAATAATGTGTTTTACGATCACGAGATCCTGGGTTCTAATCTTAGGTCGGACAAATGTAGTTTTTCTATCTGAAAAACTCCCATTATCAGACTGGAGGCTCGCCCCCTATTACATGGGACGTAACATCGTCGGCGAAAAGTGCGTGCACACAGAACACCTCCGCCACCCCCGCTTGGGGTATATAGGCGTGACGGTGTTTTTATTTTATTTTTGTTTTTTAAGAAAGAATAAGTTTACGTCGGTAATAACTTCATTGATATCAAATAGATAGCAAAAAAAAATGTTTAGGTGAAGAAGGCTTACCTAAACGATTTATATTTTGAAATTTTCAGTTTAGCACACCAAAACATCGTTTTATATTAATTTCATTCGTATTTAAGACTCAGTATTCTTGGAGATCTGATAAATTATAGTAATTATCGATCCTAACATACCTTTCGTTTTCATCGTTATCAAACTTGAAACTCAAGAATCTAACACATTGTATCAGAATAGTACTGAAAGTAGATTTCGTTACTTCAAACAGAGAACTTTTACAAAATTTGTACTCGTAAAAAGAATATTAAAAACAACACCTATGTCTTACAACATAAAACTTACATTTGAATAATACTCAACCGCTATACCAATAGCTAAAACGACATTATAAAAGACAGTAAAATATTCGATCCTAAGCAAAATCGGAAACACGGGTTTTGAAAACAAACAAAAATGTGCATAGCTAAAATAAATAGGAAAATATAATAGGACTTATTTTAGAATAATATCAACCTTTAAATATTCAATGTGTATTTGGCTACGGATTCAACACGAATTAATGAAAGTCGGCCAATTAGCTGTGAACGTCAAAATGGCGGGATCATAACTTCTTTTTTGGAAACGTAATCACTAGTATTTAGTAGCATATTGGTACTATTTGGTACCTATATTTAGAAAAATAAGTACTTAAATGTGCTTAAAGATATTCAATAATAATAGTGATCCCGCCATCTTGCCGCGTCAAGATGCCGGGATCAAGACTCTTTCTTTCTTTTCTTTTTTTTAAAAAACGTAGCCCTACACTAGGATTTATTCCTGTATCGTGGGTGCGTTTACAAACATGAAATTTCACATACATAAATACCCAGACCGGAACAAATAATTGTGGATCACACAAAGATTTGTCACGTGCGGGAATCGAACCCGTGACTATTAGTCACAGTGGGCGGAGCGGCTCAAGCTCATAACCACTGCGCTAAATCGTCCGTCCTGTACTGCTCACATTTTTTTATTTAGGCGCTCGTATGTGATTTATAAACAAAAAAACGATTTAGTTAAAAATGGTAATAGTATTGAATATAAAGCGATTACTTTTGAAGGTACCAATTCAGGTACTAAATCTTCGTGTAGACAGTATATTGGTACGATCATTATTTTCGCACTTATAGTCTTGATCCCGGCATATAGACGCGTCAAGATGGCAGGACCCCTATCATTATTGAATATCTTCAAGCACATTAAGGCACTTATTTTTTTAATATAGGTACCAAATAGTACCAATTTGATACTAAATACTGGTAATTAGATTTTCAAAAAATAAGTTGTAAGGATGTAAGTATTGTGGTTGGTAACGATGTGCTGGAGCAAGTGGGTTTGTATATCTTGGATGCGCCTTCAGTAAGGATGGGAAATACACCGCTGACATAGAGAGAAGAGTGAGTGCAGGAAACAGAGTGAAAGCGATGGGAAAGCTACTTGGGAGCCGGCACTTAAGCCATAAGGCGCAGCTGGCCATACATAACGGAGTTCTTGTCCCAACGCTGTTATATGGTAGCGAGAGCTGGGTATGTAAGAAGGAGAATGAAAGTAGGATAAATGCGGTAGAAATGCGAGCTCTGCTGAAGATGTGCGGAGTGAAGCTGACCGACCGCATTAGCAACAGCGTAGTAAGACAGCGAGTAGGTATGAAAGATAGTATCGGTGTAAAGATGAGAAAGGGCATGCTCCGTTGGTTCGGGCATATAGAAAGAATGCCAGAGGAAAGAATGACAAAACAGATATACAATGTGAATGTGGAAGGATGCAGGTACCGGGGAAGACCTAGACTATCTTACCACGACCAAATAAACCGAGTCTTATCTGATGGAAAAGTCAAGTCTCCGTAACCGGCGAGCGTGTATGAGACGAACTATGAGAGTCGAGGAAACCAGAGAGGTATGTAAGGAAAGAACCTGTTGGAACTCTGTACTCTCTGCCTACCCCGCAAGGGATCTGGCGTGAGGTTATAGATAGATAGATAGATAGAAAAAATAAGTTATGATCCCGCCATCTTGACGTTCACAATTAGCTGGTTTTTCAATAGTGCAATTTTGAACGGCGGCCAATGATATACGTTCTCTCATCTTTGATGCACAATATAAAAATTTATCACCCAAACTGAATTCAAAACCTTGTTTCCGATTTATACGTCAGATTAAAAGGTAGGGCGTGCCGGTAGCCTGACAAGAAATATATGAATTTGATATTTCCACGACTCCTGCATTTTTCATTCCCTCGAAGAGGCGTCTACTCGAAACCCAAGTAACATTTTACATGGGTTTCAAGAACTTATGCTTTAGTTGTGTTGACTTTTGTTTTGCGAGTATGCGTGTTATTTCGATTTCGTAACTTTCTTTACTTACTGGATAGTTCGTGTATTGCCATCAGTTAAGTTCATGGTCAGTGCTAAGAGACGTTTGTAGTATAAGACTTACTTCACGCGTTACCGTGACAAAATTAATAATTACAATACCACAAGAACCTTTTGACTCGTGAGTGTGTGAGTGTGTATGTGTGTGTGTGCGTGTGTGTGTGTGAGAGTGAGTGGTGTACGCTGTTGGCCGCGAGGTCTTTACAGCTTCACCGGACTTAAGGGCGAGCGTGCAACCACTACGTTCGAGCCAGAAGGGCAAGGGGCGACATACTCGAGGCGCCCTCGGTTGGGACCATCGCTGTGGGGGGACGGGGAGCACATGACCTTGGTGTGGCGTGAAATATTTCTAGAAAGGTGATATTTCAACAGGCGGGCCTGCTCGGTTACTAATAAAGAAAGAACTTGAATAAATTTCATAGCAAACGGCAACTCTGCGGCTGTTATAAAGTGACATTTCACTAGATGACAGCGTTAGTTCCGATTTTGGCCGCCGGTCAAAAGATCCTTGTGGGCCTGTACCCTACGTCCGTACGGAAGCTTTTTCGACGCACGGTACTGGAATGCTGTACAACGTTTTAATAAAATGTACTGTTAGCCATTTATTTCATTCCAGCGCTTTAATAAAGCGCTCGTCCGATCTAAGGGTTATAGTTTCCCATCCGATCAGATAACAAAGGAGGTCTTACTAACATCCTTATTCAATTAACCTGTGGCATAATACATCGATATCTGTACATTACACGATTAATCACGAGCCGAATGTAATACTGACACAACTCAAAAATATGATTATTTGAATTTGCACTCTAATTTCAAGAATCCTTCAAGCTTCATTTCTCCTGTTCTTGCTTTCCGGTCAGATTTTCGAGTTCACTGCAGTTCACATATCACTAGTCAGGGTACAACAAAATGTTTCTACAATAATACTTATACGTCGTAACTATGCTAGTCTATACGCTATTATAACAGGGGCTATCTAAGTGTACGGTGTTGCTAGCTAATCAGTTGTACTCCGTTAATTCTTTTTTTTATAACATTTTGTTGTTGCACAACATGTGCCGTGTCAATCATTTGTATATGCAACATAATAAACGAGTTTATGATTAATTTAGGGCTACGATTAAAAAAAACTTCATAACTACAACAAGAAGTATGAATCTGTTACTTCTAAACAGCAGATTCTTGTGAAACTGCTGGTTTTTAGAAGAAGCGGGTTTTGATAGAGTACAGTGAAACCTGGTTAAGTGGGATATGTGGGAAATCTCTTCTAGTAGTAATTACAATGAGGTTCCGACACTTTTCTGCATTGAAGTAGCGATGCGCGACTGCGAATGATTCCATTCGAATTATTCGACTTTATAAATCATTCTTCTCTCCGATCCCCCCGATGCTTTGTCATCTATTCTTTTCGCTCAGAATACGGGCGACGACGACGTAGTCGTAGATCCCATAGCCGGCGGTTGACCGGTGCACTTAGTAGTGCACCCCGTCCCCCCACAGCGACTGTCCCAACCGAGGGCGCCTCTTCAAGGCGCCCTCGAGTATGTCGCCTCTTGCCCTTCTGGCTCGAGCGTAGTGGTTGCACGCTCGCTCTTAAGTCCGGTGAAGCTATAAAGGTCTAGCGGCCAACAGCTAATTTAAAATAAATTCGAATTATTCGAATGATTCACGAAAACTAGTTACTAACTGCCTTCCATTCGACTTGCTGGACCGAATGAACGAATAATGAATAAAGTTCGACGAACGAATAATGAATTTACCTATCGGTCGCACCACAGAGTACAAAGGAAAGTAACTTAGCATCATTCGGCCTGCAGCTTACCCCAACGTCCGCTAGGGCGCTTTTTGTGTTGAAGCACTGAAAGCGCTTTTAAAAAAATGTACTATTAGCCGTTTGTTTCATTCCAGCACTTGATTACCGCGCGTGTGTTATATTTAAATTCTATACTAGAAACTTTAGTTCGTTTAGTTCAGTTGTTACTCACTCGTACACGTAATTGGTTTTGGCGCGGAAATGGCGCGAGGATTGGCGAATCATTCGAATAATTCATTCATAATCGGGTGAGAGTCGCAGATAATCTAAACGAATCATCATTAGTAGTTACTAATTAGTAGTCGTCATTCGAATATAAATCTATCTCTATCTATCTATATCATCACGCCAGCTCCCTCGCGGGGTAGGCAGAGAGTACAGAGTTCCAACAGGTTCTTTCCTTACATACCTCTCTGGCTTCCTCCACTCTCATAGTTCGTCTCATACACACTCGCCGGTTACGGAGACTCTTGACTTGCCCTTCAGCTAAGACACGGTCTATTTGGTCATGGTAAGATAGTCCAGGTCTTCCCCGGCACCTACATCCTTCCACTTTCGCATTGTATATCTGTTTTGTCATTCTTTCTGCTGGCATTCTTTCTATATGCTCGAACCAACGGAGCATACCCTTTCTCATCTTTACACCGATACTATCTTTCATACCTACTCGCTTTCTTACTACGCTGTTGCGAATACGGTCGGTCAGCTTCGCTCCGCACATCTTCCGCAGAGATCGCATTTCGACCGCATTTATCCTGCTTTCGTTCTCCTTCTTACATACCCAACTCTCACTGCCATATAACAGCGTTGGGACAAGCACTCCGTTATGCATGGCCAGCTGCGCCTTTTGGCTTAAGTGCCGGCTCCCAAGTAGCCTTCCCATCGCACTATTCACTCTATTACCTGCATTCACTCTTCTCTCTATATCAGCGGTGTATTTCCCATCCTTACTGAAGGCGCATCCAAGATATACAAACTCATTCACTTGCTCCAGCACATCGTTACCAACCACAATCCTTCCATTCAAATGTAAGCCATTGTTCATGCAGTCGTCTTTCATAACTGTGACTAGTGTTTGCAGATCAGTGGCTGTTGGCGCTATCAAAACCGCGTCATCTGCATACAATAGGTGGTTTATCACTAGATCAATATAATTCAAGGTTCGAATATAAAAATTAGTATATTACTAATGTTCAAGTCGAATCAGAAAATTAGTAGTTGTAGATGATTCGAATAGACGGATTATTCGCAGTCGCGCATCTTTACATTGAAGTGCCTCTGTTACGGGGATTTTTCAAACCTTTTTAATTGTGATTCGATTTCATACATTATTTCGATATTTACCTGTATAATTGGGCTTTGAAGCTTGCATAAGTAAGATAATTAATTGATCGGGTTACATAATATTAATAATAACATTTGAATTTCTTTCGTACGTTCTTAGTTTGTCAGTACTATCTCAGGTTTTGTATCTCTATAAAGACAACTATCATTTCAAACTTGCCTATTTGGGAAGCTGGATAAATGAAAAGCCTCTAAAGTGACAAAAAAATACTAGGTACCTTGAGATCCCAGTTATACAGGTTTCACTGCACACAACAACACACAAATAAGCAAAAACATGTCAACCAAATGCAACGTGGCGTTTTAATTAATACTCTAAATGTATAACCACAAAATTTAATTTTCAATAGCACAAAGTTGATGTTTGACACATTATTGCTTATTTGTGTCAGTTATATCATGTTTTAATTTTTACGAACCCGTCCCTACTAAAAAACATGGTATCATTTTTGTAGCAGATTCAAACGTTGACACGAACACTGTAGCGTGGTGTATGTATAAAATAAGTCAGTACTAGGTCTACGAGGGTCGTGGCTTGACATCCTCCACTTGTATCAGCTGCTCGATGGGGATGAGGGAGAGCTCGCCGCCTAACATCGGAGGGGGTAGAATCTGCCGAAAAAATATTGATAAATACACACCATTGAATCAGGAATGAGGAGATCTGCAGGAGAACTAGTCACCGATATAGCTCTCAGAATTACCGAACTTAAAGGCAATGGGCACGGCACATCGCTCGTAGAACGGACTGGGTGGGGTAGAAAGGTTCTTGAGTGGCGACCACGTACCGGAAGACGGAGTGGGCAGGCCCCCTACAAAGTTGACCAATGACCTGGTGAAAGTCGCAGGTAAATGCTAGATGCGTACAGCACAAAGCCAGTCGTTGTGGCGACCTCTGACGGAAGCCTTTCTCCTGGAGTAGACATTTTTCGGCTGATAATGATGAGAAGCCATTTCCATTCCATGTTTCCATGCTTCAGAAGGCAGGTTAGGTCATTTATCTCCGTTACTATTTAATATTAGCCCTGTTTAGAAACTGTCCCATCGTTGGGCACGGGCCTCCTCTCAAATTGAGAGGGTTTAGGCCATAGTCCACCACGCTGGCCCAGTGCGGGTTGGCGAACTTCACACACCTTCGAGAAACTCTTAGGCATGCAGGTTTCCTCGCGATGTTTTCCTTCACCGTTAAGGCGAGTGATCATTATTTTTTATAGGCACATGGTTTAGAAAAGACAGAGGTGCGTGCCTGGGTTTTAACCCGAGACCTCTGACTTTGCGGACCAACGGTCTAACCACTAGGCTATCACTGCTTTTTGGGCTATCACTACTTTTAAGGCTATCACTGCGTTACTATTTTTAAAACGTAGCCCCACACTAGGATTTATTCCTGTATCGTGGGTGCGTTTACAAACATGAAAATTCACATACACAAATACCCAGGCCAGAACAAATAATTGTGGATCACACAAAGATTTGTCCCGTACGGGAATCGAACCCGCGACTATTAGGCACAGTGGGTGGAGCGGCTTAAGCTCTTAACCACTGCGCTAAATTGTCCGTCGTCAAATTAAATAAATTTGGAAGTTTTACAACGACGGCTTGGTTTATGCTAAGAGCAAGTGCCTGTAACATTATCGCATTATGGATATGTGTGATGTAGTATGACTGAGTAGAGAAAACTTAGTTTTGATCTGTATAAGCTGATATATAATGATGTATTGGCGGACGGTTTACTTACGACGGGCCTCATAAGAAGGCTCAAGGTCACCCAAAGGGCGATGGAGAGCTATGCTCGGAGTTACCCTGCGGGATCCAAGGAGATCCGCCGGAGGACCAACGTCACTGACATAGCACTGAGCATTACTAAACTTAAGTGGTAATGGGCGAGGCACATCGCTCGTATACGGCCATTGGGGCAGAAAGGTTCTCGAGTGGCGACCACATACCGGAAGACGCGGAGAGGGCAGGCCCCTTACAAGATGGAGCGATGACTTGGTAAACTTCTACCCGCGGATAGAAGTTGGATGCGTACGGCACAAAACCAATTAAGGGGAGGCCTTTGTCCTGCAGTGGACGTCTTTCGGCTGAAGAAGAAGAAGGCGGACGGTTTGGCCCAGTGGTTAAGAGCTCAACCCGCTCAGCCCACAGGATTGAATAGTCGCGGGTTCGATTCCCGCACGGGACACGTCTTTGTGTAGCCCACAATTATATGTTTCGGTCTGAGTATTTGTGTGAGTTTTCACGTTTGTAAATGCACCCAAGATACAGGAATAAATCATAGTGTTGTCCTGCGTTTTTTTTTATATATAAGTATATTTTTTTACATAGCTGCATCTATGGTTATATAGTGAGAGGGAAGTCCAAGAGTGAAGGTGTCAATTTGTTTTAATTTCCAAAACTGTGCTATTTCGACTAATAATGTGTAATGTTGGTGGAATATTAACCATTATGTGTTCTTATATGTGCATGAGTGAAGGTAATTGTAACAAAGTGATAAAACGTGCCTTTTAGACTTTCCTCAAAACGGCCGTCGCAATTGGTATGTAAAGTATCCACCGCTTTAGTATCTGGGGTGGGGTACTTCATTAATTTCATTATCATTGTTATCATCAAGTTCATCGGGGAGTCGAATTAATTTAAACAAACACGATTACATATCTCACAGGACACTGGCAAAATACACTTAAAATTAGTGTGAAGCCATAACTTAAAGAAGAAGAATAAGAAGAATAAGCATGCTTACCTGTGCGGGCTTGTCGGGGGTGTGCGGCGAGTGCGCAGTCCGCTCGTGCTGGGCCTCCCGCGCCCGCCGCAGCCCCAGCGAGAACACGGCCACCGAGCGCACGCGCTTCACTAGCAGGGCCTTCGCGCGGGACCGACCTGCGCACACGACGCGCAGTTAGCATAATATCTACAATCATAACCCTTCGAGAGTCGAGTGTATGCACAAACGGATGGTCATAAGGAAAGTCTTCAGTCAAGGTCAAAGCTTAGAAATAATAATCCAGAAGCCGGGTCCAGTCGTAATTGCACGCCGCGCGGTGAAGCCAAAAGTTTAACAAATGCCCCGCACTCATCGCACTCCTCACCCGCGTAATGTTGGCAGCCCTGACCACTACCACCAGTTTCCACTTTCTGGGGTAAATGTGGACGACGATAGAGTAGATGATAATAAAAACATTGTTGCGGTAACGTGTATTTTAATGCATATTCTATCTATTAATATCATCACGCCAGATCCCTTACGGGGTAGGCAGAGAGTGCAGAGATCCAACAGGCTCTTTCCTTACATACCTCTCTGGCTTCCTCTACTCTCATAGTTCGTCTCATACACGCTCGCCGGTTACGGAGACTTCTGACTTGTCCTTCAGATAAGACCCGGTCTATTTGGTCATGGTAAGATAGTCTAGGTCTTCCCCGGTACCTACATCCTTCCACTTACGCATTGTATATCTGTTTTGTCATTTTTTTTTCGGACATTCTTTCTATATGCCCGAACCAACGGAGCATACCCTTTCTTATCTTTACACCGATACTCTCTTTCATACCTATTTGCTTTCTTACTACGCTGTTGCGAATACGGTCGATCAGCTTCACTCCGCACATCTTCCGCAGAGCTCGCATTTCCACCGCATTTATCCTACTTTCATTCTCCTTCTTACATACCCAGCTCTCGCTGCCATATAACAGCGTTGGAACAAGCACTCCATTATGTATGGCCAGCTGCGCCTTTCGGCTTAAGTGCCGGCTCCCAAGTAGCTTTCCCATTGCGCCATTCACTCTGTTCCCTGCACTCTTCCCTTCCCTCTTCTTTCTATATCAGCGGTGTATTTTCCATCCTTATGCATCCTTAATGCATATTAAGGCACGGAAAATATATTTTCATCATCTTAACTAAATATTTAAACGATGATGTAGGTAGTCGTTAACTATATTAAAACTATTTAATACTAGAACTAATAAAGTCCTCAGCAAATAAAATTAGAGAAAAATAAAATTATTATACAAGCAACACTAACAAAATGGACGCGTCTTTTACTATAACAATTACAGACGGAAGAATTAGTTCGCTATTTAAATAATACGGCACCTGAATGCGCTAGTTAGGTATGAAATCTGGTCCCATCATGTTTCTTTTTGATCTTAACAGCATTTTTACAGGCAGGAACGACACAAGACTGCATACTTCAATTTAATGACCCGTGAACATGTGACTACCTGCTTCGCAGGTAATAATCGCCCTCGGCTTCTAGATTATTTTTATTCTAAGGGTCAAACATATTTTACGTTTTAATGATACGACCTCAAGAAAAATTCGTTTCTTCAATATAACTGTCAATGATATTGATCCAATGACGTCTCTAAGTGGACCGCACCTAAAATAGAATATAAAACTTCCTAAGTCTGCTTTGATGCTCGCGACGACTCGCGATTTTTATCGTCGGCAATGCATGAAGGCTCGTAAAGCGATTTTTATAATAAGATGTTTTTTTTTGCCTGCGATGTTTTGACTGCCTCGTTGGTCTGGTGGCAAAGCGCATCGCTTTGTGATCACGAGGTCCTGGGTTCAAATCCTAGGTCGGACAAATGTAGTTTTTCTATCGAAAAAATTCCCAGTATGAGTCCGAAGTCTGGAATTGTGCCCGGTATATGGCAATAGGCTCGCCCCCTATTACATGGGACCTAACATCGTCGGCGAAACGTGGGTGTACTCAGTACACCTCTGCCACCCCCTCTGGGGAATATAGGCGTGACGGTGGTATGTTTTTTTTTTATATTGTTAGAAATGTTCATATCGCATAACTTGAAATCACTCAAACTTAGTATAATAGTTTAAAAGGCCACCTATAACTGGCGTGAATCGTGAAACTAACCGTGAAGTTTCCCGTTTTGAAATGAAAAGATTTGTAACACTGTCGGTGTGCGTGTTTTATTTTTTTTATTTTTTTTTTTTTAAAAACCTAGCCCCACACTATGATTTATTCCTGTGTCGTGGGTGCGTTTACAAACATGAAAATTCACATACACAAATACCCAGACCGGAACAAATAATTGTGGATCACACAAAGATTTGTCCCGTGCGGGACTCGAACCCGCGACTATTAGACGCAGTGGGCAGAGCGGCTTAAGCTCTTAACCACTGCGCTAAATCGTCCGTCAAAGACATTATATCCGTCAGTATTTTAGACAGGTTTTCATTCGTCGCCGACGTTATGTTGATTTTATGGCGTCAAATACTTTATGTAACAAACGAATTATGTAAAAAATAAGCACACAGACGCGCGCTCTATGCGAATTTTCAACAGATCTCAGAAGATGCTACCCCTTGGACACTTCCGACAAGCCGCGTAGAGCGCACGTCTGTGTGCGGGTTTCATATTGGGCCCGCTAGCTCTAAAATGATTAACTATTTACATAAGTTTACTTTGAGGCCGCCTCGTATACTCGATGGACTTGAAATCATATTCACTATACTATACACAAAATACCTTAAATTATAAAATAACCTTCAACAATAGAATCAGGTATGTCCTTTCTCCTTAAACGGCATACCTTTAGACAAAGTAATGTCACATTTTATAATTAGTCTATAAAAATCTCCTTTTTATTCATGATCAAAAGATTAAAAGTCTTACTTAACCTGTACTTTTGATAAATCCCAGAAAACCTATGCCCGATTTATATTCTGTCGACGCGTGAAAATGTGCAAGGTTATAGAAATGAAAACAAGCTGCAGTGTTATGCAACCTTTACATGCATGCACTTATCATCGTCGAATCTACATCTCTACACACCATCGGTCCTTACTAATAAACGTTGACATTCGAGTCGAGTCGAGTCGTCTATATATAATGTGAGAGAAGGCCTTGATTCGGCAATGGGACAGTGTACGCTGGAAATATAAGGAGATGAGCCCAATCTAGTCTGAACGAAGGTCCAAAGAACCTCCGTGTATACTAAGGAGTATACTCAATTGTTCCACTGTGTCGAAGTTGACGCTACATCAAACTGACCGGTAGTCATTAATCAGTTGAAAATCTTGAAACCGCGGGCTAACTTTCTTCATTTTATTTTAATTTACATTAAATTAATTTACATTTTCAAGACATTAAAGCATATTGCCGACCAGCAAGTTATTAAGATGGTTTACTATGCTCTTTGTCAAACACATATCAAGTATTGTGTCACAACATGGGGAGGTGCCGCCAAAACCCATATTGCGGAATTGGAGAGAGCGCAACGAGCAATTCTGAAAGTTGCGGCCGGCTTACCCTTTCGTTTCCCTACAAAGGAGCTGTACCTGAAATGGAATGTTTTAACGGTTCGACAAATATTCATACTACACATCGTCCAAAGAAAACATTCCGAGCTGGTCTATAACTATGAGTTATCTCTAGACAAGAGGAAAAGGGGAAGGGTATGTCAAACGAGAAGCTTTTACACACAGTTCTCCCATAGATTTTATTGTTTTCTAGGTGGTAACCTCTACAATAAAATTAATACTTTGCTTTGTATCTACTCACTACATAAAATCGATTGTAAATCTGCAGTAACCAATTGGTTAAAAACACTAGATTATGACGCAACTGAAAACATAATGCACCCCATGATATGATATAGTAATTTAAAATGCACATACGTTCTCACATTCACTCACTTGCACTAACACACACACGCAACACACATACACACACATGCGCACACACACACACACACACACACACACACACACACACACACACGCACGCACACGCACAATCCCACATACACATTCATTTTTTACATATTTTTTTTTTTTGCATGGGCTTAAATTTTAATATAGTTATATGCTTTAGTAATTCTTATATAATGGTAATTTATAATTTATTAGTAATTTATTCTTATTATGCTAAATTTTAATTATTATTATAATTTAATAATTTTCATCACTTCGCCTACAACTATCAGGCTATCGGATATTGCCTTTGCTAGCTAAATAACATAGTCTTAAAGTAGAGTGGGGACCTGGTGAACTGTAACACAGGTATTGCTATACCTATCTCAGGCACCAGTCTCTCACAATATAGTTAGAACGATTTAGTTAGTTTTAAGCACAACATGTACAATTATTGTGATGAGAAAATAAATACATTATTATTATTATTATTCATTAATTATTCAGTTTCGATGCAGCGTAATCTATCGGGTCTCTATATCTACAAGCTGTAACATAATAAACGCAAGACCTCAGACACCCCGATTAGTAAATTGCTTCATCAATTCAAAACAATAACCACATTTCTAAAATTAAAGGTTTTATTTACCCTTTTTTAAGCACTTTTATACCCCAATTATCAATGGAACTTGCACGTGTATGTGTCCGGTTTGAGAAATACGTTTTAGGAATGCATTTGAAATCTCCTTATTGCTCTGAATCAAGAATAAGTTTTTTGTTTGTTTTGCAAATTTAAAAAAAATGTAAGATACATTAAAAATTGTTGGAATCAATTCAGTTACCGATTTAGAACAAACTACTTTCAGGTCTGGCGTTTATTAAGTTACACCTTGTATATGTCATAAACAACTAAAATATGTAACATTCTTCAGATGAAAATACAATATTTGTTCCAACAACGTCCTTACATGTCATCAATGCTTCAAACTCGTTATGTATTAGGGGAGCGTAATTAAACAAGATTCTAAGATATGAATAGGTAAAATATTAACTCACCTTTATCCTTGGGCTTATCGTCCTCGCTGGAGGTGGCGCTGGCATCAATAGACACGGCCGCAGACGGCACCGCGTTCAAATCCGGCTCCGAGCCGCCCGCGCTCACACTGCCCGACAACTCCTGACGAGTAATTACAGAAAATAATTATTTTTATTCCTCTTTCTATCTATCTATCGGAAGAGGATGTTCGGATCAAGTTTTCTCCCTTCGCAACATCGTAGAGAAGCATCTGGCAGTGGGCCGGAAGGGATGTGCGGTGTGAAGCTGACCGACCGTATTCGCAACAGCGTAGTAAGAAAGCAAATAGGTATGAAAGAGAGTATCGGTGTAAAGATGAGAAAGGGTATGCTCCGTTGGTTCGGGCATATAGAAAGAATGTCCGAAGAAAGAATGACAAAACAGATATACAATGCGTAAGTGGAAGGATGTAGGTACCGGGGAAGACCTAGACTATCTTACCATGACCAAATAGACCGGGTCTTATCTGATGGACAAGTCAGGAGTCTCCGTAACCGGCGAGCGTGTATGAGACGGACTATGAGAGTAGAGGAAGCCAGAAAGGTATGTAAGGAAAGAGCCTGTCCAACAGGCTCTGTACTCTCTGCCTACCCCGTAACGGATCTGGCGTGATGATATAGATAGATATTTTTATTCCTCTTTCACTTCGATTTATAAGAGAAATCCTTTACCCAGCTGTGGGACAGTATAGGCCGATTTATAAAATAATTTAAATTGTGACTCAAGTTTAACATTGGTTAGACATGCGTCGATCTTCGCTGGTATGAAACGTGAACGAGAACTACACGATTCGAAACATTTGTACATAAAAAATTTTTCATTTGAATCTGAATCTCGATCTTACATTCACTAGTCGGTATAAAAAGGTGCTGATCGTACAGAACAAAGCTTCTTAATACATTCCAATCTGAAACTAAATCTCGATCTGACATTCACTAAACTAGCCGTCTCGCAGAACGAACCAATGCTGTGCTAGAATTTAGCTGATACAAATGTTCCAACTGAGACATATTGGGATCTGAATCTTTGCACTATTCTAGATACAACTGATCGAATCTGAACAGTAAGACATTTTGGCCATGTCTAATTGATATAAAAGACTGACTTTAATCAATAAATAAATCAATCAATATAGTTTTAAAAGTAGCTTGAGCAAGCTTTATAGAGTAAGCAAGCAGTTATCGAATGGAACAAGCGTTATACAGTAGCAAGCGGTTGTTGAGAGTGTGAATGATCTACGCTGTTGGCTGCGGGGCCTTTACACCTTCACGGGACTAGAGGGCCAGCGTGCAACCACTACGCTCGAGCCATAGGGGCAACTAGCTCAAGGGCGCCTCAAGGAGGAACGGCCTCGGCTTGGGCAGTCGCTATGGGGGAGGGCATATACTAGGCGTCTCGCCATGGTGCTCTGCACCGGCCGGCGGGCAAGGGATTCTACGAGCTCGCCGGCGGTCGGTGTCTGATCCTGTGTGCGGTATCTGTATCCAAAAGAAGGGATGCAAGGGCATCGGGTGGGTCGGTGAGAACACGCCGCGGACGGAGGTAGCGGCTGTCGAGTAGATCAAGCATTATAAAGTAGAACAAGTGTTAACGTGTAGAAAAAGCGTATTAAAATTCGAGTAGAACTAGAGGTCATACAATAAATGAAACTATTATGGACAAAACTGGTGGTCATAAAGCCGGCAAGATGAAGCGGTTAATTACTAGGCCAAGTGATCATCAAACCTGCAAAGTAGGGTTGACTAGAGGCCGATGTGTCGGGTGCGGGATGCAGTGCGCAGACCTATGCAGCGGCTCGTCTCGAAGCCCTCGCACGCCGAGTAAGGACAGTGGAGCGCCAGGCGTTGCTTCCTATTAAACATATCGAAATTTTGACGGTGAGAGGACTCGAATGAAACAGGGCAACGTGACAGCAAGAAACGTGTAACATATTTGGGCTGCCACAAATATGCTAAATATAAACCGATGTATATCGTTTCATTACGATAACGGTTCTATTCTTAATTTAAAAGCATATGGTACATATCAGTGAACGTATATATTCCCGTCTCTTTCCTTTCACTAGTACCAGTTCCAAAGCACACACGAGTAAGCAGGACGAAGAGTATATCGAAATATATTAAGTATATTGAAAACATCACTCCATACATAGATAACATACGGTCAAAAGATATAATATATACATTATCGCATCCTGCATGTCTAATGGTAAGATATATAGAAATATGCCTAGCTCTAATAAACAAGTTTACACTATAGAAGCCTTTTAAAACGAGTAAATGATCATAAAATGCGTACCTTTCGTCGTATAGGTTTAGTAGGACTAACATCTTGCAGCATTTGCAATGAGCCGGTTGTCACCGGAGGCTCCGTTATAGACGCCGCTTTAGGCCTGCAAAATATATAAATCTTAACAAAGGGAGAGAACATATTGATTGAAACAGAGCGAGAAAGAGAAATAATGTAAGCGTATGTGCACAAGGAATGTTTGTAATGTTTGCTTTGGAAGACATATCTACACTGATGCAAAGGCAGAAAATACAAGCCCAAACGAATTCCACGTACATACAACTCTACAAAGTAATATTAAAAGTCAAAAAAGTTCAATGTGCAACTTCCCATCAAAGTGTAGTGATGTCTATTAATATGCTGTGAAGTTTGTGTGTTATTAGTTCGCGATATAATAGGCATAGTGGGCATGTGAAGACGCTTCTACAATAGCATATTTGCAGGGATTTTAAAATTAGACAATATGGCGAGTATCTACATATTTAATGTAGAAAACAGTAAAATGCCATAGATAAGTGCAAAAGTAAGAGATACAAACATAAACCAATAAATAAGTTACTAGAATTAATATATTATTTTTGCATAACAAAGTGCCATGTAGTGTTAAAAACGCTCGAGTCGGCGCTTAAACCGCTCGCGTCTTCTACGTGGTTCAACGCTCGTGAGCGTCGAATCAGCGCTAAACGCTCGACTTCCGCGCTCAGTTTTGCAACACTAGTGCCATGTCAATTGATCTCTTATTAAGGAACCGGGTTAAGACTATGAAAACAGTTTTATCGCGAACACAATTTTAAAATTTGTTTTAATTGTCCTTCGTTTTCAATTAAGCCGGACGCGTTAAGACGTGGTAAAATCAGTATTGTGCATATATGCACAGCGAATACTGAGCTGGCTACCTTGCCACACTTGTTTTTTTTTTTAACCTTTATCGACTTCAACTCTTACTCTGTGCTTGTTTATATATTATTTATTTTAATTATAATGTGTGTGTGGAAAAATAAACGGTTTAAATGGTAAATGGAATTATATCTAAATTAATAACGAACTGAATCTGTAGCTGGTTCAGGATAAAAGTGAACGACTCAAAAATATCAATATATGATTTGTCATACTAATTGATTATTTTCTTGCTTTTTTATTTGTTACAATTTCAATTAGCCAGCGATGTATGATGACATAACACTCTGTTAAAGATCAGCTCCATAAGAGAATAGTATATTAAACATAAAAAAATAATTATTTAAAGCGTCATATTAGTCAAGAGTCTCCGTAACCGGGGAGCGTGTATGAGACCAACTATAAGAGTGGAGGCAGCCAGAGAGTTCTGTAAGAAAAGAACCTGTTGGAACTCTGTACTTTCTGCCTACCCCGCAAGGGATCTGGCGTAATGAAATAGATAGATAATATTTTAAATAGACCGTGTCTTATCTGAAGGACAAATCAAGAGTCTCTGTAACCGGCGAGCGTGTATGAGACGAACTATGAGAGCGGAGGAAGCCAGAGGTATGTAAGGAAAGAACCTGTTGGAACTCTGTACTCTATGCCTACCCCGCAAGGGATTTGACTTGAGATATAGATAGAGAGATAGTTATATTAGCATAACAGTGGCGTTTTAGATGGGTGATTAAATAGCAATTCGAGTTACACACACATATTAAGTACATAAATAGTAATTACCTTTTATAAGAAAAAAAATGAGAAACACATTGGAGGACATAATGGAGTAAAACTACTTTATGGTTTAAGAAAATTTATTGCAAACAAAATAATAAAATATACACGTGAGATATTAAAACAAGCAAATATACTGACTTTATGAGACAAATCGTTGTTACAATGAATACATTTCACTACACACCCATCCAGATATATTTTACGTGTGGCAAATTAACTGAAAACAAAACAAAATAAACTAAATTAAATACTATTTACGAGAGGCATAACGAGGATCAAACGTATATCGGTTAAGGGCCAATTCGTGTAAGATACTTTTAGCATCTTATATTCGGCTTTATAAGTATACAATGAATTTTCCTTATACTATATGCTTACAATTAGTTATTTCACTTACAAGGCTATTTAGTAGTTGATTCAATTTTGAACCGCATTATGCCTTTCGTATTTAAACAGACTACAGCATTCCTAATAAATTACAGAGAGAGCAGAAAGCTAAAATTTCTAATACGACATTTTGGATACTTCACAAGATGACTGACTATTTAGCGCAGTGGTTAAGAGCTTAAGCCGCTCCGCCCCCTGTGTCTAATAGACCCAAAATTATTTGTCAGGTCTGGGTGTATGTGTATGTGCATTTTCATGTTTGTAAACGCACCCACGACAAAGGAATCAATCCTAGTGGGGGTTAGGTATAAAAAAGATAACGCAACAAGATTATTTCTTTGTAAAAATAAACTAAATGTATACGAAGAATTGATATCTTTTGTAAACGTATTAAAAAAACGTATTTAATGTGAATATGGAATCAAAGCAACTTACAATTAAATAGTCACATTACTTGAGCCGTACTAATTGAACACAAATATGCAGTAATGTGTCATACATTAACGATGTGCTACTGAAAATTGATTTTTTTAGTTATACAATCAGAGTATTTATTAAAATGCCACGTTGCATTTGGTTGAAATGTTGTCGTTTATTTGTCAGGGAGAGAGTACGTAGTTCCAACAGGTTCTTTCCTTACATACCTCTCTGGCTTCCTCCACTCTCATAGTTCGTCTCATACACGCTCGCCGGTTACAGAAACTCTTGACTTGTCCTTCAGATAAAACTCGGTCTATTTGGTCATTGTAAGGTAGTCAAGGTCTTCCCCGGCACCTACATCCTTCCACTTTCGCATTGTATATCTGTTTTCTCATTCTTTCTTCTGACATTCTTTCTATATGCCCGAACCAACGGAGCATGCCCTTTTATCATCTTTACACCGATACTATCTTTCATACCTACTTGCTTTCTTACTACGCTAAGCTTATATGTGTTCAATTATAAACGAGTATAAGTTAAGCCGAGTATTATACTTGGATTTGTCATATAAAATATGTAAGGCTCTGTAAGGACTCGAAGGAAGTCTCGGAGTAACTAATAATTTGGCACAAACTTAAACCTTATTCCTGTTGAGTTCCCAAAATGTCGCTTCAGTAATTTTACCTTTCCTTTGTCGACACTAATATACGTGATAACAGGATCTTATTTTTAAGTTAGGTGTTTAAAAAACTTATACAATTGTATTGCAACTACCGATTAAGTGAAGGTAAATCAGAGACTTTTGGAATGCTTTACCATATTTTACAACAATTGAGTCACCTTAAGTCAATAATGGTAAAATGTTAATTGATTGGTGTTAGGGCTGCCTCGTTGGTCTAGTGGCAAAGCGCATTTCTTTGTGATCACGATGACCTTAGATCAAATTCCAGGTTGGGCAAATGTAGTTTTTCTAACAAAATATTTCCAGTAAGAGTCCGGAATCGGGAATTGTGCCCGGTTATGGCTCGCCCCCTATTACATGGGACCTAACATCGTCGGCGGCACTTTTTACGACATCCACCAGAATGTGGGACTGGTGGTTTTGGAACGGAAAATAAAATACGAATACTGGCAAGTAGCTACGGGCCACAGTACCACAGAAAAAGTTAGTATCTGTGTGTTAACAAGTGGCGCTTGCGACTCTATAAGGAGCTGGTAACGCAGCTGAACGCGCTGTTTATAGCGATTAATTGCAAGATGTATCGTAAATAACGCAAGACCTCAGACCCCTAGATTAGATAATTGCTGCACATATTCAATATGAAATCCAAATTTCCAAATTCAAAGTTTTACCCCTTTTTAGGCACTTTTACACCCCAATTAACAATGAATCTTGTAAGTATATGTGTGCGAATTGAGAATACGTTTTAGAAATGCATTTAGAATCTCCGTATTGCTTTGAAACAAGAATAAAGGACATTGTTCTGCGCTTATACATGATTTGCCCCAGAACCATCAGCAATGAAAAAATACTTGTATGATTTCAAATCACCCATAAATTATCTTAAGGCACTTATTATTAAACGGACAAGCGGGAAAATCGCAATATTGCACAAAAAGTATTAGATTTTGAGGTTATAATTCAGTAGCCATTAACACGTATGAGGTTATACTAGGAGGGATCAAAAAGTAGTGAGAACGAAATACTCCTTGGTAAAAAAAAAATACTGGCAGGCATAGCTCAGATACATATTTGTAATATTAATAAAAAAAAAACTTCGATTCTCTTTTGTTTATTCTGAATGTAGTCATTTGTTTCCTTCGTGTCGGAACGTGTTCTCGAAAATGAAGAAAAACGAAGTGCGAGCCGATATTAAATACCTCTGTTTAAAAAAGTTAACGACGCAAGAGATTCATTGCGATTTGGAGGCAACATTAGGAGAGTCTGCTCCGCCGTATTCCACTGTCGCAAGGTGGGCTTCTCAATTTCGAGTAGGGAGAACGAGCACAGAAGACGAACATCGTTGCGGCCGTCCATTTACGTCAGTCACCCAAGAAAATGTTGCGAAAGTCGAGAAAATTGTATTGAGCGATCAAAGAGTTACCATCCGATACTTAATTCAAGAAACGGGCATTTCATATGGAAGTATTCAATCCATATTGAAACAATCTTTGAATATGCGAAAAGTCTCCGCAAGATGAGTGCCGAGAATGTTAACCGACAGTCAGAAACAAAATCGACTTGACATTTCGGAGATGTTGGATGTTGGACAAGTTTCAAGAAGATTCTGAAAACTTTTTGTCTCGTTTCGTAACAATGGACGAAACATGGGTCCATCATTTTGATCCCGAGACAAAACAGCAATCTTCGCAATGGAAACGGCCATCATCACCGACCCCGAAGAAGTTTCGTGTCGTGGCATCGGCTGGCAAGGTTATGGCCTCAATATTTTGGGACTCAGAAGGAATAGTGTTGATTGATTACCTGGAGCGTGGAACCACTATTACAGGCCAATATTATTCAGCTTTAATTCCCAAGTTGA
Organism: Phalera bucephala; assembly: GCA_905147815.2. Taxonomy (NCBI): domain Eukaryota; kingdom Metazoa; phylum Arthropoda; class Insecta; order Lepidoptera; family Notodontidae; genus Phalera; species Phalera bucephala. The sequence goes on along the minus strand of LR990632.1, from coordinate 5,959,177 downwards.
GGAATGCCATCAAAGAGAAAAGGAGAGGGAAACTTCGAAGGGGCGTGCTGTTTCATCACGACAACGCACCCGCGCACAGGTCGCCAGTTGCGATGGCTGCCATTCAGCAAGCTGGCTTTGAATTGGTTGACCACCCCCCTTATTCACCAGATCTGGCGGCTAGCGATTTTTATCTGTTCTCCAAATTGAAAAAAATACTTAAGGGGAAACAGGTACGAAGACGATAACGAGGTGATGGATGCCGTGGAGAGCTTTTTGCAGGACCAAGACAAAACTTTTCTTGTGAAGCCTTGGGATAGCGCTGGACTCGGTGTGTAGAGAGACTCGGAAACTATGTAGAAAAATAAATTATTAAGTTATCAATAGTCATTATATTCGATCTCATTCTCACTACTTTTTGATCCCTCCTCGTATTGTGTGTGTTGAGATTTAGTAAAGGTGTAGGCGTATTCGAATATAGGTACTTACAATACTTTAAAATATTCGTTTTAAATTGCAAATTGTCCGGAAGATACGGATATTCGCCTTTATTTAAAAAAAAAATATAAATATTGATGGCATGGGTCAAATGTTTGTTGGTTCTGGGGCAATTTTCGACAATGTCCATTAGTTTTATAGAGCACTCAAGGAGGAACATCTTATATAGCAAATTAAATAAAATATATAAAAATATTCAAAAGAGTTGTGCGAAAGAGACTTTAGGACATTTTGTCAGAGTATGGTATAGATGGCATTCTGTTGCGAGCCGTCCAGTCCACTTATGTGGACTGCAAGGCATGCGTACGGGTGGGTGGTAACAGGTCACCCTGGTTTGACGTTAAAATCGGCGTCAAGCAGGGTTGCGTGTTGTCCGCTAGACTGTTTATAATATATCTGGACAAAAGTCTTCAAAGACTGAAAGCGATGAATGAAGGTGTACAGATGGGTGACTTAGTGGTAAACCATCTACTTAATGCAGATGACGCGGTTTTAATAGCGCCAACAGCCACTGATCTGCAGACACTAGTCACAATTATGAAAAACGACTGCATGATCAATGGCTTACACTTGAATGTGAAGAAAACCAAGATTATGGTTTTTGAAAGGGAAGAAACCAGAACGAATGTAAGGATTGTGGTTGGTAACGATGTGCTGGAGCAAGTGAATGAGTTTGTATATCTTGGATGCGCCTTCAGTAAGGATGGGAAATACACCGCTGACATAGAGAGAAGAGTGAGTGCACGGAACAGAGTGAATGGTGCGATGGGAAAGCTACTCGGGAGCCGGCACTTAAGCCATAAGGAGCAGCTGGCCATACATAACGGAGTTCTTGTCCCAACGCTGTTATATGGTAGCGAGAGCTGGGTATGTAAGGAGAATGAAAGTAGGATAAATGCGGTAGAAATGCGAGCTCTGCGGAAGATGTGCGGAGTGAAGCTGACCGACCGCATTAGCAACAGCATAGTAAGACAGCGAGTAGGTATGAAAGATAGTATCGGTGTAAAGATGAGAAAGGGCATGCTCCGTTGGTTCGGGCATATAGAAAGAATGCCAGAGGAAAGAATGACAAAACAGGTATACAATGTGAATGTGGAAGGATGCAGGTACCGGGGGAGACCTAGACTATCTTACCACGACCAAATAAACCGAGTCTTGTCTGATGGAAAAGTCAAGAGTCTCCGTAACCGGCGAGCGTGTATGAGACGAACTATGAGAGTCGAGGAAGCCAGAGAGGTATGTAAGGAAAGAACCTGTTGTACTCTCTGCCTACCCCGCAAGGGATCTGGCGTGAGGTTATAGATAGATAGATAGATAGAAATTGATGAAAACAACTCAGCTACCGGTTTAGAACAAACTACTTTCAGGTCTTGGGTTAATTATGTGACATATTGTATATAGGGTGGATTTTTGAGACGAGGCAGTACGGCCAGCTACCTCAACCGTTGTAGCTACAGAAAAAAGGTAAAAATAAAAATAAAATTAGCCCTGTTAAGAAACTGTCCCACCGTAGTGCACGGGCCTCCTCTCAAACAGAGGGTTTAGGGCATAGTTCACCCCGCTGGCCCAGTGCGGGTTAGCGAACTTCACACACCTTCGAGAACTCTTAGGCATGCAGGTATCATCACGATGTTTTCCTTCACCGTTAATTTTTAATACGCACATGCTTTCGAAAAGACAGAGGTCTAACCACTAGGCTATCACTGCTTAAAAAGGTATTATAATATTTTTCACATAAGATGGGTAGTCACAGTGCTAAGTGCCAAATGAAATTAATATTTAATTCAATGGTATTAAGGCATACAACCACAAGTATAGAAACGGGTCATGCCTCTTATTGCCATTGAATAAAATATAATTTTCTTTGACACTTACAACAGTCACAGTACCCTTCCTTCATGAAACATACTATAGGAGACCATCCTGATTTTTTTTTTGCGATATTTTGGGAATATTATAGAAAAAAATGGGCAATACACAACTTTTTTTTATGCCAATCGATTCTGTTTCTTATAGGGATCAATAACTTATACTGGACCTAATGAGATTAGGGTATTGGAAAAGTCATAAATCGCAAAAAACTCATCCTATACATTTTGGAGGAAAACGTTTTCATCGATTTCTGACTTTTCAAGTCCTCTAAGAATAAAGCTTTGAACTGACTGCGCAGCTCACTGGCCGCCTCGTTTGTCGGCATATAATACGCCGATACTATCGACAGTATTTGATACGAAATGGTATCGATACTATTGATAGTAATATCGCATATTGTATTATTTTTCGATGTCAACTAACACAAATAAGCAACAACAACCAAATGATCCTGGCATTTAAATTAATATTTTAATTGCATAACAATAAAATTCAATTTTCAATAGCAAATTGTTAATGCACACATTACTACTTGGTTGTGATCAACCATTGGTAGTTTTGCAAGTTTTAGTATAACTATACATCATCATCATCATCTCAGCCTATACTTGTCCACTGCTGAACATAGGCCTCCCCAATCGCTTTCCAGCGTAACCGGTCCGATGCCACCTGCATCCAACGACTTCCTGCGATTTTCACAAGATCGTCGGCCCATCTGGCAGGCGGTCGTCCCACGCTGCGCTTGCCAATACGTGGTCTCCACTCTAGAATCTTTCTGCCCCAACGCCCGTCCGATCTACGCGCTATGTGGCCCGCCCATTGCCACTTCAGCTTGCTAATCTTAACGGCTATGTCGGTGACCTTGGTTCTTCTACGAATCTCCTCATTCCTGATTCGATCGCGTAGAGAAACGCCGAGCATAGTTCTCTCCATAGCTCGCTGAGCAACTCTGAGCTTTTTTATGAAGACCTATTGTAAGAGACCACGTCTCTGATCCATATATCATCACTGGTAACACACATTGACTAAAAACTTTAGTCTTAAGGCACTGAGGTATTTTGGATGAGAAGATATTGCGCAGTTTCCCGAACGCTGCCCAGCCGAGTTGGATTCGTCGATTGACCTCTCTCTCAAAGTTGGACCTACCTAACCGGACTACCTGTCCCAGGTAAATGTATTCGTCGACAACTTCAAGAGTAGAGTTCCCAACGGTGAGTGCGGTGGGTACGACATGGACTTTAGACATTATTTTCGTTTTGTCCATGTTCATTTTAAGACCCACTTGTTGAGATACTCTGTTGAGGTCACCGAGCATTCGTCCTAGATCTTCCAGCGACTCCGCCACGACCACAATGTCGTCGGCAAATCGAAGGTGAGTGATGTATTCGCCATTGATGTTGATGCCAAGTCCTTGCCATTCCAAGAGCTTGAAGGCGTCCTCTAAGGTGGCCGTAAACAGTTTCGGAGAGATGACGTCTCCCTGCCTTACTCCTCTTTTTATGGGGATCGCCTTCGTGCACTGCCCCTGTACTCGGACTGACATGGTGGCGTTATTATACAAGCACTTCAACACTTCAATGTACCGATAGTCAATGCGGCATGGCTGGAGAGATCTAAGAACCGCCCAAGTCTCGATCGAATCGAAGACTTTCTCATAGTCCACAAACGCCAAGCATAGTGGCCGATTATACTCCTCGGTCTTCTGTATAATCTGCCGCAGCGTATGTATGTGGTCTATGGTACTAAAGCCTTTCCGGAAACCGGCTTGTTCGGGAGGCTGGAAGTCATCAAGCCTGCGTTCGAGACGATTCGTGATGACTCTCGAAAACAACTTATAAACATGGCTCAGCAGTGTGATGGGCCTATAATTCTTCAGTAAAGTGTTATCACCTTTCTTGAAAAACAGTACCACCACACCCCTGTTCCATGCTTCCGGCGTTTTCTCTTCGAGCAAGACGGAATTAAACAGCCTCTGAAGGACTTTAAGTACCGGCGTTCCGCCCGCTTTCAGAAGCTCTGCGGTAATTCCGTCTTCGCCTGGCGCTTTGTTATTTCTGAGTTGTTTGAGAGCCATCCTAATCTCGTACAGGCTGATGTCCGGGATATCTTCAGTGTAGTGTCGGGTTAGCTTGGCTCTTGGGTCTTTTACCAAGTCAACAACAGGTTCAGCTACTGAGGTGTACAACTGCCCATAGAACCTCTCTATCTCCCTGAGCACCTCTGACCTATTCGACGTTACGTTTCCGTCCTCCGTCTTCAGCTTCGTCAACTGGCTTTGCCCAATAGACGCGTCTCTTGCGAACACTTTGGAGCCCTTGTTCTGTGCTATGGTCTCCTCAATACGCCTTGTATTGAAGGACCGTAAATCGTGTCGCAAGGACTTCAGTATCTGTCCATTGAGCTGCCTATAGGACTTAGCATCATCGGAGGTTTGGAGCGTCATGGAACGTCGCTCAGCCATGAGGTTTCGGGTGTAGTTGGATAGTTTTTGAGGTCTATTTTTACGGTGGGGCTTAAAATACTTGGACCCGACCGTATGGACAGTCTCTACCAGCCTGTTGTTGATTTGGCGGTGGATTTAACTATACAAGGTGTATCGTAACTAACGCAAGACCTCAGACACCCCGATTAGATAATTGCTTCACAAATTCAATACGAGAACCAAATTTCCAAATTTAAAGTTTTTCACCCCTTTTTTAAGCACTTTTATACCCCAATTAGCAATGAAACTTGTAGGTGTATGTGTGCATATTGAAAAAAAAACGTTTTACAAATGCATTTGAAACCTCCATATTGCTTGGAATCAATAATAAATTTAGTTTGTTATAGCGCGCTGAATGAGTAACAGCGTTTTTTGCAAATTTTGAAAAAATATAACGTACATTAAAAACAGTTGCAATGAATTCAGCTACCGATTTAGAACAAACTACTTTCAGGTCTTGCGTTTATTATGTTACAGCTTGTATAAGTATAGTACTAACCTGAAGGGAGGTATCTCCGGTATTTTCCCGATGAATATCTTCTTCTTGTCCGGCTTTTCGATGTGTTTCGGCGTGGTGGGTGTTATTGTGCGCGGCGTGTTCCGTGAAGATGGTCGGACGTCGTCTTGACTGGTGCATTCAGACTGAAATTTTATAATTCCTGTCTTTCGTTCTTTCTATTGGTGAATGATTTGACATATGTCATAGTCGTTAAGGAGTATACGTGTTTAAGCTACAACTGAGACCGAAAAACGTCTCATTTAGAATAAGTATTTTGAGTTTGATTGTCACATATCACCTGTTACTATCACAACAAACTGTAATTTGGGAAATTCTCTCTCTTCTCTTTTTTATTGGAATCCCAACACTTCTTCTGTCTTGAAGAAAACCAAAAAATCAAATTTTATGAAACAACAATCAAGTAGTTTCTCTTTTTAGATATTTTAATGGCATGTAGTTACTCAGAATGTTTCGAAACTCTTTAGTATCAATAGTGAATCGTAGGATAATCTGTTTTTCTTAGAAATTAAAGTGGTAAAGCTTAATTTTCATAGTTACATTGGCCTATATTGTTACACAGCTGGCAAAAGCTTTCTTTCACAAAATAAGGTGACGGAAAATACACCTACCCAATTACTTGCTTCAACGGTGAAGGAAAACATCGTAAGAAAACCTGCATGCCTGAAAGTTCTCGAAGGTGTGTGAAGTTCGCCAACCCGCACTGGGCCAGCTTGGTGGACTATGGCCTAAACCCTCTCAGTTTGAGAGGAGGCCCGTGCCCAACAGTGGGACAATTTCTTAATAGGGCTAATATTATTTTATATTATTATGATTCATGTTTAGATAAGTGGAAGGATGTAGGTACAAGAGAAGACCTAGACCATCTCACCATGTCCAAATAGACCGTATCTTATCTGAAGGATAAGTAAGACCTTGTTGGAACTGAAATCTCTGCCTACCCCGCAAGGGATCTGCCGTGATGATATAGAACATTTAGATAATAATTAAAGAACATTTTGTTCATGATTACAAATGTTTGGAAAAGAGTTGCCTACCAAAAGTGGTGCGTGTGAATTCTTGATGGCCTCGCGTCTCTGGAACTCGACCTTGGCCATCTCTGTGGCGAGCCACGCCGGGATCTCCGGGATAGCCAGCCGCAGTGCCAACACCACTACTAGGATCACATGCTGAAACAAAGTATATTCTTAACACGGCTATCGCAACTTATATGTGAGATGTAGAATATTTTTATAGTATTTTTCATGTAAGGTAGGTACTACGACAGGTATAAGTGTCAAAGAAAATTATACTTTATTCAATGGCAATAAGAGGCATGACCCGTTTCTATACTTATGGTTATATGCCTTAACAGCATTGAATTAAATATTAATTTCGTTTAGCACTTAGAACAGTCACTACCCACTCTATGTGAAAAATATTATAATAGAATTTTGAATGAAGAAGCCTGTGTCGTGGCTGCGTTTACAAACAAGAATTCAGAGTATGAGTCATCTCAATTTCATAGTAGGATAACATGTCTGATATTTCACATCATATGCGGCTACTGTAAGGCTCGCTCGTTTTTTTTATTCAATAATCCCCATTGTAATTTTTTAAACATTACTCTTAATAGGGTATTTAGAGTAATATTTAAGAGAAACGTCGCTCATTTCTTATCAAAAAAAAGTCTGATAGTTGGTGTCTTTTATCTTTAACCCACAAAAACCGTTGAATGAATTTTGATGAGACTATTACTAGACATTTGGTTAGTATATATATAGTTTTACTTTAATAGTGCGATATGTTTATTCAAAAATGGGTAAGAAGTACTAGAATTACGGCCTGACATCATTAATCGATAAGGTTAAAGGAAATAGTGCTTTACCTCCAGTGCCACAATGACGAGTATCGTCTGCGCGGGCGTTATGTCCGGCAGCAGTCGGTGCACGGGCCCCGACAGACCAATGAGCGCGCAGTTAACTAACACAGCCACAGCTACCATCGCTTCCATTGCATGCTGGAAAAAACACATTATGAAATATCTAATATTGACGCCCCGGTATTTAAAAGGGCGTGAGGTGGCTGGATGGGAACCTTCACTACCTCAGTAGAGACGCGCTCGGGGAAAAAGATGTTCCCAATCTCGTTGTTGGCAAGGAATTCAGTCTCCTTCACTAATGGGAGGATGGTCTAGACCAGAGACTCCCAAACTATTTTGGGCAAGATACCCCTTTTCCAAAATGAATTGATACTTCAGACCCCCATAGCCAAATTACTTTAAAAATCCTATCTCTACTTGGTTGGTTAAGTGAGTAAAGTACAACAATGATACTTCCTACTAAAATATTAGTCATTCCTTTAACAAGTTAGTACACGTAACACAACTTATACAGTATCTTAAAAGTTTCAAATAATAACTTGCGTTAATAATTAGGGGTCGATTTTTAGACCTCGTCGACCCGCAAAGTCAGTTTTCGTTTATGTCGACCCCTGGGAAATCGATCACTTTGGCAATACCTGGTCTAGACTTACCGGTGGCCGCGTCGCACCAGCTCCAAACAATAACATGAACACTCACGAGTAATGGGCGAAATGGAATATAATAAACAAACGTAAGATTAAACAGAATCACTCGAGGAAACTATAGTATATAAAAAGTGAGAAAAAACAACAAAGAAGAAACGACGAGAAGGAACTCACAAGACGTCAAACAAAAAAAAAGAAATTAAAATAAAATAAACTAAGAAGGCCGACGTTCAACACTAACGAGGTTGGGGTTGAATTACCGAACACACATTATTGACTTAATTATCAATGATTGTGAAGTATGTAATGTATACTGAAGGTGTATCAGTACGTGCAGCAGCTCTTAAGTACTCCCGCACAGAGCGACAGAGACAAGTAGTTACAGGCACAGTAAACATATGTAAACAGTAGAATGCAAAATAGGTTTCAGCAGCTGACTACCGGATGAAACATGCCGAGAAACCACGTAAAACGCGCTATTGTGTGCTATATTTTTATTCGGACCGCTAGAAATAAAACACTCTACTGTTTAAAGGTTTCAAAACAGCCGACGCAGCGCGACGGTAGCTCGACCTGAGGAGTTGTAATGTGCTGATATGCACGGGAGACAACACACGGCGCAGCCCCGCTCGGCGTGACGGCGTCACGACCAGCCGCCGTCCCGTGTACGAGCTAGACGCCGTCACGCGTTCGAGGGGGACGCTAGTATTATTTGATACTTTTAATTAGCAATCACATGGATCTGGAACGCGTCACAAGCGAGCAAACGAAGCACGTTGAGAGCGAGGCACCAATACGCTTGCAAGAGGGATACTAGTATTATTGTTTAAATTTTAGAAATTGATACCAACATGGCGGTCCGGGGTTTTTGGCGGGAAATCGAAGAGTGATGTCGTCAATTTGTTTTAAATCACAAAACTTGTGTTATTTTGAATTATAATGTATAATGTTGGTGGAATATTAACCATTATGTAATCATATACGTGCATGAGTGAAGGAAAAATTGTAACGTGATAAAATGTGCCCATCCGATTTCCCTCAAGACGGCCGTCGCAATTGGTATGTAAAGTATCCATCGCATTACTATCCAGGGGGGGGGGGGGGCACTTAATCAATATCATAATCATCGTTGTCATCAAGTTTATCGGGGAGTTGAATTAATTTAGAAATGAATATTCGTAATACTTGACATTGGCAAAATACACCTCGTCGGGATGACATAAACATAAAAAAAACATCGCGCTCCGTCGGCAATGTGACGAAACCATAATTCAGCGGCCGACTACCCGCGTAACCCTGCCGAGAAGCCGCGTAGAACGCGCGTCTGTGTGCATTATTTAATTTCTTTCGCTAGTCGTAAGATGTTCTACTGTTATAATTTGTATGCTATAAGTGGGCTGGGTGCTTAGTTAACGGAGGGTTTAGTCAAGAAGTTAGACGTAGGCCACTCACTGGATTGAGCAGTCGCCGGTTCGATCCCTGTAGAGATAAATCTTTGCATGACCTACAAATGTTTATTTCGTTCTAGGTGTTATTTTACACGAACCCGCGACACATGAATAAATAGAATAATTTCTAGTGTGGCGCTACGTTTTTTAAGTCAATAAGGAGATGATCCCCTACTGCTCCCAGCAATCCGCACTGGGTCCGCGTGGTGGAGTATGACCTAAACTCTCTCGTCTCGATTTGTGAGAGAAGGTCTTTGCCCCGCAGTGGGACAGAATAGGCTGATATTATTATGGATAATTACTTTCCTGATCGCAATTGGCGGCAAAATCAGCGATTCGGGCGAGAGTTTGTTTTCTCAGCGGTTAATTCGATGATTGAATACAGCCACGATGGAAAATACAAACTCAAATCGTTTATTTTGCATAAACCCTGCGGGGGTGTTTACAAATGGTCATATTTAAATATTTTTTTTCACTTACTAATCTACCACTGGTTCGGAGCACGGCCTCGACTGAGATGATCCGGCGAGAAACTTAGCGGCCTTGTCTTTTTTGTTTAATTCGCCATTAATTTTTGTTCATAATTTTTTGTATACGTTTTTATATTATACAAAATCATTTATGCCATCCAGCTCCAGTGTGTTGCCTTACGACTGTGATATAAGACTAATAATAATATTTTTAAATATATGTTATAATGAAAAGCTAGAGAATTCTGGGTGGCCCAGTCTCCACAAGCAGCACCCGTTCACGAGTACGACTACTTGAGCAGCCATTACCTCCCTCGACCATATTAGAGGGAAGGAAGTGACCAAACAGCCACTGCAAGCATAGACTTTTTAGTGAGCATGACACTTCAACTTGTCACACAACTGGATCACGACACACACCAGTTCCTAGGCTTGAGATTAACTTCTCCTGCAACGGACAACGACGGAGTAATCACGAATACAGAGTGATCCCCGTTTTGTATCAGTTACCCCCCACCTATCTAGGCTCTGTATTGGGAACTTTGACGTTTGTATATCGTTTAAAAACTGTACCCCCACAGCGACTGTCCCAACCGAGGGTGCCTCTTCAAGGCGCCCTCGAGTATGTCGCCCCTTGCCCTTCTGGCTCGAGCGTAGTGGTTGCACGCTCGCCCTTAAGTCCGGTGAAGCTGTAAAGGCCTCGCGGCCAACAGCGTACATCACTCTCTCTCTCTCACACACCCACACACATGACCCGGATGCGACATATATTATAATGATGATATTGTAGATGATATCCCGCACCTGCCAGCTGCCGATGCTGTTGACGCGCTGGCCGAAGGGGCGCTGCGCCACGTGGCACAGCTTGAAGGCGTCGGCGCGGATCTCGGCGGCGTTGTTGAGCAGCGCACACACGGCGGCCAGCGGGAACGCCGACGAGAACAGAACCACGTGGCCCAGCTGCGTCAGCATCTCTAGGTATTCGGCGAACGTGCCCTCGTACTGCGGGAACGGGTATAAAACATTAACTCGCAAGTACAAAGAGGCTACCGCGATAAAACCCGTTTTCGTACTCCATGCAGTTTAAAAAATATATGGGTTAGACACTTAATATTTTAAATATTATTTATGACTGTATATTTAAGAATCTCGTAAGAGGAACACATGCTTAAACGAAATATTCTCGATAGAAAACAAAAATTGTGCGGCTCGGGACGCCCGACAGAACTTAAACTAGCGCTGTGGGTTAGAGTGAGAGAGGAAGGGCATGCCTACCGCTGCCGTATACGTGAGAGAAAGGAAAGAGCGCTGTGGGTTAGAGTGAGAGAGGAAGAGCATGCCTACCGCTGCCGCATGCGTGAGAGAAAGGGAAGCCAGACAGACTGGCGCCGTTACGCGTTACGTTACGAAGCGGTTTACCCTCCCATAAGAAGTTTTCACTTCAAAAATCTAAAGTCATATCTATTGCTTTACATTTTCTTATTCCAAAGCGAAACGCTTAGGAACTAATCAATACAATTTACTTCAAACGCGGCAAATAATTGTAGCAAAGCTCTTGTAAAGCAGCTTTTTTATTTAATAGTCCGGTTTTTTTTTTAAACTGTGTTTGCACATATCTATATCCATACCAATCAAACTTTAAAACTTATTAAACAAACCAGTTGTGATTGCAATCTATTACAAGTGTAGTACAAAGGCGACAGTATTTCCGAAGACATCGAAATAAAAATGCTGATAGCAAGAAATCTTCGTTTTTATGTAATAAGGAAAAACTTTTCAATATTTTTAAAGATTGATTAGAATAGACGTGTCGTCGTTTATTTCTGAGCACGCGCTCAATATATCCCTCAGTTATTATTCCTTAGTGATATAATTTCATCATTGTCACTCTCCCGGTCGATAAATGGTCGATCGCGGCTAACTCTTAAAGTGATTTACGCTTCGTACTCGTTAGGGGATATGTCCCGCGACACGTGTCTATGACGTTGGGTGACGTCACCCTACAAATCTGGTGAGTCTCTTCATGGATCTGTATATGTATATAGGACTAGCTCGCTGAAATTCTCTTCGGATCTTTTTAGTGGCGATGCCGTCTCGATCTTTAGGGGTCCGTTCATTAATCACGTTATGCTCGTTATTTTGGGAAAAAATCACGAAATATCACAAGGAGGAGATGAGGGTGTACTGAGATTATCAATGTCTCGCGATCTACGAGTATGTTGTCATGCGTCGCGAGACATTTGTTGAGGAACGTTGCTCTACTTCACCAGACGCTTACGCCCCTCTCTCAAAAATTTTCAATGTGCGCCCAGGTCACGCGCCGCTTTTCAGTGAAGAAATCGCGCGTTCAACGAAAAAATAAATACACGTGATAATCTCAGTACACCCTCCTCTCCCCCTTGTGATATTTCGTGATTTTTTCGAGTCCCCCCCCCCCCCCCCCTTTCGAGCATAACGTGATGAACGGACCCCTAAAGATCGAGACGCAATCGCCACTAAAAAGATCCGAAGAGAATTTCAGCAAGCTAGTCTTATAGCTGTAGTAATTTTACTCGATTAGATAATCTATAGAACAAACGTTCTGGTTCTGCGTTGTACAAATAACGTACGCACTTGTACGAATAACCAACAATAACGAAGGGGTAAATTTAAAATTGGTCTAGTATTGCCCATGCAACTACAAGTGCCTCGTTGGTATAATAAATAAGTTCGCGCCCTATTTATTACATGGCGCCTAATTTATACCATCGGCGAAAAATGGGTGTATGCAGAACACCTCTACCCCCGCTGCTTGGAGAAAGTAGGCGTGACGGTGTTTTTTATATTTTATTTTCGGACGATTAGCGCAGTGGTTAAGAGCTTAAGCTGCTCCGCCCACTGTATCTAACAGTCGTGGGTTCGATTCCCGTACGGAACAAATCTTTGTGTGATCCAAAATTATTTGTTCCGGTCTGGGTGTTTGTGTATGTGAATTTTCATGTATGTAAACGCACACGACACAGGAATAAATCTAAGTGGGGCTACGTTTAAAAAAAAAAAATTTAGACAGGTTTAAATTCATAAGTCGTGTACAACGGATTTTGTATGCACTTTTCTGTTTCCACAGTTTCAAATAAAACATGAACGTTAAAATTTACCTATTTCTACGTCTTAATATGAGATGTAAAATCATACCTTAAACAACTGGGACTCTAGTTCTGCCTGGTGTATGACCTTCTGTCCGACCAGTGGTTCAGAATCCCGTCGATCCCCTTCCTTGTCTGCTCCTCCATTCACAAGGCTCTTCTCCGGAGCCTCTCCAGCAGAGTCGGTCTTCTTGTCGAACATTTCTGTTAGTTGAGCTGATGTTGGTACTGTGAGTGAAGGAAAAACGTTTGATTCGGCATTGAGAATATTGCTTAGGGAATTCCTGTATGTCATGTTTATGGATAAAGAAAATGCTCTCTTATCTGAATTAACATGACGTGTTCATAATCGATCGAATAAGGATAATTTTGCTTAAAACTGTATTCCAATTTTTATTTTTAACTTGACTACAGTTTATATAGTGACAAGCAATGATCAGAAAGCTCAAGTTCTTTGTTATGGTAATCTATTTATCTATATCAGGGATTCCCAAACTATTTTGGGCAAGAGACCTCTTTTCCAAAATGACCTGATAACTTAGACCCCATAGTCAAATTACTTTAAAAATCCTATCTCTAGTTTTTTTTCCTATTGATACAAAATACTTACCAATTTAAAAACTTTGCGGTTGGTTAATTGCGTAAAGTACAACAAAGATACTGCCTACTAGAATATTAGTCATTCTTATAACAAGTTGGTACACGTAACACAACTTATACACTATCTTGAAAGTTTCAAATAAGAACTTGTGTTAATTAATAGGGGTCGATTTTTAGACCTCGTCGACCCCCAAAATCAGTTTTCGTTTATGTCGACCCCTGGGAAACCGATATCGATCCCAAGGGGTTCATATCGACCACTTTAGGAATCCCTGATCTTTCACGCAGATCCCTTGCGGTCTTGGTGATGTCTACATTTAATAATGCAGGTTTTTATGGCTAACGGCCGGTTTCAATATTTAACGTACGGATAGATTTGCCTACTACGGATAGAAATTTGACATATTTTGTATGGAAAATCTGGCAAAATGCTACTGATAGTAAGCAAATCTATCTTTCAGTTGAATATTGAAACCGGCCATAAGACCCTACTATGTCTAGATAGATAACTCTTTATTGTGCATATAGATATCAAAATACAAAAAAAATAACTAAAAGTTATACAAAGGGCGGCCTTATCGCTAAAAAGCAATCTCTTCCAGGCAACCTTGGGATGGAGTAAACGATTAGGTTGTGGAATAACCGGGGGTGCACTTGTTACAGAGAAGTTTTAACTTATAGTAATAAATACTTAAATATAATATAAAAAAGCAAATACATACTACAAAATACAGTATGTCAGAGACATATAGTACAAAAATTCACTACTAATACACTAATAAACTATCAATTAATAAGTAGCGGATTGGATTTGCTTACGAAACCAATCTATGTGATCCACAAATGTGTGTTTAGTTCTGGATGGTAGCGTGTGATATTCATGTTTGTAAAAGCACTCACGACACGAGCTGGACTTAGATTTTTTACTAACTATACAAATATATACTTGACGGACGATTTAGCGCAGTGGTTAAGAGCTTAAGCCGCTCCGCCCACTGTGTCTAATAGTCACGGGTTCGATTCCTGCACGGGACAAATCGTTGTGTGATCCACAATTATTTGTCCCGGTCTGGGTATTTGTGTATATGAATTTTCATGTTTGTAAACACACCCACGACACAGGAATAAACCCTAGGGTAGGGCTACGTCTTTAAAAAAAAGTTGTTCAGTAAGAGAAACTACTAAAAGATCAAAAACAAGACAAAGTAAGCTTTATTTATGTTTAAATAAGAGCACTTATTCAATAATTAAATTTTCGAGATACGTCATTCCTACATTTTATAATTATTTACGCCTTACCTTTGCTAGGACTGAGTGCACCAAACACGTCGAGACATATCCTCGCCAACCGTAAATTCTCAATCAGATACGGCAATGCAGACTCTTTGAGATTGCCTATCACTTGTCTCGTTATTAGCAGTACGGCTAATTGCTGTAAAATAAAAACATTATATCAGCGTCCTTCATCGCTATAACCAAATTGGGTGGGTTACAGTACGCCACTGAATACGATACTTATAGTCCTTTCCACCAGTCATGGGTACGCTGACGTTTAGAATTTGACGTTCCTAGAAATGTGGTGAGTGTCAAATAGAATCGATGTAATATCGTATCGAGTAAATTAATAAAGAAGAATGAATCGATGACTGCCTCGTTGTTCTGGTGGCAAAGCGCATCGCTTTGTGATCACGAGGTCCTGGGTTCAAATCCTAGGTCGGACAAATGTAGTTTTTCTAAAGAAAAATTCCCAGTATGAGTCCGGAGTCTGGAATTGCGCCCGGTATATGGCAATAGGCTCGCCCCCTATTACATGGGACCTAACATCGTCGGCGAAACGTGGGTGTACTCAGTACACCTCTGCTACCCCCTCTGGGGAATATAGGCGTGACGGTGTATGAATCGATATTAATAAAAATAATTTAGAAACAAAAAGAAAATAAAATAATCTAATTATTATTTTATGAATCAAGCCTTTGGTCGTCTGACATGTCGCTTGATTTGTCGCTTACGTGTATTACTATTAAAAAATCTATAAAACTGTTTATTTTAATATGTTAAGATAGCGCATCCACGTTTAATTATTAATTTCTTGACCCAGAGAATACTAAATATTCCAGTCAGATACGTAGAATTATATATTCGTAAAAAAATCAGCAATCGATTTTATACATTTTAAAAAACAACATATCGATATAACGATTTCATTGTGTCAGTCCCTAAAACGTAAGCCATTAGAATTAACATAATTAAGTAAAAGAGTTTTATTAAGGTTTAAGTTTTTTTTAAATATTTACGCAAATTTATGAACAGTATATGATTTAAAAGAAAACTAAAGTAGATTTTTGATGTACTTTTGTATTCCTGTTTATTTTTTGGATTCTATATTTTCAATATTTTTAAATACAATATGCGTGACATGGAAGAGCTTAAGCCGCCCACGGTCTAGTAGTCGCGGGTTCGAGTCCCGCACGGGACAAATCTTTGTGTGATCCACAATTATTTGTTCCGGTCTTGGTACTTGTGTATGAGAATTTTCATGTTTGTAAACGCACACACGACACAGGAATAAATCCTAGAGTGGGGCTACGTTTTTTTTAAAAAAAAACGTCACCGTACCCATATCTCGTGAAAAAGACTATAGTTACTTTCATCCAATATTTGACACATCGCTCAGCTTAAGCCGTTAGGGATAGAAGCATGGAATTGTGTATAGGAGGTTCTTATGTAAAGCAGAACTTTAAGGGCAAAGGGAGGTTTAAATTACCGATGGGATATCCCGTCAAGCATACGGTCAGCTTTATAATACACTAATTTTTGCCAGAGACTTTGTCCGTGTTAACTTCAGACAGGATATAAATTATTCTATGTGTTAATCCAAGAATTAAAATGTGTGCCAAACACCGTCACGCCTATATTCCCCAGAGGGGGTGACAGATGTGTACTGAGTACACCCACGTTTCACCGACGATTTTAGGTCCCATGTAATAGGGGGCGAGCCTATTGCCATATACCGGGCACAATCCCAGACTCCGGACTCATACTGGGAAGTTTTCATTAAAAAAGCTATTCTTGTCCGACCTAGGATTTGAACCCAGGACCTCGTGATCACAAAGCGATGCGCTTTGCCACCAGACCAACGAGGCAGTCCAATTTTATATGTGTGCCAAATTTTATCAAAATCTATCTATCTATATCATCACGCCAGCTCCCTCGCGGGGTAGGTATCAAAATCTTAAGATTGAGTAATAAGCATCTAAACATACAAACTCTCCCATTTATAATATTAGTAGGAAGTAGGATTATACACGCTGCCTGTAAGGTGGGTACTGTGACTGTTGTAAGAGTCAAAGATAATTATACTTTATTCAACGGCATGACCCGTTTCCATATGTATGGTTTTATGCCTTAATACCATTGAATTTAATATTAATTTCGTTTGGCACTTAGAACTGTCACTGCCCATCTTATGTGAAAAATATTATTGTGGTGTATGGTGCGGCTGGCAATCACGAGATCTTGATTTCGAATTGAAGCGCTCAGACTAAGTTTTATTGGGTTTTTCCTATAGTAGAATTCTCATTCAAAGTTCGGAATGCACGAATGTTCATTGTGCACGATATAATGGCAATTGACTCGCCCCCTATTTAATTGAGATCCAGCATCGCGATATCTGGTACTAAATTACACCTCTACCAAGTCCGCCGTCTGTAGATGTAACGGTGCCATACAGCCCCGGATCTAGGGGCGGGGGGGGGGGGGGGGGGCTTAGTGGACAAACAAGAGGGCGCCAAAATCCCCGGTATATAATTTAATGTCACACAAATGAAAAAAGTTATATGGTAATAAATAAAAAAGAGTACAAATTTATTAAAGGATCCTTATTGTCCCATTCAAGATAAATGCTAACCATTATATATTTGTGAGTTTTATTAAGTAATATATCTCAAACGCTAAGGAGTGATAGCCTAGTGGTTAGACCGTTGGACTGCAAAGTCAGAGGTCTCGGGTTCAAAAACAGGCACTTACCTCTATCTTTTCGAAAGCATGTGCATTTTAAAACTTAACTACCCCTTGCTTTAACGGTGAAGGAAAACATCGTGAGGAAACCTGCATGCATAAGAGTTTCTCGAAGGTGTGTGAAGTTCGCCAACCCGCACTGGGCCAGCGTGGTGGACTATGGCCTAAGCCTTCTCAGTTTGAGAGGAGGCCCGTGCCCAACGGAGGGACAGTTTCTTAATAGGGCTAATATTAACTGGAGGGGTGCCACTATCAAGTTTCTATCCCGGTTTGAAAATCGTAGATCCAGGGCTGGTGCCATACATAAATAGAACCTAAGAAGTGTGTTATCCTTTCCACTAGGGTTGTTTAAGACACCGTTGAGACGTGAGTGAATGCCTATGGTTGAACAAATGTATGTATGGTACCAAACCATGCGTTCACCAAAATAATAAAAAAATTACAAACCTCTTTTAATTTATCCATATCCTGAAGATAGAACGCAATGTAGAACAAACTCATGAACGAGTTCAAAAATTGAAACTGAAAATAAAGTACCACCTTATAAGTAACATTTAAATATTTCACAAAGTTATAACTACAACAAAAGCGTTATCTACATACTAAAATAATATACTAATAAATAATAATTGTAGAAAAATAAGTATGGCAAGGTTTTGGCTATTAAGGCCAAAAATGGACTTGAAGTGAACCCGGTAAAGCTTAAACAAAAAATAGTAGTTCGGTATTTTTCTTGACAGGGAATCGAACCCGTGCGCTCGGGTTGTCTTTTGGCTAACACCTGCGCTAATGAAGTGAATAAATATAATCTTTATGACTTAAAAATATATTTCTTCTTGTTATCAAATGAAATATTATTTTAACATGAAAAATGCGATTATAGTATTTTTTACATAAGATGGGTAGTGACAGTTCTAAGTGCCAAACGAAATTAATATTTAATTCAATGGTTTTAAGGCATAACACCGTAAATATAGAAACAGGCCATGCCTCTTATTGCCATTGAATAAAGTATAATTTTCTTTGACACTTACAACTCTCACCCTTCTTTAATAAAAAATACTATAACAATTATGCCAGTCATCGTTATTAATACAGTTTTTATAGTATTTTTAATGTAAGGTGGGTACTGTGACAGTTGTAAATGTCAAAGAAAATCATACCTTATTCAATGGCAATAAGAGACATTACCCGTTTCCATACTTATGGTTATATGCCTTAACAGCATTGAATTAAATATTAATTTCGTTTGGCACTCAGAACTGTCACTACCCTTCCTATATAAAAATTTAATAGTAACATTATTTTAAAAATTAATTAAAACAATTCCACAACACCATTGTAATTTGCTTTTGACTATCAAAAATTTGAGACATAGATGGCATTACGATACAACGACAAATTTTGTTTTCAGTATATACCTAACCTTTAAGATACAGAATATAAATAACGATGTCATAAGCTAAAAATATATAAAAAATGTTAATTTACATTGTTAATATTAACGCATGAAAATTTTAATTATTATAATAATATTTATCTAAAAAAATCTATTAACTGAACATGCCGTTAAGAAGAAAATGTTTATTTTATCGGCATGCAAGCGAGATAGAAGCGTGCAGCTAACACATATGTGCCTTTCACATGATTTGTCCATTTACCAATCTCTGGTTAACACTCTCCGTTTATGGTCTATGGAAGCAAAGCGTGATCAAACTCAGCTTTTTTAGCATGGCGTTAGTTTTACGGCATTTTTTTATATACAAACCAATGCTATTTTCACAATCAGGTGATTCTCATACTTTGTCTCGAGTCGATAGTTCTCTGTCGGATATAAGATCGTTGTGCATTACCATTTCGTTTATTGAATCCGGTCCGGTAGGCAGTAAAGAGAAAAATTATATGCGCTATAGTATTTTCTCTACTCATGTTAAACTACTAGTCACGTTAAACGTCTAGTCTAATGGTATCTATTTATATTTCCAATTATTCGACTATTTATATTTACGGTTTAAGAGAGTAAATATTTATTTGCTAAATATAATCTAGAGGTATAATCAAATAAGATGTTCAAACTATTAGATATGTGCATGCAGAAATGTTTAATAGTCCCGATACCTCACATAAAATTGAAAATAAGAATTGAATTTCAATCTTCAAAAGGTTTTTTATGGTTGAGATTGGTATGAAAGTATATACAAGGTGTAACATAATAAACGCAAGAGAATTGCTTCATAAATTCAAAACGAAAACCAAATTTCCAAATTTAAAGGCTTTTACCCCTTTTTTAAGCACTTTTATACCCCCAATTAACAACGAAACTTGTACGTGTATGTTTGCGTTTTGAGCAATACGCCTTAGGAATGCATTTGAATCTCCTTATTGCTATGAATCAAGAACAAATTTAGTTTTTTATAGCGCACTGAAAGAGAAAAAGAATTTTTTAAAAGGTAAAAAAATGTAAGATACATTAAAAATTGTTGGAAACAATTCAGTTACCCATTTAGAACAAACTACTTTCAGGTCTTGCGTTTATTATATTACACCTTGTATATCGCTGGTAGAATGAATAAGCGATATAACTAAAACGTAAGAATAGGAGAAATTAAGCTTTATAGCTTGGAAATGAGTAATTAATTAGTAAAATAATGTTATTTTTGCATTTCTTAGTCCAGTAGTTAAATTTGTAATATACTGTTATGAGTTGAAGGACACAATACAAGTAAAATGTTAAGAAGGAAGGAAGGAAGAAAGAGAGAGAGGGAGGGCGAGGGACATACAATGAGAGGGAGGGTGAGGGGCATACAATGAGAGAGGGAGGGAAGTTTCAAAATGTTGAGTGTTTAATAGATGTCATAATTTACTCTGCCATTACCATTTCTGTTTATCACGCCAATTTCAACCATAAATGTGAATGCTATTTAAGTTCAATTTTGTGTAACCATAGCCCCATAATAGTTTTTTTTTAAATAGCCCACTTGGATTTATTCGTGTCGTGGGTGCGTTTACAAACATGAAAATTCACAAACACAAATACCCAGACCGGAACAAATAATTGTGGTTCACACTAAGATTTTCCCCGTGCGGGATTCAAACCCGCGACTATTAGACACAGTGAGCGGAGCAGCTCAAGCTCTTAACCACTGCGCTAATTCGTCCGTCAATTAATCAATTTTATTAGGTTTATTTAGCAGGATCAAGAATATGTGAGGCAAGGGCTTTTACCCGTTAAATTCTCATAATAACAACTCCTATCTTTTAATAAAGATAATAAAACAAACATTCCCCGATTATTATACGTAATCTATGTTAGAATCACACGACTTCATAAAATCTCACACTAGAAAAAAAATACAACGAAATTTCTGGAAATACATATTCCATTGTTAATACAGCGGTTCCAAACATATACCACACATTAAGTTGATAGGAAATTGTAAAAGACGGAAATAAAAACAAATTTATATAATAATAATTTCTTTAATTGTAGGCTGAGAGTACCGAGTTCTAACAGGTTCTTTCCTTACATACCTCCTCTCTGGCTTCCTCCACTCTCATAGTTCGTTTCAAATAAAAACAATTCTTTATTTAAAAAAAAAAAGACACATACCATTAAACACATAAATTAGATGTAATGGGACATCGACATTGGTTTTAAAACTCTGGTACCCAAAGTAAGAATAAACTTGCATTAAAGAAATATGATTATTATTATAAAATCTTTTAAAAATAAAGGTAAACCGATTCCAAAAAGCAAAAAATAAAGATTTGAAGTCAGTGCTGGTTGGTGCAGTCGGTTACTTAGCACCGACTTCAAATCTTTATTTTTTGCTTTTTGAAGTCAGTTTACCTTTTTTTTTTTAAAGATTTTTATTGTACAATTTTAAGTGACGAGTGAATTATTAAGTAATATTTATATACCGATATTATATTATTTTGCTGAGTTGTACAGTAAGGTACCTACAGGATTAATATAATGACTATAATAACGGAATCTATACATCGTGCTGTTCGCCGTTTAGGAGTTCCCTCTTTTATCTTCAAAGTCCAAGGTCCAATACCAATAACATTAAAATAAGACCACCTCAAAACTATACTGAACCCAATGCAAAAAGAATCATCAAAATCGGTTCATAAGCAAAAAGGTTATAAAAAAGGACGAAATATGAATCCTTTTTTGAAGTTGGCTAATATACTGCTTAGTTCTATAGTAGGGTACCTATAGGATTGACGTTATACCTATAATATCTCGATTTACACATGCCTATTGTTTGTCGTTAAGGAGTTCCCTGGCGTATCTTCTAAGTCCAAGGTCCAATGCCAATGAAATTAAAATGGGACCACCTTGGAGCTATACTGAACCCAATGCAAAAAAAACATCAAAATCGGTCCACAATTGACGGAAATATCGCTGACCATACATTAAAAAAAATAAAAAGCATACATACAACCGAACATAGAACCTCCTTATTTTTGAAGTCGGTTAAAAATGAACAATATAATCCGATCCGAATAATCCGAATTCAATTCTTAAAAATAAAATCGTAGCCCCACAAACATTTCTGAGTCGCACAAAGATTAGTCCCGTGCGGGAATCGAACCCGCGACTTATCGATCCAGTGGGCTGAGCGGCTTAAGCTTTTAACCACTGGATTAATCTGTCCGCCAATTTGAGAGACAAGGCTTTTGTCTAGTGCGATATGCTGTATTGTTATTATTATCTACACTAATATTATAAAGATGAAAGATTTGTATAAATGTAAAAACTACTGGGCTGAGTTCAAAAATTCTTTCACCTTTATAATGTTACATTATCCCTGAGTAACATAGGCTATATTTATTACTGGAAAAAATTAAGGATCCCTATAGGAAAATTTTTTTTTTGAAAAGATTATGTCCACCCATGCGAAGCCGGGACGGGACGCTAGTTATTATAAAATGACACTTGATCGTGTAGCAATAGAGCCGAAGTTATTATACATTATCTAATATAGAGGTCTGATAAAATACAATACGTTGGCTTGATGTCGTCAGGGATGACATGCGTGCCAATGGCCTCGCCACAAAGGATGCCGAAGACCGCGCGAAGTGGAAAAGGAGAAGCAAGAAAGCGGACCCCGGGCTCCGAAGCAGCAGCTGAGGATGCTACCGGGAACACGCTCAGACGAAGAAGAAGAGGTCTGATAAAATACAACTGACTGCCTCGTTGATCTAGTGGCAAAGCGTTTCGCTTTGTGATCACGGGGCTTGAGTTTAATCCTAGGTCGGACAAGTGTAGTTTTTCTAACGAAACCGGACCGGGACTCGTACTGGGAAAGTACGAGTCCGGAGTCTGGAATTGTGCCCGGTATATGGCAATAGGCTCGCCCCTATTACATGGGACCTAACATCGTCGGCGAAATGTGGGTGTACTCAGTACACCTCTGCCACCCCCGCCTGGGGAATATAGGCGTGACGGTGTGGTAAAATACAATAAAGATGGAAAACATGTCAATTGAGTCAGAAGTAAAAGGATTAGGAAGGCAGTAATTGCCAATTATTATAAAAATGATTATAAAAAATCTAAATTGAGAACGATTTGTAAATATCTTTTTTTGTGTGTGTGTGAATGATCTACGGCCTACGCTGTTGGATGCGGGGCCTTTAGAGCTTCACCGGACAAGAGGGCGAGCGTGCAATCACTACGCTCGAGCCAGAAGGGCAAGGGGGCAACTAGCCCGCGGGCGCCTCAAGGAGGAACGGTCGCGGCTTGGGCAGTCGCTATGGGGGAGGACGTATACTAGGTGGCTCGCCGTGGTGGTCTGCACCGGCCGGCGGGCAAGGGATTCTTCGACCTCGCCGGCGAGGTCGGTATCTAGTCCTGGATCTGTAAAGACTTATAAACAGGACATATAAAAGGCAGACATTTGCAATCTTGCTCATGATAATATTAACGTCAAATGACAGTTAGGCTATTTCGGCAACGTCCGTATATACTAACATACATAATTACTCACTAACGAATAGGTTAGGTAATATTTAGAATCGCTGTATTAACACTGCGTTCACACTGTCAAACAAAACGAACCAAAATGAAATCAAACTATAGTAATAACGTCACATAGTATCGTTTACCTTTGTCGTTGAGCCACCTGGCTATCCTGGCGTACACCTCTTCTTCGACGGCAATCACAATGGCGAGAAAAGCACGCGGTATCCAGGTGAAATGTACCACGTTTTGTTCCCACCAATCCTGCACACGATAGATTTCAATTAATGTTATTCGTATATATTTAGTAGGCGTTTGATTACCAAAATTGGGAGAGGTTCTTTTCTTACAGATCTTTTGGCAATCCGAAGAAATCTATAAGGGAAAAACCTATTGAAATCCTCTCTGCATACCCCACAAGCATTGACTAAAAATTACAGTCCGATAAACGCACCGAAAAGCACGACTATAGGTATGGTAACTACGTTATTAATATATATATATATATATATATATTTAGCTTCAGAAGTGGTAATAAAATAAAATAAAAACATGCGATAACCTAACCTCCTTTCAATCAACTTTTATTCTTACATTTAAACCACAAACTAATTTACAACAAGTATTAACAATGGATAACAGCTAGTATTTTACAATTTAACAACGAAATAGACTAACAAGGAAACAATATTACACAATGGCTCACGTATACCGGAGTAATCCAAATGCGTCCGTTCCGAGCGCTGCCGGGCGCGGATTCTAGATCTTTCTAGTCAGATCACAGGGGGACCTAAGGGTGTTATGCGTTTTAGAATCGACATCCCCCGATAAAGACTTTTAAAGATATCGGGTAATTTAATATACAGACTGGGATATTTTTTTTTGCATAGAAACGCATGTATTAAAAATTAAAGGATTGCGTGAGAGACGGATATTTTTAATTGGTTTTATTATAAGAAAAGAGCCAGAGAGAAAAGAACCTGTTGGAATTCTGTACTTTCTGCCTACCCCGCGAAGGAACTGGCGTGATAATATTGTTACGACCCGAACATACCCCGATATCTTGAAGTCTTTATCGGGGGATGTCGATTCTAAAACGCATAACACACCCTTAGGTCCCCCGGTGATCTGACTAGAAAGATCTAGAATCCGCGCTTAAGTGGCGAAACGTCTAGAAGGTTCCACCCCTTTAATTATAGTCGGCGCGCGGTCGCGGTATACAAGTACCTATTCGTTCCCGTACGAGTAGGTATGTAATAATAATACCGCTTTGTGGGCCGCGCCGGCTATTGTTCGATGTACTTCTATCGATGTACTTACAGGGTTCGCGTCCGTTCTAGAACTTTCATAGGAGTATAAAAGGAACACAGAACGCGGGGACGGACATAGTCTCTTCTGGGAAACGATCGTGATCAAGTCGGAGAACAAGCGATCTAAGTGGAATACACCGGGGACTTTAGCATCGATATACGGATACTACGAGTGACTTAGCGACTTGGAAGCAGTATTTGGGTACTAACGAGAGTAGTACTAGTGTGTGATTCGTTCGCGTGTTATTTACATTCGACGTACTGTTTTGTGTGTACATCGCCAAATAAAGTACTTCGCACGTTATTCGGCATTTAATTACCCCGCAAACGTAACCATATGATAAGTATACATAGTACAAATAGGCCCTGTTAATATTTTTTCGTGACCGTGTTGCTTTACAACTGGGCTTATCCTAGTTGTAGTCTCCTTCTCTATGGCTGATCTGCCAATTTTTATTTTTTTGTGTCTCCCGCTTTGCATAGGAGGCAAGTGGAATTTTTATTTTTCCTACTCCTCCTGTTTTTCTTTCTAATTAAATTTGTTGCGGGTTCCAAGACAATTAAAGTGCTTCCCGGGACACCCCAAGGTTCAATCCTTGGCTACATCTAAGGAGACTATTGTGGATCCCGGCTTACAGGAGTTACAATGGCGGGAATGAGTGGCGGGCTTAGTCCCAAAAAAAAAGTATACATAGTAGCTATTTTAACTCTAAGTTAGTGCTGGGTTTGTCTCGCCTGCCTCGCGTGAAAAAAGGAGTTCGTTTTTTAACTTTAGCACTCATTGCTGTGCAATCGAGAAACTAGACTTCATGCGCGGCGCATGTGACTTGGGGTAACACTGAAAATCAATGCTGTATTGTGGGTACACGCTGCTACACAGATTTACGCCGAGTGTTACCCCATTAGTGCGGCTATATAGTATGTACCTACATGTAATTTTCGTATTTTGTTTTCGTGTTATTTTGACGGACGATTTAGCGCATCTGTTAAGAGCTTAAGCCGCTCCCCTCACTGTATCTAATAGTCACGGGTTCGATTCCCGCACGGGACAAATATTTGTGTGATCCACAAGTATTTGTTACGGTCTGGGTATTTGTGTTTGAGAATTTTCAAGTTTATAAACGCACCCACGACACAGGAATAAATCCCAGTGTGGGGCTACGATTTAAAAAAAAATACCGTATAATCTATAGTGTACTAAACTGTTAGCTGTACTAATAAATATAATTTTCTTTCATTCTTTCTTTTCATGTTTGGAGAATGCAGCCTGTAAGGTGGGCTAGAGTCGTTACGCAATATGGCAAATGGGCATCGACATCGGGGCAGGCCCAGGAAGCGTTGACTTTCGGAAGAATTGGCCGGAGATGGCTGGAAACAGGTCGGTCTGGAAGGTTATGGGGGCAGACCTTTGCCCAGGAGTGGTACAATAAACGTTAAAAAAGTAGTGTTACCTGTGCAGTGAAGAGTGCGAAGGTGGCAACCCCGGCGACGGTCAGACACAGCAACATGAGTGGGAAGGACACACAATGCCGCCATACACGGCGCCTCCACGCCGCGTACTGCGGCTCCGGACGACCCGTCACTTCGCTAGTGCCCATCTCCCCCTGCAGAGCACAAATGTACACGGACCACTTTGAAAATTATTTGTGTGTGTTTGATTTACGCTGTTGGCTGCGGGGCCTTTACAGCTTCACGGGACTAGAGGGCGAGCGTGCAACCACTACGCTCGAGCCAGAAGGGCAAGGGGCAACTAGCTCAAGGGCGCCTCAAGCAGGAACGGCCTCGGCTTGGGCAGTCGGGAGGGCTGGCACTGACAAGAATAGGTTAGACAAGTTTATCCATAATACGCAATAACATAATATTAATCATGTAACTTGTGAAAATAACGCAAGTCCTGAAAGACGTTTGTTCTGAATCGGCGACTGAATCGAATCCAACTATTTGTAATGTATGTTACATTCTCTTTTATAAAATAAAAAAAGATAAACACCGTCTCGCCTGTTTTCCCACTTTTCGCCGACGATGGTAGGTCCCATGTTATAGGGGGCGAGCCTATTGCCATATACCGGGTACGATTCCGGACTCCGGACTCATACTGGAAAGTGTTTCGTTAGAAAAACTGCATTTGCCCGACGATCAAAAAGCGACGCGCTTTGCCACTACACCAACGAGGCAGGCATGGACATTATTTTTTAATAATAATATAATATCAGCCTGTACTGCCCACTGCTGGACAATGGCCTTCTTTCACTAATCGAGGTGAGAAAGATTAGGTCATACTCCACCACGCGGACCCAGTGCGGATTGGTGGAGGCAGGTTTGTGGCCACCTGCTGTTGGAACTTATCAAGCCGCCTTTAAGGCTTCCAACTCGGCTTAACGACTACCACATTAAGTGGTAGCCGGGACCAACCGGCTTAAAGTGCCTTCCGAAGCACGGGGACGACGAATTTGAAAATGCCACAAACGGTCACCCATCTCGGGCCAACAGAGTCGAACGCTGCTTAACCTTGGTAATCGGTAAGAACACCGCGGTCGCATAACGCTACGAGCGCCATTATTATTTAATGATCAAAAATTGTTGTTAATACTTATACCAATACAGCGGACTGTACACAGTCCGCTGTATTAAACAAAACTAATGTGTGATTCAAAACAATATGGCAATTAATGCATATCTAAGATATATATCTCATTTTTTTTTTTTAAACGTTGCCCCACCCTACGATTAATTCCTGTGTCGTGGGTGCGTTTACAAACATGAAAATTCACATACACAAATACCCAGACCGGAACAAATAATTGTGGATCACACAAAGATTTGTCCCGTGCGGGAATCGAACCCGCGACTATTAGACACAATGGGCGGGGCGGGCTAAGCCCTAAACCATTGCGCTAAATCGTCTCAGATCAGGATCTCACAAAAAAAATATCCACACAACATTACATTAACGGTTGGCTCCCCTACTACTGGTGAGTGTGAATCAGTTATCACGCGGGCAGCGGCGGTCGTACAAAGCGTCAATGCGAGCGAGCGAGTGAGGGATTTGTGTAGGCGAGAATCGAACCCGGTATGTGATCATGTAGTAGCGGAATCAAACACTGAATGGACGGTAGTGCGAAGTAAGTCAGCTAAACGATATAAGCTTATCGGACAAAAGGGCTCAGCCTCTATTGCACCGGGCGATAAATTTAGGGCCGCGGATATTAGAGTGCCTATATTTATTTCTAACGTTTGTAAAGAAACCTGTGTTGATGATATAATTAGCTATATAAAAGAAAAGACTAATGAAAGTCTTACCTTAAAATTGATAAATATGGAAACAGAGAAAAAATAATAATGCCTATAAATTATTTGTTCCTAAGCACAAATTAAACCTGTTTTTAAATGATCAGCTGTGGCCCGATGGCAAAACATTTAGGCGTTTTGTGCGTTTTATGTATCGAACAAAACCGATAAGTCCGAAGGTTAAAGCTAATTAAATTATTATTATGTATAAAGACAAAGATTATGAATATAAGACCAGTAATAGTAAATTCACCAGCTTTAATTGTAAATCAATTCAACGGTCTATTGATTGTGTTCGTAGTATTTGTGCTGTCTGACTTAGTAGCCCTACAAGAGACATGGCTACTCCCCCACGACATTCCATTTTTAGGAACTATAAGTAAAGACTAGGAATACACAGGTAAGTCGGCTGTAGATACATCCGCAGGTGTACTGGTAGGAAGAGAAAGAAGCTTTGGAGAAAGGGCATTTTTGATACCGTTTCAATTTTGGAGTGCACCAATTCGCGTCTTGTGGCCATTAAGGCAACCATAGGAAGACGTTCTATTATTGTGATCTCAGTGTACATGCCAACGGATGCGCACGATAACCTACCTGTGTTTGCAGTAGTCCTAGGAGAGATAAGTGCCATTGAAGCGACCAATGATGTTGAAAGCGTTTTTATATTGGGTGATTTTAATGCTCACCCTCACGAATTATTTTTCAATCAACTTTTAAATTTTTGCACAGATCAATCCTGGATTTGTGCAGACATAGAACTTTTGGGGATGGAATCGGACAACTACACATTTTTAAGTGAAGCCCATGGATGTAGGAGATGGTTGAACCACTGTGTGGTCTCTCAATCTGCCTGGAAGACGGTTGTAAAGGCGGGTATTGAGGAAAATGTGTATATGTCCGATCATCTACCTTTATTTATTGTGTGTAATCTAGAAATTGTTAGACCAAAATTGCTGATGCATAGTGAACCATGTAATGGAGTCATCTGGGGAGAGAGGAGCCAATCACAGATCAATCGTTATCATGATATCTGTCATAATATTTTGCGTGATGTTGATTTCCCTCGGGAGTTCATGAAGTGTAGCTACGGGCCATGTAGCCTGTCCCATCACAGAACTATACTTGATGAACTATACAGCACTATTGTACAAACTTTATGTGAGGCCGCAAAAGACACAAAACCGAGAGGTGGAAAGTGGCCAAGACAAGCCGGGGTAGTATGCGGTTGGAATAAACATGTACGAGACGCGCATCGGGAGGCTGGGCTTAGATTTAGTATCTGGGTACAGGATGGACGGCCAACGGCAGGCGCATCATATAACCAAATGTGTAAGGCTCGCAAAATTTTTAAAAGTAGTTTGAGATGGTGTCAGAATAACCAAGAACAAGTTAAAATAGATATGATCGCTGAACAAAGAGCCACAAAAAATTTCAGAAAATTCTGGAAGTCCACTGGTAAACTGGATGTCAGGCCCAGTCTCCCGGGGAGTGTGGGAGGAAAGAATGACTCCACGGAGATTGCAAATATGTTCATGGAGCACTTTAAAATGAGGTCTCCGTTGGGCCCACCGACTCTAAACACTGTGGCTGAGACGGACTGTCCAGGAAAGGAGCTACCATTACTTTTCTCAGCCAAACAAGTTAAGGAAGCTATAAATTACATGAGTCGTGGCAAATCTCCTGGACATGACGGGCTCAGTATCGAGCATTTTAAATTTTGTGGGAGTTCACCGCCCGAGACTCCTTTTCCTGCTTTTCACGATGTGCGTCAGTCGTTCATACCTTCCAACGGACTTAATGAAAACTGTAGTGGTACCCATTGTGAAGAACAGAACAGGGGATATCTCGGACACGGGAAACTACCGACCGATCTCCCTTGCGACGACAACTGCCAAGATATTGGACAGTTTGCTTTATGGTTATTTGTCAAAACATCTCAGCTTGCACGATGCACAGTTCGGTTTTCAGCCGGAACTGTCCACTGAAAGTGCTATCTTAGGCCTCAAGCATACTGTCCAATACTACATACTATAGGAGGACGCCTGTGTACGCCTGCTTCCTTGATCTGTCCAGGGCCTTCGACCTTGTATCGTACGATGTACTCTGGAAGAAGCTCAGGGACAGGCGTCTACCGGCACCGATCCTCAATATTATTTAATATTGGTATTCGAACCAGACTAATAACGTAAAGTGGTCGAATTCACTTTCGGAGTCGTATAAGTTGGAGTGCGGTGTAAGGCAGGGGGGGCTGACGTCTCCTAAGCTCTTCAACTTATATGTTAATGACCTGATTGTTGAGCTCAGCAGTATGCGTGTCGGATGTCATGTACACGGCGTGCCTGTCAATAACATGAGCTATGCGGATGACATGGTGCTGTTGAGCCCAACAGCGGCAGGTATTCGAGAAATGTTGAAGGTATGTGAGTCTTATGCGGTCTCACATGGATTAATATATAACTGCAGAAAGAGCGAGTTCATGGTCTTTAAGGCCGCCCATAAATGCCCAGAAACAACACCTGACATTACCCTAAATGGCGTGAACATAAACAGAGTCCATAAATTTAAGTATTTGGGGCATTTCCTTACTGACGACCTTAAGGACGATGATGACATTGAGAGGGAGCGCAGAGCTTTGGCGATCCGAGGTAACATGCTGGCCCGCAGGTTCTCCCGCTGTACCGATCAGGTCAAAATCACCCTTTTTAAAGCCTACTGCCAGGGTATGTACACGGGAAGCTTGTGGGTCCACACCAAAAGGTCGTTGAGTAACCTGCGCACGCAGTATAATAACATTTTCAGCATGTTGTTGGGGCTGCCCCGCTTTTGCAGTGCCTCAGAGATGTTTGCGAGAGCGGACACTGATGGCTTTGCCGCCATCATGCGTAAGAAAACTGCATCACTGCTGCGCAGGGTGCGGGGCAGCCGTAACAGCATTCTGGGGATGGTGGCGGAGAGTGTGTCTTCTCGTATCCTTAAGCAGATGGTGTGGAGGACGATCAATTAGGACCGTTATCTGTTATTTTAGTTATTTGTATTGTTTTCGTTTTCTTCGTTTACTAACACTAGGCATAAGTCGTCTGTATACTAACACTTTGGATCAATGTTGTCCGTAAATAAAGAATTAATTATTATTATTATATTATTCCTGCCAGATGGACCGGCGATCTTGTGAAAATCGCAGGAAGTCGTTGGATGCAGGTGGCATCGGACCGGTTACGCTGGAAAGCGATTGGGGAGGCCTATGTTCAGCAGTGGACAAGTATAGGCTGAGATGATGATGATGATGATTATATTATTACAATTCTGCCATTTTAACGCCCAACTGTTACCAGTACATCTTCGGTCCAAAACGATATGAATATCGTAAGCTTCACTATTACCATTATAACTTGCCAACACTGGCAAGTTCTGTCATTAGTCAATAATAAGCTATACAACCATATCAAACCTGCCACCCCCAAATATTGCCAAAACGCATTGCAACTTAAGCATCGCAACTTAAGCAATACATAATATAAAGGTTGAAAAATTACCTGAAACAATGGCCTTGGTTCCACGAGCAACTCGTCTCTTTGATCCAGAGTACCCCATTTATATGCTAAGGCATTTGAATATCTGAAACATAGTTCTATTTATACAAAACATCGTATATATATATATAGAATAATTCATTTTACAAAGAGACCAGTCATAGGCCAACTTAGGCCTCGGACACGAAGTCAGCGGGAGTTAGGCGGTGGCGGCGGCGGCGCGGGGAGCGTCGCGTTTCAATGCATACATTTATATGGAACTGGCCTTGAAGCCAGCGGCGCGGGGAGCGGTGCGTACCAATCTAGCGTTGCCCGCGCGTCTGCATTGACGTAATTGAGTTGTACTATTCTTTTTGAATTGAGAACTTCTTATGGGAGCGTAAACCGCTTCGTAACGTAACGCGTAATTGCGCCAGTCTGTCTGGCTTCCCTTTCTCTCACGCATACGGCAGCGGTAGGCAGGCTCTTTCTCTCTCACTCTAACCCACAGCGCTAGTTTAAGTTATCACTTCTGTCGGGCGTCCCGAGACGCACAATTTTTATTTGCTTTTTAACGGCTGAAGTTTCAAAATGCCAGCCGACGTGTTGGAGCAAATTATTACAATGATTTTAGATAGAATTTGATTTATATATTTGCTTCCTCGCCCGGTTCTTGGAATTTACATCTTCTTTAGCCCACAATAAATCAAACTTTAGGAAGGAATTAGTATCAAACAGATGTTGTCGTCGCTGTTTAGACATTTCGTTCGCGAGCAAAGATACTAATTTCTCGTAACACAATACTACGCCGCTCTAGCGCCGCGCGGTCTGCCCGCTGGCTTCGAGACCGGGTACAGCGTTGCCGCGCCGCTCCCCGCGCCGCCGCCGCCGCCCGCTGCCGCTGACTTCGTGTCCGAGGCCTTAGAACTAGTTTTCCTGCTCGCGACTTAGTCCACGTTGAGTTTAGACAGGAACTTAAATTTTTTCGCGGATAAAGAGTATCTTATATGTTATATCCAGGTGACAGACTATGTGTGCCAAATTTCATCCAAATCCAAATTTAGGTGTTTTTGCGTGATTTCACATTTATAATATTAGTAGGAATATTACTGAAATACACATCGTCACGCCTATATTCCCCAAGCGGGGGTGGCAGAGGTGTACGGAGTACACCCCGTTTCGCCGACGATGTTAGGTTAGATTAGATTAAAAAATTAGACGCGATGTGTCTAAAATCATCAAATAATTGAGCGGATACATTCGACTGATATTAAATCGCTTGAAATGTTTTATTATAATTGTACTTTTTAGACGAAAACTAACAGTGGGATGAGTTGATGAAAGCAAAAAGTAATTTATTTTTAAATTTAACCATCTCGACCCGCGTAGGTTTTCACAAAAACACTTCGCGGGTTCAATTGAGGAAAGAATTCACACCGTCACGCCTATATTCCCCAGAGGGGGTGGCAGAGGTGTACTGAGTACACCCACGTTTCGCCGACGATGTTAATGCCCATGTAATAGGGGGCGAGCCTATTGCCATATACCGGGCACAATTCCAGACTCCGGACTCGTACTGGGAATTTTTCGTTAGAAAAACTACATTTGTCCGACCTAGGATTTGAACCCAGGACCTCGTGATCACAAAGCGATGCACTTTGCCACCAGACCAACGAGGCAGGAAAGAATTAATTTAATAATATGAAGTTTAACTAACTGAACCGCGTGGGACGAGATTTGTCGGGTGAGATAGTGACTAACCCGGTAAAAGAATTATTAAAATCAGTTCAGGGTTTATAAATTACAAACAAATAAAGGGGTTCTAAGGGCGTACAGGACATTTGGGCGAAAACGAGTTTTTAACCTTATCATAATAACGATAATGTTAAAACTCATTCTCGCCATAATGTCCTTTACGTCCTTTGAATCCCGTGGTATCGCATCTTTCCACTTTAAAATATTAGTAATTAGTATAGATTATCATACCTCTTCCAAGTTTCTAGATATATGCACGCCCACAAAACATTGAATAAAGAGAATAACACATAGGCGATGTCTTTCCAGTTATCGTCCGCTGTGCCGAGCCAGATCTGTAATAACAAGCAATGCCAACCCTGAATTTTTCAGTCACTATAACAGTTGTAAAGCGTCTGGGAATTATGAACCTTAAACCATAACTTCATAGAGTATAGGTGTGATTCAGATAGCCTTAATGCTTATATGCTTAGAGATGAATGATAAACCACTCACCCAAAATATAAATCCGACGACAGCCGGCACCGTCAACGATTGAGTGTAGTGACCGAGCCACGCGAAATACATCGCTATTTTCACACCAAAATATTCACTAATTTCATCTGGAAAAATGATTTAGTATAAATAATAATAACATCAGCCCATACTGTCCCGGGGCTGGGCAAAGGCCTTCTCTGACGAATCAAGCGAAAGAGATTTGGTCATACCCCACCACGCAGAGCCAGTGAGGAGTAGTGGCAGGTTTTTAGCCACCTGTTGTTTGAACTTATCCAGCCGCCTATGAGGCTTCCAAAGAACATTGTCTAAAATTGCCCCAGAACCAACAAACATCTATTTTATTAAAATAATGGCAAATATCCGTATCTAACGGACAATTTGCAATCTAAAAGGATTATTTCAAAGTATTGTAAGTACTTATATCGAAGTCGCTGACATCTTTACTGAATTTCAACACACAATATAACCTCATACGTATTAATGGCTACTGAATTATAACCTCAAAATCGAATACTTTTTGTGCAATATTGCGATTCCCCCGCTTGTCCGTTTAATAATAAATGCCTTAAGAGAATTTATGGGTGATTTGAAATCATACAAGTATTTTTTCATTGCTGTTGGTTCTGGGGCAAATCATGTATGGGCGCAGAACAATGTCCTTTGGCGTAACGACTACCGCATTAAGTAGTGACCGGGACCAACAGCTTAACGTGCCTTCCGAAGCAAGGAGACGCTCGAATACGAAAATAGCACAAACGGTCATCCATCCCAGACCGACCGAGTGGAACGCTGTTTAACTTTGGTGATCGCTAACACCGCGGTTCCACAGCTCTACGAACGCTTCAATATAATAAATTAATATACCCCGCTTGGGGGATACAGGCGTGGCGCTGTAATATCATAATACGAAATATGTGCAGTATTTTTACTTTAACTCAAGTCGTAATGTTTTACGGGATCTAAGGAGCGATCCATTTTGGGGACCCTCCCTAACCTTGTCACATTTGATTGATGAACTACTAAGCAGCATTTTGTATTTGGGCTGGCTCCACGAATTTTCTATGGAATGAAATGTGTCGTTGCGCGGGGTGGCACAGGGCGAGAGGGACGTTACGCCCAACCTACATTTGTATTTGCCATCTGGCGGAGACTGGTAAATACTAAACGGTTCGTCTAAGTCAATGTTACTTGTAAGTTCAATTATGTTACGGTAGATGGCATTTTTAATATAGAAGTATTTTAATAAGCGGAGCGGAAGTGTGAATGGAGCGAGTAGCGATGACAAACTGAGGTAAGCCACGCCCACCACGATGACGTCAAGGCTTTTATGAAATCAAAAGGCTCGTTAGCTAAGGCCATCTCCTCTTCGTATATGCTTCATGGCTGACTCTATCGCAAAGTACCACCTCTGAAAAACCGGTGTGAAGTCCTGACATAGTAACTGCGTATTACTGGTGAGTGAGAGATCCGAAAGCTTCCCCTCTTAGGGGCAAGGTCGGCAACGCATTGGTGACTACAACCATTATAGAATTTATGAATCGTCAGAAAAGTAACAAAGACTCCACCACCACCTTGAAATGTCATTTCTGTGGAGAAGGGCAAGAAACTCAACGGTTACTTTTTAAAATAAAATTTTTACAAACCTTTTTTTTTATCTACATTATGTGGGGTATGGGTGAACAATGTAGGTTGGTCATCAGGTGAGACCGATTTTCCTTATGTGCATGAGCGGGGCGATGACTGTTTACCATGAAGCTCGTTTGCCCCCTTTTCCATACAGAGGCCATTTTAATCTGGACGAGTCTGTTTACTGTTGGGCTGAATATACACCGTAAAACTCACCTATAGGCTGCGGCGAGAACAAAGTCTTGACCCATTTCCTTCGAAGGTTTTCCAGTGTGTTTCTCTCGTGTAGTGGGAACATGCTCGCGACTACGCCTCTGCTGACACACGCTGGCACTGTCATCAATTTGCACGAGATAAGCTAACATTGTTCTACTGGTCACTCATTGGATCAAGGTTTTAACTAAACACTTAGTTGACGGCTTGTCTACTGAAGGAGAGCGGAGTGGGAGAAAATATCAACCAATAGGATTGCACAAAAATGACGTGTTTTTTGTGCATTTTTATTGGTTAAATTATTCTAGATTCATATAGGCACAGTTAACACATGTAAATAGTTGAGCATCTTACAACACAAGAGGGATTGGTATTTATAAGTTTCCATGATTTTCAAAATTATTTCAATACCATTAGCACTTGTATTACGTTAGTAATGAAGCTTCAGAATACCAAAGCTTATAGTGGTATCAAATATCAACAAAATAAGCGTGCTGAAACGAGATTGATAATCTTTATCTACCTATCAATATACGCCATATTCCTTGAGAGCGATTATCGATTGAAAACGAGAGATATCTGCAAGGTTCTTTCTTTACAGACCTCTCTCGCTTCGAATCTCATTATTCGAGACGAATTTGCTTACAGGAAGACTCTTGACCTGCCTTTCGGATAATCTTCGAAAGTGCCGTTCCGTCCAGTGCCTTTTATAAGCGCGGGCTATAAATACCTCCCGTTAAACGTGGATACAAGCAGTAATCGAAGAGATACAAGAGGTGTTTACCAATACTCTGTCCGACACGCAAGGTGAGTGCAGGTTCGAGTGCGTGTTCGTCTCCAGGCTCCGCTCGCGCAGCCTCCAACATGTGCTTCACTAACGCACCACGCTCCTGCGAGTTGAGAAGATCCGACGCCGAAGAACCCTGTGGAATACAATTAAAAAAACCTGTTTGTTCTGTTCTTAGAAAAAACGTAGCCCCCACACTAGGATTTATTCTTGTGCCTTGGGTGCGTTTACACACATGAGAAATCACATACACAAATATCGAGACCGAAACAAATAATTGTGGGCACACAATGATTTGTCCCGCGCGGAAATCAAACCCGCGACAATTAGAGACAGTGGGCGGAAGCTGAAGCACTTAACCACTGCACTAAATCGTCCTGATACTCGCGACTTCACAAAGAATCTTTTTCTAAAATGAGAAGCCTAAGTTCCTCTGCCAATGAACGTCCCCTAAAAATCGGCCTAGGCGTTCCGGATATTAGACGAACAGACAGACAAGTTTTTTTTGTTATAAGTGCCGTATATATTTTCATACGCATTTAGTAAAATAACTGCTATTTTGATATTACAAACAGACACTTCAATTTTATTTATTTGAATCGACTATCCGATGCCCGATAAGTTATGATTTCGTTGGAGGAAAGCACAGAGCCGGTCATTGTGGCGGTCTTTTTAGGAGGCCTTAGTCCTGCAGTAGACGGCTTTAGGCTAAAGATAAATGGACAGATAAGCCTCACATTCACTACCCCTGGTGAATGCGACAAATGGACCGCGACATGGGTCGCTTGAGATATCACGCGAAGTAAAGCCACGTCGCGCGACGTTGCCCAACAGGTCCGACGAAATATTATACTGTTCATAAGTTAAGTTTTTCCCTTATGTTACTCTTTTAACAAGCTTTTATTTAACTTGCGTGTGTGTGTGTGAATGATGTACGCTGTTGGCCGCGAGGCCTTTACAGCTTCACCGGACTTAAAGGCGAGCGTGCAACCACTACGCTCTAGCCAGCCAGAAGGGCAAGAGGCGACATACTCGGTTGGGACAGTCGCTGTAGAGGGACGGGTGCACTACTAACTACTTAACTACATAACATAACCCCGCCGTGTTTGGACTCGTTGGATTTGTCTTGTCGAGTACCATAGTACTTGTCGGTCTGCGTTGTGGTTTTGCTATAAATGCTTGTTTTAAAAAATATCTTTTTAAATTAAAATTATTCATTTAAATTGCACGCCGTATCGAAAATGCCTGGAGGAGCTTTTGGTCGACGAAAGAGCTCTTGAAAAGCGACCTCGCAATAAAATGTAAGCGTAGACTCATATGTGCATTCTCCCCATCCTCACTTGCGGCGCACAGACTTGGTCTTTGACCAAACATCAGAAGTCCGCGCTCGCGGTTTGTCAGCGTTCGATGGAGCGTAGTATTCTTAATATTAAACTTACCGACCATGTTAGAAACACCACACTACGCTCCATACCGCAAATTGGCGATGCATGTCAAAAAGCCGCCAAGCTTAAATAGGACCGGGCCGGACATATCTGCCGCATGAAAAATAACCAATGGGCCAAAATAATAACTGACTGGTTACCCCACGAAATACTAAAAGACAGGGCGGCAGACCCAGGCAAAGATGGCGGGACGAACTGGACATCTTTTTGAAAGACTGGCCCGACATGGTAACAAACAGAGAGGAGTGGAAAAAGCGGAGGGAGGCCTTTGCCCAGCAGTGGGACACAAGTGGCTCATAATAATTCATTTATGTCAAAGCATGAGGTGTGTAATAACTTAATCTTATGAAGATCACTATGAAAGTATGAATTATTGTATTATGGCAACAAAATTGGCATAGGATGTATGGAACCCCTTCGTGTGGCATGTTGCAACCGACTAAATAAATGTAGACGTCATAGGTTGTCGAGCGTTGTTTCCCCATGTCGCTGGACTTGCTCTGACGTCATTAGCGATACATACGTGTAGCGGAACATTTTTTCTCGAAAATCGAAAATCTTGAATTTTGAATTTAACCCCGGCAGTACATTGTTAATATTTATTGGAAATAGGGCAAATGTTAACAAGAAACAATTAGTACAATATAATTACTTGTTACTCAATTTAAAGGTAGCGAAGATTGTAATGTTCACATTTCCTTATAGCAAAAGCTTGCCACAGGTGCAAAATGATGCTATATATAAGCTGAATATGACATTGCACAATTTAAATTCACAAAATAACTATAATAATAGTATTTTTTTATGGCCTGGGAGAACTCGCAGGATGCTTTAGGTGTGTTCTGCGACTTGTCTAAGGCCTTTGACTGTGTGCGTCATGAAACTCTCCTCAGGAAATTACACCATTACCTCTCGACCTCTTGACATCTTATCTCTGTGATAGAATTCAAAAGGTCGATGTTAATGGGAAGCGATCTCCCGGTTCTAACGTGACAATGGGCGTGCCCCAGGGGTCGATTCTCGGTCCGTTTTATTCCTCATACATATAAATGACTTACCCTACTATGTAGGGGATATTCAGGACATTGTGCTGTTCGCGGATGATACATCTCTATTATTCAAAATTAAAAGACAGCTGCTTAATTATGACGATGTGAACAGTGCACTGTCTATGATTGTTCATTGTTTTAGGTTGCAAACAATGTACAAACAAATGGCGTGGATTTAGAACTTGTAGAGTCGACTGTATTTCTAGGTTTCACTATTGATGCCAGATTACAATGGGGCTCGCATATTGATCAATTATCTGGTAGATTAAGCTCAGCGGCATATGCTGTAAAGAAAATTAGATTACTAACTGATATTGAACCAGCTAGACTTGTTTATTTCGCTTATTTTCATAGGATTATGTCATATGGTATACTACTTTGGGGATGCTCTGCAGAACTTAATACCATCTTTGTTCTCCAGAAAAGGGCTGTTCGAGCAATTTACAATTTGGTCCCGAGAGCTTCTCTTAAGGGAAAATTTAGAGAAATAAATATTATAACTGTTGTATTACAATTTATATATAAAAATCTTCTATACTCGTATGTTAAAAAGAATCTATAGTATATTAATACGTGAAGCAAAAACTTAGTACACATTTTAACGAAAATTGCGCGGACGGAGGAATATGAAATTTCCCACACTTATAGTTTATATAGAGAAGGAGTGCAGAATGCTAATATTTTTTTTTAAATTATGCATAAACATACATTAAATCAATGAAAAAAAACATTACACACACTACCATGTATTTGACACAATCCACGTCAAATTGATGTTTGTCTTTAATATTATTTGTCTATAGTCTTACTGAATGTCAAACATAACCAGCAAACGATGAAAGAGTAGGTCGAATATCAACCTATGGGCGACCACTTGTATCAGTAATTTTGAAAAATATAGCGACATTCACACGGAACAAAGATGATCTTATTGTACATTCCCCTCGTCTCCACAGAATTAGTAATTCTTTCATGGGGCAATGTATACGCTTCTACAACAAATTACCCATAGATATATATAGCAGTGATAGCCTAGTGGTTAAACCGTTGAACTGCAAAGTCAGAGGTCTCGGGTTCAAACCCAGGCACGCACCACTGTCTTTTCGAAAGGATGCGCGTATCTAAAATTAATTATCATTTGCTTTATCGGTGAAGGAAAACATGAGGAAACCTGCAAGCCTAAGAGTTTCTCGAAGGTGTGTGAAGTTCGCCAACCCGCACTGGGCCAGCGTGGTGGACTATGGCCTAAAACCTCTCAGTTTGAGAGGAGGCCCGTGCCCAGCAGTGAGACAGTTTCTTAACAGGGCTAATATTATTATTTATTATTATAATATATATATTATATATCCAAAACATTCCTATCAATCAGTTTAAAAAGGCAATTAAAACTAGACTCCGTAAGAAAGGGTATTACAAAATTTTGGATTATCTTGACGATAAAACAGATTGGATTTGAGCAGCTCCTCAATCAGCAACATTAATTAATCATGTATAACACAATTTTGAAAAACAAAAAAAAAGTTATTAGAGAGGCCAAACAAATTAAATTAAAAGACTAGCCCGCTGAGTTTCGCGCCGATCCGGTGGTAGATGTAAAAAATGTAATAATTTTGACGTTTGTGAGTGGCCTATACAAATAAATGATTTTGGACTTTGGACTTTGATCTCCCCAAGGGTCAAATCTTTTTTTAACCCATAAGTTTTTGATTTGGTCTGGTGTGTACGTTAATTTAATATTTGTAAACGAACCCATGACACGGTAAAAATTCGCAGTGTGGTACACTTTAAAAAAATACCTAGTTGCAATTACACCCGTAGAAACCTATGACTAAGAATACAAGTAGCGGAATACTAGTTTTCATTCGATTTCAATACAAACATTTCTATGCTAAAACGCTAAAACGAACAGTCTGTACCAACTACAGGCACAAAATCGACATCATTTCTCGAGCGTCGGAATGCATGTTCGATATAGTCTTGCCGCGCATAACATAAATTATTCATACAAAATATTGGTTTGAATCGATACGATACTGGTATACCTATGCAAAGAACTATGTACCTGAAGGCTTTGCCGCATATCCGACAGGGCAGGATAGCGACGACACACGTCAGATATATTCTGAAGCCTTTAAATAGTCTACTTCCTAAGTTGGATCAACATTTGTAACTTATTAACGCGCCGAAACACCGTGACGGTGACACGGCACTTGCTACGCTAAAGAGTGTCATCTTGCCGTGTCAACGATGAAACTTTAATGCTAAGAAAAACTGGTCTCTATCTTTCCATATATGACGCCGGACCCCTTGTAGACAGAGCCTAAAGAGTTCCAATAAATTCTTTCCTCATAGACCTGTTTTGCTTCCTCCACACTTATAGTGCTTTTTACACACGCTCTTAGATTGGGGTGACTCTGAGCTTGCACATCTGATAAAAAAAGGTCCATTTGTATTGGAAAAGACCAAGACTATCTTCGCCCATATAGGAATGGGATAAGTATTTACGTGAGTCAGACATATTGATCAGACAGAAGACACCGAAACTTTACGAAAATCTACCTAACTGCACGTTCGTAATCCGTCCTTGTTTATGTGAAAACTTTGGGACACAGCAATTATTTCAAGCACTTTTTATTACTACTATCAGTGCGTCCTGCCCGTTATGACATATGGAGCCGAGACGTGGACACTCACGGTTGGAATGGTTCATAAATTTAAAGTCACTCAGCGAGCTATGGAAAGGGCTATGCTCGGAGTTTTTCTGAATCCTTCGTTCCGGATAGAATCCGGAACGAAGTCATTCGACAGAGAACCAAAGTTATCGACATAGCCCACCGGATTAGTAAGCTGAAGTGGCAATGGGCCGGTCACATTAGCCGAACAACCGATAACCGCTGGGACAAACGAGTTCTTGAGTGGAGACCGCGGACTGGCAAACGTAATGCAGGACGCCCTCAGGCTAGGTGGAGCGATGACCTTCGTAGGGCGGCTGGCAGAAACTGGATGCGAGTAGCCGAGGATCGTACCCAGTGGCGTGCACTTGGAGAGGCCTATGTCCAGCAGTGGACTGCTATAGGCTGATGATGATGATGATGATGATGATGATTTTTTATTACCTTCGATAAGAATATAGGAAGAAAACTAGAACATGGCTTGCAATGGTATTAATTAATAACGGTGAAGCATCGATCAAATAAAGGTACACGCTCCCCACACAAAAAATGGCACCACCAAACGGCAGACAAAAGTGGACGGTACTAAAAAATTAATTGGCTTCCGCTCTTTGGCAAATACAACTTTAAATGATACGAGTAAGGTGCAGTATGCCCTAGTTTATTAACCGACTTCAAAAAGGAGGAGGTTCTATGTTCGGTTGTATGTATGCTTTTTTTTTTTATGTATGTTCAGCGATATTTCCGTCAATTGTGGACCGATTTTGATATTTTTTTTTGCATTGGGTTCAGTATATCTCCAAGGTGGTCCCATATTAATTTTATTGACCTTGGATTTAGAAGATACACCAGGGAACTCCTTAACGACAAACAATAGGCATGTGTAAATTGAGATATTATGGGTATTACGTCAATCCTATAGGTACCCTACTATAGAATAATTCACTGGTCACTTAAAATTGTAAAATAAAAATCTTTTATAAAAAAAGGTAAACCGACTTCAAAAAGCAAAAAAATAAATATTTGAAGTCGGTGCCAAGTAACCGACTGCACCAACCAGCACCGACTTCAAATATTAATTTTTATGCTTTTTGAAGTCGGTTTACCTTTTTTTATAAAAGATTTTATTTATATCATTATTATATTAATACGTGAAGCAAAAACTTTGTACCCCTTTTTACGAAAATTGCGCGGACGGAGGAGTATGAAATTTCTCACACTTATAGTTTATATAGAGAAGGAGTGCAGAATGCTAATATTTTTTTTAAATTATGCATAACAACACATTAAATCAATAAAAAAAAACATTACACACACTACATGTATTTGACACACACACACGAATATATACTCTTTTTTTATTGTAAAGGCTGTAGTCAAATTGAGAATAGTGTATATTGTTTGTCTTTAATATTATTTGTCTATAGTCTTACTGAATGTCAAACATAACCAGCAAATGATGAAAGAGTAGGTCGAATTTCGACCAATGGGCGACCACTAGTAACTGTAACTACTCAGGTGGATTTAGGGGCGTTTTTAGTGTAACTTTTGAACTGAACTATGTATTTTATTATGATATATCGAAGTAGAGGACAGCACATTATAACGTGCTTTTGGTAAACATCATATTCTACCTTATAGTTGTCAGACACAAGAAAGTAAGCATGCTTTAAGAAAACGACTTAAGGACTAATTTCAGTAGCAAGTTTTTTGCACTGAGTCAGGTTTGAGGTGTAATGAATATTCTGTCCAAAATATCATAGGGAACAGTAAAATATAAATGAACTATATTCGTGAAATCTTCATAAATATATCCTATATGTTATTTTATTCTGATTTATAAGGTTTATTATTGTAAAGTTTCATTTAAGTCAGAGGTTCCCAGACTTTTTTTCTCATAGACCACTTTCAAAATTTTGCTGGTTTCGGTGGACTCCCTGCAGCTACATTTCTACCATATTCCCAAAACTGGACAAAAATGTGAAGATTAGCTTTAACTATGGAAATTTGCGTTGCGGCTTATTTCCAACCACAAATTAATAGTTTTATTTCATCAAGTTGATCGGGGACTTGAATTAATTTATACACACACGATTATGCATCTCACTGGACACTGGCAAAATTCACTTAAGAATCTATGTTATATAGCCTATGTTACTTATGGATAAGGTAGCTTTATAATGGTGAAAGAATCATTAAAATTGGTTCAGTATTTTCAGAGTTTACCCATTATAAACAAACGAACCTTTCCTGTTTATAATATTAGTATAGATTTAATAATTTATGCAGTTTTAAAACTTTTCAGGTTCGGCCACATAGCCGACGCAGCGCGACGGGAGCTCGGCTACGTTCGGTCCTGACGTTTGCCGTCGCGCCGAGCGGGGCTGCGCTGTGTGTCGTGTCCCATACATTTGAGTACATTACAACTCCCCAAGCTGCTCCACCGTCGCGCTGCGTCGGCTATGTGGCGAAACCTTTAGGTGCATCTGAGCCTTTATCCTCCTTCAGCAGTTTATATTCCGACTGAGAAATATGTAAGAATGTATATAATATATATATAGATGGTACACACCGCAAGTTCTTACTTTTTGAAACAAATTACCAAGGTAACTAAAAAAAACTAAAATGTGCGGTCGGGAGACCCCCGTTTGGAACGAAGTTCTAATCCGACAATGTAACTCACTGTTAATCAAATTATAAGTTATTGAAAAACGATTTCATTTAAGGGGAGTATACTCTGACTATCGAGTACATTAACTCACACGTGATGTAAGCAAGTATGGCGGCCAGCGCATACGATAACGGATAGAACACCACGACTCGTAACGTTTTTTCGTTATGTTACGATTTCTACCTGTTTTGGTAGACAACCGTCCTTTTTTTTTTATTTTTTCCTCGGGAAAATTCTGCATAGGACTTCCGCGAGCCTCGGGGGAAGCTCGCTGTGCGTATCGGATTACAACGGACTAAAACCCCAGGGTGATCGACATCAGCACTTTGGAGGGGCTCCGGGATCGCCGTACGGAACGCACCGCCCTTCTTGCGCCGCGCTCTGAAGAGCCCGCCATCGGGGGGAGACACGCTCCGCACGCACGCCCCGCACCAACGCGGTGCACATCACGCCGCCGTCGTCCTCGGGGTCGCTTGTGAAGGAAGC
Source organism: Phalera bucephala (assembly GCA_905147815.2). Classification (NCBI taxonomy): domain Eukaryota; kingdom Metazoa; phylum Arthropoda; class Insecta; order Lepidoptera; family Notodontidae; genus Phalera; species Phalera bucephala. The sequence goes on along the minus strand of LR990632.1, from coordinate 5,914,384 downwards.
TCAGGGCCCCCGCCCCTTGCGTCCGCGACCCCGAAGGCCCCCTTGCTGATGTTGGTGCAGGGGGGGTCCCCCGCCAAGTATTACAGCGGGTGACACGACTTGGCCCGTATTCTTAAGCCCCGGGCTATTATTCTTAGGCTGGACCTGTCAACTCCTACCGCAAGCCGCGTTAAGAAACATCGTTCCAAAAAAAATATCTCTCATTTTCTATATTCTTTGTAATTTACAAGCCCATGTAAACGAAACCTCATAAGCCGTAAAAATATTATATTCTACCTTTGACCTTCCAAGGGTTGAATTTCATAGCGTATACGACTTCAATAATTAATGAACCTACGTCTGATCATGAAATTTATAATTACGGCAGTACCCGATATTATTTTGACCATGATGAATAAATTTGTTTACTCTTTCATTACTCACCTTAAATAGGTTTCCGTCCGTAATTCGACAATTTTAAGGATAATTAAATTGTGGGTATGCTACCTTTGTTCGGGCATATAGAAAGAATGTTAGAATAAAGAATAACAAAACAGATATATAACGCGAAAGTGGAAGCATGCAGGAAGACCTAGACTATCTTACCACGATCAAAGAGACTAAGTATTGTCTGAAGGACAAGTCAAGAGTCTCCGTAACCGGCGAACGTGTATGAGACAAACTATGAGAGTGGAGGAAGCCAGAGAGGTATGTAAGATGGTAGAGAGAGAGAGTGAGAGAGAGAGAGAGATAGAGAGAGAGAGAGAGAGAGAGATTAAATTGCGATTGGACTTACTAGGATTGTTTCCATTTCAACCTTCGGCACCATACAAATTTTTATTTTGATAATAGGTACTGTTGGAGCATTTTTCCGGCATGAATTCTTCTATCAATTAGTATTGTGTCCTTGCAGGCGAAAGTTCTCTCGCCTTCCTCAACTTATTGCGGTTTTTGATAGTTTTTGTTTATAGATACCTGACCAGTCCTTAAGTTTAACTCAATCCGCTACAAGTATACTTTTCGGCTTAGTTGGTGACAATATTAATAATATTAGCCCTGTTAAGAAACTGTCCTACCGTTGGGCACAGGCCTCCTCTCAAACTGAGAGGGTTTAGGCCATAGTCCACCACGCTGGCCCAGTGCGGGTTGGCGAACTTCACACACCTTCAGAACTCTTAAGCATGCAGGTTTCCTCACGATCTTTTCCTTCACCTTAGTTGGTGAGCCAATTGGTAATAACCTGTGCCCTACATTTAGCAAAATCTAATAATCGTGAGAATTCTCTTCATAGTTCAATATGGGCGAAACAAACAGCAGCTATTCATCAGGGAACTTACTGCGTTATTAATTTAATAACCTACGTTATATTTACGGCCGCCCGCCGGCTCACGTTTTCATATTTATTTTATGTCATTGTTGCAATTACTTTCTTCGTGCTTTAGTATTAAAAGAAACGGAAATTTACATAAAGGACCCGTTATTTCTCGTTTTATTATTACTAGTGGTCGCCCATTGGTCGAAATTCGACCATAATTAATTTAAATTATTAGTTTGAACATTGTTAATTTGCCTATTTTTTTCAAACAAATTATATGAAATTTAAATATTAAAAAAACAGACCCTAAGCACTATCTGGTCAAAACCAATGTAACAAGCCTAAACACGAGGAGGTTACGTTGTATAGTTCACATGTTCCTTTGGCCACCTTCTGACTCAATTATCAGACTAGCTCCATGGTAGCATATTATTGCATTGTCATTGACTTTACATACGTATGTCAAATTTCAGCTCAATCAGCAAGTGCTTGAAAAATGAATCACAAGATTTGAACCGGAAAGACACAGACAGACGAACATTGCAAGTTTTAAATAAAAGCTTGTAAAAGTAGTGTTAGATTACGTGCCAACATAATTTTATTCAATAAGTATTTAAAGGTTATATTCGATGACGAGTATCTGTCAAACACAAATAGTCGATTTATGTGAGCATACTACGAGGAGGGATCAAAAAGTAGTGAGAATGAGATAGAATATAATGACTATTGATAACTTAATAATTTATTGTTTTACATAGTTTCCGAGTCTCTCTACATACCGAGCCCAGCGCTTTTCCAAGGCTTCAATCCCTTTCACAAAAAAAGTTTTGTCATGGTCCTGCAAAAAGCTCTCCACGGCATCCATCACCTCGTTATCGTCTTCGTACCTGTTTCCCCTTAAGTATTTTTTCAATTTAGGGAACAGATAAAAATCGCTAGCCGCCAGATCTGGTGAATAATGGGGGTGGTCAACCAATTCGAAGCCAGCTTGCTGAATGGCAGCCATCGCAACTGCCGACCTGTGCGCGGGTGCGTTGTCGTGATGAAACAGCACGCCCCTTCGAAGTTTCCCTCTCCTTTTCTCTTTGATGGCATTCCTCAACTTGGGAATTAAAGCTGAATAATATTGGCCTGTAATAGTGGTTCCACGCTCCAGGTAATCAATCAACACTATTCCTTCTGAGTCCCAAAATATTGAGGCCATAACCTTGCCAGCCGATGCCACGACACGAAACTTCTTCGGGGTCGGTGATGATGGCCGTTTCCATTGCGAAGATTGCTGTTTTGTCTCGGGATCAAAATGATGGACCCATGTTTCGTCCATTGTTACGAAACGAGACAAAAAGTTTTCAGAATCTTCTTGAAACTTGTCCAACAATATCTTCGAAATGTCAAGTCGATTTTGTTTCTGACTGTCGGTTAACATTCTCGGCACCCATCTTGCGGAGACTTTTCTCATATTCAAAGATTGTTTCAATATGGATTGAATACTTCCATATGAAATGCCCGTTTCTTGAATTAAGTATCGGATGGTAACTCTTCGATCACTCAATACAATTTTCTTGACTATCGCAACATTTTCTTGGGTGACTGACGTCGATGGACGGCCGCAACGATGTTCGTCTTCCGTGCTCGTTCTCCCTACTCGAAATTGAGAAGCCCACCTTGCGACAGTGGAATACGGCGGAGCAGACTCTCCTAATGTTGCCTCCAAGTCGCAATGAATCTCTTGCGTCGTTAACTAGGTAGGTATTTAATAACGGCTCGCACTTCGTTTTTCTCCATTTTCGAGAACACGTTCCGACACGAAGCAAACAAATGACAACATTCAGAAAAAAACAAAAGAGAATCGAAGATTTTTTTTTTATTAATATTACAAATATGTATCTGAGCTATACCTGCCAGTATTTTTTTTTTACCAAGGAGTATGTCGTTCTCACTACTTTTTGATTCCTCCTAGTAATTATTTATTCGTCTGGGAACACTGACTATATAATCCGTGTTTTGACAGATACTCGCCACCTTTTTTTTTTAAACGTAGCCGCGCGCTAGGATTTATTCCTGTGTCGTGGGTGCGTTTACAAACATGAAAATTCACAAACACAAATACTCAGACCGGAACAAATAATTGTGGATCACACAAAGATTTGTCGTCCGTCAAAATAGAAAAAAGTCTTCTTCACTTCATTCTTCGTTTATCATTTTCACTATGTAATGATAAGGAAGAGTACATATAAATGAATAGATTACCTTTTGAAAGCAATGCATGTCTCGGACTGTGAACTCTTTGTAGCCACCTCCGAACTCCGGTTTAAGTTGCTTGGGAAGGTGGATCTCTTCAGCAGTCTGCAGTAGCCTAAAGAGTTTTTAATTGTTAATAAGTATTCCAGACATCAATATTTCCCAGCACTTGAACAGGGCGAAGAAGCTATAGTTTTTTGCTTATCAATGGAATGCAGTACACTAAAGGTTTCGCCAGCCGACACAGCGCGACGGGAGCGCGACGTTGGCGCGGCTTGGGAAGTTGTAATGTACTGAAATGTACGCGAGACGCCACACAGCGCAGCCCCGCTCAGGGCGACGGCAAACGTTACGACCGAATATAGCCGAGCGCTTCCGTCACGCTCCCGTCGCGCTCCGTCGGCTATTTGACCAAACCTCTAAGGAAGAGCTTGCGGAAAAGTCAAGTGTACCGTCCATTAAAATAGATTTTTGTGATAATAACTTCCCAGCCCAAACAGGCTTGACGTTATGAAACCATATGAGATTTTCTAGTAAATATTCTTCGAAAATTGTTTTGTCAAGATAATCATGACGCTGCAATTAAAAAAAAACCTAATAAACACTGTTCACACACACAATCCCTAAACGGAACCGAAAAGTTGAACTGTGTACATACACACACACATTTCACCGACTTTCAATAAAACTTTAAAAAAAAATTCACTCAACATATAACCGTCCATTTCTTGCTAACAGCATTTTCATTACTGTCGCCTTCATATTACACTTGACCAACATCTAAAAATGGTGACGGTTTGTTCACAAAGTTTAAAAGTTTGATTGGTATAGACTATAGTTATCTAATAGAAGGCCGGCCTATTGCAATTATAGAGGTACTGTAATGATTAATTTAAAAAAAAAACATAGTCCTACTCTAGGAATTATTCCTGTATCGTGGGTGCGTTTACAAACATGAATACACGTGCACAAACGCCCCCGTAACAAATATTTGTGGGCCAAAGATTTGTCCCGCGCGGGAATCGAACCCGCGATTACTAATTCAGTGGGCGGAGCGACTCAAGCCGCTGGACTAAGCCATCTGTCAAGTCATTGTTAGTTAAGTTAAGCCGTCCGTCTGTTGTACTGAATCTTCAAAATTCGATAATTTGCTCAATAAACCAATTTATCTAATGTTAAGGTTACTTTCCTCATCTAAATCAGAGATTACTTACACATCGTCATCTGCGGTGATGTAAAATGCGGAGCATTGCGACGAAGCGTGTTGTCTCACACACACCCGCAACCTGGGCCGACTGCCGCGCAACTTTTGTAGCAGCCAGAGCAACATACTGTCCGGTAGACCTAAAAAGAAATAGAGATCAAAATAAAATAAATATTAATGTATTGTTAGGTTTAATGTGTTATACATGATTATTTTACTATATTTGGTAATGATTTATTTACTAAATGTAATCGACTAATTTTTAAATGGTTTAATCCGCGCTGGCAACACTGGTATGATTCAAACTGTCAACGGCAAGTAGGGATGCGATCGGGCGAAAAGGCGACAGTTGGGTGTGACTCGTCGGCGCGGATGGACGACAATTGATTATTGTGAAGTTGTGCAAGAGTGCAATAAAGTTTGTTGTGAATTTGTGGAGTTTTATTATAGTATCATCATACCAGATTCCTTCTATTTATTTATCTCCACTAATAATTCATCTCATACACGCTCGCTGATTGCGGAGACTCTTGACTTGTCCATCAGATAAGATTCGGTGTATTAAAAAGTCTAAATCTTCGTACCTACATCCTAGATAGCTTTAAAGATCAGGTGAGAAAGTACTATTTCTCTACTTACTCATCGGATTCTGCTTTCAAACCTAAATAGGTAGGTAATTATGTGTCTGTTGTGTGTTTATTTATTTATTTTTGTATCATAAATATGCCACGTATGTGTATTTTCTAATATGTGTTAGCGATATGTTTTTCTTTTTATATAATATATCAAATTTATACCGCTAATGTAGGTATTAAAATATGTATATAAGTATGATTTCTAGCAAGTGCACCCCCGTCAATACTATTTACAAATCTATTTCTCCATCCGAAGAGATTGCTTTTTAGCGATAAGGCCGCCCTTTGTGTTACTTTTAGTCCTTATTGTTATTTTGAGATGTATTAGGGCACAATAAAGAGTTGTCTATCTATCCTCCTTTGTGAATATTAAACCAAATAACGGTTTCAATGTTGAAATTATTTCCCGCCTACATAATGATTTAGGTGAATGTCGACTATTTGAATATTTTTGTAATTTGTCTTGACTTTACATTGTCTCATCCTAATATGGTGGGAACAGCTAAAAAGATCATCATTATCTACATTAATATCCATTGGACAGCAGGATATAGGCTGTAAAATTGCTCTACTCTACTACTCTCTATAAAGTTGGATCCTGCAAATTTACAAACTGACGCAACAACCGACAACTCTATTCAAGAACCATCTAAGATGACATCAGTAATTGCCAAACGAATATATTCCTGTATTCTTTTCAGGGATCTGATTATTAATCGTTCGACCATTAACCAGCATCTTTTAGGGCAAAACAATAATCTACAAAAAGCTACGTATCCATGCCCAATTATCTTCTCACAAGATAATTTAGTAATTGTATAAATTCGTTATAGATTCTCTAGAGCGTGAAATAACAAAAAATAAATACTGATACTCCAGATAGTGTACACCAAGGTTTAGACGTTACGCTAAAATTGGCAACAAGCCAAATATTGAATGGAAACGGGAAGTAAGAAAAATGTCCGGAGATACGCAGACGTTTTAGGAAATGTTTCTTCGATGATTGATACTGCTCAGAATATAAATATCTATACGAACAAAAGAATAGAATAGAACTTGAAGTTTATATCTTTATCGCAGTTCATGTAGATGCTTCACTCTAGTCAAAGCATCTACATGAAGTATGTTCCAAAATATCTTAATCATTTTGAGGAACCTCATCAGATGGATTTCGACTTTAATTAATGAATAGTTTACATAAATGATCTACCTGAAGTAATTAAAATTCGAGCGAAGATAGTGTTATTTGCTGACGATACCTCTTTGATTTTTAAAGTAGGTAGACATGTTAATAACTTTGACGAAGTAAATGACGCTATTCTTCAACTACATAACTGGTTTATATCCAACAATTTAGTGCTCAATAACAAGAAAACTAAATGTATAAGGTTTTCTTTGACAAATGTAAAAAGTACTGTACATGATATTATACTGAACAATGAGAAACTTGAGTTCATCAATGATACATCTTTTTTAGGGATTACGCTTGACTCCAAGTTACAATGGGGTCCTCATATTGAGAATTTAGGTAAACGGCTTAGCTCCGCTGCCTATGCCGTAAGGAAGATCAGACAACTAACTGATGTGGACACCGCGAGGATAGTCTATTTTAGCTACTTTCAGAGTGTCATGTCTTACGGTATATAATTGTGGGGTAGGGCAGCCGACATTGAGTCTGTTTTTATCTTGCAAAAAAGGGCTATTAAGGCCATCTATAACTTGAGTAGTCGCGACTCTTTAAGAGAACTGTTCAAAGTAGCTAATATCATGACGGTCCCATGTCAATATATTTATGAAAACATTATGTATACTAGAAAAAGTTTAGATCTTTTTAATCAGCTAGGTGATAGGCATTGCTATAACACACGACATAGAAATAAATTAGACCAACCGCAGTTTCGTCCTTTAAAAATTCACACGTCTTTCATGGGGCACTGTGTTAGATTTTATAACAAAATTCCCATTGACGTCACTAAACTTAGTGAAAATTAGTTTAAAGCTTGTGTAAAACGAACACTTTGTAAGCAACTTTATTATTATTTCATCATCATCATCATCTTAGCCCATACTTGTCCACTGTTGAACATAGGCCTCCCCAATCGCTTTCCAGCGTAACCGGTCCGATGCCACCTGCATCCAACGACTTCCTGCGATTTTCACAAGATCGTCGGTCCATCTGGCAGGCGGTCGTCCCACGCTGCGCTTGCCAATACGTGGTCGCCACTCTAGAATCTTTCTGCCCCAACGCCCGTCCGATCTACGCGCTATGTGGCCCGCCCATTGCCACTTCAGCTTGCTAATCTTAAGGGCTATGTCAGTAACCTTGGTTCTTATACGAATCTCCTCATTATTTAATAGAAGATTATTTAAAAGATAAAAATGCTTGGATAGATGCTATTCCAGCTCCACTTGAGTAATGACAACCTATTCAACTGTTGTTAGTTAACATTTCCTCTCTTCCTTCTATTAATTTAACACAATATGTACTTTTTTTTGTAAATGAGGGAACCATGTAGCCATTCTCATAAATAGTATTATTCGCTTTTTTAACTTAGACTCACCTGATGACCAACCTACATTGTTCTCCCATACCCCACAACAGAATGTACATGAAAAAGTTTGTAATTTCTTATTTTAATAGAGTAACCGTGGAGTTTCTTGCCCTTCTTCTCTACAGGAATGACATTCCGAAGTGGCGGTAGAGTCTTTGTTACTTTTCTGACGATTCATAAATACTGTAATGGTTTACATGAATAAAAATTATTCTGATTCTGATTTTACATTTTTAAACTTAAAACACAAAGTAACGCATATATCCTCAAGAGGGAGCTGGACAAGTGTATTGCGAACGCCCACATTTTTCCGATGATATTAGGTTCCAATTTAATTGAGGCCTTATAGCCGTTATCTTGGTAACAATTTCAGACTGCGGACCGCTACTGCGATTTTTTTCCGATCTGCATTATGCACTATTATAGTGACTTCTAGACCATAAATGACACATTTGACTACAACTCTTTATGAAGCGTAAAACAGGGTTAAAATGGTTCACAGCCTCTTACGATTTACGCAGTCATTCATAACCGCATTCTTTATTCATACATCGCTGCATCGTTTTTAGACTTAATACTGCCAAACTAAACGACAACTAAACATTTAGGAATTTACGATACCACCGCAACAATTCCATCGACGATCGATACACAATCGTTATCAATTCCACGTCGCTATATGACCGTAAAATCTGCGTTTCAGAACCCAGTTTGCGTACTATACAAGGGAACACGACAGCGCGGTGGTATGAAGGCGGATTTACTTGATGTTTATTGGCTGGCGAAGGTCGTGAATGGCAAACAAATAATAACCTTATGGTTAACGCGGTTAGCTACATTGATAAAGATTTGGGTACATTCAATTATAGGTTTTGCTAAGCGCACGGAACTAAAACAGCCGATTCCTATCTTGGGTTAATTATAATGGTAATTTGGGTTAATGGATATTCGTATCGTCACGCAATTCCTAACCTAACGAAACCTAAGGGCGTGGCGGCTAATTTCCACAAGTGCAGGTGACAACCAACCAGCCTCTCTCAGCTTTATCATCATTACCATCATCAGCCGAAAAACGTTCACAGCAGAACGAACGCATCCCCAAAGATCACCACGACGACGGGCTTCCTTATAATACCAGCCTTTACTTTTCCACTGCTGAGAGAAGAGAGATTTCTCTTCTTCTCGTTTAAGAGATTAGATCATACTCCACCACGCGGACCCAGTGCGGTGCGGTGGAGGCCGGTTTGCGGTGGCCACCTGCTGTTGGAACTTGAGAGTCACCTATAAGACTTCCAACTTGGCTTGCCGACTACCACATTACGTGGTAACTGGAACCAACGGATTAACGTGCCTTCCGAAGCACGGAGACGCTCGAATATGAAAATGCCACAAACGGTCACCCATCTCAGGCCGACCGAGCCGAACGCTGCTAAACCTTGGTGATCACTAAGAACACAGCGAGTGCTCAGCGCTACGAGCGCCTTTTATCTAATAGTCAATATCTCTCACCTTAATTTAAGAGAAAAAACCTCTGCCCAGCAGTGGGTAAAAATAGAATCACGCCGCGCTATATGGAGACTAATTTAAATAGAAACCTACCATTATGCAATAAATCCTAGGTCGGACATATGTAGTTTTTCTATAGAAAAATTCCCAGTATCAGTTCGGAGTCTGGAATTGTGCGGGATATATGGCAATATGCTTGCCCTCTATTATATAGGCCTAACATCCTCGGCAAAAAGTGGGTGTACAAAGTACACCTGTACGCTCTACCCGCTTGGGGAGTATAGGCGTGACGGAGCATTATACAAAAATCCTTGTTTCTACTTCTTCCAAATAAAGTTAATAGACCATTCCTAAACCCAGCTCCAACACAGTTATATGATATGGGAAATATCGTCCAAAACTATTGGAATTATGGCTCTGTTAGCTCATACAGTTTATTGGCAACCATCCAACATGCTAATGTTCGTGTATCCATCATAGTATTGTTACAAACTGTGCGAGGGTACACTTCCTCAGCAAGTTGGGGTGAATGGCTTTTGTAGAATAAGTATATTTCTTAATGGCCGCTTTATTTACATAATTGTATAGGGCTTCGAACATTTTGCTTCGAGATATGGAAATAATGTCTCGATTTGTGAAATTATTTGTTGAAGATTGGGGTTGAATGAGCGTTTAGAACTTTTTTGTCAAGCCAAGATTAAGCACCCTCTTCATAATCTGCCTTGCATTTAGACGTAGTTTCTGTAATATACACCCATTTCTCCATCCTGTAATGTTTAGGCAATGGCTTGGTCTATTTGTTACACAGTAGGCTATTGAACAAAGCATATTGTTGTATGACCTTATAGGGGGTATTTGGATCTCCAGGTACGTTCGAGCATTAGGGCAAAGCACAGCACAAAAGATCCCATCGGGTCGAAGTGCCCTTGAGGTCTTCTCAGTCCGGAAAAAGCCAATAATAAGATAAGATAACCCCACAAAGTATGACTATCGAATTTTCGTTTCGATCTGACCCCTCAAACTCAAATTCAAATAATTTATTTTGTATAATCCCTGCGGAGGCGCTCACAAATAGTCAATTTACATTTTTTTTAGAATCTAAATAACTACAAATCTACCACCGGATCGGAACGCGGCCTCCACTGAGAATATCCGGCGAAGTAACTCAGCGGGCTTGTATTTTTTTTCTTAAATTATCTTTCTCTTTTTTCCTTTCTATTTTTTTTATTATAATGTGTGCATACAATGTTTAGGTTACCATCAAGTAGTTTACGATCTAGCTCCAGTGTGATGCCGTACGACCGAGATATGAGACTAATGATATCATTTATAAAGTGTCTAAAGTATTCCAGATGGACCAGTCCCCACAAGCAGCACCCATTCACGAGTATGACTACTGGAACAGCCATCACTCCCCTCGACCATATTAGAGGGAAGCGAGTGACCCGCGCCAGACGCGCCAGACCTTTGGTCAGATTGGGACTACGAATAAACATTGTATAGCGGCTGAATAGTTACACAATGCTTTATTTTTTCTTTCGAATATCAAATAACAGATGACAGAAAGAGAGAAATCAGTGGATAACTATTCTCCTGCTACATAAAGTTTATTAGTAAGGACTTGTGTGTGTGAATGATCTAAACCCCCCGACCCCTGCCGCCACCGCCGGCCGCGACATGTTCTCTCCGATCCCCCCGATGCTTTGTCATCCATTCTTGCCGCTGAGAATACGGGCGACGACGACGTAGTCGTAGATCCCCTCCCATAGCCGGCGGTTGACCGGTGCACATAGTAGTACACCCCGTCCCCCCACAGCGACTGTCCCAACCGAGGGCGCCTCTTCAAGGCGCCCTCGAGTATGTCGCCCCTGGCCCTTCTGGCTCGAGCGTAGTGGTTGCACACTTGCTCTTAAGTCCGGTGAAGCTGTAAAGGCCTCGCGGCCAACAGCGTACATTACTCACACACACACACGCGAATGATCTACGCTGTTAGCCGCGGGACCTTTACAGCTTCACCGGATTAGTAAGGACGTGAGTGTTTGTTTATGTATAAATTTCATGTTTGTACACAATATGGGAATTTAATTCTTTGCGTGACTTTATTTAAATGTTAAAGACCAAGAACATATAAATAATTTATACCTTTTTACGACTTCCTCTTGCTCTATATTAACACGTACATGGGGTGGAAATATTTAATGAGTCGCCGAGTTAAATATGGATAAAGGGACTTTTGCGTCTTGATATTACAAAACTTAAAAATGGTACAGAAACTATATAATTTATGCATAATTTGGCTTTTAAAATTGACCTACCAAAACAAGTGTCCATGGTTGACTAATAAATTCGTAAACATTGCAAATAGCGTCTTTAAATTATATAATTTGAGTCTTACAGCTTCAAAACTTAAAGCTTTCTTTGATTGAACTATAAAATGCATAATACAGCTTCGGTCAGTTCTATACAGATAAAGTAATAAGTCGTTTTTATTATAGATGTGTTGTCAGTTGAAAGGCGAATGTAAGACTGACGCTCGATTGTATCTCTTTTGGCATTTTGTACCTTCTTTGGTTCGGACACTTTTGAGCGCAGACACGAAGTCCATTGTGATGGTAGGCTAAAGGCTTTTAAGACTAAAAATTAATACCGCAATATGTTTAAAATTAATACTTTAGCAACTTCTATACATGTACTATAGCACTCATTCATTAGTGCATAGTGAAAGTAATGAGTATGATGAAAAAAGAGGAGGCTGAGCGGAAGCGGGAGGAGACCTCCACCAATCCTGCTCGCAGAAGACGCAGCAGGCGAAGGCGTAGAGGATACGCCGCGAAGGACCTCCGCCCCCCCTTGAGCATAGGCCTGCGGGCGCCGGGCAAGAGCAACTCGTCGCCCGAACAGTACCATGCCCGTGAAGGAAGTGCGCCGCGTCCTGCGCGCGCCCTCCCGAAGAAGAGCACGGGATATATGGGATGGATATACGGGATAGATGTTATGCCACCCGCGATTCCTGCGGCAGGGCACTCGGGCAAAAGATGGACGCCGGGGTGTTTTTAGAGTGCGAGTCCCACATAACTGCCACATCACCAAAAGCCCGCGATGTGGCAGTATGCGCTAAGCATTTCCCCGCGTAAAAAAAAGTACTGAGTATGATCATCCTGATATAATACATACACTCCATCCTTATGTACTCCTTTGGGTAGAGGGCCAGAATGTCTGGCTGAGATATATATAATATATTCTACGGATATTATAAAGGCGAAATTTTGTGAAGATGGATGAATGTTTGCTTAGACTAAGACTTCTCTAGACGGAACATTGCTAACAAAAATTGCGTTAAAGCGACCTCAGTACGCACCTCACGCACTATGTCCGCGTGATGCCTGCGTTCGTTGTTTTGAAAATTTGTTTAAAAGCTGTCAATGTGTGCGCGTGCGTGTCTGATACACGTGTTGCGCATTTTTTAATTGTAGGATGAATCAATTGAAATTTCATTTGTAATTAAATTAATCCCCTTGAGGTACTCCGGAATAACAATGACTCTTGGACGTCAAACGCCTCAGTCCCTTCCGTGATCATGGGTGCCTAGAGCACTCGAAACGTCGGGCACTTTAAAACGAAAATATTAATGGCAAATTAATTTCTTCACAATGCCTTTATGCCCAACTCTGGCGTGTATGTGCGTACTACAATTTATCTACCCGAGATCTAGACAAGTAATTCATCTAAGGATGTTTGTTACTCTGTCATGCAAAAACTAAGGAACACATTTTGATATGATGAAACTTTACTGTTGAAGCAAAGAGGTTTGCGATTAGGTTTTAGTTTTTTATAATCTCACTACTGGCACACGTGACAGATGTTGTAAATTTGAATTTGAATATTTTCACAGAATGTTAAGAAAATTTCTGATTGACAAAATTTTTGTTAGAACTGAGAGAGCTGTGGTGTCAGTCGATTTGTGTGTGTGTGAATGATCTACGCTGTTGGCCGCGGGGCCTTTACAGCTTCACCGAACAAGAGGGCGAGCGTGCAACCACTACGCTTGAGCCGGAAGGGCAAGGGGGCAACTAGCTCAAGGGCGACTCAAGGAGGAACGGCCTCGGCTTGGGCAGTCGCTATGGGGGAGGGCGTATATTAGGTGTCTCGCCGTAGTGCTCTGCACCGGCCGGCGGGCAAGGGCTTCTTCGACCTCGCCGGCGAAGTCGGTGTCTGATCCTATGTGCGGTACCTGTATCCGAAAGAAGGAATGTAAGAGCATCGGGAGGGTTGGTGAGAACATGCCACGGACGGCAGTAGTGGCTGATAGGAGGGGAGTTAATTTCGTAGTCGGCGGCGGCTACGATTAACGGATTTCTATGATAGGATGCGTTCGCGAAATATCGGGTTGTCGCCTTTTTAATAAAGGCGCGAATAGTTCGAGACCGAGATCGGAATGGAGGGGTGTCAGTCGAAGGGAACAGTATAATAATAATTTTGTACATTTATACCATCATGAACGTTTTGTAATAACTTATATACCTATACTGTATAAACGGATTTATAATGTGTATACCGTGAAGTGTTCCCGCCTTTTAATTTCAGCTTCTTGTGAAAAGGATTTCTCTTACACTGCGCATTAGAGTGAGCAGAGAAACTGATCCTATTAAAAAATACGATCCACGGACAGCTCTGTTGCCCCCTCTACAATATTTACAGTAATATAGCTAATACATCAGAATACGCTAAAACGCATAGGCTATAATGTATAAGGATATTACAATATTTATTATAAAACCAATGTGTGCATAGTTTCGGGTAACAGCTAGTACTAGATATATTCAATAACACAATAATAATATCAGCCTATACTGCCTACTGCTGGACCAACTCCTCTCACAAATCGAGGTGAGAGAGTTTAGGTCATACTCCACCACGCAGACCCAGAGCGGATTGGCGGAGGCAGGTTTGTGGCCACCTGCTGTTGGAACTTATCAAGCAGCCTTTAAGGCTTCCAATTCGGCTTAACGACTACCACATTAAGTGGCAGCCGGGACCAACGGCTTAACGTGCCTTCCGAAGCACGGATAGGGAATATACAAACAATAACACATACCTTTAGGGAATATGAGCACAACATCAGTATGCTGGGTGGGCGTCGAATGCAGTAGTAGGCGACGAGGATGCATCAGATGAGCCCCGAGCTGACCAGCCATGGGAAGCCGTCTCCGGAGTTCACGCCCAGCTGCACAGAAAAAAAAATTCTATCTATATCATAGGCAGAGAATACAAAAAAGGAATATAATAAACCAGCATTCCCTGTCCTACTGGTGGGCAAAGGCCTTCTCTCATAAATCGAGGTGAATGAGATTAGATTATACTCTACCATGAAAGCCCAGTGCAGGTTGGTAGAAGGACAGGAAAGTAATCGAGATAGTATGTGTGCGAATGATCTACGTTGTTAGCCGCGGGGCCTTTACAGCTTCACCGGACAAGAGGGCGAGCGTGCAACCACTACGCTCGAGCCAGAAGGGCAAGGAGGCAACTAGCTCGAGGGCGCCTCAAGGAGGAACGGCCTCGGCTTGGACAGTCGCTATGGGGGAGGGCGTATACTAGACGCCTTGCCGTGGTGCTCTGCACCGGCCGGCGGGCAAGGGATTCTTCGATCTCACCGGCGAAGAAAGAATCGAGATAGTAATCGATCTTTATCATTATTCCAAATCTTTTCTGGAGTAGGCAGAGAGTACAGAGTTCCAACAGGTTCTTTCCTTGCAGACCTCTGTAGCTTACTCCACTCTCATACTAATATAATCTATCTCTATCTATATATATCATCACGTCAGCTCCCTCGCGGGGTAGGCAGAGAGTACTAATATAATCACTTACATAATCATTTTATAGGCGCTCGTAGCGCTGGGCGACCGCGATGTTCGTACCGATCACCAAGGTTAAGCAGCGTACGACTCGATCGGCCTGAGATGGGTGACCGTTTGTGGCATTTTATTATTCGAGCGTCTCCGTGTTTCAGAAGGCACGTTAAGCCGTTGGTCCCGGTTACCATTTAATGTGGTAGTCGTTAAGCCGAGTTGGAAGCCTTAAAGGCGGCTTGATAAGTTCCAACAGCAGGTGGCCACAAACCTGCCTTCACCGCACCGCACTGGGTCCGCGTGGTGGAGTATGACCTAATCTCTCTCACCTCGATTTGTGAGAGAAGGCCTTTGCCCAGCAGTGGGCAGTATAGGCTGATATTATTATTATAATTCCTGAGATGGAGGAAGCTTACACCCTTGCAGTGATCATTTAGGTCTGAATGGGTGAAAGAAGCTACAATAATAATAATATTAATAGATCATCCGCATGATGAGAACCTTGTGAAGGCCGAAAAAGAAAAAATATCTGAATATTTGGACCTGGCTCATGAGGTTACCGCCATGTGGAATGTTGATTCAACTATCATTATTCCGATGGTCGTATCAGTCAACGGCCTAATAGCGAAGAGCTTCGATAAACACCTCGAGTAGCTCTCGCTTAGCAGTAGGGGGAAGTGATACAGAAGGCGGTAGTATTGGACACGGCGCGCATCGCGAGGAGATTTCTCTCTTTGGAGCCCTGACCACTGGTAACTTGGGTCGTAGACCTCGCTGTCAGTGGAGCACATTTTTTATATAATATATATAAGAATATTTGTATTTTTATATATATTTTACAAGAAATAGTATCTCAATAAATGCATAATAAATAAAAATTCCTAAAACTCTTATTTTAAAAGCAAAGCCTTACCAGGGATCTGGTGTGACGATACAGATCCTACTAATATAATAAATGGGAGTTTGTTTAGATGTTTGTTAATCAATCACGCACAAACAGCTTAAGTGATTTGGATGAAATTTGGAATGCAGGTAGATTATTACCTGAATTACACATAGTATACTTTTAACCGTTGGTCTAGTGGCAAACCGCATCGCTTTGTGATCACGAGGTCCTGGGTTCAAATCACAGGTCAGACAGCAAAAACTACTTAGTACGAGTCCAGAGTCTGGAATTGTGCCCGGTATATGTCACTAACTGTCCTAACCGCATACCATGGCTACGTAGGTGCAATATTAAGTTACGGTCTAATACTATGGGGCAACTCTACTGAAGTACAAAGTATGTTTCTTGCATAGAAGAAATGTGTCAGAGCGATAGCCGGTATAAGGCCCTGGGAGTCATGTAAGCTCATATTTCTAAAACTAAAAATTTTAACACTGCCCAGCATGTATATATTTGAAGCAGCAAAGTTTGTTAAAGAACATAAACACCTGTTTACTCAAACACATCATAGGTTTCCTAGAAGCACAAGGAATCGTGAAAATATTGTTTTGCCTAAAATACCTAGAACTTTGTATCAGAAAAATTGTTATGCAATGTGCGGTCGCATTTACAATAAAATTCCTGGTGATTTTAAAAACCTTCCGACTTCAATGTTTACCAAAAAACTTAAATTGTGGTTATTAGACAAATGCTTCTACTCTGTATCTGACATCCTAACATAATTATTTTTGTTTTTTTTACATAGTCTTAAACTTTGCCTTTGACACTTATCTTATTACTTGACATTAATATCGTTGGATTATTTTATTATTGAATTGACAATTTTAATTAGACTAACCGAATTGAATTTCTACTATTATTTTAGCAATATCTTAGCAAGTAAGACGATTTTTTTGCATGTCAACATGTTGTGACTAAAGTTGTATGAACCTTTTTATACTAAAATGAGACTGCAAATGTACCTACCAACTTTTATACAAATAAATAAATAGGCTCGCACCCTATTACATGGGACCTAACATCGCCAGCAAAACGTGGGTGTACTCAGTACACCCCCGCTTGGAGAATATAGGTGTGACTATGTGTATACTTTTAATCTTGGAAAAATGTAAGGTTCCTCTGTTAAGTCAGTGCAGATGAAGTCGTGGGCAGAAACTAGTAAATAAATAAAACTAAAAAAGGTCCATAAGTAGTAAAGTATAATAATATAATTAAACTTTGTTTCTATATCAGCTGATAAAAATTTACTGCAGGAAAAAAGTCTCCTTTAAGGATTGCTACGACATCCTTTTTGAACCTTACTGATTTTATAAAAAGATTGTATGTGGGGTAGGCAGGGACTACAGAGTTCCAACAGATTCTTTCCTAACACCTCTCACTTACTCCATTTTCATAGATTATCTCATACATGCTCACCTATATGAGATAGACACCTGTTATAAATGTAGAACTTTATATATGTTTATTAATCTTTCACATAAAAATAACTGAATGAATTTTGATCAAACTTTACAGCAATATAGCTTACACATCAGATTTGTAAATTTATTACAAAATATGTGCATAGCCGCAGGTAACAACTGGTATTCATATAAGTTAAGTAGGTGACTATATTTATTTCAATACGTCCCAGAAATTAAATAATAATGGATTATACTTTTGACATAGATATGGACTGCCTCGTTGGTCTGGTGGCAAAGCATATCGCTTTGTGATCATGAGGTCCTGGGTTCTAATCCTAAGTTGCACAAATGTAGTTTTTCTAAGCAAAAATTTCCAGTATGAGTCTGGAATTGTGCCCGATATAAGTTAAGAGGCTTGCCCCCTATTACATGGGACCTAACATCGTCGGCGAAACCCGGGTGTACTCAGTACACCTCTGCCACCCCCCTTTGGAGAATATAGGTGTGATGGTGTTACATACATATGGATCTACATTATGTTTATAACGACTAATAGACCATAAATAATTTCTATTCATAATATTCTGACTCATCAGGTAGGTACATACATAAGACAAACTAACGACTAATTTTCGTAATAACTATACAGTTGATATTTTAATTAGATGCTATTTCGAACCTAATTAGTACAACATGAGGAAAATGGGAAGGTCAAAATATATCGGGAAAGTCATGATAACATAAACAAACGCGAAATAAATATTGTTATTTTCTACAGATTTTTGTTTAAACAATACAACAATATCACTTGAAAACTATTTTAATATACCTATAGCTAGTAAAGAAACAAACACGTACCACTGTCCAATTTATCCTTCGCAAACTCCGCAAAAGATTTGTGCTCTTGTGGGGTCGTATGTGAGCTACTCTCATAATCTTCTTTGTCTCCGTTCCCCACGCCCCCATCTTCGCCCTCCATGACGAAAACTTAACAGTCCTTGAGATAACAATACAATAATACGCGCACAAGACGAGAGACCTTCAATTTCTTACATCATCAACTATAATAGTTTCTACAGTCAGATGGTAAAGCTCATACACATTTCTTTTAAAAAATTTACGATTTATTTTTTATATAAATGAGTCAACTATTATAACTATGCGCTAGCACTATACACGAAGATAAGTTCTGAGTTTTATTTATTCGTAAATAAATAATGCTCTGATCAAATTTACCACCGCGACTATTCCGCTGTTGTCACAATTCAAAATTGATTTTTGGCCGCCATTTTCATATTTAATGTTGCAAGAGTAAAAAATATTATTACAGTGGTAAAATAATATTAAAATTATGTTGTATTATTTTCTTCCCTATTGTAGATACAACTACTTTAAATTCTGGCTCGAGCGTAGTTGTTGCACACTCGCCCTCTTAACCGGTGAAGCTGTAAAAGCTTCGCGGCATAGATTATTCACACACCACCTCACAAAATCTACCTTAAGTTAAAGACACTTATTTTACTTAAGTTTCCTTTGGTCAATGGGATGGCTTTTTTGTGAAGTTCCACTTCAGATATTTAACTACTATCCATCAGATAAGCAGGACCCTATCTTTCTTAGATTAGGCTAGTAAGTTTTTGGCTCAATTACGTGTGATTTGTGAAGCGCGTAGGTAGCTCGTAATTTCGATCATACTCGCATTGTGACTTGTAAAGTAAATCATGACAGAAAAAAAACCTAGAAGAATAGAAGTGAAACGTAAATGACTGAGTATCTCTTCAATTTTTATATTAAGAAACGAGGCTACGCCTGAGTGGAGGACTCAGAGCTAACATGTGTCATTAGACCCAACATAAGACGACCTTGAACCATTCGAAAACAAAATTATCACCCACGTTGGCAGCCCCAGTACAACAGTCAGTGTCAGTTGTAATGTCAGTGAGATGCTCGGATACCTACGTTGGAAAGTTCATGTGTTACATAAAAAAATAATTTTCGTATGTATGAAAAAAATCAGGTTGAAAACAAATTCTTGAATCCTTATTATGCTACTACATTTATTTCTTTATATAATATGGTAATCTTGGTAATTTAATTTTTAAATACAAAATTAGATATTTGTTCGGTTAAAAGTAGTGATAAATCCGAACAAGTTTCACATCTTCGACTTTTCTTCTGTCATTCGTTTGTATACGTTCGTACGTTATTTTGCTTTTCCAAGGAACGATGGACGTATAATGAATAAAACGTCGCGACTTTCTCTTAATTATAATAATAGTGATATAAACGGCAACATACACGCAACAAAATAGGGAAAAGAACGAAAACCAGACAAGAAACTTGTAAAACTAAAACGGTAAGCCTGCGTTTTTAAATGACCTTTCTTTGTACCCATGTAAGCGTCGCAGTTTTCTAAAATTACATATTAGAGGTGTCTTTATGGTGTTAAATCGTGAATCTATTCGTTTAAGTGACTTTGCTGGTAAATTCCAGATATTAATTGGCATTTTGAGGTAGTTAATATTGTTTTTACGATAACCCACTTTCACAAAAAAACAGCTGTTATATCGTCACGCCTAATGTCTACCAGCTGATTTATGTGTACCATCAAAGCACCTTTAATGAAACGCAATAGCGAAACAGGAAAAGAACCTTAAATGGTCTTAATTAATGTTGGAATTAGATTAAAACTGATGATGTTTAAATTATTAATAAGTGTGGAAAAAGGAAATTGTAAAAAAGTATCCTGGTTACACTTCAATAGTTGCCTTCATTAATTTCACATGATAGCCTTGAAAAGAGATTGGGTAACATGATCGTCTTTAATGATAATAAATTTTAATTAAATTATATAATGCATGTTTAAGATTGATTATGTTATTACTTACACTTCTTCTTCTTCTTATTTAAATTAATGGCCGCACACTTTAACAGTGTATTTCGCCAATGTCAAGTAGTAATAGAGTATAACAGTAAATTATAAAAATTGGCTTCTTGTCGCCATTACGTCAAAAAAAAACCTTACTTACACTTAAATTACTTTTTAAACATATGGACTTTCTACATCACGAAAAGCATTTGTTTTGTGATTTTTTTTTGTAGTAAATGACAACAACTGTCACACGATTAAATTTTCCATAATTTGAATTAAAAAAAAGGTAAAAATAGAAATATAAAAAAAACTAGCATAACTTATACAGAATATAAGTGATGTTCTAATTTTTTTAAATGCTGCTTGTGACATATTGAATATAAATCCACATCATATAACACCTATTAGCATTATAATTTGTGTATATACTGAAATTCTCCTGTAAGATTTTCTTTTAACTTTACTCCCATTAATATTTAAGAATCTAATTAAATGTGAATACACATGATTAAAATTTTTGTGACAAATTGTTACTAGAGCAACACTTATTTGACTTCACAGCAGTTATAACTGACCTCAAAACCTTTTAATATCAATGTTTCTAGGTTAGTGAGTTTAGCCTTTGAAGATAAGAATGATGTGAAATGAGATGTGGCAAACTGTACAATTTTTGTAACTTACTCTTAATTTTACTAAATCCTTACTTATTTTCAAATGAATTGAGCCAATACATCCTAATTGACATTTTTATCACAATCACTCTATGAATAATCCACTCTTAAAATTAGATTGATTTTTGCGTAACCACATTTATGCACTTAGAGCGTAACTGAAATCTTAAGAATAAAATGCGTCAGTCCTTGACCAGCTGTTATCCTATATAAAATAATGTCAGCCCTGTTAAGAAACTGTCCCACCATTGGGCATGGGCCTACTCTCAAACAGAGGGTTTAGGCCATAGTCCACCACACTGGCCTAGTGCGGGTTGGCTAACTTCACACACCTCCAAGAAACTCTTAGGCATGCAGGTTTCCTCACGATGTTTTCCTTCACCGTTAAAGCAAGTGATAGTTAATTTTTAATATGCACATGCTTTTACAAAAGACATAGGAAGCCTGGCTTTGAACTTGAGACCTTTGACTTTGCAGTCCAAAGGCTATCACAGCTTATATTCTGCTCTGCTGTTATCCTATTTACTGGTAATTTATTTATGTGTTTTCCTTTTAAAATTTGCCTGTATTCTCCCACTACTGAGCAAAGTTCACTCACGAATTGGGGTGAGAGAAGTTAGCTCAAACTCCTTCATGCAGATTCAGTGTGTATTAGTTGAAGTACCTGCTGTTTGAACTTATCAAACCACCCATAATGCTTCTAACATGACTTTACAACTATCATATAAATTGCTAATCGATACCTTAACTTGATTATGTAATTACTTACACTTTAATTACTTTTGAAACATATCGACTTTCTACATTTCTAAGAGCATATTTTTTGTAATATTGAACTTTTTTGAACTGTCACATGTTTAAATTTTCCATAAAGAATAAATCCCAGTGTTGGTCTACGTTTAAAAAAAAAAGCTAGCACCGTCACGCCTATATTCCCCAAGCGGGGATGGCAGAGGTGTACTGACTAAACCTACGTGTCGCCGACGATGTTAGGTCCCATGTAATAGGGGGCGAGCCTATTGCCATATACCGGGCACAATTCCCGACTCTGGACTCATACTGGGAATTTTGCGTTAGAAAAACCACATTTGTCCGACCTAGGATTTGATTCCAGGACCTCGTGATCTCCAAGCGATGCGGTTTGCCACTAGACCAACGAGGCAGTCCTAGAAAGCTAACCTTCTAAAAAATGCAGATGCACGAAAGTGGAAATGCTGCATACAGTCACCCATTTCAGACTAACAGAACATTGGTTAACCGTTTCCTCCGCAAAGCCGCCGGAGCCCCGTGGTTCATACGGAATGTCGATCTTCATTTCGATCTCGGTCTTGAACCTATTCGCGCCTTCATTAAAAAGGCGACATCCCGATATTTTGCGAACGCGTCCGATCATAGTAATCCGCTAATCGTAGCCGCCGCCGACTACGAACCTAAGTCCCCTCCTATCAGCCGCTACCGCCGTCCGCGGTATGTTCTCACCGCCCCACCCGATGCCCTTACATCCCTTCTTTCGGATACAAGTACCGCACACAGGATCAGACACCGACCTCGCCGGCGAGCTCGAAGAATCCCTTGTTCGCCGGCCGGTGCAGAGCACCGCGGCGAGACACCTAGTATACGCCCTCCCCCATAGCGACTGCCCAAGCCGAGGCCGTTCTTCTTTGAGGCGCCCTTGAGCTAGTTGCCCCCTTGCCCTTCTGGCTCGAGCGTAGTGATTGCACGCTCGCCCTCTTATCCGGTGAAGCTGTAAAGGCCCGGCGGCCAAAAGCGTACATCATTCACACACACATTGGTTAACCTTGGCGATAGCTAAAAACACCCATGGGATAAACTGTGGCCACTACAGAGCTATGAACGCCTCTGTCTTACTTAATTCTACATATTTTCTATAAAACAGATGTCGCAAGAGTGGGGCAGCTTGCCTCTTCTTCCACTGAGGTGTGTACTCGATCACCTGAGCATGGAGGATGCATTGGCAGCCATGTCCACCTGCCGCCACTGGCGGAATGCAGTTCTGCTGTATGAGGGATACAAGTAAGTGCACTCGTATAATGTTTAGGGAGTATGTGATAGATGAATGTTGTTTGAAAACAGATAGGTTAAATGGTCTTATAGTTAGCGACCAGGCTTACGTAGAGTCATTTCCTGCAAATATTTGTGTTATCTTCATTAATTGTAATGTTACCCAAGCATTTTCCTGATTAGCAACCTCCATTAGTTAAATTTATTTGCGAGATTAGTTTGGAGTTCAAAAATTAATACATTTTTCATTGTGTATATTAAAATAATATTAGCCTATACTGCCGACTGCTGAGCAAAGACCTTCCCTCACAAATCGAGGTGAGAGAGATTAGGTCATACTCCACCACGCGGACCCCGTGCGGATTGGTGGAGGCAGGCTTGTGGCCACCCGCTTTTGGACTTATCAAGCCGCCTTTAAAGCTTCCAACTCGGCTTAACGACTACCACATTAAGTGGTAACCGGGACCAACGGCTTAGCGTGCCTTCCGAAGCACAGAGACGCTCGAATATGAAAAACCCACAACCGCTCACCCATCTCAGGTCAACCGAACCGAACGCTGCTTAACCTTGGTGATCGGTAAGAACACCGCGGTCATACAGCGCTACTAGCGCCTATGCGCGTGTATATTATGCCTGTTTTAATTTCATCATCAACCAGCAGTTTACCGCAACTTCGTACCCGGTCGACAACAGCGCCACCTACCGGGTCTATGTTATATAGCTTATGTTACTTCTGGATAAGCTAGCTATCTAATGGTGAAATAATTTTTATAATTGATCCAGTAATTTTTGGGTTTATTCATTACAAACATACAAAAATACAAATTTTTCCTCTTTATAATATTAGTGTAGACTACGGATTTCTGTAACTCACTGCATCGCATAAGCCTCCTCCGTATTTTAAATTACTATAGTACAATCTTACAAATATTAATTTAAAATGTGAAATTTGTATATTTGGATGTTTGTTAAACCATCACGTAAAAACGGAACGAATTTTGATGAAATTTGGCACACAGATTGTTTATTAACTGAATTAACACATAGGCTATGTTTTATCTCGGAAAAATATTAGGTTCTTGTCTAACTCAACGCGGACGATATTGCGGGCAGAAGCTAGTCTTTCTATAAAAATGTGACCTGGTCAAGATCGTGCGTTTAAGTTGGATGCGTATAGCACGATGCCCGTTGTTGTGGCGATCTTTGAGGAATGCCTAAGACTCGCAGAATGTGCACTTATAGCTGTTGATCAAATGTTTCCATGTTGTTCTGTTCCTAGAGAGACACTGAAGCTACGAGCAAATCATCTTGAGAAAAATTTGTTCCTGACGCGCATTTTCAGGAGGCACACCAAAAAACTGCACATCTACTTGGACTGCAGCGAGTCAGAACTCGAGAAATTCATGAACTTTGTGCTTCCACAGTGAGTTCTTATTATTACTGCATTCATTATTTATTTATTTAGTTAATAACCTAAGGCACGTTGATAAATCTATCATCTATCAGAAAAAATCATAATAGAGACGTTAATTATCTCAGTTGTGTCAAACCTTTTTGCCATGAAGGGTTACCCGAGCAGTGCTTAATATTTTAATAATAACCCTTGTTTAATTCAATTGTTAGTATGTTTGTAGATTTGTGTGTATACCTGATCAAAATCCTCAAAGCTTATTTTTAACGGATTTACTTGTCTTTTGGTGTTAAAAATTGTACTTACATACAAATTCTCGAATGACGTAATGTTTCTTTTTAGATAATGCTTATACGTAGAAAACGTAAAATAAATATAACTTTCTCAATGATCATAAAGGGCCAAGACACTACTGTTGTTATTCAAATCACTCTGTTAAATTAAACAAACATTTATACTGAGAACAAACACATTTTCAATTTCCCAAAACATCTATTATAGTAACTACCTCTCCTTCTAGTCCTAAGTTTGCTATTTTTACAGGATTTCTATCTATCTATGTATCTATACCATCACGACAGTTCCCTTGAGAGGTAGCCAGAGAGTACAGAGTTCCAAAAGCTTCTTTCCTTGATGTATTTGTAATTATTATATGCTACAACAATCGTTGAATTACAATAGTGCCAAAAGTTCGTAATCTAATATTTTTTTTCATGGTTTTATTAATTAACAAATACCGACAATTGTTTCAAGTGGTACACCTATGGGAAACAATAAATATACTATTGAATTAGTACTTTACCAAAACTGTCAAAACCGATAATTAAGATGTCAAAATCGACATTTTTTTAAAAAATTGTAATAGCTGACTCCAAGGCCCTAGATATTGATTTGTTTTTTTTTTATGAAATCTTACAGGCTAATAACAAAATGTTATTATCATGTTAACATTATACAAGTTGCTAATAACAAGCTTCCATAGTTAGTTAGGATGTTGTTACACACTAATTTCATATTATAAATTTGAAAATAAAATAAAAAGAAAACAAGATAAACAAAAAGGTATCCACCGAAAATAAATTTTTCAAGGTTTTATTAATTAATAAATACAGACAATTGTTTCAAGTGGTACGCCTATGGGAAACAATGAGGATACCATTGAATTAGTACTTTACCAAAACTGTCAATACCGATGATTATTGTGTCAAAATAGACAATTTTATTAAAATTGTAATAGCAGACTCAAGGCCCTGGATATTGATATTGGCCTGCCAAGTCAGAGTACTCGGGTTCAAATCCAGGCGCGCACCTCGGTCTATTCGAAAACATGTGCGTATTAAAAAATTAACTCTCACTTTCTTTAACGGTAAAGGAAAACATCGTGAGGAAACCTGCATACCTGAGAGTTTCTCGAAGGTGTGTAAAGTTCACCAACCCGCACTTTTCCAGCGTAGTGGACTATTGCCTAAACCCTCTCATTTTGAGGGGAGGCCCGTGCCCAACGGCGGGACAGTTTCTTAACAGGGCTAATATTATTATTATAATAACAATAGTCACGCCGCCATTTACATCGAGCCCTAATGATAACTATAATGAGGTTGTATGTACATACACCTCTGCCACAAGTCGTTACATTGTTATTATAATCCACGTCGATCAGCTGAATACGGTGCATAGAAAGTTTCAAGGCTCTCTATCACCTAAGTATAGACCTTGTTTAATCGATACCGTGATTCGAGACGCCCCGACGAGTATGATGTAATCGTGATAGAAAGAGCGATAATATACCTAGTTACGATATCTATTGGTATGTAGTGGATTAAAAAAGATTGTAGCCTTATTTGCTAGTGGGGTATCATGACTAATGAATATGATGTCACTAAAAAGTTTATGCTTGCAGTGGCTATTTGATGCGGGTCACTTCCTTCCCTCTAATATGGTCGAGGGAGGTGATGGCTGCTCAAGTAGTCGTACTCGTGAACGGGTGCTGCTTGAGAAGACTGGTCCACCCAGAATCCTCTAGCTTTTCATTATAACATATATTTAAAAATATTATTAACAGTCTTATAATTCAGACGTAAGGCATCACACTGGAGCTGGATCGCACTAATGATTTGGTATAATATAAAAATGTAAGTATCGATACACAAAATGATGAAAAAAAAATGAATGGAGAATTAGACAAAAAAGACAAGCCCGCTGAGTTTCTCGCCGGATCTTCTCAGTGGAGGCCACGTTCCGATCCGTTGGTAGATTAGTAAGTTTAAAAAGCAAATATGTCAACTTGTAAACTACCCCGCAGGGTTTATCCAAAATGAACGGTTTGAGTTTGAGATGTTCTAGGTTGTTCCAGCCTTTAGGCTCAGGGCAAATGAGCCACCAACCACAGCCACCGGTGGCGACAAGCAGTTTACATGATTTTTCATGCGTTCTGTAAGGACATGCCGCATACGTGTAGCAAGTGGCGGCTACTCGCGACTCAGTGTCTATCAATCGTGATTCAGTGTTCGCGACACCACACAGGTCACAGGCTTTTATTATATGTATACCTTTAGTCTCTATTTTGTAAATGAGAGGACTATGTAGACACTGAAGAATACCATGAATCTAAGTACACTTATGTTTAATCTATACTTAAGCACATCTATTTAGCTCGTTTTGCGCTGTTCTCCTATACCACATGAATGCAATGTATACAAAAAGGATTGTAAAACTCAAATTTTTTTACAAAAGTAACAGTGGAGTTTCTTGCCCTTCTTCTCCACAGGAATGACTTTTCGAACAGGTGGTAGAGTATTAAGTAATCAATAATTTATTTTTGACTATTCATAAGTGCTTTTTGGTCTACATGACTAAAAAACTTGTGATTTTGATTTTGACTTGCTACACTAAATAAAAGTGTTACAAGTTGTGGCAGCCACCGACCATTCGTTGCGGCTACCGAACATTCGTGGCGGCTACCGAACATTCGTGGCGGCCACCAACCACCTTCGTTTGTGCGGTACCAAAGAAGGTGGCTGTAGTAAGTGGCTCATTCCTAAAATCAACTCATAACTAATTCAACATGCTTTAAATAATGCTACGAACACAGTGGATTCATTCACATCACTGGCCACGACCTAACTCGGTAATTTTTAGAGTTTCGTACCTAAAACGAAACCCTTATAGGATCACTTCGTTGTCCGTCTGTCCGACGGTTATCACCATTATTAGGGTTTTTTTTTCTCAAGAACGGCTAGCGGAAACGGCTATCAAGTTGAAATTTATACTTATAAAATGAATATATTTATATTTATAAAATGAAGGTTCTAAGTAAACCCAAACAAAAGATATGGCCATTTAAAGTCACTCATTAGAAATTATATAGCACTTCCCGTTGACCTAGAGTCGTGAAATTTGGCAAGGAGCAAGGTTTTAAAGTACAAGTAAAGGAAGAAGTCCGATATTTATCAATTTATAACTACAAGCTGTAACATAATAAACGCAAGACCTGAAAGTAGTTTGTACTAAATCGATAACTGAATTGATTCCAACTATTTTTAATGTATCTTACGTTTTTTTTTAAATTTGCATAAAATGCTTTAACCCCTTCAGTGCGTTATAAAAAACTAAATTTATTCTTGATTCATAGCAATAAGAAGATTACAAATGCATTCCTAACCCGTATTTCTCAAAATGCACACATACACGTACAAGTCTCATTGTTAATTGGGGTATAAAATTGCCTTAAAAAGGGGTAAAAACCTTTAAATTTAGAAATTTGATTTTCGTTTTGAATTTATGAAGCAATTCTCTAATTGGGGTGTGTGAGGTCTTGAGTTTATTATGTTACACACCTTGTATAACAAGTAAAACATATTATTTTCCCTCAAATCTGATGAGAAATAAAAATAGCGCTGTCTAGTCACTTCTTCACACACTACAACAATACTTCTTTGTATGTTCTATCAGTGACATTTTGTGGAACTATT